>OX336388.2:2121365610-2122651992 GCA_946902985.2 Meconema thalassinum | reverse complement strand
GGTACTTTTGATGTGTAACATCTTTCCACTCGGTTGCTGGATATTTTTGTGGGAGTGATTTTGAAAAATGGGACGGAAGTGGATCGGAACGATCAAGGTGGCACCAGCTGGCACACTTCGGTTCGATCGAACGGAAGTGTAAGACGCACTGCCAACTCGATCGATCGATCGATCCAGCTGCTAGTGGTAAGAGAAACAATGAGCGCGCGGTGTCGGAAATTGATACCATGACGTACTCTCGGCCATGTGGAATGTATATGACGTACTGAACGGTAAACGCTCATGCGAACTCTGGTGTCAAGTGATTGAAACAAAGCACATGGTACATGTTCGAAGTCTTCGTATCAGTATTTAAATGGTAAAATGCCTTAATATCAAACATTGTAAGTAGTCGGCATTACCGGTATTATGTTTCTGCACAATGGCTATTCAAATATTAACCCACATAACGGTAATGCAGTCATCAATATAATATAATCGTTGTGGTTATATGAGAAGTGAGCAAGCCTTCATGAACTATTGCTGAATACATTCTATTTACTCACAAGAGGGCCTATTCATAAGCCATTTTAAACTCAATTTCACGCAGGAACATTATCGAAAGAAGCAAAATATAAATGAAACTTAATTCCGTAATGAAGTATTATTGCAACGTGGAAATAAGTCACCATCTTGTGCACAATATTTCCTTAGTCGAAATAGCTGTGGGGTCCTATGACTGTGAATCTAGAGATCTCGGGTTCGAATCCCGGACGGGGTAGATATTTTTTGATGGACCAATTTCTTCTGACAGCCTATGAGTACTTCTATGCGGATTTTCTTCCAAATATCCCATTCAGTTGTTTAGATCTTCCGGAACACGGTAAATCTGTAGTGTTTTCATCTCCAGTGTTGAAATATTGGAGCCATAGTTGTGCCAGACGCTCACTAACGACACCTTCACCTTCCACTTCACATATTCTTTGAGCCGAAGCAGCAGGTATGTAATCTTGTTTCCAGTAGTGCTTTAGAAGGACCCTAAACTCCAACTTTATAAGTTACATTTGTAATTGTGTATCACAACTGACGACTGATACATTCTCGCAATATACGCAATTCTAGTCAGGGCCTCCAGCAAGTACTGTAGCATTGGCGAACCAAAGTAAACCAATTCTATCTCATAAAACACCAAACTTAAAAACGACAACCTAATAATAACCGGCAGTTATACATAGCCACATCTGGAGTATTATAACGTGCGTTCAAAAAGTAACGAGCCGTAGGCTGCAATGCGCAAACCGGTGACGACATCGGCTAATCGTGGCGTGTGTAACGAGGTGGTTCTGACCAGAGCGTGGAAGGTCACAGCCCGTCGCTAGAGGGCACGCGTGCACGTCACGTGACGATACAAAGCGAGCAGCAGCATGCATCAATCGTCCAACGCTGCCAGTTGCATTGCGAACAGTGACATGGAGGCGTCAAACGAAGAGCAAAAAGGTGTTGTTCGGTTTCTGACAGCCGAAGGAGTAGGGGAACGGACATTCATCGCCGAATGTCACAAGTGTACGGCGAACACTACATGTCACTTGCAAGGGTCAATGCGTGGCACAAGCGCTTCAGGGAAGGACTGGTGTCGTTAGCCGATGATGCCCGGTCTGGGGCATCCCTCTGCATTACCGATGACAACGTCCAGATGGTTGATGCACTCATTACCCAGGACCGCCGAGTGACAGTGAACGCCATAGCCGCCATGGTCGGATTGAGCGTCGAAAGTGTGCACACCATCATGAAGGAAGGACTGCACTTGCGGAAAGTGTGTGTCCAATGGGTGCCCCACAGTCTTCAACCACACCAGGAAGCATGTCGAATGGCCTACTGTCTTGGTCTTAGTTGGACGATTGAGGCATGCTGCTGCTCGCTTTGTATCGTCACGTGACGTGCACGCGTGCCCTCTAGCGACGGGTTGTGACTTTCCACGCTCTGGTCGGAACCACACCTCGTTACACACGCCACGATTAGCCGATGTCGTCACCGGTTTGCGCATTGCAGCCTCCGGCTCGTTACTTTTTGAACGCACCTTATACATTTACCAGCAAAAATTCTCGACTTCCATTAATTTTGGTTGGTTGGTTGGTTCCTCAGTTTAGGGGCTGCGACAACGCGGTCATGTAGCCCTGTGTACTTTGGGTGAGTGAAGAATCTGTCTGATAACCGGTGTTAATTGTGATGGCTGTATTAGTGTGTGTTAATAATAATAATAATAATAATAATAATAATAATAATAAATACAGCCCTTTAATCCCCTAAGGGCAATGGCCTCCTGTCTAGGCAGGGAGTTTGCTCCATTACACTCATTAGGTGAGCAGTCCTAAAGAGTAGTGAGGCACCTAGTGGTGCACTTTTCTGGCATGTTAGTCTCTGTTCTTGAATGTTCTTATAGCTATTGATATACCTATTCCTAACCCAGTTACAGTATTGTCTATGTTCTGTATTCTTGTTCTTATATCTAATATTTGCAAAATTGTTAATGCTTCTAGCACGTTCACTTTATTTTAGTACAGATTTAAATGTCCTCAATACATTATCGCTATTGTATTTAAGGGTTCACTATGTTGCACTTGCACTGAGTTGCTCCTTCTCTTTCCTCGCATATACTATGTTTTGAAAAGGATCATCTCTAGGGTCTTCCACTCTTGTCTGTCACTTGCTCTTCTTGTCCATTGTGGTCCGGCAAATTTCTTGAATGTGTCAGCCCAGCGTGTCCTCTGTCTTCCTACGTTTCTCCCACCGGTTCTGGGGTCCCACATCATTAGTCTGTGCGTCCACCTTCTATGCTGCATCCTCGCTACGTGGCCTCCCCATTTCCATTTTAGTCTGTCCGTTGTGTTGATGACGTCTTTAATACTGGTTCTTCTGCGTATCTCCTCGTTCCGTATTCTGTCTTTCAGCGTGATATTGAGGATTTTTCGTTCCATCCTGCGTTGGATTATCTGGAGCGTTTTTCTCTGCTGCGAAGTTAGTGACCATGTTTGACATCCATAGGGAGCATTACTGGAATTACACATTTCTCTAGAACTTGTGTTTTCAGACTTAGTTTCTGAGATTTATCTCCCAAAATGAATTTCAAGGACCAGAATTTTTTCCATGCTTGCCCAAATTCTTCTTTTGATTTCTTTCTCCGTATTGTTATGGAATGAAATATTTTGACCTAGGTATGTATAGTCCTGGACATACTCTAATGTTTCACCGTCAATGTTTACTGGGTTTTCTGTCGCATTTGTCATCAGTTTCGTTTTACTCGGGTTCATGGTTAGGCCAGCTTCTTTGCTGACCTTGTTTAGTGTGTGTTATCTGTTTTTAATTCAAGTAAGGACTTCAGACATTCATTTTTCAAGTAGTTAGTCTACTACTTTTGCTACCAAACGCCACCGTCAACGACAACATGTTGTGAACTTGATTACTAGAAACCACCGCAGTCGGCTCCTGGCAACGAACGTTGTTACCTAAGTGCGTTAGTCAAATCTAACCTATAATTTAGCTTCACACAAGTGTAATTAGTGGAAGGTTCTTTTGCATGTCATAAATCTACGACTTGGGACCGCCGGCTTTACTTCCCCTGTACTTCCCCTCTGAAGGAAGGCATATTGAGGGATTTTTGACACTCTTAAAAATTCCGACGACTTCACGCGGGGTTGGAACCCGTGACCTTGGGCATAAAAGCTCAGCATGCTACCAACTACGCCACCGAAGCCACTAGCTAGCACAATTAACACAGGTTATCAGACAGATTCTACACACACCCAAAGTACCCGGGGCTACATGATCGCGTTGTCGCAGCTCCTAAACTAAAGAACCAACCAACCAAGCAAAAAAAAAACTTTTTGGAGGGTGTCTCGTCAGCCCCGGGTTCGATTCTCGGCTCCTTCAAGGATTTTAGAAACTGACGTGAGGGCTGTAACGGAGTGCACTCAGCCCCATGAGGACAATTTATTGGTTATCTGACAGTGATGCAGCGCTCCAGACACGAAGACCAAGATTAGAGGCCGCTGACCACGCGTCATCACGCAATCTGCAGGTCAAATGACTGGACAGCGGTTGCTTGGTAGGCCAGGGCCCTTCAAGGGCTGGGTGGCACAGGTTTGAGTTTGGAGGGTGTCTCAAAAGAACACTGTTCCACCATCACTCTCCATTACCACTACAATCGCGCATTCCCTGCGCATGAACTGCAAACAGTCGTCCATAGGAAGTCTTAAACCAAAAGACGGCCTACTCAGACCTGATGTAATGCACACAACAGGTTTTATATTCACGGAGATAAACAACACACGTATACTGTACATGCGGAGAAAGAACGCCCTTGTAGTCAATGCCCTTAAACCTTTTACAAGAAACTATAATCGTATTAACTTTGAAAATCATGGCATTAGATAAACAAATAGATAAATTGGATTCGACTCGCCCAATTCCATCGATGTTTCCAACGGTTGAAAGACTCATACGGACTGAAAGAGAACACATTACATGCGGCATGTGACACTGATTGACTTAATATGCAGCTCAGGACAATTTAATAATTACAAGTTGATACCCGTCAAAACATGACGGTCATTGGGAAAATATTTACTGTAGGATTCTCTTCTACAGTACGGTATGCATTTTTTGAACGATTACTTTTTGACACTGTTGCAACTTTAAGGGTATCGAAAGATCGACTTCGAAACATATAACTGACCCTGACTGAAACCTTGATGAGGCAAATAGAGACCTACCGGTACACGTTCAAGAGTTCCCCCTTGAGCTTTATTGATTGTGATCAAATACGACAAGCGAATTGGAAATTGGAGAATTGAAGTGTTTTATCGGAAGATGTTAAATCAAGTCGAAGGATTATAGCTCTCTGCCTATTAAGTGATTTGCCTCCACATATACTTATTCTAAAAGTTTGAGCCATAGAGCCAAAACAATATTTCCCTCCTTTTTTATTCTCATAAACAAAGATCTCAGTAAAGGTACGTCCACACCAAGATGTTTTCGTTAACTTTGTTAATGAACACTGTTCATGAACAATGTTCATGAACATTTTTGACTGTTCATAAACAAAATTGCGTGTTCATTAACTTTTCGAGCTTGTTCATGAACAAAATCTCTTTAACTTTTGTGAATGAAACTTTTCATTAACATTTCGTGTTTTCGTTAACATTTTGGTTCGCGCATGCGCAAAGACGCAATTGAGGTTGTAAATTCGTAGCGCGGAATACGATGCTCTTTTACTTCTCTAAAAATCGACTATCGAATCGCAAGCGACTCGTATATTGCGCGGAATTATGAAATACCAGGAAGCACATGAGAATATTAATTAACTTAATTCTAAACGCCTTTCCAATATTTTTCTTTTCCACACCTTGCGTCTGCGCTTTTCTTTAATTTTGTACTCACTAAAATAACTTCTTCCTGACCCTATCCATTATAACCTCACAAACAGTTTATTTAATGTTGAAGAAGTTTGTTAACAAATGTTTAGTAAACATGTTGAGAAATGTTTTCATTAACATTGTTCATTAACATTGTTCATGAACATTGTTCATTAACTTTGGTGTGGACTAGCCTTAAGACGCGGCGGGATCCGCCATTTCTCTGGTGGAATAGAGCCATTGTGCGCAAGCGCGGGAGCGACAAATATTACATTTCTCTTTAATAATTTAAAAATATACCCTAGCATATATTTTCTTTTTAAAGACACTCTGCCAATCTACATGCCAAGAGCTCTCGTTAGAATGCATTACGAAGTCAATCGGTTAAGACGTTTTCTTAATCTCACGGTAACAAAAATCACCTTAGTGTTTTAAATATATAGATAGATTCCTTATTGAGAGAGAAATATCACAGTTTCCCCATAATCACTGGTACGTTGTTTGGTACCGGTACGTCAATTTACTATATTTGCATTATGCCGGTTTATTTCTACCCCAAATATCTGGGTGTTACCTTAGATCAAACGTTGACCTGCAATAAACACTGCACTAACACGAAGCAGAAAGTTGGTGCTCGTAACAACATCTTGCGGAAGCTTACTGGCAGTATATGAGGTGCAGATCCCAATTTACTAAGAACATCAGCCTTGGCTTTGTGTTATTTTGCAGCTGAATATGCATGCCCTGTGTGGCGCAAATCATCTCATGCAAAGCTAGTTGATGTGGCTCTAAATGAAACCTGCAGGATAGTAACGGGATGTCTCAAAGCTACACCTATTGGTAAACTCCACAAACTAGCGGGCATTGCTCCTCCAGATGTAAGGCGTGAAGTTGCAGCCAAACTTGAGAGACATAAAGCAGAACATAACACTGATCATCTGTTACATGGTTACCAGCCACCACTTAGTAGGCTCAAATCTAGGAAGAGCTTCATGAGAACTACTACTCCCCTCACCGGTCAGCCTGGAGCAGCCAGATTATCTCAGTGGACAGCAAGATCTGATTGTAATGATTGGATGGCTCCTTCTGAGAACCTTCCTCCTGGTGGAAATCAAGTCTGGAGAGTATGGAAGTCCTTAAATCGGCTCAGGAGTGGCGTCGGACGAACTAAGGACAACCTTTTCAAATGGGGCTTTTTGAAGGAATCTTCCACATTGTGTGACTGCGGGGAGGAACAGACAACTAAACAATTAACTGTCCTAGTTGTCCTACATCATGTTCCACACAAGAGCTTGTTGATGCTTCAGACAACGCTGTTACTGTTGCACAATTTTGGGCTGATATTGTTTAGTTTGTCATTTAAGATTTGTGTTACAGTGTATTTATATTCTATCAACCTTTGGTTTGTTTCCTGTTTCTTTTTGCTGTGCTTATGACTCGAAATAAATAAATTATGCCGGTACATGCCGTCGCAATTTGTCCATTGATAGTACTTAGAACTATAAATCAAATACAGTAATATTTGGTACTCACATTTAGCTGCATGACGATCTTGTTGTAGGCCCAATGCCAGCGCTCCTTTGCTGTCAGGATCCGTCGCTCGGGTTTCACCTCTTCATCCTCGAACGAGACGCTCTTGGACTTCTCCGTAGACTCCTGCTGCACCACCGACACGGTAGGGCTCTCCATGATCGGTTCGTCTATACTTTGCTGTTTTTGGATACTAGGAGCCGGGGGTGAAGGCGACGCCTTCGGAGGCGCCGGCTGATACGGTTCAATAAGACTGTTCTCCGGCGGCATACGCTCGGGCGTATCGGTGCCATAGCGGTCCATTATTACAGACGAAGGTGAATCGCGCCTGGAATAGCCGCCCATTCCTTTACCATAATCACCGACCGAGTTCACGAGCATAACTTCTTCATTACAACTGTCCAAAGACTCTTGTTGTCGCAAGTAGCCTCTGTTGGACTGCCCACCAATAGAGCTATCGACAGATTCTTGCTGCCTCAGATATCCCTTCTGTCCCTGTTGCATGGTACCGTCCAGGGAGTCTTGTTGCCGGAGATAACCTCTCTGCGACTGCCCAGAGGGGCTATCTAACGAGTCCTGCTGCCTGAGATGTCCTCGCTGTGCCTGCTGTGAGTTGCCATCGAGAGATTCTTGTTGTCGAAGGTATCCCCGCTGTTCTTGCTGAGGCGAAGCGTCAAGAGACTCTTGGTGTCGTAAGTAGCCTCTCTCATCCTCTTCAGGATCTTCAATCGACTCTTGCTGATGTGGAAAAGGTTTCTGGGTATGCTGAGGAGTCTCTTCAAGAGAATCAGGCTGTCTTGTCAGACTTCTCTGATGTGTTTTTTCCGTTCGAGACTCAACAGAGTCCTGCTGCCTTAAGTAGCCTCTCGGAGGCTGTTGTTGTGTAGGGGTGTCAAGAGTTTCCTGCTGTCTCAAGTATCCTCTCTGCACCGGCTGTTGTACTGGTACAGGACTCTGCGACTGTGCGGATTGGAACGTGCTGTGACTTCGGACGGTATTGATGCTCGAGGAAATTGTGGCAGTGACGGTCGTAGCACTTATAGTGGTCGTAGTGATGGTCGGGATACTGTTGCCCGCGGTGCTAATAGTGGCGATTTGTTCTTGGTCCCTACTCATGATACCACGATGCTGTTGTTGCTGCTGCTGCTGCTGCTGTTGTTGTTGATATTGTTGCTGCTGCTGTTGATATTGTTGTTGCTGCTGTTGGTATTGTTGTTGTTGCTGCTGCTGAAGTTGCTGTTGTTGTTGCAGTTGCTGATATTGTTGCTGCTGGGAGGCAGGTGTCGTCGCACTTGTTGTCGTGATAGTTTCTGCTCCCGCCGCGTAATCGTATACACCACGACGATGCACTTGCGAAGAACTAATAGACGATACGGCCGTCTCGAAAGAGTCTCGCAGTTCGTCGTCCCGAGATTCAAGCGAATCCGTATTCTGCTGCTGCAACATGGGGCTCACCGCACGCTTCTTATTGTAATAAGTATCCTCCGGCTCTTCCGTATACTCGCAACTGTAAAAGTAATCGGTCCTTTGATATTGCTCACGCCCCATACGTCCGGTAGCACTCACTGTATCATTCGTCCGCTTGTCTGTCACTATCACCTCTTCAACACTGTCCTGTTGAGTTCGCGCTAAATTATCGGTACTTCTGTAAGCATAATTATAATTTTCGTTATACCCGTTATCTGCATTGGCCGTCCCGATGGCACCACTCCGAGGAGTATTATAATATTCAGAGTATGCGTCCGTTTCCGAAGGAATTGCGCCTTGTTGGACACCATACTCTGGAACTGTCCGGCCACTATCACTGGCACTGTGGTGGTGAAGTGGGAACTGTTGCACTGCTGGAGTGGGTACTGGTTGAGGCGTTGGTGGTTTTGGTAACCTCACTGGGGTGGGAGGAAGTTGGTGTCTAACAGGGGCGGGAGACACGGGTTTACTTCTCATGGCACTGCTGGTTATGGTTGTGGAGGGCGCGCTCGATGACTTCCCCACGGGATCAGCGGGGAGTCGGCGACCTTCCTCGTAGTAACCAGTAGGACCATAATCATAGTCCTCTGCGGAGCTCTGGCGGCTGGAGCAGCGTCGCTGGATGGGAGGGATACGCCGTCTGGGGATGTAGTCGTCGTCGTAGCTGAGCGTCCGCCGTGGCACGTAGTAGTTTTCGTCCTCGGAGCCGAACTTGTTGCGTCCACTGGAACGTCGCTCGTTGATGCGGTTCTCGTACTGGTCCCTGCTGCCGTAGCTGTCCTTGTAGTACTGCCCTCCGGAGTCCCACTGGCGGTCTTCATCTTCCTGCCCGTACCTGGAACACAAAGTTAGCATTTCAGAGATTCACCAAATCATATTTTCAGTCAGGAACTTTCTAAACATGGGGAGGGGAAGGATGGAGGGGGGGATACAAACATGAAAAGGTGCCCGTACTTTTAAAAGAAGAACGGTCCTTGTACTGCCACACTGTTTACTAAGAAACGCAAACACATCGAAGTCCAGGATCTTAACTTCTTTGGCAAAGAAATCAGATGGCAGCCAGCTACCAAGTATCTGGGAATCACGCTTGATCGAGGCCTTCCTTTCGCTCAGTTGGTCACACGGTGTGCTAACCAAGCGAAACTCTGGCCTTTATTAAAGTCCCAGAGCGCACTAGATGACTTTAGCAGACTTCTCTCATACATCACAATTGTGCGTCCTGTTATGGAATATGCCAGTCCTGTCTGGGGTTACGCAGCCCCCTCTACTATCAATAAACTTCATGTTGTCCAAGACCTGGTGCTGCGCACGATATCAGGAGCCTCCTGGTTCGTCCGCAACGCCACAGATTATAAACTCTTGACCATCCGTCACAGGATACACAAACAGGCAGTCAGAGTACAGTATATCGTACAGCCACACACAGCACAAACCCTCTCATAAACAGATTGGGTGATTACCAAGCTAGGGGGAGTCGCCATAAGCGCACCCACATTATTATTGAATATCTTTCCTCCAATGCCACTACTATAGCACACCTTTTACTTTCACTCTTGAAATTTCTTCTATATTTCTGACTCTCTTTTCTAAGAATCTCTTATCTCTTCTAATTCTTTCTAACTTCTGCATTTCATGTGTTTCAATTTACTAGGTCACATTCTGACCAACTAGATACAAGGTAATCACCTAATCCCCCCTCATTCAATTGCAGTAGGTCGAATCCCCTCTGATTGAGCTCTAAAGGCCCTCGGGCCGACATGCTAAAACAGCAACTTGCGCGGATAATGCTATGTTTACTGGGCATATAAACTTAAATAAACGAGGTGATAACGTGGAATATATGAATACACTAGAACACTATAAAATATGGCAAGATACTAGAACACTACAGAACATAAACTAAATAAAAAGATTACTGGTGCTTTGCCTTTTTTTATATATACCAAGGGCCCGTCAGCTAAGCTCCGGATGTACTGCAGCCTTGAGGCTTATTGTACTACCCTGTGTACTCAGCACCAGTCCATTATCCCAGTGTCTTTAATAAGATAATATAGTCCCATGGAGACTCTGTTTTAATTTCTTTTGGTTCAATTGTCGATCTCCCAAAAAGATTGAATCTTCTGCGATCTAGAGCTTCGGAAGAGCAGATTATGTGATGGGCTGTCTCCGTTTCCTTCCCGCAAAGTCTGCAGTCTAGGTTTCCTTTGATTATGCCCATTTTGTTTAGGTGCTTTTTCACGGGAGCATGGCCCGTAAGAAGAGCCACTATGTATCTTACCTGATTTTTTTTTACATCTGAGTAATTTTCCAGCTGTTTTCTTACATGGTTCATTGATAAACATTTTCCCATGCTTTATGCCAGGGTTAGTTTTCCATCTATCCCTATGTTCCTTTTTGATCCAGTCTTTAATAGCTTCTCTTATGGAGCATTTAGGTACTCCTAGAGCCGGCTATGGTCCAAAAAAGATTGTTGCCGCTCCCTTTCGGGCGAGTTCATCGGCTTTTTTGTTTCCTTCAATGCCCTTGTGTCCTGGGACCCATTTCAATTTGACGTTGTTGTGTTCCCCCAGTTTAGATAGGGCATTAAGACATTATTCCACCAGTCTTGAGTTCACTTTGGGGCTTATTAAAGCCTTCAGTGCTGCCTGGCTGTCTGAGTATATAATAATCTTCTTATTTGTTCAAGATCTTTTTATATTTTCATATATGCATTGTAGTATTGGTGCTTTGCCTTAGTATCCTTTGTCTGTGTAGTCTTTTAGAATACCGTACACAAGTTTTCACTACCACCTCGACCAATGGAGGCACTAGCTAGAGATATTCGCTCTCTGTCACACCCACAAATACTGGCATTCTGGGATAGGCAGTGGCTAACTGACCCAATGCCCAATTCCATTCCATGAAAATGCATATCATCTGTTGGCCAATGGGCACCATTCTCATAGATCATGTCAAGAATGTCACCGTTTGCCAGCAAATGGGCACTGCACCCATCACTGAGAGGTCACAGGAAAGTTATAGCCTTGTCCTACATGCCGCAACTGGAACTGTTGCCAATTCTGCCCACTATTTTAAAATTAACAGGCTGCGCCCATGTGTATGCATGAAGCAACGTTGGTAAGATACAGTAAATGCTGACTTAACTTGCAGGCGCAGATTCAAGTCACGGGGGTCATGACCCCCACCCCCAAACGGAGACCAAATTTTTTTGCAAACTCAAAAAACGAAAACACAATAACCAGACAAATAAAACTTAACAAATTTTAACTGAAAAACAGTTTTTTTCATTTTATTCAATACTGAAAATATCTTTATTGCAATTATTATGTCCTGTTACAACTGTACATAATTACAACTTCATACCTGTTATATAAAAACGATTAGTTATATAACAAAATCAACTCGTCTATTTTGTTTAGCAAACCTTGTGATTACCGAATCGATGTCTATAGTGATGTCACGATGAATGTGCAGCAATGCACGGATAGGAATTTGGGGCTTTTTTCGCACCAAAAAATTTTGCCGACGTCCAAACTGCAAGCTTGGTTGGCAATTTAAGCTGTGACTTTCTCCCTTTGTCGGTACCAAATCGACTTGCCGAAACTGTAACGTACCTTGATACTTTTCTTGAAGCTCGATGTAAAAGTCGCAAAACACGCCGTTGCAATTTGTACGAATATTTTTGGTGCGCTAAACGCATCAAATTTCTATCCATGTAGCTTGCAGAAAAATTGGTCTGGTTTTGTACGTTTGGTTATTTTGTGATTGCATTGTTAGTGATACAATTTTTCTTAACAATTTCGATTCTGTGACCCCCCCCAAAGCCAAACTCTAGATCCGTGCCTGGACTTAAGGCTGTCGATGCCAGGATCATGCAAAATGGCGAGCTAAGAACAGGATACAGGACCTTGTCCCGGTGGGAAAATGCTAGGAAGAAGAAGATATATGCCACCAATTGTATGTATTTATTCATGAGTGTTCCCTGTTACTCTAATTCTTACAAGCTCTTGTTGCTTTAATGAGTTGTGATCACAATCACACACGCCGTACACACCTATCTTCCTGTCTTTCTGTGTCCCATGCATTTTTCCCTTGTGCACTTTGATTATACCACAGACGTTTTACATTTAGATTTTGAACATTTCTTTTTTCCCTATTCAAGTTTCAAGCCATAAATTGATGTTTTTGAACACCTCCATGGAGTTTGGAGTATCTCCCCTGGATCACAATAGTAGCTAACTGACACAGTGAGTTTTCTTTCATTTCAATTTGACTATGGTGTAGGCCTACATACGGACTATTCACATATGATCATTGATTGAGTTTTTCTCCTTTTATCTCTAGACATGCCACAATTGGGGTTTCCTTCGGTTCCCACATTTACTTCGTTCGATTTAATCTGACACATCTTCGTGTTCACAAGACAACAAGCACTCAAACCACAATCTTAGAGTGAATATTTGAGGTTACCTGACAACAGCTACTGTGTGCCAAGAATTTATATGCTGACCATACTCGGCGTCCAAACAGTCGACTAGATTATTTAGATGAAGTGTAAATGTAGATATTAACATATATGCAACTAAGTGCTTTTATACAGTGGAGTTCTTTTCCTCACTTTTATTCCAAGTGCCTGTTTTTAATGTTTTTGATATGTATTTTTTTTTAATTTATTGTTAACAGCATGTTCCATTACAATGAAAGTACTACTACATGATATGTTTACAAAATATTTACAATTTTAATAACATATGAATCTTTACAACTACTTGACATTTTTTCTAATTCTATTAAATTAAAATATAAACTTAATTCTTTTACATAATGCTTCATTAGCTTAGTTTTTTCAAACGTCCATTTTCATGTTTATTTATCATATTGTCCTACAACTTCTTTTTCTAGTTTCACACATGTAAATAACAAATGATCAACTGTTTGTTCTTCATTGCCACACGCACACAATGGACTGTCTTTTATTTTGAAACGAGAGAAATACGGGTTTATCTTGGCATGTCCTGTTAAGAAAGTAGTTACCGTACATTGCTAGTTAATGGGAAGTTTATTTTTAACCTATCCTGGACACTAGGTATGAATGATTTTGTCACTGCACCATTTAAAGTATTCATCCATGCGTTTTCTCACTTATTTACAGTCTCTGCTTGCAGCTCACTTAACACAATGCTTGCTGGTTTACGGTTATAACTCACAATTAGATCTACGTATATCTTCTGCTGCTTGTTTTGCTAGCTTATCTGCTCTTTCGTTACCAGCATGTCAATTGTGTGCCTTAATCCAGGTGTAATGAATTATCCAGTTCTGAGTTTCTAATTTTCTAGCTTGATCCTTAATTAATGTCATCAGGTTGTGCTTTTAAAATCGCTAATTGTTCTGCTTGATTGTTCGAACAGTAGTCCTGTAGCCTGTATTTCAACTGATGATGCACTAGCTCTTTGTCGATGTATATAGCTATCCCAGCTCCAACTCCAGTGTCACGTTTACTGCCAACAGTGGATATGTCGAGTTTGTAATTGATATTTTCTTGCTTTCGTTTTATGGTGTACGGTATATATCTGCAGGATGTGGCCACCTCGAGTAGTGCATTGGAAGGTCGACTGTTGTTTCCTTCTGGTATCCTATTTTTATTTCGTAGAAGGTTACTAACTTTTGAAGTTCTAATATTATAGGGGTATTTTTGGTTGGAAACTTCTGTACCGAAAGACAACAAGCTCAGTGCGGTGCGCAGCAGGAATGTCCGATACCTTCCAAATCACTGTTAGTGTCCATCAAGGATCAGCCTTGTCTCCCTTGCTCTTCATACTCTGCATGAACGCCATCACAAATGACATCCAAACCAGGCATCCATGGACATTATTACATGCGGATGATGTCTTGTTAGCTAACGAGACCCGTGGCCGCCTCGAACAGCAAGTACAAGAGTGGAAGATGCCTCTTGAAGAATTTGGGATGAAATTGAATCTGAAGACGGAATACCTGGAATGTGGTGACCAAACTGATGGCACGATCACTGTGGTGAGGTTCAACTTAATAAAGTGACCCAATTCAAATACCTTGAGTCATGCATCACCTCAGACTGCAGCACGATTCCTGATGTCAAAACAAGAGTCACTGCCACATGGATGGAATGGCACCAAGTTACTGGAGTCCTATGCGATAAGAAAATTCCATTGCATTTAAAATCTAAAGTATATCGCACAGTGATTAGGCCGGTGGCCCTTCATGGATCTGAATGCTGGCCTACAACATCGAAGCACGAACAGGCGCTTCATGTAATGGAAATGAAGATGTTGCTGTGGTCCAATGGTATGACTCGACTGGACCATATTAGGAATGATGCCGTGCGGAAGGATTTCAAGGTTGCCCCAATCACAGAGAAAATGCGTGAAACACGTCTGCGGTGGTATGGACATGTGCTCCGTAGCAGTGAAACCTCAGTTGCTAAGACTGCCCTTCAACTAAATGTGGAGGGTCGTCGACCTCGAGGGCGACCTCAAACACGCTGGTTGGATAGGGTGAGAGATGACATGCGGCTCGCTAAACTCCGCCCCCGGGACGCTATGGATCGATTGAAGTGGAGAAAACATTGCAGGACGGCAGACCCCACATAAGTGGGAAAATGCAAAGTAGAAGAAGAAGAAGGTTTTTGGTTAGAACACATAGTGCTTCAGTTGAAGTGGTTTGGAATGCCTTTGCTATTTTAATGTTGATTAATCTCTGTACTCGTTTTTCCTGCAGTATGTTTGTTGATGCCTTCTATCCAGACCGGAGCACCATATGATATAATTTGTAAAATAGCACCTTTGTAAATGATTCTCATTACATCGTGGCTCAGTCCCCAGTTTAATTTTGCTGATTTAGCCAATGCGTGAATCAGATTAGTACATTTTTGTGTTACTTGTTCGATATGTTAGTGGAATTTTAACTTTTTATCAATTATTATGCCAGGATATGTTATGCTTTCCGACTGAAATAGGCTTTTCTTGTTCAGAAAGATATTCAAATTCGGTGCTTCCTGCATTCTTTTCCTTGTTATAACTATAGTAAAGCCATCATAACTTCCGACTTGACGTTTCAGTGCTAAGGTAGAGTTTCGATCGCTAAATCACGTCATCGCGAACGTAACTCAATTTGTCGTGATATATCGATTTGAATGACTGTCTGTGATTGTCTGGTTAAAGTGATTTTCCTTCTGACCTCAAGATAGCTCTAGAGTAACACTGAAACTTCAAGTCGGAAGTTATGATGGCTTTACTATAGTAACTTTGATTTTTGCTCGTTAAATAGGATTTTGTGATTCTTGGCCCATCTCTCCACCTTATACAAGTCGATATTTGCATAGTTTTCTAACTCAAGGGTATTTCTTCCTCTGACGGTCATGAGAAAATCATCCGCGAAGGCCAGTACCTTAGTTTGTTTGCCGTATTTGATATTCAAAAGTGAATTACCATATATTGGATGTTCCAAAATCTTGGTCCACAGCATGACCCCTGAGGACAGGTTTGCTGATAATTCGCTGAATTGATACACTGTTGGCAGTTAATGTCGCAGTTCTTCCGTTAAAATAGCTTTTAGAAAGATCGTAAAAATTTCTGTGACATCTAACTTCTCTGAGTGACGTAAGTATACTCGGCCACCATGCTGCGTCAAAGGCTCCCTTTACATCCAAACTGATAAGAGCTGTATAGTATCCTTTATTTAAGTTATCTTGTATGGAGTCCTTTAATGACATTACTTATTTATTTATTTATTTTATTTAGCTTATGGATAGAGATACAGTAGGAATTTATATACGTAAATCCAAATTCTGGATATAGCCAATAGTCTCTGGGGTCATGAGAGCAAAGTCACTAACACTGCCACTGTACTTACTTTTGCTGCACTCGGTGATGATGTGCAGGATCATCTGTTCTGTAGCACCACAGTCACACTCAGGCGTTGAAATTGTGTTCCACTTGTAGTGGAAGGCTGCACGGTTCCCATGGTTGGTTCGTATCATGTTCAATATGGACCATAGTCTACGAGGGAGGTTGAAACCAGGTGGCGGAGTCTTCTTCACAGGAGGCATTGTTGGACAACATTTGTTGTTGAGTCTCTTCTGCCACTCAACGAAAGTTTGGCAGTTGCTGCTCCTCAAGTTCATGGCATCTCGTATTGATGGTTTTCTGGAACTCAGGCGACCAGTAATTGCATCGCTGATGTCATCATGTATCGGCAGTCCTGGATTGTTCATTATTTTATTGAATTCTCTTAGGAGAACGTCTTTATGTCTGAGATCTGGAGGTGGAATAAGACTTAACACTGATAGCCAATGTATGGGAGTAGATTTGATTGTGCCAGTGATGAGAAGCATTGTGCTGTTCAGTTGGGTATCTACAATATTTGTGTGAGCACTATTGTGCCAGACAGGAGCACAGTATTCGGCAGTCGAGTACACCAAACCTAGAGCTGATCATCGCAGAGTTGCAGCTGAGGATCCCCAAGTTGTTCCACATAACTTATGAATTACTGTATGTTGTTGCGGGTTCCTATTTTTGCAGCAACATTCTGGAGATGTTGTTTGTAAGACAGCGTTCTATCCTATGTGACCCCCAGATATTTAGGGTATCTATTGTGTCTCAATTGCTGGTTGTCCATGTACACCTTCAGCTCCCTATTAGCGATTTTGTTGTTTAGATGAAAGCAACAAACTTCAGTTTGGCTGGTGTTTGGTTTGAGTCCCCACATTTTAAAGTAGTGTGTCAGCTTCTTGAGGTCTTCTGTTAGGATCTCTTCCGATTGTTCAACTGTTTGTTTTCTGCTAGCAATTGCCCAGTCATCTGCGTATCCGAATATCCTTAGCCGCTACATCCAAGAGGCTGATAGGTCGAAATTTTGATACATCATCACTAGTTTCTTTTCCTGGCTTTACTATTAGTACAATGCTTGCATGTTTCCACTTTTATGGAAAACATCCTTTTTTAAAACATCCGTTATATATTGCTGTTAAAAAATTGGGCAGTAAATTAAATGCCTGACGAAAAATTTCTACAGTAATTAAATTTTCTCTTGGTGCTTTGCTCGCATCCATTGAGTTGATTACATGTCAAATTTCTTCTTTCATAAATGGCCTATCATTAGGTGTGTTAAGTGGTTTATCTGCCTCTTTTCTTGGTTTCATGTGGTGATCATTATCATCACATTCTTCATGTATAGGAGCGAACAATTTCATCATTAACTTCATAGTTTCTTCCAAATCTCTAGTGTAAGTACCGTTAGGTTTACAAAGAGTTGTCATCGTAAGATTTGACTTCATCTTGCCAAATGCGATTTTATAAACTGCATTCCATGAATTAGACGATTCTGTTGAAGTACAGGAATTTTTCCAAGACTCAAATTTTGCTTTTTTGATAGCAGTCTCATACTCTCTTTTGCATTCTTGGTAACTGACTTTCCTATTTTCCATAAAGTTTCCGTCATTTTGTGCCCTTTGATATTTACTTCTGAGTGCGGAGACTTTTTCCTCAATATGGTTAGTTCTCGTGACCACTATGGAACTGATTTATGTTCAAAGGGTTTGGATTTGGCATTCCTAGTTTTGAATGTTTTCCTGCATGCTTTACTCATTGCAGTTTCAAATTTATTCACCATCTTCTCCATGTCTATTTCCGATGTTACAATATCTCGTAGGATATCATCTATTACTAGAATCCAAATTCTGATTCTGGGCGTCAAATTGGTAAGAAACCTCTTCTACGAATTTTTCCTTGAAATCAACATATTGGTCTGCTTTAATAATATATCTAGTTCCTTGAAAATTGTACACCGTATTACTGTAATTCTGTTTCAGACTATATGCAATCAATCTGTTCCAATTATACATCCACATTAACATTGTCAGGTCGACCCGGTGCTTGACTCTAACGTTGTAATTCTAGTGTTGTTGTTCATCAAATGTAAGCTATTACCTAATATGAATTCTTCAAGCAATTTCCCTCTATTATTTGTTCGTTTATCATGCCATGTTTTGGATCTTGCATTACTATCCATGGCCAATAATAGTCCTTTTCCTTTTGCTAGTTGAACAATTGCCTCGAGTTTATGCAGATCCCTGTTTATGTCATTCTCAATATCTAGGTAGATGCTTGCAGCTATAACTTTCAATTTTTCATGAGAAAACTCAATTACCACTATGTTTTCCTAAGACTGCTGATTTATTTGAAGAGCATCAATTTGCTGATTCATCATCTGTCTTCTATTCCAGTTGCCCGGGTGTAGTTTACGAGCGCCCTCCACTTGCGTCTGTCCATGTACCATTCTTCTTTCAGGATTCTATCCCAGCTAACTCCCCTTGTTCCTATGTCCTCCTTCACCTGGTCTAGCCATCTGTGTGTAGTCTTTGTTTTGTTATCCTTCCCTCGTCCATTCGCTTGACATAGCCAAACCATCTCAAACGGGCCCTTGTCACTTTTTCTTTCAAAGTTGGGTACACTCCAGCTTCTTCCCTAATTTTTTCATTTCTTACCCTATCCCTCCTAGTTTTTTGGACCATTGTTCGTAGAAACTTCATTTCTGCAGCTTGTAGTTTGCTGTTTACCTGTCTGGTTGTTGTGCAGGTTTCTAGGCCATATGTTATTATGGGGGTAAAATATGATTGAAAGAGCGTCTGTTTTGATCTCAAGGGGACTTGTTCGTTTCCGAGTAGGTTCCGAACTTGATGGTAGAACTGGGTTGCTTTTTGGGTTCGGCTATTGATCTCATGCTGTATACTGTTATTGCTTGAAATAATGCACCCAAGATAGTTAAACTGGTCTACTGTTGCAAGCTGTGTACCTTGAAGCCTTATTTCTCCTTTCTTGTTCTGTCTGTTGACTGCTGATTACACACTACAATTGCAGATCTCATTACACCATTTCCAGAGGTATAAATTCGATATCTTTTAGATATTCCAGAGAGTTTGTTTTGAAATACATAAGGTTCTTGTATGAAAACAATGTCTATATCTCGTTGTATGATCAGCTGGTCAAGATTATAGGTCGCCGCCTTGCAGTGCTTCAAGTTAATCTGTACATTATTGATTGTTATATCACTGGTTTGGATGGCTCTGACAGTTTCTTTGTAGTTCCGAGTTGCCATTCTAATAGTCAATGTTTTGTTTGTATCTTCTTCTTCTTCCTGGCGTTGTCCCGCTTTTGCAGGGTCCGCTTTTTTGGTCATTGACCTCCATTTTGTCCGGTTTCGTGCGTCAGCTGGATTTAGGCTGGTAATTTTTAAGTCACCATTTATAGTGTCTTGCCAACGTTGCTTCGGTCGTCCTCTCGGGCTTAGGCCTTCAACCTCAGAATGAAGGACAGAGTTAGTAATAGTATCAGGCTCTGCACGCAGGGCATGGCCATACCATCGGAGCCGTTTCTCTCTCATTTTGTCCACAATTGGGGCGACATCCATTTGCTCCCTAATTGTATCGTTTCTGGCATGGTCGATAAGGGAGATGCCCATTGTCCAACGAAGCATTCTCATTTCCATGGCGTGCAGGCGACGTTCTGAAATTTTGTCGGATGGTCGACATTCAACGCAATACAGCGCAACTGGCCGTACCACTGTCCGATATATCTTTGATTTGAGACGAAGTGGCATTTTCTTGTCGCAAAAGCGCACCCGTGACCTCCTTCCACCGCAACCAGGTATCTTCTAATAGCAATATTTTGACAAGGACAGTTTCTGTCTGTGGCTGTGTGATTTCCATTTATTTGATCATCCTCGTGAAATTTGTTCCACTGTAAGCAGTTGATACATTTTATTTCATTATCATTAGTTTGGCAATCCTTTACGTTATGACTTCCAGCGCATTTTAAACAGGTATCTTCTCCTCTGCAGTCACGCGCTCTGTGATTGTATCCACAACATTTGAAGCAACGCGTCACTCTTACATAATCTTCGGCATAGCAGATGACCCAGCCAATTTTTAATCTCATATGCAACACCAACTTCCTTATCTGTGAATTTACTTGAACTACCAGATTACGATATTTCTTCCTTGCTATAAAAATAAATTGAGGTTTCATATCTCCATACTTTAAATCTAATTCTGAGTTTTGTGACGTAATGATTTCCTCCGCATTATCTAATGTAACTTATTCTGGAATCTCTACTAAGTATAAAACAAAGTCCCCGATTCTTGGATGTTACGGGTAAACTCGAAAATCAGTGGATGGAATTTAATGCGGTTTTCACCATTCTGTAAAGGATATATCAAGGATGATTTCTGTAGAAAATAATTTATTTATGATCAAAGGAAGCCGAACAGTAACGATTTCAGTGGAAAAGTCGCCAAAAAAAAACTGGCGTCCGAGCGCTTTTTAAGCTTACGCTGGGTAAACCGTTAATAATAATATGCAATGAGTGTAAGAATTGTTCAGCATGAAAAGTTTTACAAAAACTTACGTGAGAGCACATCTCTATATTCAATATAACGTCCACTATAAGTGTTTTTAGATGCTTGCCACGGTGGGTGAGTGGATAGCATGTCGGTCTACTAACCCCAAGATTGCAGGTTCGCTTCTGGCTGTGGTAAGTGATTTTTGAAACGCGGCAAAAATACGACACGCATGTCATACGATGTTGGCATGTCAAAGAACCCATTTGAATTCAGTAGGCCGTGTTCATAATGGCAATATTAATCTCGGGAGATTCCGCCAAAACAAAGTTTCTCATTTCTCTACTAGAAAGTGCTATTGTGTTCAAGGAGCTTAGATATCTAATCTCCTTGACTTTCATAGTGATTCAAGGAACAACGAAATTCAACATGCAAGCTACCCTCTGGGTGTCAAATTACAAAGCTTGCACCCGGCACCGAGGTCATACGATATCATTATTTATAGTGTTTTTAGATTGGACAGAAGGGGGATTTGTGTTTCATGCACCTCGCCATTCTTAAATTACGTCTGACAAGAATTTGTTCCACATGCATCTCCATGATAATATAGTTAATAGTCCAGTCAGTGATTTTAACCCATCATGCCGAGACGTACAACGGATATAGATCGTAGTTCATTGACAATGTAAAGAAGCGCTTATCACGTAATGCATTCATAACTGTTCCCGGGTTGCTTGTGTAATATATAATCAATTTGGGATTCTATAGTTTGGGAACTGTTGTTTCCAGCTGTTGGCAACACTTCTCACTGATAGCAGCATTAAGTGTCTCCACTTCCTCTTTGCTTCCTGTTTCTATTATAATTCTTCCCTCCCTCATAGTTTTCATACCATTAACACCCACTTTTATACTTGTGGGATTAATACTAGACTTGAGTACATGCTTTATTTCTTCCCCTGTTTGACTGGTTTTGGATTTGACCATCAGTTTAAATTGCTTTCCTTTTATATCTTCATTTGTCACCATCGCTGAATACAGTTTTCGTGAGGTACCGCTAGCTGCCGCTGCATGTCCGGTCCCATCAAGCAGAATGTTGTCACCAGATGGCAGCACCTGTGTCGCAGAAGGCCTTGGATTGTTCATCAGCAGTTGTGCTCACAGATTACCACGGTCTTATGAGGACGTCCCGGCACCTTTAATACTGCCGCGAATATGGTGACGGGACGTCCTCATAAGACCGTCAACGCTTAGTTCGAATGGGTTATGCTCCACGCGTGGCGAGGGCTAATCCACGGTCTTTAATAGTTGTAGACCCACCTCATTCAATAACATACATCTTATCTAGGTTGGCAACACCTCACATAAACACATCGCTATCACTCCCCACAGCACGTAGGGGCAAGGGGGGGGGGGGGAAGAAGGCAGGAAAAACCAGTCGTTAAGATAAGCTCCGCAGTCGACCGCACAGTGAGTTCCAGTGAGCAAGAAAACTGCGAGTAGCTGTAGTACGGAAGACAATCAGATAAGTAGTTAGCCTAAAATTTTATAGTTTAATCATAGTTTACAACCATATAATCTCTCTAAAGTACAATCTCCGGATAGCTATCACCATTTAGCATTTCACCTAACATATATACTGCATTTAGCATACACTGACAGTTGCAGTACCAATACTGCAACTAAATAATTGTACATATTGTAAATATTTTCACCTGTATTTCAAACATGGATTTTGTAGCCTAAGTGTAATGGATCTGATGATGATCGCCTGCACGCCATGGAAATGAGAATGCTTCGTTGGACAATGGGCATCTCCCTTATCGACGTTGCCATCTGTGTACATGAGTACGTGGATAAAGTCGGAATTGAGTGCATGGTGTGGCCTACTTTTAGTCCCGACCTAAACCCGTTAGAGTATGTCTGGGATATGCTTGGAAGACTACTTTTGTAGTAGGCTTTTATTTTTAATTATTTTTTTTTGGTATTTAGTTATTTTTATTTTTATCTGGTTGCCAGCCATGGCCACAATTGGTAGACCATCACAGGGTGTCTTATGTGTACTGGGCCATAGAGATTCTCAGTGGTGGTCTGGCTATTGCTGGTAGGTGGCTTTGCAATATAACCAGGTGGCTTGGACTAATTAGCAAAGGTTCCTTGATCTTAGGGCAAGGTTACCATGGAATGTTGTTGAGAATTGCCAGGCAAAATGGAAGCTAGTTAGTTTTATGAGAATGGGAATGAATTACTCTTGGTGTTGATTTGATAGTATGGAAGCTGGCTTGAAAACAATGTTACATGTTGACATGCTGGAGAAATAGAACTAATATCTGACAAGAAGAAGGACAGAAAGACACATTTAAGAAAATGCAAGTAGAAATGAAAGAAGAATATTAAAATACAGTATTGTGAAGTCTGTGCAACTGTCTTGTGTGATATCATTTTAGCAAGTATATTGCCCCACTACTCTGAGGTGATAAGTTTTATAAGAGTTTCAATGGTAGCCCAACAAGGGGTAAGTTTTATAATTTTGTTACACACTTAGTAGATTTTGAAGAGCATTTTGTACATCGTCCTTCGTTGTAACTCCCATCGTGTCATCCTTTTTGATATGTATGATATGAATGCTGATTAAGTGGCTGATGAAGGGTGCAGACGAGCTCCCAAACATGTACCACTAGTTATAAGGAAAATATATTTCATTGATTGATGAGCATTTTCTAACAATGTACACTCACCGGCACAAAAAGCGGAACACTACGAATTTCAGACAAAACTCAATGTTGGACAGCTTCAAACCTGGTACAAATTGAATATTGTGACATTGCAGCGATATGGCAATGTATCATGAGTTAATTAGCCCATTTGAGAAGGCTCAGCGCAATAATAGATAAACATGTTGATCGTGACAATCACAGCACCAATATTACCGTTTCCCGCCTTCGGACAAGAATAACCACAGACGGCTGTCTTAAGGTTTATTGCTGTGAATTCTCGTGCCGCATATTTTTGTGGACATTACGGCTAGTCTACAATAGTTCTTCTCGCTCCTAAGTCAGATCATAATGGCTCTTTCTCCTGAAGCCGCTGCAAGGGCAGTGGCATTAGTGGATGATGGGTGCAGTATAGGCTATGTGGCAAACGTTATAGGCGCATCATGTTCTAACGTGTACAGAACTGTAAAAAGGTACAGAGAGCACAATATCTACTCCAGAAGGTCCTGTTCTGGGAGTAGGAAAAGCACTACTGAGCGCGATGATCGCTTTCTCGCAATGCAAGCTCTTTGTGATCGTCACACAACAGCTGTGGAGGCCAGAAATCGCTTGCAGCAAGTACGGGGCAAGAACATCAGAGAAAGGATAGTAAGAAGGAGGTTGTATGAAGTGGATTTACAGTCCAAGATGCCCACCACAGGACCTCTCCTTAGATGTGAGCACCGTGCCGCTCAGATGCAATTCCCCAACGCCCATCAAAAGTAGACTGTGGAGCAGTAGAGCTCAGTACTCTGTACGGATGAATCCTGATTCTGTTTGAGGGCACCAAATGGGAGGGAGAGAGTATGGAGCAGGCCCGGGGAACGTTATTCACCATGTACCTTCTCTGCAAGGATACCGTTCAATGAAGGCTCTGTGATAGTCTGGGCTGGGATTACCTCGGAGCTTGTGTTCGTTGACAATGGGAGCCTGACAGCCCACCGGTACATCGAGAAGATTTTAGTACATCACGTCGTGCCTTTTGCACCTGTCATCGGAGAGAACTTTATCCTGATGCATGACAACGCTCGTCCACACGTTGCCATCTGTGTACATCAGTACGTGAATAAAGTCGGAATTGAGTGCATGGTGTGGCCTACTTTTAGTCCCGACCTAAACCCGTTAGAGTATGTCTGGGATATGCTTGGAAGACGTGCTAGGACTCGTTCTCCTGACTTTGAGCTTATCTCTAGGAAGAATGGGAGCTCATACCACAAGAGAACATTCGTGATTGCATACTAAGCATGCCTGATCGAATCGCAGTTGTAACTGTGGCTAGATGTGGTAATACCCGTTATTGAGCCAATGGAAATGTGGTGCAAACATGTGGACAAACGGACTAAGTCATAGAGTAATCATTCATAATCATACAGTGTAGGTGTGAGGACAGAACGATGGATTCCAGGTTTCGACATTTCATAATTCGTGTTTCTGAACTGTTATGATTGTTATGATGAATAATGTCCATCAATTATAGTGCTATTGATTCATTGCCATGTTGTTGATGTCATGATCATTGATTAATACAAGGTTTGAAGCAATCCAACATGGAATTTTGTCTCAAAATCATAGTGATTCGCTTATTTTGCCAGTGAGTTTATATTAAGAATTTGTCAATACGGACCAAATAAGGAGTAAGGTAATCCCAGATGTAGCTTGGCACCTCACAAAGTATATTATTCAGCTTACAGGTAATCATCATCATCCAAAACCATCTCCAGTTGCCCGGGTGTGGTATATGAGCCCCTACCATCTCGTTCTGTCCCCAAACCATTCTTCTTCCACCATCTTGTCCCAATCATGACATTTCTGCAGAATGTCTCTCTTAACCAGATCTATCCATTTGTTTCGTGGTCTGCCCACTGGTTGACTGGCATCCTCTTCATATGACCAAACCACTTAAATAATAATATTGACCGAAGATGGAAGACGAGATTTGGAAATTAGCAGAAGAATACAACTCGGGAGTGCTTTCTACCAACAGGTACGGGGACTAGTATGGAACAAGGATATACCAATTAAGGCTAAGGAAGTTATGTACAAAGCATATTATTTTCCTATAATGACATATGCAGCAGAAACTTGGACAATGACTAAGAGGGATGAGAGCAGAGTACAAGCAGCTGAGATGAGATTCTTGAGAAGTATGGTCCAGAAAACGAGGAGAGGCAGAGTGATAAATGAAGATATACGGAAAAAACTGGGAGTACAGAAACTAAATGACAAACTGGAGCAAAACAGATTGAGATGGTTTGGACATGTTAAACGGATGAATGAAGTAAGGCTACCAAGACGAGCACTGGAACAACGGACTACAGGGAAGATAGGACGAGGAAGACCAAGAATGCGTTGGATGGACTCGGTGAAGAATAGCATTAGAAAACGGAACCTGGAGTGGAACACCGTGTCTGAAGAAGAATGGTGGAACGACAGGACAAAGTGGAGAGGAACCATATTTGCCCCCACCCGGTGCCAGCTGGAAAAGGGGAAATTAAGATGATGATGATGATGAATGATAATAATAATAATATTGTATGGCCTCGGGTGCAGGGTGCAAGCTTTATTATTTGACACCCAGAGGGCAGCTTGCATGTCAAATTTTGTTATTCCTTGGAATGCTATGAATGTCACTGTAGCGCTTTCTAGTAGAGAAAGGAGGAACTTTGTGTTGGCGGAAAATGCTGAGATTAATTTTGTCATTATGAACACGGCCTACTGAATTCAAATTGGTTCTTTAACATGCCGACAACATACTACATGCAAGCTGTGATTTTTGTCGCCTATCAAAAATCACTTATCATGGTCAGGAGCAAACCTGCAAGCTTGGGGTTGGAAGTCCGACACGATAACCACTCACCCACCGTGGCAAGCTAGATTACAGGTAAACTACACTAAGTCAGAGGACTCGATCTCAAGAAGATGTGCCTCAAGTATCTGCATCCACGACTCATCTCCTCATAAACCTGTTCTCCAACTTGGTGAGTTTCACTTGTAAGCTGACGATATACCGTACTTATACAGTAGTGGCTTAGGCTGTACTCTACGAGTTTACTACTACTGTTACTGCCTTCACCACTGCGGTCATTTTCACCCCTGCTGCGATAGTTACAAAATTCATTCTGTGTCAATTTGAATGACAATACCGTATGTCTGATGGTGTAATGGCCACCATTACTAGCTACTACCCCAGAGGCCAGGGTTCAATTCCCGGCAGTTGTGGCCGGCCCATAAGTACTCTCAGACGGTGTCCTTCCTAGGGATTGAAATGAGGTTTTCAATTCTTCTTGTTATTTAAAGTAAAAAATTGGATTAAAATAAATTGGATTTTAATAATACAGGGTGCAGCAGAAACAATGACCCATTTCAAATAGCACGCCATCTTTGGACATGGCAGCATAGAGTGTTGATGGTCGTACCATTGAGTCGTGTGGTTCAAAGCAGTTCCAGTCAATATGGAGCGTTGGTCACACGAACATAGCATCTGTTTCGACAACATTTTGATTTCGGTGGAAATGATAAAGTTTCATCCCGGAAGACAATTACGAGATGGTTGTGGGATGTGGCCTGCCATAAGCCCGATTTATCGGCTTGTGATTGCTTTCTGTGGGGATTTATGAAATCCAAGGTATAGGCTAACAAGCCAGCAACTATTCAGCACTTAAAAAACAACATTCACGCCGAATTCGAGGCCATAACAGACGACACTCTTCACAAGGTTTTAACAAATCTGCGTGGTCGTGCAGAAGATTGTATCGTCAACAATGGTGGACACCTGAAGGACATAATTTATAAAAAGTGACATAGTCAACAATTGTAAGAAGTGTTCTTTCGAAATGAAATGAAAACCCACAGCCTGCTTCCAGTCTCCGACCGGGTCAGGAATGGAATGAATGAAGCCCCCATCTAGCGGAGAGGATATGAACTGTGCCGGCTGCCAAGGCCTCACGCACTCCTCTGGGACAATGATTAAATGAAATACAGATGAAATGAAATGATAGTGGAGAGTGTTGATGGATTTTGAGAGGGAAAACCGGAGTTCCCGGAGAAAAACCTGTCTGCCTCCGTTTTGTCCAGCACAGATCTCACATGGAGTGACCGGTATTTGAACCATGGACCCAGCGGTGAGAGGCCAGCGTGCTGCCGCCTAAGCCATGGAGGCTTCGTTCATTAATAATGTGTAGTTGTATTTCTTCATGCTAAAATAAAATGTGTAAAATGGGTCATTGTTTCTGCCGCCTGTACTAAGAAAATTACATGTAATTTTAAATCTGTAGCAGTAGCAGTATCGCAGTTCACCAGTCAGGGTGGCGAGATGTGCAAGTGTGCAAGTAAGATATAAGGGGGCGGGTGTGTTGGACGGTGGTTTGAGAGGGATGAAGGGAGCAGAATTGGCTTTAAGCTGAGTGGAATCTATACAGCGCAGCAAGTTCATTTGTAGCCCCGGAAATATGTGAACTCCTAGTCCTCCCCTCGCCCCCCCTAGTCGTCATGTTACACAATCTACTTCATCAGGTGCATATGGGGACATATCGAAAAACAGCAATACCGGTAATACTCATTAAGCTGATCAAGTGCATTGAGTTTTGTTGAAAATTTTAGCTCACACTGCGAGGACACCTCTCTCTCTTAAGTTAACTTCCCTGGGGCTGGTTTGCAGCAACTCGTCAATCTCCGCCATCCTCTTCAATTCACGATATGATTTTGTGTTCGTGTCTGTCATTAACTGTGTGATGTATGCAAGTGGTCATCTTCCTCTTGTGGTGAGGACACCATGAAACTAATTTATCCAACAATCCCAGAACATTTCGTGAATTGATTAATTTAATCGCCGAGCTAGACTCTACTTTAAAAGAGCATATAATTTAAGCATAACAGCTTACTAGTTACCAGTGTTGTATTACCAAATGGTAGAAACAGCTGTTAAGAGTAGCCTTAGGATTCGGTGTCAAGAATATAGAGTAAAAAAGGTAATATTTTCATATAAAAGGAACTCTATTTTACACTTTATTCTTATGTTAATGTTATCAGGACGTACCGGAGAAAAAACACTGCTCTCCCTCCTGACCTAAAAGTCTGCCAGCCACCACTGATTCCTAGCTCTGCCAAGAAATTTAATTTACTTGAAAGGTATTGTTGGCATGTACAGTAAGACACTCAAATGGTGTCGGTGTTAAGGACATGCACCAGGCTAGCACAACAAGCTTCCTCTTAATAATCAAATGATTTCCTAGTTCTGCCTAGTGATGCAGATTGTGACATGTGATTACATCACAAGATTTTGAATATAAAGTATTGACTAGGCGGAACTAGGAAATCGTTTGATAGTAAGTCAATACGGAAAAATGGGTGACTCTATGAGTCAAAAAGAAGCTTCCTCTTTGTAATTCTAATGATGCAGAGGTAGCACATTTGCATCTAAACTGAGGATTTGATTACTTATTTATTTATCGTATGGCTTTTAGTGCCGGGAGTGTCCGAGGACATGTTCGGCTCGCCAGAGACTGTAGCTGCTTCAAGCGGACACCCCTAGGGTGAGCTACAAGTTTCATTCAATTTCAGGTAGTTCCAACTTTCGCTACCAGATGTCAATGATACCTAGTGGTGAACGTTGGAACTTTGATAGAGCGTTACAACGAAATCTAACCTGTCATTTATAAACTTTATTGCACTATTATTTTGCAACACAATGCATTTCATTTTTCTGTGTAGTTTCTGCAAAATTGTTTATATCAAAACTTAAAAAATGTGTCAACAGTGTTAATTCCCCTTACTGTGCCTAACTTCACTGGGGCCAGCATCTTCCTTCATGATTGGTCAACAACATGATGCACAACAAAACAGCGAACTTCCTTCTTGCTACTATGCATGTAGTGTTGATTTTAAAGCAGCTGTGTAGTGGGTGGTGCTACTTCTCACTTGACCATTATGGGAAGTCTTATTTCATTCCCAGATGTCCACTGATCGTGGTGTAGGGCAATGGGAATAGCTTGCCTGAGTAACTTTGTTGATTGTTGAGAAATGTGTTCCCTCACCAGGGTTATAACTCAGTTACCTCTGTGCACTGTTAGAGGTTGTTGGAAATTGGTTAGAATACAACTGAGTTGTTCCATTCTACAACAGCCTGATAAATTTTTTCTGTGTTCCAGTAGTCCTATTTAGTGCTATTGTAACGTGTTTTTCGAGGGGTTTTATGCAACTGGCATAAGTCAGTAGGAAGCCATTCTATATTTATTTACGCGGCAAATTGTTCTGCCAAGACAATTTTTCATGGTAATTTATTATTATTATTAATTTATTGTAATTATTATTAAGGTATTTTCGGAGCATTTTATAAAAATTATTAGCATTCAGATAGGTTTTCTATGTCTTAGAAAACGCTATCAAGTAAATTATTACGAACGACGATATCATAGAAAATTATCTGATTACGGAATTTTACGGAGTTTTTGTCAGTTAGGGTATTTGAGAGAGACGTGACTCACTGGGAATTCTAATACAAGCTGATTCCTGTCGAGGAGCATGACGCAATCTTGGGTCGCATCGTCAAGAAGAGGCGAATTGTTGAAACGGAACCCTGTCGCCGAGTGTAATGACCCGGAGGAGGAGAAGATCGCGTGGTGGTTCAGCCAATCAGGGGAGACGACGTAAGCTAGTTGGGACTGAAGAGTGGGGGAACCGACAGGTGAATATATCGTTCGACGCGCCGTGAAACGTGAACAATCTGTATAGTACTTGACGAGTATGGATGCGCGTGCGAGTGGCTCCGATGTTCGGTGGAGTTAAGGACTATCTGTGTAGAACTTGCGGTGTACGGTCGCAAGTGCGTGTCGCTCCGATGTTCAGTGGAGTTAGCAACGAACTTTTGTAAAACGTAACCAGTGCGGTTTTACGCGAGTTTGGGTCCAAGGTACGGACCATAGAATTATATAATCTACCAGGATATCATCAAATTTCGACGGAGATGACGACGTCCAGGAGACTGTGGGAGGCTCACAACATCATCAAGAACGAGGGAAATGCTTTGGCAATTTCCAGTGGTAAGCGCCAATGACGCAGAAATACGCAATCTCTCATTTTCTTTGTTTTACATTTCATATTTCAGTAACTTCATAGCTTGGAAATAAGAGTAAAATCAATTTATCAGACTCCGTTTTCACGTAATTTTCTATCGGTAATATTCAAATCACAACGCTCCAATTTAAATTTTATACTTATTATTATTAATTTTGCTATTCTTGTTTTATATAATAAATTCATTTCTTTTACAATGCAATCTTTGCTTTCAGTAGGTAGCATTAGATATAGACCAATTCCTTCTCCTGATACAATTGTTTGTTGGGTTAATGATCAAATCATACCACGATCTGAGTGAATAGAGTCTTGAAGGTGTTCTGCCAGAGCTAGACGTTGTTAAATACAAATTTAGATTTCAACATTGCGTTGAGGTCTTGGCGCCCATTAAAACAACATAGCTTAGGCAAAGGTAAACAGTTACATTTCTCACCCAACAGTGTGGGCTAGCGAAACCATTACATTTGTACGCTCAACGTGGAGCAAAGTAAATACCGTTTCACTTGTCATCCCAGACTAATGTAATAACATTACATTTGTCGCTACCAACATGGGGCATTAAAAAACACTACATTTGTCGCCGACAACTTGGGGCTGAAAACCTAATAACATTTGTGGAAGGAGAAGGGTATATATTTCTGTGCCTGTATTTTGGGGGTTATTTGTCTTTATCAGTGTATATCATTATGGGGGATGAGAAAGAAAGACAGATGAGGTTACGTAGTGGTCATCAACTGGAGAATGATGATACGAGCAGTATGTCGAGTGATGGTAGTACCGGGGTAGCGGAGGTAAATCCCGATACTGAAACAGGGAGTGTAGGCGGCCAACCAGAATTAAAAACTTTACTTCTCGAGTTCATGTATCAGAACAAAGTTAGTAGTGATGCTTTAAATGCAAAATTAGAACAGAATAATGCAAAATTAGAACAAAACAGTAGGGAAAATAAAGAAAGTACAGATGTTTTAAATGCAAAATTAGAACAGAATAATGCAAAATTAGAACAAAACAGTAGGGAAAATAAAGAAAGTACAGAAGCTTTAAATGCAAAATTAGAACAGAATAATGCAAAATTAGAACAGAATAATGCAAAATTAGAACAAAACAGTAGGGAAAATAGAGAGAGTAATGAAAATTTAAATGCTAAATTAGAACAAAACAGTAGGGAAATGAGTGACAAATTCGAACTGATTAGAGGTGAGATCAGGGGGGTGATGGAAGAAAAGGCTAAAGAGATTATTGCAGATGTAGACAGAAAATTAGGAAAAGTACAGGAGGAGTTGGAAATTAGAATCAGTACACAGGCTGAAAATTTAAAAGAACTAGTGCAACTGGAAACACAGCAGGTCAAAAAGCAATTGGGGGGAGAAATTGACAAAATTCAGGTAGCTACTAAAGAGGTTAAGGAACAGCTGGGGGGTAGAATTGAGAAAGTCCACTCACAAGTAGTTGCAGAAGTAAATGATTTAAGAGAGAGTAATAGGGAAAGCATTAGCAAGATTGAGGAGAAACAAGCAAAGCTATATGATAAAGTAGAAGAATCAGAAGGAAACATTAAATTAACAGTAAACAGTATTGAGAGGAAGGCTGAGGAGAAAATCGCAGAATTAGAATTAAAATTAAAAGCTAGGATCAGGCAAGAAAATAGTCAGAATAGGCCAGTTTTTGTGAATAGCACATACAGGGAGGTAGAACTGGGTAAGTTCAGCAATCGACAGGGGTGCCCAATGGAGTTCATGAACACTATAGAAAATAAATTCGGGGAGAGGTTGGAAAATGGTAGTATTGAGTGGTGCCAGGTAGTTGAAATTTTAGAACAAGTGTTTGTGGGGGAAACGAGGAATTGGTTTGCTGTCTACAGAGACAAGTTTACTGATATCAATGATTTTAAAATGAAATTCTGTGAAAAGTTCTGGAATGAGGTTATTCAGTCGCAGCATCGTGAGGGAGTAGTGTGTGGTAAATATAACCCTAAAGGAAGCTCCACCATGACCGAATACTTTTTAGGGCAGGTATTAGTGTGTAAATATCTGGATGGCTTGAAGGAGGAAAGTGATGTGGTAAGGTTGCAACTTAGGCACTATCCCTATAGGATCAAGGAGGCTGCTTGTATCCAGAATGTAAAGACTATATCACAAGTAGAAAATTTGTTAAGCACATTTGATGCACTAGGGAGAGGGGGTTATGAGGACAATTTCAATAGGAACCAGGGTAATAATAATAATAGACCTAATGAAGCCAGGCATCAGGAAGTTCAAGGGAACGGTGGCGAAGGGGCCAATGCTCAAAATAGAAATAATAATAATCAGCTAAATCAGAACAGAGGAAATGGCTATGGTAATCAGTATCAAGGGAGGAACAATGATTACAGGGGAAATCAAGGGAGAAACAATGATTTCAGGGGAAATCAAGGGAGAAATTATAATGACAATAATTACAACCAGAATAGGGGTCAAGGAAGAGGACAGCCTAGTGGTAGTAATATACAGCCAAACAATGACAACACAACTCAGAACAACCAGACCAGTGCAGTAGTAACTAGTACTACGGCCAGCTGTAGCGGTTCTTTAAACGCGAACCAGGCTGCGAAGTAAGGTCAGAATCTCAGTCTGTAGCATGCCCTGTCCATACAATTATACAGGAACCCTATGACCTAAATGTGAGAAATGAATTATTACATGAACTAAATGATGAAGGTATTATTCAGGAAGTGGTTAGTAAGAGCCCCATAGTTAAATTTAACGTGTCCGAGGCGTACACAGATGTTTTAATTGATAGTGGTTGTATGAAGAGTTGCATAAGTAGTGCATTTTATGATAAAATGAAAGGAACTGGAGTAAATTTTGAGGAGATGCCAATTAAAAGCACTTTTGTTATCACAGCTGTTGGGAAGAGGTCTAAAGTAATTTCTAAGCAAGTTTTAGTAGACATTAAAATTAATAATCATGTAGAGAAGCAGATTTGCCTTGTAATTCCAAATTTAGTATTCAGTGTTATCTTGGGTTCAGAGTGGCTAAGTAGAGTGTCTGGTAACTTATGTTATGATGTAGGGAGTTTGAAATTTAAATGGGGAGATTCTGAAGTAGAAGTAGCGTTCAATGACCAAATTCAGAGAAGTAGTGTTGTAGGTGTGATTTGTACTTTAAATGAGATATCGCCAGCCGTAGAGCGGGGTTCTCCATGTTTTGTGGGCAGTGTGATTACGAACGGAAGTCTAGAGGACTCGTTACGTGAGGCTGCATTTCAGGGAAATATAGAGGATGAACAGTGTGTTCGGCTCTATGATGTGTTATGGTGTAATAGGAGAGTTTTTGAGGATCGCATTGGTATGACCAATTGCTATACACATTCATTGAACGTTATTGATAGGTCAGTATTCACAGGACATAGATATCCTGTACCTTTCGCTTATCAGAGTGCAGTTGAGGCACAAATTAACCAGATGCTTGAAGATGGGATTATTGAGCACTCTAACAGTCCATATGTTAATTCTTTGATCACGGTACCCAAGACCGACGGCACGGTTCGTATTTGTTTAGACGCTCGTTTGGTTAACAGTAGAATTAGTTCAGATCAGCTGAAATCTATGTCAATAGAGGAATTAATGCAAACATTTGAGGGGAAGAAGTATTTCACTTGTGTAGATTTGAGTTCCAGTTTTTGGCAAGTGCCACTTATGTACGAAGATAGACCATTTACAGCTTTTAGTCATAAATATAACCTTTATCAATTTTGTAGAACACCTTATGGGTTAAAGAGTAGTTCAGCTGCTTTAATTAGGGCTTTAAACATCGCATTAGGGGATGACACAGGAGAGTTTGTAACCATTTACATAGATGATATGGTAATTAGTTCACGCAGTTTTGAGGAGCATCTACGTCATTTAGATATAGTTTTTCAGAAGTTAGATCAGGCAGGGTTCACTTTGAAGCTGTCTTAAGTCGTCATTCTGTCAGTCAGAAGTGACATTTTTAGGTCATAGAGTGTCGAGTAGAGGTGTAACACCAGAGGAAAGTAGGGTTAGCATGTGTGGACAGTAGCAACAGGGCATCGTTACAGACACTGAGAAATACGCTAGGTAGAGCAACGTGATGACGTTCATTTAAGGGAGCCACTTGCAAGGTTGGAAGCAGGTGATGCAGTAGCATTTATAGTTTCCAAATGTATTGGGAAAACAGCATATGTGCTGGAGAATAGTGAGGGAAACAGATTATATGGGACGTATAATATACATAGTCTACGAAAATATGTGTCATAAAGTGAGTGTGTTTAGCTGGCGAGCCAGCCTATCAAATGAGTAAGTGTAGTATCTGGTGCGTGGAGGATCTGGTCTTAAGGCAGGCGTATCGGAAGTCACACAGGGGGGTAGTATGTAAGTAAATGAGAGTTTTTAAGGTACAGGGAAATATGACGGGATTGTCGGATGCTGTTGAGCACTAAATTGTCTCGATGCACCAAGGCCATTTTGGCAGCGCTGATGGGTTCCCATTTATCTCCAAGAGATGGGGGAGCGCTTGAATAGGGCTTGTTAGCTTAAGGCGTCCACGAGATAAAAGATGGGCCATCAGAATGCGAGACAGTCCTTCATGAAACTCATACATATCAGCACACGTGATTTCTGTTTACGGCCTCGCCATGTAAGATTTGTAAGTGTGTAATTTAAGATAATTTGTACAATGGTATTATTTGTGTGAGGAGAAATGGTCTGTGTTGAGAACTAGTATTAAGTAGAATATGGTGTACGGGAACTTAACAAGACAGGGCGCTTACGGCACAGAAATATTTGGTGTTATATGTAATGCGCATTTACTGTTTTTTTTTCAGAAGTCAATATTAATTTAATCTACTTTAAAGAGAGATTAAGTATTATGGTCACGAGGCGCTGCCACAATAGTGTGATCGTGTGCTCAGTGATAAGTGGAATTAAATGTCACCATAAGGAGGGGACCTCCAGTGAAATTAGGAAGTTCTATGGTGATATAAATATATCAGAACACCTTCAATGCGTGTGATATGACATCATAAATACATAGTGCTCACACATTAATTATGTCTATTTCTCCAACATAGAGAAATTTGAGAGGCGGAAATATCCGTGGAACACTATTCCATATGTAAAACATTGGACTGGTTGCAGAGTGCAATCCATTGTGACAACAAACTTTGACGCAAAGTGCGTGAAGAAAAAATATGAGTGTATATATCTGTAATTTAGGGTGATTTCATTTATGTAATATGTATTTTGGATGGGGTTTATCAACGTGTCTGGGATAATCGGATAATGGACCGTCGTCACGGTAAATCATCCGATGATCCGAGGCGAATATGTAACGTGTTTTTCGAGGGGTTTTATGCAACTGGCATAAGTCAGTAGGAAGCCATTCTATATTTATTTACGCGGCAAATTGTTCTGCCAAGACAATTTTTCATGGTAATTTATTATTATTATTAATTTATTGTAATTATTATTAAGGTATTTTCGGAGCATTTTATAAAAATTATTAGCATTCAGATAGGTTTTCTATGTCTTAGAAAACGCTATCAAGTAAATTATTACGAACGACGATATCATAGAAAATTATCTGATTACGGAATTTTACGGAGTTTTTGTCAGTTAGGGTATTTGAGAGAGACGTGACTCACTGGGAATTCTAATACAAGCTGATTCCTGTCGAGGAGCATGACGCAATCTTGGGTCGCATCGTCAAGAAGAGGCGAATTGTTGAAACGGAACCCTGTCGCCGAGTGTAATGACCCGGAGGAGGAGAAGATCGCGTGGTGGTTCAGCCAATCAGGGGAGACGACGTAAGCTAGTTGGGACTGAAGAGTGGGGGAACCGACAGGTGAATATATCGTTCGACGCGCCGTGAAACGTGAACAATCTGTATAGTACTTGACGAGTATGGATGCGCGTGCGAGTGGCTCCGATGTTCGGTGGAGTTAAGGACTATCTGTGTAGAACTTGCGGTGTACGGTCGCAAGTGCGTGTCGCTCCGATGTTCAGTGGAGTTAGCAACGAACTTTTGTAAAACGTAACCAGTGCGGTTTTACGCGAGTTTGGGTCCGAGGTACGGACCATAGAATTATATAATCTACCAGGATATCATCAAATTTCGACGGAGATGACGACGTCCAGGAGACTGTGGGAGGCTCACAACATCATCAAGAACGAGGGAAATGCTTTGGCAATTTCCAGTGGTAAGCGCCAATGACGCAGAAATACGCAATCTCTCATTTTCTTTGTTTTACATTTCATATTTCAGTAACTTCATAGCTTGGAAATAAGAGTAAAATCAATTTATCAGACTCCGTTTTCACGTAATTTTCTATCGGTAATATTCAAATCACAACGCTCCAATTTAAATTTTATACTTATTATTATTAATTTTGCTATTCTTGTTTTATATAATAAATTCATTTCTTTTACAATGCAATCTTTGCTTTCAGTAGGTAGCATTAGATATAGACCAATTCCTTCTCCTGATACAATTGTTTGTTGGGTTAATGATCAAATCATACCACGATCTGAGTGAATAGAGTCTTGAAGGTGTTCTGCCAGAGCTAGACGTTGTTAAATACAAATTTAGATTTCAACATTGCGTTGAGGTCTTGGCGCCCATTAAAACAACATAGCTTAGGCAAAGGTAAACAGTTACATTTCTCACCCAACAGTGTGGGCTAGCGAAACCATTACATTTGTACGCTCAACGTGGAGCAAAGTAAATACCGTTTCACTTGTCATCCCAGACTAATGTAATAACATTACATTTGTCGCTACCAACATGGGGCATTAAAAAACACTACATTATGGCTGCTGAAGTTACCTATCACAAACTTGAGAGTTTTATTTGTAAAGCTACTGGGCTCCTCAAATTTGAATATAAAATTGTAAACTGATGTTATGGTTTTACAAAGACATTATAGATTCCAATCAGGCGGAGTTGTGCCTTTACTGGAGGACAGATTCTTAATAACAGTCATTAAGCAGGACAATCAGGGCCAGTGACATACATACATACATACATACATACATATTTATTGACGGCTTCCACCATTTTCTTTTATACAGGACAAAAGACATTAAGAGTTAATACGAGTACCCTACTAGTACAATCAACTGTAGTCATACAGATTGTCTAATGAAGAGGAAAACAGATACCTTTCATCGGTATTGAACAAGTCTATGCTGACCCCATTTGAGATTCGCATCATTCTGTCAATGGAACTTTATAGACCATAATTAGTCGGATGCCAATTTGTTTCAGACATGATGCTTGCGCATCGAACGGGGTGGCACATAGATATTGATTTCATTTAGTAATTCTGGGCAGTTTATGTGAGAGTTTACGATCTTGTACATATTAAGAATATAAAAATTATCACGACGGGATTTAAGAGTTGGCAGCTTCCTCTGAAAAGCGGTGTTGATGCAGGATGTTACATGTTCATAGGACTACAGTCATCATCATCATCATCATCTTGCACAGTTTCCACCCATTGGCCGGGTCTGTTTGGAACATAAGCCTCTACGTCGTCTTCTGTTTTCCCACCATCTCTCCGTCACCACCTTGGTCCAGTCTTCTCCTTTCTTTCGCATGCAGTCCTCCACACCCTTCAGCCACTTATCTCTTAGCCTTCCTCTTGGTCTTTTACCCTCTATTTTCATCTCGTGTATCTTCCTGGGTATCCTCCTTCCATCCATTCGCTTAACATGCCCATACCATTTAGCCTTGATTCCTCTATCCTATCCTGGAATGCTCCCTTCTTGACTAATTCTCTGATTTTCCCATTTCTTAATCTGTCCACCTTTGTCACTTCAATACTGTTTCTCAAGAATTTCATCTCACTAGCCTGTATTCTGCTTCGCTCCCTTCCTTTCATAGCCCAGGTCTCTGAGGCATACGTCACGATTGGAACGTAGTGCGTCCATAAGACTACAAGTAAATTTTAAAATTCGCAAATGTCCTTTTTCCCACATCAGAGAGAATATTTTGCACACTTTGTGAGGTGAAATGGGGGAAATCTGGAGAAATTGATCGTGGAATGGATAGTTTGAAGTAGCAGACGGAAAGCAGAAGGATCGACTCGCATCATCATCATCATCTTGCACAGTTTCCAGCCACTGGCCGGGTCTGTTTGGAACACAAGCCTCTCCAACGTCTTCTGTCTTCCCACCATCTCTCAGCCTCCACCCTTGTCCAGTCTTCTCCTCTCTTCTTCACACTTTCTTCCACCCCCTTCAGCCACCTGCCTCTCAGTCTTCCTCTCGGTCTCTTTCCTTCCCACTTCATCTCGTGTATCATCCTGGGTATCCTCTTCTCCTCCATTCGTTTTACATGTCCATACCATCTAAGTCTAGATTTCTCTATACCATCCTGTAATGGTTCCTCCTTCATTAATTCTCTGCTCCTCTCATTTCTTATTCTGTCCATCTTTGTAGCTCCAATACTGCTTCTCAAGAACCTCATCTCACTGGCCTGTATTTTGCTCTTCTCCCTTCCTTTCATAACCCAGGTCTCCGAGGCATACGTCAGGATAGGGATATAGTACGTCGGATATATTATGATCTTTTTGCTGTTCTGAGGGACATCCTTGCTCCATAACATGCTTCTGCTTCTGCCTGTCTCCCCCACTCATTTATTTCTCTATCGTTTCTTCCATTATCTTGTATCAGGCTTCCCAGATACTTGAAACTCTCCACTTTCTTCAGCTGTTTCCCACCAATTTTTATTCCCGTTGTGGTTCTTTCCTTCTTCCTTGTTGTGATCACCATCTCACTCTTATTTATCCTAATTTCATCCCATATCCTTGTATTATTCCTTCCCACACGTCCAACTGTTCCTGTATCTCCTCCTCCTTGTTTCCCCAAATCATCAAATCATCTGCAAACACCATTGCTTTCATCTTTCCTTCCCCAATTACTTGTGCCACTCGGGTCATTATGTCATCCATCATCACACAAGGGAGCACACAATGTACACCGTACAAATCATTCAATATTTGTCCACTAGGAGGAATGATTCGTGTCCATCTGATTAACAACCCCACTTGAACAGTTGGTTTCGAGAGCACAGGGAAGACGAAGCTACTATAGCCTATTGTAAACATGCCAAGAGTGTTAATAATTGATGTTATTGGTGTTACGTCCCTTTTAACTAATCATGGAAACAGTTCCCATTCATACGACATACTGCATTAATTGTAATATTGCTTCGGGAGGGATTCCGGCAAGTGGGTGTTGTTGCTCATATTTGGAGTAAATCAAAGCGATGTCTTGAGGGTGTAGAACAAGTTCAGGGAGACCCAAGCATTTGCTGATCGACAAAGAACTGGACGTCTCCGCAAAACCACTCGCAGGGAGGATCGGTATCTGTTTGCTTTCAGCACGTCATAGGCCCATTGGTACTGCCATGGCCATTCTCCAGGATTTTCAAAGGGCCACTGGAGTGAATGTGTCTGGTCGGACAGTGCACAATCGGCTGCAAGAAGCAGGACATATGACAAAGGTGCCTGAGCCAAAACCTCCAGTGAAAGCACAGCATAAGGCAACTCGTATAAGGTGGGAACAACTCATCGGGCATGGCAGCAAGAAGACCAGAAGCGTACTCTCTTTACTGATTTAGTCTTCATTGGTTTGTGCCCATACAACAGGAGCATTCGAGTGTGGCTATTATTGGGTGGGAGATTTCACGAGATCTTCATTCACGAACACCAACAGCGAAAGGAGATTCAGTCATGTCTTGGGGTGGGATCATATTTGGTCGACATACGGTATGCCTCTAATTCCTATCTACCATAACAAGCCTGGTCTGTTATACAGAGACATCCTTGAACCAGTCATGACAGGATTCGCTGGGTAAGGGTTTCACACTAGTGGACGATAATGCTTGTGCCCATCGAGCTAGGGTGGCCATCAGTTTCTTCAGATGCATGGCATAGGGATAATAGAGAGGCCTGCATATTCTGTGGATGTGAACTGTATTGAACATGCATTGAAAAAGCTTAAGAGGACAATTTCCCAACGTTCCAATCCTCCAACAAACATTCAGTAACTGATTGATGCTGCTATTCAAGAGTGGGATAATCTGCTCCAAACCAGGTTGGACTTGTTGGTTCTCAGTGTTCCCCGTCATCTGCAAGCAGAGCTCATGGTGGCCATACACGGTATTGATATTGATGTGCCCCAACATGAGAAAGATGTTTGAAAACCAAGTCCCATATTATCACTTTCACTATTCCCTTTGTGTTTCTGTCTCATTTGCACAGCAGATTGTGTGTTGTTTTCCTTTGTCTTCTTCTTCTTCTTCCTGGCGTTGTTCCCAATTATTTTTTGGGGTCCGCCACTCTGCACCTCGCTCTCCATTTGTTGCGGTTTGCTGCATCTATAGGACGAAGACCTACGATGCGCATATCGTCGTGTAGGGTATCCATCCAACGCCTTTTTGGTCGTCCTGGAGGTCTTTGTCCATCAGGCAAGTGACTTGCTTACAATGGACTCGGTATTTGCTCGGGCTACATGCCCGTACCAATGCAACCGAGTCTCCCTCATTTTGGCTGGAATAGGGCTAATTCCAAGGGTACTGCGGACGTCTTTCGTTCGTAATATGATCCGGCCATGTAATTCCCAAGGACCATCGTAGCATCCGCATCTCCATTGAGTGCCAGGCTTGCTCATGTTTCTTTGTATTAGGCCAGCATTCAGCTCCATACAAAGCAACAGGGCGGACGACTCATTGATAGAGCTTAGTTTTGAGGTGCAAAGGGATCTTGCGGTCACAGAGAACGCCTGTGACCTGGCGCCACTTCATCCATGCAGCATTCACTCTTGCACGGGCATCCGAGACTGTGTCACCATCAGGTCTCATAAAGGAGCCAAGGTATCCGAGATATGAAGCCTTTGGTAGTGGGGTGACATCTACTATGATGGTCCCATCTGTCTGGGAACCACATTCAAGGTACTCAGTCTTAGTGAGGTTGAGCTGTAGTCCAAATTCACAGAGCCTCGCATTCCAGAGGTTGACCAAGTGCTCTAGATCATTAAGGGTCTCGCTTGTAAGCATGACATCATCGGCGTACAGTAATGTCCATGGTGGTTGCCTCTGCAAATCGGCAGTCACTGTATCCATGCATAGGATAAACAAGAGTGGAGCTAGTGCAGAACCCTGGTTTCCTTTGTATGCACCCTATATTGTGTATAATGTATACACAAAGCAAAATAAACAAGTTGCTAAATCCCAATGTGCAAACCTTTTTTGCAGAACTATATTAGAAGCCAGCAATAGAAATGCATGTGCATAAATTACAAAGGCGTTTTCATATGACAAAAGATATACCTAGTATATAATTAAAAAACCTTATCCTGGAACACTAAATTAAGGCACTATCAAACAGTGGTCAGACCTGATACTCTCTATGTGGCTGAAACACTTAAATTAAGATTTTGTGGTTTAGGCAAATTAGAGAAGACTGATACCGTAGATTAATTCTGAGAAAAATACTGGGAGCTAAACTAAATAATAATGCAGAATATAGGTTACAACCAAATAGAGACTTATATTTGAAATCTGAAAAATTAACCGACGTACTGAGAAAGAGAAGATTACAGTTTTTCGGGCATATTTATTGAATGGAAAATAGTAGACTAACTAAACAGATCTACAACTTACTGACTAGTTACAAATCCAAACCCACATGGTTCATTGAAATTGACAAAGATTTGACAAATGCCAGAATTCAGACAGACACAATAGCAAACAGGTCACTCTTCAGAGAAGCTATTCAAAAAGAAGAATTTCAGGAAAGGAAGAAACAAACAACTGGCAGAAAGTGGACTCAAGAGGAGAAAGATCGACACTCTAGAAGGATGAAGGAAATTTGGAAACAAAGGAAATTGAATACAATGGACAATAGCCAACGTTGATTCATCGTACCCTCCAAATGGGTTATTCAAAAGAAGAAGAACAAGACAGTTTTTCAGTGTTGCCTAGTAGAACACTTTTCAGTCAGTCAACTTTTAATATACAGTACTTAATAATACACTTCTCATACACTTCTGATACAATTAAGCCTTTTTAAGTCGGAAGTGTTTTATTAAGTGTATAAATAGTAGGCCTAATTCGTGTAGCCTAGTCATTTCAGGTAGTAAGAAATTAATTTTAACTCCCCACCCAATCTAATTGGGTACACTCGTGTTGACCAACTGAAAAGCATGGAGTAACCCAAAGCAGAAGTAGTTTCACAACTAGATTAGTGACAATTTGAATATTACTGCAGTCAAGAACTAAGAACAAATGGATTGCATCAGTTAAGTCAGATATGGAACAACTAGATATCCCACTGGAACTAACTTGTGACTGTCTGATAAACCGTCAGGTCATCCGACAGGGCATTTTCCCAACGTCCCGCACTAGTAAGAAGACTACAGGAGCTAAGTGGACAGAAGAAAGAAGACTCAGTCATAAAATGAGGAACTATTGGAAGAAGAAGAAAGCAACAACTTTACCAAAGAGTAGATATGAACCCTGTGGTCCAAAGTAGGCCTAAACGATAAAGAAAGAAAGACTGCAGTCAAATGTAGCATTACCCGTTGGTTTTGCTCGTCTCAGGATTAGTTTTTTTCTGAATTAGTCCAAACATTTGGGTGTCAATGAGCTTACTATAAGACAGAGAAGTTGCTAACTTCGTCACCAGACGGCTGATTGGCGCTACTGTATGGACATAGGCATAAAATGCACCATTTTAGGTAGATTTCATTAGAAAGCTAACTATTGCAATGGGTACCATGTTTCGACTTCCGAAAAATTTCGTCATATCTTCGCGTTTCACATCCCCTAGACCCACAGTCAGTTCAAAAGTTTACATATAATTTATGTATATATGTATATATGTATCTATATATATATATCACTTTCTTATGGACACGATAACTACCGCAATTTTGCACCAATCACTTTGACATTTTTACATAATATGTATCCCTATTAAATCTCGGTCGAATTCATTAATGGGCACAGTCGGTTGATGGGGGTGAAAATTGGGGGCTTTTTTCGAAAAAGTGAAATATCGCTATAACTCTATTAATATTTGAAATATCGAATCCATTCAAAGTTCATACTATGTGTCGGATAAGGCCCAAAAATGTATGTTTGAAAAGTTTTTTGATAGCACCAACCATTGACCAAAGGGGTGGGAAAAAGTGGGTTTTTCGGGAAACACTAATCATATCTCTCTTAATAGGCACAATATGAAAACCATACCAAATGGAAAATATTCCCTTAATAATTACCTAAAACTTATGTCTGAAATAATTTTTGATATGACCCACCATTACACCAAGGGATGAGCAAAATGATTTCGGAATTATAGGAAAATGCGGTTGGTTGGTTGGTTGGTTCTTAAGTTTAGGGGCTGCGACAACGCGGTCATGTAGCCCCGTGTACTTTGGGTGTGTGTAGAATCTGTCTGATAACCGGTGTTAATTGTGATGACTGTATTAGTGTGTGTATCTGTTTTTTAATTTTAAGTACTGCAACTTATAATTTTTCAAATAGTTCCTACTTTTGCCGCCAAGCGCCACCGTCAACGACTACTAGGTCTAATTCAGAACTTAGCTACTAGACGCCACCGCAGTCAGCGCTTGGCAACGAACGTAGAAACCTAAGAGCGTTGTTTACATTCTTAACCTATCCAATTTAGCTTCACACAGGTGCAATTAGTGGAAGGATCTTTAACATGCCATAAATCTATGACATGGGACCGCCGGCTTTACTTCCCCTCCGAAGGAAGGCATACTGAGGGATTTTTAACGCTCTTAAAAAATCCGACGGCTTCGGCCGGGTTTGAACCCGCTATCTTGGGCATAGAAGCTCAGCATGCTACCAACTACGCCACCGAAGCCGCTATAGGAAAATGCCAAGAGCCATCAGAGGTTGCCATGACAACACTACTAAATTGATGAGGGATGAGCCATCAGACGTTGCCATGACAACGCACATTCAGTTTTCCATCTGACTAAGTGCGAAGCGGTTTCGGTGACGTAACTGGTAGCATGCTGAACTTCTATGCCCAAGGTCGCGGATTCAAAGCCGGCCGAAGTCGTCGGATTTTCTAAGAGCGTTAAAAATCCCTCAGTATGCTTTCCTTTGGAGGGGAAGTTCCAACGTCTGTTGGGAGTTGCTGGTTGCAGTGGTATCTAGTAGCCAAGTTCACAGCAAGGTGTCATTAGTTTGGTAGCAACATTAGGAACTACTGCTTGAAATTGACCGTCTGCAGTCCTTACCTGAATTACAGACTAATACAGCCATCCCAAAGTACACGGGGTTACATGACCGCGTTGTCGCAGCCCCTATACTGAGGAACCAACCAAAATCTCAGCGGGAGATAAAATTTTGCGTGAAGAAGTAACAGACCGTTAGATAGTTACACATCAGTGTCGAAATCTTGCATAAGGACAGTGTGACCACAAGTATAAAAATGGACCCCAAATGACAAGAAGGTTACCATCCCCATAAGACAATAAAATGTTTAAAATATGCATAAAATGATGAAGAAAAAAGTTAATTAAGCTGCAATTATAAAATACTTTCTCGCAATAAATGAGGTCTGATCCTTCTTCGAAAACCTGCATATTCTGCCTATTTTCGCCTATCCCCAAGTTTGCCCGGTGGAATCTACCTCCGCCTTCCGGCGTGCAGAGAGGACTTTTTTTAGTAGTACAGTTGGCATGCAAGTCGTTTCACGAAAAGACATTGGAATAGGCAGCACTTGAATCATTTCAACAAATAAGAATTGGCGCGCTGTTGCAGCAGATAAATTGTTAGATCTACCAACAGAGCACGAAACTAGTATACATTCTTAATAGTGACGCGATCTTCATGGGGAATGGTCTTTCGAGTTTTCTTTCTTTCTTTCACTATAGCCCCTAAGATTGTTGCTTTTTGACATGTCTTATTGGTGTTTTACATAGAGGCAATTTGAAAGCACGAGGTTGGTTGGTTCTTCAGTTTAGGGGCAGCGACAACACGGTCATGTTGCCCCGTGTACTTTGGGTGTGTGTAGAATCTGTCTGATAACCGGTATTAATTGTGATGGCTGTATTAGTGTGTGTTATCTGTTTTAATTCAAGTAAGGACTGCAGGCAACAATTTCAAGTACCGGTAGTTCCTACTATTGCTACTAGCTTGCGGACTTGGCTACTAGATGGTATCGCAGTCAGCACCTGGCGAACGTTGGAACTAATAGAGCGTTATGAATTCTAACCTACAAATTTTGACTTCACACAAGTGTAGTAAGTGCAAGGTTCTCTTTCATGCCATAAATCTATGACATGGGGCCGCCGACTTTACTTTCTCTCCAAAGGAAGGCATACTGAGGGATTTTTAACGCTCTTAAAATATCCGACGACTTTAGCCGTGTTGGAACCCCCGACCCTGCGCATAGAAGCTCAGCATGCTACCAACCACGCCACCGAAGCCGCCTGAAAGCAGGAGCAAGAGCTACTCAATGGTAGTGGTAATATGCTGTAGCTGATCGTTGATTTTAGCCTATGGTGATAAGGAGGGCTCAGAGTGATTCCACCAGTGACCTCCATACAGACCACATTGAACCAGACTCAGCGCAAGGAGAAAATTTACGAATCTCTTCTAAGATCTCCAAGTAGAAGAAGCCTCCATCATACTTTTCGCATGGGACAAACCCATTAGATTACCTCACATAGTGTCAACGCATTGAGTGTCAATAGCCACTATCAACATGACGCAACGTTTTCCACAGCGCAACTTAAAGTTAAAAACAAGTCTGTTCACAAAAAAAAAATACTCATGTGGTTTATCATTCCACTGGACAAAATCGTCACATAATGACGCAACAAACATTAGTTCATTTTCAACAGTGTTTTAATGTGTTTTTTAATGTATTTTAACATGTGTTGTTTTCAGTGTATTCAATTATGTTTTACATGTATGATGTTGATGTAGTTAGATCATGATTGATTGTGCAATTTTTTGAAGTTCAGGGCTGAAGAAGGACCTGTAACTGGTCCGAAACATGTACCCGATGTAAATATGTCTTAATATATAAGTATTGATTGACGGAGTTTTCCTCTAAAATTGGTTTGTTAGTCATTTGTCAATACGGACCTAACGAATTCCATTATGGAGTTGAATGAAGCAGAGATGACCTAAAAACTCTTGAAATATGCATGCATTTATGCCCTAAAAAGTAACAAAACATGACCTAAAACCCTGAAAATATAACCTAAAAATAAAACATCAACATCATCTTCTTCATCATCTTCTTCTACAGTTTCCAGCCCCTGGCTGGGTGTGCTTGGAGCATAAGTCTCTCCATTGTTTTCTATCCTCCCACAACCTTTCACTCTTAGCTCTGTCCCACTCCTCTCGTCTTTTCTGCACTCCCTCCTTCACACCCACAATCCACCTATCTCTTGGCCTTCCTCTTGGTCTCTCTCCCTACATTTCCATCTCATGCAAGCCGTTTCACCAAAAGACATTAGAATAGGCAGCACTTGAATTATTTCAACAAATAAGACCTGGCGCACTGTTGCAGCGGATAATGTGCTTCTCTGAAATTACCTGTCGCAAGTCTGGATCCTGCTCACCTGTTTATTCTTCATAACCCACGTTTCTGATGCATAGGTTAGTATTGGGACATAATACGTTCGTTCGATACAATACTTCTTTGCTCTTCTGGGGTAGGTCCTTGCTCCATACCAGACCACTCACGCTCTGCAGGAATCCATGGGCTTGCCTTCCTCTCTCACTGATCTCCTTGTCATTTCTACCACTTACTTCTATTACAATCCCTAAATACCGTGGTTTTAGCCATGAATGAGATAAAACTAATAAGACAACTCTCCATACAGACTGCATTAGAACTCTTTCACATAAAAATTTCTCCAATCATGACATATGCAATAGAATTAATATGGGAGCATCTCTCGAAAAACAACCTTGCTCAGATAGAAAGGCTAAAGGCCATGTACATGAAAAAGATTCTCTGTCTAGGACAATATGCACCGTCAAGGACGACCTATGAACTAACGAGACAACCATTTTACATAGAAGAGTTACGTATAAGAATGTTACTACCATCTGCAAAGCAATATCAGTTATTACTGCAAGAACTTCAAGAGAAGAAAGCCAACATCTGGAGGGATTTCTACCAGACAGATGCCATGATGACCTCAGAGTGGAGGAATTCTATGCATGAACTTCACCATTTCATGACACATTTCGCTGTTCATGGTTTTCATTTTAAGCTGTGCAGCAAGAAGGTCTACCATAACCCAGATGAGAACTGTATGTATGAATTATGTGGAAAGTCGTGTGAAAGATATCACGCAATAGTTTGTAGTAAGTTAAGAGAACAGTGACATTAACAGAATTCTGTACATGACTTCATTGTGCGCAATTTTAATTATTATTGTATTTGACCATTGGTTGCAATAAATATCATTAAATACTTGAAGCCTATACTATAACCCTGAAAATAAAAATAAAACAATGAACGACAAAATGTATTTAGTAATAACAATTGGTTACAGATAAAATCATTCATACCTGTCTTAGCCTTCATTTTCAGTAGAGTTACACTGCACGACGACATGCAATTTGAGAAGGTGAAACTTGAAGGATCTTCGGTTGTCAGCAAGAAGAGCCTTGTACGTGGAGAAAATTCTTTCTACATCACACGTCGTAACAGGGGCATACTTGAAAAAATGGAAATCGGAAGTGGAAAGTTCCGGTTTATTTTCTTTGAATTTTGCTTCTTTTCCACAAAGAATGTCAGCAATTTTACACAATGTTGTATATCCAGGATTTCGTTCAAGCACATGTTGCAATTTTTCCCTGACCTTGTAGCTACTTTACCCTGTGCTTTCGATAACTCACTCTCAATTTCTTTCACAATGCCTAGTACATCATGTACATGCAGGCCCACAGTTTCAAGGCGAACAATGGATTTTGATATCACAGATAAATTTGAAGATATGCAGGCTAAGTTTCTTGACATGCTGGGTGAAAACAACTCTTGTACATTTTTGATTGCAGATGAATCACTTCTGTCAAAGCCATTGAAAATCTTCTCACTCTCACTGTAGTTTGTGCAATAGTAGTTTACAGCACCATGCCAAGTCCCCCAACGTGTTACAATGGGTTGAGGGGGTAAGGGTAATGATGGTACCTCTTCTATAAACTTCTGAATTCGAAGCAGAGCCCTAACAAAAATCTTCTTGGCGTTAGCATTGAATTTATCCACCTCCGGATAGTTCCCTCGGACCTCTTCAGCCACTCTATGTAGGGCATGTGAAAGACACGTTACATGCACCATTTTTGGATATGGAATTTGAAGACCTTTGGCTGGTTTTACAATGTACAGAGCAGTGTCCATTACAAAGATGAGCGCATTCTCTCGTATTTTACGTGGCCACTACAAATTCATTGCCATGTCGAAAACAACAGCAACTGAGGAGATGTTTACCTAATCTAACACCTCACATGTCAACAGAAATATTTCTCCAGGCTGGTCATGTTTAAGACGTTCGCAACATATCTACTGTCTACGTCGGTGATTTCATCTATGGACACCCATATATTGTTACTGTCCACACTGTTTCATATTTTGTGCATTGTATCATCGTAACAGGAAGTCAGATAGTTCTTTCTTAATGTTGCCTCAGAGGGAATGGGTAAGTCGTGTACTTCTCTAAGAACTTTCGGAAACTAGGTACCTCTACTTTATACAGGGTGTTACTAAATATGTGGGAAAGCTCCGGGGATTCGATAGAGGACCTGAACAATAAGCAAAACTTGTCCGGCGGCACGATGCTAGTTGGTCATTTGTGGATATGTGATGTCAGTTGTTTATGATTGGACGGACAATACACGTCGTGATACAATGGGGTACTTGAATCCGGAAATGGCAGACATGCATCTTCTGTATGGACGGGCGTTTGTGTGCGGAACACTCTCCTAATAGACGTTTACCCAACACCAAGATGTTCCAAAGAATACATGCACGTCTTTGCGAAACAGGCTCGTTTAGCAGACGTGTTGCTGATAATGGACGACCTAGGAGCACAAGAACACCTGACACAGAGGAACAAGTTCTCAGCCATAATGAGGAAAATAACAGGAGCAGCACCAAGGAAATAGCGGCAATTGTGGATGTGAGTCATATGACAGTGTGAAGAATTCCTTTCTGGTGACCGACTGAAAGTTACAATATCAATTGGGTTACAGTTGTATTTTAGTTTGATCCACCACTGCCAGACTACAAGTCACAAAGATGGGATCAAACCTGCAACATCTACACTGATTTAGCCAAAGCCTTCGTCTCTCTCGACCACAAAGTTGTTCTTGCAAAATTACAATCCTATGGTATACAAAACTCTCCATTATCATGACTGGCCTTATACTTAGAAGGCAGAACTCCGATTGTCAAATACTCCATTTCTTATCTCAACCAATGGCTGTCTCTTCTGGCATTCTGCAAAGTGCCCATCTTTCTCCTTTGTTATTTCTAATCTTCTTTTTTTTTTTAACCGTCGACTTGGACTGCGTTTTAACAACTACTTTCTTTTCAATGTGTGCGTCTTGTTCGTTTGCCAGCTTCGACATCTTGCCAGTATCTCTTGAGCCCATCTATCAGCTTGTTCTTCCGCTCCTCTGTTAAAGGGCTCTCTGTCTTCGGGGTTCTGCCTCCACCATAAAACCCTGATAGCTTTTCATCATCCTTCTGAAACAATTCCTGTCTTTGATTTTATTATCCGTAATGCCCACCTGTCTCATATCTTTCTCACATTCTTGGAACCATTTCAACTTGGAGATCTTCGGTTTAAGAAAATTCCAATTTTCTTTGTGAGCCGGTCATTATTCATACGGAAGATGTGCCCATAAAACAGTGTTCTAATTGTTGTTGTTATCGGTTCCATCTTGCTGTATAATTCTTTATTTGATTTCAGTCGAACCTGTCCGTCAACCCATCTGTTGCCCAAGATCTTCCGTAATAGTCTGCGTTCTCTTTTAAGTAGCTGATTGACTTGTCCTGTTCGATTCATACACAGGGTCTCCGAAGCATATACACCTTCTGGTCTGACAACACAGCTGTAGTGCCTTAGTTTGGCTCCTATACTCAGCATCTTCTTATTGTAGATGTTTTTAGTCAGTTGGAACGCTCGCTCTAATTTCAGGATGGGGATATTGGTCACTTCTTGTTCTAGCCCATTCTCTTCGATTATTTCACCCAGGAATTTAAACTTCATGACTCTTCGAATCTTTCCTTGGTCTGTGAACAACCATTCTGGACTGATGTTAGTCATGTATTTCGTTTTCTCATGCGAAATTTGTAGTCCTACTTTCTCTGCTGTTTCTTTAAGATGGTTTATCTTCCTGATTGCTGAACTGATGTTATTTGCAAATATGGCTATGTCGTCTGCAAACGCTAGACAGTCAACATACACTCCTTTGTGTTTGGGACCTAATCGAAACTGATCTTCATTTCCTTCTTCTTTGTTCAGTGATTTTCTCCATTCTCGAATTACCTTTTCTAAGATACAATTGAAAAGAAGTGGAGAAAGCCCATCTCCTTGTCTGATATCAATACAGTTTCGAACATGCCAAAATCCTTTTGCTAGACAATGACACAAAGTTCTTTATGAAAGTTCAATCTCTTCAGGACTGTACACTTCTCCAGGAAGAACTTTGGCATCTAGAAGAGTATTGTTCTTTGAATGGGTTACTGCTCAATGAAACTAAATGTAGACTGGTTAGATTCTCAAAGAATAAACAAAATATTGAATTCTTCTATCACTTTTCTATCGTCTACTCCACTCCATGCTGTTAGAAGCATTCATGACCTAGTAGTAACATTCTCAGACCCACTTAATTTTAATGAACATATGGAAATATTAAAAACAAGGCACTGCAGAGATTAGGTTGCATAACTTGTTATTCCAAGGAATTTGGTGGCTCAAATATTTATTTCCTACTGCACTTGACCCTCGCCAGACCCTTAGATGAATATTGTACACCGATTTGGAGACCTTTCAGTAAAACACAAATTGAAAGATTAGAGAAAGTACAACACAAATTTCTACGACTGTATGCGTGTGGTTTTCTACACCCAATAACGAATCAAAACTACTCTGAAGTAATGATGCATTTGAAGCTGCCAACTCTAAAATCCCGTCGTGATAATTTTTATATTCTTAATACGAACAAGATCGTAAACTCTCACATAGACTGCCCAGAATTACTCAATGAAATCATGTGCCCCCTCTCCCGTTTGATGCGCAAGCATCACGTCTTTGAAACAAACTGGCATCCCACTAATTATGATCTAAATGGTCCCATTACAGAATGATGCGAATCTCAAATGGGGTCAGCATAGACATGTTCAATATTGATCTAAGACCCCTTAGACAGTTAGACAGTATCTGTTTTCCAATGCACTAGGAAATCTGTATGAATAGATTGTCATGATCATCATGAACCGGCTCCAGTTTCCTGGGTGCGGTGAATGAGCGCTCTCCATTTAGTTCTCTCCAAGAATGTCTCCCCCTCCACGACCTGCTGCAAATCCAGACCTCTCCCTGCAAGATCATTTCTAACCTGGTCGATCCATCTCTTCCTCGGTCGACCTCTTGGTCTCTTGCCTTTCAGTTCTTTCTCAAACCACACTCTAGCTGTTCTTTGTGTGTCCATTCTTTATTTTGTCCCTCCTTGTCTTTTGAATCATAGTACTCCTACAAAAAGTAGACTTCGTATACTACATTGTAAATATTTGTATATATTCTGCAGAAGACCATGCATTTTAAGTACTTAGGGTCCACTGTCACTTCAAATTGTGACGCCACTCCTGATACTTGGATGAGGATAAACGCAGCCTGGCTCAAGTGGAGACAAGTCACTGGAGTTCTCTGTGATAAAAAGATGCCTCTGCATTTAAAGGCAAAGGTCTATGGTACGCCCAGCAGCCATCTATGAGACTGAATGTCGCCCTATGACCAAACAACATGAGCAAATTTTGAATACGATGGAAATGAAGATGCTCCGATGGTCGATGGGGCTGACCCGATTTGACCACGCAAGGAACACAGACGTCCGGCGAAGATTTGGTGTTGCACCAATTGTCGAGAAGGTGAGTGGGCTCGTCTACGCTGGTACGGTCACGTCATGAGAAGACAGAACAACTCAGGTGGAACAAGACCACGTGGAAGACCTGCAAAGCGGTGGACTGACATCATCAGGGCTGACATGCACGCTGTTCGTCTAACACCAGAAGATGTCAATGACCGAAAGGAGTGGAGGAGATGTAGCAAAGTAGCAGACGCCGCAAGTGATTAATGCAAGGAAGAAGAAGAAGATTCTTAATAGCTTTTATCCCGGATAAAAGAAAATGGTGTAGGCTGTGAATAAAGATGTATGTATGTATTATCTTGTATAACAGTATAGAAGAAAATACATTTCTGTTCCAAATTGAGACAAGAGCCAGTATCATTGAATTCAAAGTCGCCCATAAATGAGTAGATTTGTCTCTAACCTTGTTGATGTGATAGCCAAGAATAAGTCTTACTGTTTCCTCAGGTACTTCAGAACATACCGGTAAGTGCAGTCTGCAAGTCACTGTTGCTGAGACGTCTCTGAAATGTTTGTGTACAATACTGAACCCACCTGTCATCTTGATAAGGATAGTCTGTCGACGAGTTGTAGTAGTCACCGTAGCCTTGCTGCTCATAGGACTCCCTGCTGCAACAGAAACCATATTACATGAGTGACTATTATTGTTCATGATTATTTAGAAAATGGAAAGCGGAATATGATGTAAATGGACAACATGCACACAGGGCCGTGGAGAGCTATCACGGGCCCTGAGGAATAATACAAGAGTACCCGCAAGAAGAGCTTGCTGAAACTCAAAGATGCACAGAGACCAATATCAATCGGCATAGTTTAATGCTCATTACAGGGCCCTTGTGTGTGCCCCGAATGCTGATTACCGGGCTCACTGCATTCTTCAACTCTGCGGGCTCGCTGCGAGATGCGATCTAAACAAAATTGGGAAAATAAATACAAGCTTCAGCATAAAAGAAAAGAAGCCTGTCGCAATGCCAACTTTCATCAACTGGACTTGACGTATTGCCTTGCACACACAGCAACGTCTTCACTCGACTGTCTAATGGCAGGTAATGACGTCACACCTCATGCCAGGTTACCATGGCAACGAGACGAAGTGGATGACATAAACAAGTTACTTCGTCTCCTGCAGATTCCCCTCCAAGTATGACAGTACAATCTAGCTGCAGGGAGTTCAACTGACACAAGGATGTCATACAGCCTCGCTTGTGTACCATCTAGCGACGGAGTGTAGAAATAACAGTACACTACACGATAAAAAAGCCCAAGAAAATTGCAACATTTTTATTTAAATTAGAAAATATAATGTTCATCTTACGAGATGGCTAGTGAAGAGGCTCTTCACTCTCTTCACCTGAATAGCCGCTACTGACTGCAGCCAAGTGGGAGGGGCGTGTTCTGCCTCTGCCGAGCTCACCCGAAAATTGCCGAAGATTCGCGCAGGATTCTGTGGCAAGCTCTTCTTGCGCATTTCTACCTGGCCCCATTAGAAATATATTTCTTCAGTGTCATCTTCACGATTGTATCCATCTCCTTTCATAACCCCTAGATTACAGCAAGAAATGGCTTCAAGGAATAGGTCTACAAATTTTCCTGATTTTCAATTATTCTTCATTTCACACACTTGTCATTTGTTTTCTTATTAGTGATTTACATTTCTTAAAGTTTGTGGCTATCCTCCATCTTATGTTTTGTCTTGGCCATTGGAAATCTTAAAAACAAAAGAGTATAGGGAATTAAACACTTGTAAGGTGATTTTGTCTCATCCGGGTGCTTCAACTTGCCCAGGCTCCAGGGCTGTAGCCCCGTTTGGCCCCCTCTCTCGTCCAGCCTGCATGCACATAATTTCATGGAAGAATATTTCCACTCATCATCTTCTACCAAACAGATAGCTTGCCACGGTGGGTGAGTGGTTATCGTGTCGGACTACCAACCCCAAGCTTGCGGATTCGTTCCTGGCCATGGTAAGTGATTTTTGAATGGCTACAAAAATGACGACATGCATGTCATATGTTGTTGGCATGTTAAAGAACCCATTTGAATTCAGTAGGCCGTGTTCATAATGGCAAAATTAATCTTGGATTTTCCCCCAACACAAAAGTTCCTCTTTTCTCTACTAGAAAGTGCTATAGAGTCAAGGAGCTTAGATATGTAACCTCCTTGACTTTCATAGCACTCCAAGGAACAACAAAATTTGACATGGGAGCTGCCTTCTGGGCGCCAAATAACAAAGGTTGCACCCAACACCTGAGGCCATACGATATATATTACACCAAGCAGATATGGAAAGAAAAGCTCCTCGTGTGCCCCAACTTCTGCCCAACAATCTTGATAGCCTTCATTTCCACCTTGAATATCCCCTGTCATCAGTCTGGAACCTCTGCTCTCCCAAATACTTTGTTGACCCCATCAATCACAACATCTGGGTCTTGCCCCATAGAAAGAAAAACATACGAGCTCTCTCATCAGCGCCTTCATGAGGTTACTCCACTGAACTTATCCACTTCTGCCACCTGTTCATCCATACCCTCATACTCTCTTATTCTTTGTTACCCATAGCGGCCAGAGCAAAGGAAAACTGGAGGTAGCTTTTCAAACCACCCAAAATATATTTAACAAAAGGTGCTTTTCTATAAATACCAAAATTCATCACTACATCACTGTCATCAAGCCGGTATCCCTCTATGTGTCAGAATGCCTTATCCTCTCTCAGAAATGTGTGCTTGCTAAGTTAGAGCAAAAAGAAAGAAAGATTCTCCACAACATACTTGGTCCAAACTACAAAAACCGGATTTATGTAACAAAAGGCAAGAAATCTATTCTAAGATAGAGAAGATCACAGACACCATGCGCAAACGCAGGGCTCGCTTCTATGGTAAGTTAACGTCAAGAAAAACCTCCAAGAAGTGGGCCTACGACCAGATGACGCGCAGAAACAAGACCTAAGCTGTTATAAAACGCACTCAAAAAGAAGAACAAGAGAGAAAGTATGAACTGTATTTTTATTTTTGGTTAGGATTTCGATGTCATATGATGTTTCACACCAACGTATGGGCTGCAGAAGGAAACATATCAAGTTTCCAAAACATGTACCTATAGTATTTTTAGTAAAGTAAAGTATTGATTTGGCTAGTGAAAATGGTGTTATACTTCTTCTAAGCTGTTATATAAGCATCGTGACTTTTGGGACAACCGGTGCAAAGTGTTCGGATGATACAGCAAGCTAATGAAAATTACTGGATCAACCGTAAATTGAATAAATGCCAGAATGTTTAGTGGAACTTATCAAGGTCCCTAGTTGGCCGATTAGCAAATAATAATAATGATGTATGGCCTCTGAAAGTCCCTGGTGTAGGTCTATCGAGTTGACAGCCATGGAAAACCTGCCAGTTGTGATGAGGATGAAGATGCCATCAACACCCAGTACCTAGTCTCCCAAGACTGAACAGCATTTCATTCTAAATTCTAGAATTGACCTTGGGCTCAACAATTTATAGCTTTCACCTACTACACCTAATGCAACCCTTTCTGTCACACTGCATACTCCTCAGCTGACTCTCATCTGCACCACCTTATGTCTTTCCTCTAACACTGCACAGATAAATCAGTCTTAATAATTGCTGTTAACCCCCGACTTGTGAGGTGGTATTACTGTGATGTACATTGTGAGGAGAGGTCTGAGTGACCGGCGATTAATCTTGCTTGTTCATTTACTTGTAATTTACTTGATATTTGTCGTGTTGGTACTTCAACTACTTTAATACACGATACACATACAAACATTTCTTAAAATCAAAGTGTAGGTCTTTCATACTCATATTACGTTTGTAATGCGAAAATATAAAAGATTTCTCTGATCATTAGACTTAAATTTTCAAAATAAAAACTTAACAAAATATCATTATAGATTTATTATTTAGAAACAAATATACATGGTTGACACAATGAAACAACAAAACATTCTTCTTCAACTGGAAGTGTATCTCCCGCATCCATGGTCAGCGTGGAACGTTAACTGTGAGGTGCGGTCACTGATACCGTTCGAAAACTTTACAACGCAATCGCCCGCACATAACAGTTGCTTGAGCTGCACAGAGCTATGCAGTGACTCAAGGCCATGTGCTGGGAAGGTACACAAAAGAAAAGGCAGGAAGTAACAATAGAAGATTAAGGAACGCAAAATTATGCGAAAAATTTTGGGACCAAGAATCAAAGATGGAATTCACCTCCCGAAACCTAATGCTGACATCTATTTAAAAATTACTAAAATTACAAACACAATCCGTATGAGAAGGATCCAATTCAAGGGACATTTGGACAGAATGGACCCAACTAGGTTAACAAATAAAATCTATACATTTTTGCAGAAAAAGGCAACAAGGTCCAATTGGTTCAAACAGGCGGAAAAGGACTTGGCTGAATTAGGTTTTCCCAATCTCAAGGATCGAGAGGAAATTAGGAAAATTACTCATACATGGGGTTTTGAGGCAGAAGAGGGAAGACCTACCAGACACGTCTGGTCGCAGCAACGAAGACTTGCTCAATCGTTGCGCATGAAGAGTTATTGGGCAAACATCAAGGCCAAGAAGTGTTGATTCCGCATGGTCCTAGGAGACCCATCCGCGCAGAAGAAGAAGGGATAAAAATAACATTTCAAAATATTCATGCAGTCACCTTGACCTCTCCTCACAAGTAGAGGGTTAATTATAATGTATCCAATGTGCATGTGCCCATTATGTCCTTGTGCTGATAATCAATTCACTGTTCTTTCTGCTTCTCCAGCTTGATGATATTGCTAAATTTGTAACTTCTTGTTACTCCTTTTAAAATCATTTTGCTATGCTATTCAAGAAGAAAAACCCAAACCTGTTTCCCTTTTGAGACATAATTGGCAGCTATGTTAGGAACTATAATATATTGTTTACAATTGGTGCTGCATCAGGTGATATTATCAGATGTATTCTCTCTTTTCTGTGCAACCCTCAACTTATATCAAAAGCAAACACTATAGTGGTTCTCAAAGGGGAAGCTGTCACAACTACAGCCAATGATGCAAAAATTAACTGTATAATGTTGCCAGTTTGTATAATATGCCCACAAAACTGTGACAACTGTACTATCCCACATTACCATTATAATACATGTTTTAATACTAAAAATACAAGATTATAGGAAGAAATTATGACATGGAAAGACTCATCAATGAAGAAATTGCCAATGTATCACAGAAAGAGAGAAAAACCTTTGTACAATATAAGTATCTTGGAGAAATTATAACACATAACTTAAACGAAAAAGTAACTTGGATAAATAGAACAAATAAAATGAAAAAGGCACAATCTCTAACCTGGTCAACATATAATAAAAAATGCCTATCAATAGCTACTAAGATCCAACATTATAATACTGTAACTCTCCCTGAAGCCACTTATGCTTGTGAAACACTGTTCCAAATTAAAAATGAACAAAGAACTGATCAGCTCCTCAAAACGGAAAGAAGAATCATTAGAACGTGCATAAATAAAAAGTATCAGGTTGAGGGAGTCTGGAGGATTCTCCCAAATGAAACTGCCTATCGTGAGATTGATCCAATCACCAGCACAATGAAGAAGAAAAGAATTTCATATTTTTTTCACATCTTACGGCTTCCAGAAAACAGAATTGTACGCCAACTGGTGATGAGAAATCTAGGAAAGAAAACTGGAGGAAAATGGATCCAAGAAATCCAACAAGATCTCAAAGCAGTTGGACTCAAGATAACAGATGCCGAGGAGAAAAATAAAATTAACACCATTCTTAAAACTCACAAATTTTCTGCAGAAATGACACACAGAAAGCCTATGGAGATTTCAGATGAGTTGAGAAAATCCCGATCTGCAAGAATGAAAAAGTACTGGAAAGAGCGCAAGAACCAAGCAGTACTACCTTCAAAGAAGAAGTGATTGTGGAACGACTCAAGTGGTCCAATGTGACCAATCAAGATTAATAATAATAATAATATAGGAAGAAAATTCCAGTGGAACTGCCATAGGCTCCTAGTCTGTTTCTTAGCTTCCTTATCCTCTTGGTTACTTTGAATTTCTCCACTGTTATAGACATCTTGGTTAAGTTCTCCTTTTGCAGCTTTTTAGCATATTGTACAAAGGTTTTTCTCTCTTTCTGTGATACATTGGCAATTTCTTCATTGATGAGTCTTTCCATGTCATAATTTTGGAAGCATACCGTAATTCCTTTTTGAAACCTCCCCATACTTTACTTGAGACCTCACAATCTCAATGGGATTGTATTGACAATGATAAAGGCCAGTTGTTTAATTGCATGCCCTATTTCATTTGCAAGTTGATCAAATTGTATATTTATGGCTGGTCTTTGAGAACGACATGAATTGCAAGTTTGTGATGGTTATCTAACGTAACAGGGTGATATGGAGCGATTTAGTTCCCTCTTCAAAATAGTTTAGAAACAACCTCTGTTTGTTGAAGCTGTCATTTACTGCAATCTTATTCATTCTCGTGGACGCACGCGAGGTAAATTTTTACCGATAAGGAATAAAACTAAGACTCAGCAATTCTAAGATATTGTTCAGCGTGTTGGCGTTCTATGAAGTTGGGGACTTACCTATTTTCAAGTGGACTTGTCCAGCATTTGTCTCGCTGTTATTCGTTTTTCTCTAACAATTAGTACAGCAATAGCAGTCGTTTGTCGACTCGACATCGAAGTTGAATGTAGAAAGCTTTTACCCCATGCACGCCTGTCTCAAATAACAATTCTCATTCATTTGTGTGTTTACAACCATAAATATTGGAAAAAGATTGACAGATCAAGAAATTCAAGCTTGTTTGGAAGCATCAGGCGATGAATTTATTGGCGGAGATACATCTTCGTCAGAGGAGGAACATATAGAAGACAGTGATCATGACTGTTAATCAGCACTTTGCCGAAACCTCTTCAAGTAAAGATAAAGTATCTGACTGGGTCTATGGAAGCAGTTGAACCAGTTCACATCAAGAAAGAAGGAAGGTGCTGCTTTAGTCCAAGGACCAAGGATCGGAAGGTTACAAAGTGCTGTGTCAACTGCGGAAAGCTGATCTCCAAGGACCATGTGGTGGTGGCTTGCCCAGACTGTGCTTCAGTGGAGTGAAGTGAGCATTTCAAACTGTACCGATGTATGTATATAATTATAAGTCATGTGTGTATATTCTATTTATACTCCGATAGGATTTTCAAGAAAGCCTTAGAAAAAAAACATTTAGGAGTACGAGTAAATGGTGTTGTCCTAAATACTGCTGACACATTGATCCTTTGTGATAACCTTGGAGACCTTCAACAAATTACTGACCACCATCAGCACAACATCTGAAGAATTTGGACTTCAAATCAATGTAAATAAGACAAAATTTATAGTTTTTAGTTGTCAAACTCATGACCAGGCTGCTTTGAAAATCAGAGGTCTTCCAGTCAAGCGTTTTTACCATTTTAAATATCTAGGGATATCTGACGATTTAAATCATCATCATCATCTTGCACAGTTTCCAGCCACTGGCCGGGTCTGTTTGGAACACAAGCCTCTCCAACGTCTTCTGTCTTCCCACCATCTCTCAGACTCCACCCTTGTCCAGTCTTCTCCTCTCTTCTTCACACTTTCTTCCACCCCCTTCAGCCACCTGTCTCTCAGTCTCTTTCCTTCCCACTTCGTCTCGTGTACTCTCTTGGGTATCCTCTTCTCCTCCATTTGTTTTACATGTCCATACCATCTAAGTCTAGATTTCTCTATACCATCCTGTAATGGTTCCTCCTTCATTAATTCTCTGGTCCTCCCATTTCTTATTCTGTCCATCTTTGTAGCTCCAATACTGCTTCTCAAGAACCTCATCTCACTGGCCTGTATTTTGCTCTTCTACCTTCCTTTCATAACCCAGGTCTCCGAGGCATATGTCAGGATAGGGACATAGTACGTTCGATATATGATCTTTTTGCTGTTCTGAGGGACATCCTTGCTCCATAACATGCTTCTCACACTCCTCCGAAATGCTTCTGCCTGCCTCCCCCGCTCATTTATTTCTCTATCGTTTCTTCCATTATCTTGTATTAGGCTTCCCAGATACTTGAAACTTTCCACTTTCTTCAACTGTTCCCCACCAATTGTTATTCCCGTTGTGATTCTTTCCTTCTTCCTAGTTGTGATCACCATCTCACTCTTATTTATGCTAAATTTCATCCCATATCCTTGTATTATTCCTTCCCACATGTCCAACTGTTCCTGTTCCTCCTCCTCCTTGTTTCCCCAAATCATCAAATCATCTGCAAACACCATTGCTTTCATCTTTCCTTCCCCAATTACTTGTGCCACTCGGGTCATTATGAGTCATCCATCACTACAATGAAAAGTAATGGTGTCAGTGCACTTCCTTGTTTCAGGCCGTTTCTCTGTTCCAACCAGTCTGATCTCTCTCCTCCCATTTTCACACAGCTCACGCTTCCCTTGTACATCTTCTTTATCCTCTTTATAGTCCATTCCTCTACTCCTCTATCCTCCAGGGACTTCCATACTTTGTTTCTGCATTCACTTTCATATGATTTCTCAATGTCCAGGAAGGCCATCAGTAGATCTGTTCCATACTCATAGTGCTGTTCTTGTAACTGCCTTACAGCAAAAATCAAATCCACTGTGGACCTTCCTGCTCTGAAGCCATGTTCTTCTTCCCTCATCCCTCCTTCTATCCATGTCCTAATTCTCTTTTCCAAAACTTTCTCGAAGATCTTTGCACAATGACTCATCAGTGTTATTCCCCGATAGTTTCTGCAATCTGTTCTACTACCTTTCTTGAAGATCGGGACAATTATTCCTTTTTTCCAGTCCTCTGGGGTCTTCCTTTCCTTCCATGCTGTCCTCTTCACTCGGTACAACCACTGTATCCCCACCTCTCCTGCTGCTCTCACCATCTCCACACTCAACTCATCCACACCCGGTGCCTTCCCTCCTTTCATCTTGTTCACTGCATCTTCCACTTCTTTCCATGTTAAGTCCTTTTCTGTTTGCAGTTCATCTTCCTCTTCCCCGATTTCTTCCTCCTCACCATCTTTTCCATTTGGGTTCAGTAGTTCTTCAAAATATTCTTTCCACATTTTCTTCAGTTCTTCCCTATTTTCTATCTCTTGTCCCCTTTTGTTCACCATTCTAACATAATCCGTAGGATCCTTCCGCCTCTTATTTTTTACCATCCCATACAGGACCTTTTTTGTACCTTCACTATCCTCCTTCATCATCTTTGTCCACTCTTCCATCCACTTTCTTCTCTCCTCAGCCACTACTCTCTTTGCCTCCTTCTTTCTTTCCTGGTACTCTTCCCTTGTCTCTACCATCCTATTTTGATACCACCTCCTAAAGGCTCTATTTTTTCCCCTTACTATATCTTTTGTCTTCTCATTCCACCATGGTGTTTCCTTCCACCTCTTCTTACTACTTGTCCTCCCACATTTAAATCCCGACGTTGAAATCAGAAGTCGCATTGAAATGGCACACAGTTTATAAAGGAAAATGTCCTCGTGCTTCAACAATGACAACTTAAGTCTGAAGCTCTGACAAAGACTGGCTCGAACCTATCCTATGTCTGGTCGACACTCTTGTATAGTATGGAGGTTTGGACTTTGAAGGTCAACACCATGAAATGATTAGAGGCTTTCGAAATGTGGATTTTTAGGCGAATGCTTAAAATACCTTGGACTGATAGAGTTGCTAACAGGGAGGTCCTAAGAGGAGCAAAATGTGATCATCAGCTTTTGTCTACCGTTAAGTATCGAAGAACTGCCTATTTGGGTCATGTATTTAGAGGCCAAAATTATCAGTTGCTTCGACTAATACTACAAGGCAAAATAAATGGCAGACGAGGGTGTGGCAGAAGGCAGATGTCCTGGCTTCAGAATATCAAGGAGTGGTTACGGATTCGATCTGTTGAAGAATTGTTCTGGCTTGCGGTGGACAAAGGCGCCTTATCCATGATGATCGCCAACGTTCAGGGGACCGAACATGGTACTTGAAGAAGGAGAAGTGTATACTTTGTAATAAAACTAAATCAGAATGATAAATGATCTGTCATTAAAATGAAAATAACACACCGGCAAAGAATTACCCCATGCGAGTTCTAACGTACCCCCATGTCGGTCAGATGCGCGTCCAGAATTATTATTGTTTAACCCTCTCAGTGCCAAGCCATTTCCTGAAAAACTTGCCAAGAATGCAAATCCATTTTGAAGGTCATGCAGACTATTCGAAAAAAAATCATAAATACTACATTTCCAACGCTAGAACCATTATTTTTGCTTTGCATTATAACCAATACCTCATTCTTTCATACATTAAGTTCATAAAGGTAAATATGGCATCTTAACCTTTTTAATTGAGATTATTCTGATAATAGTTCAATTTTTCAATTATTTTTTTTTTGTAAAAAATCAGTTTTGAGCCTAAATTAAGGACACATAAGAGTCATATTCGAAGAAACACTACGTTTCCAGCTGTAGAAAGGTATTAGATACATCTGTAGGCAGAAAACTTCTACAAGAAGAGAACAACTGCACCGCAAATTTAGGCGGGACCGCGCGTGATTGGGGGAGCGCAGAGGTAGGGTGAGAATACAAACTCAAACCTATCACGTAACGGACTTCGAAGGAAAAAAGTAAACAGCGCACAGGCAAGCTTGAAACCTCACCTTTCCAACAGTATGAAATAATCATGGACATATGCCTAGAGAAACCTACAAATATAAGATAAACAGCGCGCCGATTTAATCGGCTTTGGCACGAGCAGCGAGAGCCGATCTGAACGGCGAGTGGCACTGAGAGGGTTAAGACTGAAATACTCTCAGGAATAAAACCTGTCATCACTGAATCTAGAAAACAAACAATGGGAACCTTAACTCCACCGTTTCTCGAAGAGTCTTGCCAGATTGATTTTAATGAGCGATTCTGTTTTATGGTCTCATCTAGATGAAGCACAGGCCTGGTGTCATTAGAAGCACAAATTCGGTGCATTTGGTGTATATGTGTGGTTTTGAAGCCATTTTTTCAGTGTTGCTGTAAAAAACATGGTAATTTATACTTTTTCAGTCAGTCAACGAGGCCTGTTTGCCATCTCTTGATTTTTTTTTTTTCTTTTTTCGTGTGGTCTCCTCAGAGACCTAGTGCAGGTCTTTCTATTCGACGCCCGTGGGCGACCTGCGCGTCGGGATGAGAGATGGAATTGATTAAGGTGAATGAAATTGGAGAAGGATGTGGAAGGAAGCGGCCGTGGCCTGTCAGAAGGTACCGTCCCAGCATTTGCCTGGTGTTGAAAATGGGAAACCACGGAAAACCATTTCAAGGACGGCCGACGGTGGGGCTCGAACCCACGCGTCTACCGAGTCAGCAGAGAGCTTGGCCCCATGACCTAACACTGCACTTTAGCCAGTGTAGCCACTACTGTCGGTATCTCTTGATGAATACAGTACATTTGCATTTGTCAGTTGGCACAGGCTAGAGTAAAAGGTGGCTTTTCACCGATGTCTCAGTCTCACTCATGGCTGTGATTATATGGAAGCTACTGAGGTATGGGTGGTGCTTAGTAATGGCATTCGGGGCACAGTCAGTGCCTGTGAATGCTGTGAAAGGTTCAACTCATAGGGTTGGGACTACTGTTCTGACTCAGTGAGGAAAGCAATGGCAAACTACCTCATCTTGCCTAGAACGCCTCAAAATAGCGCTGCCTTGGGTTTTTGTGGGTATCAACTTACATAACGTAACGGCGGTACTTTTTGAGGATCCAACCAGCCTTCGGGCTGACTACCTAACAGACACAGACAGTCAGTCAACATGCTTTTTCCCTCAATATGCACAGTTTGTTTGGAGAATGATAATAAAATGATTGAATGACATCCGGCTTTCTTCCTGGAAGGAGTTGGAAATTGCAATATGAGCTTAAATGATAAATGCAGCTGTTGTGATTTTTAGCCTACTTTCGATTTTTGCAAAAAATGAAAGTAGACTTATGAGATCAACACAGGGTGAAAAAAGTGTGTCTGTCTGTGTGTGTGTGAGTCTGTGTGTGTGTGTGTCTGTGTGTGTGTGTACTCTGAATGTCTGTCCCCCCCCTATCAATTCGAACACGGTGAATGCGAATTGAACGAAATTTGGTACAACGGTAGCACTAGCAAAGGACACCTCAGTGTCATGTTTTATATCGCCGCCATCTTGACGGAAACGTAATGGCGGCCACACAAATGTTCAAAGCTTAAATCAAATTACGACTAACCTAATCATCCGATCTCTACCAAATTTTGCAACAGCATACCTTTATGGGGGGAGCATCATTTGACCAAACTAGTAGGTCATCAGCGTAATAGTTTGCGGATGGCGGCCATCTTTGTGTGAAAATCGATTCCCCCTATTAATTCAAACACGGTGAAACCGAATAGAACGAAATTTGGTACAGAGGTAGCACTAGCAAAGGGCATCTCAGTGTCATGTTTTATATCGCCGCCATATTGACACAAACGTAATGGCGGCCACACAAATGTTCAAAGCTTAAGTTAAATTACGACTAACATTACCATCCGATCTCTACCAAACTTTGCAACAACATTCCTTTATGGAGGGAGCATCCTTTGACCAATCTACTAGGTTATTAGCCTAATAGTTCGCGGATGGCGGCCATATTTATGTCAAAATTGATTCCCCCTATTAATTCGAACACGGTGGAACCGAATGAACGAAATTTGGTACAGAGGTAGCACTAGCAAAGGGCACCTCAGTGTCATGTTTTATATCGCCGCCATCTTGACAGAAACGTAATGGCGGCCACACAAATGTTCAAAGCTTAAGTTAAATTACGACTAACATAACCATCCGATCTCTACCAAACTTTGCAACAACATTCCTTTATGGAGGGAGCATCCTTTGACCAATCTAATAGGTTATTAGCCTAATAGTTTGCGGGTGGCGGCCATCTTTATGTAAACATTGATCCCCCTATTAATTCGAACACGGTGGAACCGAATGGAACGAAATTTGGTACAGAGGTAGCACTAGCAAAGGGCATCTCAGGGTCATGATTTATATCGCCGCCATATTGACAGAAACGTAATGGTGGCCACACAAATGTTTAAAGCTAAAATCAAATAACGACTAACATAACCATCAGATCTCTACCAAACTTTGCAACAACATACCTTTATGGAGGGAGCATCCTTTGACCAATCTAATAGGCCATTAGCCTAATAGTTTGCGGATGGTGGCCATCTTTATGTCAAAATTGATTCCCCCTATTAATTCGAACACGGTGGAACCGAATGAACGAAATTTGTTACAGAGGTAGCACTAGCAAAGGGCACCTCAGTGTCATGTTTTATATCACCGCTATCTTGACGGAAACGTAATCGCGGCCACCCAAATGTTAAAAGCGAAAATGTAATTACGACCAACCTAATAATCTAGTCTCTACCAAATTTTGCAACACCATATCTTAATGTGGGAAACATATTCAGACCAAACTGCAAGAACATCAGCCCAATAGTTTGCAGATGGTGGCCAAGTATGTGTGCAAATCGATTCCCCCTATCAATTCAAACACGGTGAAACCGAATTGAACGAAATTTGGTACAGAGGTAGCACTAACAAAGGGCACCTCATATTCATGTTTAATATCCCTATAGCACGTTGTATTTCAACAAGCTACTACAACCAACATTCAATTATACTCCTTGTAAAGGACAAAGAGTTATAACAATACCCATGCATTTAGGAGAAAGTAGGCTATATGTTCTTTACTGAACATCTTGTTTTTATTGAAATGTTCTTTAGATATCGTTATATGGAACAAAACCAGTAATGTTCAAGGGTTAGAAACAATTACACAGTTGTATAATGAAAACTATTAATGCTAAAAGCATGCCGATCGGGCATATTTGTTAGCCTATTTTCAATTTTGAAAAAATAGGCTTATGAGATCACCTTTTGTCCGTGTGTGTGTGCGTGTGTGTGTGTGTGTGTGTCCCCTAATAAAATCTAAACGGCAGGAGCGATTTCAATAAAACTCGGAAAGTTCATAGCACTATTCCGGGCGACCTCGACCGTGCCCTTTAAATTTTGTTACGACTCTCCAATCCAACATGGCGGCTGTGCGAAATATTTCACCAGCATTCAATATCTCCGAAACTACTACCGATATTACCCTGACATTTTCTATGGTGATAGAGGGAACTACTATAAGTTCACTTATGTGACTTTTGAAAACCTGGTAACTACAAAACCAACATGGCGGCCAAGCGAATTTGCGACTTTTTAATAGACGTTTCTCGCGATTTGACCAACCAAACGCAATGAAACTTGGTACAGTATATGTTTATATACATTGTAATGCACAGACATCTAACTGCGTTCAATTGTTTACATAATCACAAGATGGCGGATGTGCGAAATATTTCACCGGCATTCTATATCTCTGAAACTATTTTCGGTATCTCCCTAAAATTTTGTACGGAGATAAAGGGCACTACTGGAAGTCCATCTATAAGACTTTCAAAAACCGGTTAACTACAAAACGAACATGGCGGCCAAGCGAATTTGAAAAATTTAAATAGATCTTTCTCACGATTTAATGTTCCAAGCGCACTGAAACCTGGTACAGGAAATATTTATACACATTGTAATCCACTGGTACCTAATTTAGTTCAATTGTTTACATAACCTCAAGATGGTGGCAGTGCGAATTTTAAAATTAAGTTTTTATTTCTTGTGATGTAGTCATGCGATCGAAGTGAAAGTTTGAATAATGAACCTACGCAATAATTTTCCTTTAATGGTACTTGACTCTATGGCCTATACATTTAACAATCCAACATGGCGACCATCCGAAATATTTAGACGATACTGAATATCTACGAATCTATTTTAGCAATCAAACTGCATTTTTTAATGTTCATAGGGGCTATGAACTTAAGTTCACCTATAGGACTTTAAATAACCTGGTGATCACAAATCCAACATGGCGGCGACGCGAATTATAAATATTCACATGGACGTTTCTCGCAATTTAACCATTCGCGTGCAGTGAAACTTGGTACAGTAAATCCTTATACGAATGTTAATCCACTGGCATCTAATTTATTTCAATTGTTTCCATAACCTCAAGATGGCAGCTGTGAAAAATTTTAAAATCTCCTTGTTACTTCTTGTGTCCTAATTATGCGATTGAAGTTTGAATACTACACGTACACAATAACAGTACATAACTCTAGGACCTACATATATAAAATCCAACATGGCAACCATCCGAAATATTTAGTCGGTTCTCAATATCTACGAATCAATTACAGCAATCAAACTGAAATTGTGTATGTTGATAGTGGCAATTAACATAAGTAGGATATATGAAAATAGGCTGTATAGTTCTTCACGGAACTACTTGTTGTGAAATTTATTGCTTGTGAAAACTACGAAATGATGTGAAATAAATTATTTTTGCCTAGCGTGAGTGATATTTGTTTTAACAAGACCTCTGCAGGGCATTGACAATGTTGTAATTGAGATTGGCTAATGGTCGGCAGGTATCTCAAGGACAAATAGCCTCCCATTTGATGCTACTGCAGCATAGCCACGTTCAGAGGCAGATCCAGAATTATCTGTGACAAAAATATGGTTAGAATGAAAAGTATTTTATTCATAAGAGAATTATTTATTATTAGTATAAATGAAATGTTACATTGTATTACTCGTATTGTCTAATAGTTGGTGACATATGAGACTCAGCATACAGAGTTAGATGTACGTCCCACATCGCGACAGTTCATCCATCAGAGGGATGGGATTTTGTCATTTTGTTTTAAGTCAACTGAGTCATTCAAATTTAATGTTGAAATAGGTAGATTCATTCATTAACAAATGCCCTTGGGGGAGCCAGTTAATCCCTAGACGGTAGGTTCCCTAGTTGGTGGATAGGGCTATGGTTCAGACACCCTAATAAAGGAAACTATGGACCAACAGGCAGTCCAATTTGTGAGGGCTTTAAAATGCTGGAACACCCTCTCACCAGGGGACAAAAATATGGAAGGCCGTAGCTGAGGGTGAAGAGTGAAGTCCACAGTGGAGAAGTTAGTCTTTGGTATAGTCCAGATGGCGGAAGTGGCAGCCCAGTGCTTGGTATTTAATGGAGCAAAATCACTTGTAGCATCTGCCCCAGAGCAGGTGGCTTAAATGGCGTCTGTACTCCAGGTTAGGGCCAGCCAATGTTACATTGCTGGCAGTAGCGACTCTTCGGCGAGGTATCATTTTGTCACATCTATGGCTATGTCTCTTCGAAATTCGGAACATGAACAGGCGTCCCCCGAAAGCGATACACACTACTTGTGCCCAAGTGACATGAGAAACGTGCGAGGATTACCGTCCCACAGATGGGGAAGTTTAAGGAAGCTAGTCCAACAACCAGAACTAGGACTAATTGTAAGATTTGCTACCCTAAATATTGGAATGTTGACTGGCCAACATTGTGAGCTAGCAGAAATGTTGAAATTCAGATGTGCCAACATTATCTGCATTTAGGAGATGAATTGGCGAGGTTCAAAAGCGAAAGAAGTTGGAGATGGCTAGAAACTCATCTATCATGGAACTAGTACAGCACGGAATGGTGTGACAATAGTGGTTGACCAGCAGTATCGCAACCACGTCACGAGTGTCAACAGAGTGTTGGAAAGGTTCATATCCATCAAAATTGATTCAACATTAACTGCTGAAGACCGTAAGAAATGGCTAAAATGACAAGACTTTTAGCCTTTTGAAGCCTTGGAGGCTGGATTTAGACAGCTCCTTAACCCGGTCCATGAGGCAATTTTAATTGGCTACATGGATAACTCTTGCCAGGCGCGTCCACGTCGCGGGGGTGGGCAACGGTACTGTAATATACCATGGAACTACAGTACCGGCTAAGTTCTGGTGAGGACCCAGTCCTATGGGGTATAACATAGGCCCCGTGCACAGGGTTACGTGCGAAGACCTCAACGGAATCTGCAGCGGAGAAGATGGACTTCGGAACGGTGGAGATTGCGGAAGAGGCAACCCAGTACTCAGGGAATAGTAAGAGTACAGCATCAATCGGCAGCGTCTGTTTCCCAGGTTAGGGGCGGCTGCAAGGGCGTCTGTTTCCCATGTTAGGGGCGGCCTGTATAATAGCTGGCAGTAGCTTCATAAAATGCCTTTGGGAGTGGCGACCCCATCGTAATAATAGCCTAAAATGGAAATGGCACTTCGAATGAATCGGAAAAGGTTAGGGCGTACCCTGCAGGCGACGCGCAGTTCTTTTGGTACTGGGGGAACTGTGAGAAATGGGCGACCAGTAACCGAAATGAAAGTGGGAATCATGAATGTCATGACCCTGACAGGCAAGGTGGAGGAGGTGGTAGACTTCATGGAGAGGGAGAATGTTGGAGTGATGGGGCTGAGTGAAGTGAAATGGAAAGGTAAAGGAAGGAAGAAACTGAGGAAAGGATATACATTATACTGGAGTGGTGGCCAAGAGGCCAAAAATGGCGTGGGACTGATAACCTCGAAACAACTGGAGGAGTATGTTGAAGTGGTAGAGTGTGTGAGTGACAGAATAATGAAAATTAGAATGAAGATGAAAAATGACGTGATGGACTTCATACAAGTGTATGCACCACAGACTGGAAACAGAGAAGAAGATATTGAAGTATTCCTGGAGGATGTAGAAAGAGTAATTTCAGATGTAGAAGTGGTGATCATGGGAGATATGAATGCACAAGTCGGAAACGAGAGACAAGGAAAGGAAGAAGTCATTGGACCATATGGATATGGGAAAAAGAACCGGGAAGGAGAGGAACTTGCAAACTTTTGTGAAAGGAATGGACTGATAGTGGGTAATTCATGGTTTCGGAAGAAAAACAGCAGGAAAATTACGAGATATGGTTGGGGCGATAGAAGAAGAAAATCGGTAATTGACTACTTTCTGGTGGAAAGGACTAATCGCAGAAAGCTGATAGATGTGACAGCTTTACCAGGAGAAGCATTTGATGGGGACCATAGAGTTGTGGTGGCAAAATTTAGATGGGAAAAATTGGAAAACCTAAAGGAGATCAGAGAAAGTAAAATAAAAGTATGGAAATTGAAAGACAAAACCGTACAGGAAAATTTTCAGGAGAGATTGAAGCAACAAATCCCAGTTACTGAAGTGGAAAACATAGAAGAGGAATGGTCTCACTTTAAAAAGGCATTTGTTGGTGCAGCAGAGAGTGCTTGTGGTAGGACGTCAACAAGAGTGAAAGAGAAGGAGACACCCTGGTGGAATGAGGAAGTGAGGAAAGCAGTGAAAGAAAAGAAGTCTGCATGGAAAGAATGGAACCGAGATCAAACAGAAGAAAGCAAAAGGAAGTATCACGACAGCAAACGGAGGTGTAAGAAAGTGGTAGGAGAAGAAAAGAAGAAAAGTTGGGAAGAATTTACACGAAGAATGGAAACAGATGTAAGTGGCAGTAAAAGGATGCTGTATGGGCTTCTAAGAAGTAAGAGGAAAGAAAGAGTTACTACAAAGCTAGTGAAAAAGGAAGATGGAGAGTTGTTAACACACCCAGAAGAGATAAAGGGACGATGGAAGGAGTTTTTCGATAAGCTTTTGAATGTGAGCAATGGTACTGGTGAGATGGAAGTGACACAACCTGACGACTCTATAACAGAAGATGATATAACAATGCTGGAGGTGGAATTAGCAGTACAGAAAATGAAGATGGGAAAAGCAACAGGGGTGGATGAAGTCAGTGTAGAAATGATAAAGGCTGCTGGACCTGTTGGTATGCAATGGCTGTATCGACTGCTAAAGTGTGTGTGGAAATGGAAATGTGTACCAGAAGACTGGAAGAAAGGGCTAATAATACCAGTGTTTAAGAAGGGGGACAAGAAGGTGTGTGATAACTATAGAGGGATCACCCTCATATCACAGATAGTAAAAATACTGGAAAGGATATTAGAAAGAAGAATGAGAAGAAAGGTGGAAGGAGAGTTGCAAGAGGAACAGTATGGCTTCAGGAGTGGAAGATCCACAGTGGACCCAATCTTTAGCTTGAGGCAGGTGATGGAAAAGAACTGGGAATATGGAGAGGATTTGATCATGACTTTCATAGATCTAGAAAAGGCATATGATAGTGTCCCCAGAGAGAAGGTATGGGAAACCATGGTTAAGAAGAGACTGGGAAGAGAAATGTTGGAAATGGTGCAAGCAATGTACAACAACTGTGTTAGCAGGGTACTGACCCCAGTTGGAAAGACAGATTGGTTTACGAACAAGACTGGACTAAGACAGGGGAGTGTGCTGTCACCCCTTTTATTCATAATGGTGATGGATGAAATAGTAAAGGAAACAAAGGAAGCATATGAACAGAAAGAAATGAAGTTACTGTTATTTGCAGATGATATTGTGGTCTGGGGAAGGAACACCGAAGAAGTGCAAAAACAACTAGATGCACTGAACGAAAATATTCAGAAGTATGGCCTGAAAATCAGTATAGAGAAAAGCAAGACCATGGTGATGACAAGAGGGGAAAGACAAGGAAAGGGCACTGTGAAAATTGGAAGTCAGAGTTTGGAAATTGTGGACACGTTCAAATACCTAGGAAGTGAATTGATGCAAACTGGTAGGTTGGACATGGAGATTGGCAGGAGGGTACAGCAGAGCAATGCATTCTATCAAAGTGTAAGAAAACTTGTTTGGGATAAGGAAGTACCAAGGAAAAGCAAGGAGGTAATGTATAAAGTGTATTATGTACCCATATTAACTTATGCAGCTGAGACTTGGACCCTGACAAGCAGGCAAGAGAGTAGAATCCAAGCCAGTGAAATGAAATTCCTAAGAAGTATGATAGGAAAGACAAGGAAAGACAGAGTGAGGAATGAAGATGTTAGGAAGGAAGTTGGGATGGGAAAACTAAATGAGAGAATTGAGAAGAATAAACTAAGGTGGTTTGGACATGTAAAGAGGATGGAGGAAAATAGAATACCAAGACAGATGCTGGAGGCGAAGTGCAAGGGTAAGAGACCAAGAGGAAGACCTAGAACAAGGTGGATGGATTCAGTGAAGAACGGCGTAAGAAAAAGAAATCTGGACTGGGACAAGATCGTGGAAGAAGAATGGTGGAAGGAAAGAGGAAAGTGGAGAAGTGCCATAAATACCCCGACCCGGCAGGAGCTGGATAAGGGGAAATGATGATGATGATGATGATGATGACCCTCTTATTCCACTAAGCCCTTCAATTGATACCACTTGCATGTCAGTGATACCATCCCAGTAGCTCAAATCAGAATTAAATCTTTTGGAAGGAGAAGGAATAAACATAGTCTCCAGAGTAGTAGCCTAAAATGTTAATCACAACACCACAAGATGGACTCTCTCCACTGTAGTAGTGTTGTTCAAAAATATAAACATATTTTATACCGTATTGTGTTTCACGAGTTCCCTGTGTATTAAGTAGCATGTCTCAAAAGTTATTAGGGTGGTGTAATGCTGTAATGCAAAAGAATTGTATTTTTGAACTATATATATATATAAATCAATGTTACGTGATAGTTTGTCTGTATTTACTGTATGTACCCTATGCATTCATATACCATTCATCAGATTGCAATGAAACTTGGGTGAGTCGTATGCACTCCAAGGAAGGTTTCTAGCTACAAATTATTTATTTAACACAAAAGGGTGAGGGACTTAACAGGAACCCTTAAATCCCACAGTAACCTAATTGCACAAACTGTATACTTATCACATGACTTGCTGATTCATCGCGAAGTGACATGAGGAGACTGTCAGCAGCCCACCGTGTTATCTGGTATTGCTGTCTATTCCAATACAGTTCACGCCATGGATTTTGGCTGGGGGTTCTTAAATCTGAACTCAATCTTGGAAAACCAATAACATTATTATTATCCTCCTTTCTATCTATCTGTCTTTGATTGGAATTGCAACACATGCCGGGTATAGCTAGTACTCAAATAAAAGCAAGTACCTGTATCCCCATTGCTCTGTGCTGGTGTTGTAGAGGTCCTCCGCAAACTCCTGGTCATCGTGCAAGGTCGTCTGCCTCTCCAGACTGGGCCGCCTCCCTGCAGAATAACACAAACATATGAACACTAAGAACTGAAAGTCACATGGCTGTGTGGTTATAATGTTAATAAATATAACACATACAACACATATGCTTTAAGGGGCTCCTATACTGCAACTTTGTATTTACCATTGTCTCAGAAACAATTGACAGAAACTTATTGAATATTTTCAGGGATAATACTTGAGGTTTTCTCTTCACTTTAACCCAGGCTTATTTTTTTTTTTTTTTTTTTTTTTTTAGTTTTCAAGATTTAAAAAGAAAATGGCATAATTTAAAGAAAATTTTGATGAACAAATTAAATTAAAGAGAAAAATGATTGTGGTAAAGTATTTCACTTATAAAAAGTCTTTACTTGTAAATATTTTTGCTTTAAATGTTGAAAAGTTATGGAAAAAAGGGTAATTTTTATTTTAAAAATAAATTTTAGCTGAAAACTGCAATCAAAGTTCTGCCAGTTGAGGAAACATGGACAGCTTTGTTTTTAGGGCGGGGAACACTAATTTTGCTTTCTTAAAAATGTTCTTTAAATGTCTATTTTCCAATAGAGCGTGGAGAAAATAAAAATCAATTAATACTGTGGCTTTCAATTGGTCAATACAAAATCATACCAATTACTGGTTATGTGAAAAATAACCTGAAATATACAACATGTGATTAAGATTTATATGCATTGTTACTATTGAAAAAGAAGAAGAAGAAGAAGAAGAAAAAAGAAAACTGAAAGCCACAATATTAATTGTATATATGGCAACACTGGAAAATGGTTTTATGATGATGATTATGATAATTGATGTCTTAAGGGGCCTAACATCTGGGTTATCGGCCCCTAATGGTTTGGGTGATTGTGAAAATGTAAATTAAATAAAACTAAACCTAAAACTAGCCTTACTACAAACTTTCATACTAGAAGAAGAAACGGAAAACAACAAAAGTTAGAATAAAGGAAACAAAAGACAGGAGGAAAGGAAATGCCCTCAACCCTCGAAGAATGAGAAGTAAGGGACTTCGAAGAAAGGAGAGCCAGAAAAGACAGATAGGAAAGGTAAAGAGGAGAGGACCGCCCCAAAGGCTTTGAAAAAAGGAGAAAAACCAGGCCTAGCTCAGGAAGCCCTCGGGGTTGCCAACTCCCAAACTCACCAGACGTGAGCCCTTGAGGGTGTAGCACAATCCAGGGTTCACCATAAAAGGTGCGGCTACACACACCCTGCCTCCTTGAGGGCCTTGAGCAGAAGGCAGGAGATACAATGAAAAGAAAACAGGAGGTCTGACTCCTCGTAGAATGAGGGATCAGGAAAGATAAGACAAGGGCCAATTAAGGCGAGAAAGTGAAATACTCCCTAGGCCTCGGATACCCTAATACCGTCGGGGTCTGAAAAGAACAAGAGTTGACCAAGGGAGGTCGAGAGGAAAGATAACAGAGAGGAGGCCGGCACAAGTAAGTGGAAGTATTGACAGATTCAGCTGGAGTCCCGTGGTTGCCAACCCACGTCCCACAAGTTGTGAGCCCCAGGGGGGAAAATGGTTTTAAAGGTATCTTTAAAATAAATAACTACTTTCGTCGGTTCATTAATCAGATGCACGGTTGTGGAAAGTATAAGCAAAGTAGGCTTAGGAATGGGCTACGAAGGGTATAGGCAACCATTAGAAAGCTAAAGGTCCGCAGCTTAATGAGACGCAAATTTCCAAATTGTTGAAGAATTTTGGCGTAAAAGAAACTCGGGAGTTCAAAATAACACCAGGAAGTTTTGAAAGAATTAGTGAAGTATGCAGTGATCGCCATTGTTCTGTATTTTACTTGGCTGCTCTTAACTTTTGTTGTGTTATCGAAGGAATATCATAATGTAAAAGCCACCCACTCGATAATCTTCGCTGAATGATAAGTCATGATGCGATGAATGACGCCCACTCCTACTCCTACTCATTCTTCCCACTATGTCAAACCCCATCAGGCTGTGAAAGAGTTGGTTCGCGTGGGCAGAGACGCCGACTATGTGGAGCTCTGGAAATCAGGGACCCGCCGGAAATATTTAACGAGTGATCACCATCCATTGCAGTTTAGTACCTAGGTTGGCAATCATTATACCTTAGTTTTGAAGACAGCAGGGCGACACAGGATCTTCGTAATTTGATCGGTTCTTTTATCGAAAAAAATTAGTCTCCTAAATCTGTGTTGTCCCAGGAAGATCCTGTGTAGTACTAATTGCACAATTCTGTACGTGACACTGCGCATCATAATCTTTACTTAGTATAAAACGAAGTCCCCGATTCTTGGATGTCACGGGTAATCTCGAGAACCACTGGATGGATTTTGCTGCTGTTTTCACCATTCTGTAAACTGTAAAGGATATCTCAAGGAAGGTTCCTGTAGAAAATAATAATTTATTTATGATCAAAGGAAGCCAAGCAGTAACGATTTCAGTGAAAAAGTCGAAAAAAAAACCAACTGGCGTCCGTGAGCTTTTTAAGCTTACGCTGGGCAAACCGTCAAAGGTATCTATACAGGGTGTTTCAAAACTCGACGGCAAAATGTCGGGAATGGGTTCCTCACAGTAAGATAAGAAACAAATGTTATGACAACATGGGTCTGGAAACGGATACTTTCAGATTTATTCACACGTTTGTACATTTTCACCGTATCAGCAGGTATCACAGGAAATGTTCAAAGTGACGGCCTTCCGCTCGAATACAAGCCTCCGCTCGTCGTCGCATGGAATTACGCACGCGATCAAAAATTCCTGGTGTAGTGCGTACTGCCTGACAGGTGGCCACTATGCGCTCACGTAACGTAGCTTCATCAGGAACAGGATTCGCATACACGAGCGACTTAGGTGTCCCCACAGGTAGAAGTCCAGGGGGTTCAAGTCCGGAGAGCTTGGTGGCCACGCAATGGGTCCTCCTCGACCTATCCAGCGCCCAGGGAAATGGGTATTCAGGTACCTGCGGGCCAACAAACTGAAATGTGCGGGAGCACCATCATGCATGAGAAACATTGCTTGACGGACAGCAAGTGGCAGGTCGTCCAAGTACTCAGGCAATTGTGTCCGCAAGAAATCCGTGTAGTTCTGTCCAGTAAGCCTACGCGGAAGAACGTACGGTCCCAACAAGGAATCACCAACAATGCCTGCCCAGATGTTAATGCCGAACCTCTGTTGATGAGAAGATGGGATGATCGCATGCGGATTTGCATCACTCCACCTGTGCTGATTATGGAAATTCTGTATTCCGTCTCTTTTGAAGGTCGCTTCATCTGTGAACAACACATACGCAGCGAAGTTCGGCGTCACGCCGCACTGTTGTAGGTACCACCGGCAGAACGTTGCTCTTGCCGGAAAATCCGCAGGCGACAAGGCTTGTACACGCTGCAGATGATACGGATACAAAAGGTTTCCTCGTAGCAGTCTCCAGATAGTCGTGTGTGGCCTATTCCGCTGCAAGCCTAACCGCCGAGTGCTGACTTGAGGACGTTCCAACACAGCGTTGAGGACGGCTTCCTCCTCCTCAACCGTTGTACTGCTTGACCGTCCCCCGGTTCCTGGTGGACGTGCGAAACTCCCGTGTTCACAGAGGCGGCGATGGATGGATTCAAATGTCTTTCGGTCCGGCAGTCTGCGCCTGGGGTATCGTTCCCGATACAAGCGACGTGCCTTCGAAGCATTCCCATCCGCCAAACCATACATGTAATGCATGCTCGCAAGCTCTGTGTTCGTGTACATGCGCACGTCAGAGCGGCCTGCAAACCATAAATAACAGTACAGTACTGTACAATGACTGTTAACCACGGACAACATTTGTTTCTTATCTTACTGTGAGGAACCCATTCCCGAAATTTTGCCGTCGAGTTTTGAAACACCCTATATACTATGAGTGTAAGAATTGTTCAGCATGAAAAGTTCTACAAGAAAGTCCGCTAGAGCATTTCTCTACCTCTATTTTCATTTCTTCCAACAATCTCCATTCAATTACTGAAGTGACAGTTTACGAGCTAGCTAGGGGCAAACTGTCGAGTCGTGTTGAGGTTAAGACTTCAGAGAAGAGTGATTGTGTTTGGAGATCCCCTGGAAGTGCAACTCGACTTTCTGTGAACTTTTCGTTCTGCAAAATACACAGTCAAGTTAAGATTGAACGGAAGGGGGATTTGTGTTTCATGCACCTCGCCATTCTTAAATTACGTCCAACAAGAATTCGTTGCACATGCATCTCCATGACAATATAATTAATAGTCCAGTCAGTGATTTTAACCCATCATGCCGAGATGTAAAACGGATATAGGTCGCAGTTCATTGACATCGAAAAAAAAAGGCGCTTATCACGTAACCTACTGCATTCATAAATGTTCCCGGGCGAAGCCGGGGCGGATTGCTAGTTATGACCAAAATATTCCAGTTTTCTCTCTTTTCATAAACAGAACTTCAGGTTTTGTGGGAAATTGGTTCAAAACCTAACCAACAAAGGCACTGAAGTTATAGTGCTGCTGAGTGCGTCATCCGCTTTTTAAGTGAGAGTGGGTTAGGGTAAACAATCTAAAATTTCAAGTGTATTTTGACTCAAATAATTTATTCTTTTTAATTTATGAGTTTTGTATTCCGTTAAGGTTTCTTATATTATTATTATTACTATTCTTCTTGCTGTCGTTTCGGCCATCTACGGACCACGCTATTTCAACTGCCCGTTTCCATGTCTTTGCGCCTGGGCCTTAACGTTCGCCCAGTATTCCCGCATTCGTTTCCTATGCTGTTCCTTCCTCGCTTCAGCCCATGTCTTGCCAGTTTTTAGTTTTGTCTTTTCTTGGAATCCATGATGTTCTTGGAGTTTCGACTTTAGTGGAACACGTTTCTGGATATCCTCCTTGGTTATTCCCACTTCACGCAGGTCTTTTTCTACCTCGGTGAACCACGTCACCTTGGTTTTCTTGTTAAGAAGAAAACTGAAGATCCTATTGCTTAATCTTGTAGAACTCATACGAGCAATGTGGCCATAGGAAACTATCCTTCTCTTACGAATGGTGTCCGTGATCTTTTCTACATGAGAGTAGAGAACATGATTGTGCAGTCTTCTGAACTCATCATTTTCTTTGATTAGACCTAGGAATTTTCTCAAGATCTGCCTTTCTCTATTATTATTGACCCGTTTCTATTATAAACTGGTCACGAAGACTTATATTTCTTCGAATGACTGCCATTTGTCGTCCAGAACTTAACCAAACATCATATCTCAGGCTATAGTGTTGGAGAGCGCTTGCCACAAGGTTCGGATACTCCAAGCTGGTTGCCGAGAGCGCTGGCATAGCCTGATCACAATGGATTGCAAGGCAGTGTGTCTACACTCTGTGGAAAACAAACTCTACCATCTCCAATGCTTGTGGTGGGCTTAGAGTACATGTTATATTGTTAAAATGTAGGCTATGTCAAATAAAAAAGTATTCAAGTCTTACAGTTAATCGATCGTTGATATTTATAATAAGCTGCTAATTCATCAGGTTATGAGACCCAGGCTACGGCAAACTGCGCGTAAGTGGATTAAAAGTCTGTTGAACGATCGTGTGCTTTAAGTGTGTGCGGTAACAAGATGGCTCAAGAAAGTGTCAAGTTGAATATTCCAATGTTAAATGGTGGAAATTTTATATTTTGGAAAACAAAGTTGCGAGCCGTATTAGTGCGTGATGATTTGTGGGAAGTTGTCAGTGAACCAAAGCCTGAAGTATTAACGCGGTGTGGCAGAAGAAAAATAACAAAGCCTTAGCGTACATTACATTGAGTGTTGAGGACAGTCAACTCATTCATTTTGCACACTTGAACGATGCGTGTGATGCATGGCAGGCTCTGTCGAGAAAGTACGAGAGATCCACGTTCGGAAGCAGGTTATATTTACGACGTAAACTGTACGGCATACATTATCGTGGTGGACCAATGAGCAGTCACATCGACGCAATTATGGAAGTAGTGGGTTTGCTGCGTGGATCTGGTAGGTCACTTGAAAACGACGAGATTGTTGCGGTTTTGCTGGTGAGTCTTCCAGAATCTTATTCAGGGCTTGTCACAGCACTCGAGGGCCGTGACGAGGCAGATTTAACGGTGGAATATGTAACTGGGAAAATGCTTGACGAATACCAAAGGCGTGCCGAAGCTGGTGTGCCTGGAAATTGTGATTCAGAGGCTGCAATACAGTCGGCGGTCGCAGACTCAAGTAAGGTTAGTCGTGCTCATCAAAGTGGAACAACTAAAAATTCAAGCGGGAAACCAAATAAGGGTGGCAAAGAGATACGGGCATGTTACTTCTGTAATAAACTTGGCCATTTAAAGGCAGATTGCTATCGATTCAAGAAAAGTCAACAGCAGAGATCAGCAGGTTCAGAATCAGCAAGAACATCGGTTGAGGTTAAGGTATGCAACACACAGAACTATGCCACATTTAGGGCACTGGATCAACAACATGCTGCAAGTAGGCCTACTGGAGGATGGTGCATAGATTCCGGGGCAACCAGTCATATGACGAATGATAGGCAATTTTTCATGTCTATTCGTGACACAAGTGCAACGGTCTTTCTTGCTGATGGTTCATCCGTGGTAGCTGCTGGAATCGGAGATGGACAATTTTACTGTGAGGTACCAGGCGGGCACCTCCAAGAAGTACTGTTGAAAAATGTGCTGTTTATTCCACAATTGGATGATAGTCTACTTTCGGTGAGGCGCATAACAGAGCAAGGTCACCGAGTGACGTTCGAGAATGACACGTGCAGCATCTACAAAGAACATCAGGTCATCGCAGAAGCAAGGAACGATGGGAATTTATTCAGACTTCAGACTGTGGTACCAAATTCGTCAGTTCATGTGGCGAGAGAAGCTGTATGCCTACACCAGTGGCATCGTCGATTGGGACATCGGGATCCGGTTGCAATCCAGCGTCTGATCAATGAGGAAATGTTCGGAGAAGGTGGTATGCGAAGACTGCATCAAGGGAAAACTAACCGAAGCAAAATTTTCTGAGAGTACATCCAGAGAGGAGCCCATGCGACTCATTCATTCTGATCTTTGTGGGCCCATGCAGACTGCAACGCCAAGTGGAACTAGGTATTTTCTATCACTCATTGACGATTACTCCCGTTTTACTGTGGTGAGGCTGGTAAAATCCAAAGATGAGGTGGCAGGCGTCGTAGAAGATTACATTGCTGCAATGCATACTAGATTTGGAAGGAAGCCGATTGCTATTCGTACAGACAATGGCAAGGAATACGTTTCACAAAAACTGGAGAACTTTCTGCGGAAGGAGGGGATCCAACATCAGCTCACAGTCCCCTACACTCCACAACAAAACGGTGTAGCAAAGAGGAAGAATCGGTCATTGACAGAATCTGCAAAGTGCATGTTGTTGGATGCTGATCTGAACAACCGCTTCTGGGGAGAAGCAGTTTTGACCGCAGCTTATTTGCAGAATCGATCAACGAGCCGGAGTATCAACAAAACTCCAGTTGAATTGTTTACAGGTGTGAAGCCAGATCTGGGTCATTTACGTGTGTTTGGATCTAAGGTCTATTCGCTTGTACCCAAACAAAAGCGAAAGAAATGGGACAACAAAGCAATAGAGGGCGTCCTGATTGGCTATGATGGAAATACCAAAGGATATCGGATTCTAGATCCAAAGACAGCCAAGGTTTGGATCAGCAGATCGGTGCGGGTAATTGAGAGTGTTGCCAGACATCCAGCTTCGGTAGGCAGTGCACCGAAAGAAGGGGTTAATGAAATCACACCGCAGCATGTAGGGACATTGGAACATGTTTCGACACAGACGGAATCAGCTGACAACTCAACACTGAATCCCAGAGGTAACAACATGGTGACTTTCAACAGAGGAGAGACTGTAAGCAGCATAGGAGATGAATGTGAGACTGAACCAGAAACTCCACAATTTCCATAAAGAGTTTCTGAACGGCAAAATAAGGGTATACTAGCAAAGAAGCTAATGTACAAGGTGCAGACGAATCACACCACAGAGCCAGCCCCATGGAACGAAATGCTCAAAATGTCACCTCGTGAGCAAAAGTTGTGGACTGCTGCTGCGGAAGAAGAAATAAACTGTCTCAATCAACATTGTATGTGGGAATTAACGGAGCTTCCACCAGGGAAGACGACTCTTTCTTGTAAGTGGGTATTTAAGGCAAAATTGGACGGTAACGGTCAGATCCACACTTACAAGGCCCAATTGGTAGCCAGAGGATTTTCTCAACGATATGGTGAGGATTACGATGAAACTTTTGCGCCAGTGGTGAAGCATGACACTATTCGAGTTTTATTCAATGTAGCTGCACAGAGGGGACTTCACGTTCGGCATCTTGATGTGAGAAGTGCTTATTTGAACGGTGAATTAAAAGAGGAACTATATATGGAACAGCCACAGGGTTTTGAGGAACCCGGTCAAGAGAGCAAAGTTCTGAAATTGCGGAAAAGTCTCTATGGTTTAAAGCAATCGGCACACGTTTGGAACAAGACAGCTACAGAGACATTATCCAAGTTAGGCTTTCAACAAGGAAATGCAGATCAGTGTCTTTATTCAAGAAAGGAAGTAGATGGAAGCATTACTCACATTCTGTTGTATGTCGATGATCTGCTGGTAGCCGGTCAGTCTGCAAAATTAACTGATAAAGTTGGTACAGAATTGCAAAATTATTTTGACATCAAAGACTTGGATGATGTTAGTTACTATCTGGGAATTCAAGTGGAACGACAGGAAAATGGAACGTTTTTGCTAAACCAAAAGGCAAAGATCGCAGCATTGTTGGAGGATCATGGCTTATCGGAGCCAAAACCAGCTGCGACTCCAATGGAAACCAATTTCTTGTCTGGTGAAGTGACTGCAAGTGCAGAGTTACCAAATAATACTCTGTACAGGAAAGCCATAGGGTCTCTACTATACATAGCCACAGTATCCAGACCAGACATCGCAGTCGCAGTGAGTCTACTTAGTCGTCGAGTGGAGAAGCCTACTCAACAGAACTGGAATGCTGTAAAACGAGTGATGCGGTATCTCGCATTTACAATACACAAGACACTTCGTTTATCTTCAACTAAAGACACAGAGCTCAAATGTTATGTGGATGCTGACTGGGCTGGTGACAAGACCAACAGGAAATCTACAAGTGGTTATGCTTTCTTTCTTGGCGAAGGAGTTGTAGCATGGTCAAGCCGGAAGCAAACGTCAGTTGCCATGTCGTCTACCGAGGCGGAATACATTGCAGCATCATTTGCCAGTCGGGAGCTGCTGTGGCTCAGACAATTACTTATGGACATGAGTTTACCGATTGTTGGTCCAACAATCATGTATGAAGATAACCAAGGTTGTATTAAATTAATTGAGTCAAATCGGTTTGGGGCTCGCACCAAACACATTGATGTATGTCATCACCAGCTTCGGGATCTTCGAGAAAAGGACATCATAGAAGTGCTATATTGTACAATACCCAAGGGGTATGCACCCCTTAGAGATCATCCCCCCCATCATCTGTCTAAATCTCATAAAAGGCAACCCTTTAAAAGCCTACCCAATATCCATCAATACTATAAGGGCAGCTGGCTACTCCATAAAGCAGCTCAACCCTTGCGTAATTATGACACACAGCGACATACTACAAACTGGTTCAACTATGCCACAACGCGCTGACAGAACAGAGGCTAAAGGTATAAAAGGTGCCTTAAGTGGGTCACGAGAGTCTCTCCATCACCAGTGCTTCGACGAGACAGCCGGAGGCTAACGACAGTGTCAACCGAGGTGAGTCAGTCAGTCAGTGTTCAGAATCCTATTTTTGTAACCTAACACCCACAGTTTGTACTCACATTATAACATCACAAGATCCCTTAAAAGGGACTAACAGTTACTCATTGCTGACCAATAAACACTTGGTCAGTCTCTTACACTTGCATTACTGATCTACACTCTTCTTCACGTCCCCACGTCCTTCCTTACTCCCGTCACAGTCGGACGTGACACACCGTAGTAATAACGCCAACTCAGACGTCCTTGTATTCCTCACAGCGGCTAGCGTGCTCAATTGAAGCGCGTGCCGAACCGCTGACACTAGCAAGGTGATTATATAATAAGTAGCCGGCTGGGCGACTAGTACACCGACCCGCGTGCTAAGGCTACATCCCTTAAACCACATTTACAGTCTTTATAGGAACGCCCCCTAGTTCCTAGCACACCACAACACACTACACTGGTCAGCTTGCCCTGTCAAGGGGAGCTACCCTTATTTAGGCACAAACTCATAAATTAGTACAGCAACTCTCCCTTTTAGATCCACCCCCAAATAAGGGATCTAAAACACTGGTGGAGGCGGGGTCCTACGCATAGAGAAAAGGGACTCAACCAACGAGCCCTCGTAGGTAAAACGACCCCTTCCGTACCGCAAAAAGCCAAGCGAATAGTGAGAAAATTTTCCCCCAGACAAAAAGCACCATTTTTTTTTTGGTGCTCTAAACTAGCTACACAAGGGAAAGGCTTGATAAACCAACCCCCTAGCCCCATACAGAACCAGAGAGATATAGGAATACACTGGCAAACACGCACAGATTTTTTTTTTCTCTCTATTGTTACTTTAGGCCCATACACTTCAGGCAGAATGGCACCTCATGAAGAGATTGCAAGCCATGAAGGTAATAGGGGTATGCCAATATTAGTAGCATTATTGGTTAGATGCCAAAGGCACATACAGATCAGGCAAACACAAATACGGACACTCAAAACAGAAAATCGGGACAATACAGGGCAAACAGCCATACACTCCGTCAGAGGGTAGGACAGCGCGATTAAGATGCGCACATAAGCACTTGCAAACAGGCCATATGCCTCAATAGGCAGTACACCCAAATTTGGGACGAATACCGTGAACTCCAAACCAACAAGGCCATTTTTGAGTTCATGGTAGGGCCACCAGCCCAGCCGAGAGAGGACATAAGCGTAGATACGCTAACTCGACAATTTGCGAGGATGTCCCTCTCGACAAGTACTGCCACGCAGTGGCAGGAGTTCGCCGTGGCCACAGTCCAGGAGACGGCCAGGTTAGGCTCCAACATACTAAAGAATACATCCTACACAGACACACGTCCTCCAGCTCCGGATCGGAAGGCAATTTTGCCAAGCCGAGGGGAGGAGCCTAGAACAATCCCCTCGGACCGGATGAACGAGAGGGAGTTGAAGCCAGGACCTTCAATCACACATAATACGACAGAGGGACAACAGGAGGTAACCTCGTCATGGGCTGACGACGTAGAGCCTGACCTACCACATATAAAGCCTACATACACTCACACAGATAGGCTAACACAGTGGCAGGAGTCTGCCGTGGCCACGGGCCAGAAAGCGGACAGGCTACACGACACCACATTGGCAGGACAAAAACAGGCACTTAAGCGGCCTTCACCGCCAGTTCAAAGGGCAAATTTGCCAGAACGGAGGCGAACACCGGCATTAGTCCCTCAGGATGCACGGTACACGCACATACAGATTAAACAGGCATTACCATACAATACACGGGGATTAGGAAAGGTATTATTACCCACCCCACAAAACCTCGCAGTCCAACATACATACACTCCCGCAAAATCTGCTAAGATAGCGCCAAGCGCAATAACGCCCTTAAATACAGGTACACTTAGACCTAGAAACACGCGCTACGGTGGAAATAGGGCAAGGCTTACTTTGCTAGAAATTCCGCCGGAAAACAGCAAAGAAACACCTCAATGGATTTCAGAGGCCTATAATATCGTAACAGGGCAAAACCCTTCACCTTTCTGAGCACTGAAGCTCGAAAGACGATAACGACTTCCACCAAGGCCAAAGAAATAAAATAACATCACTTCCCCCATCATAAATGGCCACACAAGTTCTTTCACGCGGGAGATATCAGAAAATAGACCGACAATTACATAGTAAACATAAACTGCGCATTTTTTTTTTCTTCTTTCTCGTATTTTATGTATATACAGGGCAACATGGCCAAATTAGAAGTGAGTAATTTTAAATCCTTCTGTGTTTTTTTTTTGGGAACCATGGCATCTTTCTATTAGGCCATCACTAAGCCAAGTGAAAGCCCATCAGGCTTAAGGCCGGAAAGAGATATTTTGAACACAACTTAGGCATAAAATCACAGCATAAAGCTTAAGTGAGTCTTTCTAAGTAGAAATGACTAAACGTTCTATGTTAGGGTTCCACAGTTTGACAGATTCTCTTGTTGCGGGCGAAAACCGTAAGCATGGCAAGAATTAAGAATCTCAAACTAGTTTCAAAAAAAAAAATTTTGGGAGGTGTGCTTTAACCAACTAAAAAGCCCAATTGCACACCGGGATGAGACACTGTCATTTTGGTGAGTTACAATTACTTTGATAGGCAGGTTTGACTCCCACAGTGCACTGGCTTTGCTCGTGACGTGGATACAAGGGTATCAGTTACGTCTGGCAATGGCCTTCCTAAGGTGTACTAGACAGTGTCGGTAGATTCCCCTGAGACGTAACCAGATTACGGTAGTACTCACGTTACCAAATTGGTAAATACTACACTCAGGTCCCAATCACCATTTTTTTTCAAAAACATAGTGCTCACGACATAATTTTTAGAGACTAACGCCACCTACTATTATTTTCTTTCAATGTGCTCTCTTAATGCAGAGCGGGGCATAAATAATTTTTTTTGTTTCACACATTTAGCCCAAGAAAGAAAAATGGCCAAATAAACTATATATATATTTTATACATAGGTATACATAACACAACACTCGGGGACACAAGTGTAGGCAATGGAAGGTTCTTTTGCAGACGGCCAATGCATATGAGATTTCCGAAGTGAAATGCCATGGCCTGTGGTTTGGATTCCAAGTAAAACGGAAATCCCGTGGCACACGATCTCTAGAAATGGTCACGTTAAACCACAAAATTCCCCTCTTGCCTTTTTATAATGCGAAGAGCACTAACAGAAAAGCAGGCTGATTAAGAACACATGTTCGGATACACAGCGTTATCGGAACAAATAAACAAGCGAGCGCGCAAGACATTGCAACCCGACACCCTCATACTCAGCAGTAAAGCAGACCTCCGTGATAAACTGCGAGCCTTACAAACGACAGTTCCCAAAGCACACTGCACGGAATCATTCATAGCCAACCTAAGAACCCTATATCTTCAAAATTTACACTACGAGGAGAGGGCAAAAATAAGCAAACTCCTCGCAGGAAGGTATACTAGGGGTTGCGCACAGAAAAACACACAGCCCATTTGCCATAGTGTAGGCGGCACAGAAATGGCCACCAAATCTTTACAGACAACCGGCTTCGAACCCATGTCCACACACAAAAACCTCGTACCGAAAACTAACTAAACAACGGTATTTTCGGTACGAGAAACACAAACAAAATACAGGCAGAATGCCCGCAGAACATGAACAACGCAGACATATAACACAGAGAATTACATAGAACACGGGTTCGAACCCCAGAGAAAATTGCACGCCAGGGAAAAACAAGCAGACGGCCTTCCAATCACACCAAAATTGGCCCATATAACGGCTTAGACAGATAATACTACATTCCTGCGGCCAAATGACAGGCATAAAATTCCAGAAATACACTTGACAGGGAAAATGGACTTTCCAGACAGAGACATATAAATTTCGTAAGACAACGGTCTTACGGAATAATGGCCACACAACGGCAATAGTAGCAGGGCGGATTACCACATCGGGCCGCCAGGAATTTAACACAATGACCACACTGGCATACGTGCAGAAAAACACGCAACAGTGGTTAACCTACATAAAATCCCGGCCTGAAGTTACACACACAAACTGATGACTTGCAGACTTAGCCACTTTGCAACACTGTCGATGACAAAACGCGATTGTGTAGTGGCAGTGACCATGAATAAACAAATGCAGAACAATCATAACACTATACATTTTTCAACACTGCGAAAGCATTTATCAACAAGCAGACGTCACAGACCAAAACTTGTCGCAGGCCCAGAGTAGCACGTTCGTAAAGACGTTGGCAGGCCACGGGCGCTTCCTACCCATACACAATATACACAGTAGGACTTAGCTCTACAGCAGACCAGGCGTCCGCGTGGTGTAGCGGAGCGTAGTCACACACACACACACAAACGCGCTCACCAATCAGGGGCGAACATAGGGACTTTGAGGAAACGGGACCTCCCCTTAACAACTTCTTTTTGCGACCCTAGTCCCGAAACAAATCATTCCAGGCGACTAGGACTTAGCCCTATAACGGACCAGAGTAGGTCGTGAAGCTTCGCTATCCCAAAGCGCGGATAGAAAACCAACATGGACCAAGGGAGGATGACAAGAGAACATGCTAACAGCGTCCCACTCTACTCCCTTCCCATAACCTTTTCACGTCCAAACATAAACAACGCAGACACATGAACACAACCAGAACAGATACACTACACTACAAAGTATACATAAGGGTTGGTAAACTTCATGTGTTTACAGAAAGGGCATGCTACGCCCTGAGCCCCACCGCTATCACCTGAATGAGAGGGGTGCATCGGCCAACAACAACTAAGCGTAATGCACATCTCCATCTGAGAGATGAGGCCATAAGTAATAAATACTAACCATTTTTTTTTTTAAATTTAAATCATCCCGCATGAGAGGGAAATATATTAGTATTATGCCTCAACCTACACCTATCCATACATGAGTGCAAACGCCTCATATCCAGACGCATGCATGTACATCCCATCCATTCACCAGGGGATATTGATATCAGACCGGCATGGATTTTTATTTTATTTTTTGCAACCCCGGGAATTACCTGCCCCGTTCCACTCACTGTAGGAGCATCCCAGCACAAAAACCGGTTCCAGGCCGCCACTAACGCGGAATTCGGAAGTGCGCAACCTCCTCCTACCCTGCTTTAACCCACTCTACAGATAACTACCCCCAGATCACAATAACAGGGTACCTGACGCCACAGACCCTACTAACACCTCCATCAAGGTTAAAAAAGAGCATTATCGCTGGAGAAGCTGATATAGCACAGGTAGCCTAAAGTAGTCTACGTATGTAGAGGTTTTACCAGCCCACCACACTGGAAGTATTTTACATTTGACACTTTTTACACAGGTTACACCTATATTTAAAAAAAAAAGGGGAATCTGAAACACCCTGGCTGATGATACCGGCGTTAGCCAAAGGTCAAAAGCACAACACTAGGGGCAGAACTGGGGTAGGTAATGACAACCCTTACCCCAGTTGGCTCATCAAATTACTGACGACTAGACCAAATAGACGAACCACGTAAGGTCAAAGCATTCGCGGCCTGGTCGGGCAAGCTCTGGAATCCTAGGTGCGCATAAACCGCCCCTGGGAGGAAGGGATGCTAAACCCACTCTGAGCCACGGTCGGCGAAGCCAAGACCTGCAGGGAGACTTTCTGAGAATGGCGGGAGAAATAGCTCACTCCGCGTCGGCCTCGGGAGCTATCCCTAGAGACGACCATATTATGACTAGACTGTTAGTTAAATTTACGTAAGTAGGACTTCCATGGCGGGGAGTCAGACTCCTATTCGTCAGGAGTGAAGCAGGATCCAAGGGTTCAGCAGGACCAATCCTAGATCCGACAAGTCCTTACCCCGCGAGGTGAAGGTGAAGACCACGACGGTAATCAATAATGCAGAATGAAATATGAATATATATATATGGAATGTACGCGCTCATTCGGTCCTGCGCCCACGTAAATGGACGACAACGGGTCGCCAGAGTTCTTAAATGAGTAGCATAGCGGGCACTCAAAAGGGTTCAGTGGGCCAACCCAGCAATGCCGAAACAGGCGAAGAGGACTCCCCGGACGCTCACTTCCCGGAGGACATATGAATACAAATATTGCGGCCGAAACAGGCGAAGAGGACTCCCCGGACGCTTTCTTCCCGGAGGATATTATGCCATGGGACCACACTGTCCAATGCCCACATAAATGACGACGCATCGGGCAGTCAGAGGGCATTAAGAGATGGGGCATTGCGCGCCCCTCACAGGAGCCAAGTGGGCGGCTCACCTACGACTAATCGGAACGGCAAAACGAGCACGACAAGGAAGTTACAGCGGGCGGAACGGTTAGCTTAGTGGCACCGTAAGCCGCCCGCGGATAGATTAATCCTAGTAATAGACGTCGACACTAGACTTAAGGGGACGGAATCTAGCGACCCTAGAGACAACCGGTGTTTCTGGGGCTCGTGCGGGTGGTGATCTGGGGATTTAATTGCCCCAGGCGATCGTCCTAGGCCAAATTTAGTTATAGACGGTTGCATTTGACACGCAACCTAGGATTAAGCAAATTTAATGAACACTGTTGCAATTCAGCACAGCATCTTTCGGCCATAGATTAAGGCAACCCTCTCGGCTTAGATGTAGTTTTTTTTTATATATATACCATAAGTAGAATAAGTGGTATAAGAGAACGCCGTTCGGCGCCTGATGACCCACAAATCCGTCATCAGGGTAAGTCCGATAATTCATGATAAGTTATTATAATGTAGCATAGTCTTACATTTAAGACAATTTTTTTTAATACATATATTGAGGTAAAATTTCGGCGCCTGGCGGCCCAAATTCGTTGCCAGGGTAAGCCCAATACTACAACACATTAGGAAATGACGTCACGGCACCATATAGGGTAAGCCCGGCCATATATCGAGTAATAATAACCATGCCATTCTTTTCACAGGTAAAAAGGGGCTTCAGACTGTGGCAACGCTGCCACAGGAAGCGGCATATGGAATAGGGAATTTCAATGTTTTGTTAACCTCTCCATTTTTTTTTGCAGGCATTGTCACCTAGAATATGACACGTGTAATTATGATTTTGCTGCCAGATAGCAGCAACATGCTATTTAATGCCCCCTTATTGTAGTATTATACCTGTGCATACTAACCTCCATTTAACATTCATTCTCACTTACACACTCACTACATTTTTTTTTACAGCTACACGTCAATAATCTGCACAGCGGGAATGATGCCTGTGGGGCATCAAGCTTGCTGGCAGATCTACATAAAACAAAAACACTTGAAGCGTCAAAATGCGACGCAGCTTACGGCGATGAGGGCGCAACCGGCATGTGGCGGCGACCCTCATGGCCAAGTGTGCAAGCATTCACCCACAGAGGATGCTTCACAGACTAGGTATTAAGAATACACTGCAAGCGGTACGACCACTCAACCGTGCCAAGAGGTGGCCGTATAGGATCAGCCGTGATACGGCAAGCGTACGTACAAACAGGTAGCGTGCACGCGAGGATCCAAATAAAAACTAGAATTATAAGGGTTTAGCGCGCTTAAGTAGACATAAGGTCATTGTAGTTCATAATTTTAAAGAGTAAACTACATACATATTCATGCGCCCACGGGCAATTATTCCAATGGAAATTCCTAAATGTCAGCATCGCAACATAATATTTTTGTCTGTTTATCAAGTTCACGTGTACACGATGTCTATATTTTTGTTTTGTTTTGTTTCGTTTGCTAAGGTAACACGTAACCAATGTCTGTGAATTGTTTTCTTTCATTTTTCTCTCTTCTAACTTCCCCATTTGTCAGGGTGTTCCGTTTTATCCCACACCAATAAATACATTTTAAATATTTCCTTTAAATTATACCCTGGAACACCCATTTTTTTCTATTCTCTCCTATCTTCTTTATTGCGGGGAGCACTTTTTCCCCAAGATAGGGCGGACGACGCAATCATCCGTTCGGCCCTGGGTTTTTCCTCCCTGCACAACTATGTAACCATGTATAACCATGTTTTTTTTCTTTTTTATGCCGACAACGGCAATGGCGATTGTGCCTCAATAGCAATTATTTTCTTTATTCAACAATGTTAATGCACATTTCACCATGCAATGTAAAATTTATATACATATATATCTATGTACACCCCATAACCCTCCCCTCTGAACACGGGCTGACCGCACACCTACACTTCTGCACGACGACACCCGTTCCATACGACGACGCTTACGACGCCACCACCAGAAGAGACGAGGGGGATTCAAAAACTACTACGACAACATCCCAACCCCAAGTGCCCTTCCCGGTCGCGAGGACGCGACCAAATGGAGGAAGAGGCTTGTACAATACCCAAGGGGTATGCACCCCTTAGAGATCATCCCCCCCATCATCTGTCTAAATCTCATAAAAGGCAACCCTTTAAAAGCCTACCCAATATCCATCAATACTATAAGGGCAGCTGGCTACTCCATAAAGCAGCTCAACCCTTGCGTAATTATGACACACAGCGACATACTACAAACTGGTTCAACTATGCCACAACGCGCTGACAGAACAGAGGCTAAAGGTATAAAAGGTGCCTTAAGTGGGTCACGAGAGTCTCTCCATCACCAGTGCTTCGACGAGACAGCCGGAGGCTAACGACAGTGTCAACCGAGGTGAGTCAGTCAGTCAGTGTTCAGAATCCTATTTTTGTAACCTAACACCCACAGTTTGTACTCACATTATAACATCACAAGATCCCTTAAAAGGGACTAACAGTTACTCATTGCTGACCAATAAACACTTGGTCAGTCTCTTACACTTGCATTACTGATCTACACTCTTCTTCACGTCCCCACGTCCTTCCTTACTCCCGTCACAGTCGGACGTGACACACCGTAGTAATAACGCCAACTCAGACGTCCTTGTATTCCTCACAGCGGCTAGCGTGCTCAATTGAAGCGCGTGCCGAACCGCTGACACTAGCAAGGTGATTATATAATAAGTAGCCGGCTGGGCGACTAGTACACCGACCCGCGTGCTAAGGCTACATCCCTTAAACCACATTTACAGTCTTTATAGGAACGCCCCCTAGTTCCTAGCACACCACAACACACTACACTGGTCAGCTTGCCCTGTCAAGGGGAGCTACCCTTATTTAGGCACAAACTCATAAATTAGTACAGCAACTCTCCCTTTTAGATCCACCCCCAAATAAGGGATCTAAAACAATATTGTCCATCCAACAAGATGCTGGCTGATATATTCACGAAGCCTTTGGCTAGATAACCATTCCAGAACATTGTGGAACAACTGGGTCTACAATGATACGAACCTATGACAGCGAGAAGGGGTGTTGGAGAGCGCTTGCCACAAGGTTCGGATACTCCAAGCTGGTTGCCGAGAGCGCTGGCATAGCCTGATCTCAATGGATTGCAAGGCAGTGTGTAGATCGTGTGTCTACACTCTGTGGAAAACAAACTCTACCATCTCCAATGCTTGTGGTGGGCTTAGAGTACATGTTATATTGTTAAAATGTAGGCTATGTCAAATAAAAAAGCACTCAAGTCTTACAGTTAATCGATCGTTGATATTTATAATAAGCTGCTAATTCATCATATAGAAATGCACCCGCTCTGGAATCCAAAAGATGATGACTAAAGGAACTTGAATCAACAATACTGTCGTCAGAGTTTGTTTATGAAGAGAATGGAGCCGTAAACCATGATGAAAGGATAAAAATCTGATCTATTCTAACGTTGTTTGAAAACGTGTTTATATTTGGCTGTTTGAGTAGAACCGTTCCTAATGGTATCGCTGTGAAAACGTTATCTTTTGGAAGAAGGTCAGTTTCCAATATGATTATATGTATTGAAGACGTGTTCTGTGAACTGCAGACTGCTCAGGAAAAAGATAAGTTTCTTACAATTTGAAATATGATAATGCATTAAGTTACAAATCAACAGGTTGATCAAACATAATTAAGTCCACCAACTTTCAGTGATAAAGAGTCCCTTTTAAGAATGTAATAATTCGATTGGGGGTTGTTCATTATTTAAGGTATTCGGTTCTTTATTCATTTTCCTCCCTGTTAAAGTAGACGTATGTGAGGGGAAATCGTGTTGTTTGATTTTAGGGATTTAAGGTATTAAGGGTTCCTGTTGTTGTCGTCGTCGTTTTCGTTTTTGTTGTTTTGACCTTCTGTCTATGCTTTATCTACTAGTGTTGGTCATGAAACGTAATTGTAATTATGAGATGTGTTCCTTACTAACTTCTGAATCCTTACGGGAGTTATAGGATCCTTTTGGGGTCATTTAGGGGTTAGTATTTTAGTTGTTAATTACGTGAATTTGCGTCCCGTAGAGGAAGGATGTGTGTCCATCGCATTGGATGACCTTGTGTCTATATATCTGTATTGTTGGGACACACATCTGTTTTATTTTATTCATTAAGGGTTGTTTTATTTAGATGCCAGTCATTTGCTACCTCAAGGATGCCTATTTTGGTTTTTCCTTTCCTTGAGCACTGGGATGGCATCGCCTATGTTTTGTGTCCGAAACATTTTTCATTTTATAATTACGGTTCTAGACGTGATATTAAGGGTGGGTTAATGTTATTCGTTTAAGTGGGGCTTGACCGAATGCCGAGGGTCATGTTAGCTCTGTTCTTGTTTTGCGTGGCTTCAGTCGAGAAACAACAATTGAACTCATCACGCTTATTAAATGAGACGTATGAGTTACTCTTTCGAGATGGTAGAATGTTTGTTCATTGTACGTACCCGGGACTGCAATCGACCTTCATCTTGTCTCCCGTAAGATAGCCGAGTCTCGTGCTTTCTTCCGAAAATGAGATTTATTCAGGAAGTATATGAAGTCATTTTGTAATTTATGTTTCTTTTGGTGTGTCTAGTAAAGCATTCGTTTTAGGGAATTGTATGCCATATGTAGTCCTGCGATTAGTAAAGCCTAGTTAGGTTTGATTGTCATTTTGTGTGCGTTGGGTTTTGCGTATTGTTCTTTGGTTGTGTTTTGAAGTGACATACTTTGTTTTAAAGGGTGGGATTATTCTGTTCTTGGGTTACTTGACTTCATCAGCTTCTTAGAATATTTCTCCTGACTATGTTATGTAGTTAGCCTGTGGTGGGAAGAAAGTACTAGGTATTTACATTATTGTTAACTTGTTTTATTTCTGCCCCGTTATTTAATTTAATTTGAGTTTCCCTTGAACAATCTCCAATCTACAATACGTTAGGCATCTTGTTCTCTCCTTTCTTTGGTAACCTTCGTTTATTTTTATACTTGTATTTACTTGTTTTGATATTATGTGTACATTTATTCCAGCCCCATCATCCCTCATTCTATCATTTCATGCGCACCTCGTTCCCATTTTGCTATGTTCTTTTGATATTAAATTTAGGGTTTCGACCTTTACACGAAACGTGTAGTCATTCCATAGTTATTTCTCCATCTACTGTAGTTCGGAATGCGAGTAAACTCAATAAGGACTCATGGTCCGCGTTCTTTCCATCTGCAAGCCTCAATCATTATTATTACTGTTATAAATTCATTTTTAGGCATCCCCCTCTAAATTTTAATTAAACTTATTTTTTTTATCATTTCAAATGATCTTGTCGACTTCGTCGTTATGCTTGGGTCTAACGTTATGCGTTACGGTTACGGCGTGTATGACGTCATCATGTTGTTCAGGGCATATGCACCGAGTCTGAGTTTACTCCTGGGAGACGGCGAGTACGTGACGTCAGACAGGAAAACAGGGTGACTCCTAAAGAGGTGTGCAAGATGTCAGACAGGAATACAGGGTGACTCCTAAAGAGATGTTCAAGATGTCAGACAGGAATACAGGGTGACTCCTAAAGAGATGTTCAAGATGCCAGATAAGAATACAGGGTGACTCCTAAAGAGATATACAAGATGCCAGATAAGAATACAAGGCGACTCTTAAAGAGATGTACAAGATGGCAGAGAAGAATACAGGGTGATCCTAAAGGGATGCACAAGATGTCAGACAAGAATACAGGGTGACTCATAAAGAGGTGTACAAGATGTCAGATAAGAATACAGGGTGACCCTTAACGAGGTGTACAAGATGTCAGACAAGAATACAGGGTGACTCCTAAAGAGGTGTACACGGTGTCTGACAGGAATACAGGGTGACTCATAAAGAGTTGTACAATATGTCACACAAGAATACAGGGTGACTCCTATAGAGATATACAAGACGTCTTATAAGAATACAGGGTGACTCCTAAAGAGATGTACAAGATGCCAGATAAGAATACAGGGTGACTCCTAAAGAGATATACAAGATGCCAGATAAGAATACAAGGTGACTCTTAAAGAGATGTACATGATGGCAGAGACGAATACAGGGTGACTCCTAAAGGGGTGCACAAGATGTCAGACAAGAATACAGGGTGACTCATAAAGAGGTGTACAAGATGTCACACAAGAATACAGGGTGACTCCTAAAGAGATATACAAGACGTCATATAAGAATACAGGGTGACTCCTAAAGAGGTGTACAAGATGCCAGGTAAGAATACAGGGTGACTCCTAAAGAGATATGCAAGATGTCAGATAAGAATACAAGGTGACTCACAAAGAGGTGTACAAGATGGCAGAGAAGAATACATAGATATACAAGATGCCAGAGAAAGAATACAGGGTGTCTCCTAAAGAGTTGTGTAGGATGTCTGAGCAAAATACAGGGTGACACTTAACGAGGTGTACAGTATGTTAGATTCAATTCAAATACAGGGTGACTGGTTTGCAAGATATCAGATTCAAATAATGGGTGACCCTTAAATAGTTGTAAAAGATGTCGGACTCAAATACAGGGTGACCTTTAAAGAGGTGCCCGCGTGGGAAGCCTAAGTTAATGGGTAATGGAGTCTGTTGAAAGAGTCCTGGGGCTTCGAGCAAAGCGAGAAGCCCTCCTGAGCCTTTCTAACATGTGTAGCATTTGTAGCATGCGTCATTTGAAATGATATAAAGTCTAGTCTCTCAGACTGACTGTATCTTTTTACTTTAACCTGTGTTACGACGGAAAGATGACCTCGCTATTATCCCCTTAAAACAATCATATCATCATCATAATTCGGGGCAGTTAACCTAGATGTTTCCTTCGTCGAAACAGCAATTACCATTACTAACCAGACGACGTCAGTAGTTTCTGATAATTATCAACGGTGTTGTCTCTGTGTTCGGAGACTGCAAACTAGGCTGTTCGATTCAGATAGCTTATGTCTTCAAATGAAAGGGGTTCACAATGAACCGCTGTAGCATTTTTTATCACAAAAATTAAATAATATTTAATACCATTCTGATCCTCACCCATTCATATTAATTGAGTTTATGTTGATTCATTTACTGTAGGTGCTTTGTGACACCGTGGTCAGTAACCCCATGTACATGGGTGTGGGTGGAATCCGTCTGCTAACCTGCATCATTGTGATGGCTGTAGTGGTATATGAAATTGTAATTAGAGCTAGGGTTTGGGAAGAAGTGGCCTAATCTAGGTACTATTCTGGTATTTACTAGAGTAGAAGTGGGAAACCACGGAAAACCTTTTGCCTCACGGAGCAGAGTGTACCCCGTTCCAGCCTTCAGACCAGAATTAGATTTTTTGACAGATCTGGGAATCAAACCCAGACCAGGGAGAAGCCATGAATGCTAGCTACTACACCGAGAGGTGGACTCATACTTCCTGAACGCAGGGCCGGATTTAAGATTATGCCACCTATAGGCTAAAGTCGCCCCTTCTATTGTTCATATTTACTTTATATTTGTTTTATACAACAAAAGGAGAGATTTCATTGGCGTTTTCACCTATTTTAAACATAAAGTTCATTTAGTTTAGATAAAACTACAATTTTGATGGTTTACATAAAAAATTATATAATGAAATTAGTTATCTACTTGTTGTTTTTTCCTTGCTAATTTTAAGATTCGTTAAAAAATGAAATGAGTTTCGAACTTAATTAATTAATTTGTTCTTGGAGATCACTATTTTACCAATATTTTTATATTTTAATGCTAATGACTGTGTTCAATTTGAATTAAGTCATCCTAAACGGTGAAATTAAATTACACAACATGTAGTTAATTACTGGTTTATTTTTTGAGAAATATACAAACTTCTCTAAAAAAAACTCACCCCACGTAATGCCACGGTGGGTGAGTGGATAGCGTGTCGGTCTACTAACCCCAAGATTGCAGGTTCGCCCCTGGCCGTGGTAAGTGATTTTTGAAAGGCGGCAAAAATACGATACGCATGTCATACGATGTTGGCATGTCAAAGAACCCATTTGAATTCAGTAGGCCGAGTTCATAATGGCAAAATTAATCTCGGGAGTTTCCGCCAGCACAAAGTTCCTCATTTCTCTACTAGAAAGCGCTATTGTGTTCAAGGAGATTAGATATCTAACATCTAACCTCCTTGACTTTCATAGTCAAGGAACTACGAAATTCGACATGCAAGCTACCCTCTGGGTGCAAATAGCAAAGCTTGCACCAGGCACCCGAGGCCATACGATATTATTATTATTATCCCACGTAATTTTTATGTTCAAATTTACATAGCTTTCTTACAAGATTTCTTAATGGCAAACTCGTTAATAATGTCCTCACATGAAAGTGTTTTTGTTGTATTTGCCTCAATACGAAGTAATGAAAGTGTGTTTAACCGTATTTCAGAAATACTAGTTTGCAGATAGTTCTTAACTCTTCTAAGGCAGGAAGAACTGTAGAAGGACTAAAGCATATTTTTAAGTAACATGTGTATTCTTAAATTAGTTCGGAAAATATTATTAACGTCAGAAATACTTCATGTTAACTTTTGAATAAATTGCCAAACTGCCGCCTCTGAAAATATGCCGTTCTAGGCTGCAGCCTACTTAGCCTATTTAGAAATACGGCCCTGCGAACGCCGGCGTCGTTTTGTATGGGTAGGACGCTTGCATCTTACATAGAAGCTTCCGGATTTGATAAAACCTCATTCATATCTGAAATGAAGGAATGAAGTGAGTAGCTGTGAGTAGCGAGCTATTAGTCAAACACAGAACATGAACTGGAAGAAGAGTTAGGAATCAGGGAAACAAGCGTCTAGCTGATCGACGCGACGTTTAGTCACGCATGGTACAGACTCCTGATAATATGTAAATGTATAATTATATAATAGGACGATTGGTAGGTATACTCAATTAGAATAGCACACATCCTCGCACAATCTTATTATTGCAAACAACCTCACTGCTTTCTCCCCGTGAACGAAATAAGTCAAGTCAACTTGATTTTATTATATCAACCCAGCAGTGTTGCTAGGTGCTTTAAGTCACGTTCCACGATTGCAATGAGATCTAAAGCACGAAAATTCAAGTCTCGAATCCACGACGTTGAAATGGTCACGGGTCACCTCTAGCGTAGTTTTCCACGATCTATTTTTGTATTGCCGATGACATTGTTTTGTGCGACACCCGTAGGAGAGAACTGAGAAGGCGACTGGAGAATTGGCGAGAAGCCTTTGAGACCAGAGGCATGAAAATCAGTCGAAATAAACCCGAGTATTTGTGCCTTGGTGGTGAGGGCAATGAATTAGTGCAGATGGATGGAGTAAGCTTAAGGACAGTCAGTAGCTTCAAGTATCTTGGGTCAACCATGTCTGAAGATGGCAAAATTAATACTGAGATTAACCACAGGGATCAGTCAGCCTGGATGAACTGGAAAAGGTTTTCTGGCATTCTGTGTGACAAAAGGCTCAGTATAAGGGTGAAAGGAAAGGCCTACAAGACAGCTGTGAGGCCAGCCATGATGTATGGTGCGGAGACATGGGCGATAACTAAGTCACAATGTCATAAGCTGGATGTGACTGAGATGAAGATGCTGCGCTGGATGAGTGGCATCACTAGGATTGATCACATCGCAAATGAGAAAATCAGGGGCACAGTAAAAGTAACAGAAGTCTCCAAAAAAAATCCAGGAGAGAAGACTGCTGTGTTATGGGCCTTTCATGCGTCGAGATAATAACTATGTAGGAAGGAGAGCGAGGTCTCTGGTTGTGGATGGCACGAGGAATAGAGGCAGACCTCGAAGAAGATGGACAGACAATATCCATGAAGACCTAATGGAGAAGCAGTTAGGGGACGGCCATGTGTGGGACAGAATAAAATGGAAAAGACTTGCCAGAAACATCGACCCCACTTGAAGTGGGATAAGATGATGAAGAAGATTGCGCGTTTTTCCGCGTACCACTACTTTAAGATTATGTGGTTAATATTAAAACAGTCAGAAATACTAATAAGGTAATCATGGAACTCTTTTAAAGCCTCGCAATTCCAGACTTATTCTTACTTTCACCCTTGTTTTTGTTTTGTTTCAATTTGTTTTGATATTTAGAATATGCTGAATGTTCGGTACGATTCTTCGGAGGCAGTTTTACAGGTTATCGTCAGACATCAGAGCGCGATGCCGTGATTTTGTAAGTTTAAATGCAGAGAAAAACGTTTCGCAGACAAACGTTGCTCCAAACATTGATATCACTTGTGTGGCCTGCCTGAGAAATTTTGAATAGACATCAGGTAGGATTTTCACAAAGCTAAAAAATATCCTTCAGTCAAGTGTTATTAAAAAATTTAAAAAATTCACGAAATGATTGCCGGCGGTCGAGATGGGAACTATTCTTTGTTTACTTGTGTCACACGTCAGCCTGCTTCGTTGACAGGTACAGTTGCGCGAGTAGGATATGACTCAGCTCCAGTAGCCTCAGTCATCGTTTAACTGTCCGTGGTGACATGAGCTCCTGTGACAGTTATCTGACAAAATGCTGCCTTGGCTTATGTGCAGAATGCACTCCGTCATTGCTGTGTCCTCCGCTTCGCCACGCGGGGCTCATGCTACAATAAACAACGAACGCTGGCGCAGGCACGCTCAGCGGCAATCAAATCGTGAATGAGTTAATACATTGCAAATTTAAAGCTACATTTGAAACTCATGCAGAACCTCAGTTGTACGGATCAAATAATGTAAAGTGATGCCTATAGCTAGCAAGATAAGGGATACCGCACCACAGTGGGTCAAAATCGAAATCTAGGAGGACACAATTATTTATTTCCATAGGCTAATTAGAAAACCAAAATTTATTACTTCTACAGCATTCTCATATAATTTCCGCTCACTATTCTGGGATATAAACGCATCTTAGTGTAAATCTGTCACCACTGTTCGAGCAGTCTGAATTGGAGGGTGAATGTAAGTGGCTGTGGTTTGGTTGTCTTCGTGGTTAGTGTGATGCTTTAAGATGGAACATGCAGCTGAAGGTATGATCTTTGTATCGTGTTTCAGTTATTAATGGGCGTAATTGTTACGTAAGCTTAGCTATATTTGCATTATATAATATTTAACTATTATTTTTAAAATTATATTTTCACTTAGATTTGTAGTATGTCGCGTGACTCTGCGTCACTTTCTACTTAATGTTAAAATGTAGATAAAGTCTTGTGGTTTATGTCTGTTATACGATTGTTTGCATCTTTTTGCAACTTACTTAGTTATTTTACGTTTTAGAAGATGCTACGCAACCAGTTCTCATACGTTTACAACTGTTTGAAGCACTGGGTTCGACGATTATGTCAAAAGTGGAACTTTGTGACTTTGTTAAAAGTAAATTAGGGGTAGAAAATTGTTCTGAAGAGATAACTGAATGCTCTATCCAACTCCTAGTCATAGACAATTTCTTGCATGTGTAGATGTAGCTTTAAAAAGTTCTTAACTGATGTTTGTTATGAAGTAAACAAATTATATACGTTGCTTTCACTCTAAATTCATGATTAAAACGTAAAAATAATTTTGTCCCCCTAGATTTCGATTTTGACCCACTGTGCGCACCGCGACCGGTAACATTCAACCGATCAACTACAAAACAACGAAGGGAGTACGGGACGAGAGAGACAGACATATAGTCTTCCCCTACCATCGCTGGACCATAAGAAAAGCTGAACGCCGTAGAATGGATTCCTTCGAATGATGGTGTTGGAGAAAAGTTCTTAGAGTTCCATGGACTGCGAAGAGAACAAATACGTCAGTTTTACAGCAAATTAAACCAGAGTGTTCCTTGGAGGGCTTAATCCTGAAACAAAAACTGAGTTACTTTGGACACATCACGAGAAGACATCATTCTTTAGAGAAGACCTTAATGCTGGGGAAGATAGAAGGCATACGGAGAAGATTATATGGAAGTTACTGAGGTGTGAGTGGTGCTTAGTAATGACATTCAGCGCACAGTCAGGGCCTGTGGATGCTGTGGAAGGTTCTACTCATAGGGTTAGTATTTCTGTTCTGACTCAGTGAGGAAAGCAATGGCAAACTACCTCACTACTATTATTGCCTAGTACGCCTCAATATAGCGCTGCCTTGGGGTTTTGTGGGTATCTACCCACATTACCTAACGGCGGTACTTTTTGAGGATCCAACCACACTTAGGGCTGACTACCTAACAGTCAGACAGTTACTGTCACAAACATAATCGCAAATAATCTCCAAAATGCAACACCTGATCCGCTCTTTCCTCTTTAACTATTCCGCAGCCTCTCCTACAACATTTTCCTATTGACGTTGGTGTTGTTCATAATTCATTATTACCGCCAGACTTCTGGACTGGAACATGTTGAACTAACAGTCACCTGGCAATATTTAGTAGCTGTTAGACAGCTTGTCGATACAAGGTTATTTGAAAAAACGGTATGCGTCAACACGGTCATTATTTATGATCAAGAATGTCATGCCTGCTGCGTTTATCATCCAGAGATTTGAAATCAAAACAGTTGAACTCGCTACTCGTTTAAGGAACGTCGAGGGCGTATAATTTCACAGAAAGTCGACTGTACGTCATGAATAGAGGGTGGTTTAAAGGTCAAAAAGCTCGTATTTCCGCCATTTATTAATATTGTCTGTGTGGGAGCTCCTTTCATTTGTTCGGTACAAAATCGAATCTAATTCAATAAATGGTGATTGGTTGCTCTCGCTGGACGGATAAAATCTTATTCTCTCTCTCTCTTTCTATGAATATGTTCATTCAATTTCTAAAGTATTCGTCTTTTCCACTAATAAAGATAGCTTTGAATTCATATTAACAATTGCCCCCCTCCAGGGGCTCACAACTAGTGGGACGTGGGTTGGCGACCACGGGTCCCCAGCTGAGTCCGGCATTGCTTCCACTTGCTTGTGCCGGGCTCCTCTCCGTCTTCTTTCCTGTCGTCCTCACTTGGTCAACTCTTGTTCCCTTCCGACCCCGACGGTATTAGGGTATCCGAGGCCTAGGGAGTCTCTTCCTTTCACGCCTTCAAGGCGAAAAAAATCACGGCACGCATGTCATACGTTGTTGGCATGTAAAATAACCCATTTTAATACAGTAGGCCGTGTTCATAATGGCACATTAATCCCGGGATTTTCCGCCAACACAACAACTTCCTCCTTTAACTACTAGAAAGCGCTATAGTGTCAAGGAGCTTAGATATCTAACCTCCTTGATTTTCATAGCGCTCCAAGGAACAACAAAATTCGACATGCAAGCTGCCCTCTGGTTGCAAATAAGATAGCTTGAACCCGGCATCCGAGGCCATGTTGATTGAGTCTTCAGTCATTTGACTGGTTTAATGCAGCAGTCCATGCCTCCCTGTCCTGAGGAAATCGTTTCATCTCTACATAGCTACCACACCCTACGTCCGAGGCAATCTGTTTAACATATTCTAACCTTGGTCTACCCCTACAGTTCTTGTCCTCGAGCCTTCCTTCCATAACTAAGCTTGTTATTCCTGGGTCATATAAACAATTGCACCCCCCCCCCCCCTCCCCAGGGGATTTATGGACTTGGAAGGAAGGAGAGCCATGAAAGGCAGATAAAAAAGGGAAAGAGCAGTGGGTCCGCCCCAGAGGTAATGGATAAAAGGGGGAAAACCGGACCCAGCTCAGGAAACCCTCGGGGTCACCAACTCCCGAACTCACCAGCCGTGAGCGCCCGAGGGTGTAGCAATATCCAGGGTGCACCAGAAGTGGTGGGGCTACACACACCCTGCCTCCTTGAGGGCCTTGAGCAGAAGCTCTGCCATGACATGACATTACGATGGCAGTGGCAGAAGGCAGGAGATAACATGACAAGAAAAAGGAGGCTGACCCCTCGCACAAGGAGGGTATCAGAAAAGATGAGACAAGGGCCAATTAAAGCGTGTCTTAGTATGTGTCCTACGAACCTATCTCTTATCTTCATTAGCAGTCGCCAGAAACATCTTTCCACTCCCCCTAGTCTTAATACGCCTTCGTTTGTAACCCTATCTACCCATCTGATCTTCATCATTCTCCTGTAACACCACATTTCAAACGCTTCAATTCTCCTCTTTTCTGCTGCACCAATAGTCCAAGTTTCACTTCCATAGAGCGCCACGCTCCACACAAAGCAGGCCATTGGATATTATTATTATTAGTATTATTATAACTCCTTCTTGCTTCTGTACCTGTACTCAAGTGTTAAGGTAACTCACACAGTTCACGTTTTCATACCTCTATTGCTCCTCTTGACTGGCGGTGCCCCACTCTGGTAGTAGATCCTCGAACTACTCGTGTTCTCTTCTTGCTCCTGGGAGTACGATCGTACGTAGCTGCTGGTGCTGTACCACGTGTCGGGACTGCAACAACACACGAACAATGAATATCGTACAAGACAGATTATACAAAGTTACACACCATTCAAATATCTACTGCTCCAATAAAAACAGGGCCTTTTTTTCCCATAGGCCCCACCCTAAGGCGACATATTTTGAAGGATGGCAGTTTTCTATTTTCATTTTTTAAAACCTGGCATATTTCGTGAATAATTTGCCGATATTACAACACTGTTTTGTTGTTTGAGTCTTCAGTCTTTTGACTGGTTTGATGCATCCCTCCATGCCTCGCTGTCCTGAGCTAATTGTTTCATATCTACATAGCTACCAAACCCTACATCCGAGGCAATCTGTTTTACATATTCTAACCTTGGTCTACCCCTACAGTTCTAGTCCTCTACCCTTCCTTCGATAACTAAGCTTGCTATTCCTGGGTATCTTAATATGTGTTCTACCAACCTATCTCTTCTCTTCATTAGCAGTCACCAGAAACATCTCTCCCAATCGACTTAATACCTCTTCGTTTGTCACCCTATCTACCCATCTCATCTTCGTCATTCTCCTGTAACACCACATTTCAAACGCTTCAATTCTCCTCTTTTCTGCTGCACCAATAGTCCAAGTTTCAATTCCATAGAGCGCCACGCTCCAGACAAAGTCTTTCAAAATTGACTTCCTAGTACCTACATCTATATTCGATGTCAACAGATTCCTTTTTTGTAGAAATGCTTTTCTTGCCTGCGCCAACCTACTTTTTATATCCTCTTTGCTTCGTCCATCACTAAACAACGTAATATTGAAAATTATTCAAGAACGCTTAAAAAGAGAGTTAACGAAGAGATGCAAATCATACGCAATGGCGTATCCGAACGCTTCATGACCGCTATGGGAACTGTAGGACAGGGTTTCGAATCCCGGCGCCGACAGCGGCTATCCTCAGTGTGGTTTTACACACTCTCTCCTGGCAACTTTCAGGATAGTGACTTATATCGTGTCCCGGGGCAAAACAAAGATTGTCTGTATGCTCATTTTATTCAAAAGAAACCATTTGAATTTTTGAAATAGTCATGCCGCTGAATTTATCTGAACAAGAACTGTTGTTGTCGAGTTTGAAGCCATTTTTCAGTGTTGCCTAAGTAAACAAAAGTTTGGTGCTTTTCAGTCGGTCAACACGAATGTACCCAAAAAGAGCTGGATTGTGCCCTAATCCTGAAATAAATTACATGATATTAATAAATACACTAGGATGACCAGTTTCGATCGTCAAGCGATCATCATCAGATCCATTACACTTAGGCTATAACATCCATGCTTGAGAATACAGGTGAAAAATATTTACAATATGTACAGTTATTTAGTTGCAGTATTGGTAATGCAACTGTCAGTGTATGCTAAATGTAGTATATCTGATGTTAGGTGAAATGCTAAAATGGTGATAGAAATCCGGAGTTTGTCTGTTTGGGGTGACTATATGATTGTAAAAAGTCAACTATGCTCGAAGCTCCAGCCAGGAAGACAACCAGATAAGTAGTAGCCTGTAATATTACATTATAACCATAGTTGACTTTTACAACTTTATAGGCCTAGTCACCCCAAACAGACAAACTCCGGATTTCTATCACCATTTTAGCATTTCAGCTAACATCAGATATACTACATTTAGCATACACTGACAGTTGCATTACCAATACTGCAACTAAATAATTGTATATATTGTAAATATTTTTCACCTGTATTGTCAAACATAGATGTTATAGCCTAAATGTAATGGATCTGATGATGATCGCTTGACGATCGAAACTGTCATCCTAGTGTATTTATTAATATCATGTAATTTATTTCAGGATTAGGGCATAAGTTAACCCAGCTCTTTTTGGGTACATTCGCGTTGACCGACTGAAAAGCACCAAACTTTTGAAGAACTGTTGTGTTGATGATGGTTCAGCATAGTAGCCTATAGCTCTATTAAGATACAAGGTTGATATAATTATCGCACAGACCAATAGGTCGATGAGGTAACGCTCCTCCCACCCACCGTGTTGTTTGAGCCCCTCAATACCATTCATAGCAAGGAAAAACAATCTTACATTAGGATGCGGGTCTTCATCATCTAGGCCTAAAACATATCAATGATTAATTTTTCTCAGTGTAGCAAAGGATCATATTTTTAAAAAAATTCAGAATTTTTATTTGTAGCCTAATAAAATTAAAAAAAGCATCTGAAACTATTATAATTGGTGGCAGATCTCAAATAATAAATTACCGTTGTCTCACTGGCACACAGCTACTCAATTGTCCTCACGAGGCAGAGTCCACCCCGTTAGAGCCCTCACGTCAGTTTCTAAAATCTCAGATGGAGCCGGGAATGGAACCTGGGGCCTCCGGGTGATTGAAAAGGCATGCTACCCAAACACCAAGGGGTCGGCACATTGCAATACAGACCCCTGTATACCAAGCAGAACAATAGGGTATCTGGTGTCCAAGAGACCAACTCACACTGCCCTATACCAGGTATTTACTGATAAACCTCAATCCTGTGGCTCATAATTAGGGCTCGGATCGATATGCTCGATAAAATCTCCAGATATGCTCGAAACCCATGAGTTTTATGCTCGATAGATATGCTCGAAGAACCCATTATATGCTCGATAGATATGCTTGAAAAACCCATTATATGCGGTTAAATATGCAGAATATGCTCGAAAAACACTGTTAAAAACTATAGAAAGGAAAGTGAAACGAAAAAACCAATAACATACCTTTAAATACGAGCTTTATTATCTAATTGTATGTATGTTACACTGCAATTTACTCGCATTCAAGTTTTTCAAGTATATATAAGAGAAGTTTTCTTATAAAAGTTACAGTTTAAAAGTTCATTTACAAAATGTTCAGAATTAGGCAAGGCTTTTCAATAATTATTTCTGTTTTCTAACCTTAAGGATGGTCAGGGGGGAGGGGGGGGGGGGGGTGGAGGGGGGGGGGGAGAAAAACAAACTATTTAGACGAAAACCACAAGAATATGCATTTATATGCTTCTATTCTGAAAACGGCGGTTTTATGCATTTATATGCTCGATAAATTTCAATTCTGTTGGTCCCAGAGAGGTAGAGATAGCACCGAAAGGCTTCTTTCAATGTGTTCTATTCAGGAAAAAAATATGCAAATATGCTCGAATCCGAGCCCTAGTCATAATCATAAGATTCACAGTCACGTAAACGACAATCTTCCTTCTTTGATAAACCTCAATGAATATTTCACAGTATTGAAACTGCAATATTGTCCCATGATTGGAATTGCCTGAAAATACAATAATGCAATATTTATTTATTTATTTAAGAAAAGCGTACAATGTGCATAATGCTACATAAATTATACATGACCTAGTCCTATTATTGAGATTGTGCTGTTTGGGCAGTTTTGAGCATGATATCTCTCACAGTGTTAATCGCACAACTTGCACACGCACGATTCTTCCGGTTGATGCAATCTTACGTTCCGACATAGTTTGTGGTGAAAGCCGTGCGTTGCAAATCCTGTCACTATGTCGAAGTTCGTTATTTGGCTGCTTCCATTCCGATGTTGTAATAGCGTCTGTTGTGTAAAATTCGGGCCATATGGCATTAGTTATCTCTTTTAACAGGTGTAGTTTCTTTTCATAAACCTTAGTATTTGCTAGCCAGAATTGTGCTTTTATGTCCTCAACGAAGAAGGTTTCGTTTGTTAACACATATGTTAGCCTCGATGATGCTGACTTCCCTACTCATAGAATCCATTTTAGGTAACGGGGTTTGACTTTCACAATAATTGTTGATAGATTTGTGATTGCTAGTTTGTCCCAAGTGATGTTGAACCCATAGGTTGCTATTGGTGCTATAGCCGTCTTGAATAGTGTATATTGCAGCCCTCAGACAATATATACATTTCTTGGCAGAGTCAAAAACCGAATCCGAACCTCAGTTATTAACGGCACAATGAATGTTTTTCTATAGAATCGTTATGACTCAATAGCGTCTCCCATAAATTAGGCTGGGATACAACGATAATGTAAAAGCGTATTCTAGTTTATTTAATTGAATCTTGACTCGTCACATAATAATGGACACAGTTATCAGCCATTATTTTATAAATGTGTTCTCGATATTTTCAAGTGACAAAGATGATTGGATTGAAAACTTGAATAAAAGTGCGCATTTTAACATGCCCCGTAGCTGATTAAAACTCGCTTGTACATGATGTAGAGTGGTACGCATTCTGATGCTGTTTTTCTCGAAACCCTTCATGAGCGGCCATTTTCCACGTCATCTGTGAACTCTTGTGTTAAGAATAATATGTGACCACCTCGTGGTGTAGCGGCCGGGACTTCCAAGAAATTTTAATTCTGGTCTGAGGGCTGGAACGGGGTACATTAAGCCTCGTGAGGCAGAACTGAGAAGAGGAGAGTTCAATTCCTTCTCACCCTGTATATAAATACTACTGTATTTCCTAAGAAATAGTAATGGAATTAGCCAAATTAGGAGAACAGATAGTTTGATAAAACTATTAGGGGCAGATGACCTCGCAGTTGCGCCCCTTAAAACCACAATGATCTTCATTAAAGCTCAACATTATTTCCTAACCGAAGTTATTTATTTAAAAATCTTTTTTTTTCTTTCAAATTATAGAAATGTACAATTTAAATGTATTTGTATTTGAATTTTCAAGACACACTTCATTGAAGGCTTCTAAATACAAGCGTATTTCGATTTGTTTATAAAAGCGTGGACAAGGAACACTATTGTGCCTAATACCAAATTAAATTATTTTCAGTTTCAATACACTAGAACCTTGTTTATCCGAATTAAGTGGGACCAGAAATAATCCGGATTATCGAAAATCCGGATAATCCGTAGAAAGAAACTAAAAAACAAATACATGTTATATAACCCGTTAACATTAGTTGTAATACCTTTTTTCAATTGTACAAAAAAATAAGAACACTATTCTTACATTTACGATTGTTTTATCCACTTAAATAATGTGTGAAGTTTTTCTGTTTTTCATTCGTATAGCGTTTGCGCGCAGCACGATCACGAAGACGTTTTACTAACATCAGTTGTCAATTCCAGGCGAATGCCGGGATTGTACCATTGATAGACCTGGCCGAATTACTTCCAATTCGTGTCCTTAACTATCCTTGGCGGAAATGACATAAAAGAAAATTCAACCCCGTAAAAGAAATACTGTGCAGTAATTTGTTTAGCCTATTTTCATTTTATGAAAAAAAAAATAGGCTTATGAGATCACCTTTTGTCCGTGTGTCTGTCTGTGTGTGCGTGTGTGTGCGTGTGTGTTGGTGTGTGTGTGCCCCCCCCTAATAAATTCTAAACGGCTGGAGCGATTTCAATAAAACTGGGTAAGTTCATAGCACTGTTCTGGCCGACCCCGACCGTGCCCTTCAAATTTTATTCTGCCTCACCAATCCAACATGGCGGCTGTGCGAAATATTTCACCAGCATTTAGTATCTCCGAAACTATTACCGATATCGCCCTGAAATTTTGTACGGTGATAAAGAAAACTACTAGAAGTTCACCTATGAGACTCTCGAAAACCCGGTAACTACAAAGCCAACATGGCGGCTAAGCGAAATTGACACATTTAAATATACTTTTCTCCCGATTTAACCATCCAAACGTAATGAAACATGGTACAGAAAATGTTTATACACATTGCAATGTATTGGCGTCTAATTTAGTTCAATTGTATACATAACCTCAAAATGGTGGCTGTGTGAAATATTTCACTGGCATTCAATATCTCCGAAACTCTTTATGATATCACCCTGAAATTTTGTACGGCGATAAAGGGCACTGCTACAAGTTTATCTATGTAACTTTCTAAAACCTATAAAGTACAAAACGAACATGGCGTCCAAGCGAAGTTGAAACATTTTAATAAACTTTTCTCGTGATTTAACCATCTGAGCGCAGTGAAATGATGTACACTAAATGATTATACATATTGTAATGCACTGGCATCTAATTTAGTTCAATTGTTAACATAACATCAAGCTGGCGGCTGTGCGAAATTTTAAAATTAAGTTTTTATTTCTTGTCTCGTAATCATGCGATCGAAGTGAAAGTTTGAATAATGAAGCTACGCAATAATTTTATTTTAATGGTACATAACTCTATGGCCTATGCCTATAACAATCCAAAATGGCGAGCATCCGAAATAGGTTGATAGAGGCAATTAACATGAGTAGGATATATGAAAATAGGCTGTATAGTTCTTCACGGAACTACTTGTTATTATTATTTTTGATCCGGATAAACCGGAGACACGGATGAATGATGGCTGGAAAACGAGGTTCTTGTGTATTTTGAATCATAACTATTTCTAAATATTACATATTGATAGATATCGCTCAAACACAGATATGCATGCGTGTGCTTTCCAGGCATCCTGTGTTAGAACAAGGCTCTAGCTCGACATAATGGTAAATATAACAGATCTTACCTCTCATCTGTATCCCAGGCTTTCCGTCGTCTATAAAAGGAAGGCATGAAATGCAAAAACACAACAACATCCAAACTAAGATTTACAAAAACTGACAAAGATGATGCACTAGAACTAATATGACAGGCAGAATGAAACATCTCTCTGAGGTACAAGCACGACAAGACAAGACAGTGGCCAGCGAGCAGTCTGTTTACACAAAATCTTATTCCCAAGTACTAATTTAAAAATCTGAATAACGAGGCAACTGAAGTACTGGATTAACTATTAACGTTCTGAAAGGATACATTACTACGCCCATGACGTAGACACGCTAAGAAGCGATTTGAACTTCAATTAATGATTTCTAGACTTCAAGTGGAAGACAGACAATTCTATGAATAACGAATTCCCTCCCGCCCGATGATTTTCACGTGGCAAGGATGGTGGGAATTAACTTTTTATTTAAGAAGCGTTCCAAAATTAGTAACTTACTACAGTGTTCATATTACCGATCATCTGTGTCGTGCAATTCGGAGAAGTCCGATACGCATAATTAAGGCTCACTTACAAAGTTAAAAAAATAACAAATTTCTCCCGATCTACTGCCCAACAATTCCCTTCATATTTGATATTTTTACGAAAAGGATATAGCATGTCTACTTCATAAGCCTAGTTCTGCTTGCTGGCCTAATTCTACTTCAGTGTGGTCATGCTGTGGACATGTGAGCCGGACCATGCGAGACACATTGACAACAATCACATCATCAGACCATATAGACACCATTCTCTTCCTCTCCCATTGCTCTAGTCAGTACCGCACATTAAAACATTCCAGAGAGAAATATTTATTCAAAATAAATCGTCAGAACTTAAGAACAAGACTGACAACAAGAATTCAGAAATTGAACATAGAATGAATACAATAAATAAAAACGATGATGAAGTCAAAAACTCATTCAATGAAAGTTATTCTAACATGCTATACAAAATCAACAACAAAAAAAGAGAGAGAGAGAGAAAAAAAGTAAAACGTTAATTAGCGCCCTCCAGATGATGCAAGTAGAACTGAATGATTTGTAGGGAATCTTGAAGAATTTCAGTGATTAACGTCTGGACTTCAGAAAGTGATACAGAGTATAGTTTAAAGAAATTGCAGGTAAATGTTGATAAAGATTTCTGATCACCGAAAAGCAAACTTACTACAAACCAATCGAAGTACCGTATGGGATGTTGTATTTGAAATTGCGGAAAGGAATACATGGTTCGTAAACACTCCTTTCCTCCTGATCCACCTGATGTACTTGGTTGATATCCCTTTCAATACAAACAGTTTGATCAAAAATCAGTGGCTTCAATTGAGTTCTATTTAAGGCTACTATGTGTGAATCATCTTCAGGAATGCAGTGGACTTTCGATCGAAGGAAATTGGAGATACTCCACGGACTCGATTGCGCTGCAACTCTCCTACTGTATACGACAAAAGCCCGGCACGGTTCAAAATGAAATTACTATTGTACTGTTGTGGCTTGACTGCCTCCCCTATTTGTGTCAACGTGGCCGTATTCAGATTTTTGCAAAACTTAATTCCGTCTATGGAATACCTTGTCGGATGAAACGTTATCTGTGGTTGCCGGTATAAAATACACTATGTGGTAATGTTCCACCCCTTCCATTTCGTTCCTAATGGCTGACACTTAAGTCCCTGCCATGTATGGGAATACCAAACCGACCGGCATAGCTACCCGCGTTTAATGCTAGGTTATTGACGTCAGAAAAGTTGGATGGCGCAGCCATGCGGTAGAATGTTGAAGCTGTAACATAGTGACTGGTGAGGTTTATTTAGATGGTGAAGCATTGACGTCGTGATGGAAACAGAAATAAATTTGTCAAATTCGAGGAGGTACTGCTCTGTTTACGGTTGCAAATCGTATAAAACGGGTACGAAATATCTTCACTACTTTCCTGTACAAAAAGTTCAAAGAGAAAGATGGGCTTCGGCGCTGTCAATTGGAAAACGTGTTACATGTTACATGACAGTGTGCAGTCTGCATTTTTGTGAAGACGACTTCTTTCCACCGGTACTGTTGATTATTGATAGTTATTGTCTCTAATTTGTATTCACATGGATTTAGTTACATCAAAAATACTGATAAATTTGTAGCCTATTACTTCTGTGCCGTACATAGAATGTAATCCGCTCTTCGTAAACTTATTTTAGGGGTTCTTCCGATTGACAATAGCCGAATGGTTAGAAAACTTAAGAAAAATGCTGTGCCAAGCCTTAATTTGCCAGAGAATTTATATTCTTGCCTTTGAACAGCAAGTATGTAGGTCATTGAAGTAAGATTTGGCTTAAATTGTGTTTTTGGCTATGATCCTCCTACTGTTGAATTTAGTTAATTAAAATGTAAAACCTTAGTTTTAAGTACCGGTTTGGTGACCCATCATCCCAGGCAGGCCGGTAACACCTATACTACTCAGGCAGATAGGTCACTTAGCCGTAATTTTGAAGTTATAGTGATGTTAAGCAGGGCTAGATTTGTGACGGTACGCACCGGTACGCCGTACCGAAACCTCTGATCGGGGAAAAAGTCGAATATATAACAATTTTTCTCAAATGAACTTCATCATAACTGATTCCAGAGCGTCTTTGTTAGCACAAACTGTCTCCTCACTACTTTTTCTGAAACTGAATGGCCCACCACTCACTCGTTTTGACCCTTCAAAGTACGTGGAATCTTGGCTGCTTCGGGGATGGCACTCCGCTCTGGGTACTAACAGCAAGGTGAGAGAGAGAGAGACTTGGGACAATTTTAAAAACTGTGAGGTAAAACATGTTTAAGTACAGTACCTTTTAAAATAAATAATTATTTCAGAAAACTGTAAAGACAAAATTATAAAACAAGAAATAAAAGATTGGTGGACATGTGTCTATTTTCAAACCGACTGTATTTAATGTTTTAAATTAAGTTGAAAAAAAGTATGTTGTTTGAATGGCCTGCATTAAAATTTAATACAGGCCAACGGCTATGGTAAGAAAAATGTTGCTACAGCAGTCTCAATTTAATTTAAAATTGCATTCAAAATTAGATTGCTATTTTGTCCAGTGTATAATTTTTTAAGATCTTCAGAAAAGCATAAAAATATCCTTTTTAGAACTGTGTATTTTAATATCCCATAACCCCCCCCCCCCCTTCTCCCACCACCACCACCACCACCACCACCCGGTAGCCCACAGTACCGGAACCTCTCTTTTTACAAATCAAGCACTGATGTTAAGTATACATATGCGGTCATGTAGCAGGAGACCGGATCGGCCTAGGCTATTCTAACCTTAATTAGTTCCCATTTCAGGTTTTTTCAGTTTTGAGTGCGAATAGTTGGTTTGAAAGGTGTTCAACAGTAAGGAGAGTATGTTTTGTGTAGGTTTTAATTCGTATTATGGTTTATGTCGAGCTGAGGAGTGAATTTGGTTTGGCTTAAAGTGTAGTTTTTGATCTGTTCCGTTTGCTTATGAAAAGTTCAAATGGAGACTCCAGCTTTGTTAAATATCTGTATTTTAAATATTTAATTAAATATATTGACAAAGCGGATGTCTCCATTTTAACTTGCCTGTGGCAAGAGATTAATAAATTAATATTCTTGCCTTTGAACAGCAAGTATATAGGTCAATATTTGCAATATTGAAGTATGATTTGAGCATCCCAAGTAACGCTTCTTTGAACCCAAAACATTCATGCAAATTCAGGGTTGCTTGATTCAATTATTTTATTATCAGGGAGTCGTCCTTTGTGTTATGTGAGATACATATATTGCGAAATTAATAAAAACACCGATACCGCTAGGATCCCAAGTACAGGCTTCATATATGTAACAGCAGACAGTAAATTAACTATCTAAATGTGGGTAATATTTTTAACTGTTAGTAACTAGGCACTGCAATTAAATTGATTATAAAAATATTTCTATCAATGAAAGAAAATATGTAGTATTTTGCCATCATAAATTAGAAGCCATAACAAACGCACACCCAATTACTTCACGTCACTATCTCGCCGCCATATTGCATACAGCTGACCGTAAGCTCCTCCCCCGTTTCGGACGTCAATAGGACCAGGGTATCTCCGAACTCGTGTTCAAACCCTATAGCTAGCCGTTTCTGAATTGTTTTTCCATGGTTTCTCATTTTAAACTGCAGGTAAATGTTGATACAGTACCCTAAAATAGGCCACAGTAGCTTCCAACAAAAACCTTACCCAGTTTCATTCACCTGTTCAGCAGGAAAGTAGGCTATATTCCTACACGACTGGAAGTTAGTGCTGTTGATTCTCGTAAGTGAGTGGTTACCGTGTCGGACTACCAACCCCAAGCTTGCAGGTTCGCTCCTGGCCTTGGTAAGAGATTTTTGAAAGGCGAGAAAGAAAACTCGGTACGCATGCCATATGTTGTTCGCATGTAAAATAACCCATTTGAATTCAATAGGCGGTGTTCATAGGCAAAATTAATATCGGGATTTTCCGCCAAAACACAACGTTCCTCCTTTCTCTATTAGATCTAACCTCCTTGACTTTTATAGCGCTCGACATGCAAGCTGCCCTCTGGGCGTCAATTAACAAAGCTTGCACCCGGTACCGAGGCCATACGATATTATTAATATTAATGGTAAGGATAATAAAAATGAATATGAAAAAAAAACTGCTACTACAGTTAAGTCCTGGAAATTCCATTCTCGGCAAATTGACATTTGCTGGTGGTCTTTCTGTATTGTTAAAGCCTCCGTGGCTTAGGCGGCAGCACGCCGGCCTCTGACCGCTGGGTCCGTGGTTCAAGTCCCGGTCACTCCATGTGAGATCTGTGCTGGACAAAACGGAGGCAGACAGGTTTTTCTCCGGGTACTCCGGTTTTCCCTGTCAAAATTTCATTCCAGCAACACTCTCCACTATCATTTCATTTCATCTGTCATTCATTTAATCATTGCCCCAGAGGAGTGCGTCAGGCCTCGGCAGCCGGCACAGTTCATATCCTCGCCGCTAGATGGGGGCTTCATTCATTCCATTCCTGACCCGGTCGGAGACTGGAAGCAGGCTGTGGATTTTCATTTTTCTTTCTGTATTGTTGCCTGCTTTTGAATATGATTTTTCGACAACAATGCTGTTTCATCTGTCCCCTTTATTGAGCTCAAAGATTGTCTAAACCCACTATATTGCTTAAAATACGAGAGTTAGTTAGTTACTGATGTTTTAAGGGATGGAATAGTGAGGTAATCTGTCCCTAAAAGTTGAGAAATAACTGTCATTTATAGGCCTATATGAGATATACTGTACAGCACCATTCTCTTAGTTTGGGGAATTTTCAACCCACCCTCAGGTAGTAGTTTTCAAGGAAAAGGAAGGAAGCTATTTGCTTTTCGTGACCGTTAATCATGCGATTATGAGCCACGGGACCTCCTGTTTACGTGGAATCCAAACCACAGGACATGGCATTTCACTTCGAAAATCTCAGATGCATTGATCGAGAATCGAACCCGGTCCACCTTGCTGAGAGGCCAACAGCTTAACCGCTGCGCCACAACGCCCCCACAGTAGTTTTCAGTATTTGAATGTAGCCAGAAGTACTGTAACACTGTAGCATTCTCTCAGTCCACATTAAGTAGATTTTTTGAGATTCTACAGGCCTACTTCTAACTTATATCTCTCTTACTTATTGACGGAAGGAAAATGGACAAAATAATGGGAGTAGGGGAAATAAAAGACGGGAATAATCTTCGAAGGAAAAAGAATAATGGACTTCAAAGGAAAGAGAGCACTGAAAAGCAGAGAATAAAGGGGAGAAGGAGAGGACACACCCCAAAGTCAATTGATAAACAGGGAAAGCGAAGCCAGTTCGAAAATCCTTCGAGGTGGGTAACTCTCGAGCTCACCAGCCGTGAGCCCATGAGGATGTAGAACTGTTCAGGGCCCCTTAGCTCCTCTTGCAGTAGGCAGAGGATGAAATGAAAACCCACAGTCTGCTTCCAGTCGACCGACCGGGTAAGGAATGGAATGAATCCCCCATCTAGCGGCGAGGATATGAACTGTGCCGGCTGCCGAAGCCTGTCACACTCCTCTGAGGCAATGATTAATGAATGACAGATGAAATTAAATTAAATGACAGTGGAGAGTGTTGCTGAAATGAATTTTTTGGCAGGGAAAACCGGAGTACCCGGAGAAAAACCTGTCTGCCTCCATTGTGTCCAGCACAGATCTCACATGGAGTGACCGGGATTTGAACCACGGACCCAGCGGTGAGAGACCAGCGTGCCGCCGCCTAAGCCACGGAGGCTGCAGCAGGCAGGGGATATGAACAAAGAGGGAATAAGTTTGACCCCTCGGAAAATGAGGGCATCGGGAAAGACAAGGGCCAATACTGTATTAAGCCGGGGAAATTTAATAGGTCAAACCCTAGACCTCAGATATCCTAGTACCTTCGGTGACGGAGGAAAACGAGAGACCAAGAAAGGTTAACAGGAAGAAATGAAAGAGAGGAAGCCGGTACAAGTAAGTGGAAGCAATGGTAAACTCAGCTGAGATCCCATGGTCGCCAACTCACGTGCCTCTATTTGTGAGCCCTTGGGGGTAGGAAGAGCACTTCAAAAAAAGGAATGCAGTGATGCATCTCCAAACGATTTTCTTCTGGCAACCACGTTTTTTTTAGGATATGGCTTTTAGTGCCGGGAGTGTCCGAGGACATGTTCGGCTCGCCAGAGTCTGTAGCAGCTTCTATGCGGACACCCATGGGGTGAGCTACAATTACCGTCGCGTGTGAAGTGTTGTCTGGGGGAGGAAGGTGTCAATGTAAGGACGAGGAATTGGAAGGTAGCGGCTCTGGCCAATAGTTAGGGACCACCCCGGCATTTGCCTGGAAGGAAGATGGGAAACCACAGAAGACCATCTTCAAGGTTGCCGGCGGGGAGATTCAAGCCTCAACTCCCGGATGTGAGCGACTGCCTACAGCCACGCCGTAACGACCACGGCTAACTCACCCGGCTGCAACCACGATATAAAATAAAGATAGAAAAACTATATTTTGAACCAATTGCTAGGCAAATAAACCTCCTTTTAGTTCATTATACATGTTATAACCTCTGATAACGTCAATTTTACAGCTGACCAACACGCTGAAATCCCATTCCAATTTCAATTAGTAAATTTTGTTTCCGACCGTAAACTTTTCCTCCAGGGAGAAATAACCTTTTGTTGTTTGGATACAGCGGGCAGAGGTTTGTAAATATGAAATGTAATTTGTGATGGGAAATATTGGTTATTTGTCTCCTGCGTATCAGAACGGGACGGGAATTAAAGGAATGTCCCTGGCTAAAACACACCAGCCGAGAGGATTCCCATAATATGTAATTAGTGGACTCTTAAAATATTAAGTTGAAATTATAACACTGTCAGAGTGTAATTTATAATGAAAATTTATAGCCTAGCCTTGCAAGCTACGTAGTAATAATTTTCATTTAGAGCCTAAATTGTGTGGACTTTCACAAGAATTATCAAAGGGTTCGTAACACTGCTGTAAAACCAATTGTAAATAATATTGCATCAATATGCTCTCATATGAAACATAATAACAAGTTCTGTCTGTTAGGTAGTCAGCCCGGAGGTTGGTTGGATCCTCAAAACGCGCCATCATGGGTTATGTCACAAAACTCAAGGTAACAATAATAGTAATAATAATAATAATAATAATAATAATAATAATAATAGCGTATGGCCTCGGATGACGGGTGCAAGCTTTGTTATTTGACACTCAGAGGTTAGCTTGCATGCAGAATTTTGTTGTTCCTTGGAGCTCTAAGAAAAAAAAAAGAAAAAAAAAGGAAGGAAGCTTGTAGTTTAACGTGACCGTTAATCTTGAGATCATGAGCCACGGGACCTCCTTTTTACGTGGAATCCGAACCACAGGACATGGCATTTCACTTCGAAAATCTCACATGCATTGACCGGGAATCGAACCCGGACCGCCTTGGTGAGAGGCATACAGCTAGACCGCTGAGCCACCAGGCCCCCCCCCCGAGCTCTAAGAAAGTCAAGGAGGTTAGATATCTAAGCTCCTTGACACTATAGCGCTTTCTAGCAGAGAAAGGAGGAACTTCTTTTTGTCGGATAATCACCCTACGGCCTACTGAATTCAAATGGGTTCTTTGACATGCCGCCTTTCAAAAATCACTTACCACGGCCAAGAGCGAACCTACAAGCTTGGGGTTAGTAATCCGGCACGATAACCACTCACCCACCGTGAGGCGTAAATACTGATGATTCATATAAATGTATCTGCACGCAGTAATAAGCACATGAAATGAATGAATCTCCTGACCCTACAAGTGGTTGAGAAGAACTGCATCTTCTTTAGTGTGGTGCACTAATGGAGGCAGTCGTAGTCTGTTCTGCTGTGTTAAACGTTACCATACTTACAGTATTCGTACACTATTATCAAATACATAGTAAACCTTCCAGTTCCTAACGCACTGGAAACTTTGCTTACATTTCCTTTTTAGTGGACAACTCCAACTGTAGAAAGTAACATAAATCACTCGAAATGGGTCATTTATTAGGTTTTTAGATGATAAATCCCACCGAGATACTAGCCTCTTAATTTCAGCTACAAGTATTGAGATGTTTGAAGTGGGCACCACGTACTCTTGGGCATACGAATTGTGCACATTAGCTTGCACCATTATACTATGCATTTTCTGGGTTTCTGGTCAAGGTACAGCTATGATTCTTGTAACATATAAAAAGCAGAATATTCTGAGTTGATCATGGCCATGATAATTATGCTGCTTTGCTTTTATAGAATGTGTGAAATTAGTACGAATTTTGTCATAGAAATTTTCAGAAATAAAATGTATTAGTTACTTCCGTTACACATTCCTCAGTTGTTTACCGATCAAATACTCTCAAATTTTGTTCACAGACTGGGAATGGACAATGGCAGACGAGTAACCACTTTTTTAATAACCCAATATTGATATATACATTGGTGTTACGGGTGCGGGGTTGCTTCATTCACTCGCGCGAGACTCACAGCCGCCCGAGGCTACCCCCGGGCTCTGTGTGGGCCGGCCGCTTGCGCAGCGAGAACAAAAGGCATGGTCTAGAATGTTCGTGGCTCACCTAGTGTTGGAAATCTCGAGAAGGACTGAGAGTAGCTGTGAACCCTGGTCTACTCTAGAAACATCTGTGAGTCGTGAGTCCCGATATATAAGGAGCGACCCTGGCCAGTGTCAGTGAGTGTGTTCTTACCAGTGCGATAGATGTGTTACGGTGACGTGCGAATTGCGAAACAGTGTGTATTCAAGAATAGTGAGTGACAGACTGTTGCTTGTGTACAAGAGGAAGAGTTGTAGTTATTTCTAGTGAGGTCACGGGACTAATTACGGAAGGATTAACTGCATGACCAAGTGAAAGGGTGAGTGTTCTCTACAAGTGGAAACTAATAGTGACTAGTAGTCTTTTATGATGTGAGACTCAGTGTGCCTACTGTGAGGTGTATATTTCTGACCTGAAATAAAACTAATATTTCTTTAAAGGACCTTTTGTGTTGTGCTTTACCTACTGTGATCCAATTAACGAACTTGCTACTAGGGGTAGCACGTATCATTATAAATATATATATATATATATATATATATATATATATATATATATAATATTGGGTTAGAATGTAAGAAAACATATCCCAAACAAACATATTTTAAAATTTATAAAAAATCTAAAAATTCAAGGTAACATTCACCCAAAATTGTAAGTGTAGTCACATTTTAGTGTTTGGAGTTGTGTAATGATAGAGGGGGAAACATTCACAACATGTTTCTGGATGTTTAAGCCAGCAACCAGCGACTGTGGGTGTTATCTTTACCTGTAATATTGATAACTCCTTTTTGTTCCGACATTTGGCAGACATCCGGCAATGGGAGAGGAGTGAGATATTTTCCCAAAGCATTTCTACTGTATGTTGAGTTATTTTACACCACGGAACAATGCTCACAACACATTCAGTTCACAAACACATTCACAGGAAATGAAATTATATATTCACATGTCTATTGCTAACATTCCCTGGCTTTTAATCTGTATTTAAATCAGAACCACGCTCATTTGTTGACATTCATGTCCCCAATTACTGATAATATTTATAGCACATAGATACAAGGAAGTTTAGGGCATCAAGGAACTTCCTCATGCATCTGGATCAAAATAAGAAAGGTTTCTTTGGTTAACATTGATTTTAACATTGAAAATATACATGTTAAGTATTCGTTTAAAAGAACATACTGTACCTTCACATATGATGTATTTATTGGCACATTTAGTCTTGTTTATATAGCTTAAAGCACAAATAAATGTTTATAGTATTGCTCATACGCCGAGGAACACCACTGATGACATGCATGTAAGTCTTACATTTCATATTTCTAAACAGATACCTTCAATAATTATGCATTAGTAGGCTACTGTTGAGGATCTTCCCTATTAATTGAAGAGGAGAACGAAAACTACACTAAAAACACAATTCTCAGATTTTTAGTCAAATGTTTGTTTTAATTTCAGCCGAATATTGCGGTGGAGGGATTGAGACGCGTCTCTAAACAAAACAAAGGTGTTTCATGATGTGGAGGAAGAATGAATTCATATGGTGAAATTTTAGTGATAGAAGCCATTTTTTAGTGTTGCCTAATTCTAATAAAGAAAGCTTTTGAGTCTGTCAACACGAATTGTGCCCAATTACAGTACATTAGACATTTGTGTTAGTTTGTAAGGTACGTACAAACTTGTTTCCTGCCTAATGTACTGTAATTGGGCACAATTCGTGTTGACAGACTCAAAAGCTTTCTTTATTATGCATATGGTCAGTTACCTGTAGTGCAGTTATCACAATGAGCAAGGCATTGCACTGCGGCTAGTGTTCCTTTGTGGGGAGAGAAGAATGAATGAAGCCCCCGTCTAGCGGCGAGGATATGAACCGTGCCAGCTGCCGAAGCCTGTCGCACTCCCCTGAGGCAATGATTAAACGAATGACAGATGAAATGAAGTGATAGTGGAGAGTGTTGCTGGAATGCAATTTGTGACTGGGAAAACCAGAGTACCTTGAGAAAAACCTGTCTGCCTCCGCTTTGTCCAGTACAAATCTCACATGGAGTGACCGGGATTTGAACCACGGACCCTTTCATTTAAACTACCGTACTAATATTTAAATTGTACTAGTTGAGACCCGTCAAAACATGACGGTCAATACGTAAATATTTACTAAAAATTTCCTTATATACATTCTTTGTACGATTATTTGTTGGCTCTATTGAAATTTTAAGGGCGACAAAAGATTGCACTTTCGACATTGAAACATACTGCTAGCCATGACTGAAAATTTGATGAGGCAATTTGAGACCTACACGTTCAGAGTTTCCCCTTGAGCTTTATTGATTGTGATAAAGTATGCCAAGCGAATTGGAAGATGTTGCCTCTTAAAACAAAATGATAGGGTTTTACCGGATGGTGTTAAATCAAGTCGAAGGATTAACCCCTCTGCTTAGTTTTAACTGCACTTATTATTTCCAAATCCAAGCAATATGGTTGCATTTAGGAGCCCTTGGGAAACGTTCAGATTTCTAAGGAGCATAACTATGAGTCAAGCGTTTGGATTATGTGGAGTCATATAATTTAATTCCATGGAATTCAAGAATTCTGAGGAGTCTAATATATACTATACAACTGGCCGCAAACCGTTGCATTTCTCTAGGTTACGGTGCCTAAATCTTGGTAGATAATGCTATTAGCAGCTGGAGAGGCGTACATTATCTCGTTGCGGTGTAGGATTTTCTCTGGTCATTTATCCTTCACTATCTGCACCCCTCTCCAGTGCTCGAGGAGATATCGTGTGGGAGGGGAAATAGAGATTTACACGAAGTCCTGTCATCCAGCTTTCTGGTGTCCACTATGTAAGCTATTAGTATATAATAGATTCCCATTTTCATGGTATCGATCCTCGCACTTTATGTAGTGTTTTACTATAACACTATTTTAGACTGCCATGCTACTGTTTGACGCCAAAATTATACCAATACTCACTTATGGGATTGAGGTAGTTTAGCACAAATTATGCGTTTGAGATTTCCTAGCACTTTTGAAGGTCAAAGCAAGATATCTGCAGGCGGTGCTTTGAGTTTCTAAATACACCCCCTCAAGGCTGGTATACGAACTTGCTAGAGAGCCCTTCTTATTAGAGGATTTGAGATACAAGTTCTTGCTGCTATCAAAGGACACCTGGAAGAGGTCAATAGAATACCGCACCTTAAAAAGTGATGATATTTGGATGGAGTTTTACTCAACAGAGGTCATGACAAATAGAGCCTGGACAGAAGCGAACCAAGACTTACAACTCTAGCTGTGCATGGCTACCATCACTTCATGTGCAAGACGAAATGCTTCCACGAACCCAACTCGAAGTGCCTCCTTGAATTATGTGACCTGATTGTGAACGCTACCCATGTGATTAACTGCACAAGCCAATTAAAAGAATTCAAAGGGATTTTAGTGAAACAAAGTAGGCCTACTGCATTAATTATTTAACATCTACAACGTTTAAATATATTTACCTTCTACAGAAAAAAACATTATATTGTAAAAATACACGCTGTTGTTGTTGTTGTTGTTTGAGTCTTCGGTCTTTTGACTGGTTTGATGCCGCCCTTCAAGCCTTCCTGTCCTGAACTAATATATTCATCTCTACATAGCTACCACACCCTACATCTGATATCTTTGGTCTACCCCTACAGTTCTTGTCATCGACCCTTCCTTCCATAACTATGTTTGTTATTCCTGAGTGTCTTAGTGTGTGTCCTACCAACAGGCGGGAGGTAATTTTTATAAACGACTTTCAACCTCACTAAACATGACTTGGTATTTTTAACATAACCACTCATAATGACATGGCATTTCCATGCACGTGGTACGCGACAAACTGAAAGTGAAACGTTCAAGGTCACGATATTTCCATTGGCGCGGTGTGAGGCGTGAAAATTGACAACGGAATATGTGATAGTTGCGGACAGAATCACAGGTTTGAAATTCTCTCTCGCTTCCACACAGTAATGGCGCGATAGCCATCGCAGTCTTATGTTGATTTGTCCTTTACGCATTACGCTTTGCCTATTGCTTGGCTATTCACTTTCCTTTCTTCCATTCGCGGAACCGCCTGCATGGAAATGAGACTTTAGGGCCACGGTCACCAGAATGGTTACGTCAGTGGCAGTAGACGATCGGCACATTTATCCTACACAGCGTACACCAAAAATCTTTGTGTGACAAGAGGTGTTGAGGACAGATGAGTTGGTAAACTATCACTGTCGATCAAGTTGTACATAAATTCTTGTAAGAACGTCAGCTGTTGGAGCTCACGACTAGTTTATTTACATAAATGAGAGTTATATTAATACTATCAGGTGTGATTTTGGTAGCGTATGTGTTGAGTGGGGTTTCAATACCAAGAAAGAAGTCATTCTCACAGAGTAGATGCACAATTTTATGCCTGTCACTAACGGGAACAGCACGTAAAATAGATATTCAGCCCGATGATAAACATTTTCTGTTGTAGGGTAAATATTCAGTCACTAATTTGAATATTGGAACCTCTGAAAAAGGAATGATGGAGTGTTTTCCGCCGGCCCCGTGGTATTGGGGTAGCGCGCCTGCCTCTCACCCAGAGGCCCCGGGTTCGATCCCCGGCTCCGTCAGGGATTTTAAAACTGACGTGAGGGTTGGAACGGGGTGCACTCAGCCTCGTGAGGGCAATTGAGTAGCTGTTTGACAGTGAGACAGCGCCCTGATTACGAATACCAAGATTAACGGCCGAAGGGACCCGACGCGCTGATCACGCGTCACCCCAATATCTGCAGGCCAAAAGGCTGGGCAGCGGTCGCTTGGTCGGCCTTAGCCCGTCATGGGCTGTATAGTGCCAGGGGTTGACTTTTTTCTTTTTTGAAGTGTTTTCCAAGTATGTTCTACGTCATTCGAAGGATATTTTAAGGTATTTATAAATATGCCCATAAATACTTCAGTAATTAAGTTTTTACAAATAACTACGAGTATATCAACTAAACACAATATAATTACAAATAATTACATACCTGACTTTGTTTGGTGAAATCTTGCTGCTGGTTGAAACATCCGATTGCGTTTTCATTAGGACACGGAAATAATTCTTTATTTAATTATCTGTATTCTACTGGATAATTAACGTTACGTTAACATTAACTGATTTGCTAAAATGTATCCTGAGAGAAGCTTTTCCGGCCTTCTCTTGTCTCGGGGTACATACTGAGATAACACTTGTTGCATTCAGGGAACACATACATTATGGAGAGAAATTGAGATAGGTTGGTTGGTTCCTTAGTATAGGAGCTGCGACAACGCGGTCATGTAGCCCCGTGTACTTTGGGTGTGTGTAGAATCTGTCTGATAACCGGTGTTAATTGTGATGGCTGTATTAGTGTGTGTTATATGTTTTAATTCAAGTAAGACCTGCAGACAATAATTTCAAGTAGTTCCTATTTTTGCTACCAAATGCTACCGTCCACAACATCTAGCTTGCGGTCTTGGCTACTAGATGGCATCGCAGTCATTACCTGGCGACGAACGTTGGAACTCATCATCTTCTTTGCATTTTCCCACTTATGTGGGGTCTGCCGTCCTGCAATGTTTTCTCCACTTCAATCGATCCATTGCGTCTCGGGGTCGGAGTTTAGTGAGCCGTATGTCATCTCTCACCCTATCCAACCAGCGTGTTTGAGGTCGCCCTCGAGGTCGACGACCCTCCACATTTAGTAGAAGGGCAGTCTTAGCAACTGAGGTTTCACTGCTACGGAGCACATGTCCATAACACCGCAGACGTGAATCAGGCATTTTCTCTGTGATTGGGGCAACCTTGAAATCCTTCCGCACGGCATCATTCCTAATATGGTCCAGTCGAGTCATACCATTGGACCACCGCAACATCTTCATTTCCATTACATGAAGCACCTGTTCGTGCTTCGATGTTGTAGGCCAGCATTCAGATCCATAAAGGGCCACCGGTCTAATAGAGCGTTATTAATTCCAGCCTACAAATGTTGGCTTCGCACAAGTTTAGTTAGTGGAAGGTTTTTTAACATGCCATAAATCTATGATATGGGACCGCCGATTTTGCTTCCCCTCCGAAGGAAGGCACACTGAGGGACTTTTAACGCTCTTAAAACATCCGACGACTTCGGCCGGGTTTGAACCCGTGACCTCGGGCATAGAAGCTCAGCATGCTACCAACTACGCCACCAAAGCCACCAAAAATTGGGATATACAGTATGTAGATACATTGTTACCACCAGGTTTTGCCTAATCGTAACAGTACCTATGAATAAATAAATAAAGAAATAAAAACAGTCTTACTTGTCCTAGGTTCCATTCCTGACTCTTGTCTGACTGTTGGAACGGGGCCTTAATCACAAATACAAACATCACAATGACACAGGTTATGAGTCAAATTCTGCCCTACAAAGTACATGGGGCTCATGACCAAGATCCTATATTAAATGAAACAACAAAACAACTAACTTTCCTCAACCAGCGAGTATGAGATTAGCGACACACTGACAGTTGAGTGTGTATGTTGTTCAACTAACTTAATATTGCGTTGCTTTACCATTGATTTGGTAGGTCAGCTGTTAGCGTTGAGTACTCTGAATTTGTGCCTCGTGGAATGAAAGGAGTTCGAATCCCACCTCTGACACGTTTTATTTATTTCCGTATTCTTATTTCTTGCTATTGCTATTACATTGTCAAAACATATTTTACTTTTAGCATTCCCGTAAACTAAGGAATTCTCCGCGATTTCTGTTGCCATCTATATTTAAAACAGTAGACTAAGGTAATTTGTAGGTTAGATTTCGTTCAAACGCTTTATAAGTTCCAACGTTCGACACTAGGTTTCAGTGACATTTGGTAGCCAAAGTTGGAACTACTTAAAATTGAACGGAACTTGTTAAGTTTAAGACACTAGGAAAGTGAGATGGCGCTTTGACGTAACCATTAAGAGCAGCTTGTCAGCAACGATAACGAGCTAGAATACATATGTACGCAACTAGTCCAGGCATAATGCTCTTCGCACTTCTGGCTAATTAGAGTGTTGTGTCCCACACGATTACATTTCACGCGAGAGCTTTGAGCATAATGTGATCAAAACTTGCCCAATACTCCAGGGGTTTCACTGGACAAATTTCAGATCAGATCTGCTAAGTGCAAGGAAACAGAGAATACCCAGGGACCAACAACTCTTTCTTCACAACGGGCCACATTTGAAATAGAAATATTAATGGTTGGGAAAATTACGATACCGGTATTTATAATACAAAAATAAATCTTTATTTACACTCAATATTGATGTTGTTGCTTCATTTGAGGGGCTTGGACATCGAGGTAATTTACACCCGTGTACTTGGACTCATAAGATTACCAACCAAGAAGTATTACGAAGGATGAATACAACCCAATAAATAGTCAAAAAAAATACCGGGTGAGTTAGCCGAGGTCGTTGCGGCATGACTGTTGGCAGTCGCTCACATCCGGGAGGCGAGGAGGTTCGAATCCCCCCGCCGGCAACCTTGAAGATGGTCTTCTACGGTTTCCCATCTTCCTTCCAGGCAAATGCCGGGGTTGGTCCTTAACTATAGGCCACAGCCGCTACCTTCCAACTCCTCGACCCTCCCTTCCAACTTTCCTCCCCAACGGTAGTTGTAGCTCACCCATTGGGTGTCCGTCTCGAAGCAGCTACAAAAAACTGGCGAGCCGAACATGTCCTCGGACACTCCCGGCATCCCAATAGAAGTGGGGAACCGCGGAAAATCATTTCCAGAAGAGTTGAGACGGGAATCAGAGCCCTCCTCTTCTTAGTTTTGGCTCACGAGTCTGAGTGTACCCCGTTCCAGCCCTCAGAGCAGAATTAAAATTTCTTGCAGAGCAGGGAATCGAACCGGGACCTTCGAAGCGACAGCCAAGGATGAAAGATATAGTAAGAAATTAATGTTGGATCTCACTCAGTTCTTGACTAGGCACGGGTACTTCTGTTCTCATCTTAAGAAGAAGGGGAAGGTGGATTCACCAGATTGTGTTAATGAGTTAGATAATGCTCATCACACCTTCTTCTCTTGTGGACGGTGCACAGTGGGTTAAAATCGAAATCTAGGAGGGAAAAATTATTTATTTTCATCAATAAAAAATCAAAATTTAATACTTCTTCAGCATTCTCATATAATTGCCGCTCACTATTCTGGGATATAAACGCATCTTAGTGTAAATTTGTCACCACTGTTCGAGCAGTCTGCATTGGAGGATGAATGTAAGTAGCTGTGGTTTGGTTGTCTTTGTGGTTAGTGTGATGCTTTAAGATGGAACATGCAGCTGAAGGTATGATCTTTGTAACGTGTTTCAGTTATTAATGGACGTAATTGTTACGTAATTTTAGCTATATTTGCATTATATAATATTTAACTATTATTTTTAAAATTATATTTTCACTTAGATTTTTAGTATGTCGCGTGACTCTGCGTCACTTTCTACTTAATGTTAAAATGTAGATAAAGTCTTGTGGTTTATGTCTGTTATAAGATTGTTTGCATCTTTTTGCAACTTACTTAGTTATTTTACGTTTTATAAGATGCCACGAAACCAGTTCTCACACGTTTACAACTGATTGAAGCACTGGGTTTGACGATTATGTCAAAAGTGGAACTTTGTGACTTTGTTAAAAGTAAATTAGGGGTAGAAAATTGTTCTGAAGAGATAACTGAATGCTCTATCCAACTCCTAGTCATACACAATTTCTTGCATGTGTAGACGTAGCTTAAAAAAGTCTTAACTGATGCTCATTATGAAGTAAACAAATTATATAAGTTACGTTGTTTTCACTCTAAATTCAAGATTAAAACGTAAACATAATTTTGTCCCCCTAGTGGGTCCAAAATAGACAGTCTCTTCAAGTGCACATTGAGGTGGAGATATCTCCTGACAATAATGTTGCAGTGATGATACAAAATGAAGAAAATTGGAAGCTGGTAGCAAGCTTTGTTGAAAATATCCTCCGAACAAAGAAGACAGATCTGGGTCGCCACTGAAGATAATTCACTACAGTAGGGTGCTCAGAAGTAACGGGGGGGGGGATTTTAGTCGGTAGTCTGCCACTTAGGAGCCCGACACTATCTGCGTAAATGCATTTCTTCCCCTCCCAAAAGGAAAAAGAAGATATATACGAGGGCCGTTTTTTTAAAGCCCGTAGTTAGTGCACACGTCACAACGAGCGCGCGCGCTACCTCCCGGCATCCTTTGCGAACAAGCAGGCGTCAGTTGCAGCTGTGTAGCTATCCTGTACGCTGAACTGTGCATCTTTACAATGTTCAAGATTATTGATTCGCCCGCCGCGTGTGAGGTACGATCTGTGATCCGTTTTTTGAATGCAAGAAACATGTCGGCTGCAGACATTCATCGTCAGCTTTGTGAGGTGTATGGTGATAATGCAATGACGGAAGGTAAAGTGCGAAAATGGGTACGCGAGTTCAAAAAAGTGGCCGTGAAAATGTTCATGACGATGAACGCTCAGGTCGACGATCTGTGATCTTTTCGCAGCTGAAACGTCATCTTGGTGGGAAGCGCTTCGCCGACGATGAACAAGTGAAAACAGCCGTGAATTTTCGGTTGTCAGAGCAGGCGGCAAACTTATTCTATATGCAGAGGGATTTCAGAACTATAATAATAATAATAATATAATATCGTATGGCCTCGGGTGCAGGGTGCAAGCTTTGTTATTTGACCCCCAGAGGGTAACTTGCATGTCGAATTTCGTGGTCCCTTGAAGCACTATGAAAGTCAAGGAGGTTAGATGTTAGATATATAAGTTCCTTGAACACTATAGCGCTTTCTAGTAGAGAAATGAGGAACTTTGTGTTGGCGGAAACTCCGGAGATTAATTTTGCCATTATGAACTCGGCCTACTGAATTCAAATGGGTTCTTTGACATGCCAACATCGTATGACATGCGTATCGTAATTTTGCCGCCTTTCAAAAATCACTTACCACGGCCAGGGGCAAACCTGAAATCTTGGGGTTAGTAGATCGACACGATGACCACTCACCCGCCGTGACAAGCTATTTCAGAACTTAGTTTTAAGGTATGACAAGTGCCTAAATAAGCAAGGCAACTATGTTGTTAAATAGAGGAAGGTATGTAAAACCTAAAAATAAATGTGGTTTCAAAATAAAATGTTCGGTTAATAAAAAAAACGGCCCTTACTTAAGAAACAGCCTTTGTATTATGCGACATGACACGGTAGACTTTGGGAGATGGAATAAAATGATTGAGTAAAGGATGAGATTCGTATCAACACCATCTTGACGGCTTGTGAGGTCGGAGGTAATATGTAGTGATGGAGTGGGCCAGGTCGCCGAGCTGAACAGGTTGTTTTAAATAAATCACCCCGCTACCGCTGCAAATGAAGAGAGCGCTCGTGCTGGTTTTGTTGTATTATGAGTTACGATGCGTGACGTCAGGCAGATACATCAGCGCTGCCGTAAGCTCTGATTGGCTGTCTCTACGCCGCGCTGGGGGCAGTTTACACCCTCGGGGCGTCAAGCACGTGTAACTACACTGCGACGCCCGCCGTCCCGGGAATATGCTGTCTGCTACCAACTTTCCTAATGTGTCACTCACAATCCCTTGACTCGCTCCGCCATCGATATCTCGGCTTTGGAATAATATGCCACGTTTCCCGGCTCCGCGCGTTGAAGCGTTAGCTCTTGGAGGCCAGGCTACATCCGGACTCAAGAGAGGAGTGGCTTAGCACTTCACCATCGGCATCATTAACCCTTTATGAGATAGTGGTCTCTATATTAACCACCTGTCATAAAGACAGTTTACGCTTTCAAAGATGCTGATAGTTGAATCTTTAAGCCAAATTTCGGAGAATTTTCATGCTAAAGCACTAAGAATCAAATATTATATACGTAGGCTTGCCATATTTTTGGTGAGGGAAACCGGGACACATTAATATGGGATGACCTTACCGGGGGGGGTCTGCAGAATCGTGAGTTTTAAGCCTTTTTTAAGCCTCGCAAGTGACGGGAGGGCGGAACTGGCACCCTAAATTGCTAGTTCTACACACCTTATAAAAATAGAAAAGGAATTTTTCCTACATAAAAATATATAACTTTTCCTTTTTAAAGATTTGTTTTCTGGTCTACCATCTAGAAAGAAGTGTTAATGAGATACAATTTAAAATGCTTCATAAAATTGTTTAATTGAACAATTACTAAGTCTTATTATTTTTTGAAAAACTACAACTTTTTGTCTAACTACAAAAACAAGTTAACAATGTTAATCTTTGCTTTCAAACTCCTCATATTTTTGACTTAAATGTACTTTTTTTAAATGTCTTTCTTAAGCTTGACCTTTTCATAAAAATCATAGCAAGAAAGGCCACAGTTGAGTTTATATACAATCAATGCTCTTGCAGTGGACTCTCTCATTAATGCTCTGTCATTCCCCCAGGCATTGTTCATTAGAAAAAAGCCCCTTTCCACTTCTGACCTCTTTGACGCTGTACGCGATAGTCAACAATGTTGATTGTTGAAAAGTAACCGATTCATAAAAGAATCTTAAACACATAAATTCATTACTTTTTACATCTTACAGCCGTTATCCGGGACATTGTTAAAGCCGGGCGGAACAAGAGCAAAATACCGGGACTGTCCCGGTCAAGCCGGGACGTATGGCAAGCCTATATATACGTATCTGCTGACGTAATGTGGTGGACAACATTTAAAAAAAAATTAAAACTAATAACATTAACGATTAACGTGTAAAAATAAAATTTAAATATAGAAATAAAAATAATAAAAATAACTTAAAAAATTACGAAAATAGTTGTAAAATTAATATAAAATTGGTTAAATAATTAATTCAATAGAAAATATCAAAATTAAATATATAAACACTAAAATATAGAGAAACAAAATATAGAGAATATAGCAATATTATTAATTAAAATAAATTAAAATGTAAAAACAAATAAGAAATAGGTTTGCTCTATAAGGGTTTCCTATTTGCCGAGGTTTATTATTATTTAGCGTATGGCTTTACAGATACAATATGCACATAAAAGATAATTAGTTTCTGAAGACAAACTATATGTTCATGTCTAAATTGTTTATATAGTTAATTGTCTCTGATGATCCATGAGCGAAATCAGTCACGTTGCCACTGTACTTTCGTTTAGGACATTCGGTGATGATATGCTGGATGGTCTGCTTGGGGGCACCACAATCACAGTTAGGTGAAGACATTATTTTCCATTTGTAGTGGAAGTCTGCACAGTTGCCGTGACCCGTACGAATCCTGTTGAGAGTTGACCATGTTTTCCGAGGAAGCTCAAATCCAGGTGGCAACGATGATCCAATGCGTGGTAAGGTTGATCCAGGCCTATTATCTTGTCTTCCCTGCCATTCTTTAGTGATGTTGTAGTTGGTATTCTCCAAGTCTATTGCAGTCCTTGTTGGTGGATTTCGGGATCGTAGGCGATTCAGGCAAATGTCAGCAATGTCACAGTGTATTGGTAGCTGTGGGTTATCCATTATTTTCTTGAACTCCTTGAGGAGAGCGTTTTTACGTCGAAGTACCTTCTAACAACCTGATTCCTTTCAAATCTTTGCCAGTTACATTCATTCATCAATTATTCATTGTTCCAACGTTCACCACTAGGTGTCAGTGATATCTGGTAGCGAAAGTTAGAACTACTTGGAATTGAACGGAACTTGTAGCTCACCCTATGGGTGTCCGCTTGAAACAGCTACAGCCCCTGGCGAGCCGAACATGTCCTCGGACACACCCGGCACTAAACGCCATACGCTAAATTAGGGCTGGATTTACCAAAAGGCCCCGTAGGTCTTGCATAAGGGCGCGCCATGCCGAGGGGCGAAAATTAAAAGTCCTTTTTACAGTTCAAAAATAGACTAATCAGACTTTTACTACTTATGATTTTTTTAAACGAATTTCGTATAATTTTATGATTTAAATTAAATTTTCCAAAATTTTGACAGTTTTCCAATTTATAGTGTGGCCATAATTCTCCAACAAATGTTTTGCAACAGCAGATTTTTCGACTTCAGCTTTAGAACAGGAATGTTTTATGATGTTTAGGAGAAAATTTAAGTCTTGAATATTAATATCAGTTTAATTTGAATAATTTATTAAGCATAGTTGTAGGCTGTATGATGTAGTGTATATGTACAGTGTACAATGAGTCTTAAATGGTTTAATAGTACATTATGAAATAATTAAGACACGAGTATGTTTCCATACGAGTGTCTTAATAACCATTATAGGCGAGTTGCATACGACTGTTTATGTTCGACGATAATTATAACTTTATTATATGTTTTAACACAAATATTCACAAATATCTGTTGAGATTCAGTCACTCGAATTTTGTGATCGGAGTGCAGCGCCGGGTAGGATATCTCTGTTTTCCAAGCTCTCTGACCGACCGACATGCATGCGCTCTGTGTGCTTCAGTGCCATATGTGCAGATTGTGCACCAGTATTCAGTAAAACTGTCACCTAAGTCTTTTGAAAGCAATGTGCTGTGTAGAAATTGGATTTGGGGATATTAAGGTACAGTGCTATTTCTTGTCTCATATTCATAAGTTTATTTACGTGTACATATGGACGGTGAACTTTCGGTAATTTATATAGACATGTTGGATTTTGAGCGCATGTGCGAAGGTATCCTTACCTAATTGGTCACACAACTGTTTCTTGAACTCTGATTGGTGGGAGAAACCGTTCCATAATGAAAATTAGTGTTAAAATGAGCCTCATTATGATACAGTTTTCTGACACATATTGTTTACATTTCGACATCGTCGAACATAAACTAATTTTAATATCTCGTTGGCCTATTTATTTAGAAACAGTCGATTCCCTCATTATTTTAATTTATTTAATTGATTTGACTCGCTGGCCTCTCACCGCTGGGTCCGTGGTTCAAATCCCGGTCACTCCATGTGAGATCTGTGCTGGACAGAACGGAGGCAGACAGGTTTTTCTCCGGGTGCTCCGGTTTTCCCTGTCAACATTTCATTCCAGCAACACTCTCCACTATCATTTCATTTCATCTATCATTCATTTAATCATTGCCCCAGAGGAGTGCGTCAGGCCTCGGCAGCCGGCACAGTTCATATCCTCGCCGCTAGATGGGGGCTTCATTCATTCCATTCCTGACCCGGTCGGAGACTGGAAGCAGGCTGTGGATTTTCATTTCAATTGATTTGACTACACGATACAGCAGAATAAAATAAGAATTACCTTCACAAAGACCTTTCTGAGGTCTAAATTCTCCCTTCTTCACGATGATATGAAGAGGGGGCGACAAAAACCTACGGGCTTAGGATCACATAAAATCTAAATCCGGTCCTGCGCAATTTAAATAAGTAAATCAAAGTAATTGATAGGCTACACTGAGAAAATACGAAAACTAAACTAACAATACAAAGTGTATAGGCTAACAAATAACACATTTTACAATGATTGTTGAGCAAACTGAAGCTTTTTCTTGACGCAGAAGATATGGGTGTTCTGGTTCGATAGCTCGATGTTTATTACACTTTCACTGCTACCCTCGCATGGTGATCTTTTAGCGATACGAGGTTTATCCCCGGTATTTTGGAAGTAAAGTTCCTCCCTACCACCAGGTTAGGTGATAAATTAGCGAATGATCGAGGAATTCCTTAATGTCTCCCAATAGCTATTGTAACCCAAGACACTGCGTCCTGTTCGGAGCTTCCTCTCGGCACTAACTTTCCAACATATATCACCTCGCAGTTACACGAACAATGAGCGAAGGAGATGCGGGTGTGCTCCAGCAATCAATAAAAAAATATTGTGCTCATCCTGTAACGTCTAACACAAAAATGTCGATCCCTACCAATATCGTACTTCATTGACATACATTGAAAATGGCTAATCAAGTGTTTACCACAGTGCATATCTCGTTAAACGAGTTACATGCGAGCAATCAGACAGAAAAATATTGATAAAAACATTGTTTGCACGCATCTTGAAACTGCCAGACACAAGTCAATAACGCAATATTTCCTGGAGGTTAACAAAAGAAAGAAACAGAATAACGTTCATTTTTGTGTGTGTTTGTGTGTGTTTTTGATGTGTAACATCTTTCCACTCGGTTGCTGGATATTTTTGGGGGAGTGATTTTGAAAAATGGGATGGAAGTGGATCGGAACGATCGAGGTGGCACCAGCTGGTACATCTCCAATCGATCGAACGGAAGTGTGCTAGCTGGCAGTGGTGAATCGAAGGGAAGTGTAAGACGGACTGCCAACTCGATCGATCGATCCAGCTGGCAGTGGTAAGAGAAACAATGAGCGCGTGGTGTCGGAAATTGATACCATGACGTACTCTCGGCCATGTGGAATGTATATGACATACTGAACGGTAAACGCTCATACGAACTCTGGTGTCAAGTGTTTGAAACAAAGCACATGGTACATGTCCGAAGTCTTCGTATTAGTATTTAAATGGTAAAATGCCTTAATATCAAACATTGCAAGTAGTCGGCATTGCCGGTATTATGTTTCTGTACAATGGCTATTCAAATATTAACCCACATAACGGTAATGCAGTCATCAATATAATATAATCGTTGTGGTTATACGAGAATTGATCAGGCCTTCATGAACTATTACTGAATACATTCTCTTTACTCACAAGAGGGCCTATTCATAAGGCATTTTAAACTCAATTTCATGCAGGAACATTATCGAAACAAGCAAAATATAAATGAAACTTAATTCCGTAATGCAGTATTATTGGAACGTGGAAATAAGTCACCATCGTGTGCACAATATTAGCGTAGTCCAAATAGCCGTGGGGTTAGCGCCTATGACTGTGAATCTAGAGATCTCGGGTTCGAATCCCGGACGGGGTAGATATTTTTGCCTCCAGATTATCATTTTAAACGATATTTATCATATCAATACGACTCATTTTAACAGAATCCATATGACATTACGTGTTGGTCTGTGAATCAAGAGGACCTGTTTATAAGGAATTTAAGGTGATGAGCGGTGTCGCGTCTATTAATCTAGTTGATCTATATCGTATTCTTTATTTAGGCTAGTGCTGGTGGAAGCAACAAATCATGTAATAAAATGAGTTCCATATTATAAACTACAATATCTGTAAAACACTCCCTTTTACAATAGATTAATATTTGTGCCATTTTTTTTTTTTTTTTTTTAGTTGTTTACCCTCCAGATTGGTGGAACCCTCGGACTCAGCGAGGGAACTCACCACTACCGCCTCTACGGGCAGTGTCCTAGAGCTGGGAACATCGAATCGGAAGGGATACAACTGGTGAGGTGGGATTGGCACCTCGCCCAGGCGGCCTCACCTGCAAAGCGAACAGGGGCCTCATGAGGGAAGGTAAGGGATGGTTAGGATGGATAGACAAGGAAGAGGGAAGGAGGCGGCCGTGGCCTTGAAGAAGGGACCATCCCGGCATTTGCCCGAAGACGAAGTGGGAAACCACGGAAAACCACTTCGAGGATGGCTGAGGGGGAATCGAACCCCCTCTACTCATTTGGGCCACCCGAAGCTGAGTAGACCCCGTTCCAGTCCTCGTTCCACTTTTCAAATTTCGTGGCTGAGCCTTGAATCGAACCCAGGACCTCCGGGGCGGCAGCTAACCATGCTGACCGCTACGCTACGGAGGCGACATTTGTGCCAATAATAGTATAAATTACCGGTGTATCAACAATTTCACGTGAGGTTTCTTCTGTGTCAGATGTTACACATCATATGCGACAACTGTAAGGCTCGTAATTTTTGTTCCTAAGTCCAATGGCCCTTAAAAAAGAAAAGTCTAAGTAACAAAATCAATTTGCTACCAAATGTCATATAGGAACATGGTTATATTTTGATATAATCACCGTGAAATTTGTGATAACTGTGGATAAGATTCCCAATGCCCGCTTCATAGAATGTTGTCACCAGTAAGTTGGCATGAGCCTCACGTTGTTTTCAATCACGTCATTAGTGTAGAAGCTCTGACCTCCTAGCCTTTCACTTTCTCCAGTGCAGGGAAGAGGAGGGAAACACTTGGCGCTAAGTTAGGGATATACAGGAAGTAACAAAAATGTACGGCACATTCCTCACACGTAGACGAAGAAATTATGTTATATGATCATGGGTCCGGAAACGCTTTGTTTCCATGTTATAACTCAGGGTGGTCCAACCTTTAGTTACCCGAGGGCCAATCAAACTTTAGTATAGGAATGTGAGGGCCAGAGACATTCCAGAAAGAAAAGATATTTTACTAAAAAACATTTATTAAAATTTATATTAAATGAAGCTTAATATTACTAGTTTAATATACCACTTCATTTTACAGTCGAGAAATCAATGTGATGATTGGCACTGCTTTCCTGATACAAGGGTATCAATATCCACTGTAAGTTCAGTAAGGCAAAACTCTGGCTCGATTCCAGTGAAGCACTTTCAATTCCATTTCTCGTTTTTGATTTAATTTGTTTGAGAGCAGAAAAGGCACTTTCGCAACTATACGTACTGCCAAACAGCGATAACACTTGCAGAGAGAATTTCAGCGGTTTAGGAAAACGTTCTTTAGAAATCAGTTTCCAGAAATTTTCAGGGACATCTCACTTTTTAGTCTGGTGGAATGAGTCTGCCTGAAGATCACAAATTTCCATTTGAAGGTCGCTGGGCACCTCACTCACTTTTTGGTTTTAGGGAGTCAAAATCCTGGAATCTGTTCTGGAACTCTTTCTTGATATCTATTATTATTTCATGAAATACACTAAAATTTATGTCACTTTTTCTTCTTTCAACTGCTGACAAGATGTGTAGTGTGCCATATTATTTGACTTCAATGCAATTTGCATTACATCAAGTTTTTTGCGGAAGTGTAAACATAAGTCCATAAAGCTGGGAGATATTTTGTTTTCTGCCTTGTAGTTTCAGGTTTAATGCATTTAGATTGGATGTTAAATAAGTCAGAAAAGCATGATTATTTAAAAACCGGATTTCTTCCAGTCTTTCTTGATACTCGTGCCCAATGCTTTCATTTTTGAGGAAAGTAAGAATTTCATTCCTCAACCCAAGAAACTGTTGCAAGCAATTTCCAGCACTTAGCCAACGCACTTCACAGTACAGTGAAATGTCACCATACTCAGCTTCCAAATTGTCCAGGAATGCAATAAATGCTGTGTCTACAGACTTCATTGCCTCCCCTTATTAAGTTTACAGTATTTACAACAGTTTTCATTGGCTCACTGAGCCTTATCATTTTTCCACATATAGCCTCCTGGTGGATAATGCAGTGGAAAAACAAAACATTCAATCCTTTTTCTTTACACAGTCCTACTAAACCAATATTAGGACCAACCATTGCTTTAGCTCAATCTGTTGCAATGCCAGAGCACTTCATAAAACCTCCATATTTAGAATCAACATCATCCAGTGCTTTGAATACCTTTTTTGCTGGTTTTAATGATCTTAATTCCAACAGTTCTTCTTGAATTTCAAATTCTTCGTTTATTGTTCTGACAAAGATAAGGAGCTGGCCGATGTCAGCTATATCTGTGCTCTCATCTAGAGCTAGAGAGTAAAATTCACATTTTTCAAAAATGTTCTTGAGAGAACCTGAAACTTTACCAGCCATATCATTAATTCTTATACTGACTGTCTGATGAGAAGGGGAAACTGTTTCAAATTTTTTAGCCATCCTATTATCTCCAAATGAAGATGCTATTTTACAGCACAATGCCTAAAAGCCTTTTTTAGCTAGCTCTAAACATACCTCATTAGATGCCTTTAAACCGGCAGTGTTTAATGGTTGCTGAAATATATTCTTCTGTCTTATTAGTTTCAGCTTCAAATCATTAAACACACAACTTCTGGTACTTTCCTGGTATTGATCGTATTTTGATATATGCAAGCTGGTATAGTGTCTATTCACGTTATACTCCTTCGAAACACCTAAGGCTTGAGAACAGATAACACACTGTGGTTTTTAATTATGTTCAACAAAAAAGTAACTTTCCTGCCAGTTTGACTGAGATAGTCGTTTCTCATCTTCAACACGCCGTTTATTAAGTCCCGCCATATTAGGTACCGCTCTCGCAACAACGATGACACCAAACTCTCGTCGTACTATATCTCTAGAACAACCTCTCTCGTCGAAAACAACCTCTTCGAACAGCCCTGCGCTCCTTTTTATAGGGAAATCTGCCGCAGCACACGAACGATTGCGAACTTATCGGCAGCTAACCAGTTGTCGCCTGGAGACGGGGCCGCTTCTCGTGCCGTACGTATTCGTTGAAAGACAATAATTATGATTACTGGTGTATTTTTCGGGATCTTTCCTTTCCCACCTGGCTCCTTCGTAACATTACTGAATGAAAGTGAAAATTTAAGTAGGCACGCCACGGATTATAACTGTCGAAGAGTGAAGGGCAGTAAGAAGGGCAAGGGCCAACAATATTGAATAGGCGGGCCGCATGCGGCCCTCGGGCCGCGGGTTGGACCACACTGTTATAACTCATTGTCTACAACTCATTAAGCATAGGAAACAAACAAGAACAGAACGTTGGAATCATGGGGAACATGCATTCTTGGTACGTCTGGTTATTATTAGCCTACTTTTCACATTTTGCAAACAAAAATGAGGAAAAAGTAGACTTATGAGATCGATCCGGGAAAATGTGTGTCTGTCTGTCTGTCTGTCTGGCTGTGTGTGTTCCCCCCCCCCTATCAACTCCTAAACGGCTGCAGCAATCAAAACCAAATTTAGTATGAGTAAAGATGTGCACCGGAATATCTCACGTCCATATTTGAAAATGATGTCAGTGCTACCAACTGCTGAAAAAACGCACTAGAAATTTGAGCTCCATGTTGGATATCTTGCAAGGTATGCATGGGAGCTATTCCAAAATTGGCACACATGTAGATAATACTATTTAAGTTTAATTTCCAGGAGGCCAACCATGACAGTGTTGCCAAAATAATTTTAAGCCTTCTGATAGGTCCAATTTTTAAATGCCTATAACTTCTACACTATCAATTGGATTTCAACCAAATTTTGTATGTAATATGTGTACATATACAGATATGACTGAGCGTATTCTTAAGAGCCACCAGGGCTGCCAACTGTTAATAATTGCTCTCTATTCTTTTATCGAAATACCAATATGTCAGATAGTATGCAAGCCGACAGCTTTAAACTATGCACACGTATAGTACCTGACATATTAGATTAATTTTGGAGTAACTTATATACTTCAGTTCTACCAACATTATTCTAAGCCTGCTGATAGGGTCAATTCTTAAATACATGTAACTTCTATACTATCAGTTGGATTTCAACCAAATTTCGTATGTGCTATGTGTAACATAGCATATATGACTATAAGTATTCTTAAGAGCAATCAGGGCTGCCAACTGTTAATAAATGCTGTCTATATTTTTTTACCCCAATGTCAATATATCAGGAAGTATGCAAGCCATCAGCCCTATACTTTGCACACGTTTTGGCATTCTAGATTAATGTGGAATAATTAATATAAGTCAGTGCTGCCAACACGATTCTATGCCTGCTGGCAGGACCAATTTTAAAATACATGTAACTTCTATACTAACAAATGGATTTCATCCAAAATTGGCACAACAAAATATAATAATATTTCCGATTATTTCTAACCAGCACACGCATGACATTGTTCCCAACATGTTTTTACGCGTGCTGATAGATTCAATGTCTAACTGCATGTAACGTCCATTGGACTTCAACCAAATTTTGTATTCTGTACCTTAAGAGATGGAACTAAGAATATATTCAGTCAGTAGGGCTGCCAACTGTAGTGGTCTATTAGGCTACATTATACCAGGAATATTTCGAACTAATTAGTCATTTCGATATTACCAAGTTAATTTCGTCATTATTCTAGATAGGTTCATATACTGTAGAATAATCATTGGCATGAAAAGTAGGCTCTTTAGTTCGTCACGGAACTTCTTGTTATTAATCGTATGGTATGGTACGCATGTACTTCATGCACGATGGAGCACCTTCTCATTTTAATGTTAATGTCCGTTGGCTTCTAAATAACAGATTTGGTGACGGATGGATTGGTAGAGATGGACCATTTGCCTGGCCTCCACGCTCTCCGGACCTAAAATCACTGGACTGTTATTTGTGAGGGCATTTGAAAGCTCTTGTGTATTGAACCCCAGTACAAGATGTTCAGAGTATCCGTGCCCGAATTATGGAAGGCTGCGAAACCATACGCCGTAATCCAGGGATACATCGGCGCATCCGAGATTCACTACGACGGTGGGTTGATGCACGGAGGGCACATTGAACATATACCAGGGACATATACCTGGGATCCGTATCAAGTAGGGCTCATCAATGAGTTGGAAATGGTACAAAGAAAGGCCGCTAGATTTGTGCTCAGTGACTTTAATCCCAGGAGCAGTGTGAGCCGTATGTTAAAGAAACTTGGGTGGGAATCACTGGAGGCTAGGAGGATGAAATCTAGACTCTGCGCTATGTACAACACGTATACAAATCAACCAGCATGGGGTGAGCTTAGCAAACGATTGGGAAAGCCCACTTACATGGGTAGGAGCGATCATCCTTTCAAAGTTAAGGGCCGACCACAGCGAACAAATTATGGTAAATATTCTTTTGTAAACCGTGCCATTGATAACTGGAACTCTCTACCTGCCGCAGTCTTAGAGCCTTTTCCCAGACATATAGGTGTGTTTAAGAAAAGACTGACTATTTGTGTAAATACTCCAGTTTAATTGTTGTATAATTGTTATTGAATTGTTATGTATAATTATTTATTTGTTATGTATATACAATTTGCCACCGGGGGACACACCCCCCATTGCAAATAAATGAATGAATATGAATATGAATATCCTGTGAGAAAGAGTTGCATGTGGTATGCTGGTATGTTCTGTTCTTGTGTGTTTCCCATGATTAATGAGTTGGAAACAATGAGTTATAACATGGAAACAAACCATTTCCGGACCCATATTCATATAACATGATTTCTTCGTCTACGTGTGAGGAATGCGTCCTGGATTTTGTGCCATACATTTTTGTTACACCCTGTATATGAGATGTTCCGCTTGTCACGGTGGGTGGATAACGTGTCAGTCTACTAACCCCAAGCTTGCAGGTTTGCCCCTGGCCGTGGTAAGTGATTTTTGAAAGGCGACAAAAATCACGACATGGATGTCATACGTTGTTGGCATGATAAAGAACCCATTTGAATTCAGTAGGCCGTGTTCAATGGCAAAATTAATCTCGGGATTTTCCGCCAACACAAAGTTCCTCCATTCTCCACTAGAAAGCGCTGTAGTGTGTAGGAGCTTAGATATATAACCTCCTTGACTTTCATAGCGTTCAAAGGAACGACGAAATTCGACATGCAAGCTGCCCTCTGGGTGTCAATTAACAAAGCTTGCAACCGGCATCCGAGGCCATACGATATTATTATTATTATCAGATGTTCCAAAACTTCCCATCGAAATTGCTGAAGAAATTGTTGGATTAGAGCAACACTGTGAGGGCTGGCGTTATCACGAATCAGAAGAACAAATTCTTTTCTGAATTTCCCTCCGTGGCTTAGGCGGCAGGACACCGGCCTCTCACCGCTGGGTCCGTGGTTCAAATCCCGGTCACTCCATGTGAGATCTGTGCTGGACAAAACGGAGACAGGCAGGTTTTTCTCCGGGTACTCCGGTTTTCCCTCTCAAAATTTCATTCCAGGAACACTCTCCACTATCACTTCTTTTCATCTGTCATTCATTTAATCATTGCCCCAGAGGAGTGCGTCAGGCCTCGGCAGCCGGCACAGTTCCTATCCTCGCCGCTAGATGGGGGCTTTATTCATTCCATTCCTGACCCGGTCGGAGACTGGAAGCAGGCTGTGGATTTTCATATTCCCTACACCATTCCCTTTTTATTATAGAATGCATTTCAGTCGGTAGACATTATTATGCCCAAATATATTGAGCAGCGAGTAGAAATATTTAAAAACCCTGACCTGAAATAAATATTACATGAATTGTTTACCACGTCTTAATTATCACACTTTTTGTGCTAATCAAATCTAAGCCTAAGTGAACAGGATCTGATGATGATTGCATGTAGCCTAAATCTCCACGAAATATTGCGTTATTTACTTGTGTCTGGCAGTTTCAGGATGCATGCAAACAATGTTTTATCATTTCAAATGGTCTTGTCTATGCTTTGGGTCTAACGTTACGCGGGACGGAGACGGTTGCGTTATGGAGACGGAGACTGTGACGTCATGCAGCAGCACGGGAAGCCTAAGTTAATGGGTAAAGGACGACGTGTGCGTGACGTCATGCAGCCACGCGGGAAGCCTAAGTTATTGGTTAATGGAGTCTGTTGAAAGAGTCCTGGGGCGTCGAGCGACCTGGGGCTTCGAGCGAAGCGAAAAGAATACAGGGTGACTCCTACTGTAAAGAGGTGTACAAGATGTCACACAAGAATACAGGTTGACTTCTAAAGAGATATACTAGATGCCTGATAAGAATACAGGGTGCCTCCTAAAGAGGTGTGCAAGATGTCAGAACAAAATACAGTACAAGATGCCAGATAAAAATACAGGGTGACTCCTAAAGAGATATACAAGATGCCAGATAAAAATACAGGGTGCCTCCTAAATAGGTGTGCAGGATGTCGGAGCAAAATACAGGGTGACACTTAACGAGGTGTACAGTATGTTAGATTCAATCAAATACAGGGTGACCCTTAAAGAGATTTGCAAGATATCAGATTCAAATAATGGGTGACCCTTAAAGAGTTGTAAAAGATGTCAGACTCAAATTCAGGGTGACCCTTAAAGAGGGGCCCGCGCGGGAAGCCTAAGTTAATGGGTAATGGAGCCTGTTGAAAGAGTCCTGGGGCTTCGAGCGAAGCAAGAAGCCCTCCTGAGCCTTTCTAACATGTGTAGCATTTGTAGCATGCGTCATTTGAAATGATATAACGTCTAGTCTTTCAGACTGACTGTAATTTTTATCCATATTTTTCTATCTGTTTGGACGCTTGTATTAGACGTGTATTATATATTATTAGCTATTTTCAATGTATGTCATCACATGCGCCATCCTATGCCACCATAGATTCTGTCGCGAAGTTTCAGTAAGGTAGGGAAATTCATTTTTGTGATGTTCGCTTCACAGATCAGAACTTAAACGTTATTGGTCAATACCACATGACTGGTGCAAGGCTAAAAAAGTCATCATCCAACAGTGAAACCACTCGCATGTCTCATGTCTCCCCGCATTTAGTCTCAGCCGATCACTCCAAAGTAACAACGACGCGACGTTCCAGCTTTCTCTTTTAATTAACTGTGGATACGATGCGACACGATGCGACGCGCGCCTGTCACTTGTCGTGACAAGTGGCTACTCATGACGGTAAATTGAACCACCCACGCTGACGTTTTCATTATATTTACACAAGCTTTTTGAAGGCAATACATTACACCGCACATCAGCACTTGCATACTCCGGTCATAAAACACTAGTCTAATTATATAGACGGCCCTGCGTCTGTCATATAACGCCATCTATTCTTCTGTAGAGAGCCAGATAAAGTGAATATGTCGTGATAGCTCAGTTGGTAAGAGCACTCTATCGCACACAGAGAGATTGCTTATAAATATCAATTGCTTCTGTGTAAAGTATGGCGCGGTAGTTCGATGTCATAGAGAGTATTTATTTCTATGTCTTCGAATCGAATTATATTACCACGTAATTCGATTTGAAAATACAGACACAAAAGGCAAAGAAATGCTCTCATGAACATCGAATATGACCACGCAATCCGATTCAAAGACAAATAAACGCCACTTCAAAACATTCAGAATAGCCATACATTCTGGGGAAACGTCAGCTATATACAAGAGAGTTTAACACGGCATAACAGCCCGAAAACTAGGTGGCGAAAGTCTACACCAGTATAAAACAAGTAGTTCCGTGAAGAACTAAACAGGCTATTTTCATACATCCTACTTATGTAAATTGCCTCAATCAACACACAAAATTTCAGTTTGATTGCTGCAATAGATTCGGAGATATTGAGAACCGTCGGATGATCGCCATGTTGGATTCTTATATACCGGTATGTAGGCCATAGAGTTATGTACTATTAGATGAAGATTATTGCGTAGGTTTATTATTAAAACTTCAATCGCATAATTAGAACACAAGAAATGAAAACAAAATTTTAAAATTTCACACAGCCACCATCTTGAGATTATGAAAACAATTAAATTAAATTAGATGTCAGTGGATTAAAATTTGTATAAGCATTTAACGTACCAAGTTTCACTGCGCTCAGATGGTTAAATCGCGAAGATCCTCCATTTTAATATTTAAACTTCGCGTCACCACCATGTTGGATTTGTGCTTACCAGATTATTGAAATTTCCATAGGTGAACTTATAATAATATCTTTTATCAACATAGAAAATTTCAGTTTGATTGCTGCCATATATTAGTAGATATTGAGAACCATCTAAATATTTCAGATGGTCGCCATGTTAGATTTTTATACATGTAGGCTATAGAGTTATAAACTATTAGATGACCATTATTGCGTAGGTTCATTATTCAAACTTTGACGATCGCATGATTAGGACACAAGAAATAAAATCTTAATTTGAAAACTTCGCACAGCCGCCTCATTGAGGTTATGTAAACAATTGAACTAAATTAGATTTCAGTGCATTGCAATGCGTATAAAAATTGCTGTACCAAGTTTCACTGCGCTCGGATGGTTAAATCACGAGAAAAGTCTAGTTAAATCTTTCAAATTCGCTTGGCCGTCATGTTCCTTCTGTGGTTAACATATTTCTGAAAATTACATAGATGATCTTCTAGTAGTGCCCTTTATCACCGTACAAAATTTCAGGGTGATATCAGTAGGAGTTTTGGAGATATAGAATGCTGGTGAAATATTTCCCACAGCCACCATGTTGGATTGGTGAGACGTATTAAATGTTAAAGGGCACGGTCGGGGTCAAACAAGATAGTACTATGTCCTTGCGGAGTTTCATTGAAATCGCTCCAGCCATTTAGATTTTATTACGGACACACACACACACACACACGGACGGAAGGTGAACTCATAAGCCTATTTATTTTTAATAAATGAAAATAGGCTAAAAAAAGATCAACTTTCATAGCAAATTTCTCACCTAACAGACGCCAGGTAACATTTCTCTAGTGATTATGAAGATATTGCGACAGATTTACCCGGCTGGCAGTCCGAGCCGTACCTCCCCCCTCCATTTTCCTATGTCGGTCTACTAACCTTAAGATTGCAGGTTCGCTCCTGGCCGTGGTAAGTCATTTTTGAAAGGCGGCAAAAATACGACACGCATGTCATACGATGTTGGCATGTCAAAGAACCCATTTGATTTCAGTAGGCCGTGTTCATAATGGCAAAATTAATCTCGGGAGTTTCCGCCAACACAAAGTTCCTCATTTCTCTACTAGAAAGCGCTATAGTGTTCAAGGAGCTTAGGTATCTAACCTCCTTGACTTTCATAGTGATTCAAGGAACAACGAAATTCGACATGCAAGCTACCCTCTGGGTGGCAAATTACAAAGCTTGCACCCGGCAGCCGGGGCCATACGATATTATTATTATTATTATTAGCATAGAAAAATAACCCGAAGTTGATTGTTTGGTTGATCATAAGCCTTTGAGGTGCGACTTGCGTTAGGGGACCGAATAGGAATAAACGACATTTTCACAGTAGATTTTGCAGGCGCAGCGACAATATGCAACTTGTAATTTAATTATTGCTTATTTGTATTTTTGTTCGATGATGTCGAAATGTAAATATTATATGTCAGAAAACTGTACTATAATGAGGCTCATTATAGTACAAGTTTTCATTAAGGGACAGTTTCTCCCACCAATCAGAGCTCAAGAAACAGTTGTTTGACCAGTTAGGTAAGGATAGCATCGCACCGGTGCTGAGTTCCAAGGTCTTCTAATTTAAATTTCACTGCGCGGCCTAGTGTCGTAGTGGGATAATCGAGGAGGCCATGGCCAAATGAAAGGTATCGTCTGTGTCCCATGCGCTCTGTTCAGTACATAAAACTGGTGAAATCTCGACAGATATTTAGGAATATTTATGTTCGAACATAAAATAGTTATAATAATTATCGTCGAACATAAACAGTCGTATGCAACTCGACTATAATGGTAATTAAGACACTCGTATGGAAATTATACTCGTGTTTTAATTATTGCCATTATAGGCTCGTTGCATAATGTACCATTATAGGTCGTAAGTTCATTAAAACCCTCAGTTGTACGAACACACTAGCTGTGTTTCCCGTCCTTAATACGGGTGGACCTGTACTTGTGTGTGTATCTTACACTCCAAACATGTTATTGTTCTAACCTGAGTAAATACACTCTGAAAGGAAAACAATAATTTAGCAGCGAGAAGCGTAGGCAACCCGCCAGGGATACTTGTTCGCCGGGTGGGACGTGGCTACACCTGCTACTGAAATGAAACTTAGATTTGCCATCATATTGAATATTTAGAAACGGAAATAGTTCTAAAATAACAAGATTTAAAACACCTTGCGTACTTACATAAAGTTTTACACAACGTTTGTGTCCTCTGTTTAAAATCATAGTGATTTTGTCCTTGCTATGTACTCGAGTAGGTGGTAGGCCTACTGTTTGCACCGTAGTCCACATAGCGTACATATACATTGAGTTGATGCCTGGTGAAATCCTCTTTTACTGCAATTTCTGTAGTGAAAGTCGTGTGCAGGCATTCTAGTGTATATGTTACAGCGGGAAATTTGGTTTCTGCCATTCATACGTACTCATGGCTAACGTTAGATGAAATTCTATATCTATTACATTTTTCTTTTCTCTTATGTGGGCTTAATACGCTGATGTTTGCAGCAGGGTGTTTTTAATCGCTATCTCTTTCAAGAAAAAGTTTTTGGTGGCTAAGAGGAAGACTAGTCTAGACCTTATTGTTCGGGATAGTCGAAGGGCTCTGCGTAGGTATGTTACTTTAACTGCCTCCAGTCTCCTAAAATTTGCGGGAGTGAGGTGGGCCCAAATTTGGCTAATTCCGCAACACGCTATCAAGGCAATTTTGATCTAAACTAATCTCAAGTTTGATTCAAGCTATAGTTTTTCTAAGTTCTTAATAGCAAAAGTGGCTTTAATGTCAGTTGTGCATCTTTCTTCTATATGGTATAGCCTATGCCTTTCACGGCCAGTGAATTAAAACTCAGCAATTCTTCTAGGTTTGTGCCGTGTTATGTGTGGGGATTCGCCTAGGATATCGAGCTAGCTTATCAGAGGGCTCTTGGTGTCCCCACCCGGATCCTCACAGGAGTAGCGAACTGCGCCCTACCTCCCTTTATATCAAGTGGACCTGCACCTCTTTACTGAGAGAAGTAGAAGCTCAAGCAGCCATAACCTCCCTATGAAGACTTCCAAAAAGATGTTATGTTGGCTTTCACGGACATTGAATTAATTAAATTTAATTAGTTGAATTAAAACTCAGCAATTCTTCTAGGTTTGTGCCATGTCTTGTGTGGGGTTTCGCCTAGGACATCATGCTGGCAGTAAAGAGGCGCAGGTGCGCTTCATAAGAAGGTAGGTAGCGCGCAGTTCGCTACTCCTGTGCGGGTCCAGGCGGGGACAATAAGAGCCCGCTGATGAGCCAGCTTGTTGTCCTAGGTGAAACCCACCACAAAACATGGCACAAACCTAGAAGAATTGCTGAATTTTTTCTTCTATATACGGTACTTCGTGAAAGATTTCCCCAAGACTTGAAGTGTTAATCCTAGAGTTCACCAACTGTAGGTGATCATTTCCACAGTGGGAGCTGTCGGTCTTGAAAAAGATTCCCCTCTCCTGAATTTCATGAATAGTCCTATGTATTCCCCTGGTATATAAAGTATGTTCATGGAAACTATCAGCTAAATCAATCAAGCAGTTTTTGTGTGAAAGAGTAACAGACAGACACCACTAGACTTTATACAGAGAGATTGTTTTATATGCGACGGGGACCCTTTCTCGCCCGCTCGCCCGCTCGCCCGCGTTGCGAGCCTGTCTCCCGCCAGGCACTTTCTCGTAATGCGGCGCCTACGCGGCACTGAGTCATTGAGTATAGGAATTTGTAATTCAATTTGTACTTGAATGTGATCCTTGACCAATTTTTTGACGAACTGACTTACGGAGAGCGATTGTCAACTTAATGTCAACAAGATTCTGCCACTGCTCACACTGCCGAAGCATCCATGACAAAATTGCGTCGCATTTTTGGTACGAGGATTATAAGTCGGAACGTGTGTCCCCCGCGAAGCCCAGACTTATCACCATGTGACTTTTATCTGTGGGGACGCTTAACAATAGAGTGTATGCTAGAAACCCTCACACTATAAATGAGCTTAAAGACTATATTACAGCTGAAATACAGTCAATCGGTGCTGAGGAACTTCAGAAAGTAAATGACAATTTCATAAAGAGGTACCAGCGATGTGTAGCATTGATTGGCGAACATTTTCGGCACCAGCTGTGAACTACGTAAGTAGAAATTCCTACACTCAATGACTCAGTGCCGTGAGAGCGCCACATAACGGCAAAGTGCCTGGCGTGAGGCAGGCTCGCAACGCGGGCGAGCGGGCAAGCGAAGGTCCCCGTCGCATCTAAAACAAACTTTCTGTATATTATTATAGATTTATGCAACTTGTAATTTAATTGAATCGGACGGAGCTGAAAAGCATTAAGTCAAAAATGGTCATTTTTTAAACAATTATTATTCTGAAGTATTGACCCAAGGGCCTTGGTACGGCATAGGAACTAATTGAAGTCAGTCTTCTGTTTAAGCAACACACAAAATATTTTCATCTTACGAGCATGAGAAAAAGCATGGAAGCTCACTGGCAAGGCAAAATCCATCACAAAGCAATTTGTTTTGTGGGTTTAAGCTGGAAACCACTGCTACATGTAGTACGATCAGAGGAGAAAAACTTTAAGTCAATGACATGCTCCCGTATTCCGTACTTAATGTTGGCCACACTGCAAGATTCCCGCGTGTTACAGCGCATTACATTAGTTTAGGGTTTAGGTTGTTTTCATTTTACTAATCCATTTTAATATAAAATAAAATATCGTGTGAAATATTCATTCTGGTTGGCTTCATGCCGCACTAAACTGACCACGGAGCAGAAAGGCATTAAGTCACGTTTCCAAAATTGATTAGAAAAGTTGTTGTTGTTTGAGTCTTCAGTCTTTTGACTGGCTTGTCGCAGCTCTCCAAGCCTTCCTGTCCTCAGCTAATCGTTTCACCTCTACATAGCTACCACACCCTACATCCGAGGCAATCTGTTTAACATATTCTAACCTTGGTCTACCCCTACAATTGTTGTCCTCGACCCTTCCTTCCATAACTAAGCATGCTATTCCTGGGTGTCTTAGTATGTGTCCTACCAACCTATCTCTTCTCTTCATTAGCATTCGCCAGAAACATCCCTCCTCTCCCACTCGTCTTAATACCCCTTCGTTTGTAACCCTATCTACCCATATGATCTTCATTCTCCTGTAACACCACATTTCAAACGCTTCAATTCTCCTCTATTCTGCTGCACCAATAGTCCAAGTTTCACTTCCATAGAGTGCGACGCTCCAGACAAAGGTTTTCAAAAATGTCTTCCTAATACCTAAATCTATATTCGATGTCAACAGGTTCCTTTTCTGTAGAAATGCTTTCCTTGCCTGAGCCAACCTACTTTTTATATCCTCTTTGCTTCGTCCATCACTGGTTATTTTGCTTCCTAAGTAACAGAAGTCTCCTACTTCCTTTAGTTTCTCCCCTACCGATTTGATGTCCAAAGAGGTTTCTAATTTACGTTTATTAAATTAAAATTGCTATTCCGCCAACACAAATATAACATGAATAAGTGCTTCACAACATAGATGACTAATATAGTGTGTTTGTTAAGTTCTGTTCTCTCAATGACGTTTTATCTGTGTCCTGAAAAGTAGTGAAAACTGACGTAATACTTTACAGCTTCGACCGATTCTAATACGATACTACTCTAATAATTTTTTACATCATAACTGGATTAAAAACCTCCGTTGTGTGAATATACATACTTATATTAATCAAGATGTTCACTAGATAACTTCAAATCTCTCTACTCTAGCGAAAGTCAAACCTCTTGCTTATGCGACCACAGAGTAAACGCGGGCTGAGGTTATGGAAACCTTCTCCTCAGTTGAGAAGCTTGATCTAATATTGGTGCCGCGATGGAGCAGTGACTCCGAGTTCAAATCAAATCACATCAATCCATTTACAGGTTGAACAACTTCAACTGAGTGCTGGGAACCTTACTTACTGTAGCTCAAGGCTCCTGTTATTGTACATCAGCATCATCTAAAGACTAGGCCTTGTCGCAGCAACCATATTTGGCTCTCACTTGCTGAACTTTTTAAGTCAGCTTAGGCCTACTGTTTAAATTGAAGTCCATGCATTACAAAATCCAGATGAGCCTTCCGCGGTCTTCCTCTTCCTTTCTTCCCCATAACTTTTCCTTCCAGTATGGTGGTCAGGGACTCATTATGACGTAGAGTGTGGCCAACGAATTTAGCTTTCCTCTTTTCTATAGTAGTGATCAATTTTCTTGTTTCGTCTATTTTCTTGAGGACCCACTCGTTAGTCTCTTTCTCCGTCCAGCTTAATTTCCGCATCCTTCTCCACATCCACATTTCCGCTGCTTCCAGGCGTTGTATGGCCTGTTTCCGTAGAATCCAAGTTTCGCATCCGTATAACAAAACACTCCATACAAATTGTGGTGTTTGAAGCCATATTTACAGTGTTGCCTTAGTAAACAAGAGTTTAGTGCTTTTCAGTCGGTCAACACGAATGTACCCAAAAGAGATGGGTTATGCCCTAATCCTGAAATAAATTACATGAGATTAATAAAACACTAGGATGACCAGTTTCGATCGTCAAGCGATCATCATCAGATCCAATACACTTAGGCTATAAAATCTATGTTTGAAATACAGGTGAAAATATTTACAATATGTACAATTATTTAGTTGCAGTATTGGTACTGCAACTGTCAGTGTATGCTAAATGCAGTATATATGTTAGGTGAAATGCTAAATGGTGATGGCTATCCGGAGATTGTACTTTAGAGAGATTATATGGTTGTAAACTATGGTTAAACTATATAATTTTAGGCTAACTACTTATCTGATTGTCTTCCGTACTACAGCTATTCGCAGTTTCCGTGCTCACTTGAACTCGCTGTGCGGTCGACTGCGGTGGTTATCTTAACGACTGGTTTTTCCCTGCCTTCCCCCCCTGTCCCTACGTGCTGTGGGGAGTGATCGCGATGTGTTTATGTGAGGTGTTGCCAACCTAGATAAGATGTATGTTATTGAATGAGGTGGATCTACAACTATTAAAGACCGTGGATTAGTCCTCGCCACGCGTGGAGCATAACCCATTCGAACTAAGCGTTGACGGTCTTATGAGGACGTCCCGGCACCTTTAATACTGCCTCTAATATGGGCCTTGGTTTATTGCAGAAGAAAAGTACATCGTACACCTGATCCAGATAACATTTACCTATTAAAACCCCCCTAATTTCCCCCCTTTTTTATCTAGCTTGGCTGTGTCGCTAAATTGTGTTTTGTTTCCGACAGGGTGTGTTTTTTAGTAGCGTGAAGAGGGGTGAGCTCTCCATGAACGTGTGTTCATTTAGATTGTTGGGATTGTTTCGTTTGGCTAGGTGTATCTCGATTGCTTCCTTTATGTCAAGAGCTCTGCCTTTCGATTCGTGATGGATTATTTTAAGGTCCGACTCTATGTTGGTAAAGCTATGCCCTGCGTCACACATATGTTCGCACACGGCTGAATGTGTTCCGTATCTTATCGCATTTCTATGTTCATTATAACGTGTGTCTACTCGCCTTCCACTCTGCCCGATGTAATTAGCTTGACAATCGGTGTCTTGGCACGTTATAGAATATACCCCTGACCTTGAATACGGGTCACGTTTATTTAGATTACTATTTAGGAGGTGCCTAGCGGTTGTGTTTTTCGTCGTGAAAGCTATCTTTATGCCTTGCTTTTTGAATAGGTTAGTGATTTTATATGTATTCGCATTCACATAGTTGAAACGCGCAAATTTTTTCTCATTACTGTCCGGTTTGGGAATCGTTTTATCTTTATTTTTATGTTTGGCTATAATTTGATTTATTTTGCTTGGCGAGAAGTTGTTTTCCTTTGCTATTTGCATAATAGTTCTTATTTCCTTATTATAGTTGTCTTTTGACATGGGTATGTTTAAAGCCCTGTGCACCATTGAATTGAAACCCGCTAGTTTGTGCGTACTGGGGTGATTAGACTGATTGTCGATTGCATGCGAGGTTTGTGTTGCTTTCCGGAATATGGAATATGAAAGGTCGTTGTCTTTACGTTCAATAGTTATATCGAGATAATTTATTTTCCGGTCTATTTCGGATTCCTTAGTGAATTTGATAGAATGGTGAAGGCTATTAATGGATTGGAGAATTGTTTCTTCGCTTGTTAGTTCAGTATCGTAGATGCAAATTACATCATCTACGTATCTTTTCCATATTACTATTCCCTTTGTTGAAGTCTTTTCTAAGAACGCATTTTCTAGTGCATTGATGAAGATGTCAGCGATTAACCCACTTAGTGGCGATCCCATTGCTAGGCCTTCTCTCTGTGTGTATATTTTATTGTCGAATTGAAACACGTTTTGGGTGAGAACGACCCTCAGTAATCTCACAATCTCTTCAATTTCTTTTACCGAATTGTTGGATTTTAAGTTGTTTTCGATAGTGTTGATTGCTTCAATAATCGGAATATTGGTGTACATGTTAGTTACTTCGAAGGATCCTAGCCTGAAGCTAGGTTTCATTTGTAGGGTGTTCAATGCTGTTACTAGTTCTGTTGTGTTCTTTACAGAGTTGTTTTTGTCGTTGGAAAGACGGCATTTTAAGATTTTTAGTAACTCTTTGCTGATTTTGTAATTAGGGGCATTCCTACAATTGACTATTGGTCTCATTGGGCATTCCTTTTTGTGTATTTTTGGTTGTCCCCTCAATGACGGTATTTTCGGGTTCATGTTTATTAGTTTTGATTTTTCGGCTTTGGTCAGTATGTATTCTGTTTCTTTTAGCGCACTTTTTATTTGTTTTTGGAATTTGTTGGTGGGGTATTTTGTGAATTCCTTGATTTCGTTGTTGTTTAGGAATTCGACTGTTTTTTCAATGTATTCTGTTTTGTTCAAAATTACTGTAGTGTTTCCCTTATCTGCTTTTGTGATGATTAAGTCATGTTCTTTTATTTTTTGTTTCAACGACTTTATTTCTTTGATTTGTTTGTTGTTTTGAATGTTATTGCTATCGCCCTCTCGTTTGAGGATTTTTTTGGCTTCGTTGGTGGCGAGATTTTTGGTTAATTCCCTGTAATAGTAATATGGAAAAGATACGTAGATGATGTAATTTGCATCTACGATACTGAACTAACAAGCGAAGAAACAATTCTCCAATCCATTAATAGCCTTCACCATTCTATCAAATTCACTAAGGAATCCGAAATAGACCGGAAAATAAATTATTTCGATATAACTATTGAACGTAAAGACAACGACCTTTCATATTCCATATTCCGGAAAGCAACACAAACCTCGCATGCAATCGACAATCAGTCTAATCACCCCAGTACGCACAAACTAGCGGGTTTCAATTCAATGGTGCACAGGGCTTTAAACATACCCATGTCAAAAGACAACTATAATAAGGAAATAAGAACTATTATGCAAATAGCAAAGGAAAACAACTTCTCGCCAAGCAAAATAAATCAAATTATAGCCAAACATAAAAATAAAGATAAAACGATTCCCAAACCGGACAGTAATGAGAAAAAATTTGCGCGTTTCAACTATGTGAATGCGAATACATATAAAATCACTAACCTATTCAAAAAGCAAGGCATAAAGATAGCTTTCACGACGAAAAACACAACCGCTAGGCACCTCCTAAATAGTAATCTAAATAAACGTGACCCGTATTCAAGGTCAGGGGTATATTCTATAACGTGCCAAGACACCGATTGTCAAGCTAATTACATCGGGCAGAGTGGAAGGCGAGTAGACACACGTTATAATGAACATAGAAATGCGATAAGATACGGAACACATTCAGCCGTGTGCGAACATATGTGTGACGCAGGGCATAGCTTTACCAACATAGAGTCGGACCTTAAAATAATCCATCACGAATCGAAAGGCAGAGCTCTTGACATAAAGGAAGCAATCGAGATACACCTAGCCAAACGAAACAATCCCAACAATCTAAATGAACACACGTTCATGGAGAGCTCACCCCTCTTCACGCTACTAAAAAACACACCCTGTCGGAAACAAAACACAATTTAGCGACACAGCCAAGCTAGATAAAAAAAGGGGGGAAATTAGGGGGTTTTTAATAGGTAAATGTTATCTGGATCAGGTGTACGATGTACTTTTCTTCTGCAATAAACCAAGGCCCATATTAGAGGCAGTATTAAAGGTGCCGGGACGTCCTCATAAGACCGTCAACGCTTAGTTCGAATGGGTTATGCTCCACGCGTGGCGAGGACTAATCCACGGTCTTTAATAGTTGTAGATCCACCTCATTCAATAACATACATCTTATCTAGGTTGGCAACACCTCACATAAACACATCGCGATCACTCCCCACAGCACGTAGGGACAGGGGGGGAAGGCAGGGAAAAACCAGTCGTTAAGATAACCACCGCAGTCGACCGCACAGCGAGTTCAAGTGAGCACGGAAACTGCGAATAGCTGTAGTACGGAAGACAATCAGATAAGTAGTTAGCCTAAAATTATATAGTTTAACCATAGTTTACAACCATATAATCTCTCTAAAGTACAATCTCCGGATAGCCATCACCATTTAGCATTTCACCTAACATATATACTGCATTTAGCATACACTGACAGTTGCAGTACCAATACTGCAACTAAATAATTGTACATATTGTAAATATTTTCACCTGTATTTCAAACATAGATTTTATAGCCTAAGTGTATTGGATCTGATGATGATCGCTTGACGATCGAAACTGGTCATCCTAGTGTTTTATTAATCTCATGTAATTTATTTCAGGATTAGGGCATAACCCATCTCTTTTGGGTACATTCGTGTTGACCGACTGAAAAGCACCAAACTCTTGGTTACTCCATACAAATGTTTTGATAAATGATTTTCTAGTCTTAATGCTAATGTGCCTGCTTGTCAGAAGCTGTCTCTTATTGCTGAAGGCCTTTTTAGCGAGGGCAATTCTCTTTTTGATTTCTGAGGTGCACCTATTATCGTCAGTGACAATGCTTCCTAAGCAGCAGAACTGACTGCCCGGTTGAATGGTTTCACCTTTGTTCTTGATGTTTGTTAGGATATTTTTATTGGGTTTGTTATTGTACAGTAGTCGCAAATATTTATATGCAGACAATGGTGTGTACCGAGCACCAATTATTGTCTAAAGGATGTATCGCAGCATTGTCTGGAGTAGAAGTGGGGCAAAATGCATGTTTACAGTTTATTTAATGGCTGAGGTAGTAATCGAACCCGCCTCTTCTTTGTTCTGCCTCACCATGCTGAGTGTACCCCAATCCAGTCATCAGACCAGAGTTATATCTGCATCGGAGTTGAAAAATGAATGAAGCTGTTCCAACGTTAATTGTATGTTGTGGTTCACTTGTTGCTGGTGTCATTGCAATGTATAACGTGGTTGTGAGACCAATACCTACGAACTTATCAATGTTATGTGCACTTACAAATGCACAACTTGGTTGTAGCATTAAGGTGTAAGTAGTAAACCTTTGTGTGCTTTTCTTTTTAGATACTCGTAAGTAAATAACAGGACGTTCTGATCACAATATAATCTACATATAACCTGCTGGACACAAGCGATCATAGCATTAATACGAGTGAAACTTTTCTTACGTGTAATCGTTCATTAAACAACACGAAATGATTAAGACGTTTGTGGAATATATTTAATGTTTATTTTAAAGCTATTCGAACAACTGCAACGAGAATAACCCAGCAAGTAATGGTTTGTCATTGGCAGATTCCGATCGTAGACATCGCAATTCCCTCTATCGATGTTAACAATTTCACCACAGTCCATCGCAACACAACTTTTAAGTATTTGCAACTTGTTATTTAAATTATCATTGTAAGATTATCCATTCTCTTAATATCAATATTGTTTACCTAGTTCATCATACGGTACATAAGCTGACGCTGAAGATGGAAACATTGTTATTCAGAAACATGTACGTCATTTAAGGACACTGGGTTGTCACAATGGCTTATTTTACACAGTTAAATGAGCAAATTATAAAAACAAATTTCTGTTATTTCCGTTTTGTCATTGATTGTTAATTGTACACTAAACAAAGATATGACCTTTCTAAGCCACCTGCAAACAATAAATATCAAATACTGTATTAATGACTGATTTTTTTTTCTGGGTGTTCAAAAACAAGGTCATAAAAACAATTCTAGTACTGTATATACATTTATGTTCGACCCTCACTATTATGTGTCAGAAAACTGTATCATAATGATGGTCATTATAACACCGTTTTTCATTACGATACAGTTTCTCCAGCCAATCAGAGCTCATTCATTGACCAATTAGGTAACGATACCTTCGCGCATGCACTCAAAATCCAACATGTCGGACATAAACACAACATCGAACTATAATAAATTACCGACATGGAATACGCACCGTCCATATGTTCGCGTAAATAAACTGGCGAATATGAGACAAGAAATAGCACTGTACCGGTACCTTAATATCCCCAAAACCAATTTCTACACAGCGCGTGGTTTTGACACGACTTCAGTGACAGTTTTACTGAATACTGGTGCGCAATCTGAACATATGGTATTGAAGCACACATAGCGCATGCGTCGGTTGTCCAGAGAGCTTGGACAAGAGAGATATACTACCCACCGCAGCACCCGATCACAACATTCTACTGTAGTGACTGAACAGATATTTATGAATATTTATGTTAAAACATATAATAAAGTTATAATTATCGTCGAACATAAACAGTCGTATGCAACTCGCCTATAATGGTAATTAAGACACTGGTATGGAAATTATAAAACTCGCATACGCTCGTTTTATAAAAATACTCGTGTCTTAATTATAGCCATTATAGGCTCGTTGCATAATGTACTATTCTCAAGTTTGGTACACGTTTCTTGAAACTAACTTGTCAAGGATACATAATTTTTCCCTGGAATGTAAAGAACAAGTGGTTTGACAAAATTAACGGATTGGGATTTCTGGAATAATTATTATGAGCCGTTTAAAATTTATCAAACTCAAGATATATTTTTGCTCCTTAGAATGTATGAATTTGTAATTATAAATTGAAAATGTAAAGATTATGTTTAAATATTTTACCGTTCATTCTATAAAACTACAAGGTTACCAACACAATACAAAACATCAGGCCCGTAACTTAATTAGTTCCTGAGAAAAGTGTACCAGAGTCTCTAAAATCTTACCTAGAGGGATTGTTTTCTGTGGCCATGTTTTTGAACACCTTGTACAAAATCATACACTAATATTTCATATTTGTTGTTAGCAAGTGGCTTAGAAAGGTTAGATATTTGTTTAGTGTAAAATTGACAACCATTGACCAATCGGAAATAACAGAAATTTGTTTTTAAAAAGAAATGAGCTCATTTAATTGTGAAAAATAAGCCATTGTTACAACCCAGTGTCCTTAATAAATATCACTCTTTAGGTAATTGAGTTTACTGTTAATACTATAATGTTTATAGAAACATCTTTTTAACCCTTCATTGGGGTCATCATCATCATTTCTATAATATACATACGGTACACTAAATAGGGCATTTTTCACGCAAAACAAAATAATAAATATAACTTAACTTTAAGAGTACTATATTGAATGCACAAGTCAAATAGAAATGGACGTCCTTACAACATGATATCTGAAAATATCTTAACATGTATTAGAGGTCGAATAAATGCTATTAACAGGAAAATATTATCAAATATACTGAACTAAAAATGTTGTATTATTTTATTATTACCTTGACATTCAATGTTGTGCCAACTAGTATTTTATGTCGTGAAATATAAGGTGCGTTCCAAAAATAACGAGCAGGTGGCTGGAATGCGCAAACCGGTGACGACATCGGCTAATCGTGGCGTGTGTAACGAGGTGTGGTTCCGACCAGAGCGTGGAAGGTCACAGCCCGTCGCTAGAGGGCACGCGTGCACGTCACGTGACGATACAAAGCGAGCAGCAGCATGCATCAATCGTCCAACGATGCCAGTCGCATTGCAAACAGTGATATGGAGGCGTCAAACGAAGAGCAAATAGGTGTTGTTCGGTTTCTCACAGCGGAAGGAGTAGGGGGAACGGAGATTCATCGCCGAATGTCACAAGTGTACGGCGAACACTGCATGTCCCTTCCAAGGGTCAAGGCGTGGCACAAGCGTTTCAGGGAAGGACGGGTGTCGTTAGCCGATGATGCCCGGTCTGGGGCACCCCCCTGCATTACCGATGACAACGTCCAGCTGGTTGATGCACTCATTACCCAGGACCGCCGAGTGACAGTGAACGCCATAGCAGCCGAGCCATGGTCGGATTGAGCGTCGGAAGTCTGCACACCATCATGAAGGAACGACTGCACTTGCGCAAAGTTTGTGCCCAATGGGTGCCACACAGTCTTCAACCACACCAGGAAGCATGTTGAATGGCCCACTGCAGCGCTATGCGAGGGAAGGGAATGGGTTCCTGGCACGAGTGGTGGCTGGAGATGAGTCAAGGTGTCATCACTTCGAACCAGAAACCAAACGACAAGGCCTCCAGTGGAAGCATGCAGGGTCACCACCACCCAAAAAAGGCAAGGCCATCCACACGAGAGCAGGAAAGGTATCCTCCGGCTCGTTACTTTTTGAACGCACCTTATAGTCTTGGTTTTATTGTCAATCGCATCCGTTATTTTATGAAGTATGTGGAAGAAGTTATCAAAGTTTAATATTGCTTGAGTATTGCACTTAGGCCTACTATGTTAGCTTCAATTATGGATAAATTATTATTTCAAATTGGACTTGCTGATTATTTCAGGTATTATTGTCTATAAGTTGTTCGTTAAAGTTCAAAATGTATCTGGTCTTGTCGTCTAAATTCGGTTGGTTGGTTCCGTAGTTAAGGGGCTGTGACAACGCGGTCATGCAGCCCCGTATGCTTTGGTTGTGTGTAGATCTGTCTGATAACCGGTGTTAATTGTGAATACTGCATTAGTGTGTGTTATCTGTTTTAATTCAAGTAAGGACTGCAGACGATAATTTCAAGTACTGTAGTTCCTACTTTCGCTACCAAATGCTACCGTCCATGACACCTAGCTGTGAACTTCGCTATTACTAGATGTCATCGCAACCAGCGCCCAGTGACGAACATTGGAACTTAAGAGCATTAATCAAACCTAACCTACACATTTTGGCCTCACACAAGTGTAGTTACGGGAAGGTTCTTTCTCATGCTATAAATCTATGATATGGGACCGCCGGCTTTACTTCCCCTCCGAAGGAAAGCACACTGAGGGATTTTTAACGCTCTTAGGAAATCTGACGACCTTGGGCATAGAAGCTCAGCATGCTGTAATTCTATGTACCGGTGATATAATAAGTCCTGAATATTAATAGTACATTATGCAACGAGCCTATAATGGCTATAATTAAGACACGAGTATTTTTATAAAACGAGCTTATGCGAGTTTTATAATTTCCATACGAGTGTCTTAATTATCATTATAGGCGAGTTGCATACGACTGTTTATGTCGACGATAATTATAACTTTATTATATGTTTTAACATAAATATTCATAAATATCTGTTGAGAGTCAGCCACAAGAATTTTGTTACCGGAGAGCGAGCGCGAGACATCTCTCTGTCTTTCAAGATCTCTGAACGACCGACGCATGCGCTCTGTGTGCTTGCAATGCCATATTATGCAGGCCATATGTTTACATCTGCCGTCCCTCAGTAATATTGTCACCGGAGTCGTTTGGAAGCTGTGTAGAAAATAGGGTTGATGATATTAAGGTACAGTGCTATTTCTTGTCTCATATTCGCCAGTTTTCATACGCGAACATAATGAACGGTGCGTATTCCATGTCTGTAATTTATTATAGTTCGATGTTGTGTTTATGTCCGACATGTTGGATTTTGAGCGCATGCGCGAAGTTATCGTTACCTAATTGGTCAATGAACGAGCTCTGATTGGCTGGAGAAACTGTATCATAATGGAAAACAGTGTTATAATGACCATCATTATGATACAGTTTTCTGACACATAATAGTGAGGGTCGAACATAATAGTACATTATGCAACGAGCCTATAATGGCTATAATTAAGACACGAGTATTTTTTATAAAACGAGCGTATGCGAGTTTTATAATTTCCATACGAGTGTCTTAATTACCATTATAGGCGAGTTGCATACGACTGTTTATGTTCGACGATAATTATAACTTTATTATATGTTTTAACATAAATATTCATAAATATCTGTTGAGAGTCAGCTACTGGAATTTTGTGATCGCAGAGCGAGCGTTGGGTGTTATATCTCTGACTTTCAAGAGCTTTGAACGACCGACGCATGCGCTCTGTGTGTTTGCAATGCCATATGCAAACCATATGTTTACATCTGCCGTCCCTCAGTAATATTGTCACCGGTGTCAGTTGAAGACAATGCGCTGTGTAGAAATTAGTGTTGGTGATTTTAAGGTACAGTATATACAAATTTAGGCTTTCACGGCCGGCGTTAGAATCTAAGAAGTGATTATCCGGGCTGTTAGGCCGTGGTCCAGTAGGGCTGTTGTTTCCCGACGTTTCAGCGAAGACTGCGTTCGCCATTATCAAGGGTCTTCTCTTTCCGATGGTCAGAGGTAGACTGAAGTTGCGTTTGTCCGCCCCCGCTATATATAGTGTGCGACCGGGTCGGTTCACTGCGCGGTCCGGAACTTTCCGCGCCAGGAGTGGAGCGCGCTGATTGGCTGCCAGTACCGAGAGGTGTGCAATGCTCAGCCAATGGTTTGATGTTAGTTGATCTGAGGACGGGATGCCAGATTTTGTTCACCCGTTCGCTCTCTTCTTTCCGGTTGAAATTGCTAGGGTGTTTGAAAATTTCAATAGCCTCTCGCTGCAGCCTCGCGTGGTAGTGGACGGTGCTGGACAGCACCTCTGTGCACCCGTAGTGAACATCATGGCCTTTAAGAAGGGAATGCTCTGCCACCGAGGACTTCTCCATCTGGCCCAGCCGGCTGTGTCGCTCGTGTTCCTTCAGCCTGGTGGCAATACTGCGCTTCGTGGTACCAATATATACCTGGCCGCAGCTGCAAGGTACCCTGTAGACGCCCGCACCGCATCTACGACCGGGCCGAGCTCTCGCTATTACGGGAACGGATTCACCACACTCGCAAGGAACTTGCTGGCACTGACAAGACACTTCTGGAACTCCACTTTCGACTCAGCACAGAACTCTCACCGCAGGATTGGGATAAAGTAGACAGCATAACTAACTACTCTATGCAGTCCACCTTCGACCAGGCAAGCAAACGTCAGAAGAACAAATTCGAGCGCTGCCAGATGGCTCCGTCTTCATCTGGTACGGCACTCGAGACCTCCAGCACGGTCGTCAATCTGACGGACCGTAACTTATCTGAAGCGGAAAAGACCCTCCTGGCTAAAGGTGGGAATTTTGCTGTCACTCCCCGTATGGTTCCTGTTGAAGACATCATCGCGAACGTTGAAGCAGCTGTCCGCCAGCTCCCTGCAGCGCAGGCAGAGGAAATCCGAGGTGAAACTTCGCGAATTCTTCGGAAAGCACCTGCTACCAAGAGTAACCTCACGGCGATGGAGAGGAAGGCCATAAAAACGCTGAACCAAGATGACACCATCGTTATTCTACCGGCTGACAAAGGAAACGCCACTGTCGTCATGAACACCGATTCTTATACCGCCAAGATCTCGGAACTGCTGGATCCTGAGATTTATCAACAGCTGCCTAAAGACCCCACAAACCGTGTAGTAAGGGAAACTAACATTCTGATCAAAGCCTCTTCACTACCAGATGATGCCAAGAAGATGACCATCAAGAGTGAAGCCCTGCCTCCTAGACTTTACGGCTTGCCTAAAATTCACAAGGAGAACGTACCATTACGGCCCATCGTAAGTGCCATTGGTTCACCGACCTACAGCCTGGCGAAGCATCTGGCATCCTTGCTCCAACCTCACATTGGCAACACACAGACTCACATCATTGATTCCGGCCATTTCATCCAGAAACTCGAGGAGATTGAACTGGAAACCACTGATCGTCTCGTGAGCTTCGACGTGGTGTCCCTCTTCACCAAGGTACCTTTGAGAGACACTCTGGACCACATCTCCCAGATCTTCCCTTCTGACATCGCTGATCTGTTCCGTCACTGCCTCACTGCTAGCTACTTCTTGTGGAATGGTAACTTCTATCAGCAGACCGATGGCGTCGCCATGGGTAGTCCACTGAGCCCGGTTGTTGCTAACTTTTTCATGGAGAAGTTTGAAACCATGGCCCTGGAGACTGCGCCGCTCCAGCCGAAAGTCTGGTTACGGTATGTGGACGATACATTTGTGGTCTGGAGTCATGGAGAGGAAGAGCTACAACGGTTCCTGGATCACCTAAACAGCCTAAATGCCAGCATCCAGTTTACCATGGAGAAGGAGAAAAACCACTCTCTCGCCTTCCTTGATGTCATGGTTACGAGAACTCCGGACCTTCGCTTGGGGCACACTGTCTACAGGAAGCCTACCCACACTGACCGGTACCTACAGAAGGCATCGAACCACCACCCTAAACAAAAACACGCCGTCATCAAGACTCTGGTCAACCGTGCTAAGCGTATCTGTGAGTCCCACCACCTGAAAGAGGAACTACGTCACCTCAACACAGCTCTCCGCGCCAATGGTTACACCAGTAAGGAGATCCAACGGGCATGTCATCCCAGACGACCGGCGTCCACGGAGAGGGAACAGGATCGGCCGATAGCAGTGACGTACCTCCCGTACGTTCACAAGGTGACTGACCGGATAGGCAAAATACTCCGCCATCATAACATCAGGACCGTATACAGACCTACGAGACAGATACGCGATTTGATCAGATCTGCCAAGGACAAGCGCCATCCCCATTCCGGTGCGGGCGTCTACAGGGTACCTTGCAGCTGCGGCCAGGTATATATTGGTACCACGAAGCGCAGTATTGCCACCAGGCTGAAGGAACACGAGCGACACAGCCGGCTGGGCCAGATGGAGAAGTCCTCGGTGGCAGAGCATTCCCTTCTTAAAGGCCATGATGTTCACTACGGGTGCACAGAGGTGCTGTCCAGCACCGTCCACTACCACGCGAGGCTGCAGCGAGAGGCTATTGAAATTTTCAAACACCCTAGCAATTTCAACCGGAAAGAAGAGAGCGAACGGGTGAACAAAATCTGGCATCCCGTCCTCAGATCAACTAACATCAAACCATTGGCTGAGCATTGCACACCTCTCGGTACTGGCAGCCAATCAGCGCGCTCCACTCCTGGCGCGGAAAGTTCCGGACCGCGCAGTGAACCGACCCGGTCGCACACTATATATAGCGGGGGCGGACAAACGCAACTTCCTGGACGGACTTGGACTTGAACGAGTAAGGTCACGCTACTGCAGGAGAGAGCCGACTGAGAACTTCAGGACTTCGCCGCGGGGAGCGCTTCGGCGACCCCCGCCAGACCAGTCTTCGCCCAGCCGGCACGCGCTCACCAGCCAAGGACGCCAGGAGTCCGAGGCAACTGCAGCCAGCCAGGACCACCAAGGACCGTCAGCCCGCATCTCATCACTTCACCGCACTTCATCATCTCATTCCCCAACCAGTTGTGGGCTATCCACACTTAGGGCTAGGTTAGGGCACGCCGTGAGTCAGGGACCCGTTCGTGTCGGATCATCCCGCGCTCACTAGCTCGATTTTAGATATATCCCCTCATCTCATATATAGGCTAGCACCAGGCCAACTCCGAAAGAGCTAGTTGTCTGACTCCGAAAGAGCAATTTGTCTGGCAACCCCTCTTGGCCCTGGTGCGACCCCTATTATTTCATAAGCTGTTCACTTATACTATCCCTCATGTTTTCATTCCCCACCCCGCGCCGCGCGCTCCCCACCACCCCTTACGTCGCCATTCTCCCCTCATTTGCCTCCCCCCGAACCCATCAGGATCTAACGAACCTGATTGAATGGTGGAGAGATAATCCAATGTCAAACCTGTGCGTGACCCCGGTGACTAGCCCCGCTACACCCGGCAGCCCGCACGGGAACCAAAGGAGTCTCTACACGCTCACACCCAAGCACGCCATGTCCCCCGTGCTTGGCACCCCACATGAAAAGCTGCGCAAGATAGGCAGCACTGTAAGCGTGACCCAGGCGCAGCGGCTTGCCGCGCCCTGCAGCCCGCTACAGGAAGCACCTGTCCAGCTCGCTCCCGCAGCGCCCCAGATCACAGACGGCACCCCAGCGAGGCTGTCGAGTTGTGGAGATATCCCGGACGGCTGCCTGGACTTGCCCAGCAATCCGCCAATGGGAGAGCCCGACTCCAGCCCCGTCGCGCCAGCGACACCACAAGGCGCGGCATTGGTGCCAACATTGACAGAAGGCAAGGAGACGCCCATCCTGGAGACCACAAGACCGGCAGCGAAAGCCGCCCCGTCAGTGGTCCAGGAGAAGGTAATCCCAGCTCTGATGTCCATGGTCATCAACTTGGGAAGCCATGCGACTGACCCCAACCCTACGGGAGGCCGGTTAATAATGGACGTGTCGCCTGATCAGCCACGTCACACGAAAGCCGGTAATACCAAAGGGAAGGACAAGTCAAAGGCCCCTAAGTCGGCAGCCCAGCAGTCCCAGTCTCCGACTAGCACGGCGACTCCAACCACAGGCCTAGGCCCGGAAGGAGCTCCGCCAGCGATATCGTCGAGCGGGAAGGCTGGCAGTGGCACCCGAGCAAAGGTTAAGAAGCCAGCACCAGCGCGGACTTCCAAACCTGGGCAGGGTAAAACCAACAAAAAGCCCCCCACGCAACCTGGATCCCCTGAGCCCAGGAAACAGACTCCAGAGCTTGGGGAACAGGAGGAGGGCTTCACACCGGTCCTGTCGAGGAGGGCGAAAACTGATGCCAAGAGGCAAGCCCGAGCGGCTGATGCTGAAGACGGGCAGAGGCGGAGTGGTTCGCGGGACTCGTCCGGCTCGACCACTTCCACCTTCCCCGACAGATCGCGCAGGCCACAGCCTAAAAAGCCGCCGCCACTCACGCTGTACACTACTGACATAGGCAACATCGATGTGGGACTTTCAACGGCACTACCACATGAGTACCGTAGCAAGTACCACTTCAAAGCCCCCAAGCGAGACCCCGGCACATCTGTCTGGCTTCTATGTGATAACTGGAAGGCCTACCACTTCTGCATAGAGTACCTGGAAACCGTTAGTGCGCCGTACTCGCAGATCGTTTCAGCCAAGCCTGTAAAGCGATATGTGCTGCGCACACCGGCAAACCAGAAGACGTGTGCCGACCTCGCAGCCGCATTTAAAGAGATAAGTTCCCCAGTGGAAATTATCGAACCGATGCGCACCAAGACCTCCCGCATACACTCCCCACTGTACTTGGTGACAGTCCCGGCGGGGCCGGAAGCGGACAACATATTAAATGTAAAAATGCTGGCTCGCATGGAGGTGAGTATCACCCCATACCGGACTCCCACGCACGCTCCTCAATGCAGCAATTGTCAAAGGCTGGGTCACACCTCCAAGGGGTGCCACGATAGGCCTTGCTGCAGGCGCTGCGCGGAAGGACACCACTCCGCCAAATGCCCATTTGGTCCTCATGAGGACAAGTCCAAGTGCAGGAACTGCAAGGGGCCACACGCGGCTAATTTTAGGAACTGCCCAACCCGCAGGGCATACGAAGCCAACAGGCAAAACACGATGCCAACTGGTGCGCATCAAGGTGGCATGCACCAGGCACGTGGAGGCCCTTCAGGCACCAAGGCATCCTCAATGCCTAAAGGCCCATCAGGCAGGACCGACCGTAGCTTTGAAGGGGGGACACAGCCATCCCTTAACAGAGACACGATACACCCTAACACTGAGATCAACCCTCAGCCCAGCACCTCCACCAGCCCAGACCCGATCTCAGTGCCCCCTCCCAAGGAACCAAGGAAGAAGAAGGTCCGTTCCAAACGCCCCAAAAATACCCAAGCAAAGACCACCACGGCTGCGGAGCAAACGAGAGAAGCCCAACAGGCTTCTAGCTCCATCCCTTGCCAGCCACAGGAAGTCGCATCGCCCCCAGCTACTCTCCTCCCTATTGCCCCCACCCCTCCCTCAAACACAGCCACTCAGGCCAGCCCACCACTGGATCAAGATTCCAGCACCATCTGGGACAAAATCAATGCCTTCTTAAATCAACTCTTTCCAGGGTTGACGATGGGAACATTGTGCCAGGCCGTGATGGCGCTAATTATGCAGCTTATCACGGCCCCTATGAACCAGTGGATGAGCATTTTCACCACATTTATTAACACCACCTTCACATCCCGTCATGGATAATACACCTGACCTGCCTGAAGGGAACGAGGGGAACCCAAATAATACCCCCAACTACTCACACACGGACGGAATCCGCGTTCTAAATTGGAACGCTGATGGCGTCCGCAAAAAGAAAACAGAACTCGCGTTATTCCTCCAAACCCACGACATACACGTGGCACTGATCACCGAAACACACTTACAGCCCAGGCAAAAATTCACCATAAGAGGCTTTCACACAGTAAGACGCGATCGCCGCGAACACACGGACATGTCGAAAGGAGGAGTGGCAGTACTGGTCCGTAAAGAAATAGCTCATATGGAGTTAGACAAACCAGAACTGCATTCACTCGAGGCCTGCGGAATCCGCTTGCCTGTGCAAGGTACACACCTGAATATTTATTCAGTGTACAATCACATCGCCGACCGGGTAAACACACAGGACATTGAAACCCTATTCAAAACTGGCGCTCATACCATACTTGGAGGGGATTTCAATGCCAAAAGTGCCCACTGGGGATGTCTCCGCCCCAATAAATCGGGGAGGAGGCTCTATGAGCATATGATAGCCAATGACTACATAGTCGCTGCCCCAGACGAGCCAACCTTCGTACCGCAACGTAATTCGACGGACATTGCTGACATTCTGGACATTTGCCTGATGAACCAGGTAACGCTCAGTCACAGAATCAGTGTGATTAATGACCTTTCGTCAAATCACAAGCCAACGATTATAACACTTGCGACCCCCCCCGAAGTCATCGAATCTGGAACCAGGCCCATACGCAACTACCAAGCTGCTAACTGGAACCAATTCAAGGCCATACTAGACCAAGAACTAGATGGCAAAGATGACATGCCCCTACACTCAAAACAGGAGCTAGACACTGCCGTGGAAACCCTAGTTTCAGCCATCCAAGTCGCCTTGGACTCAAGTGTTCCCCTTGTAAACACCCGAGAGCGAAAACTGGAAATACCAGCACGCATCCGGGCACTAATAAGGGCAAGGAACAACATAAGGCGGGACTGGACGAAATACCACAGGGACCACGACAGAGTCAGGAAAAATCAACTTAATGTTGAAATCCAGAACGCTCTCCATGAACATCGGTGCAGCTCTTGGGGTAACCTCATATCAAAATTTGGTACCAACCCCACAGAAAATACACCATCAGTGTGGCCCCTCGCGAGACACTTCACCCGCGAAACCCATCAGGTGCCGACCCTAGAAACACCGACAGGACCGGCCTATTCGACACGAGACAAACTAGAGGCCCTAGCGAACTCCCTAGAGGAAGCATTCACTCCCAATGATACACCCTCTAACCCGGAGTTTACGCTCAGGATGGATGCAAAGGTAAATGACTTCATAACCAATGCACCCAAGCCGGAAGTCCGCAAAACTAATATACACGAAATTAAGTGGATCATCCGGCACCTCCCCAATCGTAAAGCCCCGGGCCCAGACAACCTACAGAATATAGTTCTGAAATGGCTGTCTGACAAGGCCCTGCAAATACTAACCTCCATCTTTAATGCAATGCTCACGCTACAGTACTATCCTGAGTGCTGGAAGCAAGCTAAAATATTAGTATTCGGCAAACCGGGCAAAAACAAGACAAATCCCGACAACTACCGCCCAATAAGCCTACTAGACTCACTAAGCAAAGTATTCGAGAAAATACTGCTAAAGAGAATAGTAGCACACGTTAAGGAACATGGACTGCTCAGGAACGAGCAGTTCGGGTTTCGCAACCACCACTCCTCAACGCAGCAGCTTATGAGGCTAGTCGAAAACGCCACGGTAGGGTTCAACCTAAAACGCGACACCGGAGCTGTCTTCTTAGACATCCAGAAAGCTTTTGACAAGGTGTGGCACACAGGCCTACTAGCCAAGCTAATAGACTGTAATTTCCACCCGGCCTACATACGACTTATCCAATCATATCTAGAAGGCCGCACATTCCAGGTTGATATTCTGAACGTGCTGTCCACTAAGCGACAGATCAGAGCAGGCGTCCCGCAGGGGAGTATTATAGCTCCCGTGCTGTTCAGCCTGTACATCAATGACATGCCAACACCAGCAGGAGCTTTAACTACGTTATACCTCTATGCTGATGACTCGGCAATGACAGCCCAACACTACCGCATAGCCAGCATTCGGAAACGGCTGCAGGAAGCGCTATGGGCCCTGGAACCCTATTTCAGAGACTGGCGGATAAAAGTCAACGTGGACAAAAGCCAGGCGGTTCTCTTCACCAAGAAAAACCGCATCACACGCCGACCCGAATCCATCAGGCCACTCACACTATTTGCGCGCGACATACCATGGACGAGCACAGTTAAGTATCTGGGAGTAACCCTAGATGCTAAACTAACCATGCTGCACCATGTCAAAACACTACAGCGCAAAGCCAACATGCGATTACTGCAGCTTTACCCATTCCTAAATAGGAAGAGTCGTCTCGACAAGACGCTGGGCGTAAACATGTATAAAGCCCTCATAAGGCCCATTATGATGTACGCCAGCCCTGTATGGGGTTACACAGCTAAGTCGAACCTCAAAAAGCTGCAGATGATCCAAAACAAATGCTTGCGGTTAGCACAAAAGCTCCCGCGGGATACACCCACGCGGGAGCTAGAACGTATAACAAACACGCCAAGCATCAAGGCCTTTGTGCGACAACTTGCACTAAGGTCGCTACGCTCCAGGCGCTATTCGGCAAACCCACTCGTAAGAGCCCTTGGCCGACACGAAATGGGCCGAAATAGCAAATACCCTACCCCTCGACACATTCTCTTCAGGTAAAGTCAGGTAAAGGTAGGTGCTATGAGTAGCGCAAAGCGGCACTAACCCCAGGGACATACAATACAAATGTCACCTCCAAAATACACATCCCATGGAATTCTCCCATGGATAACCTCAACTCCACATTCCCAAGGAAGTCCTTGGTCACGGCTTAGGCCAACCAAGGCGGCCGCACGCGCTCCCCTTGCTGCATACATGAAGTGTATATATTTATGTGTAGAAATTGTCTATGTCCATGTGTACGTCTGACTCTCTGTTTCAGCAGTTCGTTCTATGTTTCAGCAAAAAAAAAAAAATTAGCTCTTAGAATTAGTTTTAAAAACCCTTCCCCTGGCTTGCCGAAAGGATAGCCAAGGGGAGGACTATTAATAATCATTAGCTTATAGTTTCAGGACGAGTGTATGCAGCGGCGGAGTGATTGATAACAACCATCAGCTATGTCCAGGACACGAGAGAAGAAGCCCCTGTTCGCAGGCGTGGCTCCCCTCTCCGGATCACGGAGACTTGGTACTAGGACGCTCTAGGCGGGCGGACTGTGCTCCGAACCTAACCCCGGAAGTGCAGTTCGTCCGCCATTGCGGACGTGCTAGTCCCAGCAGTGCCAAGCCAACTGATTCCCACAAATACTAATCTCGGCGAGGAAACGGATTTTGCAACTGTTGCATGATACACCTCCCGTACTAACAAAACCTACTCATTTCCATACCCACATTATCCTTGCATGTGGCAATAACCAAGCCGCCAGGTTTTACGTGTAGACAATCTTTCCTTTCTGTCTATGCGGTTTTTCCCTGGCCCTACAATCTTACCGTTGTATATGTGTACATATTTATATGTGCACATATATGACACCATATACCAATGTTAATACCTATTCATTATGCCTGGTAGATCGCGACCGCGATGGGACAGGCGCAAAGCCTCAAAGGGCAATCCTTCCTTTCCAATCCCCTATGCTTTCTCTTCTACTATCGTAGACTAACTGCATGTCGGAGGCACCAGTAGTAAGGTCGGGTGTCACGCGGGGGGAGCGGGAAACCTTTCGGGGCCCCCCCGAAAAAAAAAAAAAAAAACAAAAAAAAACGCAACTTCAGTCTACCTCTGACCATCGGAAAGAGAAGACCCTTGATAATGGCGAACGCAGTCTTCGCTGAAACGTCGGGAAACAACAGCCCTACTGGACCACGGCCTAACAGCCCGGATAATCACTTCTTAGATTTTAAGGTACAGTGCTAATTCTTGTCTCATATTCGCCAGTTTATTTACGCGAACATATGGACGGTGCGTATTCCATGTCGGTAATTTATTATAGTTCGATGTTGTGTTTATGTCCGACATGTTGGATTTTGAGCGCATGCGCGAAGTTATCGTTACCTAATTGGTCAATGAACGAGCTCTGATTGGCTGGAGAAACTGTATCATAATGGAAAACAGTGTTATAATGACCATCATTATGATACAGTTATCTGACACATAATAGTGAGGGTCGAACATAAAAACCTTAAGTCAATAATAATTTGTACTTTTTATTGTACTGGTTTATTGTGGCCTTCCTCAGCGCAAATAATGTGAGTAGAGAAGCAAGACTGAAACATTTCACCATAAAAGAAGGTTGTTCTCAAAAATATTTCCAATAAATTAATAGTCTAAAAGCTAACAAATAAATACAGTATAATTTAAAAAACAGATCTGTTACAAAAATATGTTAATTCGAAAGAAATACGAGTAAATCTTGATATGAAACCGGCTTGAAGAAGGAAACAGTGATGTGGATGTTATGTAGAAAAACATTTTGAAGTTAAGATGGAATTTGTCAGAATGATTATAATGAAGTACAAATTTCAAGAAGCTGTGGGAAGATAGCCTATCCAATCTGGAGATAGGGCAATATATTATTTCTTTCGAATGGACATTTGTAACCGATCTGGTTTTTGAAATTTTAGTGTATGTGTTTTTTAGATTTTTAGCTTTTAGACTCTTAATTAGAAACCTTAAGTTAATATTAATTGATACTTTTATTGTACCGGTTGTGGTCACTTTGTGTCCTTCCTCAGTGACCACAACCGGTACAATAAAAGTATCAATTAATATTAACTTAAGGTTTCTAATCTTTAGGACTTATTATACTTCGTCAATACGGAACAGGGCTAACATGGTCATTCTCACGTCACCGGTGATATATTCACGTGGTTGCTATGTGAACTGGATATCATCGGGTAGGCTAAACTAGTATCCAGATCAAGAAGAATCTTGTCTTTGTTCTCCTGGTACACATTCGTAGTTTATCATGGGATCGCATACTGGTGGCAGGTCATATCGCTCACAACTGTTGCGGGAGGCGGCTAACGACAGAAACACTTAGCGGGTGAGAAGATGATAAGAGCAGCAGGTCACGCGACGCGACGTAGTTCAGCTCTATCATCACCAGTAGATGAATCAAATGAAGTGATAAGGTCTTCGAACCTTGCATTGCTTTATTTAAGAGTTTGGACTATCGTGGTCATCAGCTTCTCGTACTTGGGAGTGTTTGGAATCTTCTTGTAGTTACATCATTTAGGGGCAAGGGCACCTTACTTGATTACTGTGATTTGAGCTGGGTGTATGACTTTAACGTGTTTTAAAAGCATTGCGCTACCATAATTTGTTTTCTTGAAAATAATGACTGCTGTGTGTTTGCTTCTATGCACGTAATGTCGTCCAGGAAGTTTACTTGGACAAGCAGGAATCGACTGATTTTGAGTGATTTGTGAGATTCTGTTGCTTTCATTACTATTGTGCATTTTCCCTATACCACCAGATTTTAGTACAATTCTCCTAGATAATATTGGATGATAGATAATAATAATATCGTATGGCCTCGAGGGACGGCTGCAAGCTTTGTTATTTGACGCCCAGAGGGCAGCTTGCTTGTCGAATTTTGTCATTCCTTGAAACGCTATGTAAGTCAAGGGGGTCAGATGTCTAAGCTCCTTGACAATATAGCGCGTTCTAGTAGAGAAATGCGGAACTTTGTTGGCGAAAACTCCCGAGATTAATTTTGCCATTATGAACACGGCCTAATGAATTTAAATGGGTTCTTTAACATGCCAACAACGTTTGACATGCATGCTGTCGCCTTTCAAAAATCACTTACCATGGCCAGGAGTGGACTTACCAGCTTGGGGTTGGTAGTCCGACACGATGACCACTCACCCAAGGGGCAAGCGAAATTTAGATGTATTGTAGAAACAAATCTTGACCAGTACTCCCGAGACTCATGATTACAAGATTGACGGTCACGTAAAACTACAAGCATCCATCATCCATCCATCAATGATCAGTCCTGCTTTAAAAATTTGTTGTTGTTGTTGTTTGAGTTTTCAGTCTTTTGGCTGCTTTGATGCAGAACTCCATGCCTCCATGTCCTGATCTAATCGTTTCATCTCTACATAGTTACCACACCCTACATTTGAGGCAATCTGTTTAACATATTCTAACCTTGGTCTACCCTTACAGTTCTTGTCCTCGACCCTTCCTTCCATAACTAAGCTTGCTATTCCTGGGTGTCTTAGTATGTGTCCTACCAACCTATCTCTTCTCTTTATTAGCAGTCGCCAGACACATCTCTACTCTCCCACTGGTCTTAATACCTCTTCGTTTGTAATCCTATCTACCCATCTGATCTTCATCATTCTCCTGTAACACCACATTTCAAACGCTTCAAATCCCCTCTTTACTGCTGCACCAATAGTCCAAGTTTCACTTCCATAGAGTGCCACGCTCCAGACAAAGGCCTTCAAAAATGACTTCCTAATACCTAAATCTATATTCGATGTCAGCAGATTCATTTTCTGTAGAAATGCTTTCCTTGCCTGAGCTAATCTACTTTTTATATCCTCTTTGCTTCGTCCATCACTGGTTATTTTGCTTCCTAAGTAACAGAAGTCTCCTACTTCCTTTAGTTTTTCACCGGCCAATTTGATGTCCATAGAGGTTTCTGATTTATTTCGGCTGCATTCCAATATTTTTGTTTTAAATTTATTAATTTTCATCATGAATTCTTTCCTCAAGATGGAGTTCATACCATTCAAAAACTCATTCAAATTCGTAGGCGTGACGGCCGTGATGACTATGTCATCGGCAAATCACAGAGTTGAAATTAATTTTCCTTGAATCTTCACTCCCCCTTTAAATTTTTTATTCAATAAAATGGCAAATGTTACCTGAACGTGCGTTACATTCTAATACTTACCACATCAACTGGTGTTCCAGGAGGGCTTGGAGTAGCCATTGAGAGCATATAACTAGCAATGTTTACCTGTACTCCTTGTAGTTCTTAGGGCGACTGTTGTAGAAGAGCGGCTCCGATTCATTGTCGCTGTAGCGTCGGCCAGCGTCTGTCGCGGTGGTGGGGCCGTACGTTCCGTAGTCCTGCGCATGCGTGCGGCGCTGTGGTGATGTGCGAGCTGAGTGGTGGGGATGCCCCGGAGACAGACGGTTGGGCGCGTCGTCCCGCTCGTACGAGTTCTCCCGACTCGTCTCCAGCGAGCGCTGCGGGGTCGACATCTGATGCGCCGCACTCCGGAACTGCGACACCGAGCTGTTGGCATGCTGCCCCACTGGATAGTTGAGGTCGCTCGTGTAGTCGCTGTCCTCCGAGTATCCAGCTGAAAAGTACACATGTGAGCAATCAGAAGAAGGAATTCTACTAAATCTCGTATTTCAATCAAGCAGTATCAAAGATTCCGGGACATTCTCATTAGACCGGGTAGAGCTTATAGGTCAAGCCCTGCGCGGATGCGGATATCCGCAATATTTTTCGCCATGCGGATATAGTTTGCATAACTGTGGATAGCAGATAAACTCTGGATAACGTTTGGAGCAAATTGCGGATAGTTTTTGGATTACAATCCGAACTAGTTGAATATCATTACTAGACACTTTTAAGACACTTTTGATGTGTAACATCTTTGCACTCGGTTGCTGGATATTTTTGTGGGAGTGATTTTGAAAAATCGGACGGAAGTGGATCGGAACGATCGAGGTGGCACCAGCTTGCACACTTCCGTTTGATGGAACGGAAGTGTGCTCGAACGGAAGTGTGCTAGCTGGCAGTGGTGGATCGAACGGAAGTGTAAGACGCACTGCCAACTCGATCGATAGATTCAGGTGGCAGTGGTAAGATCCAGCTGGCAGTGGTAAGAGAAAAAAAATGAGCGCGTGGTGTCGTAAATTGATACCATGACGTACTCTCGGCCATGTGGAATGTATATGACTTACTGAACGGTAAACGCTCATGCGAACTCTGGTGTCAAGTAATTGAAACAAAGCACATGGTACATGTTCGAAGGCTTCGTTTCAGTATTTAAATGGTAAAATGCCTTAATATCAAACATTGTAAGTAGGTGGCATTGCCGGTATTATGTTTCTGCACAATGACTATTCAAATATTAACCCACATGACGGAAAATCAGTCATCAATATAATATAATCGTTGTGGTTATACGAGAATTGAGCAAGCCTATATGAACTATTGCTGAATACATTCTCTTTACTCACAAGAGGGCCTATTCATAAGGCATTTTAAACTCAATTTCACGCAGAAACATTATCGAAACTAGCAAAATATAAATGAAACTTAATTCCGTAATGCAGTATTATTGGAACGTGGAAATAAGTCACCATCTTTTGCACAATATTTGCGTAGTCGAAATAGCCGTGGGGTTAGCGCCCATGACTGTGAATCTAGAGATCTCGGAGTCGAATCCCGGACGGGGTAGATATTTTTGCTACCAGATTATCATTTTAAACGATATTTATCATATCAATATGACTCATTTTAACAGGATTCATATGGAATTAGGTGTTGGTTGGTCTGTGAATCAAGAGAACATGTTTATAAGGAATTTAAGGTTATGAGCGGTGGTGCGTCTATTAATCTAGTTGATCCTTATCGTACTCTTTATTTAGGCTAGTGCTGGTGGAAGCTACACATCATCTAATAAAATGAGTTCCTTATTATGAACTACAATACCTGTAAAACACTCCCTTTCACAATAGATTAATATTTGTGCCAATAACAGTATAAAATACCGGTGTATCAACAAATTCTCGTGAGGTTTCTCCTATGTCAGATGTTACACATCATATGCGACTTCTGTAAGGCTCGTTATTTTTTTATCATTATGTTTTTTTTCATGACAAATATAAGATGATGATTTGAGCTCATATCATTCAAATTGTGTTATTAAGCATATTTAACAGTCCAAACAGGAAAGGGTTGCAATTCTGGCTGAAATAACATTCATTAAAAACATAGCACATGACGTGCATAGCCTCAAATGTATTGCTTTATGCGTTCATCATCAACGTCTTCCTAGCATTAATCCCGCTTTATTGCAGGGTCTGCTTTTCTGCTCTTTTTCTTCCATACTGATCGATCTTGAGCGTCTCTAGTTGTGGCATTCACTAGTTGCATGTCCTCCCGCATAGTATCCAGCCAGCGCTTTCTCGGTCGCTCTCGTGGCCGTCGGCCTTCTGGACTGATGCCAAGTGCAGTTCTCGCGACTGAAGAGTGATTGCTACGCAGTATAAGGCCATACCAACACTTTATGCTTTATCTAATTAAAAAAACAAAATTACTGTAATGCCAGTAGATTCGGACAACAAACGTGTGGATGCAGATAAAAGTCGTTAGGATGCGGATAAAAGTCGTTGCAGATGCGGGGCGAATTGGGGGCAGATGCGGATAAAAGTCGTTAGGATGCGGAGTGGATGCGGATAAAAGTCGTTGCAGATGCGGGGCGAATTGGGGGCAGATGCGGATAAAAGTCGTTAGGATGCGGGGCGGATGCGGATAAAAGTCGCTGCAGATACGGGGCGGATTGGGGGCAGATGCGGATAAAAGTCGTTAGGATGTGGGGTGGATGCGGATGAAAGTCGTTGCAGATGCGGGGCGGATTGGGGGCAGATGCGGATAAAAGTCGTTAGGATGCGGGGCGGATGCGGATAAAAGTCGTTGCAGATGCGGGGCGGATTGGGGGCAGATGCGGATAAAAGTCGTGCGTATCCGGGGCAGATGCGGATAACGTTTTGTTTATCCGCGCAAGGCTCTACTTATAGGGATTTTTAGCTTACGCGTGGCGAGAATGAATACTGGCCTTCTCTTCCATGCGAATTGTCCACTTAGGATCACGCAACATCTTTATTTGTTGGTTTTCTTTTCCTTTGTCTAAAGTGTCCTCCGTCTCCAATATTCCTTCATGCGGTCACTGGCGTGTTTCCTTTGATCTTCTGTCCAAGTTCGCCCACTTGTCTTAGGTCTTCCTGTATCTTGAAACTCTTCCTGATTTTTCACTTTACCCTTAAATTAACTTCTTTCTAGCATTTGAGACTCGGTGATGTTCCACTTTTCCAAATCTTTCCTAACTTCCTCAGTCCACGTTGGAGTGGTCTTCTTTTTCCAGAGGTAGTCGAATATTTGCTTGGTTAATCTGTGTTTGTTCATTCTGTAGAATATACAGTATCAGCCTCCTCTTCCGCATAGTCTCTGAGATTGGTTGGTTGGTTCCTCAGTTTAGGGGCTGCGACAAGGCGGTCATGTAGCCCAGTGTACTTTGGGTGTGTGTATCTGTTTTTTAATTCAAGTAAGGACTGCAACTTTGAATTTTTCAAATAGTTCCTACTTTTGCCGCCAAACGCCGTCAACGACTACTAGGCCTTGTTCAGAACTTCAGACGCCACCGCAGTCGACTCTTGGCAACGAACTTGGGAACCTAAGAGCGTTGTTTACATTCTTAGGCCTAACCTATACAATTTAGTTTCACACAGGTGTAATTAGTGGAAGGTTCTTTAACATGCCATAAATCTATGACATGGGACCGCCGGCTTTATTTCCCCTCTGAAGGATGGCATACTGAGGGATTTTTAAAGCTCTTAAAAAATCCGACGGCTTCGGCCGGGGTTGGACCCGCAACCTTAGGCATAGAAGCTCACCATGCTACCAACTACGCCACCGAAGCCGCAGTCTCTGAGATTCTTTCCACGTTATGGTAGACTTCTCTGTTGCTTCGCAGTTTCCATCCATCTTCAGTCTGAACTGCACCTATAATTTTTCTTAGAATTCTCCTTTCCAGGACTTCTAGGTTTTCGGGGATATAGTTCATCGAGAGACATTCACTGGCGAATAGACATTCCGTTTTGACGACAGTGTTATAATGCCTTATTCCAGGAGATGCACTTCTTGTTGTAGATAAATTTTGTTAATCCATATGCTCTTTCCATTTTTAGACTTCGATCTCCAACAGCTGCTTCTTCTAACCCATTCTTCTGTATAGCCTTTCCTAGGTACTTGGACATTTTGACCTTTCAATCCGTCCTATCTCCGTGTCAAGCAATTTTGGTCCACGTTTGTCATTTCTCATAAATTTTGTCTTTTCAACTGAGATCCTAAGTCCTGTTTGGCTAGCAATTTTTTCCAAGAGGTTGATTTAAATGGTTCCTCCCTCCGTGGTTTCTGATAGTACTTCAAAATCATCTGCATAAGCCAGACAGTTGACATTAATTCCTACCGACTTTCTCCCGAGGCAGATTGGGTTTATTCCTCGACTCTCCAGTTCCGAGTACCAAATTCTCACAATCTTCCTTAGGACACAGTTTAATAGGATTAGCAATAGGCCATCATCCCATTGCTTCGCTCCGATCTTAATTTTGAACGGACGAGAGAGCTCTCCCTTGAACTTCACCCTGGAAGTTGTGTTTGTTAGGGTCTCTTTGACTATATTTGCTAGTTTTGGTTTTGGTTCCAAATTCTCTTATGATCCTGTCCAAGGTCTCTCTGTCCACTGAATCAAATGACTTTCCAAAGTCTATGAAGGATACCACAATGTTCTTATTACTCAGCATTCTATGACGGATTATTGATTTTAAGTTGAAGATCTGCTCAGGACAGCAGCGTCCTTTTCTAAACCCTTCTTGTTGTTTATCCAGCGTATATTTTATTCCGTTTCGAAGAATCTTCGAGGGAATTTTATTAGTAAGGCCCGGAAGTTCATGCACTATTAAATGAATGAATATGCATGCAAAAATGCATGGTCAATAATATGCATCACGTTTCAAAACATATGCACTATAAAATAACTACGGCAATTACGATCACTCCATATTCTTTAGTTTTCTGTTTTGAATATAAAGAAAATATGAACAGAAAGAGTTCTAAATAGTATAAAATATTATTTTATGGAACTTCAAGCGGTGTTGACAATCAATAATTATTTATTATGTTAATTTTAAGTAAATATGATATACAATTTTAATAGCCACTGAATGTTTTGAAATGACAATAATTTAAAATGTTTACGTAGTACTGTAAATGGCGAATAAAAATAACTGATATTAACTTGCAAAAAGGACAGAAACGTACCAGGTATTAAAATAATTTCAGTATTATTTTTGACAGACTCTCGGATTCCGAATTGAAATATAAGACTTTAAGAATATTAAGTAACTTAACAAAAAGCGCATAAAGAAACAGGAAATTAGAATATACGCCCTTCTCAAGCAGATATATGCATTTAAACAGGCAAAGGAGAAAAATATGACGCATTGTGCTAAAATAACCTAAATATGCACAAATATGCAAAAATATGATTTTGCAGGAACTGCCAGGCCTTATTTATAAGCAATTGAAAGGAGTCATATGTAGTTGTTAACGTCTTGCTTATCCCCTGTCTTGTGGAGCGGATGTATCAGCCTTTAGTAGTTGAAGAAGCCCAGGATACAGTAACATACACCATAATTATCAGGATGTTCTAGACACACACATGTTACATTGCTCAACGAACACAGGCAGTTATGAATGCTGAATGGGTGAAAGGCCAAGGAGGTTAAGAGATGACATAACGAGACGAGACAGGAAATACCTTCCAGTCTAGTGCAGACAGCGGTAGTCCTACAGGCTCTCACCTTGTGGGACGTGGGTTGGCGACCACGAGACCCCAGCTGAGTTCGGCATTACTTCCACTTACTTGTGCCGGGCTCCTCTCTTTTATCTTTCATGTCGACCTCCCTTGGTCAACTTTTGTTCTTTTCCGACCCCGGTGGTATTACGGTGTCCGAGGCCTAATGAGTCTTTTCCTTTCCCGCCTAAATTGGCCTTTGTCTCATCTTTCCTGATCCCTCATTCTTCAAGGGGTCAGACCTCTTGTTTTCTTTCCATGTTATCTGCTGCCTTCTGCTCAAGGCCCTAAAAGAGGCAGGGTGTGTGTAGCCCCACCATTTATGGTGCACCCTGGATTATGCTACACCCTCAGGGGTTCACGTCTGGTGACCCCGAAAGATTCCTGATCTGGGTCCGGTTTGTCTCCTTCTTCCATTGCCTTTGGGGCGGTCCCTCTCAACTTTCGCTTTCCTTTCTACTGTTCGTTGCTCTCCTTTCTTCCAAGTCCCTTAATTCTCATTCTTCGAGGGTTGAGGGCATTTCCTTTCCTCCTGTCTTTTGTTTCTCTTATTCTTCTTTTTGTTTTCCATTTCCTCTTCTTGTATATACGTATGTAGTTAGTTTTAGTTGTAGTTTCATTTCATTCATTTACACTTTCACTATCACCCAAACCATTAGGGGCCGATAACCCAGATGTTAGGCCCCTTAAAACAACGACAGCTGCACAGAAACGGACCACATATAGCTCAAACAGCTAAGTGCCCAATCCACAATAACCTGACCATTTAATAACAATCACCTAATCACACTAAGTAAACAAACCACTATCAGTATCTCAACGAAACAAAACAAAAGTCACATATTATCTTCATTATTTGTGATAGCTTAATCACTACGGCAACTTAATATGTGTATATATTGTCTGATGATCGCTTGATGTTCGAAATTGGTTATCTAAGTATATTTATTAATCACATGTAATTTCCTTTTGCAGAAATAGGGAACCACCCATTACAATTGGATACAATCGTGTTGACCAACTGAAAATCATTATATTTCAATTTCAATCAAGCTTGGGTACTCAAAACTTTATGCTATACAGGTTGTTTTAAACATTTTGCATTCGTTTTTCAAGTCGTATGGTGTCGGAACATACGCGTCTAAATCCGAAATCTCAAATACTGGAGTCCCATTATTTAGGAGTTACAAGGCACCAGACACTAATTCATGTTTTAACTGTGTATATTCGAAGTCTTTCGGATCGTAATCAATACAGGTTGCTCCGTCCAGTCACGCAAACAGTTTCCATGCATTACAGTATACTGGGACGAGTTACTACACAATTAAGACGCTGACTTGGAAACATTGTAATTTACTGGAGAAGCTATGAGAACATCAAAAATGTATAATTTATTACAAAAACGAAAAATCTATTTTACCTGAAAGCCTTTGTCTGGAGCGTGGCACTCTTTGGAAGTGAAACTTGGACTATTGGTGCAGCAGAAAAGAGGAGAATTGAAGCATTTGAAATGTGGTGTTACAGGAGAATGATGAAGATCAGATGGGTAGATAGGGTTACAAACAAAGAGGTATTAAGACGAGTTGGAGAGGAGAGATGTTTCTGGCGACTGTTAATGAAGAGAAGAGATAGGTTGGTAGGACACATACTAAGACACCCAGGAATAGCAAGCTTAGTTATGGAAGGAAGGGTCGAGGACAAAAACTGTAGGGGTAGACCAAGGTCAGAATATGTTAAACAGATTGCCTCGGATGTAGGGTGTCGGAGCTATGTAGAGATGAAACGATTAGCTCAGGACAGGGAGGCATGGAGAGCTGCATCAAACCAGTCAAAAGACTGAAGACTCTCAACCTGACTTGCAAACTTTCCAACTGAATTGCATATGCAGTTGAACGCTACGGCCGAAAAGTTATTATTGGCGTATTAGAAACATGTTACACAATTACAAACCATTTCACTAAACACAACTAGACCAGAACTTGGCGACTTGTGGTGCATTCTCTGAGGCTAGCTGTAGATCCTCCGTGGTGCAGGTGGTTGGACACATACGACATTGGATCATGTGGTTGACAGTCTGATCTTCTCCGCAATTACACTTGATGTTTCCGTCTTTAGCGTAGTTCCATCTTACCATATTAGCCATTGATTTGCAGACTCCTGATCTCAACCTATTTAAAGATTTCCATGTCATCCATGCCTCGTTATGACCCGGTGGTAAAGTTTCAGATGGTGTTGTACAGCCACCAGAAAGAAGACCTTTAGCTTTCCAAGATTGTAGTCTAGCATTTTTCTCGGTGGTTGTGAGTTCCTTTGATGTTTTTAGGAAACTCTTCCTAGATTTCAGTCTTGGTGTGTGTAATTCGTACCCATATAACGGATGAGTTCCTTCATTCTCCATCTTCTTCCTTTCCTTGTTCGCTGTTATTTCTCTTCGAACAGAAGGTGGTGCTATCCCGGGGAGGTGGTAAAGCCATTCAATTGGCCGAGAAGTGACACGTTGTTAGTGTGATGCCACTCTACTCCGTTTGGCAAGGGGAAACATGTCGCTATTGAAGTGGCAATAACAATAAGAGCCAGCGAATGTATACAAGCAAAACATTGACTCTTACATGAGTCACAAGACACGTGTAATGTAATCTTCTCTGATATTGCTACTAAGTCGATCCTTATCAGCTACACACGTTGCAAGTAAACTGTCGAAAGTTCAGCGCCGAAAATACGTCAAAGGTTGAGGATGTTTGATAGTCGTGGGGTTTAATGGTATGTTGTTAATTTAAGATATGTGCGTTTGAAAGTAGTAGACTTATTCGTAGATTTACGTATTACTGCCTTCCTTATAATTCTAGACCAATTGTGCGTAAAATGGGCTAACGCATGAACATCCTTAAAAATGAGATGCGTGCCCTGAAGATATGGCATGTTTTGCAAAAGATGATTTTCTGCTTGGTTTAGACAGATGTTTCTTTAATACTCCTTGATGCGAGTCGTATTGGGCCGTTTTGTTTGCTCAATATAGATAAATTTCCCCCTCCTCCATACCACAAGCCTGGGGTAAATGAAGTTCATTGTACTTGCGTAAAATTCTATATTCGGCAATCAAAACGGTCCATTGTGACTCGTATCTGGGAGAATCAAAGGAACATCTGTCTAAACCAACCAGATAAATCAGCTATAGCTCTTCTTTCTACACTTTCTACACTTTCCGGCCCTTCTACTTAAAAATGACGCGTTGTGTGGTAGCTTCAGTCAACTGTCTGATGACGAAAAGAGGAACGTATCTATTTTTCTATAAGCCAATTGACACACATTTTTTTGTCACAATGTTTTGTTCAATTGAAAACGGAGGTAAGGTCCCTCACATAACATATAGGGTTTTTCAATGCTTTATTAATTTTCACACGGTGTAACCCCAAAAATAACATGAATAGTAAACTTCTTGTGATGCGTGTATGTCAGTAATCGTTCTCTCTCAAAATTCCACGGAATGTACTGTAGTTCATTAAAGACCTTTCCTGACTTTCTCAGTTTCATTTCATACTCAATTGTAGCTTTAGCTGGAATTCATAAATACGGATATTTCTCATTAATTTCTTTCCAGGAACACGCTATTGTTCTCCATCCATTGTAGCCTTGTATCAGAAATATCATTGTGGGGAAATGAATTAACTCCTGTGTTAGATTGCGCCCTCAGGTATGGGCTTGTCGTGACGTTCGTATTACAGTATACTGCATTATCTTACCACACGTTCGAATATGTAAAGCACAAAGGGCCCTAAAATAACATTAGTGCACCGTATGTTTCAAAAATATTGTAACCTGTGGAAAAGTATAGATGAAAAATCCACAGCCTGCTTCCAGTCTCCGACCGGATCAGGAATGGAATGAATGAAGCCTCCATCTAGCGGCGAGGATATAGACTGTGCCGGCTGCCAAGGCCTGCCGCACTCCTCTGGGGCAATGATTAAATGAATGACAGATGAAATGAAATGATAGTGGAGAGTGTTGCTGGAATGAAATTTTGACAGGGAAAACCGGAGTACCCGGAGAAAAACCTGTCTGCCTCCGTTTTGTCCAGCACAGATCTCACATGGTGTGACCGGGATTTGAACCACGGACCCAGTGGTGAGAGGCCGGCGTGCTGCCGCCTAAGCCACGGAGGTTTGAAAAGTATAGATATGTGTCTAAAATCTCAGATCCGGAGGTCGGAGTTCGGTGCAGCATTGAAAGAAACTTGTTGACATCAAAATAATATAGATCTTTTGCCGTCTTCGGTGGCGTAGTTGTTTTTTTTATTTTAAATATCGTATGGCCTCGGGTGCCGGGAGCAAGCTTTGTTAATTGACACCCAGAGGGCAGTTTGCATGTCGAATTTCGTCGTTCCTTTGAACACTATGAAAGTCAAGGAGGTTAGATATCTAAGCTCCTCGACACTAGAGCACTTTCTAGTAGAGAATGGAGGAACTTTGTGTTGGCGGAAAATCCTGAGATTAATATTTTGCCATTGAACACGGCCTACTGAATTCAAATGGGTTCTTTAACATGCTAACAACGTATGACATCCATGTCGCGATTTTTGTCGCCTTTCAAAAATCACTTACCACGGCCAGGGGCGAACCTGCAAGCTTGGGGTTGGTAGTCCGAAACGTTAACCACTCACCCACCATGGCAAGCGGCGTAGTTGGTAGCATGCTGAGCTTCTATGCCCAAGGCCAAGGGATCAAACCCGGCCGAAGTCGTCAGATTTTTTTAAGAGCGTTAAAATCCCTCAGTATGCTTTCCTTCAGAGAGGAAGTAAAGCCGGTGGTCCCATGTCATAGATTTATGGCATGAAAAAGAACCTTCCACTAACTATACTTGTGTGAAACCAATATTTGCTGGTTAGATTTTATTAATGCTCTTATGTTCCAACGTTCGTCACTGGGCGCTGGTTGCGAAGGCATCTAGTAGTAGCGAAGTTCCCAGCTAGGTGTTGTGGATGGTAGGATTTGGTGGCGAATGTAGGAACTACTTGAAATTATCGTCTGCAGTCCTTACTTGAATTAAAAACAGATAACACACACTAATACAGGCATCACAATTAACACCGGTTATCAGACAGATTCTACACACATTCAAAGTACACGGGGCTACATGACCGCGTAGTTGCAGCCCCTAAACTAAGGAACCAACTAAGCAATATAGATTTAGGTATCAGAAATAAATTTTTGAAAGTCTTTGTCTGGAGCTTGGTGTTCTATGGAAGTGTAACTTGGAGTATTGGTGCAACAGAAAAAGGAGTATTTACAAGAGAATGGTGATTAGAAGGGCAGACAAGAGTAACGAATGAAAAGATGTTAGACGAGAGGGGGAGGAGAAATGTTTCCGGAGAGTGCTCATAAACGAAGGGATAGGTTGCTTTAAGCTTTTTTTTATTTCAACAACTGTAGGAGTAGCCATATGTTAAAAAGATTGCTTTGGATGTAGGATGTGGTACACACTGTATGTAGAGGTGAAACGACTAGTTCAGGACAGGGATATTGGAAAGCTGCATCAAACAACAACAAGATGAGACTCGCTGTGCAGAGGCAGATTATAGCGATAAAATTCGCTTGTACGAGTATCTATTTGTGTTTATCTAGTGGAGACAGATCTAGCGCAAATGCTCGTTAAATCGTGTGCTATTGTATATTCTTCATTCGCCAACCCAATTCAATTTACAGTACTGATAGTTTTATCAAGTTGGCCGGCAATGGTGCTACCGCAGGCCTGACTTTGACAGACACATTTTTATCTGAATTACTCTGTGTGTAGACGTGTGGTGAGTGCATGTGCCAAACCAATGTTTGCGAGCCAGAAGTGGAGCATTGATTAGTTCATAACAAGTACCGAACCTCAATTAATTAATGTAGTTCGTAACTTGAACTAGAACAGACCTGATGTGTATCATAACGAGATGGTGGTTATCAAGCTAATTGATAGTTAGTGGAGTTTGAGAAGTCACTGGAGTTACACCTCCAGTTTAAGGCCATAGTTATACAGTTAACTGTATTCATGTTTCATGTTTTGCAAATCGCTACGGTTGAGCAATGATAATCTGGGATTCTTACGCTATAACAAGCATGGTGTAACCAATTAGGCTATATGCGACATTCACGTATGAAAGTTTGCATAGAGGGAAGCCCTGTTCAAGGCTATTCTTGGCAACACAGTACTGCCAAGATAAGCAAATAAATATACCGTACGAAATTCTAAGAGTTTACGAAAAATAATTATTGGGAAATATAAGAGAAATGTCAGCACCTTGAGCGAGATATTAACCCTTCATACGACAGAATATGTTTTCGAATATGTTATTTTATTTATTTATTTATTTATTTTGTTAATTATTATTAATTTCAATTTCACGACTTTAAATTTATATTTATTTTTAATATTATATTCTATAATTATAAGTTTAATTTTGATATGCTTCCGAAATTTTTATTACTTTTAAAATTTAATGTTAGAATATTCATAATTCTATAGTTTTTTTTGTTTTTATTGTTTATTCCTCCTAAAATAATATGCCTATTCATGAAACATGTTTCGACCCTTCAATGGAGTCTTCTTCAGCTTTTATCTAAGGCAAATCAATTTAAAGTAAACAATTCTTAAAGTTATATCTAGATTCGAATTAAACTATAAATAAGTGTATAGAATACATTATATTTAAACATTTAATTGAAATAATATTCTTCTATTCGGTTTAAGATGTCAAAAGCTATTGAAATATTCTCAAAAAATGCCGTGCAGTCAGTTATCAAAACTGGGAACTTCTTGAAATATTTTCAAAATGATGTGCATTCAGTTATCAACACGGAAATACTTCTTCAAACGATTAAATTCGTATATCCTGTGACTTGTTGCAATTTGATATTATTGGTTAGACCATGCTGTATATTGGGTTGCCCAACATTGACGGAAAGACGACCATTAAATTCATTGGCTGTAGTAAATCTTATATCACCCTAAAAAACGTAGTAATTATTTTTAAAAATCCCTTTGACATTCATTGATATTACTCTGTATAAGTTTTGTCATTAACTTCAGTTCTCTGTGAAAGATCTGATTAACGTATTTTTCTTTTGGATCAATAAAACTGGGTTGTTTAAAGATTTACATCAAATAAACTTTGTGGGGTTTGAAGCCATATTTCAGTGTTGTCTTAGTAAACAAAAGTTTGGTGCTTTTCAGTCGGTCAACACGAATGTAACCAAAAGAGTTGGGTTATGCTCTAATCCTGAAAAGAATTACATGAGATTAATAAATACACTAGGATGACCAGTTTCGATCGTCAAGTGATCATCATCAGATCCATTACACTTTGGCTATAAAATCTATGTTTGAAAATACAGGTGAAAATATTTACAATATGTACAATTATTTAGTTGCAGTATATATGATGTTAGGTGAAATGCTAAAATGGTGATAGAAATCCTGAATTTGCCTGTTTGGAGTGACTATATGGTTGTAAGTAAGAGACATAAATTTGCATCGTTTTGTAGATAGTCTAGTATATATAAAAGAGACCCAAAATATTTCCTCAGTGTATGACAATTACTTTTGGAGTTATCAATAAAGCGGGTGTTAAAAACACAACTTTCGGAAAACGATCGATAAACATACCGGTAAGTTTATACATATTACTAGAGCTCGGATTTTTAGCTGTGCTATTTTTTATGTGTTACATATTATACCCTTCTGCGTTCTTCTAGGATGCCGACTCTTACTCGGGTAGTGCTCTGTTCGGGGTGGCTCTAACTTATTCTAAACATCCTAGGAATATAGTCACAGGATCACAGGAGGCTTATCTTAAAATCAGTAGGTCAGAGAACTCCTAATATAAAATAATTTATTTCACAAAAACATCATCTCCCTTTTCTCCCAACCATAGACAAATAAAAACAAAATCAACTCCCTTAAATTACTGAAATCAACAACATTAAAAAATGCAAAAATAATGTTTCACACTGGCTGAAACCAGGAATAGAAAATAGTCTATTTTACTGCAGTCCACTGCTTCAAGTCCAAGAGTTATTGTCAACAGACTTAATTCAAATAACTATGGCTTAAATAAACCAGCCATTCTATCACAATAAATATTGCGCACTCATTTTGATAACTTGCAAAACTTGTTCTTTGGGAAATCGGACATGTCTACTCGTACAATCATCATCTTTCCTCACAAGAGTCAGATAATGAAGGCAATAGATTTATTCTAGGTTACGGGCATGTGTGTTTTTATAACTTTAAAACAATTACTTCACTCAGAGCTATAACTCCGTTAATTATAGTAAAACAAACAAGTCAAATAACTATGGCTTAAATAAACCAGCCATTCTATCACAATAAATATTGCGCACTCATTTTGATAACTTGCAAAACTTGTTCTTTGGGAAATCGGACATGTCTACTCGTACAATCATCATCTTTCCTCACAAGAGTCAGATAATGAAGGCAATAGATTTATTCTAGGTTACGGGCATGTGTGTTTTTATAACTTTAAAACAATTACTTCACTCAGAGCTATAACTCCGTTAATTATAGTAAAACAAACAAGTCAACATACATGAAGCATCAAATACTTCGGCGGCCGGTGCGCCGTGATCATTAATAAACAACAACATAATGAATGCACTCCAAAAAATAATGACAAATATAATACATCGCTTCCTGAAGCGGTACACAAAAAGAAACCCCGGGAAGTTGGACTACCTCCCTTCATAGAATACAATGACAAACTCGACCTTGTGACAGACACACTTTCACCGTACTAACCAGCAGGCCAGCACAACCTTCCTGGCTGCTTCTAGAATTCAGACGGCTAACCATATTTCTACCTGTTTCTTAAAGACTCCCTTTTACCTGCCTTGGGCTCGAGCAATACCATACCTTTCCGACGGAGCTAAAGTGGACTCTCATCAGATAATGAATTCAATCATTTTACTTACCATTTATATATCGTCGAAGAATGCGGGAATATCACCTCCGCTATTATTTTCACTCACCATTATATCATCGAAGAACGCGGGAATATCACCTCCGCTTTAATTCTGCTCGACCCAGGATCGACTCTTAGCCTTACCTGAATATATCTCACAATACCCTCCAGCCATTCTTGTCTTACCTTCGCGTGATAGTCACTTACCATACTTATTACTCTCATAATTTCAGTGTCACTTACTGGTCTTGTCACAATATCGAGCGGTCTTCCCCATTTAGCTTTTACAATCACATTGTGCCTAAGCACTGTCAAACAAATATTCCCTTGACTGTGCATTCCACAAGATTAATGACATCCCAAACAAAACCATATTTAAAATAACACTTTGATGCTCATATACTTATTACGTTATAAAACACACAAAAATACTCATTACTCATAAACACACAAATCTACACAAACATGCCCGGTACGCCTAAAACATCTATTTTTATCATAACTGCTTATGATCGAGATAAACTTATCCGACCCCAATAATGGGAAACATTATGGCCCACATGCCCCATACAATATTTACTTATCTCTCATATTTCCTGATGCGGTTCTGGTCCTTGATATCAGTCTTCTTCATTTGTTGGTTCATCTTGATAGGAGGATAATTTACACACGGTTTTTCTCAAAATTTCACCAAAACAAAGGTCCACTGTGAATGATTACCATTAACACAATGCACGGTTCTCGCACATGAAGCTCCTATCTCATATAGCTATCATCACTTATTTAGTTCGGCCGACAGTTCATAGCTTCCTAGAATACTGGTCTAGCTGTTAATAGCTCGGGCGGCTATACCTATCATTACAACTGCGTCATACTGTTATGATATGCACTGTTCTACTTCGCACTCGCGAATACTTAGCGATGTTCAAATTTCGGAGGTATACTTGCTCCTACTTATAAACTTGTAAAATGTTAATTATTCTTATGCCTCAAGCGCGGGCTCTCGCCTCTACAGCGCGTATTAAGAACTTATAAAACTTGTAAAAATCACGTTAATTTCTGAACGCTCAGGGCCAAGGCTTCCGCCTCCCGTGATGCCCCAAAGTAGACTTATAGGACTTGTAAAAATCACTGTACTTTCTGAACGCTCAGGGCCAAGGCTTCCGCCTCCCGTGATGCCCCAAAGTAGACTTATAGGACTTGTAAAAATCACTGTACTTTCTGAACGCTCAGGGCCAAGGCTTCCGCCTCCCGTGATGCCCCAAAATAGACTGACTTCGCTGTGTTTCAATCCATTATTTATACGATTTCTCTTAAAGGGACGTGGAGTAGGGGGGTTTCAGAATTTATTTCCAAAATAACACTCACATGAATATGCGAACTAGCTCCTTAGAACGTCCTCATTTCCAATGTCTCAATGACTCCTTTTTATTCAAAATCCGATCGTTGGATCCTTATATAATGAGCTCCGTAATTTGCTTAATTGTCCCTTAATTTCGGCGGGATTTGATCGCGTCTAGCGTCTCTCACTGCCATTGGTCGTTTCAAATCCACCCCCTGATTTCATTTTAATTCTGGCAAAAATCACAGAATAATCCAATTTAAATTTTGACGATATTTCTGAGAGGCTGGGATAATCCCCTATACGATGGTATAATTCCTGTTTCTGTATTCTAATTACTGCTCTAATTCCTTTCAAATGGGCGGGGTTTATTTGGTAGGTGATCGTTGAGGTTTCTGCATTTACCCGCGTAGTGTAACGACCTCCGCGCGTTGTCTGGCGCATTTGGTGTCCAGATGTGGATTTTCTCTTTCCTGCTACCTTTGTCCGCGCTGGGAGAAAGCTTCTTCAAGTCACGTACGAACCATCCTTTTGTCATTCTAGTTTCACAAGCAACTTCTATTCTCACATCGACTTTGAGACATGAATTAAATTTTGTTGGAATAATATGTAGACTTTATGCTATCAGAGATGCATAAAGGTCACAATATACTGTACCTGAAATATTTGATTTCAATTTAGTTTATTAATGACAATTTAAACAAAAGGCAGTATTCATGAATGCAATTTATACGATACCTCACTGACTGCTGTAGAATTACTATACACAACGAGATACATTTTTAGGTTGTCCATCACAAATGACCGAAGAGTATCGCAAAACACTTCTTCTGAAGGCGCGAAAGTGCGGCAATATGTTTTTTGCCCTCGAGGTGTTGTGTAACTTGAGATCGCTGTTCAGCCTTGATTGCTTTCCCTCACGGTTGGCAGAACAGAACGCCCCCATCAGAAGTAAAATTATTCTTAAGTTCTGCAACATACTGCTGCAGACGATAATTGTATTGCTTGTACTTTAGGCATCGTAGAACTGCCTTTCACTTCACAGTGCCAGAAATGAACTGCATGTGAGTGACACTGGTTCCAGGTAGCTGGGGGGGGAAGGTCTCAGCACGTGGTGCAATATGGCTATGGACATGGAAATCCCCGGCTTCCACAGTGAGTGTGATGGGGCGACAAGATAAGAAAAACACAGCTGCTAGCTGACATACGCTCTGCATGATGATTAGATAGCTCACAGGTTCTTCTTATTGAAGTAACACAGAACAAAAATGCACTTAACTGAAAGATCTAACATACTGATTTAAAAAATGTAAATATGATGTCTATTTATGTGCTAATAAGTGAAAAGCAGGAATTTATGTATTTATAGACAAAATGTTTAAAATATGTATTTACATAAAAAGATATTTATTTACCTAAAAATCCGAGACCATACTGACAGGACGACAAGTAAGTGCAAGTCTTTGCCTTTTAAATACTAACTGAAAAACTATTGCTCTTAATTATATATTTTTCACCGAAATGTTCCTAAAGGATAGGAGCATCAAATAAAAAATAAATTGAAAAATCGATTTTTTTTTGAAGGTGCTAAGCTGTAGGCCTACCAGACCCTTTAAAGCTGCAGGACATCGCGGATTAATTCGCCAGAACATTTTAAGAAAATCAGAAAAGAAAAAAATCTCTCATTATGAGAGACGTCTGGTGCAGAAGAATGGATAAAGATAAACCAAACAGTAGAGAATGCTTACCCTTTGAAGAAGTTTCAACACTGAAGAGTGAGAGAACTATAAATGGAAGTAATTTTCCTATGATTCGATTTATCTAAGTTCGACCGTTCAGTATTTATGTAAAATAATGAAATAATCTTACGTCATACAATGATCCTAGGAGACCTTTCGTTTTCCGATAAATATTCACGATATTGAAATAGAGGGAATGGCATATTTCATTTATCAAGCAACCATCTTCATATTGCACAACAAAGGCAGAAAATCACGAGTTGTCAAAGTCCATTACTAACAATATTGTAAGATGAACAACAGAATAGTTTAAAAATGTTTGATCTGAAGATGTTCGCTTGATGTACGAAACATGTCGTTCCGCGTATTTCAACTACGTCAATATTGGTTAACGAAGTGATTGCCTTTACAGAAGTGTTGTCATTTTAAACATTTCAAGTGCTTATTCATACATTTGTTTACTGATTATTTTATTCAATATTTTCCATTCAATATAATTAGGCTTAAAAGAAGTTTGGTGCTTTTCAGTCGGTCAACATGATTGTAACCAGGGCTAGATAACTTAACCGTAACCATAACGTAACGTAATTAGGGAATGTACCGGAAAACTCCATGAGTGCATTTAGGTAAATGCGTTGCAGAACGAATTACTTCGTTTCCACAAGAATACCGTATTTATCATATACTATCACAATAACGTTATATTCAATAACCGAATTGAAGAACGCTATTATTCCGGTCCCTACCAATAACGTTATTGGGAGGGTGGCTCACATAGTGAATAACTGAATAACGTTATTGGCATCATTTCGTTATTAGTTCAACCTGATGTCGAAGAACGAAATTGAACGAACTGCTGACAATAACGTTATTCGAAAGGCGGGTAAAGGAAGTTCCTCATAAAAACGTTATTCGCCGGTTTTCGTTATTTGTCTTACCCAATCTTTAAGGAACAAAATTGTGAGTACTACCGACGATAACGTTGTTTAAAAGACGGCTAAAATTGAGTTCTACAAATTAATGTTATTCCCATTTCTTGTTTATTATTAATCAAATCCAATCTCAATGACAAGAAATTATGTATATTCCGTCAAGAACGTTATTAAGGAAACAGCTCGAACAGAGGGCCATAACGTTGTTACTAAATGTGATGTAGAAAGAGCGACGTTGTGTGGGATTAGTCACATTATACAAAGAAGGGTCATATGAAATATTTGAGCACATTGCAATAATAAAGTAGGTGCCTTTTCCCATGACAAAATTTAATAGGCAATAGGCCTACTAACATTTCTAATTAGATTGGAATATACCTGAAATATTCTAATACAGCACTACAGTTGGTAGCCTAGGTGACTCTGAATATATCCTTAGTTCCATCTCTTAAGGTACATAATGCACATATAACATTCGGTTGAAGTCCAATGGATAGTATGGACGTTGCATGTTATGAAATATTGGATCTACCAGTGTATGTAGAATCATATTGGCAACAAAGTCATGCACGTGTGCTCAGAATTAATCTGAAATAATACTATATTTTATAGTGCCAATTTTGGATAACATCCATTTGTTGGTATAGAAGTTACATGCATTTTCAGCAGGCTTAGAATTATGTTGGCAGCACTGACGTACATTAGTTACTCGAAATTAATCTGAAATTTCAGGTATCATACGTGTGCAAAATTTAGAGCTGTTGGCTTGCATACTTTATTATATATATGTATTAGGATAAAGAAAGAGAATGAGCATTCATTAGAAGTTGGCAGCCCTGCTGGCTCTCAAGTATGAGCATAGTCATATCTGTTACAGTAACAATAGCGCATACGAAATTCGGATAAAATCCAATTGATAGTTAGAAGTTAGATGCACTTAAACATTGGACTTATCCGCTGGCTTAAAATCATGTTTGCACCACTGTCATATATGCGCTACCTAAAATATATATCTGGAATGTTATTATCTCTATCTGTACTAATTTTGGAAGGGTTCGCATGCATAACGTCTGATAAATCCAACATAGAGCTCAAAAGTGAATTGTGAATTTTCAGCAGTTACTAGCACTAAAATAATTTTCAAAAATGCCCGTGAGATATTCAAATATAGGTCTTTACTTATACCAAATTGGGTTTCAATAACTGCAGCCGTCTAGGAGGGGCAGACAGACATTTGCCTGGACCGATGCCATAAGTCTACTTTTCCCTCATTTTTACAAAATGTGAAAAGTAGGCTAAAATATTACGAAGAATATACGATAGCTACTGTATAACATCCAACCTTAGGTGTTTCGATACTGTGCTGATCAGTACCCTCTGCTTATGGACATATCACATGTGTTGTACCGCAATCATTGACCATCAGAATACAAATGGTACAGATTATAACGTTAAAGCTTGTATACAGGCACAATTCCGGTATAGGCTTGAATAACGTTATTCGCAGCAGCATTCCGTGTTCCGATTGGCTAAGCTGCAAGAAATCAAACATGGAGGAAAGTTGTGGATTGAGAGTAATATTTGCAGTTCATTGGCATTATTAATGCAAACCAGTCATTAAGATGCGTTACGTTGAATACATGAAGGGGCACTGACTGATTGAACGCATTCCTGTCAGTATTTACGATTTAACTGAAATAATTCGACATTTAGCTATACGCATGAAGTTACGTAACTATGAGCTAGGCTACAAAGTGAGAAGTGTACGGGTGCTATAGCTGCAACTTAGTGTCCAATGAGTCTCGGGTTCGAGACGCGCTAGGGCCGAATTTTTTATTCTTTTTGAATTATTATGTTGCATTCACACTACATTCCTTGTGAGTTTCCAACTACGATTTATTCGCATAATCTACGGAGATGATGTTAATAATGGATATTGGAAGGGAAAATTATTCTATTCTATCATTCAAATTTGTACTTCCCCATACAAAACCATGAATATTTGTACTATTCATGAAAGTATACTAATATTTTCATACCTCAATAATAGTCTATGTTTACTCCACAATAGATAATAATATTAAGAATAAGGAGAAATAGTTTCGTGACGATCTAAAGAGCATACTTTTCTTTATATTTAAGATTCACGCCAATTTTTATTTTATTTTTAGTCGTTTACCCTCCAGGTTGGTGGAATCCACGGACTCAGTGAGGGAACTCACCACTACCGCCTCTATGGGCAGTGTCCTAGAGCTAGGAACATCGAATCGGAAGGGATACAACTGGTGAGGTGGGATTGGCACCTCGCCCAGGCGGCCTCACCTGCAAAGCGAACAGGGGCCTCATGAGGGATGGTAAGGGATGGGTAGGATGGATAGGCAAGGAAGAGGGAAGGAGGCAGCCGTGGCCTTGAAGAAGGTACCATCCCGGCATTTTCCCGAAGACGAAGTGGGAAACCACGGAAAACCACTTCGAGGATGGCTGAAGGGGAATCGAACACCCTCTACTCATTTGGGCCACCCGAGGCTGAGTAGCTCCCGTTCCAGTCCTCGTACCACTTTTCAAATTTCGTGGCAGAGCCGGGAATCAAACCCAGGACCTCCGGGGCGGCAGCTAACCATGCTGACCGCTACGCTACTGAGGCGATATCTGAAATAATACTTTATCTAATAGTGCCAATTTTGGATAACATCTATTTGTTGGTATAGAAGTTACATGCATTTTCAGCAGGCTTAGAATTATGGTGGCAGCACTGATGTACATTAGTTACTCGAAGTTAATCTGAAATTTTAGGTACCATACGTGTGCAACATTCAGAGGTGTTGGCTAGCATACTTTCTGATATATTTATTGGTATTAGGATAAAGAAAGAGAATGAGCATTCATTAGCAGTTGGCAGCCCTGCTGGCTCTCAAGTATGAGCATAGTCATATCTGTTACAGTAACAATAGCGCATACGAAATTCGAATAAATTCCAATTGATAGTTAGAAGTTAGATGCACTTAAACATTGGACTTATCCGCTGGCTTAAAATCATGTTTGCACCACTGTCATATATGCGCTACCTAAAATATATATCTGGAATGTTATTATCTCTATCTGTACTAATTTTGGAAGGGTTCGCATGCATAACGTCTGATAAATCCAACATAGAGCTCAAAAGTGAATTGTGAATTTTCAGCAGTTACTAGCACTAAAATAATTTTCAAAAATGCCCGTGAGATATTCAAATATAGGTCTTTACTTATACCAAATTGGATTTCAATAACTGCAGCCGTCTAGGAGGGACAGACAGACATTTGCCTGGACCGATGCCATAAGTCTACTTTTCTCTCATTTTTACAAAATGTGAAAAGTAGGCTAAAATATTACGAAGAATATACGATAGCTACTGTATAACATCCAACCTTAGGTGTTTCGATACTGTGCTGATCAGTACCCTCTGCTTATGGACATATCACATGTGTTGTACCGCAATCATTGACCATCAGAATACAAATGGTACAGATTATAACGTTAAAGCTTGTATACAGGCACAATTCCGGTATAGGCTTGAATAACGTTATTCGCAGCAGCATTCCGTGTTCCGATTGGCTAAGCTGCAAGAAATCAAACATGGAGGAAAGTTGTGGATTGAGAGTAATATTTGCAGTTCATTGGCATTATTAATGCAAACCAGTCATTAAGATGGGTTACGTTGAATACATGAAGGGGCACTGACTGATTGAACGCATTCCTGTCAGTATTTACGATTTAACTGAAATAATTCGACATTTAGCTATACGCATGAAGTTACGTAACTATGAGCCAGGCTACAAAGTGAGAAGTGTACGGGTGCTATAGCTGCAACTTAGTGTCCAATGAGTCTCGGGTTCGAGACGCGCTAGGGCCGAATTTTTTATTCTTTTTGAATTATTATGTTGCATTCACACTACATTCCTTGTGAGTTTCCAACTACGATTTATTCGCATAATCTACGGAGATGATGTTAATAATGGATATTGGAAGGGAAAATTATTCTATTCTATCATTCAAATTTGTACTTCCCCATACAAAACCATGAATATTTGTACTATTCATGAAAGTATACTAATATTTTCATACCTCAATAATAGTCTATGTTTACTCCACAATAGATAATAATATTAAGAATAAGGAGAAATAGTTTCGTGACGATCTAAAGAGCATACTTTTCTTTATATTTAAGATTCACGCCAATTTTTATTTTATTTTTAGTCGTTTACCCTCCAGGTTGGTGGAATCCACGGACTCAGTGAGGGAACTCACCACTACCGCCTCTATGGGCAGTGTCCTAGAGCTAGGAACATCGAATCGGAAGGGATACAACTGGTGAGGTGGGATTGGCACCTCGCCCAGGCGGCCTCACCTGCAAAGCGAACAGGGGCCTCATGAGGGATGGTAAGGGATGGGTAGGATGGATAGGCAAGGAAGAGGGAAGGAGGCAGCCGTGGCCTTGAAGAAGGTACCATCCCGGCATTTTCCCGAAGACGAAGTGGGAAACCACGGAAAACCACTTCGAGGATGGCTGAAGGGGAATCGAACACCCTCTACTCATTTGGGCCACCCGAGGCTGAGTAGCTCCCGTTCCAGTCCTCGTACCACTTTTCAAATTTCGTGGCAGAGCCGGGAATCAAACCCAGGACCTCCGGGGCGGCAGCTAACCATGCTGACCGCTACGCTACTGAGGCGATATCTGAAATAATACTTTATCTAATAGTGCCAATTTTGGATAACATCCATTTGTTGGTATAGAAGTTACATGCATTTTCAGCAGGCTTAGAATTATGTTGGCAGCACTGATGTACATTAGTTACTCGAAGTTAATCTGAAATTTTAGGTACCATACGTGTGCAACATTCAGAGGTGTTGGCTAGCATACTTTCTGATATATTTATTGGTATTAGGATAAAGAAAGAGAATGAGCATTCATTAGCAGTTGGCAGCCCTGCTGACTATCAAGTATAAGCATAGTCATATCTGTTATAGTACACAAAGCACGTACGAAATTCGGTTAAAATCCAATTGATAGTATAGATGTTAGATGTACTTAAACATTGGACTTATCAGTAGGCTTAGAATCATCTTGGCAACACTGTCATATATGGGCTCCTTAAAATGTATCTGGAATGTTATTATCCCTGTGTGTGCTAATTTTGGAAAATTTCGCATGCATAACGTCTGAGATATCCAACGTAGAGCTTAAAAGTGAATTGTGATTTTTAGCAGTTGGTAACTCTGAAATCATTTACAATTATGTCCCTGAGATATTCAGATTTAGATATTTCCTTAAACCGAATTTGGTTTCGATAACTGCAGTCTTTTAGGGGTTGATAGGGGGAGACACACAAAGACAGACAGACAGACATTTGCCTGGATCGATGTCATTAGTCTATCTCATCATCATTTAAAAAAAAGTGAAAAGTAAGCTAAAATACCACGTAGAATATACGATAGCTAATGTATAACATCCTACCTTAGGTGCTTCGATACTGTGCTGACCAGTACCCTCAGCTTATTGACATTACACATGTGTTGTACCGCAATCATTTGCCATCAGCGTTCAGATGTTACAGATCGTAACGTAAAAGCTTGTATACAAGCACAATTCCGGTATAGGCTTCAATAACGTTATTCGTACCTGCATTACGAGTCCTTATTGGCTCAGCTGCAAGAAATCAAAGATGGAGGAAACTTGTGGATTGAGATTAATAGTTGCAGTTCATTGGCATTATTAATGCAAATCAGTCATTTAGTACCGTTACGTTGAATACAGGAAAAGGCACTGACTGATTAAACGCATTTCTGTCAGTATTTAAGATTTAACTGAAATCATTCGACATTTAGCCATATGGATGAAGCTGTGAATCTGCACAGCTCATGAAATGTGTACGAGTGCTAAGGCGTTAACTTGGTACCTAATGGGTCTTGGGTTCGAGACGCTCCATGGTCAGAATTTTTATTCTTTTTGAATTATTTCGTTGTGTCAACACTACTGTGCGATGCAACTTTTCAACTTCGATTTACTCGAATGATCTAGGGGGGCGATGTTAATAATGGATATTGGTAGGGAAAAATCTTTCTATTTTATCATTCGAATTTGTACTTTCCCAATCAAAACCATGAATATTTGTATTATTCGTGAAACTAATATAATTTTCACAGCACACTGATTACTCCACAGTAAAATAATAATAATAATAATATTAACAATAATATGAAGTAGTTCCATGACGATCTAAAGGACCTAATTTTCTTTATACTTAACATTCATGCCAATGATTAATCTACATAGACCTATCTAGAATAATTACGAGATTAAGTTGGTAATACTAACTTTTCTATTTAGATTGGAATATATCTGAAGTAATGTATTCCAATACAGATCTACAGTTGGCAGCCTTGGTGACTCTGAATATATTCTTAGTTCCATATCTTAAGGTAAAGAATGCTCATGCTAAATTTGGTAAAGTCCAATGGATAGTATGGACGTTGCATGCTGTGAAATATTTGATGTATCAGTGCGAGTAAAATCATATTGGCAACAACATCAAGAAGGCGTTTTCAGAATTAATCTGAATTATTCCTATATTTTATAGTGCCAATTTTGGATAAAATCCATTTCTTAGTATAGAAGTTACATGCATTTAAAAATTGGCCCTATAAACAGGCTTAGAATTATGTTGACAGCACTGATGTGCATTAGTTGCTCCCAAATAATCTAAAATTTCAGGAACTATTCGTGCGCAAAATTTAGAGCTGTTGGCTTGCATACTTTCTGATATATTGGTATTAGGATAAAGAGAGTGAGCATTTATTAACAAATAATAATAATAATGCTAACTGCGCCAGGATACGAACCTGCAACCTTGGGTTCAGCAAGGGAGAACGTTACCCCTGAGCCACGCAGCCAGCCGCATTTATTAACAGCTGGCAGCGCTAATGGCTCTTAAGTATAAGCATAGTCATATCTGTTATAGTACACAAAGCACGTACGAAATTTGGTTAAAATCCAATTGATAGTATAGATGTTAGATGTACTTAAACATTGGACTTATCAGCAGGCTTAGAATCATCTTGGCAACACTGTCATACATGGGATCCTTAAAATGTATCTGGAATGTTATTATCCCTGTGTGTGCTAATTTTGGAAAATTTCGCATGCATAACGTCTGAGATATCCAACGTAGAGGTTAAAAGTGAATTGTGATTTTTAGCAGTTGGTAGCACTGACATCATTTTCAAATATGGGCGTGAGATATTCCGGTATACATCTTTACTCATACTAAATTTGGTTTCGATTTCTGCAGCCGTTTTGGAGTTGACAGGGGGGGGGGGGGGTGCACACACACACAGCCTGACAGACAGAAGGACAGACAGACAGACTCACATTCTCCCGGATCGATCTCATAAGTGTACTTTTTCCTCATTTTTGCAGAATGTGAAAAGTAGGCTAATAAGGAGTGGTGAAGCAGCTGCCTTTAAAGCAGAATGGGAAAAATTATTTTTCTGTACAGCTTATAAAGGGTATGCCAAATGTTTAGTGTGCCACCGAGATTTAATGAGTAAAAAAAACACACAATTTGGAACGGCACTGCAGTGCCAACCACAGGGATGATTACGGTGACTTGACAGACGCCAGTCGGCAATCGAAGTTGGAAGAATTGAAAGAAAATTTCAAGCTGCACTTTCCTGTAAGTATTATTGCCTTAATTTTAAAATGCTTGCTTACAAATGGGAATGAACAAATGATTTAATTATCTGAAGAACACTAAAATTGTGACTTGCCGTATTTTTGTCTGACAGGAGATAGAGGAGAGTGAGGTTGGTGGACCGATTTTACGAGCAAGCTACAAATGTTCGATGCGAATTGCCGAAGCTGGGAAGCCCTTCGCGGAAGGGAATTTCATCAAGGAGTGCCTAATGGACGTGGCGGCATGTATTTGTCCTACGGAGGTAGTTGAGAAATTTGAAAACATCTCTCTTTCTCCTCAAACTGTGGCTCGCAGAATAGACGATATGTCCGTTGATATGGAACAGCAATTAATGGAGAAGGCAGCAAAATTTGTATAATTTTCCATCGCCCTCGACGAATCAACCGACATTGCGGACATAGCATAGCTCGTTATTTTTATTCGAGGGGTGGATGACGATCTTCGGGTCACCGAGAATTTCCTCGACTTGGTAACACTCAAAGTCACCACTACCGGTTTCGATATTTTCCAAGCTGTGGAGGGTGCTTTTGAATCAATGGGATTAAAATGGGAGCGGTTGACGAGTATAACGACGGATGGAGCTCCTGCTTTACGATGTGTACGCATGGGGTTCCTCAGATATGTAAAGTTAAAAATGGCTGAGAACGGTAGTACCCTAATGGTGGCGATCCATTGCTTCATACACCAGGAGGCAATCTGTGCAAAAGTCGCCAAGCGCAAAGATGTAATGGGAACAGTTGTGCGAATGGTAAATTATCTTCACTCCCATGAACTCACGCACCGTCAATTCAAAGAGTTCTTGGATGACATCGAAGCGGAGTGTCCGGATATCCCGTACCATGCAGAAGTAAGATGGCTGAGCAAGGCGAAGGTGCTGAATCGTGTGTTTTTCTTGCGGAACGCAATACATACATTCTGTGACATGAAAGGGCGGCCCGAAGTTCTTTTGCGTGACCCTAAGTGGGTGGCGGACTTGGATTTTTATGTGACATTACTGCCCATCTGAATAATTTGAACACTTCGCTTCAGGGCGAAAAGCACAACATCTGCGATTTGGTGGAAAAAATTGAAGCGTTCACAAGAAAATTGATTTTGCGGGAAAACCAGTTACGTGCAAGGAACACAGGACATTTTCCATCGTTTGAAACAGTGAAAGGTGTCGACTTTGATGAGTACTTGGAGGTAATTCGCCAAATACAAGAAGAGTTTGACAAGCGATTTTCAGAATTATCAGAACTCCAAGCGGTGTTAGATGTATTTGTTCGACCATTTTCTATTAGTGCAGACAGTGTTCCACAGCTATTTCAATTAGAGCTGATTGAACTGCAATGCAATGTTCGTCTTAAATACCTCTTTCTAAATGTCACGAAGTTAAGAAAACTACAATGCAATGTTCGTCTTAATGACCGCTTTCTAATGTCACGAAGTTTAGAAGAATTTTACAGTGGCTTTCCGCAAGGAGAATATCCCCTTTTGTAAAGACATGCAAGTGAAGTTCTGTCAATGTTCGACTCAACGTACATTTATGAGCGCTTCTCTTCAGTTCTTAAGCTTACCAAAAGTAAACATCGTGCAACGATGAGTGATAGAAACTTGCGCAATTGTTTTCGAATAGCTGTGTCCAGAAATATTGTAGCCAATTTGGAGAAGATTGTTTCCTCCAAAACTAGAAATTCGTAAAAACGACGGAGAAAGAGTCACTCAAGGCCTGTACTATCTGTTCATATTGGTAAAATGTTGTTGAATTTTCCTCTCTAATATGTTCTCATTTCATTTTGTAATAAAGCACAATATTCTTTACTTAACACTTGCGTTCGTTTCCTACACATTCCATGCATCGGAGTACCATTCGATTTGTATACATATATATTATGGCAGTATATATCCTATTATGGTAAAACAGCCCTATCAATATGATGCCAACAATGCCACAAAAGCCGTCGCCTGCATCTGTGCGTACGTATCTAGTTATTGCGGTACGAACATAGTCCGTGTGTCTCAGATCTCCTCGCTGCCACAGTGTAGTGGTGGTAGGGGAAGGAGCGCTAGTCTGACTGCCCAGTGCTCCCCGAGCGCGGCCGCGCTCTCGGAGCGCAATGACTGGATGGTCCTGATCTAGGCTTACAGGATAGAGCCACATCGGTGAAGTGGGATACATACTTGTTATTCCCCACCCCATTTAATTACGCACGTTAATGTGCTGACCCACTGAAAAGCGATTCGTTTATCAGATGTGAAAAAAAAGGCAGCAGAAATCTTCACTCAGATAAAAGAAAGGGTTATACTGAGATTACAGTTTCAAACATGATATCTGATTACTTCATGTTATATTGGCATAACAAATGCCAAGTCTCACTTTTCTAAACAACATACTTCTTGAACCTTCCAACACAAAATTCTAATCACTAGTCTACATTCCCGATCTTTATCATAATGTTCAGACGTCACTGCCGTGGAACTCCCAATCGTCCTCTTTAATAAACATGAATGAATGTAGTGAATTATCCCCTGGAATAAGCTGTAAAATATAGTTATTAGAGAGTAAACCGCATTTGAAATAGTAAGTAGGCTAATGCAATGTGTCCGGTCCTAATCTTGAACACCTGTTTAGTCTCTATCTTGCCATTTCAGCAATTTGTCTTCAACTTGGGTCGAGCTTCTACAGATATATTTTTGTATTTTTTTTTTAATATTTAAAAATGTTTGGCCATATCTCAGAAATTCTTTCACACTTGCAATGGAGATGGATCGTATATCATGGACACATACCTCCACACTGATTTTACGATGATTTTGTCACACATACATCAATATAATTTCACCTTCTGGTCATGAACATCTGTGCCTAATCATATACTACGTACTCTTCCTCTTGAAAATTAACTATTAACATTGAACACAATCAACAACCCATTTGCCTAATACAATATTAAAACGTATGTGTCACCCCTTCCATTTGCTATTTCTCTTATGAATGCTGTTCTCTATTTCCTCCTCCCTTTATTTAAAATTGAAATCCATTGGCAGATTAATCACTCCCGCACCTGGGCACAACACTACTGTGAGCGAGGCTCCGCTTGGACAGAACGTGTTCATGAGATGACTCAATTCAAGAAGTCTCGTCATAACAGGTGGGACACCTCAAGTCTCTCTATCGCTTTAACAGTAGAAAGTGCCGGGTGGGTTGTCGTATTCATTAACAGCAGTGTAATTCTGGTTTAAAAGTAAATAATGCCATTCATACCGTTGACGACAAATCGCAGCGTAAATTTAAACGTACCACCACATCAAACAACATGGAGTAGTGGGCTACGCGTTGGAGCAACTTAGCCATTTTCCGTCTTGTCTTTAAATGAATAATGGCATTTGATCTTTGTTCCCTTTCATTTCACACAGTACATTTATTGTTACAAGATAAAATTATTTCGTATTGGAATGCTGTGAATGATACACAACCCGTTGCTGATATGATCTCTAAAGCCTAAACATACCGTACTGAAAAATCAATTATGTCGAAGAAGAAGTTAAAATATTGTTTACTAATTATCATATACTGTACTAACATACGCTCTACCAGTAGCATACCAGTAATCCTATCATAACCAACCAGAGGTTTCCTCTGAAATATCAAAAACTTTGATTGCGTCAAATATTATACATAATGTTGTATATACTATATACAGGATGAAGAACAAATCCCGTACTTGGAGGTCAGCATGCGGTTCCTCGTCGAAATTCATGGCAAAGGCTTATCTAGGAAGGCCTGGTCCTGCCAATATGTTTAATAGAAATGCGAGTTAAGAAACGAGGCTCTGGCAACGCTGTAACTGCGTGCAGCATGGCCAAGAGAACAGCACGCATGAAGTCTGCGCTGTGCCGGTGCTGTCTCATTAGCTCAGTGCGAAAAGGTATGCCGTGAAGGTCGGTTATGGTCCAATGGCGTTCGCGTCAAAGAGTTCTTCAGTTAAAGTCTCAAATTGTATCCAATGTACACCTCCACAATGCAATCAATACATTATGTTGTGTACTGTGTCTTACATTGCTGTTACTTCTCTACTTCTTTCTTATTTCGAAGAGACCCGCTACGGACCACGCACCAATTTCAATTCTTCACTCTTTGTTGTTTTCTTCCCAATATTTCTTCGTTCTTAGACTATGTTGCTTCTTTCTGTCCTCAGACCACTTCGCCCCAGGTTTCCTTTCCACTCTACCCTGGCGTACTTCCAAACATAACACCTTCTCTGTCCAAAGTGTCTTCATCTCTTATATTATTTCCTTCTGTTACCTTTATTTAAACATTAAAACATAACATGAGCCTCTTACATACGTAAACGACCACTTAGTTTCGTCCATGGCACAAATAAAGCCAGTAACATCGTCTGCATCCAATGATATACACTAGATTGCCCATTATGATACGCACAATAATTCCATTCCGTACGCTGCCACGAAATTTGAAAAGTGGTATGAGAACTGGAACGGGATCTACTCAGCCTCGGGTGGTCCAAATGAGTAGATGGGGTTCGATTCCCACCACATCCATCCTCGAAGTGGTTTTTCGTGGTTGCCCGCTTCATCTTCGGGCAAATGCCGGGATGGTCCCTACCGTCAGGTCACGGCCGCCTCCTTCCCTCTTCCTTGTCTATCCTTTCTATTCTTCCCATCCCGTCCCATCCCACATGAGGCCCCCTGTTCGCTTTGCAGGTGAGGCCGCATTGGGTGAGGTGCTAGTCCCGCCTCCCCAGTTGGATCCCCCGACTCACTCTCAAGCGCCAGGACACTGCCCGTAGAGGAGGTAAAGGTGGGATCTCTCGCTGAGTCCGTGGGAAAAGCCTACTTGGAGGGTAAACTGACTACGAAAGAAAAATCGTTTGAAGTCCAGTCTTATCTTCACAGAGCCACGAACTGACGTCACACAAAACGACGACCTGACGTAGATTCGAACCGTAGTTCGTTGGTGGTTGTGGTTTGGATAATACAGCAGTCTACTCAGTGAGCTACGACGGCTGGTACGGTGATATGATACACATTCCGCCGCAGGATGCGACAGTGTTGCCGGCTTCTCGTTTTCATACTCGTCTTTTCAAATAACACCCGCTCCGATTTTGCTATAGAAACTTTTGTCTTGCATTTGGATGAGAAGTCGCATGACGACCTCCAAGTACGGCATATTTCTTCACCCTGTATTACTTCTATAAGGGGCTTCGGTGGCGTGGTCGATAGCATGCTGAACTGCTAAGCCCAAGATGGCGTGTTCAAACCCGGCCGAAGTCGTCGGATTGGTTAAGAGCGTTAAAATTCTTCAGTATGCCTTTCTTCGAAGGGGAAATAAAGCAGGCGTGCCCATGTCATAGATTTATGGCAGGTAAAAGCACCTACCATTACAATTGGTAGTGTGTAGAAAAGTTTTTAGGTTATATTTGGCGAGTTAGAAACGCTCTATCAAGTTCCAACGTTCTCCGCCAGTGTTAGTGACAGAAGCATCTGGTAGCCACAGTTGGAAATAGTTGAAATTGAACTTCCATACTAAGAAATGGATTTTATCCAAAATTGGCACTATAAAATATAGGAATAAATCAGATTAATTCTGAAAACGCCTTCTTGACATGTTGCCAATATGATTTTACTCGCACTGATACATCCAATATTTCACAGCATGCAACGTCCATACTATCCATTGGACTTAATTTTGTATGTGCATTCTGTACCTTAAAATATGGAACTAAGAATATATTCAGAGTCACCAAGGCTGCCAAATGTAGAGCTGTATTGGAATACATTACTTCAGATATATTCCAATCTAAATAGAAAAGTTAGTATTACCAACTTAATCTCGTCATTATTCTAGATAGGTCTATGTAGATTAATCATTGGCATGAATCTTAAATATAAAGAAAATTAGGCTCTTTAGATCGTCACGGAACTACTTTCATATTATTGTTAATATTATTATTATTATTATTTTACTGTGGAGTAATCAGTGCTGTGAAAATTATATTAGTTTCAAGAATAGTACAAATATTCATGGTTTTGATTGGGAAAGTTCAAATTCGAATGATAAAATAGAAAGATGTTTCCCTACCAATATCCATTATTAACATCGCCCCCTAGATCATGCGAGTAAATCGAAGTTGAAAAGTTGCATCACACAGTAGTGTTGACACAACGAATTAATTCAAAAAGAATAAAAATTCTGGCCATGGAGCGTCTCGAACCCAGAACCCATTAAGTACCAAGTTAACGCCTTAGCACTCAAACACATTTCACGTACTGTGCAGAATCACAGCTTCATCCATATGGCTAAATGTCGAATGATTTCAGTTAAATCTTAAATACTGACAGAAATGCGTTTAATCAGTCAGTGCCTTTTCCTGTATTCAAAGTAACGGACCTAAATGACTGATTTGCATTAATAATGCCAATGAACTGCAACTATTAATCTCAATCAACAAGTTTCCTCCATCTTTGATTTCTTGCAGCTGAGCCAATAAGAACTCGTAATGCAGGTACGAATAACGTTATTGAAGCCTATACCGGAATTGTGCTTGTATACAAGCTTTTTTTTACGTTACGATCTGTAACATCTGTACGCTGATGGCAAATGATTGCGGTACAACACATGTGTAATGTCAATAAGCTGAGGGTACTGGTCAGCACAGTATCGAAGCACCTAAGGTAGGATGCTATACATTAGCTATCGTATATTCTACTTGCTATTTTTAGCTTACTTTTCACTTTTTTTTAAAATGATGATGAGATAGACTAATGACATCGATCCAGGCAAATGTCTGTCTGTCTGTCTTTCTTTGTGTGTCTCCCCCTATAAACCCCTAAAGATTGCAGTTATCGAAACCAAATTCGGTTTAAGGAAATATATATCTGAATATCTCAGGGACATAATTGGAAATGATTTCAGAGTTACCAACTGCTAAAAATCACAATTCACTTTTAAGCTCTACGTTGGATATCTCAGAGGTTATGCATGCGAAATTTTCCAAAATTAGCACACACAGGGATAATAACATTCCAGATACATTTTAAGGATCCCATATATGACAGTGTGCCAAGATCATTCTAAGCCTGCTGATAAGTCCAATGTTTAAGTACATCTAACACCTATACTATTAATTGGATTTTAACCAAATTTCGTACGTGCTTTGTGTACTATAACAGATATGACTATGCTTATACTTGAGAGCCATTAGGGCTGCAACTGTTAATTAATGCGGCTGGCTGCGTGGCTCAGGGGTAACGTTCTCCCTTTCTGGGCCCAAGGTTGCAGGTTCGTATCCTGGCGCAGTCAGCTGGCATTTGAGTGTGCGCAAATGCGAGAGAGCCGTGTCAGTAGATTTACTGGCACGTTGAAGATCCCCTTCTGGACAAAATTACGGCACCCCGGAGTCTCTAAAAGCCAGAGTAGTTAAAAGGGACGTAAAACCAATAACATTATTATTATTTGTTATTAAATGCTCACTCTCTTTATCCTAATTCCAATATATAAGAAAGTATGCAAGCCACAGCTCTAAATTTTGCGCACGAATACTTCCGGAAATTTTAGATTACTTGGGAGCAACTAATGCACATCAGTGCTGCCAACATAATTCTAAGCCTGTTTATAGGGCCAATTTTTTAATGCATGTAACTTCTATACTAAGAAATGGATTTTATCCAAAATTGGCACTATAAAATATAGGAATAATTCAGATTAATTCTGAGCACGCCTTCTTGACGTTGTTGCCAATATGATTTTACTCGCACTGATACATCCAATATTCCACAGCATGCAACGTTCATACTATCCATTGGACTTCAACCAAATTTTGTATGTGCATTCTGTACCTTAAGATATGGAATTAAGAATATATTTAGAGTCACCAAGGCTGCCAACTGTAGAGCTGTACTGGAATACATTACTTCAGATATATTCCAATCTAAATAGAAAAGTTAGTATAACCAACTTAATCTCATCATTATTCTAGATAGGTCTATGTAGATTAATCATTGGCATGAATCATAAATATAAAGAAAATTAGGTTCATTAGATCGTCACGGAACTACTTCATATTATTGTTAATATTATTATTATTATTATTATTTTACTGTGGAGTGATCAGTGCTGTGAAAATTATATTAGTTTCACGAATAGTACAAATATTCATGGTTTTGATTGGGAAAGTACAAATTCGAATGATAATATAGAATGATATTTCCCTACCAATATCCATTATTAACATCGCCCCCCTAGATCATTCGAGTAAATCGAAGTTGAAAAGTTGCATCGCACAGTAGTGTTGACACAACGAAATAATTCAAAAAGAATAAAAATTCTGACCATGGAGCGTCTCGAACCCAAGACCCATTAGGTACCAAGTTAACGCCTTAGCACTCGTACACATTTCATGTACTGTGCAGATTCACAGCTTCATCCATATGGCTAAATGTCGAATGATTTCAGTTAAACCTTAAATACTGACAGAAATGCGTTTAATCAGTCAGTGCCTTTTCCTGTATTCAACGTAACGGTACTAAATGACTGATTTGCATTAATAATGCCAATGAACTGCAACTATTAATCTCAATCCACAAGTTTCCTCCATCTTTGATTTCTTGCAGCTGAGCCAATAAGAACTCGTAATGCAGGTACGAATAACGTTATTGAAGCATATACCGGAATTGTGCTTGTATACAAGCTTTTACGTTACGATCTGTAACATCTGTACGCTGATGGCCAATGATTGCGGTACAACACATGTGAAATGTCCATAAGCAGAGGGTACTGGTCAGCGCAGTATCGAAGCACCTAAGGTAGGATGCTATACATTAGCTATCGTATATTCTACGTGCTATTTTTAGCTTACTTTTCACTTTTTTTTAAAATGATGATGAGATAGACTTATGGCATCGATCCAGGCAAATGTCTGTCTGTCTGTCTTTGTGTGTCTCCCCCTATAGACCCCTAAAGATTGCAGTTATCGAAACCAAATTCGGTTTAAGAAAATATCTATATCTGAATATCTCAGGGACATAATTGAAAATTATTTCAGAGTTACCAACTGCTAAAAATCACAATTCACTTTTAAGCACTACGTTGGATATCTCAGACGTTATGCATGCGAAATTTTCCAAAATTAGCACACACAGGGATAATAACATTCCAGATACATTTTAAGGTGTCCATATATGACAGTGTTACCAAGATGATTCTAAGCCTGCTGATAAGTCCAATGTTTAAGTACATCTAACATCTATACTATCAATTGGATTGTAACCAAATTTCGTACGTGCTTTGTGTACTATAACAGATATGACTATGCTTATGCTTGAGAGCCATTAGGGCTGCCAACTGTTAATAAATGCGGCTGGCTGCGTGGCTCAGGGGTAACGTTCTCGCTTGCTGGGCCCAAGGTTGCTCGTTCGTATCCTGGCGCAGTCAGCTGGCATTTGAGTGTGCGCAAACGCCAGAGAGCCGTGTCAGTAGATTTACTGGCACGTTGAAGATCCCCTTCTGGACAAAATTACGGCACCCCAGAGTCTCTAAAAGCCAGAGTAGTTAAAAGGGACGTAAAACCAATAACATTATTATTATTTGTTATTAAATGCTCACTCTCTCTATCCTAATACCAATATATAAGAAAGTATGCAAGCCACAGCTCTAAATTTTGCGCACGAATAGTTCCGGAAATTTTAGATTATTTGGGAGCAACTAATGCACATCAGTGCTGCCAACATAATTCTAAGCCTGTTTATAGGGCCAATTTTTTAATGCATGTAACTTCTATACTAAGAAATGGATTTTATCCAAAATTGGCACTATAAAATATAGGAATAATTCAGATTAATTCTGAGCACGCCTTCTTGACGTTGTTGCCAATATGATTTTACTCGCACTGATACATCCAATATTGCACAGCATGCAACGTTCATACTATCCATTGGACTTCAACCAAATTTTGTATGTGCATTCTGTACCTTAAGATATGGAATTAAGAATATATTTAGAGTCACCAAGGCTGCCAACTGTAGAGCTGTACTGGAATACATTACTTCAGATATATTCCAATCTAAATAGAAAAGTTAGTATTACCAACTTAATCTCGTCATTATTCTAGATAGTTCTATGTAGATTAATCATTGGCATGAATCATAAATATAAAGAAAATTAGGTTCATTAGATCGTCACGGAACTACTTCATATTATTGTTAATATTATTATTATTATTATTTTACTGTGGAGTAATCAGTGCTGTGAAAATTATATTAGTTTCACGAATAATACAAATATTCATGGTTTTGATTGGGAAAGTACAAATTCGAATGATAAAATAGAAAGATTTTTCCCTACCAATATCCATTATTAACATCGCCCCCCTAGATCATTCGAGTAAATCGAAGTTGAAAAGTTGCATCGCACAGTAGTGTTGACACAACGAAATAATTCAAAAAGAATAAAAATTCTGACCATGGAGCGTCTCGAACCCAAGACCCATTAGGTACCAAGTTAACGCCTTAGCACTCGAACACATTTCATGTACTGTGCAGATTCACAGCTTCATCCATATGGCTAAATGTCGAATGATTTCAGTTAAATCTTAAATACTGACAGAAATGCGTTTAATCAGTCAGTGCCTTTTCCTGTATTCAACGTAACGGTACTAAATGACTGATTTGCATTAATAATGCCAATGAACTGCAACTATTAATCTCAATCCACAAGTTTCCTCCATCTTTGATTTCTTGCAGCTGAGCCAATAAGAACTCGTAATGCAGGTACGAATAACGTTATTGAAGCCTATACCGGAATTGTGCTTGTATACAAGCTTTTACGTTACGATCTGTAACATCTGTACGCTGATGGCCAATGATTGCGGTACAACACATGTGAAATGTCCATAAGCAGAGGGTACTGGTCTGCACAGTATCGAAGCACCTAAGGTAGGATGCTATACATTAGCTATCGTATATTCTACGTGCTATTTTTAGCTTACTTTTCACTTTTTTTTAAATGATGATGAGATAGACTTATGGCATCGATCCAGGCAAATGTCTGTCTGTCTGTCTTTGTGTGTCTCCCCCTATAAACCCCTAAAGATTGCAGTTATCGAAACCAAATTCGGTTTAAGGAAATACATATCTGAATATCTCAGGGACATAATTGGAAATGATTTCAGAGTTACCAACTGCTAAAAATCACAATTCACTTTTAAGCTCTACGTTGGATATCTCAGAGGTTATGCATGCGAAATTTTCCAAAATTAGCACACACAGGGATAATAACATTCCAGATACATTTTAAGGATCCCATATATGACAGTGTGCCAAGATCATTCTAAGCCTGCTGATAAGTCCAATGTTTAAGTACATCTAACACCTATACTATTAATTGGATTTTAACCAAATTTCGTACGTGCTTTGTGTACTATAACAGATATGACTATGCTTATGCTTGAGAGCCATTAGGGCTGCCAACTGTTAATAAATGCGGCTGGCTGCGTGGCTCAGGGGTAACGTTCTCGCTTGCTGGGCCCAAGGTTGCTCGTTCGTATCCTGGCGCAGTCAGCTGGCATTTGAGTGTGCGCAAATGCCAGAGAGCCGTGTCAGTAGATTTACTGGCACGTTGAAGATCCCCTTATGGACAAAATTACGGCACCCCGGAGTCTCTAAAAGCCAGAGTAGTTAAAAGGGACTCAAAACCATTAACATTATTATTATTTGTTAATAAATGCTCACTCTCTTTATCCTAATACCAATATATCAGAATGTATGTAAGCCAACAGCTCTAAATTTTGCGCACGAATAGTTCCGGAAATTTTAGATTATTTGGGAGCAACTAATGCACATCAGTGCTGCCAACATAATTCTAAGCCTGTTTATAGGGCCAATTTTTTAATGCATGTAACTTCTATACTAAGAAATGGATTTTATCCAAAATTGGCACTATAAAATATAGGAATAATTCAGATTAATTCTGAGCACGCCTTCTTGACGTTGTTGCCAATATGATTTTACTCGCACTGATACATCCAATATTTCACAGCATGCAACGTTCATACTATCCATTGGACTTCAACAAAATTTTGTATGTGGATTATGTACCTTAAGATATGGAACTAAGAATATATTCAGAGTCACCATGGTTGCCAAATGTAGAGCTGTATTTGAATACATTACTTCAGATATATTCCAATCTAAATAGAAAAGTTATTATTGCCAACTTAATCTCGTCATTATTCTATATAGGTCTATGTAGATTAATCATTGGCATGAATCTTAAATATAAAGAAAATCAGGCTCTTTAGATCGTCACGGAACTACTTCATATTATTATTATTATTATTATTATTATTATTATTATTATTATTATTATTATTATTTTACTGTGGAGTAATCAGTGCTGTGAAAATTATATTAGTTTCACGAATTGTACAAATATTCATGGTTTTGATTGGGAAAGTACAAATTCGAATGATAAAATAGAAAGATTTTTCCCTACCAATATCCATTATTAACATCGCCCCCCTAGATCATGCGAGTAAATCGAAGTTGAAAAGTTGCATCACACAGTAGTGTTGACACAACGAAATAATTCAAAAAGAATAAAAATTCTGACCATGGAGCGTCTCGAACCCAAGACCCATTAGGTACCAAGTTAACGCCTTAGCACTCGTACACATTTCATGTTCTATGCAGATTCACAGCTTCATCCATATGGCTAAATGTCGAATGATATTGTTAAATCATAAATACTGACAGAAATGCGTTTAATCAGTCAGTGCCTTTTCCAGTATTCAACGTAACGGTACTAAATGACTGATTTGCATTAATAATGCCAATGAACTGCAACTATTAATCTCAATCCACAAGTTTCCTCCATCTTTGATTTCTTGCAGCTGAGCCAATAAGAACTCGTAATGCAGGTACGAATAACGTTATTGAAGCCTATACCGGAATTGTGCTTGTATACAAGCTTTTACGTTACGATCCTAGTACGAGGCTAAAAACGTTATTCAACCCGGGACCCATACAACAGAACACGACGTTAATAACGTTATTCGACCTGCGAGGCAAGCAGCATAACACAATGCTATCCGGTCTTGTGAATAACGTTATTTGATGTTCGGAATGAGTGGTAGTTGTTCGCGACGTGTTAGAGCACGAATAACGTTATTCGACCTGCGAGGCATGCAGCATAACACAATGCTATCCGGTCTTGTCAATAACGTTATTTAAAACAACTGAGTGAATGGGGTACATTTGATTGTGTTACAACGCCAATAACGTTATTCGACTTGTGTCTCCTGCGATAACTAAAATGGTATCCGGTATGATAATAAAATATTTAAAATAACGGTATATATACAGTATCCGTTTATTCGTTCTTCGTATGAATAACGTTACAACAAACTTTCTGTTATACGTTACGCGATGTATACCGTAACGCCAAACAATTCGTTATTGAAGGCCATTATGTTAAGTTATCCAGCCCTGGTTTCCTGAGACATGTCATTTTCAATTGCCGTATATGGTGCTGCCACGTTAACTTGCTGTCAAAATGGAGCCCCAGGAAGCGATAAGTGTCAACCAACGGCAACGCAGCATCCCTGAGATGTAGTTCAGGGTGTAAATGTAGCCTCCGTAGCCGACAAAAATGGACGACGGAGGTTTTCGCTGCTGAAAAACGAAAACCCCGGTCGTGAGCCCACCTGTCGACCCGGTAGATAGCTAACTGCAATTGCCGTTCCACGACTGCCATACTTCCAGAGCTGTAATGCAGAGCTAAATCGTCTACATACAGCGATGGAACTACCGCGGACCCGGCGGCGGCAACAATGCCATTAATGGCAATCGCGAACAAGCTCAGCACTGAACCCTGAGGAACTCCATTTTCTTGGGTATAGTATTGCGATAATGTCCTACCGACCCTTACACGGAAGAGTCGGACGGACATGAAATTCGCAATGAAAGTCGGTAAGTTACCACGGAGTCCCCACTTGTGAAGGGTGAAAAGGATCCCGTAGCGCCATGTGGTGTCGTAGGCTTTCTCGAGGTCAAAGAAAACCGTGACTAGGTGCTGCTTTCGGAAAAAAACCTCCTGTATGGCGCTCTCAAGTCGCACCAGATGGTCAGTGGTGGACCTATGAGAGCGAAATCCACATTGGTACTCAGACAGGAGACCTTTATCCTCCAAGAACCACACCAGTCGACGGTTCACCATCTTTTCGAGCAGCTTACATAGGCCATTTGTCAAACAAATGGGCCTATAGCTGCTTACAAACTTGGGATCCTCTCCAGCCTTAGGAATCGGTATCACGATCCCCTCTCGCCATTGAGATGGAAACTCCCCTTCAATCCATATACGATTGAAGAGGATCAACAGTTTTTTTATACTGGATTCGCACAGATGTTTTAACATTTGATTATGTATGTTATCCGGTCCAGGAGCCGTATCCCTGCACAGTGCAAGCGCACTGCGCAGTTCCCATTCAGAGAATGGTACATTATAGGACTCCGAAGCAGCAGTGGCAAAGGACAAGGGGTGAGTCTCTGCCTCACGCTTCAGAGTTAGAAATGTAGGATCGTAACTCCCGGAGCAGGATACATCGGAGAAGTGCGAGCCAATGCTGTTGGCAATGGCGAGATGGTCCGTGATGATGTCTCCATTGATGGACACTCCGGGTATCGACAGTGATGTCGGGAGTCCGGAGATCCGACGAAGATTAGTCCACACTTGAGATGAAGGAGTATGCGCCGTCATGGACGACACATACTTTTCCCAGGTCGTTTTCTTACTCTCCCGAATCAGATATCGGGCTCTAGCACGCATCCTTCTGAAGGTGATAAGGTTGGCCATAGTGTTTTGCCTCCGATAGCATTTGAAAGCACGTCGACGATCTTTAATGGCTGCTGCAGTCTCGGCTGTCCACCAAGGGACAAGCTTCCGGCGTGAGTTGCCGGACGAGGAAGGTATTGTTTCCTCAGCAGCAGCCAAAATACCATTCGTTATGTGAATGCTATGATCGTCGACACTCTCAAAGGTATCTTCGGCAAACACCGCACGTGCCGTGAAAGTTGGCCAATCAGCCCGACGGAGAAGTCATCGACTTGGTAACTCGATGGCTCTCTGGTTCGGAAGAGTAACGATAATTGGAAAATGGTCAATATTACAAAGGTCATCGTGTACACCCCACTGTAGCAGGGGAACCAGCGCATGACTGCACAGGGTAATATCGATACTTGAATAAGTACCGTGTGCAATAGAGAAGTGCGTAGGCTCCCCTGTGTTCAACAGACACAGGTCCAGCCGCCTGATCAGCCTCTCAAAATTTCTCCCTTTACCGCTAGTGGTAACGGAGCCCCAGATGGTGTTGTGGGCATTAACATCTCCCAGAAGGAGGAAAGGAGGGGGGAGCTGAGAGACTAGATCCACCAGCTGGTCGTAATCCGGCTGAGAATCAGGCGGGATGTACACGTTACATACTGTTGCCATTACTGGCAACGAAGTACGAACTGCAACTGCCTCTAGCTGAGTACGCAACGGCACCTCTTCACTAAAGAGGCTAGAGTGGACGAGAGTGCAGACGCCACCAGCGGCCACAGCTCCGTCCACCCGGTCTCTAGAGAAGAGTTTGAAGTGACGCATTGTTGTCTCATGTCCAGGACGAAACCTGGATTCCTGAAGACAAACAATGGTTGCCGAAAACGAAGATATTAATTGTCGTAACTCAGCGAGATGAACAGAATAGCTATTACAGTTCCATTGTAATAGTGCCATGGTGTGGACTTAAGTAGAAGTGGGTCTTCTACTTATGCTTGACCGTTTGCCACCCTTCCTCATCTCTAGTTGGAGATGATGGGGCAGGAGAGCACACCTCAATCTCCACATCTCCTTCCGAAGACGAAGAAAATGGAGCGGGTGCTCTCTTTGGTTGCGCGCGGTCGTCGTCGGACCTCACGAGTCTCGCTCTTGGAGAAGAGCGAGAGCGGTGTCTAGGGACTTTCTCCCTGTCCGAAGACGGGGTACTTGTCCCCGACACGCCCCGAGCATGCTTCTTTCTAGACCGACGCAGACGTCTATTCGGGGAAGTAGGTGGTCCCTTCCCCACAGACGTCAGGTCCTTGCAAAACGAGGCCGCTCCAGCTGGCACCGCTCCTTTGGTGATGGTAGGAGCGGAATGGCCAGCAGATGGCTGAGCTGCCTTGTATGCAGGAGAGGAAGAGAAAAGGCGCTGAACCGCCCCTCTCTTCTCCGCCGGTGACTTATTTTTCCTATAGGGGAGTTCCTCCACTCTAATGGGTTTGGCTTCTGCGGGCATCACTCCCTTGATGGTCGAGGGAGCGGAAGGCCCAGCAGATGAAGGAGCCATCCCATCAGCCGGAGGTCGAGAGAGACGGCGCCGCTCCGTCCCCCTCTTCTCCACTATCTTTGTCTTATCAGGTGGGCTGGATGACGATCCAGCCCCAGTCGCAGAAGTCTTCTTTGCCTCGTTGGCAAGGGAAGACTTCTTCTCCGACCGTTTCGGAGAGGAAGATGACTTCTTCTCCGATTGCGCCGGTTTAGATGGTATAACCGGCGCCTTTTTCACAATGGCCGAAGAAGGTTGTGTAACCTTCTTCGGGCTGACAGGTCTCGCTTGGACAGCGAGGGGAGACTTTACGATCTCAGAGTAGTTCGTCGTCGAGGGTACAGCACGGGGAACGAAAGTGGCAGGGGTGATAGGTGGCGTCACCTTAGCCGCGAAAGATACCGGAAATTCGGGTGCAGTCATATCACGGTATCTCTTTCGAGCGTCGTGATATGAAAGCCGATCCAATGTTCTGATTTCTTGTATCTTTGCTTCCTTGCAGAACTCAGGGCACTGCTTCGACCGCGGAGAGTGACTTCCTTGGCAGTTAGGACACGTCGGGGGAGGCGTACACCCCACACCGTCATGTGTCCCCTTGCCACACTCTCTACACACCGCCTTGGCAGTGCACCTGGCAGAAACATGACCGAATTTCTGGCAATTGTAGCAGCGCATAGGTGGAGGGATGTACGGTCTAACGTCGCAATGGTACGACGTGACCTTCACCTGCCTAGGCACTACATCACCCTCAAAATGGAGAATGAAAGCGCCAGTATCGACGCTATCATTTCCAATTTTCCGGGTGATGCGCCTAATCCTGGTGACGCCTCGCTTCCCCAGATCCCGCATCAATTCCGCGTCGCTGTTTAAAATGAGGTCGCGATGGAATATAACTCCACGGATCTCATTCAGCGTATCGTGCTTCTCAACCTTAACTGGAATTTCGCCGAAATGCGTGCATTCCAGCAACGCTTCGGTTTGCTGCCGGTCAACGGTATGCAGCAGGAGCTGCCCGTTCCGGAGCTTGGAAATCCCGTTAAGGTCGCGATATTTCCCCTCGATTTCCTCTGAAAATAGGATCGATTTTACCTGTTTAAAATCTCCCCCGTCTGTCCTGGTAGCTACCAGGTAGCGAGGAGACCTGTCAACAGGGAACTTCTTATTAAATGCCTCATCCCAAGGCGTTTACACCTTGGAATTCGGTCTACACTCCAGAGACGGCTTTTTAAGGGTGCCACCCTGTACAGGTGTCCGTGATCGTTTACTACGCATCCCGGACGAAATCCTCCCCGAATACTGCCCACTCCGAACGGGGGCTATCACTGTGGGCGCCACCCAGCCAAGGCAATACCTACCTGGCATAGCAGATATTGCCCGGGGTCCCAGTGCCTCGAACAGGCACTTCCCCCTCGGCATGCACAGGATTTATTCAGCTCTAGTATTCGGCCATGCAGGGACCTTCGTTGTAAGGCGGATACTACTGTAGGGTACATGGCGCACCCACCTGACGGGATGGGGCATACCGTCTAGGCTTTCTGGCCAGATGGCCAAGCTGGTGGCCCTTCCCCTCACAGCACGCATGTTTATTTCTATTGGTCAAACCAGAGCTGGGACCAGAAAACCAAAATTGACCTTTATAAGGCCCCCTCTAAGTCGCCTTTTACGACAGGCAGGGGATACCGTGGATGAATTCTGCCCTCCCCAACCACAGGGGGTCTGAACAAATCAAAACTGGCAAGTTATTCGGCCATGTCGGCCCTATTAGTCGCCTCCTACGACAGGCAGATGACGGTCTAGACGTAACCGTTGGTCACTACTAGGTTAGATGACGGTCTGGACGAAACCGTTGGTCACTACTAGGTTAGACGACGGTCTAGACGTAACCGTTGGTCACTACTAGGTTAGATGACGGTCTGGACGAAACCGTTGGTCACTACTAGGTTAGACGACGGTCTAGACGTAACCGTTGGTCACTACTAGGTTAGACGACGGTCTGGACGAAACCATTGGTCACTACTAGGTTAGATGACGGTCCAGACGTAACCGTTGGTCACTACTAGGTTAGATGACGGTCTGGACGAAACCGTTGGTCACTACTAGGTTAGACGACGGTCTAGACGTAACCGTTGGTCACTACTAGGTTAGATGACGGTCTAGACGTAACCGTTGGTCACTACTAGGTTAGACGACGGTCTAGACGTAACTGTTGGACACTACTAGGTTAGACGGCGGTCTAGACGTAACTGTTGGATACTACTAGGTTAGATGACGGTCTAGACGTAACTGTTGGACACTACTAGGTTAGACGACGGTCTAGACGTAACTGTTGGACACAACTAGGTTAGATGACGGTCTAGACGTAACCGTTGGTCACTACTAGGTTAGACGACGGTCTAGACGTAACTGTTGGACACTACTAGGTTAGATGACGGTCTAGACGTAACCGTTGGTCACTACTAGGTTAGATGACGGTCTGGATGTAACCGTTGGTCACTACTAGGTTAGATGACGGTCTGACGTAACCATTGGTCACTACTAGGTTAGATGAGGTCTATGCGTAACCGTTGGTCACTACTAGGTTAGATGACGGTCTAGACGTAACCGTTGGTCACTACTAGGTTAGATGACGGTCTAGACGTAACCGTTGGTCACAACAAGGTTAGACGACGGTCTAGACGTAACCATTGGTCACTACTAGGTTAGACGACGGTCTAGACGTAACCGTTGGTCACTACTAGGTTAGATGACGGTCTGGATGAAACCATTGGTCACTACTAGGTTAGATGACGGTCTGGACGTAACCGTTGGTCACTACAAGGTTAGATGACGGTCTGGATGAAACCATTGGTCACTACTAGGTTAGATGACGGTCTGGACGTAACCGTTGGTCAGTACTAGGTTAGATGACGGTCTGGACGTAACCATTGGTCACTACTAGGTTAGATGACGGTCTGGACGTAACCGTTGGTCACTACTAGGTTAGATGACGGTCTGGACGAAACCATTGGTCACTACCATGTAAGGCCCCTGTGGAAGCCACATGGTTTCCCAAATGTTGAAATTTTTGTGTGCTTTTGAAATAGCCTACAAGTACATGAAATTCGCGAAGTATTAATATGGGAAGAGGGCGCCATTGTGGACGAAAGCATTGCAACAATGAAAATTACTCCATAGCTTTCTTCTATAGGCCTACCTATTAATCTATCACCGCGATTTCAATGCTCGCAGGTTTAGACTTGTAGTGAAATTAGCGATTATCGTTTTTGACAACTGCTATTTAACGTGATTCGCATTGGGCCATTGTATCGTTCGCAATGTCACGACTGTGTAAGACACGTCTGCTGTGATCGTCAGTGTTCATAGTTGTCGGCCAACCTTCAGGGGAGGAAGCCAAGGCCATGCGGGTGTTCCACATCGGCAAGAACTCACCTCACACGTCACTTCACACGATGGGACCTCATTATCACCAGGCTTTCTGCCTGCATGGTGCCACACTACTTTCACTTGTACTGTAGCACCCTCACCCGGATAAAACAGGGATTAGCTTTCTCTACATTTCCATTGCGGCAACATTGGGTAACATACAGAGGTTTGTAAATCACAAGATTCATCAAAGAACTAATTCAAAACAGTGACATGTTTTCTATTGCGAAAATAGTTTTTTGAGACCACCTCGTGTTGTAGGCTAGTTAGTGGCATTCGCGCTTGTCACGGTGGGTGAGTGGTTATCGTGTCGGTCTACCAACCCCAAGCTTGCAGGTTCGCTCCTCGCCGTGGTAAGTGATTTCTGAAAGGCGACAAAAATCACGAAACGCTTGGCATACGTTGTTGGCATGTTAATGAACCCATTTGAATTCAGTAGGCCGTGTTCATAATGGAAAAATTAATCTCGGGATTTTCCGTCAACACTAAAGTTCCTCCTTACTCTACTAGAAAGCGCTATAGTGTCAAGGAGCTTAGATATCTAACCTCCTTGACTTTCATAGCGTTCCAAGGAACGATGAGATTCGAGACGCAAGCTACCCTCTGGGTGTCAAATAACAAAGCTTGCACCCGGCACCCAAGGCCATACGATATTATTATTATTATTATTATTCTTTATTCGATTCGGCCAACTAGGGACCAGGTCAGTTCAACTGTCTCTTCTTCCGAGATCTAACTACCACCCAGTTCCCGCATTCGTCTCTGGTGTTGTTCTTTTCTCTCTTGGGACCACGCCTTCCCTGTCTTCAGCTTCGGCTTTTCCTGGAAAACTTTGTGCATACGTAGTTTTTCCTGAAGTAGAACATGCTCCTGGATATCTTTAGGGGAAATTTCCATTTCACATAGATCTTTCTCAACTTCCGTAAACCCTGCCCCTTTGGTTTTCTTATCTTGAAAGTACGTCAATATCCGTTTTGATATCCTGCCTGGGTTAATTCCTCTCAAGTGGCTATAAAAGGCAATCCTTCATTTTCGAATCGTGTCACTGATCTTCTCCACGTGCTTGTACAATTCGTGGTTGTGACGCCTTATTATTACTACTATCTTGGGGAGCTTCTGCCACTACTACAAGATGCTCTGCCTTAGGTATAGCCTTCTCCGTGGCTGAATACTGCGCCCCAGTTTGGCTCAATAGCCCACATGTCAAACTCGTTGACACCCAGTTGAACAACACCATGAGACTAATCACTGGTTGTATAAGAACTACACCAACATATTGGCTTCCAGCCCTCAGCAATATTCTTCCACCCCACCTTCGTAGAGAAGTTGCCTTGCTACGGGAGTACTACAAGATCATGGATCACCCTACACTACCAATTCATGAAGACATCCCCTCTCTTCAAATGAACAGGCTTAAATCCAGGAAGCCACCCATTTGTCATGCCCAGAGGCTTGTAAGAAACCATTTTGATTCCAGCATGCAGTGGATTAGTGAATGGACACTAAAAGCTTGTCCTGAGTCGAGCTCCTTCCTGGACCCTACAAGTACATCCACTCCAGGTTCCGATCTGCCTAGGAGGGCTTGGGCAACTCTCAATAGGATTCGGACAAACCACGGAGTATGCAATGGAACTTTGTTCAAATGGGGAAATTTTTTGTCTCCTCAGTGTGATTGTGGTGCTCCTAATCAAACCATCCAACACATTACAACTGACTGTCCTCTGAGGGCATATGGAGGGGACTGTTGGCGACACCTGACGTGGTCCAATGGATAGACTCATTAGACCTGAGACTGTAATAATAGTGTAAACAGTAAAAATAATGTACAGTAGATTTTAAAGTGATTTTCTTTGTAACTTTCTCTGAAATCTTGTATTGCCAAACGATAAATAAATATAAATTACTACTATTATTATTATTATTTATTATTATTATTTAGCAGCATTCGTCGCTGCCATCGTTGAGGTCCGCGTTGGATTCTCGGCTCTGTGATAAGTTTGATTCCTGTCTGTAGGCTGGAACGCAGAGCCTCGTGAGGCAACACTGAGAAGAGGTGGGCCGATTCCCTGCTCAGCCATCCTGGAAGTGACGTTCCGTGATTTCTCTACTTCTAATCCAGCCAAATGCTGGGATGGTTCCTAACTTAAGGTTACAGACACCACAATAATGCAGATTATCAGACAAATTCACGCACACTGGGCTGATATAATGCCATAACGCTCTTAGCATTGCAGGCGCGGATCTAGAGTTTGGTTTTGGGGGGGGGGGGGTCAGAGATTCGATCTAGAGTTTGGCTTGGGGGGGGGGGGGGTGTCAGAGAATCGAAATTGTTAAGAAAAATGGTATCACTAAAAACGCAATCACAAAATAACCAAACGTACAAAACCAGACCAATTTTTTTTTGCAAGCTTCATGGATAGAAATTTGATGCGTTTAGCGCACCAAAAATATTCGTACAAATTGCAACGGCGTGTTTTGCGACTTTTACATCGAGCTTCGAGAAAAGGATCAAGGTACGTTACAGTTTCGGCAAGTCGAGTTGATACCGACAAATGGAGAGAGTCACAGCTTAAATTGCCAACCAAGCTTGCAGTTTGGACGTCGGCAAAAATTTTTGGTGCGAAAAAAGCCCCAGTTTCCTATCCGTGCATTGCTGGACATTCATCGTGACATGACTATAAACATCGATTCGGTAATCACAAGGTTTGCTAAACAAAATAGACGAGTTGATTTTGTTGTATAGGCTAACTAATAGTTTTTATACAAGAGGTTTGAAGTTGGAAATATGTACAGTTGGAACAGAACATGAAATGAAAATCCACTGCCTGCTTCCAGTCCCCTACCGGGTCAGGAATGGAATGAATGAAGCCCCCACCTAGCGGCGAAGATATGAACTGTGCCGGCTGCCGAGGCCTGACGCACTCCTCTGGGGCAATGATTAAATGAATGACAGATGAAATGAAATGATAGTGGAGAGTGTTGCAGGAATGAAATTTTGACAGGGAAAACCGGAGTACCCGGAGAAAAACCTGTCTGCCTCCGTTTTGTCCAGCACTGATCTCACATGGAGTGACCGGGATTTGAACCACGGACCCAGCGGTGAGAGGCCGGCGTGCTGCCGCCTAAGCCACGGAGGCTTTGTAACAGAACATAATAATTCCAATAAAGATAATTCAGTATTGAATAAAATAAAAAAACTGTTTTTCAGTTAAAATTCGTTAAGTTTTTTGTCTGGTAATTGCGTTTTCGTTTTTTGAGTTTGCAAACAAATTTGGGTCCGTTGGGGGGGGGGGGGGGTCATGACCCCCGTGACCCTCCTCCCCCCCTTGAATCCGCGCCTGTAGCATTGTTAGTATTGTGTTACGTAATATTTATGTGATCTATATCCTGTTAAGAACTTGGGGTACCGGTAAACATATTAATGTAAGAAATGCATGTAGGTAAGTTGCAATCAAAACTCCTTTAGTATGTATACGTAACATTTCAGCCCAATAATCAGCAAATTTTATAGGTTTGTGCCGTGTCTTGTGTGCAGGGCCGGATTTATGAGTAGGCCGCCTATAGGCTCAAGTCCATTTGCCGCCTCCTCTTTTGTTCATATTTGCTGAATACATTTGTTTTATACAACAAAAGGATAGAGTTCAATGGCGTTTTCATCTCTTTTTTTAAACATAAAGTTCATTTAGTTTAAATACAAGTACAATTTTAATAGTTTACATAATAAATTATATAGTGAAATTAGTTATCTACTTGTATTTTTACTTACTGTTTTAAGATTCGTTAAAAAATAAAATGGGATTCGAACTGAATTAATTTGTTCCTGGAGATCAGTTCTCACTATTTGACACATATTTTTATACCGTACTTTAATTAGACATGAATGACAGCTTCAGACTCAGACAGACTAGACTGACACAAAACTACTGACAGCGGAATCACTGGGCTTTCCACCAACAAGTGTTGCCAGATCGGCTACAGTGTTGTCAGATAGAAACGCTCCACTTGAGCCAGTGTTGTCAAACAAATTAGATTGCACTACAAGAAAGTTATAATACAAGATTACGTGCTGTGAATTTGTATTATGTTATAGTTTTAGAAAGTAGGCTATGTAGAAGAACTAAAACATATTTTTAAGTTACATGTGTTCTTAAATTCGCACGGAAAATATTATTAACGTCTGAAATACTTCATTTTAGCTTTTGAATAAATCGCCAAACTGCCGCCCCTGAAAATTTGCCGCTCTAGGCTGTAGCCTACTTAGCCTATTTAGAAATACGGCCCTGCATATCCTGTTAATAACTTGCAGTACCGGTAAACATATTATTGTAAGAAATGCATGTAGCTAAGTTGCACTCAAAACTCCTTGAGAACGTTAACGTAACATCCTCAGTCTAATACTCAGCAATTTTTATAGGTTTGTGCCGAGTCTTGTGTGGGGTTTCACCTAGGACACCAAGCTGGCTCATCAGCGGGTTCTTGGTGTCCCTGCCCGGGCCCCCACAGGAGTAGCGAATTGCACGCTACCTCCTTTTTTTTTATGAAGCGCACCTGCGCCTCTTTATTACGAGAACTAAAAGATCAAGCAGCCGTAACCTCCCTATGAAGGCTTCCCAAAAGATGGTATATTGGCTTTCACGGCCAGTGAATTAATACTCATGCCCGAGTGCACCAACCTCGGTAAAGAGAATACCGCGGTAAACTTCCTAGTTTACCAGGGTAAAGTCGTATTTCTGTTGCACCAAGCTCGGTTTCGAGTTTTACCGCGGTAAAATGTTTACCGCCCGTGAGGGAGCGGTTATCTAAGAAAACCGTGGTAAAGTTTTCTTCATTTGTATTCTGTGGTAAAGATTCCAAAATGGAGCTTAACAACTACAGGTTATATCTCCAGTGTCTTATTTGATTTGAAAGGAATGAAGGGAGGTTTATAGAAGAGAGGCGAGATTTATTCGAAGAACTGAGCGATGCTTCATTCCAGAGAATATTTCGATTACGGAAGGAGACAGTAGTAAGATATATTTTGGACATAATTGGTGAACAATTGAAATTCTCTACTGGGAGAAACTATCCGAAATTGCCTAGAAATCGTCTTCGTATAGCACTGCGGTTCTATGCAACTGGGACATTTCAGGGAGTGATCGGTGACGTGTGTGATGTTGACAGAAAAACAGCATGCCGCATAATACACAAGGTTTCTAATGTAGTTGCCTCGTTACCGCCACAGTTTATTAAACTACCACTTACCCAATGTGAACAAAGAGAGGTTATGGAAGACTTCCACAGAATAGCTGGGTTCCCAGGTGTATTGGGTGCGCTGGACTGCACTCATGTGAGAATACAGTCTTCCCGAGGTGAAAATGGGGAGGTATTTAAAAACAGGAAAGGCCATTTCTCTCTAAACATGCAAACTGTGAGCGATTCGAACCTCATGATAAGGGATATAGTAGCAAGATGGCCAGGTTCGACTCACGATAGCACCATATTTCACGAATATCGGCTGAGAGCGCGTCTAGGCGAAAACCTTTGGTCTGGATGAAAATATTGGTCTGGAAACAATAATGTTGGCACTCTGAAAAAATTCAGTAACACCCTCTAGCGATAATATATATATATATATATTAGTAACATTGGCCATTTCTATAGAAAATTTTTCGGATTTCAATGGCAGCGGGCAACGTATACTACTCGAGTTCCCGAAATTTTGATGAGGGCTGAAATTGGGAGATCTAGGACGTTTCATCATTTTATTTTCCATTGTTTTGCACAGCTGATTACTCGCGTTGAGACAAAATGTAAACAGTATGGGAGACAAGTGACTGTCGAAACGATCACTGCCGTCTGGATAAACCTTCGAGCATACAATAGGATAGAGAGGGCGCCCGCTATGCTTCTGTCGGCCGACCGTGGGGCCAAAATAAGATCAGCTGATGTTGGGCCAAACAAAGATATCTCCCATAAGAATAGCATTATGAAGTGACTTAAAATCCCGATTAAAGCGTATTCCTTGTGATTAACAGACTATTTCTGTTGAAGGTGGCGATAACTACAATTCCTTCTGAATATTGCTGTTCTTTTTTGTATGAAAAGTGTGAAGTATAATCGTTATATGCGATATTTTGGTGTGTTGACATATCAGTGTTGGAATGCATAGGCTAGGTAACGTGTGTAGGGCCTACATAGTTAGGAAAGTAGAATATGGTGAATAAAACACTCTTATGTATAATTTTTGTCCGTAATAATTGGCTGGCTTGGTTATATTTGTAATATTTTTACATATCTAATGCGTACAAATTGATAACCAGCACTGCATCTTAAAAGAAAACAAATGATATCCCCACTCCCAATATTTATCCCCTTCCCCTCCATATTTAGTAAATTAATTTTTGGCGGCTAGGGACTACCGGGCCATCAGCCCTGTGTACTTGAGTATGTGTTGAACTTGTCTGATAACTTAAATTTCTGTGATGACTGCAGTAGTGTATGTAGCTGCATTGGTGGTTGTTAATTCATTTAATGGGCTTGTGACAACTTGGTCATCAGCACCGTGTAGTTGGGTGTGGGTTAAACTTGTCTAATAACCTGTATTGATGTGATCATTGTAGTAGTGTGTAACTTTATTAGGGACAGGGATGAGGTAGGTGCTTCGGGACATTAACTAAGGTTCAATCCCGGCATTTGCCTGGAGGGAGTATGGAAAAACCTGAGGGATAAACCACACTCGGGATAGCCGCAGTCAGCGCCGGGATTCGAACCTGCGATATCCAAGCGTGCTGCATAATTTAACGAGCACGGCTATGCCGTTGGGTGCCAGCTGTATTGGGGAAATGTATGTAATCAAGTCTGTGTACTTTAGGTCATATATTTTAATTCTTACCCGTGAAAAGATAGCTTGTTACCTTTTTCAAACCTCTGACTGCAATTGTAAGCAGTGCAAGATATAACCGTCGCTATATAACTTCACATTCAGCTTTTTACATAAAGGAAAATGCGTATTTTATATATTTGTCATATATTAGACTGCAAAAATGGGCTCGCATATCGATAATTATTAAGTATAATCTTTACGCTCACGCTGACAACTTGGGCATAGGCGCCATTTTATACCAACATCAGCTGATCTTATTCTGGCCCTATGTTCCGCTGGCAGAGGCCTCTCTATCCTATTGTATGCTCGAAGGGATAAACTGAAGACAAGTGACTATCGAAATTAACGAATTTCTTCCGAGGGGAATAATAGCGAGAAAAGCAAGCGTCAAGAAACCGCGGTAACGAAACCGAGCGATAGTAATGGTGCACTGCTTTTACGACAATACCACGGTAAAAGTTTTACCACGGTTTCGTAAACACTGATGAATACCGAGGTTGGTGCACTCGGGCATCAGTAATTTTTCTAGGTTTGTGCCGTGTCTTGTGTGGGGTTTCGCTTAGGACACCAAGCTTTTAGTTGACTGTCAGTCAGTGCTCTGTGTAGGGTTTCATTGAATTAATAGTGTTATGGCTGTGAGTTTGTTTCGTCGCCTCGCCGCGTGAGTCACAGCCGCCCCGGGCTATGCTCTGCCTCTGTGTGTTACCTGCGCCTTACGCAACGGGTCTGCGAGGACAAAAGGGATGGACCAGAATATTCGTGACCCAGCTAGTGATGGAAATCTCGAGAAGCCGTGAATCCTGGACGGTTCTAGAAGCATTCATTGAGTCACCAGCCTGCTATATAAAGCGGCCTTACCAGCGAGGGAGGACAGTGTTTTTGAGTGAGTGCGACAATAGTTGGTCACGTGACGAGCGAAACCCAAGTGAGGCTATTGCATGCGGTGAAGTGCTGTGTGGATTGCGAAACGCAGTGGACTGTTTTCCTAGCCTGCAGACGGCGAGACAGTGTACATTCAGAACAAGTGAGTGTGGCTTGTTTACTTGAGGGAGAGTGCCGTTACTTCTAGCCGAGGACACGGACCTCATTACAGTAGGATTAACTGCATAACAGAGTGATAGGGTGAGTCGAGCTCCATAGAGGCAGCTTCTGTAAGACATTGTGGTGTTTGAAGCCATATTTTCAGTGTTGCCTTAGTAAACAAGAGTTTAGTGCTTTTCAGCCGGTCAACACGAATGAACCCAAAAGAGATGGGTTATGCCCTAATCCTGAAATAAATTACATGAGATTAATAAAACACTAGGATGACCAGTTTCGATCGTCAAGCGATCATCATCAGATCCATTACACTTAGGCTACAAAATCTATGTTTGAAATACAGGTGAAAATATTTACAATATGTACAATTATTTAGTTGCAGTATTGGTAATGCAACTGTCAGTGTATGCTAAATGCAGTATATATGTTAGGTGAAATGCTAAATGGTGATAGCTATCCGGAGATTGTACTTTAGAGAGATTATATGGTTGTAAACTATGGTTAAACTATAAAATTTTAGGCTAACTACTTATCTGATTGTCTTCCGTACTACAGCTACTCGCAGTTTCGTGCTCACTGGAACTCACTGTGCGGTCGACTGCGGTGGTTATCTTAACGACTGGTTTTTCCCTGCCTTCTCCCCCCTGTCCCTACGTGCTGTGGGGAGTGATAGCGATGTGTTTATGTTAGGTGTTGCCAACCTAGATAAGATGCATGTTATTGAATGAGGTGGGTCTACAACTATTAAAGACCGTGGATTAGCCCTCGCCACGCGTGGAGCATAACCCATTCGAACCAAGCGTTGATGGTCTTATAGTCTTATAGTTTAACCATAGTTTACAACCATATAATCTCTCTAAAGTACAATCTCCGGATAGCTATCACCATTTAGCATTTCACCTAACATATATACTGCATTTAGCATACACTGACAGTTGCAGTACCAATACTGCAACTAAATAATTGTACATATTGTAAATATTTTCACCTGTATTTCAAACATAGATTTTGTAGCCTAAGTGTAATGGATCTGATGATGATCGCTTGACGATCGAAACTGGTCATCCTAGTGTTTTATTAATCTCATGTAATTTATTTCAGGGTTAGGGCATAACCCATCTCTTTTGGGTTCATTCGTGTTGACCGACTGAAAAGCACTAAACTCTTGTTCTGTAAGACAGCTAATTGCTTGTATCTGTTTATTGTGTGGCGAACTGTAACTTGCTAAGACCTGCAATAAAACTACTATTTCTTTAAAAGGACCACTGTGTTGTGCTTCTACCCACCGTAATCCAGTTAACGAACTTGCCACTAGGGGTGGCACGTTACAATAGACTGAAGATGTCGGTCAAGCTTAGGCTACTGTTGTAACATTAAAATGGATAAGACTAAATACAGTATAAGTGAGAAATTTTCACGAAACACGGCAAGTGATGTTACAAATGTGTGAAATCACTTATCCGTTATATTAAACACTACGTACAGCTGTCATCTCGAATACCTTATACGAAGTAGGCCTATTACAATGGAATTTTCAGCATGCAGTAAAAATTAAAAATGGCAAGATTGCACGGTCGTATAAGAAACTGGTTAAAAAAAAAAGGTCTTGCGCATCTCACAATAGAGTAAAACTTCGTTTAACCGTCACTCTTTAAACCGTCAGTTTCTGTTAACCGTCATTGCTGTACTGTAATAACAAAGTGCTTTAAGGTGCAGTGACGTATTCGCATTGTTTACTTACTCTATTTTAGTGGGAAGTGAGTGTATCTGCCCACCATAGTGTTCAAACCATGACGAAAATCAAACTATTAGCCACTCAGAGGCTGAAACAATGCTGTCCAAGTGTATAAAATGGTTTGAAAGTTAAGAAGAGGCCAATGCAACGCACACACTACTGCTCCGAAAAATACGAAATATTACCGCGGTGAATGCTTGAGCATTAAAGAGGCAGAAGAAAATGACTGACTAGTTTCAAGCTACATGAACTATTTCACCTGTGAGTTTATATTACTGTACTGTACATTATTTTGCCACATTTGTAGCTACTGAACCCATGAGCCATAGGGTCCAAGGAGGTCGAATCCATGTATTTGGGGAAGAAATGAAAGAAACGTACAGTTTCTAGTGTAACATAGAGAAAGATCAAGCTAGGATGCTAGCCTAACGTTGTGCAAGCAACGAAAGCCAGGTGTTCGAGAGATGAGATCACCCCTCTTGACATTCAGAAAGGAGCTAGTCATGAGTATTAATAACCGAGTGGAAAATTCCCACTATTAGGCAAGGAAGCCTTACTCGGAAATCGAGCTTAACTTGCTGAAAAACGACAACACCGCCTATGCGCCAGAAGAAGAATAATTAAATTTAACCCGTTTACGAGCATAAAAATGAGTAAACAATTACAGTACGGTGAATCATTTCGAATGAGAGATTTTTGTGTAAAGAAAAACCCTTTAATAATTGCACAGGAGAAAACTGCAAACGCAAGTAGACGTCATCGGGGATTTACCAAGGCCTGTAGAGAGGGGAGAGTACAAAAGAACAGCAACACCTACGCAGCTGAAGACTACAAAGTAATTAATATCTCCGAATTGCACGATCGATTCTTAAGCGCAATGAGATTATTTGACATTGAGAAGACGAGCTTTCGGAAGGTATAATTTTTATAATTGTGCAACCATTATTTTAAAAGTTGGGCACGGAAAGGGCTAGAGTCTTATCTTTTTGTAGCGAAATAGTATAAAGCTCCTGGCATCACCAAGCCAAACATGCAGTTCTGAACAGCCCGAGGGGGTGTTGCTACGCATCAGTACAAGCAGTTCCAAATAGCCCGAGGGGACGTTGCTACGCATCAGTATTCAGACAGCCGTGTGGGGCGTCACTCTGCGTCACATCGAAGACAGTTTACCAGTACTCCTTGAGGGGAGAAACGCTGTAATACACCGCAGAATTAATATCCGATAGCCATAGGCGTCGCAGTATTAACAACTTGCTTGCCTCCATAAGGAGTTGTAAAGAAGAAATATTAGAGTATCGCCGTGTTGAAAAATTAGGAAAATCCTAGTTACAGGATTTAGGTCCGACAGTACACAAGTTTACAGTGAAAATGTTCGTAAAATATAGTCAGAGCAGGCTGCGAACGTTGGACTTAAGGCGATAGGTCTTTACATAAACGACCGAATATATCATAACGTGCGGAAGTACCGTAAGAGAAAGATAAACAGTTATCTAAATTAAAGAACCCAAAAAGGGAAAAACAGAGTAAGGTTCGCAACGTATCTCAGAAAAGTAGGAGTGCTAGAACCGATTAAATAAAGAAGAACGGAGGCTATAGACATTATCTCCAGAAAGCAGACGAACTATTCTAAAGCACTAGACTTGAGAAGTACTAGCTGCTATAAAATAAATCCATCGATCATCGATAGATTATCGAGGGGACCTCGATCTGGACAGACTTTCGCTAGGATCGATAAACTAGATCTAAAAGGGGAAGCCGTTCAAGCTAGAGAAATAGCCGGTCATCCAGAATAGGATTCGAAGAATTAGGATTCCAGGGAAAAGTAGATGTTTCGAGACTTTCGCATTCTGCAGGATAGGAAGCCGACATTGAATAAATTTCACCCTTGGAAACGGGAAATTAAGAGGTCACGTGTGATAGGCTAAGAAAATACGGCCTAGTGATCAAAAGTTGTGAAGTGTAAATCGATCAAGATTGTGTGTAAAAATAATATTTTTTAGTGTTTATTGTGTGTTCTAAAGGGATACACCAGTGTATTAAAAATGTCGTCAATGTTAAGTGTATTAAATATGTGTCAAAAAGTGTTTGTACATAAGATGAATTTCTATAATATGGAGTAAATTTTAAAGTGGGCCAAAATGAAACACCGCACAAGGATAAAGGTCATGAGACGACCTTAATAACATGTGAGTAATGAATTTCATTATATTTTGGTGTCAAGGAATGATTGTGTACAAATCCACCGGAGTTTTTGAGTAAAAGGGATGTGTTTAAATAAATAAATACTGAATGAACAAGAACGCGATCTGAACAAAAATAGAAATTTGAGAAACTATAAATAATTATGTAAAGAATAAATCCAGTAGAGGAAATATATAAAATGTTAATGTATTTGATGACTGTCATAAGAGCAAGCGAAATATTAGTAATTATCATGAAAGATACTTAATTAAAAGTAAATTTGAGTTATATGAAAGAAATAGCTTTTGAGCTTGTGTAAAGAATAAAGATATGAAATGAATAATAATAATAACCAAGTAAGGAAATATTAAATAAAGGTCAAATTAATTGATGTGAATATAAGAGCGTTAGAGCCTTAATAAAAAGTATAGACATGATGTTTAAATGCATGTTCTTGGAATAGAGAAAGTTATGGTCAAAGGAAAAGAATAATATAAAAATTGAAATGTGTATCAATTGTTAATATGATATTATCAGTTCTTTGGATGACGCTAGGCTTAAAAAATGTATAGCGCCAAAGGAGCGCAATTAAAGTAAAATGTCACGCTAGGAACGCGTAAAAGTTAATGTACTTGGTAAATTACTTATGAGAGGTAGTTGATTGTAGCGAATTGAGATTTGGTATAAGTCCTCTATTTGTGACGTAGTATCACGAGGCATTGTGTATGTTATTGAAAGGGAGCAAATGTATGGTAGTGAGCGTAGGTCTTATAGCTATAGGCTGACCCTAAATCGCACTTTGTATAGTCCTCTATATGGGAAAGGTTCCCGAGGCATGTGAAGAGATTCGAACTCAGAATCCTCTTATTTTGAAAGCCCCTTTATTATTCGTCGTTAATTACTCTTCCACAATCAATGAGGACCTTTCATAATTAATAAACGCCAAGATTACGAATGAGGTTTATGAGCCCAATAATATTGTTGTATGTACACGAAGAGTAGAATGCCAGGTCTCCACAAAGAACTGAGAATGAAAAGATTGTGTTTTCTAAAAGCATTTAAAGAGAGCTCTAGCCGGGGCTAGACGGGAGGGATCCCGCATAGCCATAAATAACTCTCAAGTTTCACGGCCAGACCCTTGGAGTAGGAGGGTGTCTGGAGGCCGTCTTGTAAGGAGTAATGAATACACCAGGAGTGTTTAAAGTTGTTAACGACCCGGGCGTTGAACCGAGGTCCTTGTAGATTGATATTTCCGCTTGCCTGTTCAGATCGTAGTTTTTTTTTATGTGATAATGGTCTTATAAGACGTAAGAAATAAATAACAATCCCTATTGTAATGTTGTATGGAAGTAGGATTCCACGAGTTAATTGAAGGCAACTAATTTTCGGGAGCGACCGTAGTTTTTTGACTGTGTCAAGTATCTTCATACTCTGGAGTACACAAGTAATTTCCTGATTACCTTAATGTATTTGTCAAAATAGAGAGAGATGATAACAGCTGAAAATATGTGAAAATGCCCAAAATATTGAGTTAGATAATTAACATGTAATTTTAAATGTAATTATACATTTGTTTGATGATTAAGAAAATATAAAAAGTAGTATTTAAGGTGTGCAAAGAGTGACACCATTATTACAGAAAGCATTTGAGCCAAAAGAGCTCGGAGTTATATGAAACTCACAGTTGATGCTTTATGGAAGTAAAAATAATTAGGAATTGTTGGTTTATATGGAAACCATATGTTTTAATACAATATTTGTTTTATTCTATTGTTATTCCTTGTTCATTTGGAACAAGTAGATGATTATGGGTCAGTAATTTAATTGTTTAATTGTTTGTAGCGCCATAATTTTGATTAATTAAATGTGTTAAAATAGGAGTTGATTTTGTTGTTATTTTGCAAGTGTATCCTCTAATTAATCCAAAATATGTGAGTCACAGAGTGGGGGAACTTACCGCTGCCCCGAAAATCCCGAATTGAGCTACGCTGGTGTACTGTGATTGGCATATTTCTTGCTAAAAGGGCACATGGGGGGCATAGAAGTAATGTGCTGGATTAATAACTAGAGGAACACTTAAGACGGTCATATCATGTGAAGTAAAGTAATGATAGGAATAGCTACAACGTAAAATATTAACTGACCGCATGGGTCCCTGGAAACTCATACCGAGCAGCCCTGAATTATTATATAATCAACCCTCCTATCTCTCTTTCATGGCGCCCAGTACGCAGGGCTGAGTTTTCCTAGGGAAAACCCGAGTTTTCTCGAAAAATCAAAATTTTCATTTTTTGAAAAAAATGGTTTTTCGAAATTTTGAATTTTAAAATACTTCCATAAAGGTTTATGAAATTGAATAAAAGTATCAAAAGGGTACGTCGTAGTAAATACCCGTACCAAAGTAAATTTTTACAAGAAATTGGGACACAATGGTTCAGAGTATCATCTCTCAAGCATGTACTAGTGTGGTGGCATGGGTGGCCCACTGTATTCTCATAAGATGGCATTGAGTGAAGAAGTGCAACGGCTCTTGGAGGCCATAAACAATAAGTTGGATAGCCAACAGACTGAAAATAAAGAAAGGTTAGGATCCATAACTGAAAGTTTAGAGTCACTAAAAACTAACGGTGATAATATGGGCACTAAATTAGAAGCTATCGAAGTTAAAAGTGATAATATGGGAACTAAATTAGAAGCTATCGAAGTTAACTGTGTAACAATGAACGATGAAGTGAAGGCTGAAATTAAGGAAATGAAAGAGGGGTCCAAGGTTTTAGAAAAAACAATGAGTGACAAATTTCAAGGTTTTGACACTAGGTTGGAGAACAAGTTAACTGAGTTAAAAGGGGAAATCGCAAGTGAGATTAAAAAGGAAAGTAAAGGATTTCATTCAGGATTGCAAGCCCAATTACATACTATGAACAAAAATATGGTAGATTCCCAAACTAAATGTCAAGAAAATTTTAAAAATTTAGAAACTAAATTAATTGACATAGAAACAAAGGGTGATGATTGTGAAAAGAAACTTGTAAACCAGATCCAAGGGGTGCAGGAAAATTTAGAAGCTCAGATAAAATTTAATAGCGATATCTGTAAAACTTCCCGGGATGAGATAAAAGAAAGTTTTAAGAAATTAGGAGAAGAATTTAAAGGGGTAAAGGACAAAGTAGGAAATCTTGAAGGAAAAATCGATGGAGTTCAAACCAAAGTAACTGAGATGAAAAATCAAAATAAAAAGGATGTTCAGGGTATGAAAGATCAGATTGATCATTTTACTAGGCAGGTAGATGATAACTGGAAGACGTACGAAACGAAAATAGATAAAAGATTAGGTCTATATGAGGAGCATCTCCAGAATGAAAGAAAACAACGAGAGAAAGAAAATGAGGATAACACCCATAAGATAGATGAAATAAGTCAGGGTATTAATGATGTTCAGGGAACCATCGGAACATTAAAGATCCAAGTAGGAAAAACTCATACTGAAGTTAACCAGGTCCAAGATGAAGTGGTGAAATTATATAAGAATCAAGGGAAAACTGAGGAAAAGCTTGAAGGAATTAAAGTAGATATGGTCAAAGGACAAAGAGAGATGGAGAAGAAAATAAAAGAAATACGAGAGGGCCTGGATACCATAGGTGACGTTAAGCCAGAAATTATCAATCAACATGCCATGGTCTTTAAGAAAGAGGTAGAAGACCAACTAAATGAGTTCAGGGATAGTTACAGGGACGAGAAATTCCAACTCAAAAAGGCAGAGGAAGATAGTAAAAGGAATCAAGAAAGAATTCAGAATGAATTAAGATCCCGATTGGAGAGGACTGAACATAAGAATAGTCAAATGGAAATCCAACTCATGGCTAATGAAGAAAGTGCCCGAAGGGAAAGGAAGTTAGAATTTGAGAATCAGGAGGAGTTTCCAAAGACAGGATGGGTAGATTCCCGTGAACAAGGCACAGATACGGAGAGGGACTTAGGAGGGGAGAGCCCTTATAAGAACCCAGGATATCCGATGGCGATGTCAACCCCGTACATGAATCAGACAAATGGCCAAATGAAAATCCACAGCCTGCTTCCAGTCTCCGACCGGGTCAGGAATGGAATGAATGAAGCCCCCATCTAGCGGCGAGGATATTAACTGTGCCGGCTGCCGAGGCCTGACGCACTCCTCTGGAAATGGCCAAATAATAAACATTATTAAATCGAATGAGGACAGACCAGTAAAGTTTACTGGTAATAACATGTCTATTACTCCAAAATACTGGCTAAAGGAAGTGGCAGAGTATTTAAACGAAATGAAAGTTCCTCAGGATCGGAGACTGAGAGCTATTAAAAGCTGTTGGCAGGTGATTGTCTCACCTGGTTCAGAAGCTTCAGGTACACCTTTGATACGGTGGAAGGCTTTAGGGAAGCATTTTTAAAACGATATTGGGCAGCAGACGTCCAAGAGAATTTAAGGCTAGATCTGTACTCTAGGAAGTACAGTACGAATGCACCTACTAAATACTCGGAATTTTTCACCGCTCAATTATGTAAATTCCGCGAACTTGACATTGCTCCGGCAGAGAACGACCTGTGTGCCGCCATTGCAAGACAACTTCCGTATGAGATTCAGAGGCTGTTAATCTCATCCAAAGCCAGAAGTGCTGTGGAAGTGGAGAGTGTATTACGTCAATTAGATATGACGACTTCGCACGTAACTCCTCGGCATCAAAGACAGACTGAGCAAGTACATATGGCCAGCAGTCAGGAAACCAGAGAAAAACCATCGACCAGAAATCAGTCCACCAGCACGGATACTCAGGGACTGGGTCGAGAGTATGGGCACCAGGAGCCTAGAGGAATACAACCATATTACAGAGGAGGATATCGAGGAAGAAATCCTAGGAATACAGGTTATAGGCAACAAGAGAGCCGACCCTATAACAATAACCATCAAAGGCAAGAAAACAGAAAGAAATGGGAGAATTATCCCAGAAGGAACGTAAGGCCAGAGGATAGGGATGATGAATATCGGGCCGAAATAGAAGAAAGATATCAGGAAAGTCTTCGTTATATGAACGAACGACCAGATGAACCTGATAGGCAAAAAGTCCGTTGGAGTGAGGCAATCAAGAACCGGAAATCACCCGACCGACTAGACGGAGCTCAAAGCTTGGAACTACAAGCTCAGTTAAAGAATGAGGGAAAAGGGAGCCCTCAGGATTAAAAAAAACTCCAAATTCAAATTGTCAAAAGTGGAAACATACCAGGAGCTAGAAGGTAGAAATTGTGAATTGGATAGCCAGACCAGATGAGCTAATTAACGAGGATGTGGAAGGAATCCCACCTGTTAAAAGAGAACTACCTATAATTATGTTAAGGATAGAAGGATTACTGGTCAGAGCATTAATTGATACCGGATCCACAATAAGTCTAATTACACAAACCCTTCTAAATGAATTGGAAACAAGGGGCCGAGTATTAAAGATTCCCACATCAAGTGTAAAGATTAAGGGGATTATCCCTGAAAAATCTTTAACATGCAAATTTCAGGTATACATTGATCTGATCATGGGTAACGCTGATATTTCGCAGTGCTTTTTGCTGGTAAATCAATTACCGTATAATGTCATATTAGGTATTGATTTTATCCGTGAGAACAAGGTCATTATAGACCTAGCGCAAAATTGCATTAGAATTCAAAGAGAGGATGTGGATGAACAAAACATTAACCTACAGGAACAGGATGCGAAAATAGGAGAACAGGTATGGCATATGGAAGAAGTGATTGAGGAAGGTTATAAGGACATAGAAAAGATATTTGAAGTCCTCAACATAGAACTCGAAGATAATTTGGAAACTGAGTTCGAGACCAACCTGTCAGGAAAAGTGGAGGAAGCTAAAGTTAACCTCGAAAATAAGGAACAGTTAAAGAAATTATTATTGAATTTTAGGGACGTATTTGATTCCAAGCCAGGGAAGATTGAAAATTTTAAATATGCGTTCCAAGTCAATGATTGGGCACCGTTCAGACAAAAACCATACCCGGTTGCGGAAAAACATTACCCACAAACTAAGAAAACACTGCAGGAGATGATGAATGCAGGTGTTATAGAAAAGATGGCGACACCATATGTTAGTCCATTAGTGATTGTGAGTAAACCGGATGGCTCAGTAAGGGTGTGTCTAGATGCCAGAAATTTAAATGCAAAAATCATACCAGAAAATGATTCGGCACCACCCATAAAAGAAATACTCAGGAAGTTCAAAGGCAAGAAGATTTTCACCAATATTGACATGACTTCTTCGTATCATCATCTCGAACTGGAAGAGAAAACCAGCTTGTTGACTGGATTTCAGTTCGACCAACAAACCTATTGTTTTAGGAGATGTCCGTTTGGATTGAAGACCGCAGGATCTGCATTAATAAGAGCGCTTGATCGAAACCTGTCAGAGGAAGTGAAAGATTGCACTATCCGATACGTGGATGATATTTTGCTTACCTCGGAGAATATTGTGGAACATTTAGACAAATTGAAGAAACTCTTGGAAGATTTAAGGAAGGCTAATTTTAAAATAAATGTAAAGAAGTCGAATTTTTGTCAAAGGCAAGTAACATTTTTAGGACATGTGATTGACAAGGATGGTGTTAAACCAAATCCGTGCAAATTGGAATCGATAAGGGATTTTCCAAGGCCTTTGAAGGTGAAGAACGTTCGCCAGTTTTTGGGATTGATTGGATTCTTCTCAGGACATTGTCCATCATACACAAAAACTGTTGCTCCACTACAGGACCTTCTGAAGAAGGGGGGCAAGTGGAAATGGACGGAGGAAACAGAAAAAGCATTTGTGGAGGCCAAGTAAATGCTCTTAAATTATGTGAAGCTAGGATATCCTGATTTTAATCAGAGATTTATCATTCAAACAGACGCATCCCAGATTGGAATAGGGGCAATGCTATATCAGGAAAACCCGGAAAACCCTGATAAGAAAAACTATCTAGCTTTCACAAGTAGGAGACTGAAACCACACGAGAAAAATTATACGATCAGCGAAATCAAGCTGTTAGCGATATTGCACGCGTTGCAATATTGGCGAAAGATCGTATATGGGTTTCAGGTCATTCTAAGAACGGATCATAAAGCCTTAACCTTTTTGATGAAGACTGATTTATCCAGTCAAAGGTTGATGCGTTGGGCTTTATACATTCAACAGTTTGATGTTAAGATAGAATACTGCCCAGGAAAGGAAAATATAGTTCCAGACTACTTAAGTAGACAGCCAGAGTCCAAAGAAGAGGAAGTAATGGCTATTGATTTGGAAGACCGGGATCAGCGTACTCTAAATGAGTTAAGAAGCATTAGTCAAAGGCAACGGGAGGATCCATGGATGAACATGCTCATATCTTTCCTTGAGGGAAGCTTGATAAGGGGAACACCAGCGTACACGGAAGCTAATAAGATAGCTCAAGACTACACGTTTTATAATGGATTATTATATAAGTTTGTGGACTCTGACCATACCAAATTAAGGATTGTTGTACCTGCAATCTTGCAGAGGAAAATAGTATGGTTAGCCCATAGATCGTTCGGACATATGGGAGTCGACAAAACAGTCTCGATGCTGAAAGAAGCATTTGTATGGCCGAGACTGAGAGAAACTGTAAGGGACACGTTAAAGACATGTGATTTATGTCAAAGGATCAAACCTAATGCATTTCTGATGAGACAGAAACCTATACCATTGTTGCCCGAAAGGCCAGGTCAAATCATATCTATTGATAACTTCGGACCTTTTCCAAAGGCAAGACGAGGAAATCGACACATAATGGTGGCTATGGATGTCTTCACTAAAATGGTTGTCCTTGCTCCCATACAGAAGACTAGTACCAAACAGGTGTTAAAACGACTAAAAGAAAAAGTGATACCGATTCTGGGAAAACCTGAGAATTTGTTGTCGGATCACGGCAGTTGTTTCACCAGTGTAGAATTCAGACGAGAATTAGAAAGACTAGGAATACGTCAGATTTTGTCAAGTATTCGCCATCCTGAGGCAAATCCTGTAGAAAGAGTGATGAGGGAGACGGCCAAGTACTGTAGAATATACTGTGCCGAAGAAAATTGGAAGTGGATAGATATCTTGGATATTATCGAATTTTGTATAAATAATACAATCCATGAATCCACGGGAGAGATACCCATAACGTTACATCGGAATGAGCAACCAGAGAGACCTTGGAGTCTGGTAATTCCTAGGCCAGCAGACGCCCAGCCTGGAAGAGATGTACGTATTAGAAGAGCCTTTGAGCATCTAAAAGCTCAAGCCGACAGGAGGCAAAGAAGAAATAGGCATAAGAGGTGTCATCGACCATTATTAGCAGGAGAAATGGTGTTAGTAAAAAGACCAGCCATTTCGGATCCAGGGAACCGTGTGTACAAGAAGTTCCAGAAAATGTACCACGGACCGTATCAAATAATCAGAGATTTGAGGAATAACGCATATAGAATTCGGCATTGTGAAACGGATCACGAAGTGACCATGAATTCAGCAAATTTGAAATTATATCACCCTCCCGAAGATTTCGATGAAGCAAATGAACAAGCCCTGGTTATGGAACAATTTAGAGATGAATCCGCTTTTGACATAAACGAGAATAAGGAAGAAATAGAAAATAGAGCTCAAGCATTCGAGTGCGAATGCGAATTGGAGAAATTGTATTGGGAAATTAAAGAAATAATTGAGTTTATTGAAGAAGAAAATTTCAATTTAAGAAAGGAAAATGAAGAAATAAGGAAACGGGTAGGGATAGACCAAACCCGTAAGGAAGAATGAGGTTCTGGAGATTTTATAGTCCAGACAAATAAAGAAGAAAGAAAGGGTAGGGATAGACCACTCCCGTAAGGAAGAAAGAGGTTCTGGAGACTTAAAGCCCAGACAAATAAAGGAAAAAGAAAGGGTAGGGACAGAGCGTACCCGACCTACACAATCACCGGATACGACTTTAAAGAAATAAAAACAACGGAAGGTACGGACAACGTTATGATGGCTTCGACGAATAAAGACAGATAAGATTAATTGAAATAAATTTCCTCAAAATTTTTCGAAAATTTATTTACTTAAGGAGGGGAGAGATGAACCCATGTGCCATAGGGTCCAAGGAGGTCGAATCCATGTATTTGGGGAAGAAATGAAAGAAACGTACAGTTTCTAGTGTAACATAGAGAAAGATCAAGCTAGGATGCTAGCCTAACGTTCTGCAAGCAACGAAAGCCAGGTGTTCGAGAGATGAGATCACCCCTCTTGACATTCAGAAAGGAGCTAGTCATGAGTATTAATAACCGAGTGGAAAATTCCCACTATTAGGCAAGGAAGCCTTACTCGGAAATCGAGCTTAACTTGCTGAAAAACGACAACACCGCCTATGCGCCAGAAGAAGAATAATTAAATTTAACCCGTTTACGAGCATAAAAATGAGTAAACAATTACAGTACGGTGAATCATTTCGAATGAGAGATTTTTGTGTAAAGAAAAACCCTTTAATAATTGCACAGGAGAAAACTGCAAACGCAAGTAGACGTCATCGGGGATTTACCAAGGCCTGTAGAGAGGGGAGAGTACAAAAGAACAGCAACACCTACGCAGCTGAAGACTACAAAGTAATTAATATCTCCGAATTGCACGATCGATTCTTAAGCGCAATGAGATTATTTGACATTGAGAAGACGAGCTTTCGGAAGGTATAATTTTTATAATTGTGCAACCGTTATTTTAAAAGTTGGGCACGGAAAGGGCTAGAGTCTTATCTTTTTGTAGCGAAATAGTATAAAGCTCCTGGCATCACCAAGCCAAACATGCAGTTCTGAACAGCCCTAGTTACAGGATTTAGGTCCGACAGTACACAAGTTTACAGTGAAAAAGTTCGTAAAATATAGTCAGAGCAGGCTGCGAACGTTGGACTTAAGGCGATAGGTCTTTACATAAACGACCGAATATATCATAACGTGCGGAAGTACCGTAAGAGAAAGATAAACAGTTATCTAAATTAAAGAACCCAAAAAGGGAAAAACAGAGTAAGGTTCGCAACGTATCTCAGAAAAGTAGGAGTGCTAGAACCGATTAAATAAAGAAGAACGGAGGCTATAGACATTATCTCCAGAAAGCAGACGAACTATTCTAAAGCACTAGACTTGAGAAGTACTAGCTGCTATAAAATAAATCCATCGATCATCGATAGATTATCGAGGGGACCTCGATCTGGACAGACTTTCGCTAGGATCGATAAACTAGATCTAAAAGGGGAAGCCGTTCAAGCTAGAGAAATAGCCGGTCATCCAGAATAGGATTCGAAGAATTAGGATTCCAGGGAAAAGTAGATGTTTCGAGACTTTCGCATTCTGCAGGATAGGAAGCCGACATTGAATAAATTTCACCCTTGGAAACGGGAAATTAAGAGGTCACGTGTGATAGGCTAAGAAAATACGGCCTAGTGATCAAAAGTTGTGAAGTGTAAATCGATCAAGATTGTGTGTAAAAATAATATTTTTTAGTGTTTATTGTGTGTTCTAAAGGGATACACCAGTGTATTAAAAATGTCGTCAATGTTAAGTGTATTAAATATGTGTCAAAAAGTGTTTGTACATAAGATGAATTTCTATAATATGGAGTAAATTTTAAAGTGGGCCAAAATGAAACACCGCACAAGGATAAAGGTCATGAGACGACCTTAATAACATGTGAGTAATGAATTTCATTATATTTTGGTGTCAGGGAATGATTGTGTACAAATCCACCGGAGTTTTTGAGTAAAAGGGATGTGTTTAAATAAATAAATACTGAATAAACAAGAACGCGATCTGAACAAAAATAGAAATTTGAGAAACTATAAATAATTATGTAAAGAATAAATCCAGTAGAGGAAATATATAAAATGTTAATGTATTTGATGACTGTCATAAGAGCAAGCGAAATATTAGTAATTATCATGAAAGATACTTAATTAAAAGTAAATTTGAGTTATATGAAAGAAATAGCTTTTGAGCTTGTGTAAAGAATAAAGATATGAAATGAATAATAATAATAACCAAGTAAGGAAATATTAAATAAAGGTCAAATTAATTGTTGTGAATATAAGAGCGTTAGAGCCTTAATAAAAAGTATAGACATGATGTTTAAATGCATGTTCTTGGAATAGAGAAAGTTATGGTCAAAGGAAAAGAATAATATAAAAATTGAAATGTGTATCAATTGTTAATATGATATTATCAGTTCTTTGGATGACGCTAGGCTTAAAAAATGTATAGCGCCAAAGGAGCGCAATTAAAGTAAAATGTCACGCTAGGAACGCGTAAAAGTTAATGTACTTGGTAAATTACTTATGAGAGGTAGTTGATTGTAGCGAATTGAGATTTGGTATAAGTCCTCTATTTGCGACGTAGTATCACGAGGCATTGTGTACGTTATTGAAAGGGAGCAAATGTATGGTAGTGAGCGTAGGTCTTATAGCTATAGGCTGACCCTAAATCGCACTTTGTATAGTCCTCTATATGGGAAAGGTTCCCGAGGCATGTGAAGAGATCCGAACTCAGAATCCTCTTATTTTGAAAGCCCCTTTATTATTCGTCGTTAATTACTCTTCCACAATCAATGAGGACCTTTCATAATTAATAAACGCCAAGATTACGAATGAGGTTTATGAGCCCAATAATATTGTTGTATGTACACGAAGAGTAGAATGCCAGGTCTCCACAAAGAACTGAGAATGAAAAGATTGTGTTTTCTAAAAGCATTTAAAGAGAGCTCTAGCCGGGGCTAGACGGGAGGGATCCCGCATAGCCATAAATAACTCTCAAGTTTCACGGCCAGACCCTTGGAGTAGGAGGGTGTCTGGAGGCCGTCTTGTAAGGAGTAATGAATACACCAGGAGTGTTTAAAGTTGTTAACGACCCGGGCGTTGAACCGAGGTCCTTGTAGATTGATATTTCCGCTTGCCTGTTCAGATCGTAGTTTTTTTATGTGATAATGGTCTTATAAGACGTAAGAAATAAATAACAATCCCTATTGTAATGTTGTATGGAAGTAGGATTCCACGAGTTAATTGAAGGCAACTAGGTTTCGGGAGTGACCGTAGTTTTTTGACTGTGTCAAGTATCTTCATACTCTGGAGTACACAGGTAATTTCCTGATTACCTTAATGTATTTGTCAAAATAGAGAGAGATGATAACAGCTGAAAATATGTGAAAATGCCCAAAATATTGAGTTAGATAATTAACATGTAATTTTAAATGTAATTATACATTTGTTTGATGATTAAGAAAATATAAAAAGTAGTATTTAAGGTGTATAAAGAGTGACACCATTATTACAGAAAGCATTTGAGCCAAAAGAGCTCGGAGTTATATGAAACTCACTGTTGATGCTTTATGGAAGTAAAAATAATTAGGAATTGTTGGTTTATATGGAAACCATATGTTTTAATACAATATTTGTTTTATTCTATTGTTATTCCTTGTTCATTTGGAACAAGTAGATGATTATGGGTCAGTAATTTAATTGTTTAATTGTTTGTAGCGCCATAATTTTGATTAATTAAATGTGTTAAAATAGGAGTTGATTTTGTTGTTATTTTGCAAGTGTATCCTCTAATTAATCCAAAATATGTGAGTCACAGAGTGGGGGAACTTACCGCTGCCCCGAAAATCCCGAATTGAGCTACGCTGGTGTACTGTGATTGGCATATTTCTTGCTAAAAGGGCACACTACTGTACAGATGTTTTTATCATGTTATAAATATTTTTATTTGATATTACAATCGTGTTTAATTTCTTTTCGTTCCGAAATATGTTACATTACTGAGAGAGTGATATCCCTCTATAATATAATTGATTGAGGTCATGGTTAGGAGGAATAATACAGTGTTTGTGTTATCCGTCTATTCACTCAACCGTCGCGACCACGGTCCCGACGATGACGGTTAATCGAGTTTTTACTATACATATGTTTCCCAGCGTGACGTTGGGATTTGACGAAGAAATATGACCACTGCTTAGACTTTCAAGGCCGGCGTTCATAACAATGTACTAGTTGTGCGAGCTTGTAGGTCGTGGTCCAGGCAGGATGATATCTCCCAACATTTCACCGAAAACTGCATCCGGCATTATCAAGGGTCCGCTCCTTCCGTTAGTCACTGGACCGCGGCCTACAAGCCCGGGCAACTTGTATATATTTATAATTGTGACCAAGCGCGGCTCCTGATTAAATTGTTAGGGTGGGCCAGATGATACTATTGTTGTTTCATATTAAATATTGTTTAATATTTGGCATTCATTGTTGCCAATATTGCCATTATCATCATTCTACACAACACACATTTGAAACAAGTTTTAATAAATAGTTGATGAATTAAAAACTGTACCCACATGGCCCTTTATTGATAACTATATTCTCTCCTGTGTTTGGATGAAGCAAATTTATCTATCAGCTTGGTTGATGAGGTCATAATTATTTAATTTCTAACTTTGTGTTGAGAGCTATAGAAGAAAATGGATTTGTTAATAAAAATTCCACTTTCATTTTCCTATGTCGCATACAATCGACATATTTAATAACTAGGCTACGTACCGTGCCACAAAAGTTAAAAACACATTTATACAGTAGAAATTAACTTCAGACAACTGAAAATGTATGAATATATTTTGTCTAATGTCAGAAAACTGCGAACAATGGCTGAATACCTGTTTAAGGGCGTGAGGTGGGGTGGACCCTTCTCCCGTATAGACAGAAGCAGGAAGTGAAATGAAGAGATCTTCTGTTTCGCTTCAAAGCAACGCTACGGGGCCCAATCTGCTGGCCCTTGAAGAGAGAGAAAATTCCCTTCACAGCACTGAAGAATTCGCGTCCAAGACAGTGCTGTGTCCACTGTTTCCTCACCTGGCCCATCAAGCCATTATACTTTACATGGGACTTTCTGTGGAGCGGCCCTCGCTATGACGATACATCGAACGAGACTGTAAGGATCTTAATCTAGGGATGAGTTATTTATAATGAATTCTGTTTAGAGATTCTAGAAGGGTATAACACTTATTTTAAGTTGGGTATCTACAATATAAAGTAATTTAAAAAACTTGAATTAAACAAATTCTTTGCAATGCTGCCTAACGGCCTTGGGTGGGCTGGGCCCATTCGGCCCATAATGACGCACCGTCCCTGATTATGACCATCCTAATTCATTGTACTGAATCTTAGTGTTCAATAAAGACGGAAGATGAGAATAAAATCATGAACTTTAAATAAAATACGCAAAGCGTTCTTTATAGACCAGTTTGATAGCATCTGTTTCAGAATGTTGATTGTTCTTTCAAAAATGTATAGTCTACCAGTACTTACGTCCATTGGCGCCCCTAATCAATGCTTGGCCATAAGAAAATAATGATATCCCTCAATAACTGACATATTAATTTATTTACTGACTCTGGCTCTTGTTATAAAGCATGTTGTTTGATGTTCCAGATTCTCCCCATTTTGAAGAACCACAAAGTTGAGAAAGCTGTTAATGTGCTATGCAAATACCGTATGTGTGCGAGAGCGCGAGTGGCGAGTGGCGTTCCCAGCGGGAGCTAATGCAGTGTCGTTGTTCCGGGGAACCCCCGCACGCTACACTTTCAAAATGAGGTTTTCAGGGCGTTCGCGACACGCCGCCCCCATCTCCCATCCTCCACCCCTTGCCTTTCTACTCCGCTGATATTATAATGGGCTGAACACATTTTACTGTCGCTACTGCTCCATGAATTTTTACTAAGCACTTGGTTTAGTAATGAAGAAACAGACGAGGACGGGGGTTTAAAGGTCGCCACGTGTGGGCCTTTTGAATACTTTCTATCAATTATTTTAAACAGAGTTATCGTGGCTTATGTACTAAAATTGGCTAAATATGTAGGCCTACATATATTATGGCCTTAATCTTCAAAATATGGAGTAAAATGAGGACTTCTTTTAAGTCGGTTCAATAACCCCAAGCTTGCAGGTTCGCTCCTGGCCGTGGTAAGTGATTTTTTTTTGGAAAGGCGGCAAAAATCACGATACGCATGTCATACGATGTTGGCATTTGAATTCAGTAGGCCGTGTTCATAAAGGCAGAATTAATCTCGGGAATTTCCGCGAACACAAAGCGCTAGTCAAGGAGCTTAGATATCTAACCTCCTTAACTTCCATAGTGCTTCAAGAAGCAACAAAATTCCACATGCAAGCTGCCCTCTGGGTGTCAAATAACAAAGCTTGCACCTGGCACCCGAGCCATACGCTATTATAATTATAATTATTATTATTATTATTAGTCTATTAATTTGTAGTTGTTTGAGTCTTCAGTCTTTTAACTGGTTTGATGCTGCTCTCATGTCTTCCTGTCCTGAGCTAATCGTTTCATCTCTACATAGGTAGCACACCTTACATCCGAGGCATATTCTAACCTTGGTCAACCCCTACAGGTTTTATCCTCGACCCTTCTAGCCCAGGCATAATATGCAAAAAACAAGGCCAACCTCAAAAAAAAAAAAAAAAAATGTAAAGCTGAAATTTGGCATAGATGTTCCCTAGTACCCTAGAAACAAATCCTGAAAAGTCCCCATCTCTGCGGTGTCCGCGTCATAGTTTTTGGAGGGTTCAAAAGGGCTTAAATGGAGCCTAAGTGCAAAAAACTGCATTTTTGCTTCCTGCGTTCAAAATATTGATCCAAATTTAGTTCTCGCGAGCTTTAGCAATTATTAAAAATGAACTAGTAGGATAACAGACTTATCAGGCCTAACTGTTGCTATCGATGAAGGTAAAAAACGACTAATTTAACATTTTTAGCACATTTTTTACACGAAAATTTGGTTAATTTGTCATTAGCAGGTCATTATTTTTTAAACAACTGCTGATATTGACTAAAGACCCAGTATGAAAGTTATAAAGCATGCTATTAGCTTTACATTGCTACATTACCCATGTCTATGCGGGAAACGGTTACCGAGTTACGGTCCCAGAGCATAACCGCTGTTGAAAAGGCACCCGATCGCGTTTCTAGGTGACAGCGCTCGGCCTGTCGGAGCAGGCCAACAATACTCGAATAATTAATTCAGCTCTTGGATTTTGAGTAAATGTGGCGGAAGTCCACAGGTGCGAAGTTTCAGCACTTCGTGAAGAACGTCCAATCCCAAATGCTGGAGCGTTCACGCAGTTTTGCTTTGACAACGCTGACTTTAACATAAGGACATTGGACGGGCGAAACACATTTCATTGCATGGGAGGCATCAAGTGCGCAGGTCCAGCGCCTGACAGTGAAATATCTCCACTCCCACGTACACGAGAAGTTCCTAATGCTGGTGTGATTGCGGCGATGGGAAAGTTCAACATTTCGTGGTATCGGAAGCCCTCTTCTCCTGGTTCAAGATTAAGGAGTTAACTGTGGAAGCCCCAAACTCTGTGGCTATTGCGTCGATGATGGACTCCTTGTGGTTATCTGGACGGTGGTCAGGTATTAATTTACCCGCTTCGTGGAACGGCTTTATGGAGACGTCACTGTCTGCTCATGCTCAACCAGCTCCCCAGACGACGTCAGTTGATGCACTGCCGTTCATTAACTTGGAACCGAGCAATCCATCAACTATATATTCCGCATTGAAGTTTGCCGCAAGAGAGTACGCAGAACTGAAGCACTTGTTTTGTAACCTTTGACCAGCCCCTATACGCGAAAGTTGCAGAGATATTCGCATTGGACACTTCAGAGGAACTCAAAAACGTGGTTGTTCGACTAGGCGGATTTCACCTTCTAATGTCGTTTCTTGGGGCAATCGGCTAGGTGATGAATGGAAGCAGTTTGGAGAAGCCCTGGGCGGAAATATACGCTAAATCGTCAGTGACTCACATTATGTCTGCACACGCATATTCTAGGTAGGCTTGCAATTAGCTCACTCTTAAAAAATGATTATGTTATGCCTTCAATTTTATCAATAACGCGAAACTGTGCATGTTCTAGGGCCCTCAGAGCGCATTTTCAGACAAAACAGGCTGTCGGGACAATGTTACTCAATACAGGCGCTTTTTACCGCATTCCAAGAAGGCACCACCAACGACTTGCTATCATAACCTTGCCTTCAACGTCTCAGAGAGTCGCTTCATGACACATTTTCATGAATGATTCAGAAATCTTGCACAGGAAAGCTGTGGGTAGAGTACATCAAACAGCAAGCCTTGATAATATTGAAGGATTCCGCACCTTAACGCGAGGAAATGAAGGTATTTGTCTCTACGGCTCCAGATGAAAAGGCCATAATATCAGCAGGAGAGAAGTTCGCCATTTGTCGCTACGATAGTGTCAAATCGGAGTGCAAAAGCCTCGACGAACTTCGGGTTGTGAAATACAGCCCAAAAATTGCCAAACAAACGGTCACAGCATAATTTCAGTTGGCTTCACTTCCGCCGACTTCGGCGGCATGCAAACAACATTCACTGCGGGTATATTTGCAAGTTCAAGAATGGTTAGGATTTTCTTTGGGCTCGACCCAATGGGGATGGAAAATCCAACACTCAGCTTTAGTACCAGTGACAACTCATCTTCCAGCTGCTCCAGATCATCTCCTCAATTTGGTGTCCTGCAACTGCAAGAGCTCTTGTGGCAGCCGGTGTGAGTGTGTACATTCCGGTTTAGAATGCTCTTTAATGTGTGGGCACTGCAGTGGAAAAGCGTGTGGCAACGTCACATTTGATGGCTCAGACGATGAGGAGGACGATTGAGTCCGATGTAAGCTTTGTTTTGCAAGTGTTCTTTGTCTAAAGAAAGCTTTTTAAGCTTTGTTTTGTTATTATTTGCATTATGCATATTATGAATGTACGTTTAACTCCTAACTGCATTAAACTCATTTTGTTCTATGAAAACTGTTTCTGCTAGTTTACCTGGATACAAAGGAATACCATCCTAAAGTTCTTGAGCAAAGATACAAAATGGTGTCAGCAAAGGTGAATAGATGGAGCCCACCAGCGTAAATGGGCGTTCGTTCAGAAAGCGACTGCCACACTTCCACTTTTATATTTGTAACTGTATCCCTGCTGCTGTTTGTCGGATGAACATGGGCAATGTATCGTTTTAAAGCTACACGTGAGATTTACAACTTTTATTTCGGGTCTTTAGTCGCTATCAGCAGATGTTTACACGATAAGTCCCGGCTAATGACAAATTAGCTAAATTTTCGTGAGAAAAGTTGAGCTAAAATTGTTTGATTACTCATCTGTTTAAATGTATGGCAATAATTATGACCAATAAGAGCATTATATTTAACGCAGTCCTTCTCTTATTACTATCAGAGCTCATTAGAATTGATTGTGGATCAATATTTTGAACGCAGGAAGCAAAAATGCTGTTTTTGGCACTTAGGCCCCATTTAAGCCCTTTTGAACTCTCCAAAAACTATGACGCGGACGCAGCAGAGGTGGGAACTTTTCGGGATTTGTTACTAGGGTACTAGGGAACATCTATGCCAAATTTCAGCTTTACATATTTTTTTTAGGTTAAAACTTAATATGCCTGGGCTATTCCTTCCATTACTAAGTTTGCTATTCCTGGGTGTCTTAGTATGTGCCCAACCAACCTATCTATTCTGTTCATTAACAGTCGCCAGAAACATCTCTCCTCTCCCACTCGTCTTAATACTTCTTCATCACTTCATCTTTGTCACTCTATCTACCGATCTGATCTTTATCATTCCCTGTATCACCATATTTCACACGCTTTTATTCTCCCCTTTACTGCTGCCTCGTCCATCCAAGTTTCACTTCCATATACTGTAGCGCCACGCTCAAGACAAAGCATTCAAAAATGACTTCCTAATACCTAAATATACATTTGATGTCAAGAGATTTCTTTTCTGTAGAAATGTGGAAATTTGAAGTCATTCCTTTTTCAGTGTTACCTATACTAATTGTCTTTTGCTCCTTTTCAGTTGGTCAACACGATTGTGCCCAATGAATTGGGCGGGTTACAAGTTATAAATATGCAAACACAATCTTGGAAAAATTACATGTATCAGTTAGTTATCACTAGGGCTCGGATTCGAGCATATTTGCATATTTTTTCCTGAATAGTACACATTGAAAGAAGCCTTTCGGTGGTATTTTCACCTCTCTGTTACCAACAGAATTGAAACTTATCGAGCATATAAGTGCATAAAACCGCGGTTTTCAGAATAGAAGCATATAAATGCATATTCTTTTGGTTTTCGTCTAAATAGTTTGTTCTTCTTCGAATTCCCCCCCCCCCCCCCCTCCTGAATTCGGGCCCAGACCATTCTTAAGGTTCGAAAACAGAAATAATTATTGAAAAGCCTATCTGGTGCGAATAATACAACCGCAGGTTTTTAACCTTTATTGAGGTCGTTCTCGTCATTGAAACTTTTATTGATTGATTTAAGAAAAGCATTCAAAACTGAAAACATAGAAAAAAATCTTGTTGTACAGACCAATGCAGATCTACTTCATTGACTCGCCTAATTCTGAACATTTTGTAAATGAACTTTTAAACTGTAACTTTTATAAGAAAACTTCTCTTATATATACTTGAAAAACTTGAATGCGAATATATGGCAGTGTATCATACATACAATTAGAAAATAAAGCTCGTATATAAAGATATGTTATTGTTTTTTTCGTTTCACTTTCCTTTCTATAGTTTTTAACGGTGTTTTTTTGAGCATATTCTGCATATTTAACCGCATATAATGGGTTTTTCGAGCATATCTATCGAGCATAAATCACAAGGTTTTCAAGCATATCTGGAGATTTTATCGAGCATATCGATCCGAGCCCTAGTTTTCACACTTAAATGTTCAATTTAGGATTACACGTTTCGACTCTCAAATGGCCATCATCAGATCCTGATCACTGTGTTAAGGTTGTAAATTCACCACTGTGGTTCAATAGCACGTCGTTACATGATTGCTGTTTGATTCCCAGTTTGAATCTCGTTATACGTTAGGTTGTTTTGTGATGCAAGGTTTTGTGAATTTCGGTGTATATGTGCTTGTATACAATTTAGAATATAACACTGTAAAATTGAAAATCCACAGCCTGCTTCCAGTCTCCGACCGGGTCAGGAATGGAATGAATGAAGCCCCCATCTAGCGGCGAGGATATTAACTGTGCCGGCTGCCGAGGCCTGACACACTCCTCTGGGGCAATGATTAAATGAATGACAGATGAAATGAAATGATAGTGGAGAGTGTTGCTGGAATGAAAGTATGACAGGGAAAACCGGAGTGCCCGGAGAAAAACCTGTCTACCTCCGTTTTGTCCAGCACAGATCTCACATGGAGTGACCGGGATTTAGAATATAACACTGTATTGTAGTATGTCTACCCCTTATTATTCCCGTTTTCCAACGGGGTCGGGGATGAGATGCGATGGAAGTCGGTGTGGCGATGGTTTTTACGGCCGGATGCCCTTCCTGACGCCAACCTCATGAGAGGAGTTAATGAGAGACGCAAGGATGTGGAAGGAAGCGGCCGTGGCCTGTCAGAAGGTACCGTCCCAGCATTTGCCTGGTGTTGAAAATGGGAAACCACGGAAAACCATTTCAAGGACGGCCGATGGTGGGGCTCGAACCCACGCGTCTACCGAGTCAGCAGAGAGCTTGGCCCCATGACCTAATGCTGAGCTTTAGCCAGCGTAGCCACTACTGTCGATTTAGAATATAACACTGTAATAATGATAAATCAAGTAACACATTTTAGCATGCAATAGAAAAAACAAATAATAATGTACACTTAACTTGATATTGTTCCCCTCACAGCGATGGTCACTTATAGACTTCCGCACCGCCCATTTAATAGTGATAACTAATACATGTTATTTTTTCCAGGAGTGTGTTTACATATTTATAACTTGTAGTCGTGTTGACCGACTAAAAAGCAACAATCGACAATTTCTGTAGAAATGCTTTCCTTGCCTGTGCCAACCTTCTTTTTATATCCTCTTTGCTTCGTCCATCAATGGTTATTTTACAGCTTAAATAGCAGAAGTCCCTACTTCCTTTAGCTCTTCACCTGCCAATTTGACGTCAATTGGGGTTTCTATTAATTACTTAGGTCTAACTTACGTCAATTATATGAAAAAAAGGCATTAAAGTGCATTTTGCATTATGCATATAAAAAAAATATTAATAGATTCAACAACACTGGATAAAAACTGAGCATTTTCTTTGCATAATGCTGGACTCAATGAGCAGTTGTACAAATGCAGTAGTTAGTGTTGCACCATAGTCATACACAGGCGAAGAATCTCGAAGATAATTCGACATTGCCAAGTTGTTCTTTCTTCTTCCAACACCGTTTCTGAGCCTGTTCAGGGCCTTCCAAGTTGTCTATCCAAGGCTAGGTTGTTACCTAACGGTAAGGTTCTGATGAACTCATCCATCGTATATCTCGGCTCATTTGTGCTCTCCATCTGGGGATACGGCCAGCTTCTGTGGTAGTCAGGAAACTTTTCCTGGGTTTAAAACGTAGTTAGAGACGTAGGTGGTTTGGTTTAAATTTACTTTAGTTCTCTCATAATTGGCCTCGGGCACTGGGTACAAGCTTTGTTATTTGACGCGCAGAGGGCAGCTTGCATGTCAAATTTTGATGTTCCTTGGAGCGCTATGAAAGTCAAGGGGGTTAGATATCTAAGCTCCTTGACACTATAGCGCTTTCTAGCTGAGAAAGGAGGAACTCTTGTGTTCGCGGAAAATCCCGAGATTAATTTTAGCATTATGAACACAGCCTACTGAATTTAAATGGGTTCTTTAACATTCCAAAAACGTATGACATGCGTGTCGTGAGTTTTGTCGCCTTTCAAAAAATCACTTACCATGGCCAGGAGCGAACCTGCAAGCTTGGTGTTGGTAGACCGACACGATAACCACTCACCCACCGACCGTGGCAAGCTAGCCAAACAATACAGGGCAAGTCAAAATTATGGACCCGATTTCATAACTTTATTCTGTGATATCTAACGAACATATAACTTAGAGTTAATCGGTAGGATTCTGTAGGAGCTTTGCGACTTCGTGGTCATGTATCCCCGTGTACCTGGGTGTGTGTAGAATTTGTCTGATAACCTTTGTCACTGTGATGTCTGTACTATTGTGTGTGTTTGTAATAGGGGTAGAATTTTGGTAGCAAGCGGCCTTGGCCTTAAGTTATGAACCATCCCGGTATTTGCTTGGAGTAGAAGTGGGAAACAATAGAAAACCACTTCCAGGTAAGAATCGAACCCGCCTCTTCTCAGTTTTACCCCACGAGGGTCAGTGTACCAAATTCCAACCCTCAGACTAGTATTACATTTCTTGGCAGTGTCAGGAATCAAACGTGGGCCTCCGCGGTGACGCAACGAGGCGGCTGGAACATACGGCGGAGCGTGCTTGCGCAGTGGCTTAGTTGGTCATTTTTCACTCAGACGGCCGGAGTTCGAATCCCGGTGACAGCGGGGTGGAATTATCACCTAAAAATCACGTGGTGTCGGAAAGGGCATACGGCCTTAAATCCCGACCGACACATAATTGGGCCTGGTTTGCTCCGGTGCCCTGAATGAAATAGGTATATGCCGCCGAGTTGGGTTGGTTGGTTGGTTCCTTAGTTTAGGGGCCGCGACAACGCGGTCATGTAGCCCCGTGTACTTTGGGTGTGTGTAGAATCTGTCTGATAACAGGTGTTAATTGTGATGGCTGTATTAGTGTGTATTATCTGTGATTCAGGTAATGACTGCAGACGATCAATTTTCCAAGTAGTTCCTACTTTTGCTACCAAATGCTACCGTCCACGACACCTAGCTGCGGAGTTGACTACTAGATGCCGTCGCAACCAACACTTGGTGGCGAACTTTGGAACTTATTTAATTATTTATTTATTTATTTATTTAGAGTATAGTACAAAACACATCACAACACATATTATAATATAAAGATAATTAAAACAGCATTGAAAAACAAAACAAAAAACAAAAACTATATACTGAACTCAGATTAGGGGCACAATGTCAGATTTACATCCTTTATGTAGTCAATGCATTTTTGTGTAGCCATCAGGAACTCAACTGAAGCCCCAGAGAAGGCAGTTAGTGGACAATATTTTGAGTTGTTAATGTTTGAGTCTTTAGTCTTTTGACTGGTTTGATACAGCTCTTCATGTCTCCCTGTCTTGAGCTAATCGTTTCATCTCTACATAGCTACCACACCCTACATCCGAAGCAATCAGTTTAACATATTCTAACCTTGGTCTACCCTTACAGTTCTTGTCCTCAACCCTTCCTTCCATAATTAAGCTTGCTATTCCTGGGTGACTTAGTATGTGTCTTACCAACCTATCTCTTCCCTTCATTAGCAGTCGCCAGAAACATCTCTCCTCTCCCACTCGTCTTAAGGGACACTGGGACTGAAATTTTAGTGAAATTTGTGGAAAATGTCGATTTTCGGTTTTTTCCATATTAATACACCCCTATCCCCTGCGGATAATATAGCAGTGTTTTATCCGAATTCCGCCATTTTTAAAGCCCTGGCGTAGCTTTAAAATGCACGGTGTGTCCTTTAAACGCCCCAGCACAGTAAGTGTCCTGAAGGTTCTGAGTCTAGGTGTTTCTACAATCGAAGTATCGCAGCTGGTAAAACATCACAGAGTCATGACAAAATGGCTGTAGAACTTTAAGAACCCTTAGTTGTCAAGATTATGCTGTTTATCAAAGGCTGGCATCAGATGAGCTACTATCCAGATGCATCCGTGGGGCTACTGAAAATCAGAATGAGTCTCTGCATTCTGTTATCTGGAGGAAGTGCCGGAAAGAGATTTTTATTTCACGGAAGATACTTGAAATTGCTGTTTGGAATTCTGTAACAGAATTCAACATGGGGTGTAGTGCAACAACAGAGTTGAAATCAGGAATAAGACTAACTTCAGTATCTCATGTCACAGCACAAACACTTGAAAGATGTGACAGTCGCAGGAAGTATGTAAGTCCGCGGTCATAATTGGAGAAGCGAAAGCATGTCGACGGAAGGTGAAACTGGCAGAAATGAAGGAGGAGGCTGCAAAACAGAAGAAGGAGGGTGTCACCTATGCTGTAGGATGAAACCTTGTAAATTGTGCATCATTTTAGAAAATTGCTGTTTTCTCGGATTCACTTTTTCAGGCATTCAAAATGTTACTCGCGTCATAAATCTTATGATATTGCTTTCAAAATGGGAATTTATTATCTTCATTGCAATGACTATAAACCTGCGGATCGTTTTTTAGATTGCACTTTTGGTTTGGCTGCAAAAAAAATTCAAACTGGAAAAAATACGATTTTTTTGTAGAAAAAAACTTGGAGATGGAAAAAAATTAATTTCTTGACACTCATTAATGCAATTCAAAATCGGATCCGTAGGTTTCTTCCAATTGTTATAGTGCAATAGAATATTACCTAAAAGTTACACTATCTTGTTTTTTTTAACGCGGCTGACCTTTATAAAACTTGAATAATTAGCACAATAAATGTACAAAATAATTAATATCTAGAGAACTAATCAACTTACAATGCTCACATTTCCCAAAGTGGTTTATAATATGACTATTCATAACCATATAAAATTTCAAAGCTGTACCTCAGTTTATATAGAATTTGAAAATTTCAGTCCCAGTGTCCCTTAATACCTCTTCGTTTGTAACCCTATCTACCCATCTGATTTTCATCAGTCTCCTGTAACACCACATTTCAAACGCTTCAATTCTCCTCTTTTCTGCTGCACCAATAGTCCAAGTTTCACTTCCATAGAGCGCCACGCTCCAGACAAAGGTTTTCAAAAATGACTTCCTAATACCTAAATCTATATTCAATGTCAACAGATTCCTTTTTTTGTAGAAATGCTTTCCTTGCCTGAGCCAACCTAGTTTTTATATCCTCTTTGCTTCGTCCATCACTGGTTATTTTGCTTCCTAAGTAACAGAAGTCTCCTACTTCCTTCGGCTTTTCACCTGCCAATTTGATGTCCATGGAGGTTTCTGATTTATTTCGGCTGCATTCTAGTATTATTGTATTACATTTATTAATCTTCATCATGAATTCTTTCCTCAAGACGGAGTCTATACCATTCAAAAACGCATTCAAATCCTCAGGCGTGTCGGCCAAGATGACGAATACTTCAGCAAATCTCAGAGTAGAAATTATTCCTCCTTAAATCTTCACTCCCACTTTAAATTTTTCTCCAATTTCCTTCATTGCTTGTTCAATGTAAAGATTGAAAAGTATGGGTGATAAGTTGCAGCCTTGCCTCACACCTTTCTGAATACCAGCTTCTCCCTCATGTTCTTCAGCTCGAATGACTGCTGTCTGGTTTCTGTATAGATTGTATATCACCCTCCTATCCCTGTACTTTATTCCAATAGATTTCAAAATGTCAAACAATTTAGTCCAATCAACGTTATCAAAAGCCTTTTCTAAGTCTACAAATGCCATGAACGTTCTCTTATTTTTCCTTATTCTACCTTCCAAAATCAGCCTAAGACTTAATACTGCTTCCCTTGTTCCTACATTTCTCCTGAACTGGTCTTCACCCAACTCCGTTTCTATCTGGCTTTCCATCTTGTAAATTATTATTTTGTGATATGCTGAATAGTTTGTCTTTCAGCACCGCAGGTACATTTCGGAGATGGATTTTTTCCCCACCAGTGAAGAGAGTCCGCGCATCTGCCTCAATTTGTTCTTATTCTATTTAGGGTGGCCCACATTTTTCTAGGAAGTTCAAACCCTCGAGGCTTGGTTGTAATGCATGGCATAGTTTGTTGTCCCTGTGAGGCAGAGATCGACCAGAACTGCTTCCAACGGGCAGTCACGTTGAACTCACTTTCAACGAGCCTTTGTGCAGTAGTCAGAGGAGGGTAGCGAAAGCGAAGTATGTTCATTTTAATATCAGGAAAATCATGGAACTAATATAGCGTTAATCAAATCTAACCTACTCATTTTAGCTTCAAACAAGTGTAGTTAGTGGAAGGTTCTTTTACATGCCATAAATCTACAGTATGACATAGGCCCGCCGGCTTTACTTCCCCTCCAAAGGAAGGCATATAGAGGGATTTTAACGCTCTTAAAAATCCGACGACTTCGGTCGGGTTTGAACCCACGATTTTGGGCATAGAAGCTCAGGATGCTAACCAACTACGCCACTTAAGGCGCTGCTGCCAAGTTACCTTTTTCACATAACATGGTACTTTTTTTAGCGTATGGCTTTTAGTGCCGGGAGTGTCCGAGGACATGTTCGGCTCACCAGTTTTGTACCTGCTTCGAGATGGACACCCATTGGGTGAGTTACAAGTACCGTTGGGGAGGAAAGTTGGAATGGAAGGTCGAGGATTTGGAAGGTAGCGGCTGTGGCCTATAGTTAGGGACCAACCCCGGCATTTGCCTGGAAGGAAGATGGGAAACCACACAAGACCATCTTCAAGGTTGCCGGCGGGGTGACTCGAACCTCCTCGCCTCCCGGATGTGAGCGACTGCCAGCAGTCATGCCGTAACGACCACGACTAACTCACCCGGTACACGGTACTTAAAATGAAGTAATATACAATGGAACTTGGATGATTCAAACTTCCATAATTGTACGTGTAACGGTATTTCGATTTAGGACTGCGGTAAGTGTCACGGAACTTCTTGAAACAACGTACTGGTACCTGGATTGTGAAAATCTCGGGGGAAACCACACTCAGAATAGCTGTGGTCAACTCTGGGATTCGAACCTCTAATCCCCGTAGGCTCGTCTATCCGGTAGCTTGCCAAGCTTGCATGTTCGCTCCTGGCCCTGGTAAGTGATTTTTTTGAAAGGCGGAAAAAATTACGACACGCATGTCATACGATGTTGGCATTTCAAAGAACCCATTTGAATAAAATTATGGCAATGGTAATTACTAATAACCGTGTTGACTGATAGTAATATCTTATTAAAACTGCCTAGTCAAACACTAAAGAAACGTTTAATTATATTATTAATAGTACATGTTTCGGTATTTCATTGATACCTTCCTCAGCGTGATTGATATTAAATCTTAAAACTAGTTAACAAAGCCAAAAGGAAATGGATGTTGTTGTTGTTTGAGTCTTCAGTCTTTTGACTGGTTTGATGCAGCTCTCCAGCTGTCCTGAGCTAATCGTTTCATCTCTACATAGCTCCGACACCCTACATCCGAGGCAATCTGTTTAACATATTCTAACCTTGGTCTACTCCTACAGTTTTTGTCCTCGACCCTTCCTTCCATAACTAAGCTTGCTATTCCTGGGTGTCTTAGTATGTGTCCTACCAACCTATCTCTTCTCTTCATTAACAGTCGCCAGAAACATCTCTCCTCTCCCACTCGTCTTAATACCTCTTTGTTTGTAACCCTATCTACCCATCTGATCTTCATCATTCTCCTGTAACACCACATTTCAAATGCTTCAATTCTCCTCTTTTCTGCTGCACCAATAGTCCAAGTTTCACTTCCATAGAGCGCCACGCTCCAGACAAAGGCTTTCTAAAATGACTTCCTAATACCTAAATCTATATTCGATGTCAGCAGATTCCTTTTTTGTAGGAATGCTTTCTTTGCTTGAGCCAACCTACTTTTTATATCCTCTTTGCTTCGTCCATCACTGGTTATTCTGCTTCCTAAGTAACAGAAGAAATGGAAATGGATATCCTTACAAAAATTGATTTAAATAAAAAATGGAAAAGCTTGCAAATACTTAAATGCCATGCATTAAAAATGATAGTAATATGATGCTATTAAAATAAGAGATCTACATTATAAACTGCCTACGTCAACACTCCAATCATTTTGATTGAAAACTGTGGTGACGGAAGATGTCGCTGTCAGAAGAATGAAGAAGCGCAAAGGATGTAGGTTAAATTGTCGCCTCAAACGGAACAAAAATTTGTAATACAATCCTCCAAGGTAAAACTTCAGTCGATTCCCAACTTAATGGCCCACTCTGTTGTTTTAGGGCCGGTTTCACCACGAGGCCGCTTAAACCCTGCTTTGCTAAGGGTGGTTTACGGTTAAGCGATCTTAAATACGACGGCTTAAGGCTGGGTGTTGCACCAACTCGTCTCGTACTTCGCTTAGGTGAATTGAGTTTACGGTGGGAGTCAAAGATCGTCGTTGCGTGAGTAATGCTCCCTGCAGCAAAGAATACGTAGTCTTACCGTTATGCCAACATAATCCCAGCCGTGCTGAATTACTTGCATAACGATCATATGCAATATAAGTAAAGAATGACAACTTAAGTATCTAGGGAGCTATTTGAACGCTATTATTGTATTCGCATCATACATATAATATGAAATAATTTCGGCAGTATTGATCCTCCGAGATTGATTTTGTTTGTTATGTTGGTCACGGTTATCATTTGTTTCTAACCGTCGCAATAACTTTCCACGACTACAGCTGTTCTACTTTTGGGGTTGGCGACCATAAAATACATTACTAGTTGTAGAAAGAATTGCCTACTGTGTTTGCGAGACGTGAGCATCAGCTATAGTAGACGCTGGGAAAACCGTCGTTGACATATAATGCAGTGTATTTTACTTATCATTACGGTACTTCCTGAACATGTTATTGACTACACCCCACATTGAGATGGTCGCATCTTGTGAAGGTTATGTTTTCTTACTTGGTTTTCATTATATCGCTTGTTTATAAATACGCATATATTATAGCATTAAGCACATATAGTGCGTATTTTCTAATGATATATATACACAGTATGTATACGAATGACACAGCATGTTGTGTTGCAAGCATCCACGATAGGCTAGTTCGTCATTGGCTAAGGATTTCTACATCCGTCCCTGGGCTAATATTTAGTTTAACAACCGAAAATGTACATTGCGGTACTGCCAATATAAGGAAGAGTATTTCATTTTACGTTGTCAAAAGCTATGATGCATGTAGTACAAGCTACCGCGATTTTAGGAACGTGAAGGAAATCCCTGTGGCAGCGCGTTGAAAGAGTGTTATACGTATATATTTAATTTGCATCGCAAAATGCACACTATGTATGCTTTATATTATAACGATTGAGTAATTATAAATCAATAAAAACATTGTGGTGTTTGAAGGCCCATATTCGCGGCAGTATTAAAGGTGCCGGGACGTCCTCATAAGACCGTCAACGCTTAGTTCGAATGGGTTGTGCTCCACGCGTGGCGAGGGCTAATCCACGGTCTTTAATAGTTGTAGACCCACCTCATTCAATAATATACATCTTATCTAGGTTGGCAACACCTCACATAAACACATCGCTATCACTCCCCACAGCACGTAGGGGCAGGGGGGAGAAGGCAGAGAAAAACCAGTCGTTAAGATAACCACCGCAGTCGACCGCACAGTGAGTTCCATTGAGCACGAAAACTGCGAGTAGCTTTAGTACGGAAGACAATCTGATAAGTATTTAGCCTAAAATTTTATAGTTTAACCATAGTTTACAACCATATAATCTCTCTAAAGTACAATCTCCGGATAGCTATCACCATTTAGCATTTCACCTAACATATATACTGCATTTAGCATACACTGACAGTTGCAGTACCAATACTGCAACTAAATAATTGTACATATTGTAAATATTTTCACCTGTATTTCAAACATAGATTTTGTAGCCTAAGTGTAATGGATCTGATGATGATCGCTTGACGATCGAAACTGGTCATCCTAGTGTTTTATTAATCTCATGTAATTTATTTCAGGATTAGGGCATAACCCATCTCTTTTGGGTACATTCGTGTTGACCGACTGAAAAGCACTAAACTCTTGTTCAATAAAAACAATAAAAGTCAAGCAAAAATATTCCTCCTCAGCGGTAATCGAACCCCGGCATTCCGGGCAGGAGTCAGTAATGGTATCCACTCAACCAAAGATGACGTTGTACGTTACAGTTTTATCAACAGTTATAGATACTACTGCTTAGCAAATGATCACACAGAAGAAAATATCTCTTCAGTGCATTTTACCGCCATTATAAACCATTTCATAATATTTTTTATTATTATTTCGTTCAGTACATTATATAAGAACACCTCCAACCTACTGAGATATGGATCAGACACAATGGGGCCGGCCGCCATTTTGGCGTATGAGTGAACGGCTTAAACCATCCTTATGTCTTAAACCACCGAGCACGGCCGCTTAATCTAAGCCTACTTTAATCCATTGCTTATGGTCTGGTGCAACGGGCCATATCCTTGAGGATAGTTTAAACCACCCTTGCTTCTTTAAGCGGAGCTGGTGAATCCGGCCCTTAGTTGCTTAATGGGTAACGCAATGTGCAGGCTACCGATATTTACCGAACACAGCAATCAAGCATATTACACAGTGTCGTCTACAGGTGGCATAATGGCAAAATTAATCTCGGGAGTTTCCGCCAACACAAAGTTCCTCATTTCTCTACTAGAAAGCGCTATAGTGTTCGAGGAGCTTAGATATCTAACTTCCTTGACTATCATAGTGCTTCAAGGAACAATGAAATTCGACATACAAGCTAACCTCTGGGTGTCAAATAACAAAGCTTGCACCCGGCTCCGAGGCCATACGATATTATTATTATATCTATCCGGTGCAGCCATGGAGTATGGCTAACATTTTTGAGGGGGCCGCAGTCCCATCTGGATGCGCCCGTATCTTTCTGAAACTGTCGGAATTTTAGAAGTAGCCTATGAAATAGTGCAGATGCGAATACTTTTGCGTGGAATGATGACCACGTTTTGTAATTCAGAGTAGTGGCTCATTGTGAAATGTTTTCATTCCATAAAGTGGAATGTAGATAAGCATTAAAGTGCTGGGAATGTGCAACAAAGTTTCACGTGAATTGTAGCATAACAAACGAGATTATAGGACGGAATACTGGAGCAATGAGCATAGTTTCAGTGCTCGTTGAAAGGGATATTTGTAATGGGTACAGTAAATACTCGGAGACATACCTTATTTGGCACATAAGTTACATGGGACACTCAATTCTAATAAATTATGATGATGATGATGATGATATTTTGTTTTAAGGAGCCTAACATCTAAGTTATTTGACCCTAATGGTTTGGGTGGTAGTGAAAATGAAAATAATTATTATTCGTGATTTAAGCCAACTAAGGAGCGCTTATGACTACTGATGACCAAAATATTATGTGCACTCGAGTTTGAAGGTTGTTTGTGAAGTAACCAATAGACCTACATAAAATCCAATAACATCATCATTTTCTTCGTTCTATTTTACGTCAGTTCATGTAGGTTTGGAATTTTTAATTTATATTTTAATATTTTTTATCGTAGTTGGAACACAAAAAGTGCCCGTTTTTAAGCGTGTTTCAGCCATGCCGTACATTTAAGAATTATTATCGCACAAACCCGTCATCAGATCGAATCCAAATTTTAACACAATATACATTGGAATGTTGTATAACTGGTTTATTAATTTCAAAATTTTGTGTGTCCAAGAAACAAAGTTGTTATCATTTTTGTAAGGTAAGTTTTTCTCGGCTCGGGGTGGTTGGAAAATATAGTTCTTGGTTGCGTTGTAATCCTTATACATGAAAAAGGTATGCTATATGATTGTGAAATACGTAAATTAATTCACTTATTTTATATCGGTTTGTATTTGTACGGGGAATTAAGACATGGTTCACCAGTTAGTCGCTCCGGTGAAAGCTGTACAACGTTGCCGAAATGGAGCCCACACGCATCATGACGCGCCTCGCTCGGAAATGATGGGCTCCATCTCAGCAACGCTGTACAGCTTTTCCCGGAGCGGCTAGCTGGTGAACCATGTGTTATTTCCCGGTACAAATACAAACCGATATAGAATAAGTGAATTAATTTACGTAATTCACAGTCATATAGCATAACTTTTTAATGTATCAGGGTTACAACTCAACCAAGAACTACATTTTCCAACCACCCCGAGCCGAGAAAAACTTACCTTACAACAATGATAACAACTTTGTTTCTTGGACACACAAAATTGTGAAATTAATAAACCAGTTATACAACATTCCAATGTAGGCCTATATTGTGTTAAAATTTGGATTCGATCTCATGACAGTTTTTTGAGAAAATAAATCTTAAATGTGACGCATGGTTGAAACACGCTTAAAAACGTGCACTTTTTGTGTTCCAACTGCGATAAAAAAAATATTAAAATATAAATTAAAAAATCCAAACCTACATGAACTAACGTAAACTAGAACGACGACAATGATGACGGTATTGGATTTTATGTTGGTCTAGGCGCTTTCTTTGTTTTCCAGTATCTCCTCAGTCCAGCCAATAACTTGTCCTTCCTCTCCTGTGTGAGGGGTGGTCGGGTCTTAAACACTTTGGGTGCTGGGGACCAAGAGTTAACACTATCACAACATTTGGAGCGGTCAAGAATATCACAGTCCACAATGCCAGCGTTATTCAAGTCTTGTTTCATTTCATTAAGCCACAAGCTACCAGTCTTGGAGCCATTAATCAAGCTGAAGATCTTCTTGGTGATTCTATCCGTCCCACCCGGAAGAGATGGCCGTAGAATATCAGTCGTCTCCGTCGCATGATCGTGGTGGCTGGTATAGTTCGGTGTTTGCTTTAAGGCGATAAGAGCCATCTGGGAGCTATCTTGGTTCATGAATTTTTCGAAGAATACGTTTCTCTACATTCTCCAAATCATCCATGTTGCCTTTCTTGTTCATCAAGAGGGTCTCTGCTGCAAATAAAAACTGTGCTAATAACGGTTTTATTATGACTGAAAATGATATTGTAATGCGAACTATAATTAAAACCAACTACACACTTACTACTAAAACTAACTTTCATACTAGAAGAAGAAATTAAAAACAAAAGAAGAATAAGGTAAATAAACGACGGTTGAAAAAGAAATGCCCTTAACTCTCGAGGATTGAGGGACTTGGAAGGAAGGAGAGCCAAGAAAGGCAGATTGGAAAGGAAAAGAGGAGAGAGTCCCAGGAGGCAATGGAAAAAGGGGTAAAGCACGGACCCAGCTCAGGAATCCCTCAGGGTCGCTAACTCTTGAACTCATCAGTCGTGAGCCTTGAGGGTGTAGCACTATCCAGGGTGCACCATACGTGGTGGGGCTACAAACACCCTGCCTCGTTTAGGGTCTTGTGCTGAAGGCGGGATATATCAAGAAGAGAGAAGAAGTGGTCTGACCCCTTGAAGAATGAGAGATGAGGAAAGATGAGACATGGTAAAATTAAAGCGGGAAAATAAAAGACACCCTGGGCCTCGGATACCCTAATACCATCGGGGTCGTAAGAGAACAAGTGTTGACCAAGGGAGGTCTACAGGAAATATGTCAGAGAGGAGACCAGCACAAGTAAGTGGAAGCAATGCCGGACTCAGCTGGGGTCCCGTGGTCGCCAAGCCACTTTCCACTAGTCGTGAGCCCCTGGGGGTCTAATAGAGAGTAACACGCCCTGTTCGAGAACATGGATATCAGTAGATTAGCGTACACCTTTGTTCCCACTTACCGGTACTTCATTACAATGAATGCTGTGAGGCAATATCCCCCAGGGGCTCACATCTTGTGGATTGGCGACCACGGGGCCCCAGCTGAGTCCGGCATTGATTCCACTTACTTGTGTCGGGCTCCTCTCCGTCTTCTTTCCTGTCGACTTCCCTTGGTCACCTCTTGTTCTTTTCCGACCCCGACGGTATTGAGGTATTCGAGGCCTAGGGAGTCTTTCCCGCCTTAATTGGCCCTTGTCTCATTTTTCCTTATCCCTCCTTCTTCGAGGGGTCAGACCTCTTGTATTCTTTTCATTATATTTCCTTTTCTCTTTACGATTCCCGCACTGTTTTTGTTACTTGGCTCCCCGTGTATCTAAATTCCCTTTAGCGATTTTTTGTGCATCTACACTACATATTGTAGGTATTTTTAATCTACGTTGCATTTTGTGAGCTTTTTCGATCTAAATTGCATTTCGCTTGTTTTTAACCTCAATTGCATTTTGTAAAGATTGACAATCTAAATTGCTTTTTAGTAAATCTTTCAATGTAGGAGCAGGGCATTTTAGTGAGTATTTTGAATTTCAATTGCATTTTGTAATATTTTTAACCAGACCCGCATTTTGCAAGAATTTTCAATCTAAATTGCATTTTGTGTGGTGGACATTTTGCAAGTATTTTGATTCTCAATTGCATTTTGTGGGTATTTTGAATCTAAATTACATTTTGTCAAGTATTTTCAATCTAAATTGCATTTTGTAAGTATTTTGAATTTCAATTGCACTTTGTGAATATTTTGGATTCAATCTGAATTGCCTTGTGTATTTTCAATTTCAATTACATTTTGTAAGTATTTTGAACCTCAATTGCATTTTATACGTATTTTGAACCTAGTCTACATTTTGTGCGTATTTTTCAATCTATTCCTTTTGTGAATGTTTTCGTTCTAAATTCCCTTTTGTAAGAACATTTTGTGAGTTGTTTCAATCTGAGTTCCCTTTTTGTAAGAATTTTCCGTCTCACTTAATTTTAGTTATGGTTTCCATTTCATTATCATTTTCGCTATCACCCAAACCATTAGGGGCCGATAACCTAGATGTTAGTCCCCTAAAAACAACAATTATCATCATCATTTATTTGAGTCAATACTAAAGCGTCTTATTTTTTTGTTGCTTTGCTAATTCATTTGTGGGGCTTGGGACATATTGGTAATCAGCCTCGTGCAGTTGGGTGTGTGTTGAAATATGGGGCGTGGTGGCGCAGTGGTCAAGCTGTGGGCTCACACCAAGGTGGGCCGGGTTCGATTCCCGGTCATTGCATGTGAGATTATCGAAGTGAAATGCCATGTCCTGTGGTTCGGATTCCACGTAAGAAAGGAGGTCCCTTGGCTCATGATTGCATGACTAACGGTCACGTAAACCTGAAAGCTTCCTTCCTTTCTGCGTATCAATGTTGGCTGTGATAGGGTATCTGTATTAGGGACAGGGATGGGGAAGATGCCGGCCCCGTGTCGTTGGTGTAGCGCGTCTGCCTAGCACCCAGAGACAACGGGTTCGATTTCCGGCTCCGTCAGGGATTTTTAGAAACTGATGTGAGGGCTTGAACGGCGTGCACTCAGCCTCGTGAGGACAATTGAGTAGCTGTCTGACAGTGAGACTGTGCCCCGGTCACGGAGACCAAGATTAACGGCCGAGAGGACCTGACGCACTGACCACGCTGCACCCCATAATCTGGAGACCAAATGGCTGGGCAGCGTTCGCTTGGTAGGCCTAGGCCCTTAGGGCTGTAGCCCCACGGGGGGTTTGGGAGATGGGGAAGGGGCCCCGGGAAAGAAGGTGCTATCTCGTCATTCGGTGGTTATTGCTGATAAGCCTACTTTAAGAAAATTAATGTCTCACATTCCCAATTATTGGTTGAATAATGTCGACGATCATTCGTCAACTTTGCAGCATTTACAGTAAGTTCACATTTTTATAGATTGGCTGTAATCAGTTTGGCAACAATGCTAAAAGTGATGCGTGTGCATGAGGGGGAAGGACCGAAATGTGGTTGGACGGTTACACTCACCCCACCTAACGGTCTGCATGCCTGACCTTCACCAGGAAACCAACTGGCTACGTGTCTGTTATGTGTTGTCTTGTTAATGTTCCTTAGATTTTATTTGTCACATATTGTCTTCTGGTTCTCGGGTTTACGAACGAAGCAGCCTGTAGGTGGTGTTACTTTCTGCCTTTTTTTCCTCTCCTAAACCACGCACCTTTTAGTGTACGTTTTTCACGTCTTTCGGCTCTTCCTGACCCCTGGAACTGTATGTTCCCGACTGCCTGGTGATACTGCACTTACCCAGTATATACCGACGAGCGCGCAACTTCCTGGGATGTCCTGAGATTTAGCGAGGGCATATTGTTCTCTAACATGCAATACTTCGTATCCCACAATGCTCTTCTTTTGCAATATTCTCCACGTCCAACAGAACAATTCACGTTAGGTTTATTTCCCTGTGGAAAAGCACTAAGAAAAATGAACCGTAAATATACTGTATTGTAGGAGTGGCGTACTGACCGGGGGTTTAGGGTTTAACCCCCACCCAGAGATATTTCATTACTTGAATCTTTATATTGTCCCATCTATTACCTGTTTTACACTACCGCTATTGAGGCTTCTTACTCCTGTATATATTTTAAATGTGGTCACGTTCCTCACTTGGTAAAAGTCCTGCACTCTACTCCCATGGATCAGTTTTGCTGTTCGAGGGTGCGATCGGTAACCTTCTTCACGTCGCTACGGGTTGCTTTAATCGTTTGTCAGTTTCGTTAAAGATAATTCTCTACATGAGGAGTTTCTGCAATTTATTACAATTAATGATACAGATAAAGTCATCAAGATAGGCAGATTTTGACAGTCAATAGTAATGGCATTAGGACCACGGAGAGCGAAACATTATTAGCCTACTTTCGATTTTTGCAAAAAATGAAACTAGACTTATGAGATCAACAAAGGGCCAAAAATTGTGTGTCTGTCTGTGTGTATGTGTGTGTGTGAGAGAGAGTGTGTGTGTGAAGACTCTGAAAGTCTGCCCCCCCCCCCCCCCCCCTATCAATTCGAACACGGTGAATCCGAATTGAACGAAATTTGGTACAGAGCTAGCACTAGCAAAGGGCACCTCAGTGTCATGTTTTGTATCGCCGCCATCTTGACGTAAACGTAATGGCGGCCACCCAAATGTTCAAAGCTTAAATCAAATTACGACCAACCTATTCGTCTGATTTCTACCAAATTTTGTAACGTTATACCTTTTTGAATGAAGAATCTTTTGACCAAACTACGAGGTCATCTGCCCGATAATTTGCGGATGGCGGCCATGTTTGTGTGCAAATCGATTCCCCCTATCTTTTCAAACACGGTGAATCCGAATTGTACGAAATTTAGTACAGAGGTAGCACTAGCAAAGGGCACCTCAGTGTCATGTTCTATATCGCCGCCATCTTGACGTAAACGTAATGGCGGCAACCCAAATGATGAAAGCTTAAATCAAATTACGACCAACCTATTCATCTGATCCCTACCAAATTTTGTAACTTTATATCTTTATGTATGAAGAATCTTTTGACCAAACTACGAGGTCATTTGCTCAATAATTTGCGGATGGCAGCCATGATTGTGTGCAAATCGATTCCCCCTATCTTTTCAAACACGGTGAATCCAAATTGAACGAAATTTAGTACAGAGGTACCACTAGCAATGGGCACCTCAGTTTCATGTTTTATATCGCCGCTATCTTGACGAAAACGTAATGGCGGCCACCCAAAAGTTCAAAGCTTAAATCAAATTACGACCAACCTGTTCATCTGATCTCTACCAAATTTAGTAACAGTATACCTTTATGTATGAAGAATCGTTTGACAAAACTACGAGGTCATCAGCCAAATAGTTTGCAGATAGCGGCCATGTATGTGTGCAAATCGATTCGTCATATCAATTCAAACACGGTGAAACCAAATTGAATGAAATATTGTACAGATGTAGTACTAGCAATGGGCACATCATATTCATGTTTTATATCCGTATAGCACGTTGTATTTCAGCAAGCTACTACAACCAACATTCAATTATACTCCTTGAAAAGGACAAAGAGTTATAACAATACCCATGCATTTAGGAGAAAGTAGGCTGTATGTTCTTTACTGAACATCTTGTTTTTCTCTCACATAATATCAATATTTTAAACAACCACGTAACCATGGTCATGATGATACTACTGCATCGTTTCAGTTTTAATATTTAGTTACTGCATTCCATATTTTTAGCCTACTTTCGATTTTTGCAAAAAATGAAAGTAGACTTATGAGATCAACACAGGGCGAAAAAAGTGTGTCTGTCTGTGTGTGTGTATGTGTGTGTGTGAGTCTGTGTGTGTGTGTGTCTGTGTGTGTGTGTGTGTGTGTGAGTGTGTGTACTCTGAATGTCTGTCCCCCCCCTATCAATTCGAACACGGTGAATGCGAATTGAACGAAATTTGGTACAAAGGTAGCACTAGCAAAGGACACCTCAGTGTCATGTTTTATATCGCCGCCATCTTGACGGAAACGTAATGGCGGCCACACAAATGTTCAAAGCTTAAATCAAATTACGACTAACCTAATCATCCGATCTCTACCAAATATTGCAACAACATACCTTTATGGGGGGAGCATCCTTTGACCAAACCAATAGGCCATCAGCGTAATAGTTTGCGGCTGGCGGCCATCTTTGTGTGAAAATCGATTCCCCCTATTAATTCGAACACGGTGCAACCGAATGGAACGAAATTTGGTACAGATATATTAATAACAAAAGGCACCTCAGTGTCATGTTTTATATCGCCGCCATCTTGACGGAAACGTAATGGCGGCCACACAAATGTTCAAAGCTTAAATCAAATTACGACTAACCTAATCATCCGATCTCTACCAAATTTTGCAACAACATACCTTTATAGAGGAAGCATCGTTTGACCAAATGACTAGGTCATTAGCCTAATAATTTGCGGATGGCGGCCATCTTTGTGTGAAAATCAATTCCCCCTATTAATTCAAACACGGTGAAACCGAATGGAACGAAATTTCGTACAGAGGTAGCACTAGCAAAGGGCATCTCAGTGTCATGTTTTATATCGCCGCCATATTGACAGAAACGTAATGGCGGCCACACAAATGTTCAAAGCTTAAGTTTAATTACGACTAACATAACCATCCGATCTCTACCAAACTTTGCAACAACATTCATTTATGGAGGGAGCATCCTTTGACCAATCTAATAGGTTATTAGCCTAATAGTTTGCGGATGGCGGCCATCTTTATGTCAAAATTGATTCCCCCTATAAATTCGAACACGGTGGAACCGAATGAACGAAATTTGGTACAGAGGTAGCACTAGCAAAGGGCACCTCAGTGTCATGTTTTATATCGCCACCATCTTGACAGAAACGTAATGGCGGCCACACAAATGTTCAAAGCTTAAGTTAAATTACGACTAACATAACCATCCGATCTCTACCAAACTTTGCAACAACATTCCTTTATGGAGGGAGCATCCTTTGACCAATCTAATAGGTTATTAGCCTAATAGTTTGCGGGTGGCGGCCATATTTATGTAAAATTGATTCCCCCTATTAATTCGAACACGGTGGAACCGAATGGAACGAAATTTGGTACAGAGGTAGCACTAGCAAAGGGCACCTCAGTGTCATGTTTTATATCGTCGCCATCTTGACTGAAACGTAATGGCGGCCACACGAATGTTCAAAGCTTAAATCAAATTACGATTAACCTAATCATCCGATCTCTACCAAATTTTGCAACTACATACCTTTATGGAGGGAGCATCCTTTGTCCAATCTAATAGGTCATTCGCCTAATAGTTTGCGGATGGCGGCCATCTTTGTGTCAAAATCGATTCCCCGTATTAATTCATACACGGTGAAACCGAATGGAACGAAATTTGGTACAGAGATAGCACTAGCAAAGGGAATCTCAGTGTCATGATTTATATCGCCGCCATATTGACAGAAACGTAATGGCGGCCACACAAGATTTGAAGCTCAAATCAAATTACGACTAACATAACCATCCGATCTCTACCAAACTTTGCAACAACATACCTTTATGGAGGGAGCATCCTTTGACCAATCTAATAGGCCATTAGCCTAATAGTCTGCGGATGGCGGCCATCTTTTTGTCAAAATTGATTCCCCCTATTAATTCGAACACGGTGGAACCGAATGAACGAAATTTGGTACAGAGGTAGCACTAGCAAAGGACAGTTCAGTGTCATGTTTTATATCGCCGCGATCTTGACGGAAACGTAATGGCGGCCACACGAATGTTCAAAGCTTAAATCAAATTACGATTAGCCTAATCATCCGATCTCTAGCAAATTTAGCAACAACATACCTTTATGGAGGGAGCATCCTTTGACCAAACTAATAGGTCATCAGCCTAATATTTTGCGGATGGTGGCCATCTTTGTGTGAAAATCGATTCCCCTTATCAATTCGAACACGGTGAAACCGAATGGAACGAAATTTGGTACAGAGGTAGCACTAGCAAAGGGCACCTCAGTGTCATGTTTTATATCACCGCTATGTTGACGGAAACGTAATCGCGGCCACCCAAATGTTAAAAGCTAAAATGTAATTACGACCAACCTAATAATCTTGTCTTTACCAAATTTTGCAACAGCATATCTTTATGTGGGAAACATATTCAGACCAAACTGCAAGAACATCAGCCCAATAGTTTGCAGATGGTGGCCAAGTATGTGTGCAAATCGATTCCCCCTATCAATTCAAACACGGTGAAAACGAATTGAACGAAATTTGGTACAGAGGTAGCACTAGTAAAGGGCACCTCATATTCACGTTTAATATCCCTATAGCACGTTGTATTTCAACAAGCTACTACAACCAACATTCAATCATACTCGTTGAAAAGGACAAAGAGTTATAACAATACCCATGCATTTAGGAGAAAGTAGGCTATATGTTCTTTACTGAACATCTTGTTTTCATTTTTTATTGTGTCAAAAATAATAAGGCCTAATATAGTTTTCAAGCAAAGAGAACGGTTATTTAATTATTGTTTTTTATGAAAATTAATCGAAATATCGTTTTAGTTATGATGATGACTGTCGTTATAAGTGGCGGAACAGCAAGGTCATCTGTCCGTTTAATAATTTACACAATTACCCTATTATATTAATGCCCCCCGCCAGAAGGAAATCCTACGTTTGCCACTGGCTAAACGGAATATACGTTTCTACAGTAGGCCTACAATGAATTTAAATCTCATGTTTCTTTATGCTTATCCACAGGAAAATGAACCTAACGTGAATGGACAGCACATCCACATACAGTACGGCTGTGAGGGTTGACTAATCATAAGGAAATGAACAGCAGTGTGGGACACGGGGTATTGCACGTTTAGGGACAATGTGGTAGGAAAACAACGGTTTTGGTTATTTACTTTTTAAGACAGGCTGCATGGCGCAGCAGTAACGTTCTCACCTCCTGTGCCCATGGTTGCAGGATAGAAAACTGGCTCAATCAGTAGACATTTGTGCGTTAGCACATGCGAGGGAGCAGTATACAAAATCCCCTTTGGACAAATTCCGGCACCCCGTCCTCGCTAAAAGCCGCAGTAGTTAAAAGGGACGTACAATTCAATAACAACATTATATTACTTTTTAAAGCGATTTCCAGTGAGTATCGACAGCTAATTGTTTTGCAAGCAGGATCCTATTAACAACATGAATCAAAATTGAGGTTGAATTTTTATCTGCCACGGTTGACTATTCCATAGTAGACACACATGGCTCCGACGGCAGGATCAGAAAACTTTTGATACTTCACGAAGAGTTGAGATGTCTGTCATAGCTTCAATTATGAAGAACGAAAAATGAAGAATTACCACCCTAAATAATGAGGATAAAAGGAAATGAAAGAAAAGACCATGCAGAGGAGGAATAACAGAGACTTCGAACATCACCGTCGGGATCAGTAGAGAACAGGATCTGGGAAAGGAAGGTCAGACAGAGGAGATGTAAAGGCTAGCAAATTTACGTAGAAGCTAGAACTCCTTAACAAGATATGTCCCACTAGTCTTGAGCATCTGGTTGGCGTTGGAATGACTCATGTAGAATTATCCATTTTAGACGCGAATGCATTTAAGAAATGGTTGGTTGGTTCCTAAGTTTAGGGGCTGCGACAACGCGGTCATGTAGCCCCGTGTACTTTAGGTGTGTGTGCAGAATCTGTCTGATAACCGGTGTTAATTGTGATGGCTGTATTAGTATGTGTTATCTGTTTTAATTCAAGTAAGGACTGCAGACAATAATTTCAAGTAGTTCCCAATTTTGCTTCCAAATGATACCGTCCACGACACCTAACGTGTGGACCTGGCTACTAGGTGGCATAGCAGTCAGCACCTGGCAGCGAACGTTGGAACTAATAGAGCGTTATCAAACTAACGTACAAATTTTAGCTTCCACAAGTGTAGTTAGTGGAAGGTTCTTTTTCAGGCCATAATAATACTGTATTATAATATCGTATGGCCTCGGGTGCCTGGTGCAAGCTTTGTTAATTGACACCCAGAGGGTAGCTTGCATGTCGAATTTCGTCGTTCCCTTGAACGCTATGAAAGTCAAGGAGGTTAGATATCTAAACTCCTTGACATTACAGCGCTTTCAAGTAGAGAATGGAGGAACTTTGTGTTGGCGGAAAATCCCGAGATTAATTTTGCCATTGAACACGGCCTACTGAATTCAAATGGGTTCTTTAACATGCCAACAACGTATGCCATGAGTGTCGTGATTTTTGTCGCCTTTCAAAAATCACTTACCATGGTCAGGAGCGAATCTGCAATCTTGGGGTTGGTAGTACGACACTATAACCACTCACCCACCGTGGCAAGCTTTTCATGCCATAAATATATGACATCGGACCGCCGGCTTTACTTCCCCTCCGAAGGAAGGCATACTGAGGGATTTTTAGCGCTCTTACGACTTCGACCGGATTTGAACCCGTGATCTTGGGCATAGAAGCTCAGCATGCTACCAACTACGCCACCGAAGCTGCCTGTGTTTTAGAAAGTTAGTTACAGAGCAGTCGTGGATAAGGAAATGATATTCGCAATAAAGCGATCACCGGTAACTGTTGAGATGCGGGAGTGTCAGAGGGGAACAAGCACGTCATGAATGCAAACGTGAATCTGTGAAAATCAAATCTCTAGGGGCCGATAACCAAGATGTTAGGCCTCATAAAACAAAAGTTATCATCATCATTATTTTCGTCGTCATCATCATATAACTAGATCGCTTTTATATTCAGCACTCAGTTCGCACTCCGTGTCTGTCAAGATTACCTCTGTACTGGCTTTCACCTCTAAGTCCCATTGCATCACCTAACTTACGTAGACAAAATTCTCTCCATAGGGAATATCAAAAGATAATCTCCACTCCACAGCTTCCTCTTCAATCTGACACATCTATGGTAAAGATACGTCGCTTGAAACCCCGCCGACCACCCATCCTAACAGCGGAATATCTACAAAAAAAATAATTCTAATTGACAACAAGTGGTCTTAGGTATGGAATAATTTATTTCATGAGAAATATAGAAACTTCATTGATCCTATCAAGAAACCAGCTGGCATGGAACTACCACGCCATACATGAAAATCACTCAACAGGATTCGAACGGGACATGGGGTCTGCACAGACAACTTATACAAGTGGAATAAGGCTTCCTCACCTCAGTGCGACTGTGGATTTGACAAATAGACCATCCAGCATATTGTGGAGGACTGCAGCCTTCGAGCCCATTATGGGAACCTGAAAGACTTTCATAATGCAACGCAGCCTGCTCTTGATTGGATTTCAAATTTAAATATTACCTTGTAAACCAGAACATTTTATAATTTTGCTTACTGTTGAATATTTGTCTTCTCATCAAAATTGATTTTAATATCTATTGTTCATGTAAATGCTAATTTATATGTTTAATGTGTTCCTTAGCTTGTACTTATGTAGATGTTCCATGTCATACGCTAAATAAATAAATATCCAGTAATGTAGCCATTGTGTACTAATGGTAGGTCCCGTACCCCAGTCATTGCTTCCAACCATAATTTTATTGAGAAAACCGTGTGAAATATTCAAAATAATGTTTTCATGGTTATGCACTGGGTTAGATTCTCTGTCATTTTTAGCCTATTTTCATTTAAAAAAAAAGGCTTATGAGATCACCTTTTGTCCGTGTGTCTGTGCGTGTGTGTGTGTGTGTCCCCTAATAACTTCTACACGGCTAGAGCGATTTCGATGAAACTCGGTAAGATCAAAGCACCATTCTGGACGACCTCATCCGCACCCTTAAAATTTTATTGTGTCTCACCAATCCAACATGGCGGCTGTGTGAAATTTCTCACCAGCATTCAGTATCTCCCAAACTATTACCGATATCACCCTGAAATTGTCTACGGTGATAAAGGGCACTACTAGAAGTTTGCCTATGAGACTTTCAAAAACCTGGTGACTACAAAACCAACATGGCGGCCAAGCGAAGTTGAGACTTATAAGTATACTTTTCTCGTGATTTAACCATCCAAACGTAATGAAACTTGGTACAGCAAATGTTTATACACATTGCAATGCACTGGCGTCTAATTTAGTTCAATTGTTTACATAACCTCAAAATGGCGGCTGTGCGAAATATTTCACTGGCATTCCATATCTCCGAAACTATTACAGATATTACCCTGAAATTTCGTACGTTAATAAAGGGCACTGGTACAAGTTTATCTATGTAACTTTCATAAAACTGTAAAGTAAAAAACGATCATGGCGGCCAAGTGAGTTTGAAACATTTTAATAGACTTTTCTAGTGATTTAACTCTCTGAGCGCAGTGAAATGTGGTGCAGTAAATGATTATGCATATTGTAATACACTGCCATCTAATTTAGTTCAATTGTTTACATAACCTCAATAAGGCGACTGTACGAAATTTTAAAATTAAGTTTTTAATTCTTGAGTCGTAATCATGTGATCGAAGTGAAAGTTTGAGTAATGAACCGAGGCAATAATTTTCCTTTAATGGTACATAACTCAATGGCCTAAACATATAACAATCCAAAATGGCGAGAATCGGAAATATTTAGACGGTTCTCAACATCTACGAATCTTTTACAGCAATCAAGATGATTTTTTTTAATGTTCATAGAGGTATGAACATAAGTTCACCTATAGGACTTTCAGTAACATGGTGAGCACAAATCCAACATGGCGGCGACGCGATGTATAAATATTTAAATGGACGTTTCTCGCGATTTAACCATCCGAGTGCAGTGAAACTTTGCACGTTAAATGCTTATACAAATGTTAATCCACTGGCATCTATTTTATTTCAATTGTTTCCATAACCACAAGATGGCAGCTGTGTGAATTTTTTAAATCTCGTTTTTACTTCTTGTGTTCTAATCATGCAATTGAAGTTTGAATACTACATGTACACAATAATCTTCATGTAACAGAACATAAATAAAAATCCAACCTGGCGACCATCTGAAATATTTAGACTGTTCGCAATATATACGAATCTATCACAACCTTCAAACTTATTATTTTTATGTTGATAGAGGCAATTAACATGAGTAAGATACATGAAAATAGGCTGTATAGTTCTTCACGGAACTACTTGTTACGGCTAAATTCTGGTTCCCTGAAAACATTAATTCTAGTTATATTTAAATTACAGGAGTATGCTAAACCCTTGAGGGAAACGCCGTACTAGACCATAAATACAATCGACTTTTAAATTCTTGTCAGAGTTGGGACTCGGACCCGGAATATGCGGGTATGCAACCAATAACGCTAGTTACTATGCCATGAGGTGGTCCAGTATTATTATTTTGATTATTATTATTATATATGGTTTAAATTCAGTATATTATTAGACACTATCCCGTTCTAAAGTTGGCTTCTTGGAGTAAAGTGGAGTGGCTTCGGTGGCGTAGGCTTATAGCTTCTATGCCCAAGATCACGGGGTCAAACCCGGCCGATTAGATGTTTTAAGAAGGTTCAAAATACCTCAGTATGTCTTCCTATGGTGGGGAAATAAAGCCAGCGGTCCCATGTCATATTTTTATGGCATGCAAAAGAACCTTCCACTAACTACATCTGTGTGTAGCTAAAATGTGTAGGTTAGATTTGATTAGCGCTCTAAGTTCCAAAGTTCGTTGCCAGGTGCTGGTTGCGATGTCATCTAGTGGCCAAGTCAAAAGTGGGAAAAGTGGGAACTACTTGAAAATTGATCGTCTGCAGTCTCTACCTGAATTACAGATAACACACACTAATAAGGCCATCAAAATTAACACCGGTTATCAGACAGATTCTACACCCCCACAAAGTACACGGGGCTTCATGAGCGCGTTGTCGTAGCCCCTAAACCGAGGAACCAACCAACCGGGAGTAAAGTGGACGACGTGATGTGGCGGCTGACTCCAGGGCATTGTGGTTTGGGCTGCAGCGGATCAGCTGTAGGCGCAGTGAAACCTGACAACATCGCGCTGTGATGACTTGCAACCCTAAAAGTAGCACGCGAGGTGATACCTCTATTTATAGGACGAGATTAAAGAGGACACGCGTTAGACTTTAGCTCATCCTTCGAATTGAGAATGACAAATTCTACTCGGCAAGTAGAATATACAGTCAGAGGTATTCAACTGGTAAGCTTGCATACGGTCTTACATTTCTTTATTGTCTTAGAATTTCTGATATCGACAGGAGTTGAATTCCAAAGTCAGGGCCCAGCTACAGCAAAATAACGGTTCACATTGGATGGGAATGACGAGATGCCTGCCGCGTAATTTGCAGCCTTTACTTTCAAATGTTTTTTTTACATAATGTAGACACAATTGTTGGCAAGGAATGGAGTTATGATAACTTCCTTCAATTTGTACTTACGGTTTTAACATGATCTGTCTTTTTAACAGCCCAAACGTTCTTCACCTAATCAATGTAGAAAATAGTTTTATTCGATATGTTTTCTCAAGTTGTCGCTCTGGTAAACTAAAAGCAACAAGAAGTCCCTTAAAACTGACACAATTGCTACTTTACTTTTACCAAATATATGTAGCTCTTCGTTCAGAGTTCAGTTTTACACCCTTGAGCTAGCCCGTGAACTTTGATGGCTGAACCAGGCAGATTCTTGCTTTGGATTGCAAACAGGCCCATGACACTTCAAAATTGTTTGCAGTCGTTCGGTTTTATTTGTTAAATGAGTATGTGTCCGCAAAAATGAGGATGTAAGGCAACGCTATATGAGCTACTGATAGACACGAGGAACAGTGTAATTCTGAAGTGGAATCAGGCAATGTCAGCAAAACAAGGAGTTGTGATTAGAATCGTGGCCAACAGTAGCCTATATTTAAGTGAAATAGTTGGATTAAGTATGTTATCATTTTAAAATTATTGTTGACTAGCAGAAGTACCCGTTCTTCGAAGGGTGTTCGTTGTTAACACCAGACATTATCAATTGAGCTACAGTTGCAATGGTTAGCGGTTTGTCATTCCTTCAAGTTTATCAGAACGAAGTTAGTTTACTGGGAATATCACATACACTGTTAATTTAAGGCCCTTAAAATGTAGTTTTCGGAGACCCTTTATAGATTCCCGAATTTTGTGTCTCACATTGAGAAGCGCAACATATGCTTTGGTCGTCCTTCTAGGATAATTTTTATATTTCGCCTATTTTAGCATATATTGAGAAGTTTTTCTCTATATCCACCCTTCTCCTGTATGAAAAGTACGGTGAAGAGTTTTATAAATGATTGGTGTATTGACGCTCATGGTTACCATACCTAATTTTACGATGCACCAAGCATCCGAACACGAGGTATAGGCGTACATAAAGATACACAGAAAGACAGACAATTCTATTGTCTACAACATATTACCCAGATATCCAAATACGGGTATATCTACCACACAGTATCAAATAAAATCATCCTTACGATGAACCCGTATGTCTACAAAAAAGAAAAAGTTAAAATTTGCTCTCAGACTAAATTCACCTAACGAGTACTTCCTGACGTGAAATACAATTGAAAGCCTTGTAGACGAAACGCAATACACGTCACATAAAAACTGACCCTCTACGTTGTGCTAGGTGCCCACACACGGGAAGACCCCTTTCATAAATTATAAAGGCTTGTGGTGCAAGAAAATTCAGGTTCTTTAGCCTCAAATTGCCCAAATTCCTAAAAGCCGCAAAAATGCTGGTTCAATTCAGGAATTTTTGAAAATAATGTTGCTGTTTGGAGATATAATAGACCTTCTGTACTATATGTCGAACGTGAAAATTGCATGAAAAAATTCTAGGTTACCCCTTTACCCCCTTAATTGCATTGATGCATTATACGGTCTACGTTAGTTCCGTGATAACCTTATAGCCATTTGCAAACTTTCACAGAAATGTAATAAATGGAGTGACATTGCTTCTTACAGAAATAGATGGAAAGTTGTATGCCACCCCTTGAGATAATGTTCTCATGGTTACCGATTTGCATTCCTTCATTAAATTAAATTAAATTAGTTTTCTGGGAATATTTCAGAAACTGTTGGATTTAGAGCCTTATAATGTAGTTTTCGAGGACCCTTTAGGGCCCCCGAGTTTTGTTGCTGGCACCGAGGGGATTTGTCTCGTCGTTGTACGCCATAATATAATACTAATAATAATATAATATAGGGAGAAATTATAACACCTATTTTTTTAAATTCAACCAATGGCCATGTACTTTTCTTTTCAGGATGGGTCAGGGAAGGGATATTATCAGAGAACGAAGCATTCACATCACGCATGAGCAAAATGGAAATGGCCTACCATTTAACTAAGGACATCTATAAGAAAAGGTCAATATCCTTCAACGCAAAACTAAAACATTACTGCAGTGTCATCCGTCCGGAGGTCTTGCATGCTTCTGAATGCCTCACGATGAACAAATAAGGCTTGGTCGAGAAACTGGAGGCCAAAGAAAGGAAAATTTTGAGAAAGATATTGGGTTCCATCAAAGACAATGGGGAATACAGAAGACGGCATAACCATGACCTATATGCTCATGTGGAGAAGATAAGCAACGTCATCCGGAAGAGAATGTTACCATTTTTTGGGCATGTGAAACGAATGAGCCCAGCGAGACTGACCAACCGCAACATAACTTACTGAGAGGAAAACAAAATGGGCCTGGTTCATTGAACTGGATAAAGGTCGGAAAGAAGTGGGGATTACACCAACAGACATTCAGGAGCGCGCCCCACTCAAAGGGAAACTTCAAGCTTGTAAAGGTTTCCAAGAAAAACCGAAGCTGAAAACGGGAAAGATTTGGACCCAGGAACGGAAGGAAGTCCACCGAGAACGAATGCGGGCGTACAGGGCAAATATCAAAGCCAGTAGGAGACGGTTGGAATGACGCGGTCCATAGATGGCCTATACGAAATGAATGAATGAACGAATGAATGAATAATATGGGGATAGGAATATAATAGGCCTGCCGTACCACACCCGCAGGTGTAAATCGCGTGAAAAATTCTAGAGTACCCCTTGATCCCCTTAAGCGCATTATACGTATTGATGAATTTTACGGCTTAATTTGGTTCCGTGATAACCTTCTAGCCGTTTGCAAACTTTCACACTAATGTAATTAATGGAATTGCATTGCGTCTTACAGCAATAGATGGACCTCTGAGAATCCGTTGGCATGGTTACTGGCTTGCATTCGTTCATTAGTTTATGTTCGACCCTCACTATTATGTGTCAGATAACTGTATCATAATGATGGTCATTATAACACTGTTTTCCATTACGATACAGTTTCTCCAGCCAATCAGAGCTCGTTCATTGACCAATTAGGTAACGATAACTTCGCGCATGCGCTCAAAATCCAACATGTCGGACATAAACACAACATCGAACTATAATAAATTACCGACATGGAATACGCACCGTCCATATGTTCGCGTAAATAAACTGGCGAATATGAGACAAGAATTAGCACTGTACCTTAATGTCACCAACCCTAATTTCTGCACAGCGCATTGTCTTCAAATGACACCGGTGACAATATTACTGAGGGACGGCAGATGTAAACATATGGTTTGCATATGGCATTGCAAACACACAGAGCGCATGCGTCGGTCGTTCAAAGCTCTTGAAAGGCAGAGATATAACACCCAACGCTCGCTCTGCGATCACAAAATTCCAGTAGCTGACTCTCAACAGATATTTATGAATATTTATTTTAAAACATATACTAAAGTCATAATTATCGTCGAACATAAACAGTCGTATGCAACTCGCCTATAATGGTAATTAAGACACTCGTATGGAAATTATAAAACTCGCATACGCTCGTTTTATAAACAATACTCGTGTCTTAATTATAGCCATTATAGGCTCGTTGCATAATGTACTATTATTAAATTAAATTAGTTTTCTGGGAATATCTCAAAGACGATTGGTCTTCGGTCCTTAAAATGTGGCTTTCGGGGACCCGAGTTTTGTCTCTCACATTGAGGGGCTGAAAATGAGTTTTGTCTCGTCCTTCTACGCCTACTTCAGCATGTATTTTAAGGGGGTAGGCCCCCTTTCATGAGAGGTACGGAGAAGAGTTACATCAATGATTAGTGTCGTGCCTCTGATGGATATCTGTACCAAATTTTACGTTGATACACCCAGCCGTTCTCGAGTTATAAGGGAACAAATTTGTCCACAGACAAACAAACAGACAGACAGACACAAAATTATTTTCGCGCGCATCCATCATAAAACAGTCTGAAACGCGTAAACAACTCAAATTTCCGTAGAAATTCAAAGAAAAACACACAAATTTCATTTTTATATATAGAGAGATATACTGCACCGCTCGGTGTTGACCGTGTTTTATTGCACAGAATTTGGTTTTACTCGCTAACCGTTGGAGATATACGAAAAGTGATAAGGATATTTAGGATAGAAAATTAAATGTTAAAGCTCATGTATACCATCAAGAGTTTGCTATTTCTTAGCGTTCTCTTTTTATTTGAAAAGGAAATATGAAATGTTGAAACCAAAGGGTGTAGTGACGTCACAAATGTCGGTTTTACTCGCTAACTGTTGGAGATACACGAAAAGTGATAAGGACCTTTCGGATAGGAAATTAAATCTAAAAGGTCGCATGTGCCATCAAAAGTTTGCTATTTCCAACCGTTCTCCTTTTATTTGATATGGAAATATGAAATTTTGAAACCAAAGGGTCTAATGACGTCACTAAAATGGTCGCCATTTTTTAATAGTGCAAAATTTCGAAATAAAAAGTATCCTATATGAAAACCTGGTAAATCAGCTACATCCATGCAAAATTTCATTTAAATCGGACCAGTGGTTCTTGAGTTATTGAGTAACAGACAGACAGACAGACAGACACACACCATCTTATTTTTATATATTAGTATGATAGTTATTTCTCCCCGCTGAAAATGTAACTGCTTTCATTACTTTACATTTTTGCTAGCTCTGGCAAGAAATTTAATTCTTGTCTAAGGACTGGAACGGGGTGCACTGACCCTCGTGAGGACAATTAAGTAGCTGTCTTACAGTGAGGCAGCGCCCCAGTCACGAAAACCAAGATTAACGGCCGAGGGGACCCGATGAACTGACCACGTGTCACCCCAATATCTACAGGCCAAATGGCTGGGCAGCGGTCGCTTGGTAGGCCTAGGCTCTTCATGGGCTGTAGCGCCATGGGGTTATTTTATTATAATTTTGTTGTTGTTGTTGTTGTTTCATTTGAGAGGCTTGGATATCATGGTTATTTAGCCGCATGTACTTGGGTGTATACAGAATTTGTCTGATAACCTGTATTGTGGTGTATGTAATAGTATATGTGGTTGTAGCTCGGGTGAGGATTGGGAAGGCGGCAGTGGTGGTCTTACGTTAGGAACGATGCAAACATTTGCCTCGAGTAGAAGTGGGAAAACCACGGAAATCCACTTCCAAGATGTCTCTTGCCAGTTTTACCTCACGAGGTTGAGTGCACTCCGTTCCAGCCCTTAGGCCAGAATTAAATTTCTTGCCAGAGCCAGGAATCAGACCCTGACCTCCACTAGACCGTGAGGGGGGTTGTTGCATACACAGGTAGTATTATTATAATGTTGTCAATTTACCTATCCGTCCTAGTATTAGTTGAAATGTATTTATTAGCCTACTTTTCACATTTTGCAAAAATGAGGAAAAAGTAGACTTATGAGATCGATCCGGGAAAAGGTGTGTCTGTCTGTCTGTCTGTCTGTCCTTCTGTCTGTCTGTCTGTCTGTCTGTGTGTGTGTTTTTCCCCCTATCAACTCCTAAACGGCTGCAGCAATAGAAACCAAATTTAGTATGAGTAAAGATGTGCATCGGAATAGCTCACGTCCATATTTGAAAAATGATGTCAGTACTACCAACTGCTGAAAAAACGCACTAGAAATTTGAGCTCCATGTTGGATATCTTGCAAGGTATGCATGGGAGCTATTCCAAAATTGGCACACATGTAGATAATACTATTTCAGTTTAATTTCCATGAGGCTAACAATGACAGTGTTGCCAAAATAATTTTAAGCCTTCTGATAAGTCCAATGTTTAAATGCATATAACTTCTACACTATCAATTGGATTTCAACCAAATGTTGTGTGTAATATATGTACATAAACAGATATGACTGAGCGTATTCTTAAGAGCCACCAGGGCTGCCAACTGTTAATAATTGCTATCTCTATTTTTTTTATCCAAATACCAATATATCAGAAAGTACGCAAGCCAACAGCTTTAAACTATGCACACGTATATTCTGACATTTTAGATTAATTTGGAGTAACGTATATACGTCAGTCCTACCAACATGATTATAAGCCTGCTGATAGTACCAATTTTTAAATACATGTAACTTCTATACTATCAGTTGGATTTCAACCAAATTTCGTATGTGATATTTAGAATAATGACGAAATTAAGTTGGTAATATCGAAATGTATAATTAGTTCGAAATATACCTGGTATAATGTAGCCTAATAGAGCACTACAGTTGGCAGCCCTGGTGACTGAATATATTCTTAGTTCCATCTCTCAAGGTACAGAATAAAAAAAATGGTTGAAGTCCAAAGTCCGTTACATGCAGTTAGACATTGGATCTATCAGCACGCGTAAAAGCATGTTGGCAACAATGTCATGCGTGTGCTGGTCAGAAATAGCCTAATCTGAAATATTATGATATCTTGTTGTGCCAATTTGTGACGAAATCCATTTGTTAGTATAGAAGTTACATGTATTTTAAAATTGGACCTATCAGCAGGCATAGAATCATGTTGGCAACACTGACTTATATTAATTATTCCAATTTAATCTAGAATGTCTGGTACTAGACGTGTGCAAAGTATAGGGCTGTTGGCTTGCTTACTTCCTGATATATTGATATTAGTTTTACAAAATATAGACAGAATGTATTAACAGTTGGGAGCCCTGATTGCTCTTAAGAATACTTATAGTCATATATGTTATGTTACACATAGCACATACGAAATTTGGTTGAAATCCAACTGATAGTATAGAAGTAACATGTATTTAAAAATTGGCCCTATCAGCAGGCTTAGAATCATGTTGGTAGAACTAAAGTATATAAGTTACTCCAAAATTAATCTAAAATGTCAGGTACTATACGTGTGCATAGTTTAAAGCTGTCGGCTTGTATACTTTCTGATATATTGGTATTTGGAATAATGAATAGAGAGAGCAATAAACAGTTGACAGCACTGGTGGCTCTTAAGAATACGCTCAGTCATATCTGTTTATGTACACATATTACATACACAATTTGGTTGAAATCCAATTGATATTGTAGAAGTGTTGCAAGATATCCAACATGGAGCTCAAATTTCAAGTGCGTTTTTTCAGCAGTTGGTAGCATTGACATCATTTTCAAATATGAGCTTGAGATTTTCCGGTATACATCTTTACTCATACTAAATTTGGTTTCGATTGCTGCAGCCGTTTAGGAGTTGACAGGACACACACACACACACACACACACTCACAGCCAGACAGACAGACAGAAGGACAGGCAGACACACATTTTCCCGGATCGATCTCATAAGTCTACTTTTCCTCATTTTTGGAAAATGTGAAAATTAGGCTTGACATTATAAACGTTTGATAGAATACAGTACAGTACTGTAACTCTCCTAAGCTCAAGATTAAATCTGATGAACAGTGTGTACAACGTAAATAGTATATTGGAAAAATATAAATTTCCAATAAATATAATTGAGCAAATATAAATGGATTTGTTGCCGTTTATTATAAAAGCACTTAATATTGCCAGTTGACGGTTATTAATTTGACTGTGATGAAATAAAATCGTATACAAATGTTTATTGCCTACAGAATGATGTTTTTTGATCAAATGAAATTTATGTATTTACATTGCTTTGTGACAATGTTGATAAAACAGCCATTTCAAATCATTAATCGCCATCATGATGATGGAAAATAAACCGTAACGCAGTCCATTTAATACGAGGTGAGGATCATGTGAAGCATCCTGCACGTTTAACTGTTTCCTTTGTGGGCTTGGAACGTCATGATCCTTGGGCTTTCGTATAGCTCTTGAATCTGTATTATAGCCCGAGTTATTGTGATGTCTACTTACGAAGGTAAGTTTGGGGAGAAAGAACCGTGGCTTGCTTGGTAGTTACCATCCATGCATTAACCTGGTGATTTAGTGGAAAGCCTCATAAAACCATCTCCATGATAGCTGAGACTGAGAGTGAGTTCCAATGCTATTTCTCTTCGCAATTGTCCTCACGAGGTTAACAAGGGAGTTATATCAACCAAAAATGGAATATGACGTATAAAATGAAAGCCAAAAGACTGCAGAAGAGTACAAGAATCCCTACGTAGTGTAGGCCTAGGTATGGCTGACCCTTATTATTCCCGCTTACAACCGAGTCGGGGATGAGATGTAGTTGGTTGGTTCGTTGGTTGGTTCCTCTGTTTAGGGGCTGCGACAACGCGGTCATGTAGCCCCGTGTACTTTGAGTGTGTGTAGAATCTGTCTGATAACCGGTGTTAATTATGATGGCTGTATTAGTGTGTGTATCTGTTTTAATTCAAGTAAGGACTGCAACTTTAAATTTTTCAAATAGTTCCTACTTTTGCCGCCAAACGCCACCGTCAACGACTACTAGGCCTAGTTCAGAACTTAGCTACTAGACGCCACCGCAATCGGCTCTTGGCAACGAACGTGGAAACCTAAGAGCGTTGTTTACATTCTTAACGGCGGCTTCGGTGGCGTAGTTGATAGCATGGTGAGCTTCTATGCCCAAGATCGCGGGTTCAAACCCGGCCGAAGCCGTCGGATTTTTTAAGAGCGTTAAAATCCTTCAGTATGCCTTCCATCGGAGGGGAAGTAAAGCCGGCGATCCCATGTCATAGATTTATGGCATGTTAAAGAACTTTCCACTAATTACACCTGTGTAAAACTAAATTGTATAGGTTAAGAATGTAAACAACGCTCCTAGGTTGCTACGTTCGTTGCCAAGAGCCGACTGCGGTGGCGTCTAGTAGCTAAGTTCTGAACTAGGCCTAGTAGTCGTTGACGGTGGCGTTTGGTGGCAAAAGTAGGAACTATTTGAAAAATTCAAAGTTGCAGTCCATACTTGAATAAAAAAACAGATACACACACAAATACTGTCATCACAATTAACCCCGGTTATCAGACATATTCTACACACACTCAAAGTACACGGGGCTACATGACCGCGTTGTCGCAGCCCCTAAACTAATGAACCAACCAACTGCATTCTTAACCTATACAATTTAGCTTCACACAGGTGTAATTAGTGGAAGGTTCTTTAAAATGCCAAAATCTATGACATGGGACCGCCGGCTTTACTTCCCCTCCGAAGGAAGGCATACTGAGGGACTTTTAACGCTCTTAAAAAATCCGACGGCTTCAGCCGGGCTTGAACCCGGGGATGAGATGTGACGAAAGGGAGTTTGTTGGGTGGTTTATACACTACGTCTGGATGCCCTTCCTGGCACCAACCTCACGAGACGAGTTAATGACTGATGCAATGAATGTTGATGAATGAAACTGAGCAAGGACATGGAAGGAAGTGGTCGTGGCCTAATACAAGGTACCGTCCCGTCAATTACTTGGAATTGAAAATGGGAAACTACGGAAAACCATTTCAAGGACGGCCAACGGTGGGGCTTGAACGCACGTCTACCAAGTCCGCTGCGCGTTAGCGAGCGTAGGTCAGAATCACAAGGTAGTGAAACATTTAAATACTTGAAGAGGTTTGAGGTCATAACAAACAAAAATGGTTTTTAGTGGCATCCATAAATTTGTGCAATTAACTCTATTTGGTTCCTTATCCACACCACCCCACCCTCTTCCCACCCAGCATGCATGTGATGTGGGCGGCTTCGGTGGCGTAATTTGTAGCATGCTGAGCTTCTATGCCCAAGGTTGCGGGTTCAAACCCGGCCGAAGTCGTCGGATTTTTAAGAGCGTTATAATCCCTCAGTATGCCTTCCTTCGGAGGGGAAGTAAAGCCGGCGGTCCCATGTCGTAGATTTATGGCATGTAAAAGATCCTTCCACAGACTAAACTCGTGTGGAGCTAAATTTCTAGGTTAGATTTCGTTGGAACGCTCTATCAAAGTTCTAACGTTCACCACTAGGTATCATTGACATCTGGTAGTGAAAGTTGGAACTACTTGAAATTGAATTGAACGTGTAGCTCACCCTCTGGGTATCCGCTGGAAGCAGCTACAGACTCTGGCGAGCTGAACATGTCCTCGGACACTCCCGGCACTAAAAGCCATACGATAAATAAATAAATAAATAAATAAATAAATGTAGGTTAGGTTTGATTAATGCTCTTAAGTTCCAACGTTCGTCACTGGGCGCTGGTTGCGATGGCATCTAGTAGTAGCTAAGTTCACAGCTAGGTGTCGTGTACGGTAGCATTTGGTGGCAAAAGTTGGAACTACTTGAAATTATCGTCTGCAGTCCTTACTTGAATATTAAAAACAGATAACACACACTAATACAGCCATCACAATTAACACTGATTATCAGACAGATTCTACACACACACCCAAAGTACACGGGGCAAAATGACCGCGTTGTCGCAGCCCCTAAACTAAGGAACCAACCAACCAACCTCTTCCCACCCAGCATGCATGTGCTGTACCGAAGTTCAAATAGTTATATTTCAACAAGATATTGAATACCAATATTGACTATTATTAGTAGCGGACTGTGTTGATTGTGTTCTACCTAACGCACGCTTATGTCCGTCCTATTTTCAGCCAAACCCCTGCATTGTGTCGTTGGCCCTCCTCTACGCGTTTTACCTTCTACTGGCCGGGAGTCTGTCAAAGCGAGCCCGGTGGCGCGCGCACCTCACACTCAATACTGCCCTCACTGAAAGACTGCAAGCCCTGGACTCTCAGCACGGTGGCGCACTGGTGAGGATACCGTAGTGTGGTCGGCCAAATCGCACTAACTAGCTGAGCACTGCAGTAATCGCTCACGAGCACCGCTGCTTTAGCTGCAGACAAGACATTCCCGCGAACCCTGCAGTTCCAAATCCTAAACCAGCCTAAGCTTGATTATGAAGCTGGTAGGAAACGAATGGAGTAATTAGAATGTCAGCTTTACCCTTCTGGAGAATATGCATGTCCTGTGTGCTGTGCGTCCGTGCAAGCCAGGCAAGTAGACACGTTCTTGTACGAGACATGTGAAAGAATTACATGAATTTCAAGCAACCTTTTAACAGAAAACATAAATCCTTGCTGGTATTGACCTGCCTGGTATATGGTATAAAGCTGTGGACGACTTTGAGCTGCCCACGGCAAGTGACGTTGAAACACATCGTTGCATGGATATGAATAATCTCAACCTTCTCGGTCCAGGTATGCTTTCATGGCCAGTGTCAAAATATATGAAGATTTAGCAGAAGACATATGGGGGGAAAGACTTCATAATTCTTTTTAATACACCGGAATATTAGCTATACTATGAGAATTAAAGGCTCGCAGACTGTATGGTATCTCAAAGTGCATCCAGAACTCACAGGCAGAAAACGGTGAACTCCCAGAATTCGGACCATGTTTACTGCTGCTTCCAGAAAATCACTAATAGCATAAGCTTCAAACATACGTCACTTCGAACCGTTCAGAACAAATCGCCGCTGATGCCACACTTGCTGAGGAAACGTCAGATATTGAATGAAAATACAATGTGACCCAACAATCTTAAAGATTGTTCAAAAATATTTCAGTCTACTCTATAGCCTACTGAATAATACGAAGGCTCTTATGAAAACCATCGAAATTACTGACTAAATCTCCTACAAAGGCCAAGGAACAACTTTGTAGGCCTAATGCTTGAATATTCCATCTTTGGGAACGAATGGGGGACTTGTGAAGATCTTCCAGTTGTATGTAATCAGAACTGGACCGCGTGGAACTTGTCCAGCTAATAACGACTGGAGTTCGCCGTTCCAAATAGTACAGTACCGCTGCACAGAAGAAACCACCTTTGTTCCAAAAACCGTGCTATGGTTGGCTTTTAGTAAATCGTTAGAAAAGCACAAGAAAAGCTTAACTCTAAATTTCAGAATAATTTGCACGATCATTTGGTCGGAAAACTAAAAAATATGAAAAGAGTTTTTCTCTGAATCGACGTATTTTAAATAAAAGTTTTTAAACGAAAAATGTAGAGGACATTGTCACCAACAATTTGTCTCATTGAGGTCATGTCATACGTATTGAAATGCAGAAGATAGGTGGCGCCAAATTTTCCAAAAAAGTATTTTTTCACTTTTTGTGCCAGAATAAATATTTTGTTCACAAGAGAGCGAATTAGAAATTTGTTCCTCTCAAAATTGTCTACAACATTTATTGAAACATTTTTTTCCTCCGACTTACCGTTCCAAAGTTATAGTCTGCCGAAGTGTGAAAATTGTCCGACACCGGTCCCGGTCTAAACTATGCCCACCGCTCTCTCCGCAGTAACAATAGTAGCCTTGACTACGCAGCGTTGCATTTGCTGCGCTATAACTTTGGAACGGTAAGTCGGAGGAAACAAACGTTTAAATAAACGTTGCAGACAATTTTTAGAGGAACAAATTTCTGATTCACTCGTTTGTGAAAAAACATTTTTTTTTTCTAGGACAAAAAGTGAAAAAAATCTTCTTTGTAAACTTTGGCGCCACCTAGCTCCTGAATTTCCAACCGTATGACATGACCTCAATGAGACAAATTGTAGGTGACAATGTCCTCTACATTTTTTTGTTTAAAACACTTTTCTTTAAAATACGTAGATTCAGAAAAAAAACGCGTTTTTTAAGTTTTCCGACAACATGATACTACAAATTATTCCGAAATTTAGAGTTAAGCTTTCCTTGTGCTTTTCTAACGATTTATAAAAAGCCAACCATAGCACGGTTTTTGGAACAAAACCATTCCAGCTGTACTGTACTAAAAGTCAAACTCAAGCTGTGGGGCGGGTGCGAGGTTGGTACAGAGCTGACTGTGGGACAAAGTGGCGTGTTCTTCCTGCCCATGAACATTTGCCAGACCTAATATTGCTAAAGTGGCTCAAAGTTACATTCTCCTGAAGAAGAATACATTTTGTGTCCAATATTTCTATTCTGAATTTATCACATTTTACCACGTGCTAACAGTTAGTTACTTCCCAGGTGAAAGTAAGCCAAGTGTTAAACCGTTTACTGAACACTGCGACAGTGACCAAGAACATCAGTTTATGAAAGTTAAACACGCTGTATACTAGGTTATTACATGAGCTGGGTGAATCATTTGTACAGTATAAATTTGACAGCCGACCACACGGCACAAATTATGGGAAATAATCTTTCGAGGTTCTGATAATTGAAATGCGTTACCCGTCAAAGTCTGAAGCCTTTCCCCTAACATATACTGTAGATGTGAAAGAGAAGATTGACATTTTGTCTAAATACTGTTATTCTTACAGCGCCTATATTTATCTAAGTTCTTGAGTTTAAAGTGCGTTTTGATATTATTGTATTTGTCACGTAGTTTTTGGGTTTGCTGATTTTTCTCATAAGCCATTATGCAGCTAAAATCGTTTTTATTTCATTCCATTGTTAATAATTAAATCTTTGTTTATTGGTAATTTGCCACCAGAGAAGCTAACCAAATGCAAATAAATTGTATGAATAAATATGAAAAGTGCCAATTCATGGCTTTTAGATTAGGAGATATTCAGGTTTAAACTGAAAACTGAGAAACCTTTAGTTCTGTTTATCATGAATATTGCAATTGTTCTGTCTTAAAAGTAAACACGAATTGAGAAAAGGCAAGCGCCATCATACGAAATTAAGGTATTTATGTCAATTTTTCTTGTAGCCTATGTTTTCTGAATGTTAAATTGAAAATTATGAAGCTATTTTTCTAGATGATGGACATCCATAAATACGAAAAGCAATTATTTCCTACCTAGATATGTATGTGTATACAGTACAGAAATACTGTTAACTCAACAATCGACAACTGGGACCTTCAGACATACGTGGACACATGAGGAATCTGGTCATGCCCATGAAACGCATCGCTGATTCCACTGATGAATCGAAATACGACGATATATGCCGAGTACAGTATGTAATATTCGTGGATTTTATCGTCGTTGTAGTGATTTCATTCTAGACACTAGCTGTGTGTAGACTACCCATACATATTCTTTGTGTCGATGAACTCATTAGTCTTAAGGTAGAAAAAGGCACATTCACACTTATTGTGATTATATTTCAACGTTGGATTTCGTTCAGGTAGGTGTTACTTAGAAACAGTCTTATAGTATTAAAGAAGTTTTGGTGTATCTGGCGTTTCTTGACGGCCAAACCTGTTCTATATACCAGAGTCTCAGATTACTGCAAATACTTCATTGAAATACAATGCACAATTCACTGACGGTGTTTGGATTGTACGCAAATGATATTTACGTACAGAAGTAATATTATTATCAAGGCTTTACTAGATATTATGTTGAGATAATAATGCAATGTATTGGTTGACATTTTTAAACTTCCTTCAGTTTTGATGTCACATCATCAAACGAATAAGTGAGTTAGTTATCATTTAGTATTTGTTGCTTAATAAGCATAACAGCGAGGTTATTTGCGCCTTGAATAAGTGAATCTCTGCAAGGGTTATATAGACGTACGGTACGTTGGGATATGAAGTTAGTTCTAGTTAGTTATTGTTGTTTTAAGGGGCGGAACTACGAGGTCAGCTGCCCCTTCTCGGGATAGGATGGATAATATAAGTTTCAACCATTCTGATATATTACGCTTTGTATGACTCTGTATCTGTATCTTGTTCCTATTACTATTCTTTGGTGAATGTTATAAAATACAAACCGGCTACATGAGTATTGAGGTGCATGTCTCGCCGCTTCCTGGTGGCACTGATTGGTACTGAGAAGAACTTACCAGAACTCTATTTTGTTTCCTTCCTGTAAGATACTTGACTTCTGACAAAAGAGAGCCTAGTGCAGGAGATGCAAAAACTTCAATCACTCCTCTCCTGTTGCTATGACAACGTAAGGTCAAGTACATTTTATTTAATAATAATAATAATAATAATAATAATAATATAATAATAGTATTTAGGTCATCTTCATGTTGCTTGTTTGTTATGTGATTGTTAACATTTTACCTCTCTGTGTACATTGAAACATTGATGGACTTCTGTGTGCATCCAGTCTACTATATCTATTTAAAAGGTTAGATGAAAAGGTACGTATATTTTGTGAGTTTCAACGCAAAATAGAAAGACATTGTGGAGAGTAATTCACCATGTTTCTATTCATTGTTATAACACAAACGGTCCCTCTAACTCGTAACTGCTTAACATGCTCATTCTGATTACACAGGTAAGTATGAGCGCCAACTACTGTAGCTTGGACCCGAGTAGAGGACAGTTTTGGTACAGTTTTGATTGCGTAGAGGGCCAGTGTCAGGGAGTGCCATTCTTTATCACAGGTGGTGGTATTTCTACTGTAGTTACAACTGACAAAATGGCTACCACAAAGGAGCTCTAAAATCTTGTTCTCATTGATGGGAAGAATCGAACCTAACCATTCACGTAAAGAAGAGACTAATGAAAGTCTCTTCGAGTGGAAGTGAATCGTTCCAAAGGCAATATAATTCTCTGTCAAGGATGATTTCCGTGTAGTGAAATAGATTTGAACAAGATTAACATTTTATACCTCCCTCAGAGATCGGGTTAATTTGTGTTCTGGTAAATAAGTGCTAATTCGTTTAAATAATCATATGGGAGTTTTTCTAATACGCTTCATTCACATTAAATTCTATTGCTGTAAAGACACCGGTTCATTCAATTTGATTGCAGTAGATGTAAACAGTGGAGTTAAATTTTGACTATTGTGTTCGATTCAATCCCATTTAATGAGAGCAAGCCTTAAGACCATCAACTGTTCTTAAGGATGTCACTGAACGTGCTCGACAACAATCTAAGGCAGCTTATTCAGAGAAAACAGTTCATCGCGACACGTTTAATGAGTGTCCACTTAACACTCTTGCTATTAGCTCCAGAACACATCGTATTAACACTATATTACATCCTTGAGTGAGTTCGTTTGTGCCAGTCACATCGGGTGGAAAATGAACACTCCATTGGTTTGCTTCAAAGGGTTCAATCAATTATCTCTGATTTGGCACGGAATGTGGGGTGTCACATATGAGAAATTGCTATTAGAACTACTGTGCTCATGTGTGATAAGACTACTCCTATGCAGTGACAAGCATAACACCTGAGGAAGGTGAATGCAGGAAGGATAAGAAGTTCCGTGACGAACTAATGAGCCTACTTTTCATGCCGATGATTAATCTACAGTATATGAACCTATCTAGAATAATGACGAAATTAAGTTGGTAATATCGAAATGTCTAATTAGTTCGAAATATTCCTGGTATAATGTAGCCTAATAGAGCACTACCGTTATTGATGGCGTTGCGCTCTCTAAACCATCTTGATAGCGCTATAGATATATTTTACTCCAAGCCTACGGAAATTCGTAGATCATTGTTGAACTCAAGATCGTAGGTGTTTGTTGTATATATAGTGCGTAATAATTGTTATTTTAATTTAAGTGTATAGAGAACTTAGTTTTTAAGCTTGAATCAATGTTTGTTTCTAGGTTAGTTAAATAGTTGCTTTTAAGTAAATTTAATGTTTATTATGTTTTATTACATCATCTGTAATTGGGTGCCTATCCTGTTGATGGTAAATAAATCTATCTATCTATCTATCTATCTAACAGCCCTGGTGACTGAATATATTCTTAGTTACATCTCTTAAGGTACAGAATACAAAATTTGGTTGAAGTCCAATGGACGTTACATGCAGTTAGACATTGGATCTATCAGCACGCGTAAAAGAATGTTGGCAACAATGTCATGCGTGTGCTGGTTAGTAATAATCGGAAATATTATGGTATCTTGTTGTGCCAAATTTTGATGAAATCCATTTGTTAGTATAGAAGTTACATGTATTTTAAAATTGGACCTATCAACAAGCATAGAATCATGTTGGCAGCACTGACTTATATTAATTACTCCAAATTAATCTAGAGTGACAGGTGCTACACGTGTGCAAAGTATAGAGCTGTTGGCTTGCATACTTTCTGATATATTGATATTAGGGTAAAAAAATATAGACAGCATTTATTAACAGTTGACAGCCCTGATTGCTCTTAAGAATACTTACGGTCATATCTGTTATATTACACATAACACATACGAAACTTGGTTGAAATCCAACTGATAGTATAGAAGTTACATGTATTTAAAAATTGGTCCTATCAGCAGGCTTAAAATCATGTTGGTAGAACTGAAGTATATAAGTTACTCCAAATTAATCTAAAATGTCAGGTACTATACGTGTGCATAGCTTAAAGCTGTCAGCCTGCATACTTTCAGATATATTAGTATTTGGATGAAGAAAATAGAGAGAGCAATTATTAACAGTTGGCAATCCTGGTGGCTCTTAAGAATACACCCAGTCATATCTGCTTAGAGACGAACGTGTATAGTGGCTGTTAGGTTTGGTATTGTTTTGTTGAGCTATTTTGTCTTGCATGGATTTGAATCTGATGATGCTCACTTGACGAGTGATACATGCCGTCCCTTAGTTTTCTCTGTATTTTGTAGTTCTAAATATACATAATGAAGACTCTACGGAAAGAATTGGGCTAAATCCATTTTCTTTTTCCAAAAATGAGTTTATGGCGCATTCTAGTGGCCAGCTATCGTTACTAAAGATCAGTTGACATTCACTTCAAATAATGCGGAATGTCACTGAGATACAGAGGCTTTTATTTTTAGTGGAAACGGAAGGAACGTCCCATGTCCTCTCACTGTTTCATAATTTAACTTAAGTTGTTATTTGTTTTACATGTGCTTCCTTTATAAGAAACTAGGTGACCCGGCAGACGATGTCCTGCCAATCAAAGAAAGTGTTGGGGTTTTGACTTTGTTAGTTGCAGTGCTTTTGGATTCCCAATATTTTCTTCTTTTTCCGTTAACCACCTCTAAACTATTATGAAACAAAAAATTACTATCTCAGAAACATTCACGGGAGCGTGATCAACAACTCACGAAAGTTACATCGCAATGAAATGAACGGCATATGAACGCATACGGGACTTTTTTGGAACGATTTGAGTGCCTTCACCCATTTGTTGAATATACTCGCACGCTACCTATTGTAAAATGGATTTACTAATTCGAAAATCTTCTCTGGCCTGTACACAACAACTCATCAAAGTTTCATCGCAATCGGATGAATGGCATATGAACGTATACGGGATTTTGTTTAGACGATTCGCGCGCCGTCACTCATTTGTTGAATCTACTTGTACGCCACCCATTGAAAAACGGATTTACTAATTCATACACCTTCGCAGGACTGTACTCAACTCACCATAGTTTAATCACAATCGGATGAATGGTATATGAACGCATACGGGACTTGGTTGAAACGATTCACGCGCTGTCACTCATTAGTTGAATCTATTCGTGCGCTACCAATTGTAAAATGGATTTACTAAATCAGAAATCTTCGCGGGAGTGGAAACAACATTTCACCAAAATTCATTGCAATCGCATGAATGGTATATGAACCCATACGGGATATTTCTTAAACGAAACGCGCGCCGTTATTCTTCTGTTGAATCTACTCGTGCGCTACCTATTGAACTAGGATTTACTAAGTCAGAAACCTTTCCTGGAGTGTGCACAAAACAATTCACCAAAGTTTCATAGCAATCGGATGAATGGTATATGAACGCATACGGGACTTTGTTTAAACGATTCGCGTGCCATCGCTCATTTGTTAAATCTACTGGTGCGATACCTAGTGTCAAATGGATTTACTAAGACTGAAACTTTCCCTGGAGCGTACACAACAACTCACCCATATTTAGTCGCTATCAGACGAATGGTATAAGAACGCATACGGGACTATGTTGTAACACATCGCGCGTCGTCACTCATTTGTTTAATCTACTTGTGCGATACCGATTGTAAAGTGGATTTACTAAGCCAGAAACCTTCCCTGAAGTGTACACAACATCTCACCCAAGTTTCATCGCTATCAGACGAATAGTATATGGACGCATACAGGACTTTGTTGAAACGCTTCGTGCATCGTCGCTCATTTGTTGAATCTACTCGTTCGCTACCTATTATAACATAGATTTACTAAGACAGAAACCTTGCCTGTAGTGTACACAACCTCTCACCCAAGTTTCATCGCTATCGGACGAATGGTATGTGAAAGCATACAGGACTTTGTTGAAACGCTTCGCCCGTCGTCGCTCATTTGTTGAATCTACTCGTGCGCTACCTAGTGTTGAGTGGCTTTACTAAGCCAGAAACCTTACCTGAAGTGTACAGAACATCTCACCCAAGTTTCATCGCAATGGGATGAATGGTACATGAAAGCATGTGGGACTTCCTTGAAACAAACGCACGCCATTTTGTTGAAGCTACTCGCGCGCCATCTATTGTAAATTGGATTTACCACGCCTATAACTTTTCTGGTACTGTGCACAACAATTCACCAAAATTTGATGGCGATCGGATGAATTGTATATGAACGCATCGCCCACATGCATTTGTTTAAACTACTCGCGCGCTGTCTATTGTAAATTGGATTACGGTACCTCTAACTATGCCTATAATGATTTCGGAAGTGTGCACAACAACTCACCAAAATTTGATCGCAATCGGATGAATGGTTTATGAACGCATAAAAGACGAACAAACGAACATCCTTTTTAGCCTACTTTTCACCTTTTGCAACAAGTAGTTCCGTGAAGAACTATACAGCCTATTTTCATATATCCTACTTATGTTAATTGCCACTATCAATATACACAATTTCAGTTTGATTGCAGTAATAGATTCGTAGATATTGAGAACCGACTAAATATTTCGGATGGTCGCCATGTTGGATTTTATATATGTAGGTCCTAGAGTTATGTACTGTTACATGCAGATTATTGTGAACGTGTAGTATTCAAACTTCAATCGCATAATTAGGACAAAAGAAAAAACAAGGAGATTTTAAAAATTTTCACAGCTGCCATCTTGAGGTTATGGAAACAATTGAAATAAATTAGATGCCAATGGATTAACATTCGTATAAGGATTTACTGTACCAAGTTTCACTGCACGCGGATGGTTAAATTGCGAGAAACGTCCATGTGAATATTTATAATTCGCGTCACCGCCATGTTGGATTTGTGATCACCAGGTTATTTAAAGTCCTATAGGTGAACTTAAGTTCATAGCCCCTATGGACATTAAAAAATCCTCTCGGCACGCCGGAAGGCGGAGGTAGATTTCACCGGGCAACTAGGGGATTGGCTATAATAGGCAAAACATGCAGGTTTTCGTAGGAGGATCAGACCTCATTGATTGCAAGAAAGTATTTTACATTTAGAGGTTAAAAATCAACTTTTTTTCGTTTTTGTATGCATATTTTTATCATTTTATTGTCTTATGGGGATGGTAACCTTGTCATTCGGGGTTCATTTTTATACTTGTGATCACACTGTGCTTATGCAAGGTTTGGAACTGATGTGTAACTATCTGACAGTCTGTTACATCTTCTCGCAAAATTTTATCTCCCGCAGAGATTTTTGTTGGTTCCTCAGTTTAGGGGCTGCGACAACGTGGTCATGTAACCCCGGGTGTGTAGAATCTGATAAACGGTGTTAATTGTGATGACTGTGTTAGTCTGTAATTCAGGTAAGGTCTGCAGACAGTCAATTTTAAGTAGTAGTTCCTAATTTTGTACCATATACTAACGTGAACGACACCTAGCTGTGAACTTGGCTACTAGACGCCACCGCAACCAGCAACTTGCAGCGAACGTTGGAACTTCTCCTCCAAAGGAAAGCATGCTGAGGGATTTTTAGCGCTCTTAGAAAATCCGACGACTTTGGCCGGCTTTGAACCAGCGACCTTGGGCATATAAGTTCAGCATGCTACCAGTTAGCCGCTTCCCACAGTCAGATGGAAAAATGAATGTGATCTCGTGCAATGGCGTTGTCTTGACAACCTCTGATAGCTCATCCCTCATCAATTTAGAAGCGTTGTCACGGTAACCTCTGATGGCACTTGGCATGTTCTTTAATTCCGAAATCATTTTTCTCATCCCTTGGCGTAATGGTAGGTCAGATCAAAAATTCTTTCAGACAAAGATTTAGGTAATTATTAGGGGAATATTTTCCATTTTGTACGGGTTTGATATTGTGCCTATTAAGAGAGATATGATTAATGTTTCCCGAAGAAAACACTTTTTTCCACCCCTTTGGTCAATGGTTGGTGCTATCAAAAAACCTATTTGACATAATTTTTTGGCACTTATCCGACAAATATTATGGACTTTGAATTGATTCGATATTTCACGTATTAAGAGAGTTATAGCGACATTTCACTTTTTCGAAAAAAGCCCCCCCCCCCATTTTCACCCCCTTTATCCGATTTTGCCCATTAACGAACTTGACCGATTTTTTAAGGGGTTACATATTATGTAAAACATTAAAGTGATTGGTGCAGAATTACGGCAGTTATCGTGTCCACAAGAAACTGATATATATGCATATATATACACACACATATATATATATATATATATATAAACTTTTGAACTGACGGTGGTTTGGGGTCTGGGGGATGTGAAACGCGAAGATATGTCGAAATTTTCCGGAAGTCGAAACATGGCACCCATTGCAATAGTTAGCTTTTTGATGAAATCTACCTAAAATAGGCTACATAATTTAAAATACTACCATCAACGACACCTAGCTGTGAACTTGGCTACTAGATGCCACCGGAACCATCAACTCGCAACGAACGTTGGAACTTCCCCTCCGAAGGAAAGCATACTCGGGTTTTTTGGCGCTCTTAATAAATCCGACGACTTCAGCCGGGTTTGAACCCGCGACCTTGGGCATAGAAGTTCAGCATGCTACCAGTTCCGATACCGAAGTCGCTTCCCACAGACATATGAAAACAGAATGTGATCTCGTGCAGTGGCGTTGTCATAGCAACTGCTGATGGCTCATCCCTTCTCAATTAAAAGTCAAGTTGTCATGGCAACCACTCTTGGCACTTGGAATTTTCTTATAATTTAAATCATTTTGCTCACCCCGTGGCGTAATGGTGGGTCATATCGAAAATTCTTTCAGACAAAAGGTTTAGGTAATTATTGGAGGAATATTGTCCATTTTGTACGGTTTTGATATTGTGCCTATTAAGAGAGATATGATTAATGTTTCCCGAAAAACCCACTTTTTTCCACCCCATTGGTCAATGGTTGGTGCTATCAAAAAAATTATTTGACATAAATTTTTGGCACTTATCCGACACATATTATGAACTTTAAATGGATTCGATATTTCACGTATTAAGAGAGTTATAGCGAAATTTCACTTTTTCGAAAAAAGCCCCCCATTTTCACCCCCTTCGACCGATTTTGCCCATTAACGAACTCGACCGAGATTTTATAGGGATACATGTTATGTAAAAAATGCAAAGTGATTGGTGCAAAATTACGGCAGTTATCGTGTCCACAAGAAACTGATATATATATATATATATAGATTGATAGATAGATAGATAGATAGATGGATAGATAGATAGATACATATATACATAAATTATATATAAACTTTTGAACTGACGGTGGTTTTGGGGTCTGGGGGATGTGAAACGCGAAGATATGTCGACATTTTCCGGAAGGCGAAACATGGTACCCATTGCAATAGTTAGCTTTCTAATGAAATCTACCTAAAAATGCAGTTTGATTGCTAAAATAGATTCTTAGATATTCAGTATCGTCTAAATATTTCGGATGGTCGCCATGTTGGATTGTTAAATGTATAGGCCATAGAGTCATGTACCATTAAAGGAAAATTATTGGGTAGGTTCATTATTCAAACTTTCACTTCGATCGCATAAATCTTAATTTTAAAATTCGCACTGCCGCCATCTTGAGGTTATGTAAGCAATTGAACTAAATTAGATACCAGTGGATTACAATGTGTATAAATATTTCCTGTACCAGGTTTCAGTGCGTTTGGAACATTAAATCGCGAGAAAGGTCTATTTAAAATTTTCAAATTCGCTTGGCCGCCATGTTCGTTTTGTAGTTAACCGGTTTTTGAAAGTCTTATAGATGGACTTCCAGTAGTGCCCTTTATCTCCGTACAAAATTTCAGGGTTTTACCGCTAATAGTTTCTGAGATATAGAATGCCGGTGAAATATTTCGCACATCCGCCATCTTGTGATTATGTAAACAATTGAACGAAGTTAGATGTCGGTGCATTACAATGTATATAAACATATACTATACCAAGTTTCATTGCGTTTGGTTGGTAAAACCGCGAGAAACGACTATTTAAAAGTCGAAAATTCGCTTGGCCGCCATGATAGTTTTGTAGTTACCAGGTTTTCAAAAGTCACATAAGTGAACTTATAGTAGTTCCCTCTATCACCATAGAAAATGTCAGGATAATATCGGTAATAGTTTCGGAGAAATTGAATGCTGGTGAAATATTTCGCACAGCCGCCATGTTGGATTGGTGAGTCGTAACAAAATTTGAAGGGCACGGTCGAGGTCGCCGAAAATGGTGCTATGAACTTTCCGAGTTTCATTGAAATCGCTCCAGCCGTTTAGATTTTATTAGGGGGGGGGGGGGGACACACACACGAATCACACACACACGCACGCACACACGGACAAAAGGTGATCTCATAAGCCTATTTTTTTCAAAATTGAAAATAGGCTAAAAATGAGGAAAAAGTAGACTTATGAGATCGATCCGGGAAAATGTGTGTCTGTCTGGCTGTCTGTCTGTCTGTCCTTCTGTCTGTCTGGCTGTGTGTTTTGTCCCCCCCCCCCCCCCCATCAACTCCTAAACGGCTGCAGCAATCGAAACCAAATTTAGTACGAGTCAAGATGTATACCGGAATATCTCAAGCCCATATTTGAAAATGATGTCAGTGCTATCAACTGCTGAAAAAAACGCACAAGAAATTTGAGCCCCTTGTAGGATATCTTGGAAGGTATGCATGGGAGCTATTCCAAACTTGGCACTCATGTAGATAATACTATTTCAGTTTGATTTCCAGGAGGCCATACATGACAGTGTTGCCAAAATAATTTTAGGCCTGTTGAGTCCGAGTTTTAAATGAATATAACTTCTACACTATCAATTGGATTTCAAACAAATTTTGTAAGTAATATGTGTACATGAACAGATATGACCGAGCGTATACTTAAGAGCCACCAGGTCTGCCAACTGTTAATAATTGCTCTCTCTATTTTTTAAATCCAAATACCAATATATCAGAGAGTAAGCAAGCCGACAGCTTTAAACTATGCACCCGTATAGTACCTGACATTTTAGATTAATTTGGAGTAACTAATATACGTCAGTTCTACCAACATGATTCTAAGCCTGCTGATATGACCAATTTTTACATACATGTAATTTCTATACTATCAGTTGGATTTCAACCAATTTTCGTATGTGCTATGTGTAATATAACAGATATGACCGTAAGTATTCTTAAGAGCAATCATGGCTGTCAACTGTTAATAAACGCTGTCTATATTTTTTTACCTTAATATCAATATATCAGAAAGTATGCAAGCCAACAGCTCTATACTTTGCACACGAATAGTACCTGGCATTCTAGATTAATTTCGGGTAACTAATATACGTCAGTGTTGCTAACATGATTCTAAGCCTGCTATGTGTATGTAGTCACATTATAAAAGCCTCCATGGCTTAGGCGGCAGCACGCCGGCCTCTCACCACTGGGTCCATGGTTCAAATCCCGGTCACTCCGAGTGAGGCAGACAGGTTTTTCTCCGGGTACTCCGGTTTTCCATGTCACAATTTCATTCCAGCAACAATCTCCACTAACATTTCATTTCATCTGTCATTCATTTAATCATTGCCTCAGAGGAGTGTGTCAGGCCTCGGCAGCCGGCACAGTTCATATCCTCGCCGCTAGATGAGGGCTTCATTCCATTCCTGACCCGGTCGGAGACTGGAAGCAGGCTGTGGATTTTCATTTTCTCATTTTATTTTGGGAATAGTTCATAGGAAGGTGTAAAATTACTTCATTAAAATAAGTACGACTATGGCAAAGAGGGAGTGACACTTTATAGGTCAAAATGACCAGGTACCATCTTCGTGTCAAGGGTTCTCAAGGGTTAATGGAGAAGCTTGATAACATATTTATGATAAAGCGTTATATTATACTAATACAAATATAATAATTTGTAGAAAAAGGCACTTTTCCATAACTCCAAATACAACACTGAACTCCGGTCTTCGAAAGCGCATTCAGCACAGCTCTTTGTGAGAGTAAATATGACGTTGATTACGGGAAAGATGACTATTTGTGACATTCTACCAGATCGTTATAAGGCTGTAAAGGTACAGCACTCAACAATAATCATGTAACTTTCTTTTAGAGAAAATAAAATGGAACATTGACAAATGAAAGCCTTGAGCTGAGAATCCGATTTTATATTGCAGTTTGAACTATAAATTGCCCTCCTAAAAAATATGCTGTTTTAGAGTTACGGCCTTATTACTCTATGGATGCCCCCGCAGGGTCTCACATCTAGTGAGACGTGGGTTGGCGACCACGGGACCCCAGCTGAGTCCTGCATTGCTTCCACTTACTCGTGCCGGGCTCCTCTCCGTTTTCTTTCCTGTCGACCTCTCTTGGTCAACTCTGGTTCTTTTCCGACCCCGACGGTATTAGGTTATCCGAGGCCTAGGGAGTCTTTCACTTTCCTGCCTTAATTGGCCCTTGTCTCATCTTACCTGATCCCTCATTCTTCGAGGGGTCAGACCTCTTGTTGTCTTTTCATTGTATATCCTGCCTTCTGCTCAAGGCCCTCAAGGAGGCAGGGTGTGTGTATCCCCACCACTTATGGTGCACCCTGGATTGTGCTACACCCTCAAGGGCTCACGTATGGTGAGTTCAGGCGTTGGTGACCCCGAGGGCTCCCTGAGCTGGGTCCGGTTTTTCTCCTTCTTCTATTGCCTTTGGGGCGGTGCCTCTCCTCTTTATCTTTCCTCTCTGCCTTTCTTAGCTCTCCTTCTTTCCAAGTCCTTCAATTCTCCTTCTTCGAGGACTGAGGGCATTTCCTTTCCTCCTGTCTTTTATTTACATTCTTCACCTTTTGTTTCCCATTTCCTCGTCTAGTTTGTAAGAAAGTAGTTAGTTTTAGTTATAAGTTCCATTTGATCATCTTTCATTTTCACTGTCACCCAAACCATAAGTGGCCGATAACCTAGATGTTAGGCCCCATTAAAACAACAATTATCATCATCACTCTATATATGCGATATCTTATTTCGTAATTTGGAAGTAGTAATGTTTTGAGTACTAAAGGGGCGTGGTCATAGCTTCAAATGCTTGCTATGAGAAGTATTGCAGATGACAGCTCCCTGTATTCTTTGCTCTCTGCTCGAAATGATGTACAGAAATGAACGCCACCATGATGAGAGGTTGATAAGGGGAGTTGAGACCATAAGCTATTCCTCAGCCAATGCATTGTTATGGGAAAGGGTGATTCAACTCCTTTTCTCCATCAACGGTGACGATGAGAATAAGTTGGTTTATTATCACTTTGAATCTTGACTCCTACTTATTTTTTTTCTCAGGGAGTAAAGAATACAATTCTCCAACAACGGTTGACGATGAGAATAAGTTGGATTATTTTCTCTTTGAGTTTTGAGTTATGAGCACAATAGAGCCTTTCTTATTTTGGAATGCTGCGATACGAGTAATTGACAACATGGGGTAATTCAGCGCCACCCCACTACGAGCACTGCAAGGCAAAAGGTCGCCTCGTGATTGGTTGATTTGGCCTTGTTATATTTGGTGTTCTGTGCATATTCTTTGGTTCTGTGTTGTTGATAACATGGCGACTCCACATGCTTGAGACACGTTACGGTAACTGTTCATTATCATGATTTTGAGAGATATATAAGTCCCTTATGCGCTCAAACTACTCTCAATGGCAAATATTGTTTCTGGGTAACACGATATTAGCGTATTTCTGCAGCTTATAATCGTGCTCTATACTTTTCTTTCGTAAGCCGTATTTGTTAAATGCGGGTGTTGCTCACGCCAAAGAATATGCGTCATATGGCATCAGCGTGAACAGTTCAGAATAAAACCATCCAGTCCAAAGTCTGAAGTTGGTGCGATTTTTTAAAATGGAAATGTGTCCTTAAATAAAGTACGGATTGGAGTCACCCAGTTAAATAAAATAAAAACATAAAATGAAAACATATCTGGGAGCTAATATTTCCATACTGGTAGTTGGCTGCCACACCACTTTTTTTTTTTTATTAGCTTTTTACAGAATTACAGAATTTTCAGATATGATAAATACCATACTAATACATCACAAGAAATCCAGATAGTGTCCATATTTATCGTACAATTGTCCACTTTCACTAAGCTTCCAACGCTCTTTTCGCAGGTGATACCTGAGATCCAGGAAAGAGAAATGTTGATCATTGTCCATCACGAAGTGTACATATTGGCCCATTATCCACACAATGGCAGTCTGTTTAATTTGGGGGAAGGCGGTCACCGACAAACGAACCAACTTCCTGTCATCAAGGTCATCCGAGGGCACATTTAATAGTTGACATACTTTTCCCTTACACCACAGCCACGTGGAGGCAACTCGCGTGCATGATGTGAAGCGGTGTATCGCCGTATCAGTTCGACCACATATAGTACACCATGGGTAAGCTTCAAGATGGATGGTATATCGCCGTAGAGCGGTTGGGATGAGATCGTTGAGGAAGATAAAAACTTGGGAGTGTACAGCAGAAGAAGAAATGGTCATAGCCCCAAAATTTTTCCAAACAGTGGGCCAATGGACGTAGAGGGTGGTGGCCTCTATTCGCGGTTTGGAGTGTACCACTTGCCGCAACATGTTATAGATACTTTTCGTCGTTGGAACAATCCCTGAAGGCATTTGGCGAACAGTTTCCAGAAGGTGCTGTTGATGGTCCCTAAATATCTTCGGCAAAGCTCTATCACAACCACGGGCTGTGTTTCGAATATCTTTGTATAGCGATTTCGTAAAAGTGTCATGTTGGGAAAGAATGGTGATATCGTTCTTGCAGAGGAGTGCATGGCATTTCATGCCATGAGCTGTTAGCCCTAGTCCGCCTTGCCGGGATGGGAGATACAACTGTTCCCGTTGTACTCGGAACAAAAATCCTTGCCATATAAACCAACCTGTATATTTTGCCAATTGGCTCTCAAACATTTTGGGAAGTGGGAAAAGTTGTGCGACATACCATATTTTAGAGAGCGCAAACATGTTGAGGACCATGACCCGTTGCACTATATTGAGGTTTCTTTGACCAAATTGGATCAGGACTCCCCTAACTTTGGCAATGACCTTAGTCCAGTTTACTTGCACTGTGTCCAGAAGCGATTGCTTCCAGGTAATGCCAAGAATTTTCACCTCATTTACTATCCGGAACCAGGGCTGTGGGGTAATCACTGAGTTAGTATTGAGCGGAAGCAAAGCAGTTTTCTGGGGGTTCGATTGTGCTCCAGAGGCGATATGGTAGAGCTGAAGGACGCTATCGATGTGGGAGATGTCTTCTTTATTGCGGATCAATATTGATACGTCATCAGCATAGGCGCACATTCCAAAAACATGTGTGGACAGTTTGTAGCCCTGTAGCTTCACCTGGGTAGTCCGAATGAACGGTTCAAGGCCAATGACAAAAAGTAGCATAGAAAGGGGACATCCTTGCATAACTGATCGTTGTATTGGAATCAGAGGGGAAAGAAAACCGTTGACGAGCACTCTAGACGTAGCATTACAATTTATCATACGAATGTAGTCAATAAGGATTTCAGGAAATTCGAAGTGTTGCAAGACCATGTACAAGTATTCATGACTGATGCGGTCGAAAGCTTTATCAAGATCTAAGGTGAGAAAACTCATTGGCTCAGTGGGGAGCATTTCGGCTTTTAGGTGTAGGTCCCGTAGTATCGCTAAGTTTGTTAACAGAGTTCTTCCAGGAATACTGCAACATTGTTCATCACCAATGATATCAGGTAGAACAGTCTTCAATCGGCATGCAAGTACTTTGGTAAGGACTTTATAGTCACTGCAGAGCAGAGTAACTGGTCGGAAGTCACCAACTGCCATGGGAGAGGATGTTTTTGGTATGAGGACTATGGTACCCTCGTGATGTGATTGACAAAGAGCACGACGTTGGAGAATGGTACGCAGGACATGACAAAATTCTTTGCCAATGAGAGGCCAGAAGTGTTTATACATTTCATATGACAGTCCATCAATGCCAGGTGAGCGGTTGTTTGGGAGTTGTTTAACCACAGAGTGAATCTCTTCATCCGTAATATCCGCGCTGAGCAGAGTTTTGTTGTCCGGAGATAGTTTGGTACTGCAAGATGACAGCAATAGGGTCACCTGCTGTGGATCAATGGGAGCCTTAGTGTAGAACCGTTGATAAAATAATGATATTTCACTACGTATAGCGTCAGGGGAGGTGACGACACTTCCAGTACTGGTGCGGAGGCGGTGGATATATTTACGTTGCCGCTCACGTTGTCCTTTGGCGATATGGTATACACTTGCACTTTCGTCCGGGAGCACTGTACGATCTTTAAAGCCACGTTGATATGAGCGAGCGTTCGTTGCTGTAGAGACAGGAGCTTGGTTTTAACTTCCCGGATCTGGTCATATATACGCTCCCCAGCATCAGATCTTTGCTGGAGCTGGCGAAGAACTCGATAGTAATATTCAACTGTATCCCGTCTTTCCCGACCTCGTTGGTAAGATATGTTCTTAAAGACGCGGCGGATCCCTGGTTTAACTAAAATATCCCACCAGTCTGTGCAGTCGCGAAATTTGCATTTTTGTTGGACCCATCGAGTCCAGTGTTGTCTGAAAATATCTTGGCATTCCTCCTCCAGTAACAGCGAGCAATTCAGCTTCCAATAACCTCTTCCTATGTGAAATATGGGATGGGGGTAAGAGATTGTACATACGACAGCATGATGGTTAGTGAAACTGGCAGGTATCACTTCATATCGTCTAGGCTGGATAAGTTCCTGTGAAAAGTAGATGCGGTCAAGTCGTGATGAGGAGTTGTGACTTATACAGGTGTAATGGGGCAGGGGCACCCTTAAACTATCCACAGCATCAATGAGGTGTAGGGAGGTAAGAAGGGTCCTGAGAGCCGGGTTGACACCTCTGTATGGACTAGTGGAATCCCTGGGCGTTGAATACAATTGAAATCCCCTGCAAGAATAAGTTTTTCCTTAACGTCGTGCAGATGAGGCAGTATACTCTGTTGAAAGAACATTTTCCGTTCCACACGTTTATTGGACCCGGATGGGGCATATACATTTATCAGGGTGGTATTGTTTATGTGTCCAGATATTATGCGTCCTGATGGATGACATAGCACACCTTCGAGTGGGATATCATGTCTTATGAGGAATCCGGTCCCTCTATTCGTATTACCGGTATTGATGTATTGTTTGTAGAAGGCAGATATGGGTAAACACGGTATAGCAACTTCTTGAATGAAAGCAATGTCAATGTCAGCATCTCGAAGGAATCTCTCCAACAGTTGAAATTTCAGAGGGCATTCTATTACATTGATATTCACAGTGGCCACAGTGAGAAATTGCGCCATTAAGAGAAGTATAAAAGCTGTGCTAGACATACTGGAAGGTGGACTCGAAGGAAGACACAGGTGAGAATTATCCTGGTGCACTATGTCAAATTAGGTTGAGATAGTTCCTTTTGACTGCCATTCATAGGCCGGCTGTCAGCGGTTGAGAGCGTTCCTGGGTCCCTAGATGACGTAGAATGAAAATTTTGTTTCTTTTTCACAGCTGCGGGAACATTTGTAGAGCCAGTTTGATTCTTCGGGGCTGGTACGGCAATCGAGGCATTTGTTTTAATCTTCTTAGATACATTCTCGGATCCCCGATCAACATTCTTAAGTGAGTCGGTAGGGACCAGCGAATGCGGGGGCAGTGAAGACAAAATTTCTGTGGCAGCCTGTAGTGACGGCAGAGTTGGTTCTAAGGCTGCGATACAGGTTGCCGATAGCACAGGGGCACTCTGTGTCTCGCAGCTCTGGTCAGGGCAAGGTACCAGTTCTGCGTCAGATGTATCCGAGGTCACTCCTGGTGTTGTCCCAGCTGACTGATCAATAAGCATGTTTTCCTATGACGTTTGCTGCGTCACAACTTCCGAGTATTGTACACGTCGTTGTTGTGTAGGAGTTATACCGAGGGGAATCATTTTCTTTGGGCAGTTAATACGTAGATGTGTGGTAGCATTGCAAATTAAACAGGTCTGTTTCTGTCCATTATACGTTATATAGCCAGAATGGCCACCAAAAGTCTCAGTGGAGGGGATATCTTGCTTGATTTCCATAGTGACGGCACGTATTCCATTATACACCGGGAACTGATAAGCAGAAGACCATTGTTCTTTCCTGACGTCACTCACAGTGCCATATTTCGACAGGACGGATTTGAAAATTTCAGGGGGTACTTCGAGTGGGACATTAAATATACGCACTGTGGTAAAATTGGAATCCGCTGTGGAGAGCTTAACATTTGTCATTTCGCCTGAGTCATACTGAAATTTAATAGGATGTGCAAAAGTATTTAACAATTTCTGATAAATAGATATGCTGATTACCTTGATGTACATGGTTTTTTCGTGCGCATTTAACTGGATGGCTTCTACTTGGTCGACAGTCAACCGGAGGGTATCGCCAATCCAGCGGTGAATTTCTCCTGGTGAGGGGCGAGAACTCTGCCTGTCCCATTGGCAGCGTACGGTGTTTTTTCTCTGGTATCCGGACATGATTTTCAGCGGGGTTTTCTGGGTTCCTGGTTTTGTTGTCCTATCTGGAACACTACTTAAAAAGTATTGTCCGAATGACACACGGAAGGTCAGTACACACGTGGAACTAAGGAAGCACCGGTATTAGGAACCGTAAACTCTTCCAATGCGATCACACAGCGCGCACACACGTACCGCACTCGGCCACGACTAGTGACCAACTATACCACTAGGCGTGCTGCAGTAGTTTCTTGTTTCCATGCTTTACCATGCGTCATTCACTTCTATTATATTTGGTGTTCTGTGATGATCAGCAGTAAAGATACATTGACCAAGTAAAGTGCAAAGGTGGCAAGTCATACTGTATCTGTATGGGGCAGGCAGATTGCTTCGTGACATTCATGGCATTCATAATTTGACATCATTTGACCGATTTATTCCACTAAATAACCACAATCTATGTATTTCTTATTCATAAAATGAGTAAAATAAGCAATAAGTAGCAGTAAAGAATACAAGAAGCTGCCGTAAGCTCTCTAAATTGAAGCCAACTTAACACTTAGAGCTCGAGCGTCGTAATATTACTTTCGAAGGTAACATTTTAAAACTGCGGTGAGCGTAATATTACGTTGATCGTTTTCTCGCGCTTTGTATTGGAGACGAACGTAATATTACAGCTCTAGCACTCGCGTGTGGGTGCCAGTAAGCATGAAGTTGCACATACTATCGCTAGATAGCACCACGTCACTGTTCAGCGGAAGAATGTCGAACTGTTCGAAGGCAAGCGATGCAAGTTCAAGGAGGTCAAATCTGTTTTCCTTTCCTTTGTTTTTATTCTTTGTGGACAGATTTTTCTCTCGCAAAAACGTTGAGTTTATTCTATGACTACTAAATGTATTTGGGGTTATAATTCGCATTACAGATTCTGAATCTGACGCAACCGAAGAGACAGTTCTCCCTTCTACTTCTGCAATTGCGCCCGCTCGTTCCAGGACGAGAGCGCGCGCAACAGCTGTTTACGGCATTTTTTTTAAATTATAGTTTTATTTTCAATCATGTCGCATTTTTATTAAATTTGTAGTGAAAGGTTCGGAAATCGAACGGACTTTTCAATGTATTTGTAACTCAAACCACATTCAGTTTGTGCCATTCTGAACATATCCATACATTCTGGAAATCAGCCAGCACAGGGGTAGTTTTAATTATATCGCATGGCCTCGGATGCCGGGTGCAAGCTTTGTAATTTGACACCTAGAGGGTAGCTTGCATGTCGAATTTCGTTGTTCCTTGAATCACTATGAAAGTCAAGGAGGTTAGATATCTAAGCTCCTTGAACACTATAGTGCTTTCTAGTAGAGAAATTAGGAACTTTGTGTTGGCGGAAACTCCCGAGATTAATTCTGCCATTATGAACACGGCCTACTGAATTCAAATGGGTTCTTTGACATGCCAACATCGTATGACCTGTGTGTCGTATTTTTGCCGCCTTTCAAAAAAAAAAACATTTACCACGGCCAGGAGCGAACCTGCAATCTTGGGGTAAGTAGACCGACACGCTATCCACTCACCCACCGTAGCAGGCTAGCACAGGGGTGAGGAGCAACATTTAAGGCATCAGCAGGGTAAGTGTAATGAGTAATATAATAAGCATTAGCTGAGAAACAGCTGAATGTGGACTGCAACTTTAGATTCAACGCTTCTTAAGAGCGAAGTAGGGATAAAGGGGATTTTGAGTATTTTCTTTGATTTTCGGGTGTGCTTTCCTCAGTAAACAAACAATTCGTGTCACTCGGTCTTGTATCAGTGCTAAATTCGAGCAGCTATAAATCACCGAACCTGACCTTCACAACGTGCCACAAGATGCGGGCTTGGCCCAGTTTGTACGCGTCTGGTCATCAATCTTCCCACACTGTTGTAACTAGCAATGTCTGTGGATCTGATTTCAGCGCTGTCGTTCACTCATTGTTTCGTAAGGAGCCGGGCCCGTGGTGTGGAGGTAGCAAGCTTTTCTCTTGGCCACGGGGCCTGTAGTTTGGTCCCCAGCTCCAACGGGGATTTGAGATTAAACCTGGGTACTGAAATGGAGTGCGCTCAGCTTACTTTGAAACCCTATAACTAAGAAAGGGGTTTATAACTACTTGCGTAGGCTGTGTTCGTGAAATGTGAGTTTGCCATGACGATCGAATCAGATAAAGACTTCCAACTTTTGGGTCTTGTACCGGTATTGTACAAATGGTACAAGCCATTTTAATGCAAGAGAATATAATTGCCCGATGAATGCGGAACACTTCGTACAGTACACACTGTAAGAGCCGAAAGCCTCAATTTGTTTTCCAAGTGGTCGTGAAAATCCAATTCATGGAATCTATCTCACTGCGGACGAAATAACAGTGTCATGACAGGATGACGTAACAGATGTACCCTTTCTATGAGATTTAGTTAACAATTTAATTAAATGAGTGCAGCCAATGGCCAAAAAGTACAGTAGGTATGCCAGCTAATATAGACTTATATACATTTTCTTTTAACATCTGACACATGGTATCTTTTAGAAAATATGTCACAGAGATCTCACTCACAGCCTGTCTTCGTCCCGCATAGCCTGTGCACTGGAAGCCTGGCTCAATTTATCATCTGCTTCGAAACATAGCTATTGTTGTTTTAAGGGCCGGAACTACAAGGTCATCTTCCCCTCCCGAGGTGATGGCATCCGTGAAGTCTATCCGGATTTCTGTTTTCTTCTGCTGCAGTTCTTGCAGGTCTAGTACGGAGCTTGGTTTAGAAGGTATAAACATCGTCAGTCGGAACTCCTCTATGAGAAACGGTTGTCTATTTAAGTCGTACATGACAAGGCGTATTTTGTAAGTGCTGCCACTTTTTTCAGTCTCCTTATGCTGTAACGTCTACAAAAGAAAATGTTCCTATACAAGTTCACGGCCGTAGGTAGAAATGGGGTGGATTACTATTTATGTAATTTAACTTGCGCACACTGTGCATAAGCAAATCACAGAAATCAAGTTTCATTTCCACAGAATTACGTCAGAGGTGCCACAGGTATATTCTAACTTTGAGATTTGAAAACATCTCCTCCTCAGCTCAGAGGTAGAGCAACGGCAGCGAAAATCGGCATCCGTTTTATATTCCCTACCATACTTCACAGAAAGTAGTCTAAATTTAATGTTTTTATTTTTGTACACAGATTTACTACCGCCCACGGTGGCCGAGAGTGCTAGCGCACTAACTCGTGCCTCGCCGGCATCGGGAGAGCGTGAGTTCGAATCCCAACTCAGCCGTCCTGAAAATAGTTTTTGTTGTTACCCATTTTCACCACCAGGCAAATGTGGGGATGGTTCCTCCCGAATTCCCTTTCCTGGCCCCTCCTTCATTTCATTAGACCCAAGTTAGCTGTCGCCTGTCACCATCCCCAGTTGTATCTGCTGACAAAGTGTGTTCAGTTCCCAGACACCGTCCTTGTGACGGTAGAGGAATGATCCCTCGCAGAGACCGTGGTTGAAGCCGAGCTGGGAGATGAGCTGTAAAATAAACTAAACATAAATTTACCTATCCACGGTGGATCAGTTCTAGAATATCCCCTTGATGATCTCAGAATTACTGGTTCAATCCCCGACCAGCGGCTTCGGTGGCGTAGTTGGTAGTATGCTGAGCTTCTATGCCCAAGATCGCGGGTTCAAACCCTGCCGAAGTCGTCGGATTTTTTAAGAGCGTTAAAAATCCCTCAGTATGCCTTCCTTCGAAGGGGGAAGAAAAGCCAGGGGTCCCATGTCATAGATTTATTTCCACTAATTACACTTGTGTGAAACTAATTTATAGGTTATATTTGACTAACGCTCTTAAGTTCCAACGTTCGTCGCCAGGAGCCAACTGCGGTGGCATCTAGTAACAAAGTTCAAAACTAGTTGGTCATTGACGGTGGCGTTTCGTAGCAAAAGTTGGAACTACTTGAAATCGAATGCCGGCAGCCCATACTCGAACTAGAAACAGATAACTCACACTAATACAGTCATCAAAATTAACACCGGTTATCAGACAGATTCTACATACACTCAGAGTACACGGGGCTACATGCCCGCGTTGTCGCAGCCCCTAAACTTAAGAACCAACCAACAACAAACTAAGGAACCAACCATCAAATCCCGAGCGAGAAAGTTGCATTTTTTTAAGGTTGCGGATAAAAACCACAGCACTCCAATCTGAACAATGCCAGTTCGTAATAAACCACTCGTTTCACATTTCGTTACTTTAAGATAAAAATATGTAAATTGACCGCCTCGTTGGGTAGTGGCTAGCATTCTCGGCTGTTACCGCGGAGGCCTGGGTTTGAATCCCTGCTCTGCCAAGGAATTTAATTCTGGTCTGAGGGCTGTAACCGCCTCGTGAGGTAAAACTGAGAAGAGGCGGCTTTGATTCCTACCTCAGCCATCCTGGTAGTGGTTTTCCGTGGTTTCCCCCCTTCTATTCCAACCAAATGCCAGGATGGTATCTCAGTTAAAGCCGCGACCACTTCCTACCCTCAGTTACAAATACACACAATAGTGAGGCATTACAGTGACACAGGTTATCAGAGAAAATCTACGCACACCCAAGTACATGGGGCTGCATGACCACGATGTAGCAAGGTCCCTAAAAGAATCAACAACAACAACAACAACAAGTAGTTCCGTAAAGAACTATACAGCCTATTTTCATATATCCTGCTCATGTTAATTGCCTCTATCAACATACAAAATTTCAGTTTAATTGCTGTAACAGATTCGTAGATATTGAGAACCGTCTAATTATTTCAGATTGTCGACAGGTTGGATTTTTATTTTTGTACTATTACATTAAAATTATTGTGTACGTGTGGTATTCAAACTTCAATCGCATGATTAGAACACAAGAAGTAAAAACGAGATTTTAAAATTACGCACAGCAGCCATCTTGTGATTATGCAAACAATTGAAATAAATTAGATGCCAGTGGATCAACATTTGTATAAGCATTTAACGTGCAACGTTTCACAGCACTCGGATAGTTAATTCGCGAGAATCGTCCATTTAAATATTTATACTTCGCGTCGCCGCCATGTTGGATTTGTGCTCACCAGGTTAATGGAAGTCCTATAGGTGAACATATGTTCATAGTCTCTATGAACATAAAAAAATCAGTTTGGTTGCTGTAAAAGATTCATAGATATTGAGAACCGTCTAAATATTTCGGAAGCTCGCCATTTAGGATTGTTATATGTATAGGCCATAGAATTATGTACCATTCAAGGACAATTATGGCCTAGGTTCATTATTCAAACTTTCACTTCGATCGCATGATTACGACACAAGAAATAAAAACTTAATTTAAAAATTTCGCACAGCCGCCATATTGAGGTTATGTAAACAATTGATTTAAATTAGATGGCAGTGCATTACAATTTGCAAAATCATTTACTGTACCACATTTCACTGCGCTCAGAGAGTTAAATCACGAGAAAAGTCTATTAAAATATTTCAAATTCGCTTGGTCGCCATGTTCGTTTTTTACTTTACAAGTTTATGAAATATACATAGATAAACTTGTACCAGTACCCTTTATCACCGTACAAAATTGCAGGGTAATATCTGTAATAGTTTCGGAGATATAGAATGTCAGTGAAATATTTCGCACAGCCGCCATTTTGAGGTTATGTAAACAATTGAACTAAATTAGACTCCAGTGCATTACTATGTGTATAAACACTTGCTATACCTAGTTTCATTACGTTTGGATGGTTAAATCGTGAGAAAAGTCTATTTAAAAGTCTCAACTTCGCTTGGTCGCCATGTTTGTTTTCTACTTTACAAGTTTATGAAATATACATAGGTAAACTTGTATCAGTACCCTTTATCACCGTACTAAATTGCAGGGTGATATCTGTAATAGTTTCGGAGATATAGAATGTCAGTGAAATATTTCGCACAGCCGCCATTTTGAAGTTATGTAAACAATTGAACTAAATTAGACTCCAGTGCATTACAATGTGTATAAACATTTGCTGTACCAAGTTTCATTACGTGTGGATAGTTAAATCGCGAGAAAAGTCTATTTAAAAGTCTCAACTTCGCTTGACCGCCATGTTGGTTTTGTAGTCACCAGGTTTCTAAAAGTCTCATAGGTGAACTTCTAGTAGTACCCTTTATCACCGTACACAATTTCAGAGCGATATCGGTAATAGTTTCGGAGATATTGAATGCTAGTGAAATATTTCGCACAGCCGCCATTTTGCATTGGTGAGACGTAACAAAATTTGAAGGGCACGGTCGAGGTCGCCGGGAATAGTGCTATGAACATACCGAGTTTCATTGAAATCGCTCCAGCCGTTTAGAATTTATTAGGGGGGGACACACACACGAATCACACACACACACACACACACACACACACACACACACACACACACACACACGGACAAAAGGTGATCTCATAAGCCTATTTTTTCAAAATTGAAAATAGGCTAAAAATTAAATCTCAGTTGAAGGTCGCCTAAAAGGGTTCCGGATTCTTTATCGGATGGGAGGACAAAACGGTACGTGAAATTTGAAGAACAAATCACCGTAATGGTTTCAACTGAAATGATCCATTCAATGATAGCTGAGGCCATACGGTTTATTATTATTATTGTTATTATTATTCCAATAGCCATACGCACAGTGATAATATATAAATAAGCCCCCACAAAGCAATGAAGCGTACTTAGATTTTATTCTCCAGTCTTGAAATATTTTTTCTGCCTCTTGGCTTAGTGACTAACATTCTTTGCTGTCACCGTGGAGGTCTAGGTTTGACTTCTGGCTTTGTAAAGAGTAGCTGATATTCGCGGCGGGTAGGTGTCGCAACAGCAGTGCCCCCATTTTCCAAGATGGTGGCACCACGTGACCCGCGTCATTTTGTTTTTTTCATGATGGCTGCTCCCATGACCAGTGTAATTTTGTTTTTTCTAACATGGTGTCTGGCACCACGTGACATTTTCCAAGATGGCGGTTGGCACGACGTGTCATTTTCCACAAGATGGTGGCACCACGTGACACAATATGGCGGCTGAAACCAAAGTGGCGGCTGGCATTTCCACAGGATGGTGTCTGGTACTACGAGCTAGGGAACACAATGGCGGCTGAAACCAAGATGGCGTCTGGCACCACGTGACATTTACACAAGAAGGCTGTGGCCTCCCAAGATGGCGTCTTTAATCAAAATGGCGGCCGGCACTAGGGAACAAAATGGTGGCTGGTACTAGGGAACAAAATCGTTACGGCAGGTAGAAAATGACACGTGGTGCCAACCGCCACCTTGGAAAATGGTACGTGGAGCCAGACGACATCTTGGAAAAAACAAAATGGCGCTGGTCATGGGGGCCACCTTCTAGGAAACAAACAAAGTGGCGCTGGTCTCATGGTGACGCCATCGTGGAAACTGGCGGTACTGTGGTTGTGGCACGTACTCGTCGTGAATCCCATCTACTGTCAAGAAATTTAATTCTGGTCTGAGGACTGGAACAGAATTTAATCAACGTCGTGAGGCAGACCTAAGAATAATTGGGTTCGACTTTTATTTCAGTCATCTTAGAAGTGTCATTTTTTGGTTCCCACTACTTTTTTGTTAATTCATTTGAGTTGCTTGGGACATCTTGGTCATCAGCTCAAATTCCCACTTCCACCAGGATGGTACCTAAATTAAGGCAACGCGGTCTTCTACCCAAATCCTGGCCGAAGTTACAAATACATACTAGTACAGCCATCACAATGACACAGGTTATATCAGACAGTTTCCACACACACCCAAGTACACGGGACAACAATACGACCACATGTCGCAAAATACTTAAATGAACCAACACAACAACTCTTATAAAATGTAGCTAAAATGAAATTCACATTGCTCGGTGGGGTTGAATTATCACATTTGGTTCTGTTTCACCAGTTCTAGCCTCAGGAAATATTGAAATTTGACATATGGTACAGTACAAAGGTTTAGTCTCAGCGAGGACTATTTACGGTCAAAGAGAACAATGAAATGCTCATAATGGAGTGTTTGACAACACACCTGTTGCGTCATGATCGCCTACAGCTAATTTAAGGGTCACATTTGAAGTAGGCTAGAGTGAGTTCGTTAGTACACATACGAATGATGGTCGGACATATTGCATGAACATAGTTTATAAACCAGCGAAAGACATAGTGTTATTTCCGTTTCGAAATGTTTCACCGTTTCAATATGTTGCCAAAAGCTACGTTTCATTTCTTTTGCAGGTGCTACCGAGTCACGCCCGGCGAACAGGTATCCATGGCAGGTGCATACATTCACCCTTGCCAACGCTTCTCACTGATGATTTTCCGCTTTTGATGCCGAGTTTATTTATTTATCAGGTGCGTTCAAAAAGTAACGAGCCGGAGGCTGTAATGCTCAAACCGGTGACGCCATTGGCTAATCGTGGCGTGTGTAACGAGGTGTGGTTCCGACCAGAGATTGGAAGGTCACAGCCCGTCGCTAGAAGGCATGCGTGCACGTCACGTGACGATATAAATCGAGCAGCAGCATGCATCAATCGTCCAACCAAGACCAAGACAGTGGGCCATACGACATGCTTCCCGGTGTGGTTGAAGACTGTGGGGCACCCATTGGGCACTTGCTTTGCGCAAGTGCAGTCGTTCCTTCATGATGGTGTGCACACTTCCGACACTCAATCCGACCACGGCGGCTATGGCGTTCACTGTTACTCGGCGGTCCTGGGAAATGAGTGCATCACCCAGCTGGACGTTGTCATCGGTAATGCAGGGAGGTGCCCCAGACCGGGCATCATCGGCTAACGACACCCGTCCTTCCCTGAAGCGCTTGTGCCACGCCTTGACCCTTGCAAGGGACATGCAGTGTTCGCCGTACACTTGTGACATTCGGCGATGAATGTCGTTCCCCCTACTCCTTCCGCTGTCAGAAATCGACCAACACCTCTTTGCTCTTCGGTTGACGGCTCCATGTCACTGTTTGGAATGCGACTGGCAGCGTTGGACGATTGATGCATGCTGCTTCTCGCTTTGTATCGTCAAGTGACGTGCATGCGTGCCCTCTAGCGACGGGCTGTGACCTTCCACGCTCTGGTATGAACCACACCTCGTTACACACGCCACGATTAGCCGATGTCGTCACCGGTTTGCGCATTACAGCCTCCGGCTCGTTACTTTTTGAACGCTTCTTATAGGTTAGAACAATTCAAGTAGCCTCCATGTCTTAGGCGGCAGCACGCCAGCCTCTCACCGCTGGGTCCATGGTTTAAATCCCGGTCACTCCATGTGAGATTTGTGCTGGACAAAGCGGAGGCAGACAGGTTTTTCTCCGGGTACTCCGGTTTCCCTGTCACAATTTCATTCCAGCAACACTCTCCACTATCATTTCATTTCATCTTTCATTCATTTAATCATTGCCCCAGGGGAGTGCGACAGGCTTCGGCAGCCGGCACAGTTCATATCCTCGTCGCTAGATGGGGGCTTCATTGATTCCATTCTCCGACCCGGTTGGTCGTCTAGAAGCAGGCTGTGGATTTTTCAGAACAATTCAAGAGTTCAGAGTGTGAGATACAGACACAAGTTCGAAGGACGGTAATCAGCTAGTTATTATTAGGCTATCACTCGTGATACGCGTATGATTGTCTACCAAGGTACGGTTATGTAAATCTTCGCTGTAAACCAGTATTAGGTCTAATCATATTGCGTGAGTTCTTTGGGTCCCTGTACAGTCCGATCCGAGAACCACAGTCTCTTCCACAATATTGGCACACAAGGTCTTGTGCAGCCATTGGATCTTGGGTGTTGATCATTCTGCGATTCATGCGGTCTTTACTGGCATTTCTTTTTTCAGCCTGAATCCTTCTTCTCTCTTGTTCGAAGTACAAGTGGCCTTGATGGACCTTGCAGCGCCACTCTGATCGGTTGGATGCGACAGCCTCTCAGTTACCTGTATCAATTTGACATTTCTTCCTGTTGGTCTTCAGAACATCTTTGTAGCGTTTATGTTGTCCACCCTGCTTTCCTTTACCGACATTCAGCTGGCATTATAAGATTTGTTTTGGGAGGCGGGACTCAGGCTTGCGAACTATATGTCCTGTCCATCGAAGTTGGTGTTTTATTATGAGAGCCTCTATAAGTTACTACTGTCGACCAAAGTATTATGTGCACTCGAGTTTGAAGGTTGTTTGTGAAGTAACCAATAGACCTATATAAAATCCAATAACATCATCATTTTTGCCGTTCTATTTTACGTTAGTTCATTTAGGTTTGGAATTTTTAATTTATATTTTAATATTTTTTATCGTAGTTGGAACACAAAAAGTGCACGTTTTTAAGCATGTTTCAACCATGCGTCATATTTAAGAATTATTATCTCAAACTCCCGTCATCAGATAGAATCCAAATTTTAACACAATATACATTGGAATGCTGTATAACTGGTTTATTAATTTCAAAATTTTGTGTGTGCAAGAAACAAAGTTGTTATCATTTTTGTAAGGTAACTTTTTCTCGGCTCGGGGTGGTTGGAAAATGTAGTTCTTGGTCGCGTTGTAATCCTTATACATCGAAAAGTTATGCTGTATGACTGTGAAATACGTAACTTAATTCACTTATTTTTTGTCAGTTTGTATTTGTAGGGGGAAATAAGACATGGTTCACCAGCTAGCCGCTCCGGGGAAAGCTGTAAAGCGTTGCCGAAATGGAGCCCATCACGCATCAAAGCGCGCCTCGCACGGAAGTGATAGGCTCCATCTCAGCAACGCTGTGCAGCTTTTGCCGGAGTGGCTATGTTCTGTAAGTAAACCCAGGTTTCGCAGCCATAAAGCAGAGTGGGAACTACAACAGCTTGCTTCAAGAGGACCTGAACCTGGTCTCTAAGTGGGCGATTGAAAATAAAATGAAAATAAACACAAGAAAATGTAGTCTCTTAAAAATAGGGAAAGTGCGAAGGCAGGATTTTCAATATAACATTGGCTCGGAAATACTTGTAGAAGAAGATTCTTGCAAATATTTGGGCGTTCACGTAAGGAATGATATGAAATGGAGTAGTCATGTAGGATGTGTAGTTTCAAAAGTTTACAAATCCCTGCACTTTGTAATGAGGGTATTAAAAGGAACTAGTACCTCTGCTAAAGAATTAGGCTATTTGTCACTTGTAAGACCTATTCTGGAATATGCCTCGGCGGTTTGGGATCCATATCAAGTAGGGCTCATCAATGAGTTGGAAATTGTACAAAGAAAGGCCGCTAGATTTGTGCTCAGTGACTTTAATCCCAGGAGCAGTGTGAGCCGTATGTTAAAGAAACTTGGGTGGGAATCACTGGAGGCTAGGAGGATGAAATCTAGACTCTGCGCTATGTACAACACGTATACAAATCAACCAGCATGGGGTGAGCTTAGCTTAGCAAACTTACATGGGTAGGAGCGATCATCCTTTCAAAGTTAAGGGCCGACCACAGCGAACAAATTATGGTAAATATTCTTTTGTAAACCGTGCCATTGATAACTGGAACTCTCTACCTGCCGCAGTCTTAGAGCCTTTTCCCAAACATATAGGTGTGTTTAAGAAAAGACTGACTATTTGTGTAAATACTCCAGTTTAATTGTTGTATAATTGTTATTGAATTGTTATGTATAATTATTTATTTGTTATGTATATCCAATTTGCCACCGGGGGACACACCCCCCATTGCAAATAAACGAATGAATGAATGAATGAATGAATGAATACAGGGTGTATCCTAATTCCCATTACAGACTTTGAGGGCTTGTAGTGGGAACCAAGACGCTTAAGGTTAGCATAGCAACTTGTGTCCGGAAACCTAACGTCCTACCGCTCCCGCATTTTCGGCGCTCTGTCTGACTCGTGCTGCTTGTAGTCTGGGTCCAATTAGAGGTGGGGCTTGATGTGACGACCACTGACGTCATCACCATGTTGTGGTACACACGATCGCCATTCCCTCGTCCACCAACATCCGCTACAGCCATAACTCACGCCACTAGGTCTTCCTCGGATTCCACAGGGGTCTTGTTAATCAAGGATTTCATGTGACCCCACGAGTATTAATCTAGTGGTTTCAGGTCGGGTGAACGTGCAGGCCAAGCAATCGGGCTACCATGACCAAGTGAGGTTGTGCGCCATCGTGCTGAAACCACATGCTTAGACACACATGCAATGGCACATCGTCTAAGAACTCATGCAGTACGTCTTCAAGGAATACCAAGTACGTGGCACTCGTGAGATTTCGTGAAAGAAGGTATGTAATGTCAACAAACCTGTGGGGGATATGGAACATCAGGTGATAGTTCAATGACAGGAGATTTGAACCTGTGCTGTGGTGTCATTTGCCTTTAGACGGTACGTTTTCGGACACAAGTTCCTATGCTTAACTTAACCGTCTAGGTCCCCACTACAAGCCCTCAAAGTCTGTAATGTGAATTAAGAAACACCCTGTATGTCAGATAGTCATCCCGGAGGCTGGTCGGATCCTCAAAATGTGCCAACAGAAGTTATGTGTTTGCTATTGCTTTCCTCACTTAGTCAGAACAGTACTGATCCTAAAAGTACATCCAAAGGCACTCGCTGTGCGCTGAATGTAATACTCAGCACCACCCAAACCTCTTCACAACCATGAGTGGGACTGAGATGCCGGTGAAGAAACACATTTTACTCTAGCCCGTGCCAACAGATAAATGCAAAATTATTGCATTCATCAAGAAATGGCATCAGGCGCAGCTATTATAGCCTACGATAAAAACACAACAACCTCACCGAGAGGGACATACATTCTATAACTTTGTCGATAATTTTGAGTGGAGGCAACTGGCTTTCTTTCTGATTGATCTACAACTTCTAAATACGGGAAGTGAATATCGAAGAACCATATAATTTTGAGGTGAATACTTAAAACAGATTCTTCCGTACTTGCCCTTTTTCCGGTCTAGGCCTTTCAAACTCAACAGTTTCTCGTTCCACGCTGTAATTAATTTGTCATCGGTAAAAGCAGAGCTCTACGCAAAAAAAAAAAAAAAAAAAAACTTTCCAAAATATGAAACAAGTAGTTCCGTGAAGAACTATACAGCCTATTTTCATATATCCTACTTATGATAATTGCAACTATCAACATACACAATTTCAGTTTGATTGCTGTAATAGATTCGTAGATATTGAGAACAGACTAAATATTTCGGATGGTCGCCATGTTGGATTTTATATATGTAGGTCCTAGAGTTATGTACTGTTACATGCGGATTATTGTGTACGTGTAGTATTCAAACTTCAATCGCATAATTAGGACACAAGAAGTAACAAGGAGATTTTAAAATTTCACACAGCTGCCATCTTGACGTTATGGAAACAATTGAAATAAATTAGATGCCAGTGGATTAACATTCGTATAAGGATTTACTGTACCAAGTTTCACTGCACTCGGATGGTTAAATTGCGATAAACGTCCATGTGAATATTTATACTTCGCGTCGCCGCCATGTTGGATTTGTGATCACCAGGTTATTTAAAGTCCTATTAGTGAACTTGAGTTCATAGGCCCTATGAAAAATAAAAAAATCAGTTTGATTGCTATAATAGATTCGTAGATATTGAGAGCCGTCTAAATATTTCGGATGGTCGCCATGTTGGATTGTTAAATGTATAGGCCATAGAGTCATGTACCATTAAAGGAAAATTATTGCGTAGGTTCATTATTCAAACTTTCACTTCGATCGCATGACTACATCACAAGAAATAAAAACTTAATTTTAAAATTCGCACAGCCGCCATCTTGAGGTTATGTAAACAATTGAACTAAATTAGATACCAGTGCATTACAATTTATATAAATATTTTCTGTTCCAGATTTCAGTGCGTTTGGAACATTAAATCGCGAGAAAGGTCTATTTAAATTTTAAAATTCGCTTGGCCGCCATGTTTGTTTTGTAGTTAACCGGTCTTTGAAAGTCTTATAGATGGACTTCCAGTAGTGCCCTTTATCTCCGTACAAAATTTCAGGGAGATACCGCTAATAGTTTCAGAGATATAGAATGCCGGTGAAATATTTCGCACATCCGCCATCTTGTGGTTATGTAAACAAATGAACGAAGTTAGATGTCGGAGCATTGCAATGTATATAAACATATACTGTACCAAGTTTCATTGCGTTTGGTTGGTTAAATCGCGAGAAACGTCTATTTAAATGTCACAAATTCGCTTGGCCGCCATGTTGGTTTTGTAGTTACCAGGTTTTCAAAGGTCACATAAGTGAACTTATAGTAGTCCCCTTTATCACCATACAAAATGTCAGGGTAATATCGGTAATAGTTTCGAAGATATTGAATGCTGGTGAAATATTTCGCACAGCCGCCATGTTGGATTGGTGAGTCGTAACAAAATTTGAAGGGCACGGTCGGGGTCGCCCGGAATAGTGCTATGAACTTACCGAGTTTCATTGAAGTCGCTCCAGCCGTTTAGATTTTATTAGGGGGACACACACACACACGAATCACACACACACGTACACACACACCGACAAAAGGTGATCTCATAGGCCTATTTTTTCAAAATTGAAAATAGGCTAAAAACAACAACAAATTGTGATGAAATTTGAAAATTTGGTCATGCTCATTGGAATCATTCATTCATCTTGGTACGTAAAACGTATTTCATTCCATTTACGATTTGCGTTTGAAAACATTACATTTCAGAAACATTCGCTCTCTAGTCATCAGGCTAGTTCGTCACACAAAAATAATACACTAAGTTATTAACTGTGGCTCACAGACACAGTTTCAGGCAGAACAGTCCGGTTACATCGGGCGTAACTCAGATAGACAATGCTCTCAACGCACGTATTTGATAGACAATGAAGTGCGATACACAGTACTAGATAATAGTACATTAGGCCTATGCAACGAGCCTATAATGGCAATAATTAAGACACGAGTATGTTTATAAAACGAGCGTATGCGAGTGTCTTAATTACAATTATAGGCGAGTTGCATACGACTGTTTATGTTCGACGATAATTATTATAACTATGTTATGTTCGAACATAAATATTCATAAATATCTGTCGAGATTTCGCCAGTTGTATGTACTGAACAGAGCGCAAGAGACGCAGAGAATGCCTTGTATTTGGCCATGGCCTCCTCGATTACCCTGCTATGACACTAGGCCAAGCAGTGAAATTTAAATCAGAAGGCCGTGGAACTCAGCGCATCTAATGATCTAATTGGTCAAACAACTGTTTCTTGAGCTCTGATTGGTGGGAGAAACTGTTTCATAATGAAAAATAGTGTTATAATGAGTCTCATTATAGTACAGTTTTCTGACATATAATAGTCAGGGTCGAACATAAACAACTTGATGGGAAAGCAAGCAGCAAATAGGCCTAGCTACTATGAAATGGCGTACGACGTAAAGGTGATGCAGCGCCAGGAAGAGATAACTGATATTTCATTTCAGCAACACATGTTGTTCCAACGTCCCCCCGTGGGCTCACATCTATTGGAACGTGGGTTGGCGACCACGGGACCCCAGCTGAGTCCGGCATTGCTTCCACTTACTTGTGCCGGGATCCTCTCCGTTTTCTTTTCTGTCGACCACCCTTGGTCAACTCTTGTTCTTTTCCGACCCCGACGGAATTCGCTTTTTTTACGTATGGCTTTTAGTGCCGGGAGTGTCCGAGGACATGTTTGGCTCGCCACTTTTTGTAGCTGCTTCGAGACGGACACCCAATGGGTGAGCTACAAGTACCGTTGGGGAGGAAAGTTGGATTGGAAGGACGAGGAATTGGAAGGTGGCGGCTGTGGCCTATAGTTAGGGACCAACCCCGGCATTTGCCTGGAAGGAAGATGGGAAACCACAGAAGACCATCTTCAACGTTGCCGGCGGGGGGATTCGAACCTCCTCGCGTCCCGGATGTGAGCGACTGCCAGCAGGCCGTAACGACCACGGCTAACTCACCCGGTGGAATTAGGGTATCCGAGGCCTAGGGAGTCTTTCACCTTCCCGCCTTACTTGTCCCTTGTCTCATCTTTCCTGATCCCTCATTCTTCTAGGGATCAGTCTTCTTTTTCTTTTCATTTTTTTTTCATTTTTTTTTCGTGTGGTCTCCTCAGAGACCTAGTGCAGGTCTTTCTATTCGACGCCCGTGGGCGACCTGCGCGCCGGGATGAGAGATGGAATTGATTAAGGTGAATGAAATTGGAGAAGGATGTGGAAGGAAGCGGCCGTGGCCTGTCAGATGGTACCGTCCCAGCATTTGCCTGGTGTTCAAGGACGGTGGGGATCGAACCCACGCGTCTACCGAGTCAGCAGAGAGCTTGGCCCCATGAACTAACACTGCGCTTTAGCCAGCGTAGCCACTACTGTCGGTTTCTTTTCATTATAGTTCCTTCTCTCTTTAAGATTCCCGCCCTGACTTTATGAATTGGCTCCCAGTGTCTCTAAATTACTTTTTGTGAGTTTTTTTTTTTATCTTACCCACATTTTGTAAGTATTTACAATCTGGTTGGTTGATTCTTAAGTTTAGCCCCGTACTGTGGGTGTGTGTAGAATCTGTTTGATAACCGGTGTTGATTGTGATGACTGTATTAGTGTGTATTATCTTTTTTTAAAATTCAAGTAAGGACTGAAGACTATTGAATTTTTCAAATAGTTCCTACTTTTGCTGCCATACGCCACCGTCTATGACTGCTAGTTCAGAACTTAGCTACCAGACGCCACCACAGTCGGCTCTTGGCAACTAACGCAGGAACCTAACAGCGTTGTTTAACCTATACAATTTAGCTTCAAACATGTGTAATTAGTGGAAGGTTCTTTAACATGCTATAAATCTATTACATGGGACCGCCGGCTTTACTTCACCTCCGAAGGAAGGCATACTGAGGGATTTTTAACGCTCTTAAAAATCCGATGACTTCGGCCGGATTTGAACCCACGATCTTGGGCATAGAAGCTCAGCATGCTACTATTTACAATCTTCATTGCATTTTGTTAATTATTTTTGATCAACTCCATTTCGTAAGTATTTTCAATCGTGTGCTTCCACATATTGTGAGTATTTTGAATCTGTGAGTATTTTGAATCTACCGTACAGTTTGTAAGTATTTTGAATTTCAATTGCATTTTGTTGAGTATTTCGATCTACATTGCATTTTGTAAGTATTTTGAACCTAAACTACATTTTGTGCGTATTTTTCAATCTACATTCCTTTTGTGAGTAATTTCCTTCTACAATACCGGTACCTTTTGTAAGTGTTTCCACCCTACATTGTGTGAGTCATTCCAATCTGAGTTCCATTTTCAGTCCAGCGTAATTTTCGTTGTGGTTTCCATTTCATTGCCATTTTCGCTATCACCCAGACCATTAGGGGCCGATAACCTAGATGTTAGGCCCCTTGAAACAACAATTATCATCATCATCTGTTCCATCGTATTTGAGGAAATCCCCAGAAGATTTGAAAAAAGGATTACTTGTCCCAATATTTAAGAAAGGAAGCAGAAAGGAGTGCAGAAATTACAGGGGAGTCGCACTCATACCTCACTGTGCCAAGATATTTGAAAAGATATTAGAAAGTAGAATACGAGACAAAGTGGAGAGAAAATTGAGTGAGGAGCAGTATGGATTCAGACCTGGGAGATCAACAGTGGATCTCATATTTTCAGTGAGACAGCTCCAGGTACACCACTACGAATTTGGAGAGGATCTGTTGATGGCCTTCCTGGACATCGAAAAGGCCTATGATAGTGTGTGTAGGGAGAAGGTTTGGAAAGCAATGGAAAACATGGAAGTGGAAAAAGGGACTGTAGGCAGAGTGAAGGAGATGTATTGTGGAAGTGTGAGTTATGTGAAAGTTGGAGGGGAAAGAACAGACTGGTTCAGACAAATGAGTGGCCTAAAACAGGGTAGTGCGCTGTCACCCCTTCTCTTTATTGTGGTTATGGACGAGGTAATGACACGGATAGCAGGAAAGATAGGAGAAGATAAGATGAAAGCAATGGTGTTTGCTGATGATCTCATGGTCTGGGGAAACAAGGAGGAGGAAATTCAGGAGCAACTGAAGGCTTGGGAAGAAACAGTGGGAGAGTACGGATGGAAGTTCAACATCAGTAAATGTGAGATCCTGTTAACGACCAGGAAAAAGGACAGACCAATGAGTGGGATAACACTTGGAGGTGGACAGCTGAAGAAGGTGGAAAGTCTCAAGTACTTGGGAAGTATATTGGAGGAAAATGGGAGAAATGACAAAGAGATTACGGAACGTGGCAGACAGGCAGAAGCATTTCTGAGAAGCATTAGGAGCTTAGTGTGGAATAAAGATGTCCCACAAAAAACCAAGGAAGTGTTATACAGAAGCTACTATATCCCGATACTGACCTATGCTTCAGAAACGTGGACAATGAAGAAAAGAGACATAAGCAGAATACAGGCAGGTGAAATGAAGTTCCTGCGAAGTAGGATCGGAGTAAGAAGAAGTGACAGAGTGAGGAATGAAAAGGTCAGGGAAATGGTGAAAAAGGAGCCCTTGCAAGGTAGGATTGAGACATCAAGACTGAGGTGGTATGGACACTTAAAGAGAATGGATGAGAAGAAGATTCCCAAGAGGATACATGAGATGCAGATGCAGAAGAAACGACCAAGGGGAAGACCAAGAGATAGATGGCTGAAAGGAGTGGAGGAATGTGTCAAGAAGAGAGGCGAGGACTGGACCAGAGTGACAGCGGAGAGGTGGTGGGAAGAAAGGACTAAGTGGCGAGGCTTATGTTCCAAACAGACCCAGTCTGGGGCTGGAAACTGTACAAGATGATGATGATGATAAATGATTTCTACTTGAATGTTTGTACAACAGCACACTGAAAACGAATGCAATGTGCTGCTAACGGTTGGTGCGTACCTTCTGTTGTAATTGATTTGAACCATACATAAATACTAATAAAGAAGAAGAAGAAGATGATAGTAAGTATAATAAATAAATACGAAGGCAAAAGTTAAATTTAGAGGTGAATTATCAGAATCATTCACTATAAGAACTGGACTCCGACAAGGAGACGGACTTTCACCATGGTTGTTTAATTGTGCATTGGAGAACGTTATACTTGAATGGAACAAGAAATGTCAACCAACTATCGAGATCGGTAGAAATATTAAACTCAACTGTTTTGCTTTTGCGGACGATTTAGCTTTACTTGCAAATGCAATAGAAGAGGCTACATTTCAAATTGAACAACTAGAAATTATAGCAAAAAAAAAAATGGGATTACAAATTTCATTTGAAAAGAAAAACAGAAATGTGGCCAACTTTTAAAGTTGATCTACCAGTCGTTCAACTGAACAATAATAAAGAGATTAAAATTGTTCAGAAATTCAAATATCTTGGGGAAATAATAACATGGAACACAAATGGAAAAGAAGCAATAGAATACAGAACAACTAAATTTAAACAAGCACAAAGACTTACCTGGCCAACCTATAAAAAGAAATCTCTTTCGATAAACGCTAAGGTGAAACACTATAATTCCATAGTTAAACCAGAGGCAACTTATGCTAGTGAAACTTTATTCAAATTGGATGTGAAATCTACAACATACAAATTACAGAAAACTGACAGAAGAATTATTGGAACAATTATTAACAAAAACACCAAGTTGATGGACAGTGGAGATTGTTGCCTAAAAACATCGTCTATCGTGAATGTGAATCAATAATAACTGCAATGTGTAAAATAAGAATTTCCTTTTTCTGCCAGAAACCAGGATATTGAAACAACTATTTGATTGCTTTTTGAAAAATAAAATCAATAATAATTGGTTCAAAGAAGTTCAGGATGATTTGGAAGAATTGGGTATAACTCGGCAACAAATAAAAGACAGAGAAATTGTTGTTGTTTGAGTCTTTAGTCTTTTGACTGGTTTGATGCAGCCCTTCATGCCTCCCTGTCCTGAGCTAATCGTTTCATCTCTACATAGCTACCACACCCTACATCTGAGGCAATCTGTTTAACATATTCTAACCTTGGTCTACCCCTACAGTTCTTGTCCTCGACCCTTCCTTCCATAACTAAGCTTGCTATATTCCTGGGTGTCTTAGTATGTGTCCTACCAACCTATCTCTTCTCTTCATTAGCAGTCGCCAGAAACATCTCTCCTCTCCCACTCGTCTTAATACCTCTTTGTTTGTAACCCTATCTACCCATCTGATCTTCATCATTCTCCTGTAACACCACATTTCAAATGCTTCAATTCTCCTCTTTTCTGCTGCACCAATAGTCCATGTTTCACTTCCATAGAGCGCCACGCTCCAGACAAAGGCTTTCAAAAATGACTTCCTAATACCTAAATCTATATTCGATGTCAACAGATTCCTTTTTTGTAGAAATGCTTTCTTTGCCTGAGCCAACCTACTTTTTATATCCTCTTTGCTTCGTCCATCACTGGTTATTCTGCTTCCTAAGTAACAGAAGTCTCCTACTTCCTTCAGATTTTCACCTGTCAATTTGATCTCCATAGAGGTTTCTGATTTATTTCGGCTGCATTCCAGTATTTTTTGTTTTACATTTATTAATTTTCATTATGAATTCTTTCCGTAAGACGGAGTCCATACCATTCAAAAACTCATTCAAATCCTCAGGCTTGTCGGCCAAGATGACGATGTCATCAGCAAATCTCAGAGTTGAAATTATTTCTCCTTGAATCTTCACTCCCACTTAAAATTTTTCTCTAATTTCCTTCATTGCTTGTTCAATGTAAAGATTGAAAAGTATGGGTGATAAGTTGAAGCCTTGCCTTACACCTTTCTGAATACCAGCTTCTCTCTCATGTCCTTCAACTCGAATGAATGCTGTCTGGTTTCTGTATAGATTGGATATCACCCTACTATCCCTGTACTTTATTCCAATCGATTTCAAAATGTCAAACAATTTAGTCCAATCAACGTTATCAAAAGCCTTTTCTAAGTCTACAAAAGCCATGAACGTTCTCTTATCTTTCCTTATTCTACCTTCCAAAATCAGCCTAAGACTTAGTACAGCTTCCCTTGTTCCTACATTTCTCCTGAAACCAAACTGGTCTTCACCCAACTCCGTTTCTATCTGGCTTTCAATCCTCTTGTAAATTATTCTAGACAGGATCTTTGAAGCATGAGTAATCAAGCTGATTGTACGGTAATCTTCACATCTGTCAGCTCCCGCTTTCTTTGGTATAGGGATGATTACATTCTTCTTGAAATCAGGGGGTACCTCACCTGTCTCATAAATCCTACACACCAAGTGAAATAATCTGATCAGACCTTCATCTCCTATGCAGCGTAGCAACTCAATCGGTATATCATCTATGCCTGGTGCTTTGTTCCTGCTTAAGTCTTCCAAAGCTCTATCAAATTCTGATCTCAATATTAATTCTCCTTTCGCATCCTCATCAATTTCCTCCTCCCTTTCCATTATATGATTCTCAATCTCCTTTCCCTTATACAAACTCTCTATGTAAGCTTTCCATCTCTCAACCTTTTCTTCCCTATCTGTTAGAGGCTTTCCATTTGTGTCCTTAATATTACAGCACTTAATCTTCTTTTCCCCAAAAGTATTCTTAATCCTTCGATAAGCTGTGTCTACTTTTCCTAATTTCAGACAATTTTCTATACCTGCACATTTCTCTTTCAACCATTCTTCTTTCGCTTCCTTGCACTTCTTGTTAACCTCATTTCTCAGACGTCTGTACTCTGCTTTCCCCTTTTCATCTCTTACATTCTTGTGTTTCCGCCTTTCATCCATCAATTCTAGTATATCCTGAGTGATCCACGGTTTTCTACCTAGTCTTTCTTTCCTACCAATGTTTCCTTCTGCGGATTTTGTTATTTCATTCTTCAAAAGGGCCCATTCGTCTGCAATTGAAGTTTGTTTAGGGTTTTTCATTAGTCCTTCCTTTATACTCTTCTTGAATCTTTCGTTTACGTCCTTCTCTTTCAGTCTGTCTATTGCCCACCTTTTTGGCTTTTGACTTTTCTTCAGTTTCTTCAACTTTAATCTGCATTTCATTACAACCAGATTGTGGTCAGAGTTTATGTCAGCACCAGGATATGTTTTACAATCCAAAATCTGGTTTCGAAACCTCTGCTTGACCATAATGAAGTCGATTTTGTAACGCCCGGTATCTCCTGGTCTCATCCATGTGTATATTCTTCTATTGTGGTTATTGAATAAGGTGTTAGCTATGACCAACTCATGCTCGGTGCAGAATTCTACCAGCCTGCTTCCTCGTTCATTCCTTTCACCTAATCCGAAATCTCCTACTATCTTCCCTTCTCTCCCTTTTCCTACCACAGCATTCCAATCTCCCATTACTATAACATTTTCATCACCCTTGATATACCTCAGAATTTCGTCTATTTCTTCGTAGACCTTTTCAACATCCTCATCATCAGCTTGACTGGTAGGCATATAGACTTGTACCACTGTGGTGCAGGTAGGTTTAGTATTGATTTTTGCTACAATAATCCGTTCACTATATTGTTCATAATATTCCACCCGCTGTCCAAGTTTCCTACTCAATATGAGGGCAACCCCTGCTTGGCTATTGTTTGATTTAGTGCTAATGACCCTATAGTCTCCTGACCAAAAGTCCTGTTCTTCCTTCCAGCGCATTTCACTAATCCCAACCAAATCCAACCTCAACCTATCCATTTCCCTTTCTAAGTTTTCTAACCTTCCACTTCCTAGCAGACTTCTAACATTCCACGCTCCGATCCGTAGAATGTCAGATTTCCTCTTTGTCACTTCTGTGATGTTAACCCCCTCTCGAGTAGTCCCCGCCCGGAGATCCGAACGGGGGACTAGTTTACCTCCGGATTGAAATTTTACAAGGGAGGAGGCCATCATCACATGTAATTATGCATAGAGAGGTGCAGAAGAGGATTTTGAAGAACAAAAGCATAAGTCACAAACTAATAACAGTTGAACGGAAACAATATAGCCTACTATATCGGACACACATAGGGCTTCCAGGTCGGAGAGGATGGGAAAGTTCTGGGAGGAGAAAAAGAAGAAATTTACTCAAATATATTGATTTAAGTGCTCCAATGTGGGCGTAAAATATGTAAATAAATAAATAATAATTAATACCGTACGTAGATTTGGAAATGTAATCGAACAATATACTCAAGTCCTGTCGATTGTGCGGTAGAACAGACTTCATTAGGATAACAAACAACGCAGCAGGTGGGGTTGTATACAGTATCCTAGCCATGTAATCAGCAGCTTAATGAGACGAGTGTTCAACGACCGTCTTCCAACTACAGAGTGCGGACACTGACTTGTACTTCGGATGTAAGCCAATAAGAAGGGGTTCATTGTCCTAAGTAAGGAGCTTTAGCTGTGAATCAAGAAGTTGTCGAGCTACTCTACTGCCTGGAGCAGGGGTTCTCAACCTTTTAGACACTGCGAACCCCTTTTTAGGGTGAGTATTTTGGTGACCCCCTCCCCCTCCCCAAGTTTTAACGTTAAAACAATAATTAAAAAATTACAATAATTGTTAAGTTTTATCTATATAAAACACTTGTGACTAATATAAATAAACATTAATTCAAAAACTGGTAATTCCAAACATGCTCAAGTTTCTCATTAATGGAATAGAAAAACGTGAAAGTGTATTACACTTTGAGTGTATTCTTCTTTTAATAAAAAACTACAGCAATAACTCATTTTTTAAACTTTATCTCCGTATCTCCCAACCCCCCAGGGGTCGCGACCCACTTGTTGAGTATCCTTGGCCTAGAGCAAGAGTACATTTAGCATTCATTCAGATAACTCATATGTCTTTATATTCCTTATTGTTTCCATCTCTACTGGTCAAAACAATTAGGGGATCAGTTGAGGTATCTAGGTTCTGACGTATTGTCATCGGCAGAATTACCTAAAATGATTCGACGTCCTTCTGTCGGTTCCACGGAGTGGAGACAACAACATACGGCAATCGTGATAGTGGTAATAACAGAAAGTTGCTGCAGAGGGGGTTGGTATGGACCTGCATTTACTCTACCAAACGAATGACACAAGCAGTTGGGTTCAGATTGTGCAGTGAGCAGTTAGTGCATTGCAACAACAACGTGACTTACCCGAAGGTATGGCATTGGAGAGCCATAGGAAGGTTGGAAGCGGAACAGACGCTGAGAGAGGTGGCTGCAGCTATTGGAATGTTCCAAAGAGTAATTTCCAGGACCTGGACGCGATTTCAGACAACAGGAACCGTTAAAAAAGGCCAGGCCAAGGTCGTCCACGGGTAACATCAGCAAGAGATGACCGTTATCTCCGGTTAACAGCCCGTCGAGACAGGAGGCTGATTGCAACTCGGCTGCAACGCACCCTCCAGGCGGCAACAGGACGCGCAATATCAACACAAACAGTCCGAAATCGCCTTCGGGAAAGTGGCCTCTACTCACGGAGGCCTATGGTGTGTGCCCCATTAAAACCACGCCACAGTTTAGCCCGCATAAACTGGGCAGAGGAACATCAGGATTGGCGTCGTAACGAATGGCGCTGGGTTCTGTTCACAGATGAGTCAAGATTTTGTCTTCAGCCGGACAATCGTCGTTCTCTCATCTGGAGAGAATGTGGAATTCGGAACAATCCCGATTATGTGCAGGACACAGCATCATATCATGGTGGTGGACGAATGGTGTGGGCAGGAGTCACTATTGGCGGACGTACGAACCTCTATGTCATTCAGAATGGCACTCTGACTGCTCAGAGGTATCGAGACGAGATCCTTCGACCGTTTGATGTGCCCTACGCTGGTACCATAGGCGATGGGTTCATTCTGGTGGACGATAACGCACGTCCCCACAGAGCTGCACTGGTGGACACCATGCTTGACGACGAGGGCATTGAACGAATGGAGTGGCCAGCTTGTTCACCGGACTTGAACCTGATTGAGCATGTCTGGGATGCACTTGGCAGATGCATTGCAGCCAGACCAGCACCTCCCACAACGGTCGCCGAGCTGGATATTGCACTCATGGAAGAATGGCCAAATATCCCTCAAGGGCTGATTGATAACCTAATACTGTCCATGCCACGCAGGTGTGCAACTGTCCTGGCCGTCCGTGGTGATCACACACCATATTAGAGGGCAACGAGAATTACTTTTTGACTATTGTGTTAGCCCCATGGTGCCTCGCTCTAAGTAAACGCCATGTAAACCTCCAGTAAAGAGTTGGGACAGCGCAATATCGTACTGTAGCACACAGAAATTACAATTGTAACTGAACTCTGGATAAAATACGTTACCATATGTATCTTGAGTATGATATCTCACTTGATCCCCTAATTGTTTTGACCAGTGTATATTACTACCGGATGTTCTACATGTAACCTACTGTAGATCTACACGACGTATTTCAACTAAACCACAGACTGGAGGTCGCAAAAGGTGCATTTTATCAGTGGTGACTGGTGTATAAAATCAGTTGTGTGTGCAACCCATCCTCCCTTTAAACAATAACAATATTTCGCAGAGTCTAGAAGGTGCCACCGGTCACGGTCTCATTTCGTGTGACCAGTGCTTCCGCTCTGTGGTCGAACGAAGAATCATTGTGATGTCTTGACTCTGGTGTGGCTGTTGTCCCAACAGCGCAACGGAAAAGTTGGGCACGCATGCGCAAAGGCCAGAGTTCGTGTTTGCTGGCAATAGACTTAGAAATTCTCGCTGAGCTGCGATATATACAGCCAGTGCCGGACGCGTAGTAGAGCGCACGACTACTAGTAGATACCAGGTTGCGAGGAGGAGTTGAAATATTTCCTATTCTTTGGTTGACGTCTTTTTAATCCACTGTATTTGATAGTATATAATATTATTAAAGTAATTAATTTTAAAATAAAACAATGTGCTGCAGCACTTCAGCACATAAGGTGCAGCTGCGCCTGCATTTTATGTGTCCAAAATAGACTCTCTTAGAACCTCATAATGGCTATGGAGTAAATAATATAAGATAAATGTACAATGTTGGAAATGGGCACATAATTGTTCATTATTCATCAAATGGTTAATTGTCAATATGGACAACATAGCAAATATTAGGCTACCATACTTTAATGTTCAAACAGTTGTTGAAAACGTTCTACTTCTTCAAGGTTAAAACTGCAATATAGGTATACAGTAGAAAACGCATGGGCCCATGCAAAGAACTTACGAACGCCGGAATAATCTCCAGTAAAGAAAAGGTCTCGTAGGTAGGCCTATGTCTCGCTCGAGCGCTAACGCTAGGAGAGGGGTGGGGTGTACAACATTGTTGACTGTTGAAAAGTGAACACATTATTGTTCAGTATTTATTAAAACGAAAGGAAATGGCAATATGCACAGGTTGCACAACACAGCAAACATGAGTGTGCCTCGAGAGTACAGTGCACCTAAGGTCAATTCTTCGCCACACTTCCTGCTTTGTGGAATCAGGTAGCTGGTGGGGTTTCAGTGTTGTCAGATTTTGCATATCTTTACTTCAATCGTCCCACTGTCGATTCTTGAAGCAATTCTAATATTTTAAAATACAGAGTCAATATTTTCAAATAAAATTGTGAATTTTATGTTAAAGCCTTAGGCTAATTAGTCGCGGCGAGGAATTTTGTTCCGCATTAAATTATGTTAATTAATATTTCCTTTAAGTTGATTAGAATCATTTATTATCTTGTCTAGCTACCTTTTTATTATTCTACTACAATTCAAATTTTCAAATATTTCCCAACCATTGGGTAGCACTGATAACTTTATTTCGAGAGTACATTATTCCTATTTAAGTCTGGAATACAGGATACTTAGTACTCATACGTATTTATGCCAAGTTCGTATCCTTCACACCAAAATATAGTAATCTAGAAGTAGGAATACCCATTATACTTTCACTTTACAACGAACATTGGCACACATTTAAAACAAGTAGTTCCGTAAAGAACTATACAGCCTATTTTCATATATCCTGCTCATGTTAATTGCCTCTATCAACATACAAAATTTCAGTTTAATTGCTGTAACAGATTCGTAGATATTGAGAACCGTCTAATTATTTCAGATTGTCGCCAGGTTGGATTTTTATTTTTGTACTATTACATTAAGATTATTGTGTACGTGTGGTATTCAAACTTCAATCGCATGATTAGAACACAAGAAGTAAAAACGAGATTTTAAAATTACGCACAGCAGCCATCTTGTGATTATGCAAACAATTGAAATAAATTAGATGCCAGTGGATCAACATTTGTATAAGCATTTAACGTGCAACGTTTCACAGCACTCGGATAGTTAATTCGCGAGAATCGTCCATTTAAATATTTATACTTCGCGTCGCCGCCATGCTGGATTTGTGCTCACCAGGTTAATGGAAGTCCTATAGGTGAACATATGTTCATAGTCTCTATGAACATAAAAAAATCAGTTTGGTTGCTGTAAAAGATTCATAGATATTGAGAACCGTCTAAATATTTCGGAAGCTCGCCATTTAGGATTGTTATATGTATAGGCCATAGAATTATGTACCATTCAAGGACAATTATGGCCTAGGTTCATTATTCAAACTTTCACTTCGATCGCATGATTACGACACAAGAAATAAAAACTTAATTTAAAAATTTCGCACAGCCGCCATATTGAGGTTATGTAAACAATTGATTTAAATTAGATGGCAGTGCATTACAATTTGCAAAATCATTTACTGTACCACATTTCACTGCGCTCAGAGAGTTAAATCACGAGAAAAGTCTATTAAAATATTTCAAATTCGCTTGGTCGCCATGTTCGTTTTTTACTTTACAAGTTTATGAAATATACATAGATAAACTTGTACCAGTACCCTTTATCACCGTACAAAATTGCAGGGTAATATCTGTAATAGTTTCGGAGATATAGAATGTCAGTGAAATATTTCGCACAGCCGCCATTTTGAGGTTATGTAAACAATTGAACTAAATTAGACTCCAGTGCATTACTATGTGTATAAACACTTGCTATACCTAGTTTCATTACGTTTGGATGGTTAAATCGTGAGAAAAATCTATTTAAAAGTCTCAACTTCGCTTGGTCGCCATGTTTGTTTTCTACTTTACAAGTTTATGAAATATACATAGGTAAACTTGTATCAGTACCCTTATCACCGTACTAAATTGCAGGGTGATATCTGTAATAGTTTCGGAGATATAGAATGTCAGTGAAATATTTCGCACAGCCGCCATTTTGAAGTTATGTAAACAATTGAACTAAATTAGACTCCAGTGCATTACAATGTGTATAAACATTTGCTGTACCAAGTTTCATTACGTGTGGATAGTTAAATCGCGAGAAAAGTCTATTTAAAAGTCTCAACTTCGCTTGACCGCCATGTTGGTTTTGTAGTCACCAGGTTTCTAAACGTCTCATAGGTGAACTTCTAGTAGTACCCTTTATCACCGTACACAATTTCAGAGCGATATCGGTAATAGTTTCGGAGATATTGAATGCTAGTGAAATATTTCGCACAGCCGCCATTTTGCATTGGTGAGACGCAACAAAATTTGAAGGGCACGGTCGAGGTCGCCGGGAATAGTGCTATGAACATACCGAGTTTCATTGAAATCGCTCCAGCCGTTTGGAATTTATTAGGGGGGGACACACACACGAATCACACACACACACACACACACACACACACACACACACACGCACACACACACGGACAAAAGGTGATCTCATAAGCCTATTTTTTCAAAATTGAAAATAGGCTAAAAATATACGTTCTAAAGAATCCCTTTCATCACATTGACAAGTTCCTCTCCATTTTCGAAGTTCGCTCAGGGATTCGCCTTTATCAGTCATAAATTTCCATTTTTAGCCTATTTTCAATTTTGAAAAAAAAAAAATAGGCTTATGAGATCACCTTTTGTCCGTGTGTGTGTGCGTGTGTGTGTGTGTGATTCGTGTGTGTGTCCCCCCCTAATAAAATCTAAACGGCAGGAGCGATTTCAATGAAACTCGGTAAGTTCATAGCGCTATACTGGGCGACCTCGACCGTGCCCTTCAAATTTTGTTACGACTCACCAATCCAACATGGCGGCTGTGCGAAGTATGTTACCACCATTCAATATCTCCGAAACTATTAAAGATACTACCCTGACATTTTGTATGGTTTTAAAGGGAACTACTCTAAGTTCACTTATGTGACCTTTGGAAACCTGGTGACTACAAAACCAACATGGCGGCCAAGCGAAGGTGCGACATTTAAATAGACGTTTCTCGCGATTTAACCAACCAAACGCAATGACACTTGGTACAGTATATGTTTATATACATTGTAATGCACCGACATCTAACTTCGTTCAATAGTTCACATAAGCACAAGATGGCAGATGTGCGAAATATTTCACCGGCATTCTATATCTCTGAAACTATCAGCGCTATCTCCCTGAAATTTTGTACGGAGATAAAGGGCACTACTGGAAGTCCATCTATAAGACTTTCAGAAACCAGTTAACTACAAAACGAACATGGTGGCCAAGCGAATTTGAAAATTTTAAATAGACCTTTCACGCGATTTAATGTTCCAAACGCACTGAAATCTGGTACAGGAAATATTTATACACATTGTAATGCAATGGTATCTAATTTAGTTCAATTGTTTACTTAACCTCAAGATGGCGGATGTGCGAATTTTAAAATTAAGTTTTTATTTCTTGTGATGTAGTCATGAGATCGAAGTGAAAGTTTGAATAATGAACGTACGCAAAAATTGTCATTTAATGGTACATGACTCTATGGCCTATACATTTAAAAATCCAACATGGCGACCATTCGAAATATTTAGACGGCTCTGAATATCTACGAATCTATTATAGCAATCAAACTGATTTTTTTTATGTTCATAGGGGCTATGAACTTAAGTTCACCTATAGGACTTTAAATAACCTGGTGATCACAAATCCAACATGGCGGCGACGCGAAGTATAAATATTCACATGGACATTTCTCGCAATTTAACCATCTGAGTGCAGTGAAACTTGGTGCAGTAAATCCTTATACGAATGGTAATCCACTGGCATCTAATTTATTTCAATTGTTTCCATAACCTCAAGATGGCAGCTGTGCGAAATTTTAAAATCTCCTTGTTACTTCTTGTGTCCTAATTATGCGATTGAAGTTTGAATGCTACACGTACACAATAATCTTCATGTAACAGTACATAACTCTAGGACCTACATATATAAAATCCAACATGGCAACCATCCGAATTATTTAGTCAGTTCTCAATATCTACGAATCTATTACAGCAATAAAACTGAAATTGTGTACTGTATGTTGATAGTGGCAATTAACATAAGTAGGATATATGAAAATAGGCTGTATAGTTCTTCACTGAACTACTTGTCCTATTGTCAACTAGGATTCTTGGAGACATGAGAAGACATCTCAAGTAAATTTCTCGTTCTCTATAAAAAATCCTTGTTTTTTTGTATTGATTGTTTTCTTTGGCAAACAGGACTATTTGCTATTCTTGTTTACTTTTCACGGTCCCACACAAAATTATTGTTATTTAGTTTTGTTTCAGTGTACTGCATACTGTTCAAAAGTTTATCTAATTGTTCTTTTATACTTGTTGTTTCTTGTCATCATTATCATCATCTTGCACAGTTTCCAGCCACTGGCCGGGTCTGTTTGGTACTTAAGTCTCTCCAGCGCCTTCTCTCTTCCCACCATCTCTCAGCCTCCACCCTTGTCCAGTCTTCTTCTCTCTTTTTCACGCTTTCTTCCACCCCCTTCAGCCACCTGTCTCTAGGTCTTTCTCTCGGTCTCTTTCCTTTCCACTTCGTCTCGTGTATCCTCCTGGGTATCCTCTTCGTTTTACATGTCCATACAGTCTAAGTCTAGATTTCTTTATACCATCCTGTAATGGTTCCTCCTTCATTAATTCTCTGTTCCTCTCATTTCTTATCTTGAATATTATTATTAGCGTATGGCAAGGAAATTATATACTTTATATACACAATATATACACAATAACAAAAAACATTGATTCACTTCAGGCGTTAGTGTTATCCGTTATAGCTGAATGTCCAACTTTTGAACCCACTGCAGTGCCTCCGCTGTTGGTGATAGAAAGTCTTCCAATCTACCTGGATAAGCCCGTAGTTGACACTCGCTTAAAATGTGGGGAATGGTCTGGCGAGGGGCTCCACAATCACATTCTGGAGATGGTACAAAGTTCCACTTATAGAGAGAATCCCTGCACCTTCCATGACCTGTCCTGATCCTGTTCAGTTGTACGCGGTAGTTGGAATCCGTTAGCAAATCTTTCCCCTCTGAAGATGTTATGTAGAGGCAAGTCAGTGGAGTTATTCCAGCGGCCTTTCCATTCCTCCAAAGCATCGAAGTTGGTGGATGTCTTCAGAGCAGCATCACAAAGAGGTGGATGTCGTGATTTCAATCTTTGGAGACTAAGAGCTGGTATGTCGCCTAGGACAGGTAGCAGAAGATCCTTGCAGATCTTGTTGTTCTCTCGAACAAGAGCACTGGGTCTTTGTAAGTCAGGTGGCATTATACCAGACAACAGTGGGAGCCAGTTGACTGGAGTTAGTCTGATGGTGCCAGATATAATACGCATGTTGGTATTCAATTGTGGGTCAATATACTTCGTATACGGGCTATTAGGCCACACTGGAGCACGATAGTCGGCAGTAGAGAAAACCAGTGCTAAGGCTGAAGAGCGCAGGATGTTCGCAGAATCCGGTCGTCAGGGGCGTCAGTGGAGAATTCTAGCCACTACACCACGAGGCGGTCCCACTAACATTTCTCATTTAACCTCCCGTCGGGTGCAACTGATCATTCTTACGGCGGAGCTACTTCCTCCTTTCAGTAGCTGCCTGTTTCCGCATGACCTTCAAAGCCCATATCGGCCAGTTTGTCAACAATCCTCCACACGTGCTGTTGTTGTAAAAGTGATCTGTCAGGCACATTGCGCCTGATCGCGCACCATTACGTAAAATGCAGAGAATGTACCGAAACTGATTATTGCGATGACCATTGATAGGTTTATCGCTATGGGTTTGGTAAAACATTGAAGTTGGTGTTTTTAGCCTATTTTCATTTATCAAAAAATAGGGTTATGAGATCACCTTTTGTCCGTGTGTCTGTGTGTGCTTGTGTGATTCGTGTGTGTGTGTGTGTCTCCCTCCCGAATAACTTCTAAACGGCTGGAGTGATTTCAATGAAACTCGGTAAGTTCATAGCATTATTCGGACGACCCCGACCGCAACAGAAAGTAAACGGAGTAACAGAAAGTTACCCTGAAGGGGATCATAAACGTGTCAATAAATCTACTTACACAGTTCCTCGCACGTAAGCACCTTCAAATACAAATTGCCTATGCCGGGATGCGATCGCACAATAATAGATACAGCAGACAAGAACGTTACCGCTGCGTGACGCAGTCACTATATATAATATTATACCCCAACATGTATTTGTATTTATTCCTGGTGTAACGGCTAGCATTCTTGACTGTGGGTTGGTTCCTTAGTTTAGGGGCTGCGACAACGCGGTCATGTAGCCCCGTGTACTTTGGGTGTGTGTAGAAACTGTCTGATAACCGGTGTTAATTTTGATGACTGTATTAATGTGTGTTATCTGTTTTTAATTCAAGTAAGGACTGCAGACGATAATTTCAAGCAGTTCCTACTTTCACTACCAAATGCTACCGTCCACGACACCTAGCTGTGAACTTGGCTACTATTAGATGCCATCGCAACCAGCGCCTGGTGGCGAACATTGGGACTTAAGAGCATTATTCAAACCTAACCCACAAAATTTTGTTTCACACAATTTTAGTTAATGGAAGGTTCTTTTACATGCCATAAATCTATGACATGGGCCCGCCGGATTTACTTCCCCTCCGAAGGAAGGCATACTGAGGGATTTTTAACGCACTTAAAACTCCAACGACTTCGGCCGGGTTTGAACCCGCGACCTTGTGCATAGAAGCTCAGCATGCTAGCAACTACGCTACCGAAGCCGCCCCATTCTTGACTGTCAAGGTTCGATTCATATCTCTGCCATCCTGTAAGTGGTTTTCCGTGGTTTCCCACTTCTACTACATACAAATCCCGGGATGGTTCCTAACTTAAGGCCACGGCCTCATCCTTCCCAATCTTCACCTGCAGTACAAATACATACACAACTACAGACATCTCAATAATACAGGATATCAGACAAATTCTACACACATCCAAGAAGACGATGTCGCAATGTCCTTGACAACAACAAACTTATTTTTATTTAAATAAATACGAGAATTGAGATACAGGCCAGTTCAGTTCAGCGGTCTAGCTGTATGCCTCTCACCACGGCGGTCCGGGTTCGATTCCCGGTCAATGCATGTGAGATTTTCGAAGTGAAATGCCAAGTCCTGTGGTTCGGATTCCACGTAAAAAGGAGGTCCCGTGGCTCATAATCACAAGATTCACGGTCACGCAAAACTACAATCTTCCTTCCTTCCTTCGTGGCCATGTGCTGAAGTTCGCGCCTCACTGGACTAATACAATGTGATACAAGATCTGGATTTTCACTTGTTTGGCTTCTATTAAGTCAGGACGCTGCAACCACGTGCTAGTGTGATTGGTCGCGATTGGTTGTGACGTAAGCAGTTACACCACGTGGACCATACGGGCGGTAAGTGGCAAGGCGGGTGGGAGGCAATCGAAGGACGCGTTAAAGCAATCACTACGATGGGGCGTCTCAGCTCAGTGGTGACGGGACGCCTGTGTTGATTGTTAGGACGCGATCAACGCTCCGAATCACGTGGTGTCGTGTGAATCTGGATATTACAGTTTTGTTCTTCAGAAAGCAGTGGCATTTGAATTCAAGAATCTTGTTTAGTGAGATAATCTGTGAAGATCGTTTTAAAGTAGGCACACAATAATTAATTTTGACATTACTAAAGTGATAATGTGACAGCTGTAGTTGAGGGAGGTCTTGGGTTCAGTGGGCAGTAGGAAGTAACTACGTGTGATGTCCATCTTAAAATAATACATTATCTTCTTAACCGTTGAAGATATAAGTTAATTGATTTTTTCGTATCTTTTATCGGTGGATCAGTGGTAAGGTATCTAATTAATTATTTTATGGTCATGAATTCGATTTCTAGCCAACGAAGTTGGATTTTAGATGGCTGAGACAGATCCATCACACTCAAGAGTCGTATGATTTGGTCTCGTAAAAACATATGGTGTCACATTTGGTGACGTAAAGTCAACATTAATTAGATTAAATCACAACCACAGGCCACCCAGTGGTTATCCTGTTTCTCTGCTAAATGACAGTGTAAACACAACGTCGAAATTGGGGAGTAAATTGCTTTCAAAATATCTAAATCAGGCTGCTGAGGATATACGTTTATTGTTATTATTTAGATAAATGTTTTTATTATTTTATTTATTTTTATTCTATCGTATGGCCTTCGGTGCCGGGTGCAAGCTTTGTTATTTGACGCCCAGAGGGCAGCTTGCATGTCGAATTTATGTTGTTCCTTGGAACGCTATGAAAGTCAAGGAGGTTAGATATCTAAGCCCCTTGTCACTAAAGTGCTTTCTAGTAGAGAATAGAGGAACTTTGTACTGGCGGAAAATCCCGAGATTAATTTTGCCATTATGAACACGGCTTACTGAATTCACATGGGTTTTTTAACTTGCCAACATCGTATGACATGCGTGTCGTGATTTTTGACACCTTTCAAAAATCAATTACCACGGCCAGGAGCGAACTTGCACGCTAACCACTCACCCACCGTGCTAGCAAAAAAAAAAAAAAATGGTAATAATTGTCTTGTAAAACCAGGTGTAATACCATCCCATCGTTGTGATACTCATTGAGACAGAATTTTAGAATTGCTTTCTGTCACCACCAGACAACATTTTAATTGGACTCATTCGAGGTAAACCTTAAAGTATTTTGAATATGATATGAGAACTGTTAAAGAAGAGTATATTTATACTTTCAGATTTTTACGAGTTATCATGTCAGATTGGCCGGCCCCTTGGTGTTTGGGTAGCGCGTCTGCCTCTCACCCGGAGGCCCCGGGTCCGATTCCCGGCTCCGTCAGGAATTTTAGTGCCACGGTCACGAAAACCAAGATTAACGGCCGAGGGGACCCGATGCGCTGACCACGCGTCACCCGAATATCTGCAGACCAAATGGCTAGGCAGCGGTCGCTTGGTAGGCCAAGGCCTTTCATGGGCTGTAGTGTCAGGGGTTATTATTATTATTATATTATTATTATTATTATTATTATTATTATTATTATATCTTGTCTGAATGAATGTGATAATGTTATGGGTTTAAAGTAGCTACAACAATAACTATTTTGATGTTATGACTGTGGCTGTCGTAAATCTTGTACAACAATTATTCACATTTCGAAGGAAATGTGGAAATTTCAAGTCATTCCTTTTGCACTACTGCCTATACTAATTGTCTTTGCTGCTTTTCCATCGGTCAGCACGATTGTGCCGAATGAATTGAACGGGGTACATCATAATAAATATGGTAACACACTCCTGAAAAAAATGTATTAGTTATCACACTTAAATGGGCAATTTAAGTGTGATAACTAACTAATAGTTGTAATCTTCTCCCGGAGTGTGTTTACATATTTATAATTTTCTACCCCGCCCAATTCATTGGGCACAATCGTGTTGAACGACTGAAAAGCAGCAAAGACAGTTTCCAAGGAAACGCACACATCCTGTTAGTAGAAGAAAAATTCAAATTTTTTAAAATTTAAACTTTAACTATTTTTTATCCACTTTTCAAAATTTGGTTCTTGCTAATCTTCTCCCATTTTTATAGGAATTTTTGAACTTTTATTTTTTTTAAGTTGATGTTAAACGTTCAGCTACAAAATAAATCTGACACATTTCCATATTATTAATTAAGCGTTATTGTTTCATTCTTATTCTGCGAAAACTCAAAAAAAAGTTTTTCCCTGTAATTAAAGCCACAAAGGTTTAACTGCTGTGGTTCTGAAGACCACGCTTGATTGAATGGCACACGAAAATGTAAAGTAATTAAAGTCTCATAAAAATGAAGGTACAGCAGCAACAACACCTGAAGAAAATAAGACTGTTTTTTTTTCCTAACCAATGCTCGTCTGCTATTGAAAATAACCACAACGTTGAATGGTATAGATGAGGATAGCTCCATTTTTGGTATCATCAGACATGGATCCATAGGGGGGTGAATGGGTCTTTTCCTTCCCCCCTTACACATGACTACGTAGGTAGGATAAAATTCGTTGCATCAGGCCTCTCTCAATTTTTGGATCATTAATAGATTTATCTTAAACTTGCAAGTGTACCCTTGCCAGGCTAATAAGAGCAGATGACCTTGATTTATGACCCCTTAAGGAAACCCGGACAAACAATTAAAACAATATTTTGTTTCAAAATGTTAAATATTATATAGATCAGACATGAACCCGGTTTTAGCCCGTCGGTGATCCTGTAAGCTCTCTGTAATTTGGAAATTCCTTCTTTATTGTCATTTATTATTAATATTATTATTATTATTATTACTATTAAAATAAATGGCAATAATTGTCTTATTGTATTATTGTAACTAGCTTGAAGAACTACGTGGCATAGTTACTTTAATGATTCTCTTCCAAACCAAGATTACGAATTCGATCCCAACTGTCGGTTGATAATGATTCAATACGACAGTTTCGTCTCAGCACCTCGGGCACCCTATCATCTCGAAGACTACAGTACCTTTGTTACTGTTATTCTTCTTCTTATTATTATTCACAAGGATTATTCCCTAAAGGTAGGCAATACAAATGCTTTGTCCACTCCTGTTCCCCGCTGATACTTTCAAGGGCGTTGTAAATATTATAACTTCATTTTTGTTCAGTTTTAGCGCGTTTTACTCTCAATTGTTGAGGGTATACTCCAGAAAAAACATCGGTTTCTCCACCAAAAATTATTCCAGGTATTTTCCATGTCTGTTGCGGGGCTTCACCTAAGAGTATCAAATTAGGCTCGTGGTACACCTCTGACTTGCGCTATGTCCCATACTTGAAGCACATCGTAGTGAGTATTTGGTGTTGTAGCTAAGAGTCCTACCTACAGAGGTACCAAATGCTGGAATACTGATATTTACGGAAAATTATACGTGGGGTAAATCCTGCTAGAGCCATGGCTAAGAACTACAATCCATAGTCAGAAGAGAACTTATTAGATCTTATCCACTGTATGGTCCTGCCACATTTTGCAAGCAGCATTTTGTTGGATGGAATGCTATATTTTACGATTACATATCCAAGATTCAGCCAGTACATGCGTTTTATTCTGGTTATTTTATATGTGATGTCACGTTCAAATTTTTGGGCTGATGACCTCGTAGTTCCGCCCCTTAAAACAACAATAACTAACTAATAACGTTCAAATTTATTTATTTTCTTATTTATTTAATTTATTGATTTATTTATCTAAGAAGAAAGTGATAAACCCATAACTAAGCAACAATGAAACACTGACGAACTATTGAAAGTTTATTGTTGTCTCCAGATGTTGGGTAGGCGGAAAGGAATCGGGCTGTGCTATCACATGTCAAAGAGGCGTGAAATTTAAAAAATATTAGAACATTGGACAAATTCATGATATTTGCTTAAGTTGACCTTTAAAATATTAGACGTTCCAACCTAGCTGGGTCAAGTAGAACCATCTTTAGAATAAAATGGACTTCTAATACTGAAATAGTTTGGGTAGAGCTGCAGTTTTATAAAAAAGGAAATTGTACCCTAATTGGTTGGCATTATTTACTGTTTATATTAACAGTACTTCTTTAACTCCTTTTTGAATTTCATGCACACACACTAAAACACAAAATAATAATCAATAACATTTTATCTTTACGACCTAGAGAGTTCTGGTTTTCACCCAAACAATTCAGTATTAATACATAAGTATAACACTATGCTTATCGCATGACTTGATATTAAAATGTATTTGGGTAGATGACAATCTACATTTATAAAGGGGTGTCCTTAAACTTTTCTAAGCCACTGTATTTATTTACTAATTTATTCTTGCGTTAACACACTCTCGGCTTATTTACTAGAAATACATCGAAATAGTACCAGATAATTTTTTATATAGGTACACAAGAAAATCTGACGTAAATTATATATTTTAGAATGGTCTCCACTTCTTCTTACGATATTCATCGAAGTTTAAATCAGTGCGGACAAATTTTAAAAGACGTGCTATGAAGTTTCATATTGAAAATAATAATGTACATGTATCCACAGCGTTGTGATAAGGCAAGCCTTGATGAAGTTGATTATACAAACTAATTCGTTTTAATAAATCTGAAAATAGATTATCTAACAATTTGGAAGTGTAATCCATATTACTCTGTGACTTGCCAATTAAAATTTTTATGCAAGGTTATGAAAATAACTGCTTAAAATGATTATTCCGTTATTAACGATTAACGTGTCAGCCCATGCTTTGGTCCATATTTTGATGTTTTTATTCCATATATTTGTACTTGATTTAATTACATATAAACCCTGGTATTCGTTACGAAAAAGGGTTTCAATATGCCATGTTCTATCCTTGACGATATGCAGCATAACAAAAGCACTCTAGGCTTAGACAGGCCTAGCAGGCTACCTGTTGCATGCCTGGTGATGGACGGATAGGGATACCAATTGCTTGACTCCACACACAGGCAATAATACTGTAACGATGTCTACTATTGACATGAGAATTACAGTCGATTACTACTTTTAGGTCACGGATATGTTTCCAATTGATTGTTAGGTAATTGAATATTGCCCTCGGTGTCCTTCAAACATTACGAACTGCTTACACTGACATTTTAATACAGTAAACAGTATTTTAATATAACCTGTAAAGTCAGATTCTAAATTATCTTCTTGGTGACGAATACTTCTTGTTTCAATTTATACATAGGCCTACAGCATATATGAAATCTAATGTTTTTCACATTCCAATTTATTATTAATACTGTACTATTAGGCGGCTTCGGTGGAATAGTTGGTAGCATGCTGAGTTTCTATGCCCAAGATCGCGGGTTCTAACCCGGCGTAAGTCGTCAGATTTTTTCAAGAGCGTTAAAAATCCCTCAGTATGCCTTCCTCTGGAGGGGAAGTAAATCCGGCGGACCCATGTCATAGATTTATGGCATGAAAAAGAACCTTCCACTAACCACACTTGAGGAAACTAAAATTTGTAGGTTAGTTTGATAACGCTATATTAGTTCCAACGTTCGCCGCCGCCAGGTGCTAACTGCGATGGCATTTAGTAGCCACGTCCGCAGCTAGATGTCGTGGGCGGTAGCATTTGGTAGCAAAAGTAGGAACTACTTGAAGAATTAATCGTCTGCAGTCTTTCTACCTGAATCACAGATAACACACACTAATACAGTCATCACAATTAACACCGGTTATCAGACACATTCTACACACACCCAAAGTACACGGGGCTATATGACCGCGTTGTCGCAGTCTCTAAACTGTGGAACCAACCAACCTTCTTCTATTTCACTAAGCCAGTTGTTTTTGACTTCCATTGAGAGAGCAATCGAATTCTCCTGAAGGTGTCAGTGAACTTTCCAGCATGCTGATAAAGCTCCTGAGACTTCCGTTACGTCCAGATTTCTTCTGAGCAGACTGGACCAATGATTTTCGTCAATGTTTTCCTTTCTTGCTTCGCTACGTTTTTAATAAGAGATCTGCCTACAATGATAACGTTTTTCGAGGCATGTTGTGCTTCAGGTTTGACTACTGTGGTGTAATGTCTTAATTTTGTATTCTTTGACATTGATTTTTTGTCGTATCTGTTTCAGGTGATTCTATAGACCTGCTGTAGTTTTAAAATTCTCTCTTTGTTTGCCTCACGATTCAATCCTGATGGATGAATTCCTTCTTCTGAGTACTTCAATTTATTTTTTTGTTTTCTATCTAGGTTAATATTCTTCTTCTACTACTACTTCTTCTTGCTTCGATACGGCCAACTAAGGACCACGTCATGTCAACTGTTTCTTCTGCATTTTAATGTTGGTCCAGTACTCTCTCATTCGCAATCGATGTTGCACCTTTCTCTCCGTCGTCCACGCCTTTCCGGTTTTTAGCCTACTTTTCACATTTTGCAAAAATGAGGAAAAAGTAGAAATGAGATCGGGCAAATGTGTGTCTGTCTGTCTGTCCTTCTGTCTGTCTGGCTGTGTGTGTGTCCCCCCCCCCCCTATCAACTCCTAAACGGCTGCAGCAATCGAAACAAAATTTGGTAGGAGTAACGAACGATCTATACCTGAATATCTCACGGCTATATTTGAAAATGATGTCAGTGCTACCAACTGCTGAAAAATCGCAATTGGAATTTGAGCTCTTTGTTGGATATCTTGGCAGATGGGAGCTAGTTCAAAATTGGTACACGTATAGATAATAATATTGCGGTTTAATTTCCAGGAAGCCATCGTTGGCCGTGTTGCCAAAATGATTATATGCCTGCTGATAAGTCCAAATTTTTAAATGCATATAACTTCTACACTCTCAATTGGATTTCAACCAAGTTTCGTATGTGCTATGTGTACATAAACAGATATGACTATGCCGATTCTTAAGAGTAACCAGGGCTGCCAACTGTTAATAAATACTCTCTGTTTTTTTAAATCCAAATACCCATACATCAGAAAGTATGCAAGCCGACAGCTTTAAATTATGCACACGTATAGTACCTGACATTCTATATTAATTTGAAGTAACTTATATACGTCAGTGCTACCAACATGATTCTAAGCCTGCTGTGAGGTCAACTTTTAAATACATGTTACGTCTATACTATCATTTGGATTTCAACCAAATTTCGTGTGAGCTATGTGTACCATAACAGATATGACTATGCCGATTCTTACGAGTAACCAGGGCTGCAAACTGTTAATAAAAACTGTCTCTATTTTTGTTACCCTAATATCAATATATCAGAAAGTATGCAAGCCAATAGCTCTAAACTTTGCACACATATAGTACCTGGCATTCTAGATTAATTTGGAGTAACTAATAACCGTCAGTGCTGCCAACATGATTCTAAGACTGCTGATAGGTCAAAATTTAAAATACCAGTATATTCTATACTAACAAATGTATTTCATCCAAAATTGGCACAACAGCATATCATAATATTTCATGGTATATCTGAGCAACACATGCATGACATTGTTGCCAACATGATTTTACGTGCGCTGATAGATCCAATGTCTAACTGCATGTAACGTCCATGCTATCCATTGGACTTCAACCAAATTTTGTATTCCGTACCTTAAGAGATGGAACTAAGAATGTATTCAGTCGCCAGGGCTGCCAAATGTAGTGCTCTATTAGTATACCCTACATTATGTCAGGTACTCAGTATTTCGATCTAATTAGATATTTCGATATTACCAACTTAATTTCGTCATTATTCTAGATAGGTTCATATACTGTAGAATAATCATTGGCATGAACAGTAGGCTCTTCAGTTCGTCACGGAACTTCTTGTTAGTTTCGGCTTAGGTTGAAAACTCCGTTGTTTTTGATTTTTTTTTTCCTAAGAGGGCCACGCTCCTGGATATCTTCACATGTTATCCCAGTCTCCAACAGATCTTTCTCTACTTCACTGAACCAGGCCCCCTTGGTCTTTTTCTCGTGGAGAAAAGCAAAAATTCTGTTGGATAGCCGTGTTGATTTCATTCGGGTTATATGTCCATAAAAAGAAATCTTCCTTTTCCTCATCACATGAGTTATTTTCTCAACGTGTGTGTACAACTCTTGGTTGTGGCGTCTTCGGAACTCGCCGTGTTCGTTGACTGGACCCAGGAGTTTCCTAAAAATCTTCCTTTCGTTGGTTTCCAGTTTTTCCATTATGCCTTTTCTATTCATGGCGAAACATTCCGCTGCATACAAAGCTTCTGGCCGGATGACCATGCAGTAATGCTTGAGTTTTGCATTCAGGGATATAGATCTTTTCTTGTACACATTATTAGTTGGTAGATGGTAAGTCATTTCAATTTTATTCAAGCGTGGCGCCAAAGCCTCGTTTTCGGACATTGTAGGGTCTATCCATTCACCAAGATTCTTAAATTATATTATTATTTTTTAAATATTCTTATTGTTAATATTATTGGAGTAACCACTTCAAATTACTCATTTTCTAAATCAGTGGCACAAATCAATGTTGTTTGTAAGATCCTGAATAAAAGTAGTGGATTGTTTAAGTGTCGTATCGCAGTGTTTCGACGATAAAGAATTAGAGACTTATCAGGAAAACCGGAGTAACAAATAATGGCGCATGTACGAAGAGTCTACCATATTATTGACAAACTAGTTGCGTTTACCTCAGAGGCGGTAAAATATCAGGTTTATGCTGATTTGGCCGATCGGTAGAGGATTTATAAGATACAATTTTGAGATATTGCTGTTCTTGCAGACATTCAAAATGCTCCTAAAATATCATTAATGTTTTCACAAAGTAGTAAGACTAATATGAGCCAATTTTAGCTGCAAGCGCTTAAGGATCTTCACATATGGCGTGCAACACTGGTTGTAGGGGTTAGTCTGTTAAACACGATTACCTTCTTAATATATTAACTAGTTCCCGATAAGATAATGTGTACAAGATAAGCGTATCCAAGTAACGCCGGGGATACCCATTGCGAAAATCTGTTGCACAATTGCGTACAATCATTACGTGATTTCAATCGATTTCATCGACCTTACGTTGTGTTTCTCAGGCAATTATCATGTAATAATAATAATAATAATAATAATATTACAAATAATCTCCAGAAAGTGTGCTGGAAAACGAAGAGTAGGGCCTACAAGCCGTACTGGGATCGCACTATTCAAACTGACAAAACAACTCCTCATAATTTCAAACCCGGCCGAAGTCGTCGGATTTTTAAGAGCGTTAAACATCCCTCAGTATGCCTTCCTTCGGTGGAGAAGTAAAGCCAGTGGTCCCATGTCATAGATTTATTGCATGAAAAAGAACCTTCCACTAATTAAACTTGTGTGAAGCCAAAATTTGTAGGTTAGAATTGATAACGCTCTATTAGTTCCAACGTTCGTCGCTAGGTGCTGACTGCGATGCCATCTAGTAGCCAAGTCCGCAAGCTAGGTGTCGTGGACGGTAGCATTTGGTAGCAAAAGTAGGAACTACTTGAAATTATTGTCTGCAGTCCTTACTTGAATTAAAAAGAGATAACACACACTAATACAGTCATAACAATTAACACCGGTTATCAGACAGATTCTACACACACTAAAGTACACGGGGCTACATGATCGCGTTGTCGCAGCCCCTAAACTAAGGAACCAGCCAACCAACTCTTCATAATAGATCGAATATAACTTTAACTAACAAGAAGAACCAACCCACGTACTTGATTGACATAGCTGACCCGAAAAACCATAATATGTTATTATATAATACGCTAAGGTGTATGATTCACAAAACGCACGCTCCTAAACCAGAGGGAGTTAGAAGGTGTGGTTTGTACCAAAATCTTCCAAATCGTCTCAATAGTACAGAAAAAATCTTGCATTTCTTGAAAAGTCAACGGAAATATATTTATTTGTTTATAAAGTGCTTTTAAACAAATAAACAAGACGATAGCCCCTGCGAGATCTGTATCACGTACAGACGCATAGCACTAGGGCCGGGCGGGTAGTCTGTACACATGGGGCGCACACAACTCATTATGCGAGAGTTCTCGCACGAATCCGCTAGTAATAAAATAATTATCTCTTAACTGCTGAGTATTAAGGTACCTGGAGGGGTTCCTTAACTCGTTGAAAGTTCTACTAGCACTGGTATCTCATTTTCTAATCCTTTTTAGGTACCAATCACCTGTGTTGTACAACCTTAAGCCTTATTCCAAGCGCCCCAGCGAACTGCGCCAGACACTACACAGTTCAATTTTGCTTAAGATTAATTATGTAATTAAAAAGGAAGGAACATTTGCGGAGCTGCAATTATTAGTGCTCAATTAAATTGTATAACGTCAGTCTCAATTCACTGCCGATATAGTTACCATAGCCATCATGAGGAATCATTTATATCGACATTAGTGAACATATATAGGACCCCATATATTTTGTTTTAAAAGTGAAATCTATGTTTTAAATACTTGGCGGCATATCATGCGTTGTCATTATGCAACCTCTGATGTGAGATTAATCAAATTTCAAAAAGATTTCATCCTGCAAATAATTTCTATTATTCTCTTTTAAGGTCAATGCCACATTACGCAACTTTATAACCGTTTAAAGTAATTGTTAATTTGATTAACTATTCAATTGTACGTTATGCGACCACAAATGTAGGCTAGTAATTTGAAGAGACGATTGTCCAGCTGTTTCGTCGCTACTTTTAACCTTGGTAGCGTAGCTCGAATCCTTGTCAGTGCATCATAGATAAATGAAATGTAAACTACTTTCTTGTAGCTCGGGTTCAATAATTGAAATCTACGTTTTAATTTATTAATCCGGAAATGTGTTACTAAAAACTAGATGATTCACGTGAGGATCAAATCCAAAATTACAACTCTTTTACATTTGAAAATGGTTTTATAAAATCGAAGGAACAAAGCACACTGCTATAAATAAAATGTGCTCCTGAGTGGTTTTCACTTTCCTTTGCAGGCTCGAGAAAGACACATGAAGGGTTTTTAATTCATTGAGGTTATATTTCAGAGACACCTTGTAAAGGAAAGGTCGCATTCCCGCGCCAAAGGGAACAGCGATCCACTGAGACGTGAAACCGCGTTGCTTTTTGAGCATCGCCTCAGCTGAGTGCACAAGGCTGCTTGCTGATAGTGTAGTGTGGTTATCACAACGCATGCGGCAATGTCGGCGGCATCGGACAAGTGACATAACAAGTGAAACTTTTGGTGCGCGCGGGTAGCACGCGTCTGGTCTACTTTTCTCTTACTAGCAAGTGTTCGTCTGTGAATCTTTGGCGCGAAGTGCAAATAATGTGAAGGTTTCAGTGGCACGTCATCTCAAGTGTCTAGCTTGTGAGACTTTCAACTTTCAAATATAGTAATTGATATTCATTCTATAACTAACAACCAAGTATTTGACAGTGAAATTCTACCACAAAGTGCGAATGTGATGAAACGCTCTACCGTGTTTTAGTTATTTCTAGTGATGTGAACGGAACTATATTACTATTTTTTATTATTATTAGCATATATGAGGTTGAAATAAATAATTATCTTGTTAGGTAACTGAGGAATGTTTCCTTTATGAATAATTTCTGGCTAGAACGAGCGTTTGCGTCTCTGTCTGTTTAATTATGTGAAACATTCGAATGTGCACGATTACTAACCCGTGCTGTTCGCGTGAAAATAATACAACTTTTCATAGATTAATGTTTTAGTTAAAAATTTGATTTGAAACTAGACTCAGGTAAGAAAATTCCATGAATATTCATGCCATATTCCTCGAACCAGGAAATTCTAGATTGTATTTCTAGGGTGCGAGTCTCATGTGCAAAGGCATTTCTAGAGTGACATTGGTATTGTTATAAACAGTTTAATAAAACTGCATAGTATACGTTAGAGAAATTACAATTTAGTGTTTAGCTTAATCAATTAGGTATTTATCTTTTATTAGCGCATTTACTATCCGGGCTTACGTTGTTTTTGCTTTGTGATGGAACTCCTGTAATATACAATGCATCATTTGTATATTGGTAATAATTTTCTTCCAAAAAGCAGGGAAACTAAAGAAGCGTTATTTCTAATCTATTTGTAACTAGTGAGGAAGTACTGCGTATATTTTGTTTTAGGTGGGGAAATGTAGAAGTGCTACAGCTGTCACTTTACCAAAGTATAGTCTATATATGGCGTGTGACATTTTATTGCATTTTTTCATATAATTATATTATAATATTATGCTTTAGGTGATACTAGAAATACGGATGATGTGGTTGTAAACCTCAAGATCGTTGTAGTTTTATTGATATGTGACCTCCGGGCGAGTAATCCACTGAATTTGGTAGTGAATGTTTGACCGAAATTAAGAAACATTATGACGACGCTGACACTAAGCAGTCAGATAGAGTGGATTAATAAATTCGTGGAGTTACTTTGCACTGTTGAAACGTATTTTGAAATTGGAATATATTTGATGAAGTCAATGATCTTCCGTTTCATTGTGTGGTATGACTGGTAAACCATTATTTCCGGTTAAGTGCATTTCGTTCTGTCATTGCGAGCAGCGTTTGCAGCGCTTTCTGGCACGCTGTTTGCAAACTAACCGCAACTCCAACACGCACTAAGACTACGCACTGTAAGGTCCACAAAGTGAGTGAAGTTTCTGTCAAGTCAAGTCAAGACGTCAGCCATGGAGGAAGAGGACAGGACGACTGAATGGGCCTTACTCTTCCCGCTGAAAGCTGGGCTCTTCGCGGTCAAGTCATCCCTGGCCGTGAGCTCTGGGGAGACCAAGGAACTGACTGTCAAGGAAGGGATGAGTATCCCTGAGGAGATGTGTGGGGGTGGTAGATTGCGGATGAGACGACGTTCCAGCATGTCAGACCTGGACAAGCTGACGTCATCTGGGGCACTACTACCCGATGTCGTACGCCATGCACATGGGTACGATTCTGTGCCCCATAGTCCAGCACTATCCCGGAGAAGTCAAGCGAGGAGTGTCCAGGGCAGTATTGGAGACCTGATGAACCTCAAGAGGTTTGGTGGGAGCGCCGGAAGTGTGCGAAGTGAGACGCTGATCGCCCGGACTGTGCCACTGTCCACCGTGACACCCCGAACTGGGTCTCCTAGACTCAGCCCTGACCGTGATGCAGAGGTCGAAGAGCCACTGTGCTACGTGCAGACACGCCTCAGTCATCTGGGGTTGGTACCTTCAGCCATCGTGGAGGACCAGACCGACTGCAACGTGAAACTCACCAGCTCGCAGCGCACTGAACGTCTGTCCAGACTCATCCGCCAGCAGCGCAATTCCGTACTGCAGTATCCAGGGGTGAGTACTGTACCTGTCATTGCCTCATTAATATGCTCATAGTAATATATCAGAAGAATGTCACTTGTAATTAGTTTGAGTTAAAGTGAATTACCATAGAAACTATCCTTGTCAGCAAAAAGTGGGAACTTCCCAGTATTTACAATGAAAAATAATTTGAATTGAAATATTTGGCGCCCCAATTTCAGAAGGTTATTATTATTATTAACATACTCGATAAAAATATGCTCGTTAAATCGTACACCATGGCCGCGTGGGAAGCTTTAGCAAGTCCGGCTCACATCTAGTGGGACGTGGGTTGGCGACCACGGGACCCCAGCTGAGTCCGGCATTGCTTCCATTTACTTGTGCCGGGCTCCTCTCTGTCTTCTTTCCTGTCGACCTCCCTTGGTCAACTCTTGTTCTCTTCCGACCCCGACGGTATTAGGGTATCCGAGGTTTAGGGAGGCTCTTCCTTTCCCGCCTTAATTGGCCCTTATCTCATCTTTCCTGATCCCTTCCTTCTGGAAGGGGTCAGCCTTCTTTTTCTTTTCCTGTTATCTCCTGCCTTCTGCTCAAGGCCCTCAAGGAGGTAGGGTGTATGTAGCCCAACCACTACCGGTGCACCCTAGCAATTGCTACACCCTCAGGGGCTCACGGCTGGTGAGTTCGGGAGTTGGCGACCCCGAGGGATTCCTGAGCTGGGTCCAGTTTCCCCTTTTGTCCCTAACCTGGGGGACGGACCCTCTCCTCTTTCACTTCCCCGTTGTTTTTCTTTTCATTATCTTTCCATTTCCCTTTAAGATTCCCGCACTGTTATTTTTGCATCTCCACTCCATTTTGTGGGTGTTTTTTCATTTTTCGTTCGAAAATCATATTTGATTTTGCGGCGCTATTAAACTGAAATACAAATTTTGGCGCCCCTGAATATGTAACAAGATGTTCAGTAAAGAACATATAGCCTACTTTCTCCTAAATGCATGGGTATTGTTATAACTCTTTGTCCTTTTCAAGGAGTATAATTGAATGTTGGTTGTAGTAGCTTGTTGAAATACAACGTACTATACGGATATTAAACATGAATATGAGGTGCCCTTTGCGAGTGCTACCTCTGTAAAAAAATTCATTCAATTCGGTTTCACCGTGTTTGAATTGATCCGGGGAATGGATTTGCACACATACATGGCCGCTATTTGCAAACTATTCGGCTGATGACCTTGTAGTCAGTCATAAGATGCTTTCCACAAAAAGGCATGTTGTTGCAAAATCCGGTAGAGATCAAATTATTAGGATGGTCGAAATTTGATTTAAGCTTTTAACATTTGGGTGGCCGTCATTCCGTTTCCGTCAAGATGGCGGCGATATAAAACATGACACTGAGGTGCCTTTTGCTAGTGCTACCTCTGTACCAAATTTCGTTCAATTCGGTTTCACCGTGTTTGAATTGAAGGGGGAATCGATTTGCACACATACTTGGCCACCATCTGCAAAATATTGGGCTGATGATCTAGCAGTTTGGTCAGAATATGCTTCCCACATAAAGATTTGTTGTTGCAAAATTTGGTAGAGACTAGATTATTAGGTTGGTCGTAATTACATTTTAGCCTTTAACATTTGGGTGGCCGCGATTACGTTTCCGTCAAGATGGCGGTGATATAAAACATGACACTGAGGTGGCCTTTTCTAGTGCTACCTCTGTACCAAATTTCGTTCCATTCGGTTTCACCGTGTTCGAATTAATAGGGGGAATCGATTTTCACACAAAGATGGCCGCCATCCGCAAAATATGAGGCTAATGACATATTAGTTTGGTCAAAGGATGCTCCCTCCATAATGGTATGTTGATGCAAAATTTGGTAGAGATCGGATGATTAGGTTAATCGTAATTTGATTTAAGCTTTGAATATTTGTGTGGCCGAAATTACGTTTCCGTCAAGATGGCGGTGATATAAAACATGACACTGGGGTGCCCTTTGCTAGTGCTACCTCTGTACCAAATTTCATTCCATTCGGTTTCACCGTGTTCGAATTAATAGGGGTAATCGATTTTGACACAAAGATGACCGCCATCCGCAAACTATTAGGCTAATGACCTATTAGATTTGTTAAAGGATGCTTCCTCCATAAAGGTATGTTGTTGCAAAATTTGGTAGAGATCGGATGATTAGGTTAGTCGTAATTTGATTTAAGCTTTGAACATTTGTGTGGCCGCCATTACGTTCCCGTCAAGATAGCGGTGATATAAAACATGACTCTGAGGTGCCCTTTGCTAGTGCTACCTCTGTACCAAATTTCATTCCATTCGGTTTCACCGTGTTCGAATTAATAGGGGTAATCGATTTTGACACAAAGATGGCCGCCATCCGCAAACTATTAGGCTAATGACCTATTAGATTTGTCAAAGGATGCTCCCTTCATAAAGGTATGTTGTTGCAAAATTTGGTAGAGATCGGATGATTAGGTTAGTCGTAATTTGATTTAAGCTTTGAACATTTGGGTGGCCGCCATTACGTTTCCGTCAAGATGGCGGCGATATAAAACATGACACTGAGGTGTCCTTTGCTAGTGCTACCTTTGTTCCAAATTTCGTTCAATTTGCGCTCACCGTGTTCGAATTGATAGGGGGGGACAGACATTCAGAGTACACACACTCACACACACAGACACACACACACACACACATACACAGACTCACACACACACATACACACACACAGACAGACACTTTTTTTCGCCCTGTAGTGATCTCATAAGTCTACTTTCATTTTTTGCAAAAATCGAAAGTAGGCTAAAAATATTCAACATACTCGACATTTTATTGGTAAGTGATTTTTGAAGGCGACAAGAATCACGTCAGACAGTCATACGTTGTTGGCTTGTTAATGAACCCATTTGAATTCAGTAGGCCGTGTTCGATGGCAAAATTAATCTCGGGATTTTCTGCCAACACAATGTTCCTCCATTCTCTACTTGAAAGCGCTGTAGTGTCAAGGAGTTCAGATATCTAACCTCCTTGACTTTCATAGCGTTCAAAGGAACGACGAAATTCGACATGCAAGCTACCCTCTGAGTGTCAATTAACAAAGGTTGCACCAGGCACCCGAGGCCATACGATATTATTATATTATTATTATTATTGAGATATTAAATCACTATATCATTTGGAATATTGGAATTGCAACATTGGCAATTGAAAACCACATTTTAAACACTATTGTTACTGATTCAATTTTGAAAGACTTTGCCAAGCTTAAGGAGAGAAAAGTATGTTTTTAAAAGTTTGTTCATAAGAAGTGTTTTATGATACAGTATTTGTCATTCTATTAGTCAATTTTTCGTTTAATGTAAATAAATAACATAATTATTTTCCTTAATTTGTAATAAACAATAAAAGTATTACATTCCATTAATTAAAAGACGAATAAGTTTTTAAGAGAGGGGCACCAAACCCTGATCTCGCTTGTGCCAAAAAAAAAAAAAAGACCTTGAACCGGCCCTGCTCGCGCACCAGGGTTTGTAATGTCCTTATTTCTGTGCTCGAATCTTATCACCAGGCCAGAATGAAAATGCACTTCAATAAACATGGGATAAAAACAAACTGTCTGACTGTGTGGTCGAAGTGGACAGAGGTGGGAGGATAAGTAAGTGTTGACCAGGTAGTTGGAGCTAGCTTGGTGCTAGAACCGAAGAATTAAATTCAACCATGAAGCTTTCATTCTGGCATTTGGGTTTCCATGCTTTAAAAGGTATCTTTGCAGATTTACGTTTGACAGTGTGGTAATGTTTAACTTTGCTTTAGCGTGTTCTAGACACAGTTATTATTTCAATTAAAAACAAGATGTTCAGTAAAGAACATATAGCCTACTTTCTCCTAAATGCATGGGTATTGTTATAACTCTTTGTCCTTTTCAAGGAGTATAATTGAATGTTGGTTGTAGTAGCTTGTTGAAATACAACGTGCTATACGGATATTAAATATGAATATGAGGTGCCCTTTGCTAGTGTTACCTCTGTGAAAAAATTCATTCAATTCGGTTTCACCGTGTTTGAATTGATCTGGGGAATGGATTTGCACACATACATGGCCGCTATTTGCAAACTATTGGGCTGATGACCTTGTAGTCAGTCATAAGATGCTTTCCACAAAAAAGGCATGTTGTTGCAAAATCCGGTAGAGATCAAATTATTAGGATGGTCACCGGTTGAGTTAGCCGAGGTCGTTTCGGCATGACTGTTGGCAGTCGCTCACATCCGGGAGGCGAGGAGGTTCGAATCCCCCCGCCGGCAACCTTGAAGATGGTCTTCTGTGGTTTCCCATCTTCCTTCCAGGCAAATGCCAGGGTTGGTCCTTAACTATAGGCCACAGCCGCTACCTTCCAACTCCTCGTCCTTGTACATTCCCACTTTCCTCCCCAACGGTACTTGTAGCTCACCCATTGGGTGTCCGTCTCGAAGCAGCTACAAAAAAACTGGCGAGCCGAACATGTCCTCGGACACTCCCGGCACTAAAAGCCATACGCTAAAAAAAAAATTAGGATGGTCGAAATTTGATTTAAGCTTTTAACATTTGGGAGGCCGTCATTCCGTTTCCGTCAAGATGGCGGCGATATAAAACATGACACTGAGGTGCCTTTTGCTAGTGCTACCTCTGTACCAAATTTCGTTCAATTCGGTTTCACCGTGTTTGAATTGACAGGGGGAATCGATTTGCACACATACTTGGCCACCATCTGCAAACTATTGGGCTGATGATCTAGCAGTTGGGTCAGAATATGCTTCTCACATAAAGATTTGTTGTTGCAAAATTTGGTAGAGACTAGATTATTAGGTTGGTCGTAATTACATTTTAGCCTTTAACATTTGGGTGGCCGCGATTACGTTTCCGTCAAGATGGCGGTGATATAAAACATGACACTGAGGTGGCCTTTTCTAGTGCCACCTCTGTACCAAATTTCGTTCCATTCGGTTTCACCGTGCTCGAATTAATAGGGGGAATCGATTTTCACACAAAGATGGCCGCCATCCGCAAAATATTAGGCTAATGACCTATTAGTTTGGTCAAAGGATGCTCCCTCCATAATGGTATGTTGATGCAAAATTTGGTAGAGATCGGATGATTAGGTTAATCGTAATTTGATTTAAGCTTTGAATATTTGTGTGGCTGCCATTACGTTTCCGTCAAGATGGCGGCGATATAAATCATGACACTGAGGTGCCCTTTGCTAGTGCTACCTCTGTACCAAATTTCATTCCATTCGGTTTCACCGTGTTCGAATTAATAGGGGTAATCGATTTTGACACAAAGATGACCGCCATCCGCAAACTATTAGGCTAATGACCTATTAGATTTGTCAAAGGATGCTTCCTCTATAAAGGTATGTTGTTGCAAAATTTGGTAGAGATCGGATGATTAGGTTAGTCGTAATTTGATTTAAGCTTTGAACATTTGTGTGGCCGCCATTACGTTTCCGTCAAGATGGCGGTGATATAAAACATGACACTGGGGTGCCCTTTGCTAGTGCTACCTCTGTACCAAATTTCATTCCATTCGGTTTCACCGTGTTCGAATTTATAGGGGTAATCGATTTTGACACAAGGATGGCCGCCATCCACAAACTATTAAGCTAATGACCTATTAGATTTATCAAAGGATGCTCCCTACATAAAGGAATGTTGTTGCAAAATTTGGTAGAGATCGGATGATTAGGTTAGTCGTAATTTGATTTAAGCTTTGAACATTTGTGTGGCCGCCATGACGTTTCCGTCAAGATGGCGGCGATATAAAACATGACACTGAGGTGGCCTTTGCTAGTGCTACCTTTGTACCAAATTTCGTTTAATTTGCGCTCACCGTGTTCGAATTGATAGGTGGGGACACACATTCAGAGTACACACACTCACACACACATACACAGACTCACACACACACATACACACACACACACACACACAGACAGACACACTTTTTTTCGCCCTGTAGTGATCTCATAAGTCTACTTTCATTTTTTGCAAAAATCGAAAGTAGGCTAAAAATACAGGAAGTGATGGCTTTGTAAGAACAACGTTTTTTTTTTTGTCGTGTGGCCTCCTGAGAGGCCGAGTGCAGGTCTTTCTAGTCGACGCCCGTGGGCAACCTGCGCGTCGGATGAGAGATGGAATGGATGAAGATGAAAGCAATTGGGCAAGGATGGGGAAGGAAGCGGCCGTGGCCTATCAGAAGGTACCGTCCCAGCATTTGCCTGGTGTTGAAAATGGGAAACCACAGAAAACCATTTCAAGGACGGCCGACGGTGGGGCTCGAACCCACGGGTCTACCAATTCAGAGAGAGCTTGGTCCCATGACCTAACACTGCACTTTAGCCAGCGTAGCCAAAGCTGTCGGTTGAACAAAGTTGATTGAATCCCTTTGACCAAAGTTATTTCTTGAAACCAATCCCTTTATAATAATTAATGGCTCATTTAGGCCTCTTCTTCATATTTATTGCTTTGTCCGTGGTAAATAGCGACGAAATTGATCGTCTAAAATTCAGCCTCCTTTTTATTTAATTCGAGAACATGTGAGTGTTTGTTGCTGTTGATTGACTTTAGGAACTTCGCTACATCGAGGTCATGTAGCTCCCTCCGTGTACTTGGGTGTGTGTGTGGCATTTGTATGATAAACTGAGTTATTGTGATACCTGTATTCGTGTGTATTTGTAATTAAGTAGAGTATTGGGAAGGAGTTGGCCGTGGCCTTAAGTGAGGAACAATCCTGGCATTTTCCTGGAGTAGAAGTGGGAAACAACGGAAAATCACTTTAAAGATGGCTGAGGTGAGAATTGAACCCACCTCTTCTCAGCTGTGCCTCACGAGGCTGGGTGTACCCCGTTGCAACCCACAGACCAGAATTGACATTTCTTGGCAGAGTCAGGAATCAATCCCGGACCTCAGGGGCCGTCAGTCAAGAATACTTGAGGCTAACATGTGAATCCCTCATGTGCTGAAGACAAGAAACTCAAGGTCGAATATCTTCTGTACGCACACTGCAGAAGTCACGATTTAGGTAGGTAATTTCTTCACCAACTGAGCTTCTATGCCCAAGGTCGCGGGTTCAAACCCGGCCGAAGTCGTCGGATTTTTAGCCTATTTTCAATTTTGAAAAAATAGGCTTATGAGATCACCTTTTGTCCGTGTGTGTGTGCGTGCGTGTGTGTGTGTGTGTGTGTGTGTGTGCGTGTGTGTGTGATTCGTGTGTGTGTCCCCCCCTAATAAAATCGAAACGGCTGGAGCGATTTCAATGAAACTCGGGAAGTTCATAGCACAATTCCCGGCGACCTCGACCGTACCCTTCAAATTTTGTTACGTCTCTGCAATCCAACATGGCGACTGTGCGAAATATTTCACTAGCATTCAATATCTCCGAAACTCTTACCGATATCGCCCTGAAATTGTGTACGGTGATAGAGGGCACTACTAGAAGTTCACCTATGAGACTTTCAAAAACCTGGTGACTACAAAACCAACATGGCGGCCAAGCGAAGTTGAGATATTTAAATAGACTTTTCTCGCGATTTAACTATCTAAATGTAATGAAACATGGTACAGCAAATGTTTATACACATTGTAATGCACTGGAGTCTAATTTAGTTCAATTGTTTACATTACCTCAAAATGGCGGCTGTACGAAATATTTCACTGACATTCTATATCTCCGAAACTATTACAGATATCACCCTGCAATTTTGTACGGTGATAAAGGGTACTGATACAGGTATACCTATGTATATTTCATAAACCTGTAAAGTACGAAACGAACATGGCGACCAAGCGAATTTAAAATATTTTAATAGACTTTTCTCGTGATTTAACTCTCTGAGCGCAGTGAAATGTGGTACAGTAAATGATTTTGCAGATTGTAATGCACTGCCATCTAATTTAATTCAATTGCTTACATAACCTCAAGATGGCGGCTGTGCGAAATTTTAAAATTAAGTTTTAATTTCTTGTGTCGCAATCATGCGATCGAAGTGAAAGTTTGAATAATGAACCTAGGCAATAAGTGTCCTTGAATGGTAGATAACTCTATGGCCTATACACATAACACTCCTAAATGGTGAGCTCCCGAAATATTTAGACGGTTCTCAATATCTATGAATCTTTTACAGCAACCAAACTGAATTTTTTAATGTTCATAGAGACTATGAACATATGCTCACTTATAGGACTTTCAGGAACCTGGTGAGCACAAATCCAACATGGCGGCGACGCGAAGTATAAATATTTAAATGGACGTTTCTCGCGAATTAACTATCCGAGTGCCGTGAAACGTTGCACGTTAAATGCTTATACAAATGTTGATCCACTGGCATCTAATTTATTTCAATGGTTTGCATTATAACAAGATGGCTGCTGTGCGTAATTTTAAAATCTCGTTTTTACTTCTTGTTGTCTAATCATGCGATTGAAGTTTGAATACCACACGTACACAATAATCTTAATGTAATAGTACAAAAATAAAAATCCAACCTGGCGACCATCTGAAATATTTAGACGGTTCTCAATATCTACGAATCTGTTACAGCAATTAAACTGAAATTTTGTATGTTGATTGTGGCAGTTAACATAAGTAGGATATATGAAAATAGGCTGTATAGTTCTTCACGGAACTACTTGTTTACTAGTGTTAAAAATCCCTCAATATGCCTTCCTTCGGAGGGGAAGTAATGCCGGCGGTCCCATGTCATTGATTTATGACATGCAAAAGAACCTTCCACTAATTACACTTGTGTGAAGTCAAATTATAGGTTAGATTTGACTAACGCACTTAGGTTACAACGTTCCTTGACTGGAGCCAACTGCTGTGGCTTCTAGTAATTAAGTTCACAACTAGTTGTCGTTGACGGTGGCATTTGGTAGCAACAGTCGGAACTACTTGAAAATTGAATGTCTGCAGTCCTTACTTGAATTAAAAACAGATAACACACACTAATACAGTCATCACAATTAACACCGGTTATCAGACAGATTCTACACACACCCAAAGTACATGGGGCTCACATGACCGCGTTGTCTCAGCCCCTAAACTGAGGAACCAACCAACCATCTTCACCAACTGATGGGACATGCATTGCACCATTCATCACCTCAAGAGCTGGAAGAGTTCTTTTCTTAACTCATGAAGTAACTTCTGAACAGAAGAACAGGAAATTGTTCATGTTTTATGGTCCCTACTCTGTAATATATTGCATAAACCTTGCATGTATGAGAGAATAGTGCGTGTGTTTCCAGAAACCACGAAGAGTGGGAGAAGTACATGCGACTACAATTATATTGTTGGTCACTTAAACTGAAAGTTCTTATCTTTCTACTACATCCCTTGTCTGCAGTTGGTGTTTACTTAGCAAACATACAGTAGTATTGTATGCGCCATTGGGAAGTTGTGTTCTGTAAATCAACGAAATACATCAGTAGAATAATAATAATAATACATATGTTTATGTTCGACGATGTCGATATGTAAATATTAAGTCCTAAAACTGTTTCATATTGGGGGTTATTAAAATACAACTATTCACTGTAAAACAGTTTTTTCAACCAATCAGGGTTCAATATTTTCATTCATTGACCAATTAGGTAAGGATAGCTTCTGGCATGCACTCAAAATCCAACATGTCGGACATGAATTACATAATTTGAAAGTTGTCAATGTAGCCTATATTGGATCAACCATTGTGGTTACAATGCATAAACAAACTGGGCAATATTGCAAAAGAAATAGCACTGTACCTTAATATCCTCAACTCCAATTTCTACACATTCGTAAGATTTCGCCGACAATTATAGTGACTGCTGTTGTTGACATGATCACACCGTCATGGAGGAAGCAAGCGTATGCTATTAGTTCCACGGAAATTATAATACAGCACTCTTTTCGTTAAATGGAATTCTTAAGTGAAACTTTTCCGCCAGATGTCTTGACTGTTCTATGTGGTACTCCATTGATTTGAATTCCGTTGACATTCTACAGTATATGCATCGAATTTGAAGAATAACAAGTTGATAATACGATACATTTTAATTTTAAAGCTTTTTGTGTTATTTGAAGTAAATAACAAAATGATCTCACGTAGTACCTTCGCGCTATCTTTTGGCGCTAGTTCAGGATATCCCTAATGTACAATAAACAATGCTTCAAAGCCTTGGAAACATGACATTGAGAAGGTCCTAGATCCTTACTGGGAACACAGCGCATGTGCTCTGTTCACTAAACTAAACTCAGGTGATTGAATGTCGACAGATTTATGAATATTTCTGTTCGAATATAAAATAAAGTTATAATTGTCGTCGAACATAAACAGTCGTATGCAACTCGCCTATAATGGTAATAAAGAAACTCGCTTCGCTCGTTTTACAAACATACTCGGGTCTTAATTATTGCCATTATAGGCTCGTTGCATAATGTAATATTATGTTCGACGATGTCGAAATGTAAATATTATATGTCAGAAAACTGTATCATAATGAGGGTCATTAAAGTACTAGTTTTCATTATAAAACAGTTTCTCCAAGTAATCAGAGCTCATTCATTGACCAATTAGGTAATGATACCTTCGCACATGCGCTCAAAATCCAACATGTCGGACATGAATTACATGATTTGAAAGTTGACAATGTATATTGGATCAACCATTGTAGTTACAATCCCAAACACAAAGACAAAGTCAGCACGAACCTTTACTGTAACAAGAAAATACTTTGAAATATGCAAGAAATTTATGAATCTACGTCCAGAAGATTGCAACACAGCATCCTTCTATATACATTATCGACATGGAAAGTACACCTTCCCATATGTTCACGTAAATAAACTGGCGAATTTGAGAAAGGAAATGGCAATGTACCTTAATATCCCCAACTACCATTTCTACACAGGGCATTGCTTTCATAAAACTTCGGTGACAGTTTGAGTGAATGCTGGTGCAGATCGCCAGGCTGTAAACATAATTATGGCATTGCCAAGCAGACAGAGCGCATGCATTGGTCAGAGAACTTGTAAAGCACAGATAGAAAACCCCAGCGCTTTCACCCGGATCACTAAATTCAAGTGACTGAATCTCGAAAGATATTTATGAATATTTATGTCAGAATATATAATAAAGTTATAATTATCGTCGAACATAAACATTCGTATGCAACTCGCCTGTAATGCTAATTCAGACACTCGTATGGAAATTATAAAACTCGCTCCGCTCGTTTTATAAACATACTCGGGTCTTAATTATTGCCATTATAGGCTCGTTGCATAATGTACTATATTAGTTTTACGCCCCTTTTAACTACTCTGGCTTTTAGAGACGCCGGGGTGCCGGAATTTTGCCTCGAAGGGGATCCTAAACGTGCCAGTAAATCAACTGACACTGCTCCCTCGCATTTGCGCACCCTCAAATGCTAGATGACTGCGCCAGGATACGAACCTGCAACCTTGGGCCCAGGAAGCGAGAACGTTACCTTTTAACCATGCAGCCGGTCTACATCAGTAGAACAGGTTGAAGAATTCTGGGTAGGTGCTACGGTCAATCCTTCAACAACTGGCGTACTCCCAACAAATAGGCCTATAATCCATAATACGACTTCCGCTCACAAACAATGTTACCCCCCCCCCCCCCCCAGGGCCTCACATCTAGTGGACGTGGGTTGGCGACCACGGGACCACAGCTGAGTCTGGCATTGCTTCCACTTATTCGTGCCAGGATGCTCTCTGTTATCTTTCCTGTTGACCGCCCTTGGTCAACTCTTTTTCTCTTCCGACCCTGACAGTATTAGGGTATCCGAGGCCTAGGGAGTCTCTTCCTTTCCCGTCTTAATTGGCCCTTCTCTGCTCTCATCTTTACGGATCTCACATTCTTCGAGAGTTCCGCCTTTTTTTCTTTTACATTTTGTACGTCTTTTCAATCTAAATTCCGTTTTGTGAGTTTTTTGAATCTAAATTGTATTTTGCACGTACTTTCAATCTAAATTGCATTTTGTAAGCATTTTGATTTTCACTTGCATTTTGTGAGTGTTTTGAATTTAAATTGCATTTTGTAAGTATTTTCAACCCGAATTGCATAAATATTTTGAATTTCAATTGCTCTTTGTGAGTATTTTGACTCTGAAATGGCCTTTATCAATTTAAGTTGCATTGTGTATTTTAGATTTCAATTGAATTTTGTAAGTATTTCGAATCTATATTGCATTATGTACGTATTTTGAACCTCAACTACATTTTGTGCGTATTTTTCAATCTATTCCTTTTGTGAGTATTTTGCTTCTAATATTATCATTTAGACTTTCACGGCCCGTGATACTATCCATAATGTTGAATTTTGGGCTTATGCCGTGTTATATTATATCAAATTCGACGCGTTTCGAAAGAAACCATGTCTTTCTTCGTCAGGAATAATCTGAAATACGACACCGGCTACAATCTCAGTGAATCCTAGCTTCCTATTATCAGAACCCTGAGAAAGTAATACACAGCTGCTTTTCGTTGTCACTAACATGGGGATATAATGGCGTCCATCTTTGGGCACCTTTTATAGGTTCTTTGTTGCTTTCTCTTAGCTATCATTTGTCGTATTTCAGATTATTCCTGACGAAGAAAGACATGATTTCTTTCGAAACGCGTCGAATTTGATATTATATAACACGGCATAAGCCCAACATTCAACATTATGGGTTTTGCTTCTAAATTCCCTTTTGTAAGTATTCCCTTTGTGAGTCATTTCAATCTGAGTTAATTTTCGTCATGGTTTCCATTTCATTGTCATTTTTGCTATTACCCAGACAATTAGCGGCCGATAACCTAGATGTTTGGCCCCTTAAAACAACAATTATCATAATCATCATCAAACATTTTCGGTAATTGGACTTCAACTGCCTTGAGTACAGCCAGTCATGGTGGTAGTATTGTTTGAGTCTTCAGTCTTTTGACTGGTTTGATGCAGCCCTCCATGCCTCCCTGTCCTGAGCTAATCGTTTCATCTCTACATAGCTACCAAACCCTACATCCAAGGCAATCTGTTTAACATATTCTAACCTTGGTCTACCCCTACAGTTCTTGTCCTCAACCCTTCCTTCCATAACTAAGCTTGCTATTCCTGGGTGTCTTAGTATGTGTCCTACCAACCTATCTCTTCTCTTCATTAGCAGTCGCCAGAAACATCTCTCCCCTCCCACTCGTCTTAATACCTTTTCGTTTGTAACCCTGTCTACCCATCTGATCTTCATCTCCTGTAACACCACATTTCAAATGCTTCAATTCTCCTCTGTTCTGCTGCACCAATAGTCCAAGTTTCACTTCCATAGAGTGCGACGCTCCAGACAAAGGCTTTCAAAAACGACTTCCTAATACCTAAATCTATATTCGATGTCAACAGATTCCTTTTCTGTAGAAAAGCTTTCCTTGGGTGGTAGTGATGGTGGCTTTAATAGACATAGCTTCGAGGTCATCTGTCTCTAAACACACATTATGAGCATATGAACTGGGCAGAAACAAGTCGAATTAACAATTATCTTAGTTCTTGTTGTTGGTTCATTTAGGGGCTTTGGGACATCGTGATCATGTAGCCCCGTGTAGTTGTATGTGTATGTGGAATTTGTCTGATTGTGATGGCTGCATTAGTGTGTGTATTTGTAATTCAGATGAGGATTGGGAAGGAGGCAGCCGTGGCTGTAATTTAGTAACCACGCCGACATTCGCCTAGAGTAGATATCGGAAACCATGAAAACCCATTTCCAGGATGGCTGAGGTGGGAATAAAGCCCGTCTCTTCTCAGTTTTGCCTCACGAGGCTGAGTGTACCTCGTTCCAGCCCTCAAACCAGAATTAAATTAGTTTTCAGAGTCGGGAATCGAAGTCCACGGTGACAACCACGAGTATCATTGTTTATTAAAGCGACTGTACGTCCGAAACAAGATAATTCAATTGAGTTAAATAATAATAATAATAATGCAGTAAGTATAAAAGCGAATAGAATGGATGAGATTGGCAAGTAGCCTGTTTTGTAATCATTAACGCATTACCCAGCCACAAAAACCACAGCCATGTTCAGGAAGTGAGCTGGTTATTCCACACTGAGTACAGAGATGGATGAAGCTGCAATTCACTGACGTAGGCTACAAACTGAATAATTCCACCAGTGGCTGTGGTGCGATCCAGTGCTCGAGCTGCAAGACTCAGGCACCTCCATTAGTTAGTGCACTAGTGTCCAAAAGTGAAGCATAATCACTAAACAAGGCCATACCGCCTGATAGGAATGTCAGACGGATTGCTGAACAAACGGAAGCTGAATCACACACCATATGTCACGCAACGTGTCCAAAAAACCAGTGTCAGAAAGGTTCTGTTAGCTAAGGTACACCTTTGACAACAACTAACAAAACTTGGCAATGTCTTCCACAACAAAATATGCTGTTTATAGGGTGTATGGTTACCCCTGATAGCCACACATGCTTCGCAGCGACTTGTCATGCTCTCTTCCAAGAACTATTGTGGCAGTAGGTCCAATTCCTCCGAAAGGGCAATGTGAAGGTCTAGGAGGGTCCTTGGTGGAGGCTGACGGGGTGCAATTCACCTCACCAATGCATCCCATGCATGTTGTACAGGATTCATATCCGCAGACCTCGCTGGCCAGGCCATGCGATGAATGTCTTCCCCAGCCAGAAATTCATCCACCAGAGCAGCGTGGTGCGGTCCGGCATTATCCTCCATAAAAGGAAGTCTGGATCAACCGCACCTCTGAGAGTCGAACATGTGGTCTCAGTACCTCATCCCTGTATAATCGAGCGTTCACAGTGTTCCTCTTACCACTCATGAAGATGAGCAGGTCCGTACGATCATTCAAAATGATGTCTCCCCACACCATGACGCCACCACCCCCATACTGGTCCCGTTCCCTGATGTTCTTGTGGTTGTATCGGCTACCCGGTTCTCTCCAGATTAATATGCGACGGGAATCATTCTGCAAACTGAGGCGGGATTCATTCATGGTCCAATTTCAACGTTGACCGATCCAAAGTAAACGGGCCGGTCTCTGTGCTGGAGTGAGCGGGACGCACGCCGCTGGACGTCTGGCAAACAGCCCTGCTGTTCTGAGCCTCCGGTACACAGATTGCTGGGAAACGCCAACCCCTGAGACGGCTGCAAGCAAGATCCTGTTGTGGGGATGTTACTCTTGGTCGACCTGGTACTGGCCTACGATCAACATCTCCTGTGTCTCAAAATCGTCTCCAAAGCCTGGAAATGACGTTCGGATACCGCGACTTCGGTCTGTGTCTGGCCTGCTTCCAGGCAGCCGAGTATTCTACCCTGCAAAACGGGGTCCAGATTGCGTCGTTGTGCCATTATGTTGTCACGTTCACCACGAGGCTACACTCCGCACACTATGAAAGGGCAAACACGACTGAGGGGAATATGGCGCGCAGGCACTGGCTGTGTTTATCTTGCGGCTACGCCGCTAGTCAGAGCAGGCAGTACTCCTTTCCTACACAGAGAGAACACGTAAGGATGGTCGGTGCATATGTCGTGCCATTTGCGGTCTATTTCCTGTTGCCCTGCTTATTCCCAACTTAAGCGTAACTCTTGACACTAGTGTACGTATTAGTACAGTCTGTTCTGAATCCCTCTCTGCCCCCTTGTGTGGTCTCAGTGTACGTATTGAGACTCTGGATCCAGAGGTCCTGTGTTCCATTGCTGGCTTTACAGATACATTCTGGTCTGAGGACTGGAACGTGGTACATTCAGCTCCACGAGGAAGCTCTGGGAAGAGATGGGTTGGATTCCCACGTCAGGTGTCATAGAAGTGGTTTTCAGTGGTTTCTCACTTTTACTCCAGGCAAATGCAAAGACAATCAAAATCCCCTATTGATGTCAAATTGGCAGCTGAAAGCGATAGGAAGCAGGAGACTTTGGTACTTAGGAAGCAAAATAACCAGTGCTAGTCGAATCAAAGGGGATATAGAAAGTAGGTTGGCTCAAGTAAGGTAAGCATTTATACAGAAAAGGAATCTGTTGACATCAAGGTATTGGAAGTCAGTTTTGAAAGCCTTTGTCTGGAGCGTGGCACTCTATGGAAGTGAAACTTGGACTATTGGCACAGCTGAAAAGCGGAGAATAGACGCACTTGAGATGTGGTGTTACAGGAGAACGATGGGTAGATATAGTAACAAATGAAGAAGTATTAAGACGAGGGGCGAGGAGAGATGCTTCTGGCGACTGTTAATGAAGAGAAGAGATAGGTTGGTAAGACACATACTGAGACACCCAGGAATAGTAAAATTAGTTATGGAAGGAAGGGTCGAGGATAAGAACTGTCGGGATGGACCAAGTTATGTTAAACAGATTGCCTCAGATGTAGGATGTAGTAGCTATGTGAAGATGAAACGGTTAACTCGGAACAGGGAGGCATGGAGAGATGCATCAAACCAGTCAAGAGACTGAAGACTCTAACAACAGAACACTAATTGCCATCGGATTCAGTGACGACAAACAGCACTTAAAATGGAATTAATTTTGCTATATGAGGGGTCTAGATGCAAAACTCACATTCTCCACTTTTTCTAATTTTACAGGAACTAAAAAAAACTTGTTAAATGTATGTAACTAATGGACTCTCTAAGTGACTTTGCTTTTGTTGCAGGCTATACTTAATTACACTTTCGTGTGTGAACCATGTTTCATTATTTATATTAATTTATCTGGAAAATAGGTTTTAATTTTGGAGAATGTGACTTTTGTATCCAAACATTAGTGACTGTGAGTTTTGTGTCTGAACAAGTTGGAGAATGTTACTTTTGACACTAAACAAAATTAATTACTTCAGACAAAACAATAGACGAGTTGGCCAAGTTTGTGAAAAATGTAGACAAATGAAACCAATTGCATTGTTGGAATACACATATTATTTATTTATTATGTAGAGGTTACGAGTTGAACAAACAATAATAATATTGGCTTGCAGCTGTAGAAAGTCACATGACCAGAAGCTGTCTTGCGATTGGCCAACAGGGAGAATGTGCTCTTTGTAACTAAACAGTGTGGAGCATGATAGTTTTGCATCTAAATTTAGTTTTTGGCATTTGAAAACCACTGGATAATGTGAATTTGGCTTTTCAGCACTAAGATAGTCGTGTGTAGTTTGGAACGAAGAAAAAGAATGCCTTGCTAACTCAATTTCGAACAAGAGTGGAGAATGTGAGTTTTGCATCTAGACCCCTCATATAGTATGTCTGGTTTCTTGATTTGATAAAGGTGAAACAAACCCATTCTGAGCCTTTTCTCGCTGTTATAGATTGAACGAAATTGTATGAACTAATGTTCAATAAGAAACGTTGATTATTATTTTTTTGTCATTAATATCCTTGTTCGTTTTTATAATACACTCACAGGGAGGAAAAATAGATCACATGAAGTTTGGTCTGAATTTATTATTATTTGAACGCTTTTAGGATGTTTATTACGAGATTTATTAATCAGGATATCTCAAACATACACCAATTAAAACACTTTTATTGTTAATTTACTGTTTCACTGTTTCACAGAAATGTGCTTTATTGTCAATACTAAAAAATCCTCTATGTACTATCTTCATGGTCATCATCATTATGGTTCTTAACAACACTTTACGTGATAACTGAAAGTTTTTTAAATATACGAAAACGCTTTATAAGTGAATGACCCCCATCCCCTGCTTGATTCGCTGCCTCCAGACGATGAGGGAATCTTTAAAACTTTAAATCGTAATTGGTCCTATAAATTCAATGATTACAAAACACCCAGTAATGTACGGTAAACTATACAATGGGAAGAATGTTATTGCATTTGTATTGAAGAAGCATTTGTATTACTTCCTCTTTACGAAAAAGTGAAGTAAAAAGCAACTATAACGCTTAAAAATAAAATTACCCTATTAGCAATTTTATATTTTCCGTGTGATTCACTTTTTGCGCCGTAGTATAGTCCATAATTTTTGCTCTTCTCCCCTCAGAGAATCTTACCCTACTGCTTTGCATACGTAGTATATTCCGCGCGCCCTCGTTTGATCCCCTTAAGTTCGATGAGAAGAGGCTCCTTATGTTGACCATGGGGCCACGAGATTGGCAACTGACACGCGAGGGTAACATTCACACGCGCCTCCCTGCAAGGAACACGTCAAAGAATCCTTTCTCACGGAAACTTAAGCAGTTCTAGTAGGCCTACATCATCTGAAAAGGTACAAAATTCACATTTTCCGCCACCCACATAATAGGCCTACCTAAAAATGAACATTCAAACAACAAACCAAAGCAAATTGACTGAACAATTAATGATAATAAAAGTTTCTTAACAATGACATAGCCATGATCTTACGGGATTCCACTAGTGAAACTGGTCGTTTTGTAGAAGACCTTGTGATATTCGACAAGCAAGCTCACAAGGCTACCATCATCAATATTGCTGTTCTATTGTATGAAAACCTACAGGACACGGTGGCAGAGAAAAGGCACAAACACCAGCCACTTGCTACTGACAAGGGAAGTATCAGGTAAGACAGATCGCAACCTATCTTGAAACTTTGTGGACTCTATCTTTGCACTATAAGGTGCGTTCAAAAAGTAACGAGCCGGAGGCTGTAATGCCCAAACCGGTGACTACATCGGCTATTCGTGGCGTGTGAAACGAGGTGTGGTTCCGACCAGAGCGTGGAAGGTCACAGCCCGTCGCTAGAGGGCGTGCGGGCACGTCACGTGACGATACAAAGCGAGCAGCAGCATGCATCAATCGTCCAACGCTGCCAGTCGCATTGCAAACAGTGACATGGAGGCGTCAACCGAAGAGCAAAGAGGTGTTGTTCGGTTTCTGACAGCGGGAACGGACATTCATCGCCGAAAGTCACAAGTGTACGGCGAACACTGCATGTCCTTTGCAAGGGTCAAGGCGTGGCACAAGCGCTTCAGAGAAGGACGGGTGTCGTTAGCCGATGATGCCTGGTCTGGGGCACCCTCCCTGCATTACCGATGACAACGTTCAGCTGGTTGATGCACTCATTATCCAGGACCGCAGAGTGACAGTGAACGCCATAGCCGCCGTGGTCGCTCCACGACAATGCACGACCTCATATGGCCAACACAGTCGCGGCACTCCCGCAGAAATTCAAATGGGAGGTTCTCAGCCACCCTCCATACATTCCAGACCTCTCTCCCTGTGATTACGCCATGTTTGGTCGCCTGAAAAGGGCTCTGCGGGGCCAACGATTCACCTCGGACGACGACGTCCAGCTGTACGTGCGGAACTGGTTCACATCGCAGCCCAGGGAATTTTATGAGACAGCCATTCACCGCCTCGTGTCACAGTGGGACAAGTGCCTCAACAGCCAGAGCCAATACTTCTAACATACAGGTACTGGTTTCTGTAATTATGCCTCCGGCTCGTTACTTTTTGAACGCACCTTATACCATCATCAATATTGCTGTTCTATTGCATGAAAACCTACAGGACACGGTGGCAGAGAAAAGGGACAAATACCAGTCAATTGCTACTCACAAGGGAAGTGTCAGGTAAGACAGATCGAAACCTATCTTGAAACTTTGTGGACTCTATCTTTGTATTATAAGAGGACAACGTGCGGAAAATCAGCTGCCATATTGAACTGCAAGGCTGCGAAAGCATACCCGACATCCTGGTACGCAGGCATGACGTCTGGAGGATCTGGACATCCCTGTGGTACTCGGAGTAGTAGCGAGGCTGAGGAATATACTGACTGGAGCGTGCAGCTGCTTCCCATCGCACAGTGGATCAAAATCGAAATCTAGGAGGACAAAATTATTTATTTTCATAATCAAAAAATCAAAATTTATTACTTCTACAGCATTCTCATACAATTGCCGCTCACTATTCTGGTATATAAACGCATCTTAGTGTAAATCTGTCACCACTGTTCGAGCAGTCCGAATTGGAGGGTGAATGTAAGTGGCTGTGGTTTGGTTGTGTTTGTGGTTAGTGTGATGCTTTAAGATGGAATATGCAGCTGAAGGTATGGTCTTTGTAACGTGTTTCAGTTATTAATGGGCGTAATTGTTACGTAATAGTAGCTATATTTGCATTATATAATATTTAACTATTATTATTTTATAAAATTATATTTTTACTTAGAATTTTAGTATGTCGCGTCACTCTGCGTCACTTTCTAGTTAATGTTAAAATGTAGATAAGGTCTTGTAGTTTACGCCTGTGGTTTCGCATCTTCCTTCCAGGCAAATGCTGGGGGTTGGTCCCTAACTGTAGGCCACAGCCGCTACCTTCCTAATACTCGTACTCTTACATTCACACTTTCCTTCCCAGACAACACTCCGCACGCGACGGGACTTGTAGCACAACCCATGGGTGTTCGCATAGAAGCAGCTACAAACTATGGCGAGCCGAACATGTCCTCGGGCACTCCCGGCACTAAAAAAGCCATACGCTAAAAATAAAAATAAAAAAATAAAAAAAAGCTTCTACGACCCCGTCTACGAAGTTCCAAGATAGGTTTCCTACCTGTCTGACCTGATGCTTCCCTTGTGAGCTCAGTCACAACTGCGGCTTGAAAGAAGTTTTCGTCATCCCATGTGTTGTCTCTGTGAATGGTTTAGTTACAAAGGACTGGGGAAATGCAAATAAGAACCTTGGTTTGAAGAAAAACCATATGCAATTAATGCAAAAGGCTGCCCTCCTTGGTACTACAAGTAGCCTATAGTAGCCTACGTAAGGTTTTCTTCCTTCCGTGACTTGCTCTGTACATCTGGAGAAAACAGTGCTGTCATCGGTGTCTTTGGCTCGAAAGGAGTCCGACCGTGATGGTTTTATATTTTTATGTTAATTTCATAAATAATAACAATAATAATAATAATAATAATAATAATAATAATAATGATAATACTATTGATAGTATTGATCAAGACTGCCAGAAACCAGGATATTGAAACAACTATTTGATTTCTTTTTGAAAAATAAAATCAATAATAATTGATTCAAAGAAGTTCAGGATGATTTGGAAGAATTGGGTATAACTCGGCAACAAATCAAAGACAGAGAAGAGAAGAGGCTTTTGAAGAACAAAAGCATAAGTCTCAAACTAATAACAGTTGAACGGAAACAATATACTATATCGGACACACATAGGGCTTCCAGGTCGGAGAGGATGAGAAAGTTCTGGGAGGAGAAAAAGAAGAAATTTACTCAAATGTATTGATCTAAGTGCTCCAATGTGGGCGTAAAATATGTAAATAATAAATAATACTATTATTAAAGTGCAGAATAAAACTCTTCTAATAGACATCGCAGTCCTTGGTTGGTTCCTTAGTTTAGAGACTGCGACAACGCGGTCATGTATCCCCGTGTACTTTGGGTGTGTGTAGAATCTGTCTGATAACCGGTGTTAATTATTGCGATGGCTGTATTAGTATGTGTTATCCGTTTTTAATTCAAGTAAGGACTGCGGACATTCAATTTTCAAGTAGTTCCAACTTTTGCTACCAAACGCCACCGTCAACAACAACTAGTTCTGAATTTCGTTACTAGATGACACCGCAGTCGGATCCTGGCGACGAATGTTGGAACCTAAGAGCGTTAGTCAAATTCAACCTATAATTCAGCTTAACACAAGTGTAATTAATGGAAGATTCTTTTTTACATGCCATAAATCTATGACATGGGACCGCCGGGTATACTTCCCCTCCGAAGGAAGGCATACTGAGGAATTATTACGCTCTTAAACAAGTAGTTCCGTGAAGAACTAAAGCCTATTTTCATATATCCTACCTTTGTTAATTGCCTCTATCAACAAACAAATTTTCAGTTTGATTGCTGTAATAGATTCTTAGATATTGAGAACCGAATAAATATTGCGGATGGTCGCCATGTTGGTTTTTTTATATGTAATAATTTTATTAATGCAGCCAATGGCCATGTAATTTTCTTTCAGGACGGGTCAGGGAAGGGATATTGGAAGGAAATCGGCCGTGGACCTATTGGAAGGAACCGTCCCGGCATTTGCCTGTTGGTGAAAATGGGAAAACACGAAAACCATTTTCAGGACGGCCGAGGTGGGAATCGAACCCACGCTCTCCCGATGCCAGCGAGGCACGAGGTAGCGCGTTAGGTCTTAGAGTTATGTACTATTACATGAAGATTATTGTGTACGTGTAGTATTCAAACTTAAATCGCATGATTAGGACACAAGAAGTAAAAACGAGATTTTAAAATTTCTCACAGCTGCCATCTTGTGGTTATGTAAACAATTGAAATAAATTAGATGCCAGTGGATTGACTAGTGTATAAGGATTTACTGTACCAAGTTTCACTGCACTCGGATGGTTAAATTGCGAGAAACGGCCATGTGAATATTTATACTTCGCGTCGCCGACATGTTGGATTTGTGATCACCAGATTATTGAAAGTCCTATAGGTGAACTTATGTTCATAGCCCCTGTGAACATAAATCATTCAGTTTGTTTGCTGAATTAGATTCGTAGATATCGTGAACCGTCTACATTTTTTGGATGGTCGCCATGTTGGATTGTTATATCTATAAGCCATGTACCATTATAGGAAAATTATTGCGTAGGTTCATTACTCAAACTTTCACTTCGATCACATGATTACAACACAAGAAATAAAAACTTAGTTTTAAAATTCACACAGCCACCATCTTGAGGTTATGTAATCAATTGAACTAAATTAGATACCAGTGTATTACAATGTATATACACATTTGCTGTACCAAGTTTCATGGCGTTTGGATCATTAAATCGCGAGAAAAGTCTATTTAAAACTTTCAACTTCACTTGGCCACCATGTTCGTTTTGTAGTTAGTCTATCTGTTTTTTGAAAGTCTCATAGCTGAACTTCCAGTAGTGCCCTTTATCTCCGTACACAATTTCAGGGTGATACCGGTAATAGTTTCAGAGATATAGAATGCCAGTGAAAAATTTCGCACAGCCGCCATCTTCAGGTTATGTAAACAATTGAACGAAGTTAGATGTCGGTGCATTAAAATGTGTATAAACATATACTGTACCATGTTTCATTGCGTTCGGTTGGTTAAATCGCGAGAAACGTCTATTTAAAAGTCTCAACTTCGCCTGGCCGTCATGTTGGTTTTGTACCAAGCGACCGCTGTCCAGGCATTTGGTCTGCACATATTGGGGTGACGCGTGGTCAGCGCATCGGGTCCCCTCGGCCGTTAATCTTGGTTTTCATGACCGGGGCGCTGCCTCACTGTCAAACAGCTACTCAATTGTCCTCACGAGACTGAGTGCACCACATTCCAGCCCTCACGTCGGTTTCTAAAATCACTGACGGACCGAGAATCGAACCCGAGGCCTCCGGGTGAGAGTCAGACGTGTTACCCCAACACCACGAGGCCGGCATGGTGAACATTATGAATATTAATAATAATAATATTAATAATAACACGTTGTACTGGGCTCGTACTGTATTGACAGACCAATCAGCTGTGCACAACAGACCTGATTTGGTTCTTGTTGACAAATGCATGAAGCACACCACCTTCATAGATGTGGCGATCCCAAACTGTGGCAACATACTAACAAAGCATGTTGAAAAGCTGTCTAAATACACAGAGCTTTCAGAACTGATAAGGAAGCAATGGCACATGGCACAAGTCAGGACAGTTCCTATTATTATATCCAGCACTGGCGTGATTCCCAACAACTTAAAGGAATCGCTCACGGCGTTGAAATTAGACCCAGGCCTTTTCAAACTGATGCAGAAAACAGTCATACTTTCTACGTGTCGCGTAGTAAGGCTGTTCTTGGGCAATCAGGCCTGAAGCAGTGAGGGTAATATGAAGCTACTACTCAATGCAGTCACCGAGAATTTGCTCCTTGTGATATGTACGGTATCAGGGATTGTAAATGTTTTTTTCCAGCAAATGCTGTGAATGTGTAAGCGCATGCGTATAGTAATAATAATAATAATAATAATGAGTTCTAGGACCAAGAAATGATGGACTGAAGTACGGAGGAAGATATTCAGTGCCCAGATGAAGAGAGTTTGGGAGAAGAAAAATAAATTAGCCGAAATGTGATATTTTTCAGTCGACCAACACCAGTGTACCCAATTATAACGGCCATATAATGAAACCACTTTCACAGTAAATTAGGTATTTTAAACGATAAATGCCAAGTATACCCGACATCAATTTACAAATTGGTTAATTGCCATCACAACTAAACCACAATCTCCACGGGAGGTAGACTGTGAGCTAGCTCTTGAAATTGCCCTTGTAGCTCTGAAGATTGTTATGACAGCACTTGTCCTGCCGATTGATCGATGTGCACTTCTAGACTCTAGAATATTCCCTGAAACCTGGTCACTTCGTAAATCACTTGGTTGTTAGTATTCAGATGTTCTCTTCATCTCACTGTTTCCTTGCAGAGAGTCCGCGGAATCCTGGGAGCAAAAAAAAAAAAACCCGATTTAAATGCTCATTTATTTTTCTCAATTAGTTTCAAAATGTTTATCTCAGATTCTAGTAGGAAGAGAGTCGTTTCAAGTAGCCTACCATCAGTTGGTCAAAGACAGAGGAGAATAGTCCCCTAGATTATTTTATAATGGCGAACATTAATTCCTTCCAAGCCTCTCTCAGCCCCACTTTCCCCTTTTGGTGCAATAGGAAATTCTTCTCTGGAATTCTATAGTTGAACAAGTTGAATTAGAACCACAAAGGGCGATCACGAGAGGACTCCTGTCAGTATTCTGTTTTTAATTTGTATAAACTAAAATATACATTTGAAATCTATACTGGCTAACCGTCGATGAGTAAATTATGTATGTGTTCCTATAGTAATAATAATAATAATAATAATAATAATAATAATAATAATAATAATAACAATAATAATAAGGTTGAGGGCACTACATTTATAATAGACATAGCAGTCCCCAACGACACCAACATCGAACGTAAACACAATGAAAAAATCTCCAAGTATAGACAGCTTGCAGAGGAAATCAAGAGGATATGGAAGATGAACTGCGTCCGGATAGTGCCTGTAATCTTGTCAGTCAACGGCCTCATACCTCACACACTCCACAAGAGTCTGAAGGAATTGGATCTTCCGCCGACCATCTACAAGAGTATGCAGCATTCTGTCCTATTGTCCACATGCAACATTGTGCGATCCTTCCTTGCTAGTGAATGAGTGATAATGAACTCTTATATTTTGTATATACATGATATGTATTATAGTTTGTATTATAGTTTTTTATGTATTGTTGTAAAGCACTTGGTTTAACCCGTGGTTTAGAGTAACCCATGTTTGTAATGGTGAATTGAATAAATATATTTTTTTTTTTTCCGAGGGAAACGTGGGGAAATCTTCAAAAGACAGATTGCAAGCTTCCGGACTTACAACTGTGCAGGATTCTTACCTACTAAAAACCCACAAACCCTATACTTGGCTTAAGGCCACCCCGGAACTGCCTGTTCAGCCTTACTTCAGGGTGGAGCCTCTGTTACGACCAGAAGTCTCAGTCAATTTCATTAAATGTGATGATAATGAAATTACTCATCATCATCTTCACTGTCTTCAGCAACCAATCTTCTCGGTTCCTCTTCTTTTTTTGTTTTCAGCAGCTCAGAGATGTAGACTGCAATCTGTGCCCAACTTTCTCTGCTGCTGAGCATTTTATCCACCACATTGTCTGGTGTAATGACACCTACTTTTGTCTCCAGAAGCCTTCGAAGATTTCTCCACCTCAAGCATGCAAAGAATGTGTGCTGAACATCGTCCCATTGATCATCACAATAACGACAACGTGAACTCGGTGAAATTCCCATTCGATGGAGGTATGCTTCATAATAACCATGGCCAGAGAGAAACATGGTAATGTAATAATTAACCTCACCATGTTCCCTCGACAACCATGGCTTCAGTTGCTTGATGAGCCTAGCGGTCCACCTTCCACGATTTTCACGTTCCCATTCTTCCTGCCATTCCAGAAGAGATCTGTCTCTTTCCTCCCTCTTCACGCGTATCTTAGAATGCTCGTCTTTGCGCAAGTATATACGGCGCCTTTCCTTGGCCAGGATGTAAATGGGTATCGCCCCAGCTATTACTAGCACTGCCGGTCCAGACACTGTACGATAGGCAGAAGTTATTCTGAGGGCAGCTCTTCTGTGAACAGAGTTTATCCGCTTCCTAAACATCTCAGAGCCAAGAGCTACTGACCAAATCTCTGCACCATAAACAATAACTGATTCCGCCACTCTCATCAGCAGTTTCCTCTTCAATGGTGAAGGGCCGCCAATATTAGCCATGAGCCGCGACAAGTTGTTAACAATCCTTGCAGCCCTATCAGCAATCTTGCTGATATGATTCCAGAATGTTAACTTGCTGTCAATCATAACACCCAAGTAACGAACAGCAGGAGCTGTTTCTATCACTTGATTATCTACTAGCATGGGTACAACTCGTGGAACTCTCTTCTTAGTAGCAAGGACTAGTTCTGTTTTATGAACTGCTAGTTGGAGACCATGTTCATTCATCCAGGTGGAAACTCTCCGCATTACCTGATTCAGTTTAAGTTGCAGACCCTCCATGGAGCGCTCCATAATGAGCACAACGAGATCATCAGCATATCCCACCAAAGAAGTGTCCTCTGGCATCTCCATCCGTAAAATACTGTCATAATTTACGTTCCATAAATCAGGACCTAACACCGAGCCTTGAGCCGCCCCCGCTGTTACCTTGCGACACTTGACTCCTTCATCTGTGTCATACTGAATCCAACGATCACAAAGATAATTCCTCAGAACAGACGCCAAGTAGCGAGGAATGTTAAATGTTGTTTCAAGTGCAGCTATTATGTCAATCCACCGGGCAGAATTGAAGGCATTTTTGACATCCAGAGTAACCAGTAAGCACATTTTTCTAGAGAAATGGTTGCCATGCTCAATGGATCTGACAGCCATCACCACTTCTTCAATGGCGCTGATGGTGGACTTACCCTTCACAAAACCGTATTGTTTGGGGGACAGACCTCCTGCAGCAACAATCGCTGCCTGAAGCCTTCCATTAATCATCTTCTCAAACAGTTTGCCAGCCATGTCCAACATGCATAGAGGTCTCTGACCTGAAGCAGTAGTGGGATCTCCTTTGCCTTTAGGCATGAGCACAAGCCTGGCCACTTTCCACGGGGTCGCAACCACGAAAACCATTTTCAGGACGGCCGAGGTGGGAATCGAACCCACGCTCTCCCGATGCCAGCGAGGCACGAGGTAGCGCGTTAGGTCTTAGAGTTATGTACTATTACATGAAGATTATTGTGTACGTGTAGTATTCAAACTTAAATCGCATGATTAGGACACAAGAAGTAAAAACGAGATTTTAAAATTTCTCACAGCTGCCATCTTGTGGTTATGTAAACAATTGAAATAAATTAGATGCCAGTGGATTGACTAGTGTATAAGGATTTACTGTACCAAGTTTCACTGCACTCGGATGGTTAAATTGCGAGAAACGGCCATGTGAATATTTATACTTCGCGTCGCCGACATGTTGGATTTGTGATCACCAGATTATTGAAAGTCCTATAGGTGAACTTATGTTCATAGCCCCTGTGAACATAAATCATTCAGTTTGTTTGCTGAATTAGATTCGTAGATATCGTGAACCGTCTACATTTTTTGGATGGTCGCCATGTTGGATTGTTATATCTATAAGCCATGTACCATTATAGGAAAATTATTGCGTAGGTTCATTACTCAAACTTTCACTTCGATCACATGATTACAACACAAGAAATAAAAACTTAGTTTTAAAATTCACACAGCCACCATCTTGAGGTTATGTAATCAATTGAACTAAATTAGATACCAGTGTATTACAATGTATATACACATTTGCTGTACCAAGTTTCATGGCGCTTGGATCATTAAATCGCGAGAAAAGTCTATTTAAAACTTTCAACTTCACTTGGCCACCATGTTCGTTTTGTAGTTAGTCTATCTGTTTTTTGAAAGTCTCATAGCTGAACTTCCAGTAGTGCCCTTTATCTCCGTACACAATTTCAGGGTGATACCGGTAATAGTTTCAGAGATATAGAATGCCAGTGAAAAAATTCGCACAGCCGCCATCTTCAGGTTATGTAAACAATTGAACGAAGTTAGATGTCGGTGCATTAAAATGTGTATAAACATATACTGTACCATGTTTCATTGCGTTCGGTTGGTTAAATCGCGAGAAACGTCTATTTAAAAGTCTCAACTTCGCCTGGCCGTCATGTTGGTTTTGTACCAAGCGACCGCTGTCCAGGCATTTGGTCTGCACATATTGGGGTGACGCGTGGTCAGCGCATCGGGTCCCCTCGGCCGTTAATCTTGGTTTTCATGACCGGGGCGCTGCCTCACTGTCAAACAGCTACTCAATTGTCCTCACGAGACTGAGTGCACCACATACCAGCCCTCACGTCGGTTTCTAAAATCACTGACGGACCGAGAATCGAACCCGAGGCCTCCGGGTGAGAGTAAGACGTGTTACCCCAACACCACGAGGCCGGCATGGTGAACATTATGAATAATAATAATAATAATATTAATAATAACACGTTGTACTGGGCTCGTACTGTATTGACAGACCAATCAGCTGTGCACAACAGACCTGATTTGGTTCTTGTTGACAAATGCATGAAGCACACCACCTTCATAGATGTGGCGATCCCAAACTGTGGCAACATACTAACAAAGCATGTTGAAAAGCTGTCTAAATACACAGAGCTTTCAGAACTGATAAGGAAGCAATGGCACATGGCACAAGTCAGGACAGTTCCTATTATTATATCCAGCACTGGCGTGATTCCCAACAACTTAAAGGAATCGCTCACGGCGTTGAAATTAGACCCAGGCCTTTTCAAACTGATGCAGAAAACAGTCATACTTTCTACGTGTCGCGTAGTAAGGCTGTTCTTGGGCAATCAGGCCTGAAGCAGTGAGGGTAATATGAAGCTACTACTCAATGCAGTCACCGAGAATTTGCTCCTTGTGATATGTACGGTATCAGGGATTGTAAATGTTTTTTTCCAGCAAATGCTGAGAATGTGTAAGCGCATGCGTATAGTAATAATAATAATAATAATAATGAGTTCTAGGACCAAGAAATGATGGACTGAAGTACGGAGGAAGATATTCAGTGCCCAGATGAAGAGAGTTTGGGAGAAGAAAAATAAATTAGCCGAAATGTGATATTTTTCAGTCGACCAACACCAGTGTACCCAATTATAACGGCCATATAATGAAACCACTTTCACAGTAAATTAGGTATTTTAAACGATAAATGCCAAGTATACCCGACATCAATTTACAAATTGGTTAATTGCCATCACAACTAAACCACAATCTCCACGGGAGGTAGACTGTGAGCTAGCTCTTGAAATTGCCCTTGTAGCTCTGAAGATTGTTATGACAGCACTTGTCCTGCCGATTGATCGATGTGCACTTCTAGACTCTAGAATATTCCCTGAAACCTGGTCACTTCGTAAATCACTTGGTTGTTAGTATTCAGATGTTCTCTTCATCTCACTGTTTCCTTGCAGAGAGTCCGCGGAATCCTGGGAGCAAAAAAAAAAAACCCGATTTAAATGCTCATTTATTTTTCTCAATTAGTTTCAAAATGTTTATCTCAGATTCTAGTAGGAAGAGAGTCGTTTCAAGTAGCCTACCATCAGTTGGTCAAAGACAGAGGAGAATAGTCCCCTAGATTATTTTATAATGGCGAACATTAATTCCTTCCAAGCCTCTCTCAGCCCCACTTTCCCCTTTTGGTGCAATAGGAAATTCTTCTCTGGAATTCTATAGTTGAACAAGTTGAATTAGAACCACAAAGGGCGATCACGAGAGGACTCCTGTCAGTATTCTGTTTTTAATTTGTATAAACTAAAATATACATTTGAAATCTATACTGGCTAACCGTCGATGAGTAAATTATGTATGTGTTCCTATAGTAATAATAATAATAATAATAATAATAATAATAATAATAATAATAATAATAATAACAATAATAATAAGGTTGAGGGCACTACATTTATAATAGACATAGCAGTCCCCAACGACACCAACATCGAACGTAAACACAATGAAAAAATCTCCAAGTATAGACAGCTTGCAGAGGAAATCAAGAGGATATGGAAGATGAACTGCGTCCGGATAGTGCCTGTAATCTTGTCAGTCAACGGCCTCATACCTCACACACTCCACAAGAGTCTGAAGGAATTGGATCTTCCGCCGACCATCTACAAGAGTATGCAGCATTCTGTCCTATTGTCCACATGCAACATTGTGCGATCCTTCCTTGCTAGTGAATGAGTGATAATGAACTCTTATATTTTGTATATACATGATATGTATTATAGTTCGTATTATAGTTTTTTATGTATTGTTGTAAAGCACTTGGTTTAACCCGTGCTTTAGAGTAACCCATGTTTGTAATGGTGAATTGAATAAATAATAATAATTATAATAATAATAATAATAATAACAATAATAATAATAATAATAACAAAGTTTCAACCGGGAATGAACTGGTGTAGTGAATTGACAAGAGTACTATAAGGTGCGTTCAAATAGTAACGAGCCGGAGGCTGGAATGCGCAAACCGGTGACGACATCGGCTATTCGTGGCGTGTGTAACGAGGTGTGGTTCCGACCAGAACGTGGAAGGTCACAGCCCGTCGCTAGAGGGCACGCGTGCACGTCACGTGACGATACAAAGCGAGCAGCAGCATGCATCAATCGTCCAACGCTGCCAGTCACATTGCAAACAGTGACATGGAGGCGTCAACCGAAGAGCAAACAGGTGATGTTCGGTTTCTTACAGCGGAAGGAGTAGGGGTATGGACATTCATCGCCGAATGTCACAAGTGTACGGCGAACACTGCATGTCCCTTGCAAGGGTCAAGGCGTGGCAAAAGCGCTTCAGGGAAGGATGGGTGTCGTTAGCCGATGATGCCCGGTCAGGGGCATTCCCCTGCATTACCGATGACAACGTCCAGCCGGTTGATACACTCATTACCCAGGACCGCCGAGTGACAGTGAACGCCATAGCCGCCGTGGTCGGATTGAGCGTCGGAAGTGTGCACACGATCATGAAGGAACGACTGCACTTGCGCAAAGTGTGTGCCCAATGGGTTCCCCACAGTCTTCAACCACACTAGGAAGCATGTCGAATGGCCCACTGTATTGGTCTTCTGCAGCGCTATGCGAGGGAAAGGAATGGGTTCCTGGAACGAGTGGTGGCTGGAGATGAGTCATGGTGTCATCACTTCGAACCAGAATCCAAACGACAAAGCCTCCAGTGGAAGCATCCAGGGTCACCACCACCCAAAAAAGGCAAGGCCATCCACACGAGTGCAGGAAAGGTATCCTCCGGCTCGATAATTTTTGAACGCACCTTATATAAAAACACACACAGACACTTGAAGTTAAAGCCTGTGCACCTTACTAAGTATGTAGATGGTCATTGGCAGATTACTAGGGAAAACCTTTGAGAAAAAAAAAAAATGTTTTAAGTTAAACGATTTTCTTTAAGAACTGTGACTTTTGAGACGTTGGGATGTGGGAATTTAGCCCTGAAGGGGATCTTCAACGTGTCGGTAAATTTACGGATACGGCTTCCTCGCATTTAATTATTATTATTATTATTATTATTATTATTATTAATGGAGCCAATGGCCATTCATTACCTTTTCAGGATGGGCCAGGGAAGGGATTTTGGAAGGACATCGGCCGTGGACCTATTTGAAAGAAACTATCCCGGCATTTGCCTGGTGGTGAAAATGGGAAACCATATAATTATTATAAATACCATTTTTAGGACGAGGCACAACCTTGCACGTAGGCGTTCTCGACCACCGTGGTCGGTTACCCTCGCATTTAAGCACACTCAAATGCCAACTGATTGCGCCGGGATTCCAACGCAACATAACAGGCAACAGACTTACCGCTGCTCTACGCTTACGCGTGTACAGAAAGACTTCTTGATGAAGTTGTTCCTAATTATTGTTTTCTTTATTTTTGCTTTATATAACTCAAATGGAGTTGCTCTCTTTTATTTTATTTTAGCGTATGGCTTTTAGTGCGGGAGTGTCCGAGGACATATTCGGCTTGCCAGAGTTTGTAGCTGCTTCTATGCGGACACCCATGGGGAGAACTACAAGTACCGTCGCGTGTGGAGTGTTGTCTGGGGAAGAAAGTGCAATATATGGACGAGGAATTGGAGGGTAGTAGCTGTGGCCTATAGTTAGGGACCAACCCCGGCATTTGCCTGGAAGGAAGATGGGAAACCACAGAAAACCATCTTCAAGGTTGCCGGCGAGGGATTCGAACCTCCCCGCCTCCCAGACGTGAGCGACTGCCTGCAACCACGCCGTAACGACCACGGCTAACTCACCCGGTATTTGCTCTTGTAGTTTAATGTTACGGCAGCTTACCACGGTGGGTGAGTGGTCAACGTGTCGGTCTACTAACCCCAAGCTTGCAGGTTTGCTCCTGGCCATGGTAAGTTATTTTTGAAAGACGGCAAAAATTACGACATAATGTCATACGATGTTGACATGTCAAAGAATCCATTTGAATTCAGTAGGCCGTGTTCATAATGGCAAAATTAATCTCGGGAATTTCCGCCAACACAAAGTTCCTCATTTCTCTACTAGAAAGCGCTTTAGTGTTCAAGGAGCTTAGCTATCTAACCTCCTTGGCTTTCATAGTTCTCCAAGGAACAACGAAATTCGACATGCAAGCTACCCTTTGGGTGACAAATTACAAAGCTTGCAACCAGCACCGAGGCCATACGATGTTATTATTATTATTATTATTATTATTATTATTATTATTATTATTATTATATTACGGTATTGAGCAACTAACTTTTTGCTTAACATTTTTTGGGTCCAGAGGTATGGGTGGTGCTTAGTAATGGCATTCAGGGCACAGTCAGTGCCTGTGAATGCTGTGAAAGGTTCTACTCATAGGGTTAGGACTACTGTTCTGACTCAGTGAGGAAAGCAATGGCAAACTACCTCACTCCTCTTCTTGCCTAGAACGCCTCAATATAGCCTGCCTTGGGTTTTTGTGGGTATCTACTCACATAACGTAACGGCGGTGCTTTTGAGGATCCAACCAGCCTTCGGGCTGACTACCTAACAGACAGACTGTATTTCTGAAGGTGCCCGCTCTCTCTGCCCCCTCTGGTTGTTGTCTTGATGGTAAGAGGAAGAAATATCATATTCTGACATCCATGCACTATCTTCCCAGAACTGGTCCCCATACCCGCATAAAGCAGAGTGGCGTGACGATACAGTTTGGTGAAGACCTTTCCTCGAGCGGTCCCTCCGCCCTCCCCACACCCACCACTTCATTAGCACCACACCTGCATACTTTCCAACTATCATCATTGCCATTGGATTCCGGTGTACTTTGGTGCCGCACCGCCTGGACTATATCACTGAGAACAAGTAGTTCCGTGAAGAACTAAATAGCCTATTTTCATATATCCTACTTGTGCTAAAACCCTTTAGCCTATAGGGCAAAGGACTGGGGCTATATTTCTAGCCTACTTTTCACATTTTGCAAAAATGACTTATGAGATCGGGCAAATGTGTGTCTGTCTGTCCTTCTGTCTGTCTGTCTGTCTGTCTGTCTGTCTGTCCTTCTGTCTGTCTGTCTGTCCTTCTGTCTGTCTGTCTGTCTGGCTGTGTGTGTGTCCCCTCCCTATCAACTCCTAAACCGCTGGAGCAATCGAAACAAAATTTGGTAGGAGTAAATGTCTACACCCAAATATCTCACGGCCATATTTGAAAATGATGTCAGTGCTACCAACTGCTAAAAAATCGCAATTGAAATTTGAGCTCCATGTTGGATATCTTGGAAGGTATGAATGGGAGCTATTTCAAAATTGGCACACGTATAGATAATAATATTGCAGTTTAATTTCCAGGAGGCCATACATGGCAGTGTTGCCAAAATGATTATAAGCCTGCTGATTGGTCCAATTTTTAAATGCATATAACTTCTACACTATCAATTGGAATTCAATAAAATTTCGTATGTTGTATGTGTACATAACCAGATACGACTGAGCGTATTCTTGAGACCCACCAGGGCTGCCAACTATTAATAAATGCTCCTAATTTATTTTATCCAAATATCAATATATCAGAAAGTATGCAAGCCGACAGCTTTAAACTATGCACACGTATAATACCTGACATTCTATATTAATTTGGAGTAACTTATAAAGGTCAGTGCTACCAACATGATTCTAAGCCTGCTGGCAGGTCCAACTTTAAATACATGTAACTTCCATACTATCATTTGGATTTCAACCAAATTTCGTATGTGCTATGTGTACCATAACAGATATGACTATGCGTATTCTTAAGAGCAACCAGGGCTGCCAACAGTTAATATGTGCTGTCCCTATTTTTGTTACCCTAATATCAATATATCAGAAAGTATGCAAGCCAATAGCTCTAAACTTTGCACACGTATAGTACCTGGCATTCTAGATGAATTTGGAGTAACTAATATACGTCAGTGCTGCCAACATGATTCTAATCCTGCTGATAGGTCCAATTTTAAAATGCATGTAACTTCTATACTATCTAATGGATTTCATTCAAAATTGGCACAACAATAGATCATATTATTTCAGATTATTTCTGACCAATACATGCATGACATTCTTGCCAACATGATTTTACGTGCGCTGTTAGATCCAATATTTAACTGCATGTAACGTCCATGCTATTCATTGGCCTTCAACCAAAATTTGTATTCTGTACCTTAAGAGATGGAACTAAGAATATATTCAGTCATCAGGTCTGCCAACTGTAGTGCTCTATTAGGCAACATTATGCAAGGTATACAGTATTTCGAACTAATTATAAATTTTGATATTAGCAACTTAATTTCGTCATTATTCTAGATAGGTTCATATACTGTAGAATAATCATTGGCATGAAAAGTAGGCTCTTTAGTTCGTTACGGAACTTCTTGTTTTTTGTACATTTGTAATTGGGGGTGATAGATGAGTAGGAATATGCAACAATTTTATGGATGTGGATTCTATTTTATGAAATATGGGGTGGGAAATTATTATCCTACTGCCCACACCCGACAATATGATTTCTTAAATGAACAATGGGGTAATATTTTCCCACCTCCAAATTATAAAGATACTGTGTTTATCAGTCAATAATGAGGTTTATTTAACATGATATAATATATTAAAACACCCATCACGCTCTATAGGCCTAATTTAAAGAAAACGTAACTCCCACGCAATACAAGGTCAGTGACCTATATCATCTTTGCCGAAAAATTGCACAAAAAATATAAAAGTGATTTTGGAATGTTAAAAGTTAGTATATTCGAATATTATTCAATAATTTCAAAATAGTATTTACTGAAACACAGAAAATTAATTTTAAGAATCTTCTAATTTATGGCAAACACTCTGAGCAGGTTAATTATTTCCATTCTAGCTGAAATATATTTACTCAAGTGACCAAAACCATTTATTAACATAGTTCTTCAGTTATATACCAACGTTTACATATCTCTTATCTTCAATAAAAACACCGTCTTCTGTAAAACAATGCATTGCATTCACTCAACACATCCGAACTGGCGAGCACGTGCACAGTGGAGACCCCTGGGATATATGCTTCCCACCTTCCGTTTCTGATGACAGTATACATCAAATTAATGGGTTTTCAATATTTCTCTGCATCTAGCTTGTGGATGCATGTGGAACTGCTTGAAATGAAAGGGGTGGGAAGATTCTCTCCCTAACACCGTTCTATAAATACATGGTGGAAAGATAGTATCCTAAGGTCCTATAAAGGGTTGCCTCTTACAACATTTTCAATTTGATTGATGTAATAGATTCGTAGATATTGATAACCGTCAAAATATTTCAGTTGGTTGCCATGTTGGATTGTGATATATAGGCCTTTTTTTTTGACGTGTGGCGTCCTGAGAGGTCTTTCTAGTCGACGCCCGTGGGCGTCGGAATGAGAGATGGAATGGATGAAGACGAATAAAACTGGGCAAGGATGTGGAAGGAAGCGGCCGTGGCCTGTCAGAAGGTACCGTCCAAGCATTTGCCTGGTGTTGAAAATGGGGAAACCACGGAAAACCATTTCAAGGACGGCTCGAACCCACACGTCTACCGAGTCAGCAGAGAGCTTGGCCCCATGGCCTAACGCTGCGCTTTAGCCAGCGTAGCCACTACTGTCGGTGGCCTTAGAGTTATGTACTATTATATGAAGATTATTGTGTACGTGTAGAATTCAAACTTCAACCGCATGATTAGGACACAAGAAGTAAGTACGAGATTTTAAAATTTCGCACGGCTCCCATCTTGTGATTATGAAAACAATTGAAATACATTAGATGCCAGTGGGTTAACAATTGTTTAAGCATTTTCCGTACCGTGTTTCACTGCACTCGGATGGTTATATCACGAGAAACGTCTATTTAAATAATTATACTTCGCGTCGCCGCCATGTTGGATTTGTGCTCATCAAGTTATTGAAAGTCCTATAGGTGAACTTATGTTCATGGTTTCTATGAACATAAGAAAAAACATTTTAATTGCTGTAAAAGATTCGTAGATATTGAGAACAGTCTAAATATTTCGGATGGTCACCATGCCGGATTTTTATATGTATAGGCCATAGAGTTATGTACCATCAAAGGAAAATTATTGCGTAGCATCAATATTCAAACTTTCACTTCGATCACATGATTACGACACAAGGAATGAAAACTTATTTGAAAATTTCGCACAGCCACCATCTTGAGGTTATGTAAACAATTGAACTAAATTAGACGCAGTGCATTACAATATGTATACACATTTACTGTACCAAATTTCGCTGCGCTCATATGGTTAAATCGCGAGAAAAGTATATTTAAAGTCTCAAATTTGCTAGGCCGCCATGTTGGTTTTTTAGTTAAATGGTTTTTGAAAGTCTCATAGGTGAACTTTTAGTAGTGTCCTTGATCACCGTATTTCAGGGTGAAATCGGTAATAGTTTCGGAGATATTGAATGCTGGTGAAATATTTCGCACAGCCGCCATGTTGGATTGTTGAGACGTAATAAAATTTGGAGGGCACGGTCGCGGTCGGCCAAAATGGTGCTATGACTTTATCGAGTTTCATTTAAGTTTCTCCCGCCGTTAAAAAGTTATTAGAGGGGGACACACACACACAAATACGCACGCACATACACACACATGGACAAAAGGTGATCTCATAAGACTATTTTTTAATAAAATGAAAATAGGCTAAAAAAGAGGCGTGAAGTGGCAAATGTCTAGCTGCTTACCTCCCACCAAGGCTAACCTGGTTCGATTACCGGCTAATGCTTGCGATATTTTAGAGGTGAAATGTCATGTCCCGTGGTACGGATCCCACGCAGAAAGGAGGTCCCCCTTGTGGCTTGTGATCGTGAGATTAACAATCACAGAGAACTAAAAGCTACCTTATATGCTACTGAGTTTTAATAATAAACGAGACCTCGAACAGCTAGTCAAAGCACGGAAAGACTGTCTTGCAGATTTCAGACAACGCTTAACTTAATATGTAAGTAGGACGGAGAATATGCAACAGATACGAACAGTTGAAACACCATAAAAATGACGGTGATAACTTACAGTAGCTAGTATCTTAGCTCGTCAATCACTGCTGATGGATGTTTTAATCTTGAAATAACCAACCGGGTAAGCAGTGCATATCTTGATTGGCAGATGACGACTGGGGTGGTCTGCAGTAATAATAAAAAATATCCCAGATCACCTCAAGTCAAACAAGTAGTTCCATGAAGAACTATGCAACCTATTTTCATATATCCTACTTATGTTAATTGCCACTATCAGCATACAAAATTTCACTTTGATTGCTGTAATAGATTCGTAGATATTGAGAACCGCTTAAATATTTCGGATGGTCGCAATGTTGGATTTTATATATGTAGGTCCTAGAGTTATGTACTTTTACGTGAAGATTATTGTGTACGTGAAGCATTCAAACTTCAATCGCATGATTAGGCCACAAGAAGTAACAAGGAGATTTTAAAATTTCGCACAGCTGCCATCTTGTGGTTATGGAAACAATTGAAATAAATTAGATGCCAGTGGATTAACATTCATATAAGGATTTACTGTACCAAGTTTCACTGCACTCGGATGCTTAAATTGCGAGAAACGTCCATGTGAATATATATATTTCGTGTCGCCGCCATGTAGGATTTGTGATCACCAGGTTATTTGAAGTCCTATAGGTGAACTTAAGTACATAGCCCCTATGAACATCAAAAATTCAGTTTGATTGCTGTAAAAGATTCGTAGATATTCAGAGCCGTCTAAATATTTCGGATGGTCGCCATGTTGGATTGTTAAATGTTTAGGCCATAGAGTCATGTACCATTAAAGTAAAATTATTGCGTTGGTTCATTGCTCAAACTTTCACTTCGATCGCATGAATACAACACAAGAAATACAAACTTAATTTTAAAATTCGCACAGCCGCCATCTTGAGGTTATAAACAATTGAACTAAATTAGATACCAGTGTATTACAATGTGTATAAACATTTCCTGTATCAGATTTCATTGCGTTTGGAACATTAAATCACGAGATAGGTCTATTTAAAATTTTCTAATTTGCTTGGCCGCCATGTTCGTTTTGTAGTTAACCGGTTTTGAAAGTCTTATAGATGAACTTCCAGTAGTGCCCTTTATCTCCGTACAAAATTTCAGGGTTATACCCCTAATAGTTTCAGAGATATAGAATGCCGGTGAAATATCTTGCACAGCCGCCATCTTGTGGTTATGTAAACAATTGAACGAAGTTAGATGTCGGTGCATTAGAATCTGTATAAACATATACTGTCCCAAGTTTTATTGCGTTTGGTTGGTTAAATCGCGAGAAACGTCTATTTAAAAGTAGCAAATTCGCGTGGCCGCCATGTTGGTTTTGTAGTTACCAGTTTTTCAAATGTTACATAGGTGAACTTCTAGTAGTTTCCTTTATCACCGTAATAAATTCCAGGGTGATATCGGGAATAGTTTCGGAAATATTGAATGCTGGTGAAATATTTCGCACAGCCGCCATGTTGGATTGGTGAGACGTAACAAAATTTGAAGGGCAGGGTCGGGGTCGCCCGGAATAGTGTTACGAACTTACCGAGTTTCATTGAAATCGCTCCATCCGTTTAGAATTTATTAGACACACACACACACACACACACACACACACGGACAAAAGGTGATCTCATAAGCCTATTTTTTCAAAATTGAAAATAGGCTAAAAATATATCGATCTGTCATCCGCCCAGTTTCCTTATAGTGTGTTTGTCTTTTATAAAGGAAGCAGAGCATCGTGTATCTGGGATAGAAACAAGGATCACCGGTCTGACACTGTATTACTATACAACCAATATCGAGGTATAGAGTGGCACCGATCACAGGAAGACGAGGGAGAGTCGTCGGCGATGATCTGGGAACGTGCTACGGGCGAAGGACGACACGATTGCTAGGAGTAGATTAAAACAACAGCAGCAACCACTTCACCATAAGCTGTCTAAAATGCCGATATCAACAAGTGCCTGGACGCATGCCGGGCTCTTCTAGAAACATCTTCTCTACTTAGTATTCCCGATTCTTGGATGTTACGGGTAAACTCGAGAACCACTGGATGGATTTTAATGCGGTTTTCACCATTCTATAAAGGATATCTCGAGGATGATTTCTGTAGAAAATAATTTATTTATGATCAAATGAAGCCGAACAGTAACGATTTCAGTGGAAAAGTCGAAAAAAAAACCTGGCGTCCGAGCGCTTTGTAAGCTTACGCTGGGCAATCCGTTAAAAATATCTAAATACTATGAGTGTATGAATTGTTCATCATGAAAAGTTCTACAAAAACGTCCGTGAGAGCATATATCTATCTTCAATACATCGCCCACTATAAGTGCTTTTACTTTTTAATTTCTTCCAACCTTGTCCATTCAACTACTGAGGCGACAGTTTACGAGCTAGCTAAGGGCGAGTCTATCATCCCTGTTACAGCCTAGCTAGCGGGCGAACCTATGGCCCCTGATACAGCCAGCAGCAAACTGTCGAGTCGTGTTGAGTTAAAAGCTTTAGAGAAGAGTGGTTATGTTTGGAATTTCCCTGGAAGTGCAACTCGGCTTTTCTTCATTTCGCCTGTGAACTTCTCGTTCCGCAAAATTCACAGGCAAGTTAAGATTGGGCGGAAGGGGGATTTGTGTTTCATGCACCTCGCCATTCTTAAATTACGTCTGACAAGAATTTGTTGTACATGCATCTCCATGATAATATAATTACAAGTTCAGTCAGTGATTTTAACCCATCATGCCGAGACGTAAAACGGATATTGGTCGTTGTTCATTGATATTGAAAAAAAGAAAAAAAAAAGCTTATCACGCAATGCATTCATAACTGTTCCCGGGCGAAGCCGGGTCGGGTTGCTAGTATTATATAATACGCTAAGGTGCATGTTTCACAAAACTAAAGCTCCTAAACTAGAGGGAGTTAGAAGGTGTGGTTTGTACCAATATCTTCCAAATCGTCTTCATAGTGTAGGAAAAATCTTGCATCTCTTGAAATGTCACCGGAAATATAATTGTTTATAAAGAGCTTTTAATCAAATAAAAAAGACTATAGCCCCTGGCAGAACTGTATCGCGTAAATCTCGCACAGCACTAGGGCCGGGTGGGTGGTCTATACACATGGGGTGCATTATGCGAGAGTTATCGCACGGGTCCGCTAGTTGTCACAAATAACTCAGAGGCACAATGCATGTAGTGTTCAAAGTTTAACATTATCACCAATCAATACTTACACAAATATATCCATCACATGTTTCAACCTGATATTGAGGTCATCTTCAGCTCAATCTATACTAATATAATAAAGCCGGCCGCGGTGGCCGAGAGCGCTAACGCGTTACATCGTGCCTCGCTGGTTTCGGGAGAGCGTGGGTTCGAATCCCACCTCGGCCGTCCTGAAAATGGTTTTCGTGGTTTCCCATTTTCACCACCAGGCAAATGCCGGGACGGTTCCATTCAATAGGTCCACGGCCGATTTCCTTCCAACATCCCTTCCCTGACCCGTCCTGAAAAGAAAAGCACATGGCCATTGGCTGCATTAATATAATTGTTATTATAATAAAGTTTGTATGTTTGTGTGTGTGTGTTTAAACGCGCTAATCTGTGAAACTACCAGTCGGATTCGAAAAATTCTTTTTGTATATGATAGCCTGATTCAATAGGAATAGTTTAGGCTATTTGGCTACACCTCTCAGGTAACCTTAAAGATTGCTTTTTGTTCAGTAAGTCGGTAGAACAAGCGCTCCAGAACGGCTTCAATAATACCAAAGTCTATTGTTGCCATGTAATGTGGGCTGCATCACGTCGCACAGTGGTCCTTTTAGGGTATCTGGCCGCGCAAAATACCTTTGCATATAGAAATGGTCTATAAACCTTAAAATAACTGTTCAAAATTATGTAAAACAATTTCCTTATTCTCATTTATAAGAAATTAAGTTTGACTGTCGCCCCGGAGGTCAGGTTCGATTCCCGGCTCTGCCAAGATATTTAAATTCTGGTGTGAAGGCTGGTACGGGGTAAACTAAGCCTCCTGAGGCAAAAATGAGAAGAGGAGGGTTCGATTTCCACCTCAACCATCCTGGAAGTGGTTTTCCGTAGATTCCCCCACTTCTATTCCAGGCAAATGCTGAGATGGTTCCTAAGTTAGGGCCACGGCCGCCGTCTTCCCAATCCTATCTCAAATGAACAAAGAGTAGTACAGGCATCACAACAACACAGGTTATCACACAAATTACACAGACACACCCAAAACACTAGGGACTATACGACCACGATGTCGCAGCCCCGAAAATAAGCAACAACAACAACAACAACAACAACAACAACAACAACAACAACAAAAACAAGAATTGAGGTTAAACTTCTTTTATTTGCCTAATAATAATAATAATAATAAAATAATAATATTTTTCAACTGGATTTGGATTTTCCTTAACGCCGTTAAACTGGCAGAAAATTCTGAATTTTTTTCAATAAGTTCAGTGGTGTCTCTCCTTCCTTCTAAGCGTATACTCACTTGACAGGCTAACGCTAGCTCCTCCCTGCTGAGTTTTTGTATTAAAGGTCGCAATTTCCTTCGTTTCGAAAATTCACTCCACTCCACGAATGATTGAGAAGGACGACTCACTTTACCTGTATTCCCTCTCCATGTTCCCTTCCAGGCTATTCTTATTTCGTGACAAACTTTCTTAAGATCCTGCGATTGGTAACCCACGTTTTTCTTAACTGCGCGGAAAAACGAATAAGATTTTTTTCTAACATTATTTTAACGGATTGTCCACGGGATTTCAGATCGCTGTTTTCTATTAGATAGGTTCAAATCCTTTCGCTTTTCCACCTGCATGGCGCCAAGCATCAGAAAGATCGTTCCGCGAAAATCCTCCCGACAACACTAAAAGGAGAGCAAAAGCCAAAGTTGCAAATAATTTTTACACAGAAATCATAATAGGGTGTAGGCTATAGGCTAATGGAAAGAAATTCACTAATGGTTGACAATTGTGAATTTCCTGGTCTGAAAACCCCTAAAAGAATAATAATTTTATAACAAAAATTCACTATTTTCAAACGTTTATCACATAAACACAGCGATTTTTATAAGATTTTGCAAATTTCATAAAGAAAGATCCTATCATAGTCATATCCAATGGCAAACGATGAAGATAGCTGAACTAACACGTCTTTACAAGCACAAGATTCAAACACAAATAATCAGCTCTGCTTCCAGCTGCGGATGTGATAAGAAACGTCCAATTCAGCGGTCTTTCACATTCCAGGGGGTGAACAAATAATACATATAAGTATAGTTCTGAGGTCCTCTGACATTGCTGATACTAAAAATGCCATACACCATAAAAATACAAGACATTTATTTTTTAAATTTTCAGCGCCCAGATCGTGCAAAAGGACCACTGTGCGTCGCCCCTACTAATGTTCTGGTGCAGAATTAGGAGCTGTTTATAAATTGCAGTCACGGGGAGTAATTCGTGCAAAAAGATTTATTAGGCCCCTTAAAACAGTTATCATCATGACAATAGTATGCCTCTGTGTAAGGGCGATGGTGTTGGTGCAGTATACTGAGGTTATCAGCTGCAATAAGCGTTGGTGCTTTCAAATTTACTTTCATTTATTCCGATCCTTGAGCGTTCAGTTCTGTAAAACAAATAAATCCACCGGGCGAAGCCGGGTACTACTGCTAGTCATCCATAAAACAAATAAATCCACCGGGCGAAGCCGGGCACTACTGCTAGTTAAGAATAAAAATAAAATACTAGAGATGTACTTAAGTATAATGTTTGTTTGAAACGAAAAATGTTCATCAGATAAATTGTAATTAAAAGAATGAATTAAAGTAATAATAATGGATATTCTCACAATGTAATATTAACTGTAAATAAATAAAATATAATAATGGGCTTCACATAAAAAGATTCAAAATACAGTTAGAACAAGTTGTTCAGTAAAGAACATATAGCATACTTTCTCCTAAATGCATGGGTATTGTTATAACTCTTTGTCCTTTTCAAGGAGTATAATTGAATGTTGGTTGTTGTAGCTTGTTGAAATACAACGTGCTATACGGACATTAAACATGAATATGAGGTGCTCTTGGCTAGTGCTACATCTGTAAAAAAATTGCATTCAATTCGGTTTCATCGTGTTTGAATTGATATGGGGAATCGATTTGCACACATACATGGCCACTATTGCAAACTATTGTGCTGATGACCTTGTAGTTCAGTCAAAAGATGCTTCCAACAAAAAGATATGTTGTTGAAAAATTTGGTAGAGATCAAATGATGAGGTTGTCGCAATTTAATTTAAGCTTTTAACATTTGGGTGGCCGACATTCCGTTTCCGTCAAGATGACGGCGATATAAAACTGTGGTGCCCTTTGCTAGTGCTACCTATGTATCAAATTTCGTTCAATTTGATTTTACCCTGTTTTAATTGATAGGGGGAATCGATTTGCACACATACATCGCCGCCATCTACAAACTATTGGGCTGATGACCTTGTAGTTTGGTCAAAAGATGCTTCCCACAAAACGGTATGTTGTTAGATGATTAGGTTGGTCGTAATTTGATTTAAGCTTTTAACATTCGGGTGGCCGCCATCACGTTTTCGTCACGATAGCGGCAATGTAAAACATGACTCAGAGGTGCCCTTTGCTAATGCTTGCTCTGTACCAAATTTCGTTCAATTCGGTTTCACCGTGTTTGAGTTGATAGGAGAAATCAATTTGTACACATACATGGCCACCATTTGCGAACTATTGTGTTGATGACCTTGTAGTTTAGTCACAAGACGCTCGCCATATAAATATATGTTGTTGCAATGTTTGGTAGAGATCGGATGATTAAGTTAGTCATAATTTGACTTAAGCTTTGAACATTGGGGTGGCCGCCATTACGTTTTCGTCAAGATGGCGGTGATATAAAACATGACACTGAGTCGTCCTTTGCTAGAGCTACCTCTGTACCAAATTTTGTTCAATTCGGTTTCACCGTGTTTAAATTGATAGGAGGTTTCGATTTGCACACATACATGGCCGCCATCTGCAAATTATTATGCTGATGACCTTTTATTGTAGCCAAAAGACGCTTGCCATATAAATATATGTTGCTGCAAATTTTGCTAGGGATCGGATGATTAGGTTAGTCGTAATTTGACTTAAGCTTTGAACATTTGGGTGGCTGCCATTACGTTTTCGTCAAGATGACGGCGATATAAAACATGACACTGAGTCGTCTTTTGCTAGTGCTACCTCTGTACCAAATTTTGTTCAATTCGGTTTCACTGTGTTTAAATTGATAGGGGGAAGACCTTGTATTTTATCAAATGACGCTCGCCATACAAATACATGTTGTTGAAAAATTGGGTAGAGATGGGATGATTAGGTTAGTCGTAATTTGATTTATGCTTCGAACCTTTGGGTGGCCGCCATTTCGTTTCCGTCAAGATGGCGGCGATATAAAACATGATTCTGAGGTGCCCTTTGCTATTTCTACCTCTGTACCAAATTTTGTTCAATTCGGCTTCACCGTGTTCGAATTGATAGTTTATTAGAAATTCAGAGTACACACACACACTCTCTCTCTCTCTCACACACACACACACACACACACACACACACACACACACACACACACACAGACAGACACACACTTTTTGGCCCTGTGTAGATCTCATAAGTCTACTTTCATTTTTTGCACAAATCGAAAGTAGGCTAAAAACAAGACATTCTGAAATAGTGTAAATAAAATATAGGGCTTTATATTAAAAATTCAAAAATATAGAAAAATAAATAACTTACAAAAACAAGTGCCGAATATCAACAAATATTTTAATTCCGTGCCTGAAATGAGTAAAACTAAATCTTTTAACTGATAACTGCTAACTGCTAATAGGGGACCTTGGAGGCAACTTGTTTGCAAACAGAGGCTTGTAGCAGACTAGATTTGACGCAGAAAAGCAAATCAGTTTCAAATTAAAATGTATGTATGGAATAATGACGACAATACAACAATACACCCGACTTACTGTAATTCGACGCATTGGGCATGCAGTGACACATGTTATTAGACAGCGTCCACACACACTCAAGTGCACGGGGATAATCAACCATGGTGTCGCAATACCTTAGATGAATCAACAACATTTACTCTAAGGTCTCATTACAGGCCACAGTGTTCTGAGAAGACCACTGGGGTAACACGTTGCAACTCCGAGGGATGATACGTAATGTGCAATGTCCAGATCAATGGTGAAATATTTGCATTGAGCTTTGTGAATGATAACCTTATCGTCCTTACCCTTGCAAAATTCACTTGTAGCATCACGTGGCATAAGGACGAACAGCTGATAATACAGCTGACTTCCTGGGCTTAAACTGGGTCACTGATACCAGCCTTGTTCATGGAACACTAACATGTATTCAGGTCAGGAGGCTTCGTGGTAACATCCTACCTAACATTAAAATCTTTTCACACTGAAATAGGCTCGGGAAATTCATACACACAGCTGATATATGGAGGCATCAAATATTGATTTTATTATTACACTACAAGCCATACTTACGGGGTAATGATTGATTATTATTATGATTACGAAATTGGCTTGATTTTGTTTGAGCGAATGAAATGTTCATAGTATGGCTGCGTGGCTCAGCGGTAACGTTCTCGCATGTTATGCCCAAGGTTGCAGGATCGACTCCTGGCGCAGTTAGCTGGCATTTCAGGATGCGCAAATGAGATGGAACCGTGTCACTAAATAATGTTCTGGCAAGTTGAAGATTCCCTTCGGGGCAAAATACCCTGGCGTCTCTACAAGCCGAAGTTATTTATTATTTATTTATCGTATGGCTTTTAGTGCCGGGAGTGTCCGAGGACATGTTCGGCTCTTTGAGTCTGTAGCTGATTCCAGCGGACACCCTTAGGGTGAGCTACAAGTTCCGTTCAATTTCAAGTAGTTCCAACTTTCGCTACCAGATATCAATGATACCTAGTGGTGAACGTGGAACTTTGATAGAGCGTTCTGACGAAATATAACCTAACAAATTTAGCTTCACACAAGTTTAGTCTGTGGAAGTATATTTTACATGCCATAAATCTATGACATGGGACCACCGGCTTTACTTCCCCTCCGAAGGAAGGCATCCTGAAGGATTTATAACGCTTTTAAAACAATCCGACGACTTCTGCCAGGTTTGAACCCGCTATCTCGGCACAGCAGTTCAGCATGCTACCGACTACGCCACCGAAGCCGCTTAAAGCCGCAGTAGTTAAACAGGACGCAAAAACAATAGGCCTAACAGTATCATTTTATGTAGTCTATATTGGCTTTCACGGACAGTGAATTAAAACTCAGCAATTTTTCTAGGTTTATTCTGTGTCTTGTGTAGGGTTTCTCTTAGCAAAACAAAGCTGGCTCATCAGCGAGCTCTTTGTGTCCACGCCCGGACCTGCAGACTGTGGGGTGACGCGTGGTCAGCGCGTCGTGTCCCTTCAGCTGTTAGTCTTTGTTTTTGTGACCGGGGCACTGTCTCACTGTCAGACAGCTACTGAATTGTCCTCAAGAGGCTGAGTGCACGCCGTCAGTTACTAAAATCCCTGAAAGAGCTGGAAATCGAACCCGGAGCCTCCAGATGAGCGGTAGACGTGCTACCTCAACACCACGGGGTTTGGTTTTATTCAAAATAAAAATGCCAACGAATTACGAATGTTTATTATTTGGCTTAAGGGGAGGGGAATTAATCCCCTTAAACCACCCCGTTGGTACACCACTGCCAAGTACACGGGGCTACATGCCCACGATGTTGCAAAACCCATAAATGAATCATCATCAACAACAACAACACAGTACTCAGGATGGGAACTGCTCGTTGCCGTGACACTCAATTCAATGATTGTGTTGTTTCATATGAGGAGCTTGGACATCGTAGGTACTGTCATCGTGGCAGGAGATGGCAGTTGGACACGCTGGACGGGGTGCGGGGGGTCTTGCAGTACGCATGCGCGGCCCGCATATTCATGGATGAGACCAGGAGATACAGGGCGTTACCAAATAGACTTCATTATGGTCAAGCAGAGGTTTCGAAACCAGATTTTGGATTGTAAAACATATCCTGGTGCTGACATAAACTCTGACCACAATCTGGTTGTAATGAAATGCAGATTAAAGTTGAAGAAACTGAAGAAAAGTCAAAAGCCATAAAGGTGGGCAATAGACAGCCTGAAAGAAAAAGATGTAAACGAAAGATTCAAGAAGAGTATAAAGGAAGGACTAATCAAAACCCCTAAACAAACTTCAATTGCAGACGAATGGGCTCTTTTGAAGAATGAAATAACAAAACCGCAGAAGAAAACATTGGTAGGAAAGAAAGAATAGGTAGAAAACCGTGGATCACTCAGGATATACTAGAATTGATGGATGAAAGGCGGAGACACAAGAATCTAAGAGATGAAGAGGGGAAAGCAGAATATAGACGTCTGAGAAATGAGGTTAACAAGAAGTGCAAGGAAGCGAAAGAAGAATGGTTGAAAGAGAAATGTGCAGGTATAGAAAAGTGTCTGAAATTAAGAAAAGTAGACACAGCTTATCGAAGGATTAAGAATACTTTTGGGGAAAAGAAGACTAAGTGCTGTAATATTAGGGACACAAATGGAAAGCCTCTAACAGATAGGGAAGAAAAGGTTGAGAGATGGAAAGCTTACATAGAGTGCTTGTATAAGGGAAAGGAGATTGAGAATCATGTAATGGAAAGGGAGGAGGAAATTGATGAGGATGCAAAAGGAGATTTAATATTGAGATCAGAATTTGACAGAGCATTAGAGGACTTAGGCAGGAACAAAGCACCAGGCATAGATGATATACCGATTGAGTTGCTACGCTGCATAGGAGATGAAGGTCTGATCAGGTTATTTCACTTGGTGTGTAGGATTTATGAGACAGGTGAGGTACCCCCTGATTTCAAGAAGAATGTTATCATCCCTATACCAAAGAAAGTGGGAGCTGACAGATGTGAAGATTACCGTACAATCAGCTTGATTACTCATGCTTCAAAGATCCTGTCTAGAATAATTTACAAGAGGATTGAAAGCCAGATAGAAACGGAGTTGTTAGTTAGTTAGTTAGTTAGTTAGTTATTGTTGTTTTAAGGGGCGGAACTACGAGGTCATCTGCCCCTAAACGGAGTTGGGTGAAGACCAGTTTGGTTTCAGGAGAAATGTAAGAACAAGGGAAGCTGTACTAAGTCTCAGGCTGATTTTGGAAGGTAGAATAAGGAAAGATAAGAGAACGTTCATGGTATTTGTAGACTTAGAAAAGGCTTTTGATAACGTTGATTGGACTATATTGTTTGACATTTTGAAATCTATTGGAATAAAGTACAGGGATATGAGGGTGATATACAATCTATACCGAAACCAGACAGCAGTCATTCGAGCTGAAGGATATGAGAGAGAAGCTGGTATTATGAAAGGTGTAAGGCAAGGCTGCAACTTATCACCCATGCTTTTCAATCTCTACATTGAACAAGCAATGAAGGAAATTGGAGAAAAATTTAAAGTGGGAGTGAAGATTCAAGGAGAAATAATTTCAACTCTGAGATTTGCTGATGACATCGTCATCTTGGCAGACAAGCCTGCGGATTTGAATGAGTTTTTGAATGGTATGGATTCCGTCTTACGGAAGGACATCATGATGAAAATTAATAAATGTAAAACAAAAAAATACTGGAATGCAGCCGAAATAAATCAGAAACATCTATGGAGATCAAATTGGCAGGTGAAAAGCTGAAGGAAGTAGGAGACTTCTGTTACTTAGGAAGCAGAATAACCAGTGATGGACGAAGCAAAGAGGATATAAAAAGTAGGTTGGCTCAGGCAAGGAAAGCCTTTCTACAAAAAAGGAATCTGTTGACATCGAATATAGATTTAGGTATTAGGAAGTCATTTTTGAAAGCCTTTGTCTGGAGCGTGGCGCTCTATGGAAGTGAAACTTGGACTATTGGTGCAGCAGAAAAAAGGAGAATTGAGGCATTTGAAATGTGGTGTTACAGGAGAATGATGAAGGTCAGATGGGTAGATAGGGTTACAAACGAAGAGGTATTAAGGCGAGTGGGAGAGGAGAGATGTTTCTGGCGACTGCTAATGAAGAGAAGAGATAGGTTGGTAGGACACATACTAAGACACCCAGGAATAGCAAGCTTAGTTATGGAAGGAAGGGTCGAGGACAAGAACTGTAGGGGTAGACCAAGGTTAGAATATGTTAAACAGATTGCCTCGGATGTAGGGTGTGGTAGCTATGTAGAGATGAAACGATTAGCTCAGGACAGGGAGGCATGGAGAGCTGCATCAAACCAGTCAAAAGACTGAAGGCTCAAGCAACAACAACAACAAATATATCAGCTTGCCGCATGCCAATGGTTGTCATTGCAGCAGGCGACACTCAGCCACTGAAAGAAGGAATGTGCTGAGTGAAGCAAGTAGTGACCAACTGAATGTTTTTCGAATGCGCGTTACGCAGTGAGCGGGAAGACCCCTGCAGTTCAGTAGTTATCTCCATAAGAGAAAAGAAACGCTGGAATGTAATACGAAGGTAATAAAATACAGCAATTAGTGTTGTGATTACAATTAAGGTAATAATTAGTACTCTATTAAATTCAGCTACCGACAGTAGTGGCTACGCGGGCTAAAGCTCCGCGTTAGGTCAAGGGGCCAAGCTCTCTACTGACTCGGTAGACGCGTGGGTTCGAGCCCCACCGTCGGCTGTCCTTGAAATGGTTTTCCGTGGTTTCCCATTTTCAACACCAGGCAAATGCTGGGACAGTACCTTCTGACAGGCCACGGCCGCTTCCTTCCACATCCTTGCCCAGTTTCATTCATCTTCATCATTTCCATCTCTCATCCCGACGCGCAGGTCGCCCACGAGCGTCGACTAGAAAGACCTGCACTCGGCCTCTCAGGAGGCTACACGAAAAAAAAAAAATCAGCTATTGTTTGTATAATGTCGGTCCCGTGGTGTTGGGGTAGCGCACCTGCCTCTCACCCGAAGGCCCCGGGTTCGATCCCCGGCTACGTCAGGGATTTTAAAACTGACATGAGTGTTGGAACGGGGTGCACTCAGCCTCGTGAGGACAATTGAGTAGCTGTCTGACAGTGAGACAGCGGCCCGATCACGAATACCAAGATTAACGGCCGAGGGGACCCGACGCGCTGATTACGCTGTAATGGTTTCGCTTAGCCCTCACGTTGAGCGGCAATTGTAACGGTTTGGCTTCGCTCCTCGTTGAGCGTACAAATGAAACGTTTTGACTGGTCCTTACTGTTTTGTGATAAATGTAACTGTTTACCTTTGCCTAAGCTATGTTGTTTTAATGGGCGCCAAGACCTCAACGCAATGTTGAAATCTAAATTTGTATTTAACAACGCCTAGCTCTGGCAGAACACCTTCAAGACTCTATTCACTCAGATCGTGGTATGATTTGATCATTAACCCAACAACAATTGTATCAGGAGAAGGAATTGGTCTATATCTAATGCTACCTACTGAAAGCAAAGATTGCATTGTTAAAAGAAATGAATTTATTGTATAAAACAAGTATTGAAAAATTAATAATAATAATAATAAGTTTAAAATATATATATTGGAGTGAAGCCTCCGTGGCTTAGGCGGCAGCACGCCGGCCTCTCACCGCTGGGTCCGTGGTTCAAATCCCGGTCACTCCATGTGAGATCTGTGCTGGACAAAACGGAGGCAGACAGGTTTTTCTCCGGGTACTCCGGTTTTCCCTGTCAAAATTTCATTCCAGCAACACTCTCCACTATCATTTCATTTCATCTGTCATTCATCTATTCATTGCCCCCAGAGGTGCGCGTCAGGCCTCGGCAGCCGGCACAGTCCCTATCCTCGCCGCTAGCTAGGGGCTTCATTCATTCCATTCCTGACCCGGTCGGAGACTGGAAGCAGGCTGTGGATTTTCATTTCATATTGGAGCGTTGCGATTTTAATATTACCGATAGAGAATTACGTGAGAACGGAGTCGGATAAATTGCTGATTTTACTCTTATTCCCAAGCTATGAAGTTACTGAAATACTGAATTTAAAACAAAGAGAAACGAGAGATTGATTGGTTCTGCGTCATTCGCGCTTACCACTGGAAATTGCCGAAGCATTTCCCTCGTACTGGATGTTGAAGAAAGCTTCCCACTGTTTCCTGGACGCCGTCATCTTCTTCGTTAGTTGATGATATACTGGTAGATTTGATAACTCTATGGTCCGAACATCGGAACCAAAACCTCGTACAACCACACTGGTTAAGTTTTACAAAGATAGTCCTCCACTCCACGGAACATCGGAGCGACTCACACGTGCAACCGTACTGGTCAAGTCTTACACAGATTGTCCTTTACTCCACGGCGCGCCAAACGATATATGCACTCGTCGGCTTCCCACCCCAGTGCCGACTTCCAGCTTACGTGGTCTCCACTGATTGGCTGCTCCCCACGCGCTACTTCCCCACCTCTGGCTCATTACACTCGGCGGGAGGGTGAAGTCGATTGCCGTTCCATACTATCCGCCTTTTCTTGACGCTGCGACCCAGGCTTGCGTAATGCTTCTTGACAAGAATCAGTCTGTATCTGAATTCCCTATGAATCATCTCTCTCATAATACCCTAACTGACGAAACTCCGTATAATTCCGTAATCACATAATTTTCTATGATAATGTCGTTCGTAATAATTTGCCTGATAGTGTTTTCTAAGACATAGAAAACCTATCTGTATGCTTATAATTTTATAAAAATGCTCCAAAAATACCTTAATAATAATAAAAATAATAAGTTAATAATAATAGTAAATTAACATGAAAAATTCTCTTGACTGAACAATTTTCCGCGTAAATAAATATAGAATGGCTTTCTACTGACTTATGCCAGTGGCATAAAAAAAACTCGAAAAACACGTTACAACGCGTCACCCCAATATCTGCAGGCCAAATGGCTGGGCAGCGGTCGCTTGGTCGGCCTTAGCCCGTTATGGGCTGTATAGGGCCAGGGTTTTATTTTTTTGTTGGTTGATATTGTTTGAATAATTAATCATTTTGGTAGAAATCCTAGAAATGGGGGTAAAACTCATAGGGATAAATGAAAAGAAAATAAGCAAAATTTAATTTTTGGATCATTATTTATTATAAGAAAATTTTGATTAATATGGAAGATTTGAAAGGTATTAAATAAGAAAATGATAGAGGATCTAGGGAAAGAATGGTTGGTTGGTTCTTAAGTTTAGGGGCTGCGACAACGCGGTCATGTAGCCTCGTGTACTTTGGGTGTGTGTAGAATCCGGTGTTAATTGTGATGACTGTATTAGTGTGTGTATCTGTTTTAATTCATGTAAGGACTGCAGACGATCAATTTTCAAGTAGTTCCTACTTTTGCCGCCAAACACCACCATCAACGACCAACTAGTTCAGAACTTAGTTACCAGATGCCACCGCAGTCTGCTCCTCACGACGAACGTAGAAACCTAAGAACGTTAGTCAAATGTTTAACCTATATTAATTTAGCTTGACACAGGTGTAATTAGTGGAAGGTTCTTTAACATGCCATAAATCTATGACATGGGACTGCCAGCTTTACTTCCCCTCCGTAGGAAGACATACTGAGGGATTTTGAAAAAATGAAAATCCACAGCCTGCTTCCAGTCTCCGACCGCGTCAGGAATGGAATGAATGAAGCCCTCATCTAGCGGCGAGGATATGAACTGTGCCGGCTGCCGAGGCCTGCCGCACTCCACTGAGGGATTTTAACGTTCTTAAAAAATCCGATGACTTCGGCCGGGTTTGAACCCGCGATCTTGGGCATAGAAGCTCAGCATGCTACCAACTAGGGAAAGAATACACGAGGAAATATAATTCCCATACATTTTCAACTGAAACTTGAGTGAGAGTGGAATTTTTGTGTGATAAGCTGTGTTAATGTGATGACTGTATTAGAGTGTGTTTTTGAAATCCAGTCGGCGATTGGGAAGAAAGCAGCCGTGGCCTTAAGTTAGGAACAATCTCGGCATTCACCTGGAGTAGAAGTGGGAAACCACAGAAAAATACACTTCCAGGATGGCTGAGTTGAGAATGGAACCCACGTCTTCTCAGTTTTATCGAGGCTGAGTGTACCTCGGACCAGAGTTAAAATTCTTGGCAGAGTTGGGAAACGAACCCGGACCTCCAGAACGACAGTCAAGAACGACTAAAGTAAAGCTAGTTAATGCGAGATAAATACGAATGTTGCAAGAAAGCACCTGTCCCATACCGATGTTTAGCCACAATGAGTGTTCATGTAAACAGCATTTAGCTTTGTTTCCACAGTTACATTCCCGCTGAACGCGCCCTCATAATCGCTGGCGAGTTCACACATGTAGAGTGTGACGTAAATGGTCCTTACAGCAAACATTTGCATGACGTCTGTGTAAGTGGGAGTTACATGAGTAACTGCCTCGCTTTGGAAGGGCAACATCCTTTACCAGAGACTTCCTCTATTCAATGACAAATCATAGATTCACTATCTGTTCACGAAATGTACGCCTCATGGTGGAGTGGTTAGAAGAGCTAGCTACTACCCTGGAAGCAAGGGTTCAACTCCTGATTCTAAAAAAAAAAAACAACTAGTTCCTATTTGAGGTACGGAAATTATAACAAATCATCCATGCAGTGTCAATTTCAACTAGTGCGATCACACGAGTTAAATTTCTTAGTTCAAGAAATTCATTCTTTATTGCCAGGCATATAATTATAATCCACTTGTGACAATATAATAATTAAAAATAAAATTTACCAGCAAAAACAAAACAAACAAAAGAAACAACAAACACGAAGATAAGTAGAAAGACACTATTATTTTTAATCTCAAATTATAAAAGCCACCTTGTCAAACACTAGAAAGAAATTTAATAATTAAATTAATACGTACATGTTTCGGTATACTATGATACCCTCGTCAGCGTGAAAAAATCTTAGAAACTATCTTAACAAAAACCCAAAAGAAAATGGATATCCTTACAAAAAGGCATTACTTTCAATAAATGAAAGGTCAACAATAGCAATGCAAGACTTACTGCACCGTACATTAAAAATAATTACCATACAAGAAGGTTGTTCTCAAAACTTTTTCTAAAAAATTAATCGTCTAAAAACTAAGTAACACATACACTAAAATGTAAAAAAAAACAGATCAGTTACAAAACTGTGTTAAATACGAAAGAAATAAATCTTGATATAAAACCAGCTTGAAGAAGGAACAGTGATGTCGATGTTGTACAGACAAATAATTTTAAGTTTTTTTTGTCTATATAACATCCACGCCAATTTTTTTCTCGTCTTGTTGTCTTCTACTCTAAATTCCGTGTTGTATTTTGGCGGTTTCTGTTAATGTTGTCCTTAAATCAATGGACGAATATATTTAAACGTGTTCTTTGATGTTGAATTATGTCGATATTATCCTAATTAATACGTAGATAATACGTATATTAACCACATAATTCATTATGATTACGGTTTTTGCTGCATATTTTCTTAGCTGGCATTTGTCTACTTGATAAAATGAGTAATTCTAATTCTGTTAGCTGTGTAGTTGATAAGGTCCTCAATAATAATTTTATAAGCACCAGTACTGTATGTTGTGCTGGGTCCAGATGTAACCTCGGAGTTCAAACTCGTGTCGGCTGGAATCGTTTATCACGGCTGTGTTACCCAGCACAGCCCAGTATTGTGAGAGCTTTATTGCCGACCACAGACCACACACCAGACCTTTCTATTATGTTGTACCCCACTCTCCGAGGGGACTCTAATGTTACGTAACCCAGTGGGCAGCTTTCGCTGTCATGGTGAGACCGTATATCTTCCTTAACCCCCTGCCCTTCTCTCTTCTTTGCGGCGAGAAGCTCGCAACGGCTCAATTCGTCGCTAAAGTTTATATCCCATTATGCTTATATTTACAGTTTATATAACTTCAATTAAAAGAAACTCTCTCGGAAAACTCCTTTTAAAATAAACACTGCTATGTAAAGAAATGACCATCTTGTGTTTGATGTTGGAAGAATTTTTTATGGAATAAGTTATTCTTATTGTGTGCCTACAATACTTCTGTCGACAGCTTACCACGGTGGGTGAGTGGATAGCGTGTCGGTCTACTAACCCCAAGATTGCAGGTTCGCTCCTGGCCACGGTAAGTGATTTTTGAAAGGCGGCAAAAATACGACACGCATGTCATACGATGTTGGCATGTCAAAGAACCCATTTGAATTCAGTAGGCCGTCTTCATAATGGCAAAATTAATCTCGGGAGTTTCCGCCAACACAAAGTTCCTCATTTCTCTACTAGAAAGCGCTAGAGTGTTCAAGGAACTTAGATATCTAAACTCCTTGACTTTCATAGTGCTTTTAGTATTTCAATGGTTCATTCTGGTTCCGTATTGATGCAACAATTAGTATTAATATTTTGCAAAAGTTCCGCCTAATCAATACCTTATTGTATTATACATAAATGATCACTTAGTGGTCATTGGTACATGTTTTGAGGCCTAATTGTTTTGGCCCTATCATCAGCCTATATAGATAAAAAGTCAAGGCAAACAGGTGGTCGGAAAGCCAACACTCATAAAACATTCCCTTCAAAAAAACCTATTATGGTGCACCATAAAGAAAGGTGAAAGATGTTTATCCAAAGAAACATAAGGAAATAAAATACATAAATAAATAAATAAATAAATAAATAAATAAATAAATAAATAAATAAATAAATAAATAAATAAATAAATAAATAAATAAATAAATAAATAAATAAATAAATAAATAAATAAAGGAAGAAAGAAATAGTTGAAATTTGAGACCACTTGAAGAGTGCACAATTTCTTTGATCAACAAGAAAGGGTGAAATTTTAGAGTGTGTTCACACTATATTTTTTGTTTTTTCCAAATTTCAACTATTTCTTTCTTTCTTTCTTTCTTTCTTTCTTTATGTATTTTATTTCCTTATGTTTCTTTGGATAAACATCTTTCACCTTTCATTATGGTGCACCATAATAGGTTTTTTTGAAGGGAATGTTTTATGAGTGTTTAGCTATCAAACCACCTGTTTGCCTTGACTTTTTATCTATATAGGCTGATGAAGGGGCCAAAACAATTAGGACCCGAAACATGTACCAGTGACCACTAAGTGATAATTTATATATAATACAATAAAGGTATTGATTAGACGGAACTTTTGCAAAAAATATATACTAATTTCATAGTGATTCAAGGAACAATGAAATTCGACATGCAAGCTACCCTCTGGGTGTCGAATTACAAAGTTTGCACCCGGCACCCGAGGCCATACGATATTATTATTACTTCTGTCGACAGAGCAGTTAATTTACTTAATTACTGACCTTCAAAACCCAAGAATACGAGTTAAAATCTGGATCCCTCCTTAGACATTGGAGGGAATTTAAATGCGTTAACCTTGTATCGCTAAGCTTACTAACATATGAAATAAATTCTTCAGGAAAAAAATCCGTCCCTCGGACGTCATTAAAACCCAGAATAGCCTGCAATTTCTTTTAATAAAATAATATTAATACAGTAGTCTCGCAAAAGCGGTACTCCGGATTTCTCGGCCACCCCGACAGGAGAGAAAAATCATGATTTTTGGTTGTTTATGTGTATTCGCACAGAACGTTATTACAGTACGTGTTTTCCTTCGTCTTCCCCATCAATGGAATTATCGACAGTTAAATACGACGCGAAACAAGTTGACCTAAAGTACATAATAAGAAGAGTAATGACGACCTGATAAATACAGGTACAGTACTGTAAATGCACAAACTGTTAGCAGTAAGAAGTAAACAAACGCTTCTCGCGCAGAGCGTTCTTTTTATTTGATTACGCATTCTCCGCAATTCTGTTTCTTCACCGTCTTCGTGACGACGCTTCAAGTAATAGGTTTCAAAGCGAAAATCAAAAGAACATTATTTACTTTTTTGCATAAAGGTAAATGGTAATTTTCATTAAGTGAAAAAACTATTTGCCTACGGGGATTGTTTTGTACATATACTGTAGAGTGTACATATTATAATATTATTATATTACAAACGAAGCATTCTTCTCCTCATCTATAAAGGTAGATAATGTCGTGATTACTAACGTATATAAACCACCTAGCGTCAACTGGCCGGATCACAGAATGTTCGTACCATCAGAAAACAGCATCATTCTTGGAGACTTCAACAGCCACCACACGCTATGGGGATACGATGAGTGCGATGAAAATGGAGACAGACTATTTGAATGGATGGATGCAAAAGATCTTAAGCTAGTGTACGATGCCAAGGACAAAGGAACTTTCCACTCTGGTCGTTGGAAGAAAGACTATTCGCCAGATCTTTGTTTTGCCTCCCATAACCTCATGTCAACTACCTCAATACACAGACAAGTACTGAACAATTTCCCTCGGAGCCAACACAGACCCATAATCTATAGAGTTGGTCTTCAGATCCCTGTTATTAGGTCTGTACCCATACCTAGATGGAACTTCCAGAAAGCTGACTGGAAGACATATGCTTTGTACACAGATGCCAACATTAGGTGGATAGCTCCAACGCCAGAAAATTACTGGAGGTTTGTTGGGCTAATAAAATCAGCTGCAAAAAGAACCATCCCTCGTGGCTATCGGAGGGATTACATACCTGGTTGGAATGAGGAAACAAGTCGCTTATCTGCTGAATACTTAGAAGAAAACAGTCAGGAGAAAGCAACTGAACTTCTGAAATCTCTAGATAACGCTAGAAGAGAGAAGTGGATAACAGCAGTACAAGATCTCAACTTCACACACTCGAGCAGAAAAGCATGGTCACTCATCCGTAAACTAGATCCAACTTCCACACCACCGAGGATGCAGACCTCCATTAATGTGGAAACTATAGCAAACCACCTGGTCTCTGTATCTCGGGCTCCGGGGAATAAGAAATTCACAAAGCAAGTTAAGTCGGAACTAAGACAGAGAAAACAAGTAATCCAACCAAATGACCAATATTCAAGTCCATTTTCCTCAGAAGAAATACAAAATGGTCTCGACTCCCTTCGTGGTGGTAAAGCTGCCGGATTTGATGGCATATTTCCAGAACTTTTAAAGAATTGTGGTCCAGCAACCAAGCGCTGGCTTGCTTCTTTCTTTAGTAATGTTCTGCAGTCAGGCCGACTGCCTCCCTTGTTTAAGAAAACTAAAATTATTGCTATCTTGAAACCAGGCAAGGATCCCAATTTACCCCAAAGCTACAGACCAATAGCCCTACTAAGCGTAACCTACAAGCTTCTGGAAAGACTGATTCTTAACAGGATAGCTCCTACGATTGATTGCCTCATTCCGATTGAGCAAGCTGGTTTTCGTCATGGTCGTGACTGTAGCGATCAGTTGCTCGCTTTGACTTCCTATATAGAAAGTGGATTTGAGAGGAAGAAGAAAAGTGTCTCTGTGTTCCTCGATCTTACCGCTGCCTATGACACAGTCTGGAAAGAAGGTCTCCTCCTGAAACTCAGTAGAGCAATACCATGTCTCAAGATCTTCACTCTGATAAAAAATATGTTGGGAAACAGATTTTTCCAGGTTCATACAGAACATGTCCGCAGTCGTTTTCACAAACTCAACAACGGTTTGCCACAGGGTTCAGTGCTGTCTCCCATTCTCTTCAATTTATACATACACGACCTTCCAGAAACCACATCTCGCAAGTTCATCTATGCAGATGACATCAACCTCACCTTACAAAGAGCAGACTTCAGTGAAGCTGAAGAAATCCTATCCCAGGATCTTGAGAAGATGGACGATTATTTCACAAAGTGGCGATTGACACCTAGCCCTCTGAAAACAGAAGTAGCTACGTTTCACCTCAGTAACAGGAATGCAAACTACCAACCGACAGTCAGGTTCAGAAATCACACACTGCGATGTAATGCTACCCCCAAAAGCCTTGGCGTAACATTAGATAGATCTCTAACCTATCGCAATCACCTTCAGAAACTGGCAGCTAAACTGAAAAGTCGTAACAACCTTCTGGGAAGACTAGCTGGAACATCATGGGGTGCAGATGCAAATTCACTGCGAACAACTGCTTTAGCACTAGTATATTCTTCAGCTGAATACTGTTCTGCTGTATGGCTGAATAGTTCCCATACTCGTCTGGTCGACGTCCAGCTACACCACACAATGAGAATCATATCTGGCACCCTGCACCCTACTCCTGTACAGTGGTTACCCGTACTGAGCCACATTCAACCTCCTCACATCAGACGACAAAATGCCCTTGTCAGATTATGGACTAAGGTGATGATGAACAGCTCTCTTCCCATCCACCAGGATGCAGATGAAAACGACGTAGCAAGACTGAAATCCCGGAAACCTGCCTGGAAGACGGCCAGGAATCTATCTGACATACCATTTAGACCTGACGAAGCATGGAAGCAAGAATGGGCCAGATTACACCCACATGGTCTAATCAACATCGATGACCCAACAGCAAAACCTCCTGGGTTCAACCTCCCGCGCACCATCTGGACCAGACTAAACAGGATACGCTGCGGCGTTGGAAGAACTGCTTCTGCACTACACCAATGGGGGTGGTTGGAGTCTCCTTCCTGCAACTGTGGTGCTGAAATGCAAACCATCAGCCACATCGTGAAAGAATGTCCTCTGCGGGCATTCACTGGGCCTGTGGAGGAGCTACATCAAGTAACCCCTACGGCACTCACTTGGTTGGAAGGACTAGACATCAGCTTGTGATGAAATATCAGAATCTGCAGCAGTGTGTGTGTGTGTGTGTGTGTGTGTGTATGCGTGCATCCCAGTTATTATGTCTGTAATACTTTACATCCATGTATATAAATATGTATATATTAATTTTTATTTTGTAATAGCAATTATATGTAATACATTTCAACGATTGTCAAATGAAGCATCATACGCTAAATAAATAAATAATTATAAAAATAATTTATAGGCCTAGTTTTTCTAAGTTTTCTTGTATAAATTACAGTAATTGTTTCCCTTGATTTTATGCAGTACAGTACTGAACTACACTGGTCAAAACAATTAGGGGATCAGTTGATGTATCAAGGTTCTGACGTATTGTCTTCGGCAGATTGACCTAAAATGGTTCGACGTCTTTCTGTCAGTTCTACGGAGTGGAGACATCAACATTACGGCAACCGAGATAGTGGTAATAAAAGAAAATTGCTGCAGAGGGGGTTGGTGTGGACGTGTGTTTACTCTACCAAACGAATTACACAGGCAGTTGGGTTCAGATGGTGTAGTGAGCAGGTAGTGCAATGCAACACCAACGTGACTTACCCGAAGGAATGGCCTAGAGAGCCATAGGGAGGTTGGAAGCGGTACAGGCACAGAGGAAGGGGGCTGCAGCTATTGGAGTGTCCCAAAGTGTAATTTCCAGGACCTGGACGTGATTTCAGACAACAGGAACCGTTAATAGAAGGCCAGGCCAAGGTCGTCCACGGGTAACATCAGCAAGAGATGACCGTTATCTCCGGTTAACAGCCCGTCGAGACAGGAGGCTGAATGCAACTCAGCTGCGACGCACCCTCCAGGCGGCAACAGGACGCGAAATATCAACACAAACAGTCCGAAATCCTTTGGGAAAGTGGCCTCTACGCATGGAGGCCTATGGTGTGTGTCCCATTAAACCACGCCACCGATTATCCCGCAGGAACTGGGCGGAGGAACATCAGGATTGGCGTCGTAACGAATGGCGCCGAGTTCTGTTCACAGATGAGTCAAGATATTGTGTTCTGGCGGACAATCGTCGTTCTCTCATCTGGAGAGAACGTGGAACTCGGAACAATCCCGCTTATGTGAAGGAAACAGCACCATATAATGGTGGTGGACGAAAGGTGTGGGCTGGAGTCAGTATTGGCGGACGTACGGACCTCTATGTCGTTCAGAATGGCGCTTTGACTGCTCCGAGGTATCGAGACGAGATCCTTCGACCGTTTGTTGTGCCCTACGCTGGTGCCATAGGCGATGGGTTCATTCTGGTGGACGATAATGCACGACTCCACAGAGCTGCACTGTTGGACAACTCTATATTCAAGTACTGTAATTATAGTGGCTTAATCGTTTTAAAACTTGTGTTTCTGTTATAAACAATTGTATTGTATTGCATTACTTTTAAACCAAAACAAACAGCTTATTTCTTCTTTTTAACACATTTCCCGATAACCCGGCATTTTCGCGAACTCGGCCACCCTTTGGTCCACATTAGACCGAGTTTGCGAGACTCTACTGTGTTAATAATATATATATAACCTATACATATTTATTCGTTACTGCCAATTATGGACCACGTTTGACAGCTTTTATATTATTTGTTGTCTTCAATCTCTGCCAATATCTTTTCATCCTCTTTCCTACTTCCTTCTCCTGTTCCTCCATGTAAGATCTTCCTTTCCTCACTGACAACTCCCCTGTCTCCTGGAAACCTGCAAACTCCTTAAAATTTGTCATTTTTCATTTTTTTCTACGTTTATTGATTATTTACTGCAACAATATCCTTGATATGTATAATACTTTTGAAGTTATGACCAAAAATATGCAGGGGAGTTTAGGAAGTTTTCCAACACATTGGTAAATTTGTTGCTCGTTTCCCGAAACTTAGGATTTTCATATCCGTTTCCTTAGTAACTGCCAGAGTTTTCAAGATAATCAAGTGAAATTTAGTATACACGTGTATCTTATATGGAAGAACAATATGACCTAGAACTGTTGTTGTACATGTCATAGTTTCGGTTTAAAAAATATATTCAGTGAAAATAATTGCAAAATAGTTACACATTAATAAGAGCTTTTTTAAAAATTATTTTTTCTTTATAGATTCCAATGATTCTAGGTCAATATCTAGCTACCTTATTAGTAAATACAATGAAAAAATAATTTTTGAAAAACAATGATATTTGTGTAAAATATTAGGGAAACGGTGGATCAGTGCAGAATATGCAGCCACCATTTTAAATGCCTAATTTGTGGAAATGCATTCGCCATATGACTTGTAAATACACGAACATATTGGCAAGCACAGTGTGATTGGTAGACCAAATTACAATTCTTTAGTACTTTCTGTTGCTGAGGAATAAAAAAGTGAAATATTCATGATTTTCGGATCCTTAAAGGTGTAGGTCCCCCCTTAACCAGCCGTCTAAATCGCTCTCTGTCCATGATGTCTACTTCTTTCACCCCCATCCGATACAAGTCCAATCTCACTTCCCGAAACCATTTCGGCTCCGGCTTCCTCTTCCTGAAGAATTCAAAAATCCTCTTCGTCAATCTGGCATTGTTCATCCTCACCAAGTGTCCATAAAACTGTATTCTCCTTTTTCTCATTAGGGCTACGACTCCTTCTGTCTTCAGGTATAGTTCTTTGTTAGGTTTGAGTCTCCTCTCTCCATCCTTGATTTTTGGGCCTAGGATTTTTCGGAGCATTTTCCTTTCTTTCTTCCGGATGCCTTCGAGGCCACCCTTCCCAATCTTATCTAGTGTTTCTGCTGCATACAGACATTCAGGACTGACAACAGTATCTAAGTGTCGGAATTTAGCCACAAAGGATACATCCTGCGATAATATTAATAATAATACTACTACTACTAATAATAATAATTCAGAGGAAAATATGCAAGTTCGATTCCAGTTCAGAACATTGTACAACAACCATAATTCCTACCAGGATAAAGAAATCATGGGCTGAAGAACGAAGGAAGGTTCTCAGTGCCCAGATGATGAGATTCTGTGAGAAGAAGAACACACCATTAGCTAAATAATTTCAATTGCGCTCCAAAGATGGGCATAACCATGCAAAAACAAGATGTTCAGTAAAGAATATATAGCCTACTTTCTCCTAAATGCATGGATATTGTTATAACTCTTTGTCCTTTTCAAGGAGTATAATTGAATGTTGATTGTAGTAGCTTGTTGAAATACAACGCACTATTCGGATATTAAACATGAATATGGGGTGCCCTTTGCTAGTGCTACCTCTGTACAAAATTTCAATCAATTCGGTTTCGCCGTGTTTGAATTGATAGGGGAAATCGATTTGCACACATACACGGCTGCCATATGCAAACTATTGGACTGATGACCTTGTAGTTTGGTCAAAAGATTCTTTATACATAAAGGTATAATGTTCCAAAGATTGGTAGAAATCAGGTGATTAGGTTGGTCGTAATTCGATTTAAGCTTTTAACATTTGGGTGGCCGCCGTTACGTTTCCATCAAGATGGCGGCAATATAAAACATGACACTGAGGTGCCCTTTGCTAGTGCTACCACTGTACCAAATTTTGTTCAATTCGATTTCACCATGTGTGTATATATAGGGGGAATTGATTTGCACACATACATGGCCGCCATCTGCAAATTATTGTGCTGATGACCTTGTAGTTTAGTCAAAAGTCGCAAAATTAGGTGGAGATCGGATAATTAAGTTAGTCGTAATTTGATTTAAGCTTTGAACTTTTGGGTGAACGCCATTACGTTTCCGTCAAGATGGCGGCGATATAAAACATGACACTGAGGTGCCCTTTGCCAGTTCTACCTCTGTACCAAACTTCGTACAATTCGGTTTCACCGTGTTCGAATTGATAGGGGGGGCAGACATTCTGAGTACACACTCACACACACACACACACACTCACACACAGACACACACACAGATAGACACACAATTTTTGGCCCTGTTTAGATCTCAAAAGTCTAATTATTTTTTTTGCAAAAATCGAAAGTAGGCTAATATAATAGACGTATGTAATGGATGTAATGCCACGTCCTGACTTTCTTGATTGCCGACGTTTCACCATCATTCCAGAATGGCTGCCAGGGTAGAGCAAAATGTGGCTTTTCACTTCTGTCTCGGTCTTATTCATGGCTGTGATTATTTGGAGTTTTTTTTTTTGCCCAGTTTCATTCGCCTTCATCAATTCCATCTCTCATCCCGACGCGCAGGTTACCCACGGGCGTCACTTAGAAAGACCTGCACTCGGCCTCTCAGGAGGCCACACGAAAAAAAAAAATTGGAGCTACTGAGATATGAGTGGTGCTGAATGATGATACATCTGTGGCCTGTGGATACTGTGAAAGGTGCTACTCATAGGGTCAGTACTGCTGCCCCAATTCAGTGAGGAAAGTAATGACAAACTACCTCGCTCCCCACCTACATTTTATGCCCCATTATAGCACTGTCTTAGGTTTCTGGGGTTACTACCACATAACCTAAGGTGGTGATGAGGACCCAACCAGCCTTAAGGCTGACCACTTGACATGCAAACCACCTCAATTACTTTAGAAGCATGAGACTCAATGATGTGAATCTCAGTGCACATAGACAACGAAACGAAGAGTATTACTGTATACTGATTTGAGTTGTTGACTCACTTAGGGACTTGGAGACATCGTGGTCATGTGGCCCCGTATACTTGGGCATGTGTTGAATTTGTCTAATAACCTGCGTTATTGTGATGGCTGTATTAGTGCGTGTATTTGTAATTGAGACGAGAATTAGGAAGGAGGCGGCCGTGGCCTTACTTTAGGAACCATTACGGTATTCACCTGGAGAAGAAGTGGGAAACCACGAAAACCCACTTTCAGGATGGCTGAGTTGGGAATCAAACCCGCCACTTCTCAGTTTTGCCTCACGATGCTGAGTGTACCCCGTTCCAGCCCTCAGACCAGAATTAAATTTCTCGGCAGAGCCGGGAATCTGCGGTGACAGCCAAGGGTGCTAGCCACTACGCAACGGAGGAGATTGTTATTAATAATAATAATGTTATTGGTTTTACGTCCCTTTTAACTAATGTGGCTTTTAGGGACGCAAATCTGACACGGCTCCCTCGCAATTGCGCACCCTCAAATGCCAGCTGACTGCGCCAGGATACGAACCTGCAACCTAGGGCCCAGCAAGCGAGAACGTTACCGCTGAGCCACAGTGTGAAGAGATACTTCCAATAGAATCCAATACGCTTAACATATTCCGATGTTGAGCTTGAAGGTCTTCTTCTTAGAGTAATTCAGTCTGGTGACTGGTTTGCCCCTGCGACGAGTCTTCTCCAACTGGCTCGATAATGTGCTGTACGTTTGGCGTCTGCATAGCTCGGGCATCCTGGGTTCACAAGAATTGTCATCATGAATGTCTTTCTTGGTCTTCCATGAGAGCGTTTTCCTGGTATTTTACCTTCCAATATTCCCGACAACACATTCCTATGTCGAAGGCTATGTCCCATCCACAAAAGTTGTCTCTTCCCAATCTGACTCATCAGCTGCCTCTTTTCTTCAACTATGTTCAATACCTCAGGGTTAGTCTTCTTCTCCACCACCTTATCCGTTGTAGCCGACGCCAACACCACATCTCAAAGGCTTCTAGCCTCTTAATATCACTCTTGGTTAACGTCCAGGTCTCAGCACAATACAACGCATTAGACGAAACATACGATTTCATTATCATTTTACGTAAACCGAGGGACATTGCTTTCTGACATAGAAGGGACAATTTATCTCTGAAGGCTTGCTTTGCTATTGCTTGATGGTAGCGTTAAAATATTCAGAATTAAGCCTGTGATATGACGAGGATTATGGATGCTGGTCTCATCAGTTAACTCTGTAGTTGAACATGGTTCTGTGTGTAGCCTTACTGCTTGGACTGCTGCACAGTGATGTCTATACTGGAGGCCCAAGGCACGAGTATGCCTTTGATGTTCCGATCTGAGACTGTCCTTGGGAGAGGAGGAGGCGGAGGAGGGCTCTGAACCAAACACCGAGCCTATTCTGTTACAGGCCCCCACACACTATCCCCAACCCACATTTCAAATTAACCTTAAACCTGGTGATAGCCTGGTCGCTTCTACGAGGCAGCAAGTGGACGGCTGCCATCTAACTCCACGCGCTGTCTTCCTGATCCGCGTCTTTTCAATCGCTTTAAATAGGAGCTTAATGTTAATTATAGCCTATTTGTTTATTACCTTCCAAGAGTATCCTCAGGCAAGTACGAGGGGCGTTCTATATTGTTTTACACTTCATTTTTTTCTACCCAAATGAAGTACATTACACATCAGTTGTTACGTCCACCTTCTCAACATAATCTCCTCGTAACATTATACACGTTTGCCAACGGTGTGTCGGTCTCTCCAGACCTTCATAAAACCATTCTTTCGGAGTGCGGCGTACCCATGTTTTGACAGCTGTGTCCAGTTCTGCAAAATCAGCAAAACGGCAACCATGCATTGGAAGCATAGGGGCAATCCATGGCCAAATAAATGTCGAACAGTGCCATAAGTTGGCAAGCGAATGGCGACAGTGTTCTGGGACACAAAGGGTATAGAATTGGGGGCCTCGATTAACAGTGCAGCATATGTGGCAACCCTTAAGCACTTACGTTGTGCCAATTCAAACTAAGCGGCCAGGAAATGTGCTAAATGTGTACTTCTGTGACATGAAATTGTCCCCCCCCCCCCTAGCAGAGAGACCACCGCTGCCATTGATGAAATGGAATTCATGGTGCTGCCACACCCACCATACTCTCCCGACTTGGCACCGAGTGATTATCACCTGTTCGGGAAGAAACCTCTGGACACAGCTGTCAAGGCATGGGTACGCAGCACTTCGAAATAATGGTTTCAGGAAGGTCTGGAGAGACTGACACATCGATGGCAAAAGTGTATAAAGTTACAAGGAGATTATGTTGAGAAGGTGGACGTAACAACTGATGTGTTATGAACCCCATTTGGGTAGAAAAAATAAAGTGTAAAACAATATAGAACGCCCCTCGTACAATTCGATCACAGCTTGGACACTACCAGAGCTCTCTTGTTAGACGAATATAAACATGAAACAGCATAGTAGATCAAATGTAGGACAGGTGTTGTCATAGTTCAGAGGCAAGAGCGCACTACTGACATTGGAGGGGTTCTGAGTTCGGATATATCTGGTTGAAGTGTCATATTCTTTTAAAATCTGCTACATACTGTACAATATTGATATGAACAACATAATAGTTGATGTTAATACGAAGGACGTTTTTTAAGTAATACCCGTTGTGATATTACGCCATTGCAGCGCTGCGGTTGGCATTCCGTGCAGGTGCGCTGTGTACCTGCATCTATTGGAAAGGCTGAGATCCCATTACGGCATCAGTCGCCCTTGTGTGGGTGTGTTGACAAGCTTTCGAAATAGCATCGCCGATCGCGAGTCCGGCCGACTCGTAGACAAGAGAGAAAATTCCCCTGTAAGATATGCTGCCATTTGGCCACCACTGCCAGGCAAATTGCGTGCTTACTCAGGAGAACTCCGTATGTTTAGGAGTTCTCCTGAGCACCTATGCAATTTGCCTGACAGTGGTGGCTAAATGGCAGCATATCTTACAGGGGAGTTTTCTCTCTTGTCTACGAGTCGGAGGGACTCGCGATCGGCGATGCTATTTCCAAACCTTGTCAACAGACCCACACAAGGGCGACTGATGCCATAATGGCGTCTCAGCCTCTCCAATAGATGCAGGTACACAGCGCACCTGCACGGAATGCCAACCGCAGTGCTGCAATGGCGTAATATCACAATGGGTATTACTTAAAAACGCCCCTCGTATTTATCATTTTATTGATTACTCTAGCTGTTGGACTGTGCATTTTAACACCCGGCAACGTAGTCTAGTTTGTCAGGACACGATCCACGGTGTAGTTTTGAGATACATGGTTCCGATACCGGCACTAATAGAGGCCATCCTGAGTGCCAGGTTTTTCCATATTCCGACTCGCTGCGTGTCTCAGTGGTAACGTTCTCATCTGCAGGGTTGCATATTCGAATCTTAGCGCAGTCAGCTGGCATTTGTGGGTGCTCAAGTAGATTTACTGGCACGTCTAAGATCCCTTCGGGAAAATAGACTATTCTTGCACCCAGGCGTCTCTGAAAGCCAGAGTAGTTAAAAGGGACGTAAAACCAATAACATTATTATTATTTTCCATATTCCCTCTACTCAAGTGTCTGGAAATAAAAAGATGAAACATAGGAAGGGCGTACAGCCCGAAAGGTGGTTTGTTTTTCGGAAAAGGCGGTCTTGAGTCGAAGTGTACTTGTGTTAGGGTGGCTAGTTCCTTTCTACCCCTCCTTCAACAGCACGTGATCCCCCAGAACCGGTCACCCATCCAAGTTCTTGTAATTTGATGCGTTAACTTTTCCGCCCAATCAATACTTAAAATTGCCCAATAAAAAATATTTATTTACTCTGGGGGACATGTTTCGGGTGCTTTTGACCCTTCTTCAGCCTGCCTATCACAGATCACAACAAATGTCAAACACATGAAATCACACTCAAGAACATAAACTTAAATTAAAGCATGCATTATTTCCATTAATATAGTTCTCATTTGTCCACATGGCACTAGTTTACACTTGAATAAATATTGTCCTCGTTGCATGCTCTTTCGTGTTGAGTCAACTTTACACTAAATATAAAATATTTCATGACAATTCCTTAGTCTTATTACTGTTAAAATTACACATTAAATTTCTTAAAGTTTTATAAATTAACATTTTTAAATGTTCCTTTCGAAATAATCTGTGGTTCCTTCCATTATTCACTTGTTGGGCGGAAAAGTTAACCATTAAATTACATGTTACTTATTTGGCAATACGGACCAAAACAATGGAAGTTAATTATAATGATCCATCCAAGTTCTGGCCACGCCCAATGTTGCTTTTGCGTCGGAGATCTCATGCGATTCGTTGTTTCAACATGGCCAAGCCATGCCTGGATGGTATATTAATTCAAATTCCTCGGCATTCGCCCCAATCCATGACCATAATGATACAGTTAGCCTTCACACTACGGCAATCAGTACGGGTACACAGGTTATTAATATACACCCAAGAACATTGGCTGATGACCATGATGTCTCAAGCTCCTATATGAGATAACAAACACTTGCAAATTCACATTTATTAAGAGAGAACACGGTTGTCACATGCCTAAAGTTTACTTGATATTTGTTGTGAGGTGCCTATGTTCGTAACAAAATCCCGTATGCTTTCATATACAATTCATACGATTGCGATGAAAATTTAATGAGTTATTGTGTACTCTTCCATTAAGGTTTCTGACTTAGTGAATCCATTTCACAGTTGGTAGCGCACGAGTAGATTCAACAAATGGGTGACAGCGTACGAATAGTTTCACAAAACTCCCGTACCATTCATCCGATTGCAATGAAGCTTTGGTGAGTTGTTGTGTACACTCCTGCGAAGGTTTCTGACTTAGTAAATCCATATTATAATAGGTAGCACACGAGTAGATTCAACAAATGAGTGACAGCACGCGAGTTTTTTCAACAAAGTCCCCTATGCGTTCATGAACCATTCATACGATTGTGATTAAACTTTGGTGAGTTGCTGCAAAGATTTCTGACTTAGTAAATCCATATTACAATAGGTAGTACACGAGTAGATTCAGAAAAGTTGTGACGGCAAACGAATCGTTTAAACCAAGTCTCGTATGCGTTTATATACCATTCATCCGATTGCGATGAAACTTAGGTGAGTAGTTCAGCATGCTCCCACAAATGTTCGTGAGATAGTAAATCCATTTTACAATAGTTTAGAGGCAGTTAACGGCAAAATAAAGAAATATTGTGTATCCAAAGAACAAAGTTACAACGCCAACACTTTCTTTTATTGGCATTGCAACGCATGCCGGGTATAGCTAGTGAGTTATAAACTGAGGTCCCCCACGCTGATTGGTCACGTGACGTCATTACTATGGAGGTGGAGAGACGGTGTGGCGAGGAAAAAGTTTTTTTCGTAGGCAATCTTTTACGTGCCAGTAAATAAGAGAGGGATGTTCTTTGTGCCAAATGCGATGATTCTCGTACTGAATTGGAGCGTAGCAATACTAGCAGTTACCCAAGTATGTTAGGTCACTCTTCGTGGCGGCAATGAGGAGCTACCATTTGAAATTCTGATATTGGCAATCCTGAGCCTAGCTTCTTAAAGGGGGTTTCCTTACTCAGTGCAGGGACATGGATAGATTACAAAACCCCCCCAGGGGCTCACATCTAGTGGGACGTGGGTTGGCGACCACGGGGCCACAGCTGAATCCGGCATTGTTTCCACTTACTTGTGCCGGGCTCCTCTCCGTCTTATTTCCTGTCGACCTCACTTGGTCAACTCTTGTTCCCTTCCGACCCCGACGGTATTAAGGTATCCGAGGCCTAGGGAGTCTCTTCCTTTCCCGCCTTAATTGGCCCTTGTCTCATCTTTTCTGATACCCTCTTTCTGCGAGGGGTCAGCCTTCTTTTTATTTTCCTGTAATCTCCTGCCTTCTGCTCAAGGCCCTCAAGGAGGCAGGGTGTATGTAGCCCCACCACTTCTGGTGCACCCTAGATAATGCTACTTCCTCAGGGGCTCACGGCTGGTGAGTTCGGGAGTTGGCGACCCCGAGGGATTCCTGAGCTGGGTCTGGTTTTCCCCCTTTTATCCATTACCTGTGGGGCGGACCCTCTCCTCTTTCACTTTCCTATCTGCCTTTTATGGCCCTCCTTCCTTCCAAGTCCCTCAATCCACATTCGTCGAGGGTTGAGGGCATTTCTTTTCCTCATGTCCTTTATTTGCGTTATTCTCCTTTTGTTTTCTATTTCTTCTTCTAGTATATAAGTTAGTAGTTAGTTTTAGTTATAGTTTACATTTCGTTATCACTTCCCGATCACCCACACCATTAGAGGCCGATGACCTAGATGTTAAGTCCCTTAAAACAACAATTATCATCATCAGATTACAAAATTTACAGGATTAAATCCTGGCGCAATCAATTTTCAATTGTGGGTGCGGATATGTGAGGGAGCCGTGAAGGTACATTTATTGGCACGTTAAATATCCCCTTTGGGGCAAGATTCCAACAGCTGGGCGACCCTAATTCGCAGTACTTAAAAGATGATGATAACTGTTGTTTTAAGGGGCCTAACATCTAGGTTATCGGCCCCTAATGGTTTTGGTGTTAGTGATAATGTAAATGAAATGAAATTAAACCTAAAACTCACTACATACTTACAAACTATAAGAGTAATTGGAAAACAAAAATAAGAATAAGGGAAACAGAAGACAGGAGGAAAGGAAATGCTCTCAAACTTCCGAAGAATGAGAATTAAGGGACTTGGAAGAAAGGAGAGCCAGGAAAGGCAGATAGGAAATGTGAAGAGGAGAGGGACCATCCCAAAGACAATGGAAGAAGAAGAAAAACCGGACCCAGCTCAGGAAGCCTTCGGGGTCGCGAACGCCCGAACTCACCAGACGTGAGCCCTTGAAGGTGTAGCTCAATTCAGGATGCACCAGAAGTGGTGGGGTTACACACACCCTGCCTCCTTGAGGGCCTTGTGCAGAAGGCAGGTGATACAATGAAAAGAAAACAAGAATTCTGACCCCTCGAAGAATGAGGGATCAGGAAAGATGAGACAAGGGCCAATTAAGGCAAGAAAGTGAAAGACTCCCTAGGCCTCGGATACACTAATACCCTCGGCGTCGGAAATGAACAAGAGTTGACCAAGGGAGGTCGACAGTAAAGATAACAAAGCGGAGCCCGGCACAAGTAAGTGGAAGCATTGCCGGACTCAGCCGCGGTCCCGTGGTCGCCAACCCACGTCCCACTAGGTGTGAGCCCCTGGTGGAAGTACTTAAAAGGGGCGTAAAACCAATAACATTATCATTATCTCCTGCGGATGACTGAATAGGGAAACGATTCTCCGACTGTCTCTCTTGATGCGAAATGTATTCCGGACCTCGGAGAAGCTCTCATTAAAGTTAAAACTGAGGCGTGTGAAGTAAGATGGAATGAAAGGGAAGGAATCGTTCAATAGTCTGCTGAGAAGAGGGCGAAGATGATAGATACGTCACGTGTGGAGACACATTTAGTAAGAACATCAGCTGGGCTGCAACTTTTGCACTGCAGAACTGTCCAATTTCAGTGTGGGTTTGTTCCTAATCTGACGCATCCTGTTCACAGTAGATAAGCCATAAAATGAAAACGTTTTACGAGCAAGATGGCTAGGAAATAAATAAATCGTTCGTCCGTAATTTCTCATGCAGAATTTTCACTGAAACGTGTTGTAAAACATTGCCCGTATAAAATGCAACCGTATAATGCTCAATATTAACGTTACATGTATAAAACAGCCGCTTAGTTTCCACATTCTCTCTACATAAGCCAAATTTGTACGGTCCTATAAACCATTCATATTTCTTGCTGTGAAACCTACGTTCCGACTGCGACTGCTATTCGTTCCGTTTATTTGCCAGAACGTTGCTCCGAGGACTCCACTCTAAGTGTTGAGTTTGTTCATTCGCATAGTCTACACAAAAATATTGTAGGAGCCGCAATTTTTAACTTATCAGGGGCTTAAATGTCTGTAGGTTTTGGGTCTTTTTTACTGTAAATGCAAAAACAAAATCCAACGTGTTAATTTTTTTTATTAACCATTTATAGGGCAGAATAGTAAAGCAGTAAATATATTTTATTGGCATTTATTTACATTTAATTATTTTAACCTATTATAATTATTATTAATTTTAAATTTTGTTTTCTTTAGCATTTTAATGCTCATAATAACTTTTGTAATATTACAATTAAGATGGTAAAATTATTTGAAATTTCATTTATATAAGCTTATTCATTTTCAAAATTTAGAGACATATTAAGCATTATTAAACAATTAACATAGTGGGCAATTAAAATTAAAAAGTAAAGAAAACTAAGATAATAAAAATGCATTATTTTTATTACCATTTTTTAGCCTACTTTTCACATTTTGCAAAAATGAGATCGGGCAAATGTGTGTCTGTCTGTCTGGCTGTGTGTGTCCCCCCCCCCCCCCCTTTATCAACTCCTAAACGGCTGGAGCAATCGAAACAAAATTTAGCAGAAGTAAAGATCTATACCTGAATATCTCACGGCCATATTTGAAAATGATATCAGTGCTACCAACTGCTGAAAAATCGCAATATGAAATTTGAGCTCCATGTTGGATATCTTGGAAGGTATGAATGGGAGCTATTTCAAAATTGGAAAACGTATAGATAATAATATTGCAGTTTAATTTCCAGGAGGCCATACATGGCAGTGTTGCCAAAATGATTATAAGCCTGCTGATAGGTCCAATTTTTAAATGCATATAACTTCTACACTATCTATTGGAATTCAACCAAATTTCGTATGTTGTATGTGTACATAACCAGACATGACTGAGCGTATTCTTAAGAACCATCAGGGCTGCCTACCGATAATAAATGCTCTTATATTTTTAAATCCAAATACCAATATATCAGAAAGTATGCAAGCCGACAGCTTTAAATTATGCACACATATAGTACCTGACATTCTATATTAATTTGGAGTAACTTACGTACGTCAGTGCTACCAACGTGATTCTAAGCCTGCTGAGAGGTCCAAATTTAAATACATGTAACTTCCATACTATCATTTGGATTTCAACCAAATTTCGTATGTGCTATGAGTTCCATAACAGTTATGACTATGCGTATTTTTAAGAGCAACCAGGGCTGCCAACTGTTAATATGTGCTGTCTCTATTTTTATTACCCTAATATCAATATATCAGAAAGCATGCAAGCCAATAGCTCTAAACTTTGCACACGTATAGTACCTGGCATTCTAGATTAATTTGGAGTAACTAATATACGTCAGTGCTGCCAACATGATTCTAAGCCTGCTGATAGGTCCAATTTCAAAATGCATGTAACATCTATACTAACTAATGGATTTCATTCAAAATTGGCACAACAATAGATCATATTATTTCAGATTATTTCTGACAAATACATGCATGACATTGTTGCCAACATGATTTTACGCGCGCTGTTAGATCCAATGTTTAACTGCATGTAACGTCCATGCTATTTATTGGACTCCAACCAAATTTTGTATTCTGTACCTTAAGAGATGGAACTAAGAATATATTCAGTCACCAGGGCTGCCAACTGTAGTGGTCTATTAGGCCACATTATGCCAGGTATACAGTATTTCGAACTAATTAGAAATTTCGATATTACCAAGTTAATTTCGTCATTATTATACATAGATCCATATAGATTAATCATTGGCATGAATCTTAAATTTTAAGAAAAGTAGGCTCTTTAGTTCGTCACGGAACTTCTTGTTCTTCTTCTTCTTCTTTCCTCGTTTTCGGCCATCTTTTGACCGCGTAAAATATCCCATTGCATTCACTGTCTCTTATTTCTTTATTCTTTCTTGCCTCCTTCCAGTAGTTCTTCATTACTTCACTTTGTCTCCTTCTTCTCTCTTCCATCCAGATGTTAACCCACTTCTTATTTTCCTTCTCCTGGAAACACTTGCAATTTTTGATCATATTTCTGAAAAGTGGTCTGTCCTGAATAATATCTATTGTTACTTCCATCTCTTCCATATCCTTTCTTATTGTTTACTTTTTTTAATTTTAATTGTTTTATTAAAACATGTGAAGCCTCCGTGGCTTAGGCGGCAGCACGCCGGCCTCTCACCGCTGGGTCCGTGGTTCAAATCTCGGTCACTCCATGTGAGATCTGTGCTGGACAAAACGGAGGCAGACAGGTTTTTTCCCGGGTACTCCGGTTTTCCCTGTCAAAATTTCATTCCAGCAACACTCTCCACTATCATTTCATTTCATCTGTCATTCATTTAATCATTGCCCCAGAGGAGTGCGACAGGCCTCGGCAGCCGGCACAGTCCATATCCTCGCCGCTAGATGGGGGCTTCATTCATTCCATTCCTGACCCGGTCGGAGACTGGAAGCAGGCTGTGGATTTTCATTTCATTAAAACATGTATCTAACGCCCGAGGTCAAGGAGATAAACTAATAAAGTTTGGTTTACAGAAACATTAGTCTTACACTTCCACAAGAAATAGTTGACATATCAGTGAAAGCTTAAACCATCTGCATCTTTGACATTATAAATTGTCCTTTTGCTAGGCGGTTAAAATACTGATCACTAACCTATAAATGGTACAAATGAAATATAAATTAAAAGTTTTGTACTCGCGCTAGCATCTCCATACCAGGTAAAGAGCGCAAAATATTTTTTTTCCAACCAACGCTAGCCAACTAATGTCTACCAAAATATTATGTGCACTCGAGTTTGAAGGTTGTTTGTGAAGTAACCAATAGACCTACATAAAATCCAGTAAAATCATCATTTTTGTCGCTCTATTTTACGTTAATTCATGTAGGTTTGGAATTTTTTATTTATATTTTCATATTTTTATCGCAGTTGGAACACAAAAACTGCCCGTTCTTAAGCGTGTTTCAACCATGCGTCACATTTAAGAATTATTATCTCACGAACTCGTCATCAGATCGAATCCAAATTTTATCACTATATACATTGGAATGTTGTATAACTGGGGTATTAATTTGAAAATTTTGTGTGTTCAAGAAACAAAGTTGTTACATTTTTGGAAGGTAACTTTAGTAATACATCGTACTCATTACGATATTCTTCGATGTAAAATCACAACGCGGCGAGAAGAAATTGCTTGTTATTCCGCCATGATGGTTTAAATCACAGATGAACTCCAACTGTAGAGGACAGACGTCTACGAAATGGTAGAAGCAAAACTCCGAACTCAAATACCCAACAGATGGCAGAACATGCTAGAGATCGACTCGGCACTCGATAGTGAACGGGAAATAAGAAATAATACAATAAAACCTGCCTAACCCGGACCCTTTATATACCGGAAACCTGGACAAAGGGAAAACAAAATTCGAAACGAAGTTATTTCGTATGTAAGATGACGCTGTAAACCGAAAAACTGCCTAACGCGGAAACGGAAAGAAATTCGGGAACTGTAGGCGTAAATAACCTGACTAAGACGGATTATCTTATCCGTAATACAAAGCTGTGTACAGTACTAAATTTTGAGCGTGACTGTACTTGCACCAAAGTTCTAGGACACATTAACGACTGAAGACATTCAAAGTGCTGCCGAAAACATCAGGTGCGACGTCATGGGAGAAATGGACGTTGACGATGGTGAAGGCAACGAAAGGGAGCTATAAATACACACTTTTGGAGAAGCGCTATCTGTTGTGAGCGACCTTCAGGAATTTGCAGCTTCCAAGAATGTTCCAGAACTCCTGGAGTTAATGCAGGATGCAAAGGAGATCATACAACGTTCTCTTGTAAAGAAGTCGCGACAATGCACTTTGAAAAACTTGTGAAAACAAAGAAACGAGCAGAGAAACGGAAATTTTTGTACGTACAGTAAGTTAAAAATACAGTGTAATACATGTGAACTGAGATCGAATGCAGAAATTTATAGTAAAATCGACAACTTTGAAGTGATGATCAGAAAACGGCGACTTCAGTTCTACGGACATATGGTCCGCATGGATTGCTCAAGGTTAAACAAACACATTTTTGATAAAATCTGGAACTATAAAGGACAATGAGGCTATGTAAAACAAATGAAAGAAGAACTTCAAAAATTCAAAATTACTGAAGAATAGAGTACAGAAAAAAAATTTTTGGTCTCAAAATTCTTGTCGGGGAGAAGAAAAATCTCAACAGAGGAGAATGGACTGCTGAAAGAAGAGCTGCACAGTCGACCAGGATGAAAGACTTCTGGAAGAGAAAGAAGGAAACTAGACCTATAAAGAAGTGATATTTGCGTGGTCCTTGTTGGCCTGTCCTCGGAGTATATACACACATCAAAAAAAGTTTTGCATCACCTCGGTTCCCAGATCTCCGGCATATAGACGTTGACTGTGTATATTGTATCCAAGATACAGTCCCTTTGACTGTTCATAGATGTCACTAAAACTGCTCAAAGATGTAAACAACCATGCATGAGCAGGGCCTATTAGACGGAGGGGGTACGACAGCCGATCAGTTCCAGTCATTCCACCAGGACGAAGGTACGCTGCTCATGTTGTCTGTAGTTCTACCATGCCTAGAAGGTCAATACCGCAGTTCGATCGCGTCCGCATTGTTACTTTGTGTCAAGAAGGGCTCTCAACAAGGGAAGTTTCCAGGCGTCTCAGAGTGAACCAAAGCGATGTTGTTCGGACATGGAGGAGGTACAGAGATACAGGAACTGTCGATGACAGGCCTCGCTCAGGCCGCCCAAGGGCTACTACTGTAGTGGATGACCGCTACTTACGGATTGCCGCTCGGAGGAACCCTGACAGCAATGCCACCATGTTGAATAATGCGTTTCGTTCAGCCACAGGACGTCGTGTTTCAACTCAAACTGTGCGCAATAGGCTGCATGATGCGCAACTTCACTCCCGACGTCCATGGCGAGGTCCAGCTTTGCAACCCCGACACCATGCAGCGCGGTACAGATGGGCCCAACAACATGCTGAATGGACCCCACGGAATTGGCATCACGTTCTCTTCACCGATGAGTGTCGCATATGCCTTCAACCAGACAATCGTCGGAGACGTGTTTGGAGGCACCCTGGTCAGGCTGAACGTCTTAGACACACTGTCCAGCGAGTGCAGCAAGGTGGTGGTTCCCTGATGTTTTGGGGTGGCATTATGTGGGGCCGACGTACGCCACTGGTGGTCATGGAAGGCTCCGAAACGGCTTTACGATACCTGAATGACATCCTCCGACCCATAGTGCAACCATATCGGCAGAATATTGGAGAGGCATTTGTCTTCATGGACGACAATTCTCGACCTCATCGTGCACATCTTGTGAATGCGTTCCTTCAAGATAACGACATCGCTCGACTACAGTGGCCAGCATGTTCGCCAGGCATGAACCCTATCGAACATGCCTGGGATATGTTGAAAAGGGCTGTTTATGGACGTCTTGACCCACCAACCACTCTGAGAGATTTACGCCGAATTGTCGTTGAGGAGTGGGACAATTTGGACCAACAGTGTCTTGATGAACTTGTGGATAGTATGCCACGACGAATACAGGCATGCATCAATGCAAGAGGACGTGCTACTGGGTATTAGAGGTAGTGGTGTGTACTGCAATCTGGACCACAAATGCTGAAAGTCTAGCTGTATGATGGTACAACATGCAATGTGTGGGTCTCATGAGCAATAAAACGAGCTGAAATGTTGTTTGTGTTGATCTCTATTCCCTTTGTATTTAAAGGTTCCGGAACTCTTGGAACCGAGGTGATGCAAAACTTTTTTTGATGTGTGTATATACATGTGAACCTATTTTATTTTTTATTTACAGACCTATATTTTAAATTATCAATTCATTGTAATACTATGCGATAATACAGTACTTCCTTGCAGTGTATTTTGTCTTATTAAAACTCAACCCTTTGTAAACTGAAACCTGTGAAAATGGAAAAATAATACCGGAACGATTGCGTTCCGCTTTAGGCAGATTTAACTGTAATAATAATAATAATAATAATAATAATAATAATAATAATAATCGTAGATCACCACAAACAATCTTCAACTTGAAGCAACCATGGCAGAACGACAGGAAAAGATTCCACTACCCCAGGCCCCAGTCAATAGATTGGATCCCTGTTCTGGTCATAGGATTCTGGGGGACCAGACATGTCATGTAGAGAAGGATCGGAGCTTCTCAAAACCTCTTCGACCTAAACGAAAGTGTTTCATAGGTACACTTAATGTGAACACTTTGCTTAAGCCTGGGAAACTCAAACATCTAACGAACACGCTTGATAAATTCAGCATCAAAATTTTGGCATTGCAGGAAACACGATTTACAGATGAAAATCACTTTGATTCTGAGAATTACAGGCTCTATAAAGGAAAACCTGCAGTGCAGATCAACACAGGACCAAGACAATTTGGCACAGGTTTTGCGGTTAGCAAGTCCGTTACAGATTCAGTAATTGATTTTACTTCACCATCAGAAAGACTCTCAACACTCTCAATAAAATCGGGAAACAAGGTATACACACTGATTAACGTGCATGCACCAACGAATGACTACAACAGGAAAGACCCTCAGGTAATAGAAGACTTCTGGGAACTTCTGGAGGAAATCACGAACAAAATTCCCAAACATCATGTCAAGATTCTACTGGGGGATTTTAATGGTCAGTTAGGAAAAGAAAAGAAATATAGGAGAATTACATGACCATACACTGCTCATAGCAGAACCAATAAAAATGGTGAACACCTTATAAGCTTCTGTCAAAATTTCAATCTCCAAATTATGTCAACACAATTCCAGAAGCCTACGCGTAAATTAACAACATGGATATCCCCCAATGAAACACTTGGAGAATTCCAGATTGACCACGTTGCTATCTCTAGAAGGAACGCTAAAGAAGTCCTTAATGTGAAAACCAGGAGAGGATTCTTTGACTCAGATCATCATTTACTACAAATCAAGGTAAAATTTCAACCCAACAGACGAAGGATAAGGGGAACCCAGCTTTTCCGAACTGATCCAGAATACCTTGAATTCAACAAGATGAACATCATTGAAGAAATCCGTCAAATGGATACCACGAGCTGGTCTGAACTTGCAGAGAAAATGAAACAAGCAATAATATTCGGCCAACCTCCGAGAAAGAGAAAACATAGGTGGTGGAACATCACATGCGATCATGCTATTGAATATAGGTTTAAAGCATGGAATAATTTCAATAGCCATAAAACAACAGAAAAATGGCAAGAATTTGTGCAGGTTCGGAGAAACACTTCTAAAATTATTCGCCGAGAAAAGCGCAATTATGATAATAATAGGCTAAATGAAATAGAACAGGACTTCACTAAGAACAACACCAGAAATTTTTACAAGACCTTTAGAGAAAATATAGCAGGCTTTCAACCCCCTAGTTTATGCTTCCAACGACCTGATGGATCTCTGGAAACAAATACGAGCAATAATTGTGAAATTCTAGCTAAATATTTCAGTACACTCCTTAATTGCGAAGCACCTTCTGAACAACTTCAATTTGCAAAACCAGTGCCCAACCTTGATTCACTTCCACCATCACATGAAGAAATAGTGGACATAATCAAGTCATTAAAAAACAATAGAGCCCCTGGTGAAGATGGACTTATTGCAGAAGTTTGGAAATTGGATCATGAACACATAACACCAAAAATTCACAGAATAATATCAGATGTCTGGAAAACAGAGAAAATCCCAAAAGAATGGAAGAGTGCTTTGATACACCCACTCCATAAGAAGGGAAGCAAAACTGATCCGAATAATTATAGAGGAATTTCGCTTCTTCCAGTCGCTTATAAAATTCTCTCTAAAGCTTTGCTGAATCGACTCGAGCCACAGGTGGACCACCATATTGGAGAATATCAGGCAGGTTTCAGGAAGGGAAGGTCCTGTATTGAGCAGATCTGGAACCTCAAGACCATACTGCACATCCGACGATGCAGGAACACTACAGTCACATTTGTGGATTTCAAAAAGGCTTACGATTCGGTTGACAGACAAACCTTGTTTAACAGACTAGAAGAATTAGGAGTTGACAGGAAGACGAGGGCCATCATCCAGGAAACATTATTGGGAACTACCTCAAAGGTGAAATTCATGGGAGAAATCTCTAACTCTTTTGCAATACATACTGGAGTTCGACAAGGGGATGGTTTATCACCACTCTTGTTCAACATCGTACTGGACAAAATCATCCCAGAATGGGAAAAGCATGTGAAAGGTATACAAATTGGAAAGGAGAAAGGGAAAAGAGTCACTGTGAAATGCTTGGCCTTTGCAGATGATCTGGCCATCTTAACAAACAACAAGGATGAAGCCATATTAGCGCTAGAGAAACTACATGAAATCTCCAGTAAAACGGGACTTGATATTTCCTATGAAAAAACACAGTATATGGATACCAAATCAACAGGAAACATCACCTTGCGAACGCAATATGGAAAAATCTCGCAGGTCACTCACTTCAAATATTTAGGAGAAGCCATCCAACCCACAGGATTGAACACAATTTCTAATGCAGATAGAATAGTAAAATTGCAGAAGGCGTACAAGCTGACATGGAATCATTATAACAAAAGAGCAGTATCTCGCAATGCAAAATTGCGCCATTATAACACAGTTGTCTTGCCTGAAGCCTTGTACGCGGCAGAAACAACCGTCATTAGAGGAATGACAAGAATTCATGATATTGAGAAACAGGAACGAAAAATTCTTAGGAAAATCCATGGCGCTGTTTTCCGTAATGGAATTTGGGTCAGGAGACCAACAAAGGAACTTTATGAAAATACTAGCTGAAGTACCCGTGCTTCGCTACGCGTCATAAATAAATTAAAATGTGAAAGTGACAGGTAAAACAGGGGATAGGCGAGGTGCTGCGCCGAGGGAGATTAAGGATGGAACATTTTGTCCAACTACACCGGTCGGCGTTGACCGTGTTTTATAGCACAAATTTAGGTTTTACTCGCTAACCGTTGGAGATACCTTTCGGATAGAAAATGTAATTTTAAACCTCGTATATGCTATCAAAAGTTTGCTATTTCTTAGCGTTCACTTTTTATTTGAAATGGAAATATGAAAGTTTGAAACCAAAGGGTGTAGTGACGTCACTAAAATGGTCGCCATAGTGCAAAGTATTGAAATCAAAAGTAGCCTATATGTTAACCAGTTAAATCAGCTACTTTCATGTAAAATTCATGTAAGTCGGACCAGTGGTACTTGCGTGATTGAGTAATACACAGACACACACCATCTCATTTTTAGCCTCGCTTCGCTCGCGTCATAGTCGTGTCATATTGTTATTCAATGACATGCAGGTTTAACCCCGTTAACACCCCTTTAGAACCTGAATATCCAAAAATCCCTCCTTAGTAGACATTTTCGACACACAACAAACATATCCCCTTCTTCTAACTTCAATAGTTTTGATTGGTCGATGAGAGTGAACATCCAAAAATCCTTCCTTAGTGGACGTTTTTATTCCAGAATTTCACCCCTCCCCATATGCCCCTTAAATTGGATTTATGAAAAAAAAAACGGTCGAACATCTACCTATTTTAATTATTTATTCATTTATTAATTTTTAAGGTGATTGGAACTCGGAGAAAATCAAACTCCTCGTCTACGTCGTTTAAGAGATACACGCTCCGTTCGGAATCTTTCAACCCCCACTTTTCATCCCTTTCACCTCATAATATACACCACATCGAAAAAACATTAGACATGTGTCAGCTTATTTTAAATGATTAGTATATATGCCAAGTATCACATACCCAAATGAAACCACTCATGAGATATTGTTATTCAATGAAATGCACGTTTACCCCCTTAACACCTCATTAGAACCTGAATATCCAAAACTCTTTCCTTAGTGGACGTTTTCGACATACCACGAACTTATCCCCAAAATTTCATGTTTCTAACTTCAATAATTTTTGCTGGGCGATGATGAGTGAGTGAGTCAGTCAGGACATTTTCTTTCATTAATATTTGAGAATTTCACCCCTCCCCAAGAACCCCTTAAATTGGATTTATGAAAAAAAAACGGTCGAACACCTATTTACTTATTTAAAGCTGTTTTCCCCCTGAGTTTGATACGTGAGTAAGTAAGTCAATCAGTTAGGACACCTACTTTCCTGTTCCCCCCCCCCCGAATTTCACTCCTCCCCATGGGCCCCTTAAATTGGATTTATGAAGAAATGGTCGAACACCTATTTACTTATTTTTAAGCTGCTTTTTCCGCTGAATTTCAATCGCCTATGTTGAATAAGAGATACAGTACACGCTCCGTTAAGAATCCTTCAACCCCCAATTTTCTCCCCTTTCACCTCATAATATACACCATATCGATAAACCCTTAGACATATGTCTGCTTATTTTAAATGATTAGTTTGTATGCCGAATATCACATCCCCAAATGAAACAACTCGTGAGATATTGTTATTCAATGAAATGCAAGTTTAACCCCCCTTAACACCCCTTCATAACATGAATATCCAAAAATCCATCCTTAGTGGACTTTTTCGACAAACAACGAACATATCCCCAAAATTTCAAGTTTCTAACTGTAATAGGTTTTTCTGGGGGATGATGAGTGAATATCCAAAAATCCTTCCTTAGTGGACTTCTTTCCCCAGAATTTCATCCCTCTCCATGAGCCCCTTAAATTGGATTATGAAAAAACGATCGAACACCTATCTACTACTTTTTCAATCTGATTTTTCTCCCTGAGATTCTTACTTTTTGCCTCTGTCTTTTAAGAGATACTTGCTCCGTTAAGAATCCTTCAACACTCACTTTTCACACATACACCTCATAATATACACCACATCGAAAAACCCTCAGACATGTGTCTTCTTATTCTTAATGATGAGTTTATATGCCTAGTATCGCATCCCAAAGGAAATCATTCGGGAGATATTGTTATTCAATTAAATGCAAGTCTACCCCCTTAACACCCCTTTAGAACCTGAATATCCAAAATTCCTTCCTTAGTGGACGTTTTCAACATACAACGAACATAGCCCCTTAATGTCATGTTTCTAACTTCAATAATTTTGGCTGGGGGATGATGAGTGAGTAAGTCAGGACATTTTCTTCCAATTATTTTTCAGAATTTCACCCCTCTCATGAACCCCTTAAATTGGATTTATGAAAAAAAAACGGTCGAACACCTATTTACTTATTTTTGAGCTGTTCTTCCCCCCTGAGTTTGATGAGTGAGTGAGTTAGGACACTTTCTTTCCTGTTTCCCCCCCCCCCCCAGAATTTCATCTCTCTCCAAGGGCCCCTTAAAATGGATTTATGAAAAAACGGTCGAACACCTATTTACTTATATTTTAAGCTGTTTTTTTCCGCCGAATTTCAAACTTCTCGCCTATGTCGTTTAAGAGATACACGCTCCGTTAAGAATCCCTCAACCCCAATTTTCACCCCTTTCACCTCGTAATATACACCTCATCGATAAACCCTTAGACATATGTCTGATTCTTTTAATGATTAGATTATATACCGAATATCACATCCCCAAAGAAACAACTCATGAGATATCGTTATTCAATGAAATGCACGTTTACCCCCTTAACACCTCTTTAAAACCCGAATAACAAAAATCATTCATTAGTTGACGTTTTCGATATACAGCGAACATATTCCCAAAATGTCATGTTTCTAACTTTAATAGTTATCGCTGGGCGTGACGAGTGAGTGAGTCAGACAGGACATTTTCTTTCAATTATTTTTACCAAAATATCACCCCTCCCCATGGGCCCCTTAAATTGGATTGATGAAAAAACGCTTGAACACCTATTAACTTATTTTTTAAGCTGTCTTTTTCCCCTGAGTTTGATGATTGAGTGAGTTAGTCAGTCAGTTAGGACACTTTCTCTCCTTTTTCCCCCCAGAATTTCACCCCACCCCATTGGCTCCTTAAATTAATTTATGAAAAAACGGTGGAACACCGACTTACTTATTTTTTAAGCTGATTTTTTTTTCGCCGAGTTTCAAATTTCTCGCCTATGTCGTTTAGGAGATAGGCCTACACGCTTCGTTAGGAATCCTTCAACCCCCAATTTTCACCCCTTTCACCTCATAATAATACACCACATCGAAAAACCCTTAGACACATGTCTGCTTATTTTTAATGATTAGTTTATATGCCGAGTATCACATCCACAAATGAAACCACTCGTGAGATATTGTTATTCAATAAAATGCAGGTTTAACCCCCTTAAGACCCCTTTAGAGCCTGAATATTCAAAAATCCTCCCTTAGTGTATGGTTTTGACAAACAACGAACATATCCCGAAAATGACATGTTTCCAACTTCAATATTTTTGGCTGGGCGATGATGAGTGGGTGAGTGAGTCAGGACATTTTCTTTCAATTTTTTTCTTCAGAATTTTACCCCTCCCGATGAACCCCTTAATTTGGTTTATCAAAAAAACTGTCGAACACATATAAGTTATACTTATTCTAAGCAGTTTTTCCCCCTGAGTTTGAAGAGCGAGTGAGTCAATCGGTTAGGACACTTTCTTTCCTGTTTTTTTTTTTTACACAGAATTTCACCCCTCGCCATAGGCCCTTAAAATTGGATTTATAAAAAAAAACGGTCAAACACCTATTTACTTATTTTTTATGCTGATTTTTTCCCGCTGAGTTACAAACTCCTCGCCTATGTAGTTTATGAGATACAGGCTCCGTTAGGAATCTTTCAACCCCCCACTTTTCACCCCTTTCACCTCATAATATACACCACATCGAAAAACCCTCAGACACATGTCTTCTTATTTTTAATGATGAGTTTATATGCCGAGTATCACATCCCCCAGTGAAACCAATCGGGAGATATTGCTATTCGATGAAATGCAGGTCTACCCCCTTAACACCCCTTTAGAACCTGAATATCCAAAAATCCTTTCTTAGTGGGCGTTTGCGGCCCTTGAGTAAGCTGCATACCAAATTTCATTCCAATCCGTTGGGTGGGTTCTGAGATTTCGTGATGAATGTGTGAGTGAGTGAGTGAGTGAGTGGTATTTGACAAATATCTAGTAGATAGTGTCAAGTCTTTGTTATGCTATACTCGGTTGACAGTGCTGTGTGAGCAGTTGAGTAACTAACGGGATTTCAAGTAAAGATCCTCATTTTCTATACCGGTAGTGCAGAGCGCAACTCGGATCCATTCGGCCGTGTCTCGACTTGAGCTATGTTGCCATGGAAACTATCTACCTTGCCATTCCTTCGTGAGTATTAGCCTACTTTCGATTTTTGCAAAAAATGAAAGTAGACTTATGAGATCAACACAGGGCGAAAAAAGTGTGTCTGTCTGTGTGTGTGTATGTGTGTGTGTGAGTCTGTGTGTGTGTGTGTGTGTATGTGTGTGTGTGAGTCTGTGTGTGTGTGTGTGTGTCTGTGTGTGTGAGAGTGTGTGTACTCTGAATGTCTGTCCCCCCCTATCAATTCGAACACGGTGAATGCGAATTGAACGAAATTTGGTACAGAGGTAGCACTAGCAAAGGACACCTCAGTGTCATGTTTTATATCGCCGCCATCTTGACAGAAACGTAATGGCGGCCACACAAATGTTCAAAGCTTAAATCAAATTACGACTAACCTAATCATCCGATCTCTACCAAATTTTGCAACAAGATACCTTTATGGGGGGAGCATCCTTTGACCAAACTAACAGGTCATCAGCGTAATAGTTTGCGGATGGCGGCCATCTTTGTGTGAAAATCTATTCCCCCTATTAATTCGAACACGGTGCAACCGAATGGAACGAAATTTGGTACAGAAGTAGAACTAACAAAAGGCACCTTAGGGTCATGTTTTATATCGCCGCCATCTTGACGGAAACGTAATGGCGGCCACACAAATGTTTAAAGCTTAAATCAAATTAAGATTAACCTAATCATCCGATCTCTACCAAGTTTTGCAACAACATACCCTTATAGAGGAAGCATCCTTTGACCAAATGAATAGGTCATTAGCCTAATAGTTTGCGGATGGCGGCCATCTTTATGCCAAAATTGATTCCCCCTATTAATTCGAACACGGTGGAACCAAATGGAACGAAATTTGGTACAGAGGTAGCACTAGCAAAGGGCACCTCAGTGTCATGTTTTATATCGCCGCCATCTTGACTGAAACGTAATGGCGGCCACACGAATGTTCAAAGCTTAAATCAAATTACGATTAACCTAATCATCCGATCTCTACCAAATTTTGCAACTACATACCTTTAAGGAGGGAGCATCCTTTGACTAGTCTAATAGGTCATTCGCCTAATAGTTTGCGGATGGCGGCCATCTTTATGTCAAAATTGATTCCCCCTATTAATTCGAACACGGTGGAACCGAATGGAACGAAATTTGGTACAGAGGTAGCACTAGCAAAGGGCACCTCAGTGTCATGTTTTATATCGCCGCCATCTTGACTGAAACGTAATGGCGGCCACACGAATGTTCAAAGCTTAAATCAAATTACGATTAACCTAATCATCCGATCTCTACCAAATTTTGCAACTACATACCTTTATGGAGGTAGCATCCTTTGACCATTCTAATAGGTCATTCGCTTAATAGTTTGCGGATGGCGGCCATCTTTGTGTCAGAATCGATTCCCCCTATTAATTCAAACACGGCGAAACCGAATGGAACGAAATTTGGTACAGAGATAGCACTAGCAAAGGGCATCTCAGTGTCATGATTAATATCGCCGCCATATTGACAGAAACGTAATGGCGGCCACACAAATGTTTAAAGCTTAAATCAAATTACGACTAACATAACCATCCGATCTCTACCAAACTTTGCAACAACATACCTTTATGGAGGGAGCATCCTTTGACCAATCTAATAGGTCATTAGCCTAATAGTTTGCGGATGGCGGCCATCTTTATGTCAAAATTGATTTCCCCTATTAATTCGAACACGGTGGAACCGAATGAACGAAATTTGGTACAGAGGTAGCACTAGCAAAGAGCACCTCATATTCATGTTTAATAACCCTATAGCATGTTGTATTTCAACAAGCTACTACAACCAACATTCAATCATACTCCTTGAAAAGGACAAGAGTTATAACAATACCCATGCATTTAGGAGAAAGTAGGCTATATGTTCTTTACTGAACATCTTGTTTTATGATTTGATTAGCATGTGCTTGAGTGCAAAAGGGCCGAAATCAGAAGAATGAGAAAGACTATCGAAAATTCATGTAGCCAGCGGTTCCTTCTGGGTCCTAAACTATGTGTATGCAAAATATGGTTGAGATTGGTGGAACGGTGTAGATTTGTATACGGAACCAACATATATACATACATACAGACTTTCACTTTTATATATTAGACAGACACCATTGTAGATAAATTTAGGAAGAGACGTCTGCAGTTCTATGGACACATATATAGGATGGATGAGAACAGACTCACTAAGAAGATTTTCAATATCGTGAATGCAAGTAAATTAAAGACCAGTTGGATTAAAGAAGTACATGAAGACATGGAATTACTTAAAATCTCTGAAGACGACATTAAGGACAGAGAACAATTTAGAAATAAAATCAGAAACACGAAAATTGTACAAGTTTCAAGGAAAGATACATCAGGGAAAAAATGGACAGAGGAAAGGAAGAAAAAGCACAGTGAACTAATGAAGAGGTTTTGGGAAGAAAAGAAGAGAGGAAAAGGAAGTGAAGCTGTGATTGGCTCAAGTTCTCACGCTCTCCTGAAGGGGAATAATCGGAAATAATAATAATAATAATAATAATAATAATAATAATAATAATAATAATAATAATAATAATAATAATAATAATAATTAAAAGTGCGATGTCCATAGACCCAGCCGCTGCCACCCGTCAATAAGCGAGCGGCTTAATGAAACAAGATATTAAAATATCGTCTTGAACGGTAATAAAACATTGTCGTAATTGAAGTTTTGCTATGTCACAGCTCCTTTTGTCTGTTCCTCGTTAGGCGTGACAGTTCCCTAAGTAACAGCGTTGTGTTTATAAAGTCAGTATTTCCCCTCAACGTCTCACTAAAGCAGCTGAGTTAACAGTCTTCATAGGGACACTTCCCACGCTTCGATATTGTGGCACTTACCTGCACAGCCAGGACTCCACCTCTCTAAAAAGAGAGAAAATAATTCTTCTCAAAAATAAGCATTTTTAGCCTATTAGCCTACTTTCGATTTTTGCAAAAAATGAAAGTAGACTTATGAGATCAACACAGGGCGAAAAAAAGTGTGTCTGTCTGTGTGTGTGTGTATGTGTGTGTGTGAGTCTGTGTGTGTGTCTGTGTGTGTGTGTGTGTGTCTGTGTGTGTGTGTGTGTACTCTGAATGTCTGTCCCCCCCTATCAATTCGAACACGGTGAATGCGAATTGAACGAAATTTGGTTCAAAGGTAGCACTAGCAAAGGACACCTCAGTGTCATATTTTATATCGCCGCCATCTTGACGGAAACGTAATGGCGGCCACACAAATGTTCAAAGCTTAAATCAAATTACGACTAACCTAATAATCCGATCTCTACCAAATTTTGCAACAACATACCTTTATGGGGGGAGCATCCTTTGACCAAACTAATAGGTCATCAGCGTAATAGTTTGCGGGTGGCGGCCATCTTTGTGTGAAAATCGATTCCCCCTATTAATTCGAACACGGTGCAACCGAATGGAACGAAATTTGGTACAGAGGTAGTACTAACAAAAGGCACCTCAGTGTCATGTTTTATATCGACGCCATCTTGACGGAAACGTAATGGCGGCCACACAAATGTTCAAAGCTTAAATCAAAATTACGACTAACCTAATCGTCCGATCTCTACCAAATTTTGCAACAACATACCTTTATGGGGGGAGCATCCTTTGACCAAACTAATAGGTCATCAGCGTAATAGTTTGCGGGTGGCGGCCATCTTTGTGTGAAAATCGATTCCCCCTATTAATTCGAACATGGTGCAACCGAATGGAACGAAATTTGGTACAGAGGTAGTACTAACAAAATGCACCTCAGTGTCATGTTTTATATCGCCGCCATCTTGACGGAAACGTAATGGCGGCCACATAAATGATCAAAGCTTAAATCAAATTACGATTAACCTAATCATCCGATCTCTACCAAATTTTGCAAAAACATACCTTTATAGAGGAAGCATCCTTTGACCAAATGACTAGGTCATTAGCCTAATAGTTTGCGGATGGCGGCCATCTTTGTGTGAAAATCAATTCCCCCTATTAATTCAAACACGGTGAAACCGAATGGAACGAAATTTGGTACAGAGGTAGCACTAGCAAAGGGCATCTCAGTGTCATGTTTCATATCACCGCCATATTGACAGAAACGTAATGGCGGCCACACAAATGTTCAAAGTTTCAGTTAAATTACGACTAACATAACCATCCGATCTCTACCAAACTTTGCAACAACATTCCTTTATGGAGGGAGCATGCTTTGACCAATCTAATAGGTTATTAGCCTAATAGTTTGCGGCTGGCGGCCATCTTTATGTCAAAATTGATTCCCCCTATTAATTCGAACACGGTGGAACCGAATGGAACGAAATTTTGTACAGAGGTAGCACTAGCAAAGGGCACCTCAGTGTCATGTATTATATCGCCGCCATCTTGACTGAAACGTAATGGCGACCACACGAATGTTCAAAGCTTAAATCAAATTACGGTTAACCTAATCATCCGATCTCTACCAAATTTTGCAACTATATACCTTTATGGAGGGAGCATCCTTTGACCAATCTAATAGGTCATTCGCCTAATAGTTTGCGGATGGAGGCCATCTTTGTGTCAAAATCGATTCCCCCTATTAATTCGAACACGGTGGAACCGAATGAACGAAATTTGGTACAGAGGTAGCACTAGCAAAGGGCACCTCAGTGTCATGTTTTATATCGCCGCCATCTTGACGGAAACGTAATGGCGGCCACACAAATGTTCAAAGCTTAAATCAAATTACGATTAGCCTAATCATCCGATCTCTAGCAAATTTAGCAACAACATACCTTTATGGAGGGAGCATCCTTTGACCAAACTAATAGGTCATCAGCGTGATATTTTGCGTATGGCGGCCATCTTTGTGTGAAAATCGATTCCCCTTATCAATTCGAACACGGTGAAACCGAATGGAACGGCATTTGGTACAGAGGTAGCACTAGCAAAGGGCACCTCAGTGTCATGTTTTATATCACCGCTATCTTGACGGAAACGTAATCGTGGCCACCAAAATGTTAAAAGCTAAAATGTAATTACGACCAACCTAATAATCTAGTCTCTACCAAATTTTGCAACACCATATCTTTATGTGGGAAACATATTCAGACCAAACTGCAAGAACATCAGCCCAATAGTTTGCAGATGGTGGCCAAGTATGTGTGCCAATCGATTCCCCCTATCAATTCAAACACGGTGAAACCGAATTGAACGAAATTTGGTACAGAGATAGCACTATCAAAGGGCACCTCATATTCATGTTTAATATCCCTATAGCACGTTGTATTTCAACAAGCTACTACAACCAACATTCGATCATACTCCTTGAAAAGGACAAAGAGTTATAACAATACCCATGCATTTAGGAGAAAGTAGGCTATATGTTCTTTACTGAACATCTTGTTTTACTTTATGAAATATAGACTTATGAGATCACATTTTCTCCGCACCTGTGTGTGGATGTCTGCGTGTCCCTAATCTCTACTTACTATAAAACAATGTCCCCGATTCTTGGATGTCAAGAGTAATCTCGAGAACCAATGGATGGATTTTAATGAGGATTTCACCATTCTGTAAAGGATATTAAGAGGACGGTTTATGTAGAAGATTATTTATTTATGATCAAAGAAAGCCAAGCAGTAACGATTTCAGTGAAAAGGTCGAAAAAGAAACTTGGCGTCCGTGCGCTTTTTAAGCTTACGCTGGGCAAACCGTTAAAATATGTATATACTATGAGTGTAAGAATTGTTCAGCATGAAGAGTTCTACAAAGAAGTCCACGAGAGCATATCTCTATCTTCGGTACATCGCCCATTATAAGTGCTTTTTACGTTTTCATTTCTTCCGACAATCTCCATTAAATTACTGAGGCGACAGTTTACGAGCTATTTTCTTCATTTCCGGTGTGAAATTTTCGTTATCGTTCAGCAAAATACACAGTCAAGTTAAGATTGAACGGAAGGGGGATTTGTGTTTCATGCGCCTCGCCATTCTTAAATTACGTCTGACAAGGATTCGTTGCACATGCATCTCTCTGATAATATAATTAATAGTCCAGTCAGGATTTTAACCCATCATGCTGAGACATAAAACGGATATAGGTCGTAGTTCATTGACATCGAAAGAAAAGCGCTTATCACGTAATGCATTCATAACTGTTCCCGGGAGAAGCCGGGGTGGGTTGCTAGTAAAATATAAATGGCTGGAGCGATTTGAATGAAACATTTTTAGGACTTACTACTGCCTAGACTGACCTCGACCGTGTCTCTTATATATTTTAATAAGTGTCACCAATCCAACAAGGTGGATATTCGTAAAACTTTGGGGACATGTAAAAAAAGGAAGGTATAGGGGCCTACGTAATATTACGTGACTGTTCTGAAGGGGAGTAGCAGCCTTACAGAATTAATCAATTCTTTACTTGTCGTATAGACAGTGAAGACATTGATAATATTAGAGCCAACTAATGGCTAAGCTGCGTTTAGCTGCATGGCTGAAAGCAACGGGAAACTATAGTCTAATGATCTTCCTGAGAATATGCAGCTCCATATGCATAATTATATGTAACGATAGCCTCCTCTTTTGTAAAATCTCAATCCGAGGGAAGCTAGTCCCGCGTTTGGATCTCCGGGTGAGGAATACTCGAGAGAGGGTTGATATCACAGAGGAAATCTGATATTCTACGGATCGGAGCGTGGAATGTTAAGGCGGGTCCAGACTTGTTGGTATCACCGTATCGTATCCCCGTTGCGTGTCAGTGTGGACGGTATCACGTGTCATCAATCCGTTGCAAAATGTTGATACGGTGATACGCAACGGCTTGTTCGCTCACTTGGTGGTCTTTTGCCGTCGCTTCAAAGGGACGACACACAGTGCAGAAGTGCTGATCTGGACGTGAAAGCGTTGCATCCACTGCCGTCTCGATCCTCACTGCCTGCTCTATGCTACTAGTTTAACATAGGAAGACGAGAATACAAATGATATGTGAAGTCACCGCAGTGGCGCAGTCAGAGGTGCACCGTCTTTGCGGGGTATGTGGTGTGTTGAATTCTGTCATTAATGCTTCGTTAAAGTGTTATTATTGTGATGAAAGTTGATTTGCTTTGTGCAAATACCAAATATATTTGTTCTCTTCGGTTCGTGAAAGTGATATTATGTACAGAACTGAGAAATTAATTAAGATTGTTGTGGTGAAGGATATTGTATGCGTGTATGTCTGCCATCTATTGGAAAATCTTTGACTCCGCCTCTTCGCGAAAAGCAGTGCATAGAGCAGGCAGTATAACAGTCATCGCCAGAGAGCGTGAAATTGGGAGATTCAGCTTATTTCTTCCCGTTGAATTGATTTGATACGGGTTCCGGATACGCAATGCATGGATGATAAGGTGGAAGAAAATTCTCGCGTTGAAACGTATCGTATCACCGGCTGATACGCAACGAAGATACGACACTGGGATACGGATTAAGTCTGGACCCGGCCTCAGATGTCTGATAGATTACCTCGGTTGTAGGGTGTGGTAGCTGTGTAGACATGAAACTATTAGTTCAGGACAGGGAGGCATGGGTAGCTGCTACAAACCAGTCGAGGCATGGATAGCTGCTAAAAACCAGTCGAAAGACTGAAGACCCAAACATACAATTTAAAAAAAGGATAGATGAAGGGTGAGAGCCCCCACACGCACTCACGTAAGGATATTTGGAGATATCAAATCCTTGAGTTGGCGGCTTCGGTGGCGTAGTTGGTAGCATGCTGAGCTTCTATGCCCAAGGTCGTGGGTTCAAACCCGGCCAATTTTTTAAGAGCATTAAATATCCTTCAGTATGCCTTCCTTCGGAGGGGAAGTAATGCCGGCGGTCCCATGTTATACATTAATGGCATGATAAAGAACCTTCCACTAATTACACTTGTGTGAAGCTAAATTATTGGTTAGATTTGACTGACGCTCTTAGAACTCAGCAATTCTTCTAGATTTGTGCCGTGTCTTGTGTGGCTCATCGGCGGGATCTTGGTGTCCCCGCCCGGATCCCCACAGGAGTAACGAACTGCGCGCTATCTCTCTGTATATAGAGTGCAACTGCACCACTTTACTGCGAGAACTAAAAGCTGAAGCAGCCATAACCTCCCTATGAAGGCTTCCAAAAAGATGGTATATTGGCTTTCACGGCCAGTGAATTAAAACTCAGCAATTCTTCTAGGTTTGTGCCGTGTGCCGGGATACCAAGAGCCCGCCGATGAGCCAGCTTGGTGTCCTAGGCGAAACCCCACACAAGACACGGCACAAACCTAGAAGAATTGCTGAGTTTTATTTCACTGGCCGTAAAAGCCAATATACCATCTTTTTGACGCTCTTAGTTTCCAACGTTCGTCGCCAGGAGCCGACTGCGATGCCATCTAGTAGCCAATTCCGCAAGCTAGATGTCGTGGACGGTATCATTTTTGGTAGCAAAAGTAGGAACTACTTAAAATTATTTTCTGCAGTCCTTAATTGAATTAAAACAGATAACACGCATTACTACAGCCAAAACAATTAATACCAGTGTTATCAGACGGATTCTACACACACCCAAAGTACACGGGGCTATATGACCGCGTAGTCGCAGCATCTAAACCAGGGAACCAACCAACTTAGGATAGATGAAGCGTGAGAGCCCACACACGCACTCAAGTAAGGATGTTTGGAGACAAAAAATCCTTGAGCAGGTGTGGCGCATTGGTGAGTTCCTGTTACTATAGTCCCATGCACTTCTTCACCGTGTTGCATACAATCTGCAGCGTTGCGCATGTGCAGTTCTCTCGGCTTACGATTGGCCGGTGAACATGACTCCAGGTAATAACCGAGTTGATAATAATTAGCATTGCATTATAATCCGAATTTACCGGTGCGTTATCTGGTCATAATTAGCATTAGGACAGATGAGTTGGCGAATGAATAACATCAACGTTGTATTGTAGCATTTCCCTCTACTGATTATTGTAATATTAATCCTGAATTATTACATCTAACAGTTAATTATTATTGATTGAAACCTCATTCTCCGGAGTGTGTATTGCTTCATTTTATAAGCGATGGAGTAAAAAGTTTGACATTTCGAAGATGATTGGAATGAAGTATAGGGGGTGATCTGCATTAGATACAGAAACTAGACGCCAGTTATTTGAGCCGAAGGACATGTGACAGAATCTGGTGTTCAGAAAGGTGCAAGGCGAGGCTGCAACTTATCATCCATAGTTTTCAATCTGTGTATTGAAAAAGCAATGAAGGAAATTAGAGAAAAATTTAAAGAAGGAGTAAAGGTTCAAGGAGAAATAATTACAAATCCAAGATTTGTTGATGACATAGAATTAGTTTTTTAAATGACTGCCTGCGTGGCTCAGCGGTAACGTTCTCGCTTGCTGGGCCCTAGGTTGCAGGTTCGTATCCTGGCGCAGTCAGCTGGCATTTGAGGGTGCGCAAATGCGAGGGAGCCGTGTCAGTAGATTTACTGGCAAGTAAAAGATCCCCTTCGGGGCAAAATTCCGGCACCCAGGCGTCTCTAAAAGCCACAGTAGTTAAAAGGGACGTAAAACCAATAACATTATTTATTAGTTTTTAAATGGTAGGCCTACGTACTGTGTCTCGAGGAAATAATTGCATGATGAATGTCAAACAAAAATAATGGGATGCAGCCAAAATAAATTAGAAACCCCTATGGACGTCAAATTGGTAGCTAAAGGAAGTATGACCTTCTGTTACTTAGGAAGCAAAATAACCAGTGATGGACGAAGCAAAGTATTTTTCACATATTCCAGTGATTGGAATGATTTTGTGTTGATCGACTGAAAGCTAGAATATTAAATCCTACACACACCCAAGTTCAAGGGGTTAAATATCTACGATGTCGCAAGTTCCTGAATGAATCATGAACAATGAACTGCCACAAGAAGCTAACAAATTGAGGGGTAGATGACTTTTCTGTTCTGTTCTTTAAAACAACAACTAACTTAACTAAACTAACATTCACTTTGATGTTTTAAAAGTATCTGAAGGGCAGCCAGTCAAATTGTTGAACAGTTTGCCGGTATATTGTCAAAACAAATCAAATTGTAAAGTGGCCAAGTTCACAACTTACCTACGAGATACACACACGGAGGCATATCTCAGAATGGTTGGTTCCTTAGTTTAGGGTCTGCGACAACACGGTCATGTAGCCCCCGTGTACTTTGGGTGTGTGTAGAATCTGTCTGATAACCGGTGTTAATTGTGATGGCTGTATTGGTGTGTGTTATCTGTTTGAATTCAAGTTTAATCAATACCCAGACGAAATAATACAAGCAGCTTTAGAGGAAGAAACAGCAGGAATGAAAGTTAATGGAAAAATAATAAGCAACTTAAGATTTGCAGATGACACGTTGTTATTCGCGGAAAGTCTACAAGATTTACAGCGACTGACTAACAAAGTCGTGGAGGCAAGTGAACAATGGGGATTAACACTTAATGTCAGTAAGACACGTTTTATGGTAGTATCACGAACACAATATCAAGAGAGCTTGATAATCAATGGGGAGACAGTACAGAAAGTGACAAAGTACAAGTATTTAGAAACAAATGTGAACTGTTACATTGGCTGTACTGAGTAGATAAAGTCCAGGATCGGTCAAGCCAGAAATGCATTCTATAAAATGAGGAGAGTGTTCTGTAGCAGAGACCTTAATTTACATCTAAAAATTAGACTTCTGATATGTTATATCTTCTCCACCTTGTTCTATGGAGTGGAGACCTGGATCACAAAGAAAAGAGAAATGGTCAGATTGGAGGCATTTGAGCTATGGACGTACAGAAGGAGACTGAGGATGAGTTGGAAAGAAAAGGTCACCACCGATGAGGTGATGAGGCGGATGGGAAAGAGAAAGGAAATATTTAATACTGTCTAAATTAGAAAACTGCAGTATCTGGGTCATGTGATGAGAGGAGAGAAATATCATCTGATGCAGCTGGTCATTCTAGGAAAGTTACAAGGCAAAAGAAGACCTGGAAGAAGACTCATTTCTTGGATCGATAATCTGAAAACTTGGTTCAATTGTTCCACTATTGAGTTGTTTCGTGCTGCATCATCTAAAGCAAGAGTCTCTAAGATGGTTGCCAACCTCCTGAGAGGAGTTGGCACATAAAGAAGAAGAAGAAGGGCTGCAGACAATAATTTCAAGTAGTTCCTACTATAGCTACCAAATGCTAGCTACCGTCCACGACACCTAGCGTGTGGGCTTGGCCACTAGATGGCATCGCAGTCAGCACCTGGTGGCAAACGTTGGAATAGAGCGTTATCAATTCTAACCTACACATTTTGGCTTCACTTATGTGTAGTTAGTGTTAGGTTCTTTTTAATGCCATAGATCTATGACTTGGGACCGCCGGCTTTACTTCCCCTCCGAAGCAAGGCCTGCAGATTGTGAGGGATTTTTAACGCTCTTAACATATCTCAGAATAATGACAGAAAATGACTTAAGCCCAAGACCGAACTAGTAAACTTGCAAGTCAATAGTCTTGTCATTTATAACCAAGTGGTTATACAAACACTTTTTCATATGACTTTTAGTTGCAACTAGCAACCCGTGCCGGCTTCGCCCGGGAACAGTTATGAATGCATTACGTGATAAGCGCCTTTATTTTCGATGTCAATGAACTGCGACCTATATCCGTTTTACGTCTCGGCATGATGGGTTAAAATCACTGACTGGACTATTAATTATATTATCATGGAGAAGAATAATTCTCGTCAGACGTAATTTAAGAATGGCGAGGTGCATGAAACTCAAATCCCCGTTCCGTCCAATCTAAAAACACTTAAAATAGCCGATGTATTGAAGATAGAGATATGCCCTCGCGGAATTTTTTTGTAGAACTTTTCATGCTGAACAATTCTTACACTCATAGTATACTGATATTTTTAACGGTTTGCCCAGCGTAAGCTTAAGAAGCACACAGACGCCAGGGTTTTCTCCAACTTTTTCACTGAAATCGTTACTGATTGGCTTCCTTTGATCATAAATACATTATTTTCTACAAAGATCTTCCTGGAGATATCCTTTACAGAATGGTGAAAGCCACATCAAAATCCATCCAGTGGTTCTCGAGATTACCCGTGACATCCAAGAATCGGGGACTTTGTTTTATACTAACTAGAGATTATGGCAACGGATAGTTCATATTTCAGTTGATCTCAGTTATATAGAAGTTTATTACCTGGTCTGTAATATCTGTAGATATTTTGTTGACTCGGAGAGACGGGATTGCCATGACTCATTGGTGCATGCGCAAATTGCGGTGGTCAATTGCCAGGGGACATGATACACTGCACATGTGGGCCATATTATTTACAGTGTAGCTGACCCGTGAGTGAGCTTGATGATCACTTCATCATCATTATACCTGGGGGTAAATAGAATTGACAAGCGGACAAGCAGCCTGGTGTGGTCTGACCAAGATACCTGAAGCCAAGCAACAACAACAACTCACTGCGCTTGGTTGATTAAATCTCGAAGAAATGCCATTTAAATATTTTAAATTCACTTGGCCGCCATGTTGGTTTTGTTCTTACCTTGTTTTATCATATTAAATGATCTTGTCGACTTCGTCGTTACGCTGGGGTCTGGCGGTACGTTACGGTGACGGGACGAAATTTACCTAGATGCACTGAGGTGTGTGACGTCATAGTACCGCTTGGTGCATGTGTTCCCCGACAATCTCTACTTCGTTAGTATAAGACAAAAATCGCCGATTCTTGGATGCCACGGGTAATCTCGAGAAGCACTGGATGGATTTTGATGCGGCTTTCACCATTCTGTAAAGGATATCTCGAGGAAAGATTCTGTAGAAAATAATTTATGTATGATGAAAGGAAGCCAAGCAGTAACGATTTCAGTGAAAAAGTCGAAAACAAACTTGGCGTCGGTGCGCTTCTTAAGCTTACGCTGGGCAAACCGTTAAAACTATCAATATACTATGAGCGTAAGAATTGGTCAGCATGAAAAGTTCTACAAAAAAGTCCGCGAGAGCATATCTCTATCTTCAATACATCGCCAACTATAAGTGTTTTTAGACTGGATGGAAGGGGCACGTCATCCAGCCATCTCCCTCCGCACGCTTGACCTTGCTTTGCCCTTGGTTTGCACTTGCCGTTCGCGAGTAATTTGAAACAAGGTAAAGTATTATAAAGCAAGATAAGTATTATGCAGATAATTTTGTAACATGTCAAGAGCCTTTCTGGCATTTTTCAGCATTTGTTGCATTTAAAATGATACAAAGTCTAGTCTTTCAGACTGACTGTCACTTTTTTAGGCATCACATAGCCGAACTTAACTGAGTATTCTCTATCATCGTACGAAACTTCAGGGTGGTATCAGTAATAGTTTCGGAGTTATAGAATGCTGGTGAAAAATTTCGCACAGTCGCCATGTTGGATTGGTGACACGTTTAAACATTTGATGGGCACGGTCGGGGTCGGACTAAATAGTAGACTACTATGTCTTTACCTAGTTTCATTGAAATAGCTCCAGTCGTTTAGATTTTAATAGGGGGACATACACATATACACACACACACAGACACGGACAAAAGGTGATCTCATAAGCCTTAATTTTTTTTCATAAATGAAACTAGGCTGAAATAGACTGTCAAAGGTTGCTACATTCTTTTGCCAAGTGCGAAACATGGCAAACAATAAAACTATATTTGAATTTGGAGTCCGTCTCCCAGAGAGACGATGTCACTTGATCAAACAACTTCCTGAAAGACGGTTCGCGGTTCTAGGGTAACGGCAAATTAAATATTTCATGATTTCATGTATCAATAAAACCGTATTACTTAAAATTAGTTTCCTAATGTACTCTCTCATCCTCCAGGGGAGCCACTGAACTATCCACCGTAAGGCTTATTAAGGGAACTATGTAAAACAATATTTAATTACTGTACTTCAAATAACAATAAAACGATCTTAAATAAAATGAATTTCCAAACTTCATTTTCATTGCCCAGTGAAGCCACTCCACTCACAGAAAATGTATTAAAAAGCTGCATGGTTTATTAAGCAAAATCCATACTATTAATTAAAATCGTACAAAACACCCGAACAATATATTAATTAATTTCTCATTTCATAAGTTAGTTCAAAATCAAATTATTGCGGTCTCATGAGTGGCTTGCTTGACTGGGTCACGCCCATTGTTTTTTTTTCAGCTGCTGTGTTTGCAGCAAGTGATTGATGTGTTCATCTTGGTTCGCAACAGAAACCGCAGATTCCATTATAATACCCAACATTGTGTACACTGACATTCTGTAAAATACATAGGTTTTTCTATGTATGAATTAATGTAGTTTGCTTTGCGCTCGTTTTTTTAAATGAATTACATACGTTTCCAATAACAACTATATCCTCTTCTGTAATGAAATTTGTGTTCACATTTCATTGGCCTTACGCTCGGGCTCATTCGTATATCAAAACGTGATTGGGCTTCGAAGGATCATGCATGTCCATGAACAACTGTTTATGGATCAGGGTTTCTCACAAGGGAATTACCAGGTAAGACAGGTCGAAACCTATCATGAAACTTTGTGGACGCAATCGTTGTACTATAAGAGGAAAATGTGCGGAAAATCAGCCGCTAGATTGAACTGCAAGACTCCAAAATCATGTGGCCGCTACACCACGAGGTGTTCAACTTAATAACTAACTTCTTAGGCATATCTCCAATACATTAAATAAGCAAACCGGCAAAGCGTAAGCGACAGCAACTACTTTTATACGAAATTAATGGAAAAACAAGAAGTTCCGTGACGAACTAAAGGACCTTCTTTTCTTAAAATTTAAGTTTCATGCCAATGACCTAACTAGAATAATGACGAAATTAAGTTGGTAATAACGAGATTTCTAGGCAACAATGTCATGCATGTGTTGGTCAGAAATAATCTGAAATATTATGACCTCTTGTTGTGCCAATTTTGGATGAAATCTATTTGTTAGTATGGAAGTTACATGTATTTTAAAATTGGACCTATCTGCAGGCTTAGAGTCATGTTGGCAGCAGTGATGTATATTAGTTTCCCCAAATTAATATAGAATGTCAGCTACTATACGTGTGCAAATTTTAAAGCTGTTGGCTTACATACTTTCTGAGAGCATTTATTAACAGTTGGCAGCCCTGGTGGCTTTTAAGAATACGGTCAGTCATGTCTGTTTATGTACACATAGTACATACGAAATTTGGTTGAAATCCAATTGATAGTGTAGATGTTATATGCATTTAAATATTGGATATATCAGCAGGCTTAGAATCATTTTGGCAACACTGCCATACATGGCCTCCTGGAAATTAAACTGAAATATTATTATCTATATGTGTGCCCATTTTGGAATAGCTCCCATGCATACCTTCCAAGATATCCAACATGGAGCAAAAAATTCAATTGCGGTTTTTCAGCAGTTGGTAGCACTGACATAATTTTCAAATATGGGCTTGAAATATTCAGGTATAGATATTTACTCATGCCAAATTTGGATTCGATTGCTACAGCCGTTTAGGAGTTGATAGGGTGGGGGGCACACACATGGCCAGACATACATACAGACAGACAGACAGACAGACAGAAGAACAGACAGACAGACAAACAGACAGACAGGCAGACTTTTGCCCGGATCGATCTCATAAGTCTACTTTTTCCTCATTTTTGCAAAATGTGAAAAGTAGGCTAATAACCATGTGGTCATTTTAGTCATGCAATTGGTAACTTTCCAGGCTTTCTCTGAGTAAATACTGGCTGCTTAGCTTATTTTAATCTCCAAGAGATCTGTAACTGGCACATAAGAACTATAACGGTAATATTTAGGTATGTGAAGCTAACGGTAACTTATCATCCCATTTCTCCTATGGATTATAGGGGACGCCTGCCCAGCACAACACTACCAAACTTAGGCTTTAGGGCATGAAGTGCTACTTCTCATATCTAGCTGCTACTGAAGTGTCCTCACAAGGTTGAAGGCATCTCGTTCCATCCCTTAAGCTACGTAAAATCTGAACTCACGGAGCTGAGATTCGAACCCAGGACCTTCAGCGAAGGAAGCAAGCGAGCTGCAAATTAGGACAGGCTAACCATTAATCATTTAGGAACTTTGAAATCAATGGGGCGGTGGACTTGTTCCACTTTCACATTTACTTGAGAAGACAAGGGGAATGATAAGACAGTGAGTACGGCCGTCTTATGTTTCCGAGGGTCCACTAACACTTGTTCTTACGAGGTCGGAGATTGCAAGATATACGTCATTATTTGGGGACATGGAAGAAACAGATCCTCCGAGATCTCCCAGTATTTACTCCGAGTTACTAAATACATTACTAAAATGACCACTGAAAATTATCTTTTATTTATTTGGGAATTCTTCTGTTTCGCTTTTTTGGGACTGATTTTGAAAGATTTTGTTTGTTGTTATTTTGTATTTTGACAATTTTTTTCTTTTTCTGGACTTTTTTTTAGCTGATTTTGACAAGATATGACTTAATTTCATTGTGTTTTAGGTGCTTTTGCATTACCTGAAATGAAAATCCACAGCCTGCTTCCAGTCTCCGACCGGGTCAGGAATGGAATGAATGATGCCCCCATCTAGCGGCGAGGATATGGACTGTGCCGGCTGCCGAGGCCTGACGCACTCCTCTGGGGCAATGATTAAATGAATGACAGATGAAATGAAATGATAGTGGAGAGTGTTGCTGGAATGAAATTTTGACAGGGAAAACCGGAGTACCCGGAGAAAAACCTGTCTGCCTCCGTTTTGTCCAGCACAGATCTCACATGGAGTGACCGGGATTTGAACCACGGACCCAGCGGTGAGAGGCCGGCGTGCTGCCGCCTAAGCCACGGAGGCTTCCTAATTTTGATTATTTTCGTGCTTCATTTTGCTTTAGAGACTAATTGTTTTTTTTAAACTTAATGAACTGTTTTTGGATAATTTTTGTTTTTGACCTTTTTATTTTGATTACTTTTATTTGTTTTTGGGACCTTTTAAGCTATTTTTTGACAACTTTTGATAGGCCCCCTGGAGTTTTATGTTTGGGTTTTGACTATTTTGGTTGTTTTTTGAACGTTTTTCAATAATTCTGATAGTTCTTTTCATTTGATATCGACAAGCTTTTGAATGTATTTTTTGTTTGTTTTTGACATTTTGGAGCAATTTTTGATTGTTGTTGATTTATGAATTTGATTAATCAGTGTGATGGACGTTAAAATGTCGGTACCTGCCTTTGGACGTGGTTCAGACCTTGACATGATTTTCCATCGAATAAAGGAATCGCTTTCCAAATAGTCAACACGTTAATTTGTCCAATTAACCAAATTAATTTTTTTGGTTTATTTAGGAGCTTCGAGATATTGTTTTCCTTTTCCCCCGTGTACTTGGATGTGTGTGGAATTTGTCTGATATCCTGTCTTATTATGATGGCTGTGTTAGTGTGGGTGTTTGTAAGTAAGGTAGGGATTAGGAAGGAGAAGGCTGTGGCCTTAAGCTAGGAACTATCCCGGCACTTGCCTGGAGCAGAAGTAGGAAACCAAGAAAAAACACTTCCAATTTGCTTGAGTTGGGAATCTAATTCACCTCTTCTCAGTTTTGCCTCTCGGGATGAGTGTACCTCGTTCCAACCCTCAGACCAGTATTAAATTTCTTGACAGAGCCAGGAATCAAAACTCGGACCTCTGGGGCGACAGCCAAGCATGCTAACCGCACAAATTAATTGTAAATATTGTTGTACAAAAGTGGTATATCCACCAAACGTGTAAAGACCTTATGTGAGAAGGATCTCATAATATTTGCCTGACGAAGGAATTATATCATCTAATTAAAACACCCGTAAAAAATAAATAAAAAAACACATTGTTAGCCTACTTTTCACATTTTGCAAAAATGGGGAAAAAGTAGACTTATGAGATCGATCCGGGAAAATGTGTGTCTGTCTGTCCTTCTGTCTGTCTGGCTATCAACTCCTAAACGGCTGCAGCAATCGGAACCAAATTTAGTATGAGTAAAGATGTATACCGGAATATCTCAAGCCCATATTTGAAAATGATATCAGTGCTACCAACTGCTGAAAAACGCACTAGAAATTTGAGCTCCATGTTATATATCTTGGAAGGTATGCATGCGAGCTATTCCAAAATTGGCACACATGTAGATAATACTATCTCAGTTTAATTTCCAGGAGGTCTTACATTACAGTGTTGCCAAAATAATTTTAATCCTTCTGATAGGTCCAACTTTTTAATGCATATAACTCCTACACTATCAATTGATTTTCAACCAAATTTTGCACGTACTATGTGTACATAAACAGGTATGACTGAGCGTATTCTTATGAGCCACCAGGGCTGCTAACTGTTAATAATTGCCCTTATTAAGAAAATCTAAATAGCACTATATCAGAAAGCATGCAAGCCGACATCTTTAAACTATGCACACGTATAGCACCTGATATTCTAGATTAATTTGGAGTAATTAATATAAGTCAGTGCTGCCAACATGATTCTATGCCTGCTGATAGGTCCAATTTTAAAATACATGTAACTTCTATACTAACAAATGGATTTCATCCAAAATGGGGACAATAAGATATCATAATATTTCAGATTATTTCTGAACAGCACACGCATGACATTGTTTTTACGCGCGCTGATAGATTCAATGTCTAACTGCATGTAACGTCCATTGGACTTCAACCAAATTTTGTATTCTGTACCTTAAGAGATGGAACTAAGGATATATTCAGACACAAGGGCTGCCAACTGTAGTGCTCTAATAGGCTTCATTATTCTAGTTATATTTTTAACTAATTAGACATTTCGATATTACCAACTTAATTTCGTCATTATTCTAGATAGGTTCATATACTGTAGATTAAACATTGGCATGAATCTTAATTTTAAGAAAAGTAGGCTCTTTAGTTCGTCACGGAACTTTTTTTTATAGGAATGATCATGATCGCCATGTCCCCAATGACGGATGCGTCACAACGGTGTGTGACGAAAGTACACATAAACTTTACCTGAGATTTAGAACAAGCTTGAGAGGATGGAGCTGTCAAGCTGATAGTGTATTTTTTACATAGCTATTTATCAGGCGTTCATTAGCCATGGGGCATCATTATTCACGTGGAATACGAACAACAGAAGGTGGCACTTCTCTGCAAAATCTCACTTGCATTTACTGGGAATCGAACCCGGTCCGTTTTGGTGAGAGAAAAGCAGTTCGATCATTGCACAATCACGCCCCCATCTCCCCTTCCATCCCAGTATAAACAACCACGATCTGTGACTAGCGTGGACAAGTGACTGACAGTTAGTTACCAAGCCAACGAGTAATCATCATCTAAGCCTAAAAACATATCCATGGTTCGATCTTTTTCAGTGTGGCGGAAAACTTGTCGACTTCATCGTTATGCCTGAGTCTAACGTTATGCGTTACGGGGGTGGGGATCACGTGACGTCATACAGCCGCGCGGGAAGCCTAAGTTAATGGGTAATGGTTGGCGAGTGCGTGACGTCATGCAGCCACGCGTGAAGCTAGAGTCTAACGTCATGCGTTACGGAGACGGCGATTGCGTGACGTCATGCAGCCGCGCGGGAAGCCTAAGTTAATGGGTAATGGACGGCGAGAGCGTGACGTCATGCAGCCACGTGGGAAGCTTGAGTCTAACGTTATACGTTACGGAGACGGCGACCACGTGACGTCATGCAGCCGCTCGGGAAGCCTAAGTTAATGGGTAACGGACGACGAATGCATGATGTCATGCAGCCACGTGGAAAGCGTAAGTTAATGGGTAATGAGGTCTGTTGACAGTCCTGGGGCGTCGAGCGAAGCGAGAAGGCAGTTGTAGCATGCGTCATTTGAAATGATATAAAGTCTAGTCTTTCAGACTGACTGTAACTTTTTTAAAATTTGTTTTCAACAAATACTTGTGTCTCTTAATATAGATGGTGCGTGTACCACGCAGATATTCTGGAATTTCGCCAAACTCCACAGGTTGAGCGGTCGATCTCTCGCTGTGTCCATCAATCAATAGACCATCTGTTGGCGATATGACTGTCAGTCAGTCTCTCCATGTCCATGGTCTCTAGAGCATGACGTGGTGGTGGCAATACTAACTGTTACAAAACAATCAGCCAATCGCCATGTTCGTGGTCTCTTGAACAAAAAGTGGTGGTGACAATACTAACTGTTACAAAACAAACGGTAGTCAATCTCCAGTTACGTGCTCTCTGGGCCATAAATTGGCTGCTACAATACTAACTGTTCAGTTCAATAAAGTGGTAGAATCCCTCCCTATATTATTCTCCTAAGACCCCATTCCAGTTTTGTACCGAAAATAAGGTCCCATTAGCACCAACCTACACATATGGGAAACCTACAGGTTCAGCATAACCCAATGCATAAGCGAAACGCACTCACTTACTCTTTAAATGCCTCACAATTAAATAAATACCTTAAAACATGTATATTTACAATGAAATAATGAATGAATGCAACACGGTAACCATGGTAACAGAGTCTCACAGGTCCATCTATTTATGTAAGACGCAATGCAATTCCAATTATTACATTATTGTGAAAGTTTCCAGACGGTTATAAAGTTATCACTGAACCAAATTAAGCTGTAAAACTCATCAATACATACAGTATAATGTGCTTAAGGGGGTCAAGGGGCACTCTAGAATATTTTCACGCAATTTTTACGTGTGAGTGTGGTACGAAAGGTCTTTCTCACCTGACCATAAAGGGTCTCCGAAAACCATATTTAAAGGCCCTTAAATTAACAGTGTCTGTGATATTCCCAGAAAACTAACTTCGCTCTGATATACCTATCAAGGAATGTCAAACCCCTAACCACTGCACCAGTAGATGAATTGATAAAGTCTGATTATTCATACCAAGGATAAATCAGTCATAGCATTCGTGATTAGGATTTTGCTAAGTATACTCTTTACAACTAGAATATTCGCGGGCGAAGCCACGACGGGTAATGCTACTATTTAATATTTATGGTATAGCCTATTGGCTTTCACGGCCCGTGAATTAATATCTGCAATTTTTCTAGGTTTATGTCGTGTCTTGTATGGGGTTTCTCCTTGGTACACCAAACTGGCTCATCAGTGGGCTCTTGGTTTCCGTAACCGGACTTCGCGCTTACATCTTTTTCAATGAAGCGCACCTGCGCCTTTTCACTGCGAGAGCTAAAAGCTCAAGCAGCCTTAACCTCCCAATGAAGGCTTCCAAAAATATGGTATAGTGAAACCTCTCTAAAAGACCAACCCTATTAAAAGACCACCCCTCTTAAAGACCGATTTTTCTTGGAAGCGATTTAAAACCTCATAAGGTCAATGTATTTGTTACCTCTATTTAAGGACCACCCCTCTCCCCGACCAAAGACCAGGCATTTTCTCAGTCTGACCTCGTTCAAAAGACCACTTCTCGTCTGACTGCCCATTGGAGATGGTGGTGAGGGTGATGATGTAAACAATGGTTCTGTTGGCACAGAACTGCATCAGCATACAATGTCATTAGAAAAAGTGTTATGTAACGTATAAAAATACAAAAAAACGACTCTCCTAGAAGATTGTTCGAACCCAGAACAAATTAATGGAATTTCGAACTCACTCAGAGATATTCTAGAAAGTGAAATTGTTAGAAAAAAAGATGTGCTAATCTGAAACAGAGATCAATTCGTGACTTTTTTTTAAATGACAGAGCTCAGAAAATAACTAATTGTAATTAATTTGTACTATATGTGAACCAATGCAGTGTTCCAACTGAACTTTATTAATAATGCAGTATACATTTATTTTTAATGCCTATCCCTATTATGAGACCACCCCTCTAAAATACCAGTTTTCCATGGAACCGTCACTTGTCTCTTAATAGAGGTTTCACTGTATATTGGCTTTCAAGGCCACGCCATAAACCTAGAGTTTTAATTAACTGGCCGTGAAAGCCAATATACCCTCTTTTTGGAAGCCTTCATAGGGAGGTTAAGGCTGCTTGAGTTTTTGCTCTCGCAGTGAGGAGGTGCAGGTGCGCTTCATAATAAGGGAGATAGCGAGCAGTTCGCTACTACTGTGGGAGTCCGGGTACGGACACCCACTGATGAGCCAGCTTGGTGTCCCCAGGCGAAACCCCACACAAGACACGGCACAAACCTAGAAAATTTGCTGAGTTTTAAAATGAATGTTTGAGTTTTGGTTCCCGATTTAGTCAGCTTGTTTAGAACATGTTTAGACTATCAAATATATGTGAAAGTAGAATTATCAGATATATCAAGAACTTTTCACATGTCCGTCCTTCCTCCTGTCTGAGTGTTCCCTTTAGCATATTTGAAATCGTATACAGAATACCACAAAATTTGGTGAGCATCAATTCTCTCTTACGGATATTTGACTTTTCATATTTTAAAGTGCACCACTGCTACCAACTGCGATTAAGACGCCATTTCTTAATATTGCGATTATACTCCATACTTGTGAATATCAATATATTGATAAATAAGAAATATAAATCTTATACAATGAATTAAAAAAAGCTAATTCAGAGCAGACCTTGAAAAAGAACCTATGAAAACAATGTCAGTATGTAAAATAAAGCAAACTCTTCTGAATGTCTATCAAAAATATTTTATAACAAAATAGTCTTCTTCAACAGAGAACATAATTATATACAGTAATTATACAGAAATATTTCTTTCTTTGTTTTTCTAGGTTACTTTTAGTTTCATAAATTAGATTCTTTTAATGTGTGATAATCAAACTCTTTTTGAGTGTTTCAAAATTAATTATTTAACTTATACATTAAGAATCACTTAAGGTCAAGATATATACCCTTAGGTTGAAACATAACTTCAAGATTTTATTTAGACTATAGAATAGTTAAGACTTGCTTATAAGGTCAATATATTGAAACAGAAGAACAATGCGATTTTTCGGTAGGTAGATCGTGAATTGATCACATTTTTACATTAAGACTGCTCTTCGAAAAATGTAGAGAAAGATCTAAAGATATCGGAATGGTGTTGGTTGACCTGGAAAACGCATATGACAGTGTGTCCAGGAAGCTATTATGGCAAGCTCTAAGAGAAGCACCAATTAGTGAAGACGTCATTAACATACTACGATAAATGTATTCGGAAAATAAGTGCCGGATAAAAATAGAAAGTTATGTATCCAGGGAAATATATACATTCAAGTGTCTAATACAACGTTGCTGTTTATCACCGTTGCTGTTCAAGATTTATTTAGACGTCTGTTTAAGAAAATGGTCCAAGAAATGTTGTTCAATGGGATTACAGATGAACCAGGAGTATTAGTTACATCGTCTTCTTTTTGCTGATGACCAGGTGATGTTGACTCGAGATATAGACGATGCCTCGTAAATGATGAGGAAAATAATTGAGGAATATAAAATGTGGGGCTAAATATTAATAACAACAAAACGGAATACTTTACATTAGTGAATAATGGGGGTGAGGAACTACAGATTGGAAATGCAGAAATTAAAACAGTCACAAAATGTAAATATTTGAGTTCAATAATAGAAGCTGGGGGAACAAGTTCATTTGAAATTGAGAAATGAGTAAGTGAGGCTAGGAAAACAATGGAGCATTAAATTTCGTTTTATGGAGCAGCAATATTTTAAACAAAACTAAGAAACTTATTTACAGTTCGTTGGCACAAAGTATTTTGCCATATGGAGCAGAAACTTGCACGTTAAACAGACAACAAGCAAACACATTATTAGTAACAGAGATGGATTATTGGAGCAGGGCGGCAATAAAATCAAGATTGGCTAAAATTAGAAATACGAGAATCAGAGAAATTATGCAGGTAAAAGAAAGCACAAGAAGAGGTTGTAGAAAGAAGATTACAATGCAGAATAGTAGAATTCCAAATTTAATGATACATTGGCAAGCTGAAGGCAAACGGAAACGGGGTGAACCAAGAGAACAATGGATGGACGGTGTAAAGAGAAGCAGGGATACCAGAGGCTTATCCGAGGAAGATGTTGAAGATCGACATTTGTGGAGTAGAGTACTTTTGGGTGGAAGGAAAACTACAGTATTGTAGAAAATTCCTAATAAAGGGGAAGAAGAAGAAGAAGATTGATTTCTGCTGACGAAGGTCTCATAAAATCTGAAACAAGTACACTGAGCTGTGATTCACAATCAAGTATTGATAAGCCCTTATTGTTATCATTAAAGTCAATATGGTTATTTATGTTCGACCCTGACTATTATATGTTAGAAAACTGTACTATAATGAGGCTCATTATAACACAATTTTTCATTATGAAACAGTTTCGCCCACCAATCAGAGCTCAAGAAACAGTTGTTTGACCAATTAGATAATTAGATGCGCTGAGATCCACGGCCTTCTAATTTAAATTTCACTGCCTGGTCTAGTGTCCTAGTAGGGTAATCGAGGAGGCCATGGTCAAATACAAGGCATTCTCTGCGTCTCATGCGCTCTGTTCAGTAAATAAAACTGGGAAAATCTCGAAGGATATTTATGAATAATTAGGTTCGAACATAAAATAGTTATAATAATTATCGTCGAACATAAACAGTCGTATGCAACTCGCCTATAATGGTAATTAAGACACTCGTATGGAAATTATAAAACTCGCATACGCTCGTTTTGTAAACATACTCGTGTCTTAATTATTGCCATTATAGGCTCGTTGCATAATGTACGATTATATTCTTTAACCAAAATCGTTAATTTGCTCGCTTGTTACGAACGAATGATCGGATGAAAGTTGGCTAACCGTTAAGCAAGTGACTACGCCTGTGCCCTGTTGGAGGAATAGTTATGTGAAATGATTTCTTGTGCACTCTCCTCTCTGGACCGGAAGAGGTGGGAGCTGTGATTTAATCTCAGAAAACCACAACTGTGTCGGGCGTGCAGGCCCTGTAGCTAGGTTTGTTTACTTCCAGTTAACATCACACACTAATAGCTACACGGTGAACTCCATCCTCATCATGCAAGACGTAAGTAGGTCTACTTCTGCTACTGTTGACAATTACGAGAAGGCGTCGGTTGCCCTCCATATCAACATGTCATATATTTTCGAAAACTGCCAATCAAGACTGGCTGTGTGCCACAGCGGTAACGTTCTCGTCTGCTGTGCCCAAGGATGGAGAATTGAATCCTGGCGCTGTCAGTTGGATTTTGAGGGTGAAAAAATGCGAGTGAGCCGTATCGGTCGATTTCCTGGGACGTTAATGATCCCCTTTGGGGCAACATTCCAGCACCCTGTCGTCTCAAAAAGCCTGAGTAGTTAAAAGGGACGTAAAACCCATAACATTAATATTAACAGTATTATTAATACGAAGATGGTTGGTTGGTTGGTTCCACAGTTTAGAGGCTGTGACAACGCGGTCATGTAGCCTCGTGTACTTTGGGTGTGTGTAGAATATGTCTAATAACCGGTGATAATTGTGATGGCTGTATTAGTGTGTGTTATCTGTTTTTAATTCAAGTAGGGAATGCAGACATTCAATTTTCAAATAGTTCCTACTTTTGATAACAAACACCACCGTCAACGACAACTAGTTCAGAACCTGGTTACTAGATGCCACCGAAGTCGGCTTCTCGCGACGAACGTTGGAACTTAAGAGCGTTAATCAAATCTAATCTACAATTTAGCTTCACACAAGTGTAATTAGTGGAAGGTTCTTTTACTTGCCATAAACCTATGACATGGGCCCGCCTGCTTTACTTCCCCTCCGAAGGAAGACATTCTGAAGGATTTTTACGTTCTTAAAAAATCAGACGACTTCGGCCGGGTTTGAATATAAAAAACATTAGATAAATTGGTATTATTGCGCTCCACAGATCGGCTTTACAGAGTATAATAACAATAATAATAATAATGTTGGTAGCGATACTGTCAATGATCATGACTGAATGTTCCTCTCGTTCTTGGAGCCCTGGCTAAAGCCCTGTCTTTGTGATCCGTGCCCAGAGTGGAAGCCTACAGCTCGCCACACACTGGTTATTGGGTCCAGGAAGTAATGCCATATTAAAAGTTTAATCCTACATTCTGGAGTTGGATATAAGCTAATATGTGGCTTTTATTAGCTGCTAAGATAAGATAACGCACTGCACATCTGCTTGCTTTACCCCGTGTTAATGCTCACAGAGTCTGCAAACAAACCATGCAGTTTGCCACGTTTTTCCTTGTTTGTCAGGTTATGAAACGTAGATGTAATTTCTACTTTAAACGAAAGCTTCAATGGAGCATCAAGTAGATTTTCTGTTGTTGTTGATCATTTAGATGTATTGTGACGTCGTGATATGGGAGCCCCGGTTGCTTAGGTGTTTATATTGTTTTTTATCTGTATGATAACCTGTGTTATTGTGATGAATGTGTTAGTATGTGAATTTGTAATTGGAGTCATGGTTTGGGCAGGAGGTGGCCTTAATGTAGGTACCATCCCGAAATGTGCCTGGTGTAGAAGTGGTAAACCACGGAAAATTATTCCTAGAATGGCTCAGGAGGGAATTAAACCCACCTATTATCAGTTTTGCCTCACGAGGCAGAGTAAACGCTGTACCACCTATCAGAACATAACTAAATGTCTTGTCAAAGCCGGGAATCGAATCCCGACCTCACGGTGACAGCCAAGAATGCTAGTCACTATGGGCTTCAATATATTTTCTAATGAGCAGTCTTCTGTTCTTTGCACATTTTATGATACCATCGTTCATTTCACTAAAATCTAAAGAAATTATAATTGTTAGAAACAGTCAAATAAAACATAATTGAATTATTAATAGATCAAAATAAATCTCCGTAATTGTTGATATATTATTGATAGTCCTGCCCCTTCTTGTAGGAGACCTTATGCCCCTAACGGAACCACATCGGTACACATCTCCACAAGCCCTTAGATATTACCACTATGGCGTCTTCGACTGAAGTCGGTGAGGTGGAAAAATAACTTTGCTAGTGGTGGTTAATGTTTGTAAATAAGAAAGTTTGCTCTTGGATGAACAACGCCTATCCACTGTTTCTAATGAAGTACTTACAGGTGTGAGGTTAGAGGTATTATTTACATCTCTATCAGTGATACTGCCTGATTTAATGTACAGATTGCTGTAAAACCATCGTTTTCCAAACTTCTTTATCCTACCCATCACATAAACACTGGTATAGGAAACTGGAGTTGGCCCGTTGGCCGTTCCAAAGTCAAATTCAAGCGGTGGAGCTGGTGCGAGGTTGGTAGAGAGCTGACTGTGGGACAAAGTGCGTGTGTTCTTCCTGCCTATGAACATTTGCCAGTTATAATATTGATAAAGTGGCTCATAGTTACATTCTCCTGAAGAAGAATACATTTTGTGTCAAGTATCTCTATTCTGAATTTACCAGAAGTACCCATGGTCCAATCTGCTAACAATTAGTACATTCCCAGGCGGAAGTAATAAAAAGCTTCGTGTTAAACCTTTTACTGAACAATGCGACAGTGACCAAGAACATCAGCTTATGAAAGTTGACCGCTGTTTCACCACGCCCCCCGCCCCCCGCCCCCCTCCCTTCCCCCAATCTTACTAAAGGAAACGGGATGTGTGAATCGATAGAAAGATGAAGGTTCCGATGTTTAGTTACATATCTCAGAAACTACAATAAATATTTCCTTGAATGTTATATTGGTGTACTCAGAGTACATTCATCATTATTTGAGTAGAATTTGAAGCTTCTATGTTGAATATTTTTTGTCAGAGAGAGCATTACAATCATAAACAATCTTAAAAATATATATTGTTAAAAATTCCATCAACTCATGTCCCTTTTTATGAGCAAATACTCAAACGAGACCCAACAAACTTTGCATGCATAATATTTAAACTATTGTTGAGCTACTGAAGTAAACGTATTGTCCTATTGTTTACAGGAGTTGAGTTCTTTTTTCCTTTCTACATCCTAGTACAAAACTGAAATTTTATGTTAAATTGTCAGTGCTTTTCAAGCTGGGCTCCATGAACTAATCGATATACCTGAATACATTTCCTTCAACTAGTAGATCTATATAGTGTCGTAGACACTACAACGTTTCAAATACATAGATCAGATAGTTTCTGCGAAAATGGTACATGAAATTTCAAAAATTATGACTTACGGAAAACATTGTGGGGTTTGAAGCCATTTTTTTCAGTGTTGCCTTAGTAAACAAGAGTTTAGTGCTTTTCAGTCGGTCAACACATATATATACTGCATTTAGCCTACACCGACAGTTGCAGTACCACACTGAAACTAAATAATTGTACATATTGTAAATATTTTCACCTGTATTTTCAAACATAGATTTTATAGCCTAAGTGTAGTGGATCTGATGATGATCGCTTGACGATCGAAACTGGTCATCCTAGTGTATTTATTAATCTCATGTAATTTATTTCAGGATTAGGGCATAACCCAGCTCTTTTGGGTACATTCGTGTTGACCAACTGAAAAGCACTAAACTCTTGGTTACGGAAAACACAAAAAGAATGTATAGCCTAAAACATTATGTTTAAACCTAATTTTATTGCAACACAATAATTGATACACCAAAATCTTCAGAAAAAGTGGGAGATTTGTTTAAGCTAAAGAAAAGTTACAGTCAGTCTGAAAGACTAGACTTTATATCATTTCAAATGACGCATGCTGCAAATGCTACACATGTTAGAAAGGCAGGACTCTTTCAACAGATTCCATTACCCATTAACTTAGGCTTCCCACGCGGGGAACGGAGAGCGGCAGGTGCTTTCTGCTGCATGACGTCATGCGCTCTCTGTCTCCGTATCGCATAACGCCATAGCCCAGGAGTAAACTCAGACTCGGTACATGTGCACTGAACAACATGATGACGTCGTAAGCTCAAGTGCAACCTTAGTACAATTCGTCTCCGTAACCGTAACGCATAACGGTAGACCAAAGCATAACGATGAAGTCGACAAGGTCATTTGAAATGATAAAAAAATATTAATGTTTTGAGCCTATCACACGTCCTGGTTCCCATTCATGTGTTTGAAATTATTTATGGTCGGTTAACATGCAACTGCGTGAGAGATTCCTGTAGTTATTCGGGAAGAAGTGGGTGGAGAACGGCCGTGAAGTATTATCAGTCTCATTGGAAAGTAAGACTGTTTACAATACATGCGTACATTGCGGGCAGCTTATCTTACCCACTTATCATATCCAGGAACATAACAAAATACCGTAGAAGGTAAACAAATGCCCCGTCACGCGATAACAATATTAACTCTAATAATTACCGGGTATAATAATAACTGACTCTGTGCTAGGGAGATTAGGCCTCGTCACTAGTTGTACCTTGATGTACGGATCAGATAAAAGTTTATAATAATAATAATAAGAAGAATCAAGAATGAACAAGATTGAACAAGATGGACGTGGCCTACCAGCTAACGAAAGGAGTGTAAAACTAGCGAACAGTTATCCGACCTGAGGCGCTGTACGCAGCAGAATGCCTGGCTATGAATACGAAGGGTCTGGTTGAGATATTGGAAGCCATGGAAAGGAAGATCCTGAGGAAGATCTTAGGGCCGTTGAGAGACGATGGTGAATACAGAAGACGGCATAACAATTAGCTGTACCATCATGTAGAAAGGATCTCAAGTAATTCGGAAGAGAAGAATATCTTTCTGTGGCCACTTAACTCGTATGAAACCCGAGAGAATCGCCAATCGGATATTTACCTATTTTCCTAACAAGAAAACCAAGAGCCCCTGGTTTCGTGAGGTATACGAGCATTTGCACCCACGCAGACATTCTGGAACGTGATGTTTTGAAAGAAAAGCTTGGAGCACACCACGAGTTCCACGAAAAAGCGAAATTAAAAACCAGCAAGAGGTGGTCTGAAGAAAGAAAGGAGTCTCACAGGCAGCGAATGCGTGAACACTGGGCTAAGATCAAAGCTCAAAGACGGAAGCAGTTGAAATGACGTGGTCCATAGCTGGCCTAAACGAAGAAAGAATAATAATAATAATAATAATTTAATATATATACCGGACACATTTACGCAGTCAGACACTCCCATAAATTATATATAACTAGGGACCGGACATTTATGCACTAAAAATGTAGAAAATATGCATTAATATTGTTACGGCTGTGAGTAGTTTCGTCGCCTCGCCGGTTGCGTCACAGCTGGCCTGGGCTGTGCTCTGCCTCAGTGTATTGCGTGCGCCTTACGCAACATGACTACTAGGACAAAGGGATGGTCCAGAATATTCGTGACCCAGCCAGTGATGGAAACCTCGAGAAGCCGTGAACCCTGGATGGGTCTAGAAGCTTTTATTGAGTCACCGGCCTGCTATATAAGAGCGACCTGTCAAGCAGTGAGTGAGTGTTTTTCGAGCTAGTGCGAGCGTTTACCTTGAGCGGCAGTGAACTGTGGTGACGGGACTTGCGAAACCCAGTGAGATTCCTTCCGAGCCGCGGAGCAGTGAAGGAGTGTGAATCATACGGAGAGACTGTGTATTGAGGAGTGTGTGTGCCTACCTAGGGCGACAGAGACACTGTGGTAAATTACGAAACGCATTGGGCAGTTCCCTAGCCAGTGGACAGGTAACAGTGAGTGACAGACTTAGTGCAGCTATTTCCAGCCAGTGCACGGGACCACCTCATTAGCGAGAGGATTAACTGCAAGGCCGAGTGAAAGGGTGAGTCGAGCTCCATACAGGAGGGAGCCTCTGTAAGACAGATAATTGTTTCTATCTGCTTATTGTACGGTGTATATTTCTGACCTGCAAGCAATAAAGCTAACTTCTCTTTAAAGGAACAATTGTGTTTGTGCTTTCACCCACCGTAATCCAGTTAACGTAAGTGCCACCAGGGGTGGCACGTAACAATATTGAAAAATATGCACTTAACAATAAGCCAATCTTATTCACTCACTTTATACACGTATTATTCACTGCAGAAAGAAGCATCACAATTGCAAGTTTTTTAATGTTTTCTGGAGACAAATTACGTCTATTTTATTCGTCTTCAGTGCATAAATCACCGGTCACTGGCCATTAGTTGAAAAATCACTATTACCTGGCACCCACTGTTTAAATAAATACCTTCTTCTGCTGCTCTTCTCTTTGGGCATTTTGAGTTAAGGATTTGCAGACTAAGAATAAAGTAACACATTAACTGAAGAATCTCCTCACAAAACTAACCCCGGACTACTGGCTGTCGAGATGGTGAAAGAAATGTCCCACCCCATTCCCTTCTTCAAATACCCAGGCAGCATTGCGTTAAGTACGAGTACTGTCTTCTCGTTATCTGTTTCTCAGAAAGTTGCTTACATGGGATACTGTTGAGATGGTGAAACGAATGTCCGACCCCATTTCCTTCTTCAAATAGCCAGGTAGTATGCTTGCAAAAAATTAGTTATTAATCTGTTGTTCAGAAAGTTGCTTACAAGGGATGTCCAACACGCAGGCGAAACCTACTTTGCTCAAGATGTTTGAAATTATCCTTAATTTCAACTGTATATGCTAAAATATGCTGTTAAGTTCAGAATACGCAAACAATCCAATAAACCCACAAATTATGCATTTTCAAACAAAATGTTCAGTAAAGAACATATAGCCTACTTTCTCCTAAATGCATGGGTATTGTTATAACTCTTTGTCCTTTTCAAGGAGTATAATTGAATGTTGGATGTAGTAGCTTGTTGAAATACAACGTTCTATAGGGATATTAAACATGAATATGAGGTGTCCTTTGCTAGTGCTACCTCTGTAAAAAAAATCATTCAATTCAGTTTCACCGTGTTTGAATTGATGGGGGAGTCAATTTGCACTCATACGTAGCCGTCATCTGCAAACTATTGGACTGATGACCTTGAAGTTTAGTCAAAAGACGCTCGCTATATAAATATATGTTGTTGCAAAATTTGGTAGAGATCGGATGATTAGTCGTAATTTGATTTAAGCTTTGAACATTTGGGTGGCCGCCATTACGTTTCCGTCAAGATGGCGGCGATATAAAACATGACACTGAGGTGCCCTTTGCTAGTTCTACCTTTGTATCAAATTCCGTTCAATTTGGTTTCACCGTGTTCGAATTGATAGTGGGGGGACAGGCATTCAGAGTACACACACTCATACACTCACTCACTCACACACACACACACACACACACACATTTTTTGGCCCTGAGTAGATCTCATAAGTCTACTTTCAATTTTTGCAAAAATCGAAAGTAGGCTAAAAATCAGGTTCCTAATGATGACCTCCTTCTGTGTTGTTGTGGTACTTATTGAGGCTCCGGTTCCAATAGTTCTGGATTCAACTCCCAGCATTGTAGGAGTTTAATTCTGGCCTAAGGGTTGGTGAGGAGTACACATAGCCACGTGGGGCAAAACTGAAAAGAGGTAGAATCATTGAAGTGATTTCCTACTTCTACCTCAGACCACTTCATGGTGTAGTGGCTAGCATTCTTGGTTGTCACCCAAGTGGTCCGGGTTCAATTCCCGGCTCTGCCAAAACATCTAATTCTGGTCTGAGGACTGGAACTGTATACATTCAAGCCTCGTAAGCCAAAACTGAGAAGAGGAAGGTCCCACCTCAACCATCCTGGAAGTGGTTTTCCGTGGTTTCCCACTAAAACTTCAGGCGATTGTCGGAATGGTTCCTAACTTACAAACCATGGCCACCTCCTTTCCAAACCTTACTTGAATTACAAATACACACACAAATACAGTCATCACAATAACACAGATTATCGGACAAAATTCCACACACACAAGTACACGGGGCTGAATGACCGTGTTGTTAAGACCCTTAAATAAAGCAACAAAAACTTCAACTCCAGGCACGCTTCATGATAGTACCTAACCTGAGGCTATGCCCGTTGTTGTTTGAGTCTTCACTCTTTTGACTGGTTTGATGCAGACCGCCATACCTCCCTGTCCTGAGCTAATCGTTTCATCTCTACATAGATACCACACGCTACATCCGAGGCAATCTGTTTAACATATTTTAACCTTGGTCTAGGCCTACCTCTACAGTTCTTGTCCTCGAACCTTTCTTCCATATCTAAGCTTGCTATTCCTGGGTGTGTTAGTTAGTGTCTTACCAACCTATCTCTTCTCTTCATTAGCAGTCGCCAGAAACATCTCTCCTCTTCCACTCGTCTTAATACCTCATCATTTGTAACCCTATCTACCCATCTGATCTTCATAATTCTGCTGTAACACCACATTTCAAATGCTTCAATTCTCCTCTGTTCTGCTGCCCCAATAGTCCAAGTTTCACTTCCATAGAGTGCCACGCTCCAGACAAAGGCCTTAAAAAATGACTTGCTAATACCTAAATCTATATTCGATGTCAACAGATTCTGTAGAAATGCTCTCCTTGCCTGAGCCAACCTACTTTTTAGCCTATTTTCAATTTTGAAAAAATAGGCTTATGAGATCACCTTTTGTCCGTGTGTGCGTGTGTGTGTGTGAGGTGTGTGTGTGTGTGTCCCTAATAAAATCTAAACGGCTGGAGCGATTTCAATGAAACTCGGTAAGTTCATAGCACTATTCCCGGCGACCTCGACCGTGCCCTTCAAATTTTGTTACGTCTCACCAATCCAACATGGCGGCTGTGCGAATTATTTCACTAGCATTCAATATCTCCGAAACTATTACCGATATCGCCCTGAAATTGTGTAAGGTGATAAAGGGCACTACTAGAAGTTCACCTATGAGACTTTCAAAATCCTGGTGACTACAAAACCAACATGGCGGTCAAGCGAAATTGAGACATTTAAATAGACATTTCTCGTGATTTAACTATCCAAACGTAACGAAACTTGGTTCAGCAGATGTTTATACACATTGTAATGCACTGGAGTCTAATTTAGTTCAATTGTTTACATAACCTCAAAATGGTGGCTGTGCGAAATATTTCACTGACATTCTATATCTCCGAAACTATTACAGATATCATCATGCAATTTTGTACGGTGATAAAGGGTACTGATTCAAGTTTACCTATGTATATTTCATAAACCTGTAAAGTACAAAACGAACATGGCGACCAAGCGAATTTGAAATATTTTAATAGACTTTTCTCGTGATTTAACTCTCTGAGCGCAGTGAAATGTGGTACAGTAAATGATTTTGCAGATTGTAATGCACTGCCATCTAATTTAATTCAATTGTTTACATAACCTCAAGATGGCGGCTGTGCGAAATTTTAAAATTAAGTTTTTATTCTTGTGTCGTAATCATGCGATCGAAGTGAAAGGTTGAATAATGAAGCTAGGCAATAATTGTCCTTGAATGGTACATAACTCTATGGCCTATACATATAACAATCCTAAATGGCGAGCTTCCGAAATATTTAGACGGTTCTCAATATCTATGAATCTTTTACAGCAACTAAACTGATTTTTTAAATGTTCATAGAGACTATGAACATATGTTCACCTATAGGACTTTCAGTAACCTGGTGAGCACAAATCCAACATGGCGGCGACGCGAACTATAAATATTTAAATGGACGTTTCTCGCGAATTAACTATCCGAGTGCCGTGAAACGTTGCACGTTAAATGCTTATACAAATGTTGAACCACTGGCATGTAATTTATTTCAATTGTTTGCATAATCACAAGATGGCTGGTGTGCGTACTTTTAAAATCTCGTTTTTACTTCTTGTGTTCTAATCATGCGATTGAAGTTTGAATACCACACGTACACAATAATCTTAATGTAATAGTACAAAAATAAAAATCCATCCTGGCGACCATATGAAATATGTAGACGGTTCTCAATATCTACGAATCTGTTACAGCAATTAAACTGAAATTTTGTATGTTGATAGAGACAATTAACATGAGCAGGATATATGAAAATAGGCTGTATAGTTCTTCACGGAACTACTTGTTATATCCTCTTTGCTTCATCCATCACTGGTTATTTTGCTTCCTAAGTAATAGAAGTGTACTTCCTTTAGCTTTTCAACTGCCAATTTGATGTCCATAGAGGTTTCTGATTTATTTCGACTGCATTCCAATATTCTTGTTTTATATTTATTAATTTCCATCATGAATTCTTTCCTCAAGACGGAGTCCATACCATTCAAAAACTCATTCAAATTCTCTGGCGTGTCAGCCAAGATGACGTCAGCTACCCAATTCTAACACAGAATTATAACTACGCATACTAATAGTCTACAGAAACTGGAGTAGCACATTTTACCAGAAAAAATTTATAGACTGACGCGCACTGAACTGTTCACCTACTGTCGACCAAAGTATTATGTGCACTCGAGTTTGAAGGTTGTTTGTGAAGTAACCAATAGACGTACATAAAATCCAATAACATCATCATTTTGTCGTTCTATTTTACGTTAGTTCATGTAGGTTTGGAATTTTTAATTTATATTTTAATATTTTTATCGCAGTTGGAACACAAAAAGTGCACGTTTTTAAGCGTGCTTCAACCATGCGTCACATTTACGAATTATTATCTCAAAAACCCATCATGGCGCGTCTCACTCGGAAGTGATGGGCTCCAACTCAGCAACGCTGTACAGTGTTTGCCAGAGCGGCTAGCAGGTGAAACATGTGTTATTTCCCCGTAGAAATACAAACCGATATAAAATAAGTGAATTAATTTACGTATTTCACAGTCACACAGCATAACTTTTTCATGTATACCGATTACAACGCAACCAAGAACTACATTTTCCAACCACCCCGAGCCGAGAAAAAGTTACCTTACAATAATGATAACAACTTTGTTTCTTGGACACACACAATTGTGAAATTAATAAACCAGTTATACAACATTCCAATGTATATTGTGTTAAAATTTGGATTCGATCTGAAGGCGGGCTTTTGAGATAATAATTCTTAAATGTGACGCATGGTTGAAACACGCTTAAAAACGTGCACTTTTTGTGTTCCAACTGCGATAAAAAATATTAAAATATAAATTAAAAAATCCAAACCTACATGAACTAACGTAGAATAGAACGACGAAAATGTTGATGGTATTGGATTTTATGTAGGTCTATTGGCTACTTAACAAACAACCTTCAAACTCGAGTACACATAATACTTTGGTCGACAGTAGGTACCCAAGCCACTAAATGAAATGAAAACATGTAGTTCCGTGAAGAACTAAAGCCTATTTTCATATATTCTACTTATGTTAATTGCCACTATCAACATACAACATTGCAGTTTGATTGCTGTAAAAGATTCGTAGATATTGAGAACCGACTAAATATTTTGGATGGTTGCCATGTTGGAATTTTATATATGTATGTCTTAGAGTTATCTACTGTTACATGAAGATTATTGTGTACTTGTAGTATTCAAACTTCAATCGCATGATTAGGACACAAGAAGTAAAAACGAGATTTTACAATTTCGCACAGCTGCCATCTTGTGGTTATGGAAACAATTGAAATAAATTAGATGCCAGTGGATTAACATTTGTATAAGGATTTACTGTACCAAGTTTCACTGCACTCGGATGGTTAAATCGCGAGAGATGTCCATTTAATTATTTATACTTCGCGTCACCGCCATGTTGGATTTGTGCTCATCAGGTTACTGAAAGACCTATAGGTGAACTTGTGTTCATAGCTTCTATGAACATAAAACAAATCAGTTTGATTGCTGTAAAAGATTTTTAGCTATTGAGAACCGCCACATTTTTCGGATGCTTGCCATTTTGGATTGTTATATGTAAATGCCATAGAGTTATGTACCATTAAAGAAAAGTTATTGCGTAGCTTCATCATTCAAACTTTCACTTCAATCGCATGAATAGGACACAAAAATAAAAACTTAATTTTAAAATTTCGCCCAGCCGCCATCTTGAGGTTATATAAACAATTGAACTACATTAGATGCCATTGCATTACAATACGTATAATCATTTACTGTTCCACATTTATGCGCTCAGATGGTTAAATCAAGAGAAAAGTCTATTAAAATGTTTCAACTTCGTTTCGCCGCCATGTTCGTTTTGTACTCTGCAGGTTTTTTGCCTACTTTCGATTTTTGCAAAAAATGAAAGTAGACTTATGAGATCAACACAGGACGAAAAAAAGTGTGTCTGTCTGTGTATGTGTGTGTGTGTGTGTGAGTCTGTGTGTGTGTGTGTGTGTGTGTGTGAGTGTGTATACTCTGAATGTCTGTCCCCACGTATCAATTCAAACACGGTGAACGCGAATTGAACGAAATTTGGTACAAAGGTAGCACTAGCAAAGGACACCTCAGTGTCATGTTTTATATCGCCACTATCTTGACGGAAACATAATGGCGGCCACACAAATGTTCAAAGCTTGAATCATATTACGACTAACCTAATCATCCGATCTCTACCAAATTTTGCAACAACATACCTTAATGGGGGGAGCATTTTTTGACCAAACTAATAGGTCATCAGCCTAATAGTTTGCGGATGGCGGCCATCTTTGTGTGAGAATCGATTCCCCCTATTAATTCGAACACGGTGAAACCGAATGGAACGAAATTTGGTACAGAGGTAGTATTACCATAGGGCACCTGAGTGTCATGTTTTATATCGCAGCCATCCTGACGGAAACGTAATGGCGGCCACACAAATGTTCAAAGCTTAAATCAAGTTACGACTAACCTAATCATCCTATCTCTACTAAATTTTGCAACAACACACCTTTATGGCGGAAGCATCCTTTGACCAAATTAATCGGTCATTAGCCTAATAGTTTTCGGATGGCGGCCATCTTTGTGTCAAAATCGATTACCCTTATTAATTCAAACACTGTGAAACCGAATGGAACGAAATTTGGTACAGAGGTAGCACTATCAAAGGGCACCTCAATGTCATGTTTTATATTGCCGCCATCTTGACAGGAACGAAATGGCGGCCACACAAATGTTCAAAGCTTAAATCAAATTACGACGAATATAATCATCCGATCTCTACCAAATTTTTCAACAACATACCCTTATGGGGGAAGCATCCTTTGACCAATCTAATAGGTCATTAACCTAATAGTTTGCGGATGGCGGCCATATTTGTGTCAAAATCGGTTCCCCCTATTAATTCGAACACGGTGAAACCGAATGGAACGAAATTTAGTACAGAGGTAGCACATGCAAAGGGCACCTCAGTGTCAGGTTTTATATCGCCACCATCTTGACGGAAACGTAATGGCGGCCACACAAATATTCAAAGCTTAAATCAAATTACGATTAACCTAATCATCCGATCTCCATCAAATTTTGCAACAACATACCTTTATGGAGGGAGTATCCTTTGACCAAACTAATAGGTCATTAGCCTAATATTTTGCGGATGGCGGCCATCTTTGTGTAAAAATCGATTTCCCCTATCAATTTGAGCACGGTGAAACCGAAAGGAACGAATTTTGGTACAGAGGTAGCACTAGCAAAGGGCACCTCAGTGTCATGTTTTATATCGCCGCCATCTTGACGGAAACGGAATGACGGCCACCCAAATGTTAAAATCTTAAATCAAATTACGACCATTCTAACAATTTGATCTCTACCAGATTTTGTAACAACATGCCTTTTTGTGGAAAGCATCTTATGACTGACTACAAGGTCATCAGCCCAATAGTTTGCAAATAGCGGCAATGTATGTGTGCAAATCCATTCCCCATATCAATTCAAACACAGTGAAGCCCAAATGATTGACTTTCTTTTTACAGGGGTAGCACTAGCAAAGGGCACCTCATATTCATGTTTAATCTCCGTATAGCACGTTGTATTTCAACAAGCTACTACAACCAACATTCAATTATACTCCTTGAAAAGGACAAAGAGTTATAACAATACCCATGCATTTAGGAGAAAGTAGGCTATATGTTCTTTACTGAACATCTTGTTGAAATTAACATAGATAATCTTGTAGCAGTGCCCTTTATCACCGTACAAAACTTCAGGGTGATCTCTGTAATAGTTTCGGAGATATTGAATGCCAGTAAAATATTTCGCACAGCCGCCATTTTTGAGGTTATCATACAGTGTTTCGAGGAGAGAAAGGTTATCTTTCGGTGCTCTATACGCCCCTATCACCTGAAGAGGGAATTTATTTCCTTTATCTGAAATTTGTACACATAACATTTCATGATCCATATCAGCCCACTTTAAGAAACTAGCTATATTTTTGCGCACACAAATAAATAGCCTACCACCTCGCTTCCCCCGATCCCTTCTGTACATCTCGTAGGTCCCTTGAATTATTTCGCTACTATTTATGTCCTCATATAACCAAGACTCAGTTGCAATGACAATGTCCGGGGAATACGTCTCTACAAGATTCCAAAATTCAATTAATTTATTTCCTAAACTCTGACAATTAACCTGCAGTAATCTTAGAGTCTTACCTCCGCAGCAAATATCTCGAAATAGCTCCTTCTGTTCCCATCGGCTGGCAACCTCTGGACCTGCTCCTCCTCACAAAAGCCGGCACGAACCGATGACCCTGTCATGTAGGCTCCCTAGATTGAAAGCGCCCCGTCGATTTAGATGTAGCCCGTCTCGGGCGAAGTCACGGCCACCAATCCAGCAGTCAGCTTCTACGTACACTAATCCCAGTTGTGCACAAACCCAGTCCATGCGGTCATTTACAGTCTTAACTCGCCTCAACGGAACATCTCCCCGCCGAACAATGTCACTCATTATAATTTTTGCATTTCTAAACTTGCTTTTAGCTTTTCTGCCTAGTTCGTAGAGCTCCCCCATGATGTAATCAGCTGTAGCCCTCTTCTTCAAATCGTTCGTCCCAACATGGAGCAACAACACTTTAACTTTGTCACAGTCCTCTACATTTGCTTCTTCCACTTGTTGGGCAAGCTGGTCAATCTTAATCCCCGGGTAACACCGCACTTTCGTACCTGATTTCCTCGAGATATTCGCACTCCATCGTATCATAGAATCACCCATTATGATAACGTCATCCTCAGTTTGCTCCTGCACGCCCTCTTCCACACTGATCCCAGTAGAGAGCCGTTCAGTCACATCCTTCACCGTTTCTTCTGATTCACGAAGCTTTGCTCTAAGTTCCTGTATTATTTGATCCCTTGCTTTGATTTACACCCTCAAACTGTCCGGCGTATCACATATTTTACAAAACCAATTTCCGACATCACGATCCTCCTTCTTGACCTTAATACAGCCGAAGTGAAACCATTTCTCACATAGTCCACACTCAACACCATTCTTCAATGTTTTACTGCACGTCGAACACTTTAAAGATGCCACTGGATCATTTGCCTGATTCACATTTGGAGTAACAATTGAACTATATTAGACGCCAGTACATTACAATGTGTATAATCATTTGCTGTACGGAATTTCATTACGTTTGGATGGTTAAATCGCGAGAAAAGTATATTTAAAAGTCTCAACTTCGCTTGGCCGCCATGTTGGTTTTGTAGTTACCAGGTTTTTGAACGTCTCATAGGTAAACTTCTAGTAATGCCCTTTATCACACTACAAAATGTCATGGTGATATCGGTAATAGTTTCGGAGATCTGAATGCTGGTGAAATATTTCGCACAGCCGCCATGTTAGATTGGTGCGACAGCATAAAATTTGAAGGACACGGTCGAAGTCGGCCAGAATGGTGCTATGACCTTACTGAGTTTCATAAAATCGCTCCAGCCATTTAGAAGCTATTAGGGGACACACACACACACACGAATCACACACACACAGACACACGGACAACAGGTGATCTCATAAGCCTATTTTTTTCATAAAATGAAAATAGGACAACGAAACAGCCGTTGAAGAAAACCAGGAGAAATGGTGTGAACTATCGAGTACGAAATTAACATCCCAAGGAGCACGGTCCAATTCCTTGATATAAATAACATGGCAGGCAGCTAATTTCCATTCCGGCGGCATACCATTGTCAGCACAAACACGTCGAGAGGGCGGTTAAATTCATATTCCCAGATTGCTTGCGTCTCTCTCGGCCAGAATGCTAATCTCGATGAGGTCAATAATGAACAATGAACAGGGGCTGGTTCATGGCTATTGTTTCATCCTATCTTCTTGTCACTACTGTAATAGGCAGGGCCGTAATGTGCGATCACGGGCCCTATAACATGGTCTTCCGTGAGACATAATTTGGTATTAAGGTTGCACATTTCTAGGGCGAGGATGAGATGGAGGTACAAGAACAATTATACGAAATAAATGAAAAGATTGAGCAATGGGCATTGAAGATAAATGTGGAGAAGAGTAAAACAGTGGTGTTGAGTAGAGGTAAGAAAGAAGGAAAAGGAGTAATCAAAGTAGGAGATAAGGAATTGGAAGTGGTGAAACACTTCAAATACTTGGGAAGTGAACTAGCTGAAGATGGAAGACTAGATTTGGAAATTAGCAGAAGAATACAACTCGGGAGTGCTTTCTACCAACAGGTACGGGAACTAGTATGGAACAAGGATATACCAATTAAGGCTAAGTAAGTTATGTACAAACACATTATGTTCCTATAATGACATTTGCAGCAGGAATTTGGACAATGATTAAAAGGGATGAGAGCAGAGTACAGGCAGCTTAGATGAGATTCCTCAGAAGTATGGTCCAGAAAACGAGGAGAGACAGAGTGAGAAATGAAAATATACGGAAAGAACTGGGAGTACAGAAACTAAATGATAAACTGGAGCAAAACAGATTTAGATGGTTTGAACATGTCAAACGAATAAATGAACTAAGGCAGGCACTGGAACGACGGATGATGGGGAAGGGAGGACAAGGAAGATCAAGAATGCGTTGGATGGACTCGGTGAAGTATAGCATTAGAAAACTGAACCTGGATTGGAACACCGTGTCGGAAGAGGATTGGTGGAACGACAGAACAAAGTGGAGAGGAACCATATTTGCCCCCAACAGTTTCAGCTGGAAAAGGGGAAATGAAGATGATGATGATGATTTCTAACCCCCTCTCAAAATCTCCGTGGAGTTTACTTCGTTGTATCTGAACGTATTCAGGCAACACAAGAATATGCCATACTCTTTCAGGAATGTATGACGTAAAGAGATTGAATTGAGGGGTTCATTCCAAGGGCCAGACAAGTCCATAAACTAAATTGTTCAGAAACTAAAAATAAATAAAAAATAAAACAGGTGATGATGATGATGATAATTGTTGTTTTAAGGGGCCTAACATCTAGGTTATCGGCCCCTAATGGTTTGGGTGATAGTGACTTACATACGAGATGAAGAAATGGGAAACAAATAAAGGATAAGGCAAATAAAGGACAGGAAGAAAATACGTGAAAGGAAGGAGAGCCATGAAAGGCAGATATGAAAGGGGAAAGAGGATCCACCCAAAACTCGGTGAAAAAGGGGAAAAACTGTTCCAGCTCAAGAATCCCTCGGAATTGACAACTCCCTAACTCACTAGTCGTGAGCCCCTGAGTGTGTAGCAATATCCAGGGAGCACCAGAAGTGCTGAGGCTACATACACCCTGTCTCCTTGAGGGCCTTGAGCAGAAGGCAGGAGATAACATGAAATGAAAAACAAGTACTTCCGTGAAGAACTATACAGCCTATTTTCATATATCCTAAATATGTTAACTGCCACTATCAACATACAAAATTTCAGTTTGATTGCTGTAATAGATTCGTAGATATTGATAACCGACTAAACTTTTCGGATGGTCGCCATGTAGGTCCAAGAGTTATGTACTGTTACATGAAGATTATTGTGTTCGTGTAGCATTCAAACTTCAATCGCATGATTAGGACACAAGAAGTAACAACGAGATTTTACATTTTCGCACAGCTGCCATCTTGTGGTTATGGAAACAATTGAACTAAATTAAATGCCAGTGGATTAACAATCATATAAGGATTTACTGTACCAAGTTTCACTGCACTCGGATGGTTAAATTGCGAGAAACGTCCATGTGAATATATATAATTCGCGTCGCCGCTATGTTGGATTTGTGATCACCAGGTTATTTAATGTCCTATAGGTGAACTTAAGTTCATAGCCCCTATGAACATCAAAATTTCAGTATGTTTGCTATAATAGATTCGTAGATATTCAGAGCTGTCTAAATATTTCGGATGGTCGCCATGTTGGATTGTTAAATGTTTAGGCCATAGAGTCATGTACCATTAAAGGAAAATTATTGCGTAGGTTCATTATTCAAACTTTCACTTCGATCGCATGAATACGACACAAGAAATAAAAACCTAATTTTAAAATTCACACAGCCGCCATCTTGAGGCTATGTAAACAATTGAACTAAATTAGATACCAGTGCATTACAATGTGTATAAACATATACTGTACCAAATTTTATTGCGTTTGGTTGGTTAAATCGCGAGACGTCTATTTAAAAGTCGCAAATTCGCGTGGCCGCCATATTGGTTTTGTAGTTACCAGGGTTTTTTTAAGTCACATAGGTGAACTTCTAGTAGTTTCCTTTATCACCGTAATAAATTCCAGGGTGATATCGGGAATAGTTTCGGAGATATTGAATGCTGGTGAAATATTTCGCACAGCCACCATATTGGATTGGTGAGACGTAACAAAATTTGAAGGGCACGGTCGGGGTCGCCCGGAATAGTGCTATGAACTTACCGAGTTTCATTGAAGCCGCTCCTGCCGTTTAGAATTTATTAGGGGAGGGGACACACACACACACCTCACACACACACACACACACACGCACACACACACGGACAAAAGGTGATCTCATAAGCCTATTTTTTCAAAATTGAAAATAGGCTAATAAGGCTGCACAATGAATTCGCACAAATGCTTATGGTGTCTGCGTCTTGTAATTTCATGCATTTAGCTGCAAAATAATGACGTAAATGACACATCAATTGAGGAGCACGACTGCCAACGCTGAAAAATAGACGCTTGCCTCACAGGCTCACAGTGGCAGTGAGCTGAATCGCTGCGAAGAGAAGAAGAAGAAGAAGAAGAAGAAGAAGAAGAAAATAATAATAATAAGAAGAAGCAGATGATGATGATGATGATAATGATGCCAATTGTCGTTTTAAGGGAAAAAAGATACAATTGTTGTCATCCCTGCATGTTTAACGCGAGGTCTAGCCACTAGCAAACACATACACACATCAAAAAGAGTTTTGCATCACCTCGGTTCCCAGATCTCCGGCATATAGACGTTGACTGTGTATATTGTATCAAAGATACAGTCCCTCTGACTGTTCATAGATGTCACTAAAACTGCTCAAAGATGTAAACAACCATGCATGAGCAGGGCCTATTAGACGGAGGGGGTACGACAGCCGATCAGTTCCAGTCATTCCACCAGGACGAAGGTACGCTGCTCATGTTGTCTGTAGTTCTACCATGCCTAGAAGGTCAATACCGCAGTTCGATCGCGTCCGCATTGTTACTTTGTGTCAAGAAGGGCTCTCAACAAGGGAAGTTTCCAGGCGTCTCAGAGTGAACCAAAGCGATGTTGTTCGGACATGGAGGAGGTACAGAGATACAGGAACTGTCGATGACAGGCCTCGCTCAGGCCGCCCAAGGGCTACTACTGTAGTGGATGACCGCTACTTACGGATTGCCGCTCGGAGGAACCCTGACAGCAATGCCACCATGTTGAATAATGCGTTTCGTTCAGCCACAGGACGTCGTGTTTCAACTCAAACTGTGCGCAATAGGCTGCATGATGCGCAACTTCACTCCCGACGTCCATGGCGAGGTCCAGCTTTGCAATCCCGACACCATGCAGCGCGGTACAGATGGGCCCAACAACATGCTGAATGGACCCCACAGAATTGGCATCACGTTCTCTTCACCGATGAGTGTCGCATATGCCTTCAACCAGACAATCGTCGGAGACGTGTTTGGAGGCACCCTGGTCAGGCTGAACGTCTTAGACACACTGTCCAGCGAGTGCAGCAAGGTGGTGGTTCCCTGATGTTTTGGGGTGGCATTATGTGGGGCCGACGTACGCCACTGGTGGTCATGGAAGGCTCCGAAACGGCTTTACGATACCTGAATGACATCCTCCGACCCATAGTGCACCCATATCGGCAGAATATTGGAGAGGCATTTGTCTTCATGGACGACAATTCTCGACCTCATCGTGCACATCTTGTGAATGCTTTCCTTCAAGATAACGACATCGCTCGACTACAGTGGCCAGCATGTTCGCCAGACATGAACCCTATCGAACATGCCTGGGATATGTTGAAAAGGGCTGTTTATGGACGTCTTGACCCACCAACCACTCTGAGAGATTTACGCCGAATTGTCGTTGAGGAGTGGGACAATTTGGACCAACAGTGTCTTGATGAACTTGTGGATAGTATGCCACGACGAATACAGGCATGCATCAATGCAAGAGGGCGTGCTACTGGGTATTAGAGGTAGTGGTGTGTACTGCAATCTGGACCACAAATGCTGAAAGTCTAGCTGTATGATGGTACAACATGCAATGTGTGGGTCTCATGGGCAATAAAACGAGCTGAAATGTTGTTTGTGTTGATCTCTATTCCCTTTGTATTTAAAGGTTCCGGAACTCTTGGAACCGAGGTGATGCAAAACTTTTTTTGATGTGTGTATATAGTTGAGCTCTCAGCATGCTCCCGGCACGCGCTTCCCTAGCGACAGTAGTCTCAAAGTCCCTGCGTTCAACAGCCATATTTATCAATCATTTAATTAAAGAATGAGCGCAAACACGGCCGAAGCCGTCGGATTTTTTAAGAGCGTTAAAAATCCCTCAGTATGCCTTCCTTCGGAGGGGAAGTAAAGCCGGCGGTCCCATGTCATAGATTTATGACATGTTAAAGAACCTTCCACTAATTGCACCTGTGTGAAGCTAAATTGGATATGTTAAGAATGTAAACAACGCTCTTAGGTTTCTACGTTCGTTGCCAAGAGCCGACTGCGGTGGCGTCTAGTAGCTAAGTTCTGAACTTGGCCTAGGAGTCGTTGACTGTGGCGCTTGGCGGCAAAAGTAGGAAGTATTTGAAAAATTCTAAGTTGCAGTCTGTACTTAAATAAAAAAAAAACAGGTAACACACACTAATACAGTCATCACAATTAACACCGGTTATCAGACAGATTCTACACCCACCCAAAGTTCATGGGGCTACATGACCGCGTTGTCGCAGCCCCTAAACTTAAGAACCAACCAACCAACCAAACAACGAATGAGCGCAATATAGGTGACCGTTTAGAAACTCCTAATGTGAACTTGAATGCATTAGATTCCTTCATTTCATTGTCCAGAATAATATGATAACGTTAACCGAACCGATATCAGGAGCGTGTGATTCGAACTCGATGAACACTCATATGCACATATTTCCCTGCCTGCGAGATACTTGTTTGAACTCTGCGATCATTTCTTTTCAATAATAATAATAATAATAATAATAATAATAATAATAATAATAATAATAATAATAATAATAATAATATCGTATGTCCTCGGTGCCGGGTGCAAGCTTTGTAATTTGACACCCAGAGGGTAGCTTGCATGTCGAATTTCGTTGTTCCTTGAATCACTATGAAAGTCAAGGAGGTTAGATATCTAAGCTCCTTGAACACTATAGCGCTTTCTAGTAGAGAAATTAGGAACTTTGTGTTGGCGGAAACTCCCGAGATTAATTTTGCCATTATGAACACGGCCTACTGAATTCAAATGGGTTCTTTGACATGCCAACATCGTATGACATGCGTGTCGTATTTTTGCCACCTTTCAAAAATCACTTACCACGGCCAGGACTGAACCTGCAATCTTGGGGTTGGTAGACCGACACGCTATCCCCTCACCCACCGTGGCAAGCTATTTCTGTTCAATGACTGTACAATATTCAGTCCTGCGGAACAATTTTTATGATTCATTTTACTGTGGTGTTGAGAAGATGAAAATGATCTTACAAAAACTGTGAATTTCCTTTGGTTACAATGTATAGTAATGTAACATTAATTGTACTGTTCTATGGGGCAATCCACAAAATAATGTCTAGGGATTGATGGCCAGACGAGATTAAAGAATAAAGGTGAACAATATTCTCACCTAGTTGGTTATTTATCATTGCTGTTAGGCAATCCCCCTGTCAAAACGAATTTTGTGCTGTGCTTGGTCATGTGAATTACCTGTAAAATGTTCCAATTCCTGCAGGATGTGCCCCACGGATGAGTTATGGGGATCAATATCCACTCCCGGCCAACGTAAACAAGAGATCGCTTTGCTCCATATTTCAGAGGGAAGTGGTTTCCTTTTCTTTGCTACAAGATTCGACAATCAGGATTGGGTTTCAAAAATAAGTGGAGAATTTCCATTCAAGCAACGATGCGTAAATAATAATAAAAATTCTTGGTGAAAATAATAGAAGCCATCTTTCAGCGATGCCTAGTTCTATCAAAGAACGCTTTCCAGTCGGTCAACGAACGATGTGCCCAATTACATGAGGCGGGAAAACAAGTGTTTATATGTCTTAACATGAGAAATATTGCATAAGATATTTATCACAAAATAACACGCTTTTATGTAAAAAAAAATTGAGAGTACTTAATTGGATGAAATGTTTCGATCGTCAAGCGATCATCTTCAGATCCTACTCATTTAGGATGATGATGATAATTGTTGTTTTAAGGGGCCTAACATCTTGGTTATCGGCACCTAATGGTTTGGGTGATAGTGAAAGATGAGATGAGAATGAAAACTATAACTAATACTAACTACAGACTTACATTTTAGAAGAAGAAATGGTAAACAAATAAAGGATAAGGCAAATAAAGGACGGGAAGAAAAGATATTCCCTCAATCCTCTAAGAATGAGGATTGAGGGATTTGGAAGGAAGGAGAGCCATGAAAGGCAGATATGAAAGGGGAAAGAGGAAAGAGCCCACCCCAAGGTCAGAGGAAAAAGGGAACAAAACGGACCCAGCTCAGGAATTCCGCGGGTTTGCCAACTCCCAAACTCACCAGTCATGAGCCCCTGAGGGTGTAGCAATATCCAGGGTGTACCAGAAGTGGTGGGGCTACATACACCCTGCCTCCTTGAGGGCCTTGAGCAGAAGGCAGGAGATAATATGAAAAGAAAAAACGGCTGACCCCTCGAAGAATGAGGGTATCAGGAAAGATGAGACAAGGGCCAATTAAGGCGGGAAAGTGAAAGACTCCCTAGGCCTTGGGATACCCTAATACCGTCGGGGTCGGAAGAGAACAAGTGTTAACCAAGAGAGGTCGTCAGGAAAGAAGACGGAGAGGAGCCCGGCAAAAGTAAGTGGAAGCAATGCCGGACTCAGCTGGGGTCCCGTGGTCGCCAACCCACGTCCCACTAGATGTGAGCCCCTGGGGGCTATTCACTTAAACTTAGAAAATGTACGATGTTTTTGAATTACTTTTATACACAAATACATATTATACAATGCTAATAAATAATAATAATAATAATGTTATTGGTTTTACGTCCCTTTTAACTACCCTGGCTTTTAGAGACGCCGGGGTGCCGGAATTTTGCCCCGAAGGGGATCTTTAACGTGCCAGTAAATGTACTGACACGGCTCCCTCGCATTTGCGCACCCTTAAATACCAGGTGACTGCGCCAGGTTTCTATACAATGCTAACCTTGCATAAGTTCCTAAACTTGTCTAACGCGTCAATCTTATTTACAGATATTATTGCTCACTTCTTTAGTTGTTGAGTTATTGTTAATGTAGGTATTTTAACCTGTGATCTACATTGGATTATTATTGTGACTAATTTCAGGAATAATGTTGTCTACACTGATTTGTTACTAGTTCTAAATCAACCGTTCCTACATTAATTTAGTCACAGTAATAATTCAACAGGACCTGCTTAAAGTAAATTAGCCTGCCACACATTTCCACCGCGGGAACTGTTATTTGGGTGGGAACAGTTATTTGAATTTGAATTTATTATTTCTCTTATACAGGCACTGAGGCTACAAAGCCTCTTTATGCTGCTCTCTTCATTCAGAGGCCGGTTGAAAACAATAAAATAAATGAAGAAAGAAAATAAAACTTAACCTAAACATTCAGTTGACAATAGAAGTTCTTGTTATTACATCTGTTCACCTTGACCATGATAATTGCATAGCTGATAGATTACCATGAAGGGAGAGTTTTATCGCTCTGATGGGAAGTCCTGAATACTGGTGCAATTTACAATTATTCCAGAGAATACTAGCTGAAATACGACATGAACCTTTGCATTTTTCGGTTCTATGATGGGGTATCTGGAGCATTTGTGCAGTGTGTCTATTCGCACGGTTATGCACTGACTGCATGGGAGTTAGTGTGCAGTAAATATAAGACGGAATTTTGAATTTTAGAATTTTTATCACAGTCAGAGCCATGGCATACTGTCTTCGTTCTTTTAATTTTAGCCATCCAATCTGGACGTAAAATGGAGTTATATGAGACTCTCTTGGTACACTGAGAACAAACAGTTGCTGTATGCATTAAGTAGCTCGCCACACACTTTCACCTCAGGAACTGTTTGACCGGAGCTGTTTAGAGCAGCCCGCCACACACCAGTTCGCCTGCGCAATGACTTCCAACCACGGGGCTACACTAGGATCAAACGTCCTGCGCATCGCGTTCAAGCAATATTGATTCAACACGTTGGAGTTTCTAATCTTTGTCGAGAGATGGCATCAAGTGTACTCTTGCGACCCAAGTACTTTCTGCATCTGTCAAAGCAGAGTGACACTGGTCACTATAACATCCATATTGATACTTCTATTTAAAAATGTTTGTTTCCATTCATTAGATTTTATGAAAATTACTAGCAGTAGTTCAGGGCTTCGCCCGGTGTATTTATTTATTTGTTTTATGGATGAGAATTAATGCTACTACTGACGTGACACATCATAAATGAAAATAACTTAAAATTATAACTTTTTGTGGCGATGATTAGTAACACAATGGACGTAATATTCAGAACATTTTCCCCTAATGATAATGATAATAATGAACATGGAAACAGCTCTTTACTAACTACAGTACTCACACATGTAATTTAGTACAAATTGAAAAAATATATCAGAAATAGGAGTAAGTGAAATAAAAGACGCTACCTAGGGCCTATATCTCATTGACTGTTAAAAAATTGAGTCCAATGGTGTCGTCTTTTTCCGCACAGTGCCGTCATAAAATAATCAGAGCACTTCGGAAAACTTCAGGTGTCCCATGCTCTACACTGTGTCAGTTAACGCGGCAAATTTTACATCCAGTATTTTGTTTCTTGCATTGCGAGGCTTAATTTGAGCCTTATTCATAGAAAGCTACACCATTTCACCGAAATGAGCCAAATTTTAAGTCGCAAGATTTGTTTTATGCATTGCAACGCTTAAAATGTGCCTAAGTCGGTCCTTCGACAAATTCGATATTTCGTCTAAACCGCCTAAATACAGGGAATGGAGAGGTCTGTCCGAAATTTCAAGTAAACAGTGTTATCTGCTGGGGTTCGAAAGGTAAGTACGTAAAATTTGTTTCAGATTGGTGAAACTGTGTAGATTTGTGCTAAAGGGCCTAAATGCAGGGACTGGATAGGGCTGCCTGACTTTAAAGTAGACAGCGTTAATCGTAGGGTTTCAAAGGGTTAGTACTTACAATTTGGTTCTGATTGGTGGAATATTGTAGATTTGTGCCAATGGGCCAAAATGCAGGAGATGGAGAGGGCTTTCTGAAATTTGAAGTGGACAGTGGTACTCGCAGGTTTCCAAAAATAAAATTTGGTTCTGATCTGTGAAGAGACGTAGATTTGTGCCAAAGAGTCTAATTGCAGTGAATGGAGAGGTCTCTCCAGAAGGTTGCAGGTTCGCTCCTGTCCGTGGTAAGTGAGTTTTGAAAGGCGACAAAAATCACGGTACGCATGTCATACGTTGTTGGCATGTTAAAGAACCCATTTGAATTCAGTAGGCCGTGTTCATAATGGCAAAATTAATCTCGGGAGTTTCCGCCAACACAAAAAGTTCCCTCCTTTCTCTACTAGAAAGCGCTATAGTGTCAAGGAGCTTCGATATCTAAACTCCTTGATTTTCATAGCGCTCCAAAGAGCGATGAAATTCCGAATGCAAGCTGCCCTTTGGGTGTCAAATAACAAAGGTTGCACCTGGCACTCGATGCCATACGATATTATTATTATTTCCGAAACAATTAGATCTACTTCTACCTTCTGGATACCTATCTTGACCCATATACCACCCCCAAATCTGCGAAAGAAAGAAGCCTTCATAAGAAAATACCACAAGATCTTAACAAATCCTGAACAGCCAGTGCATTCTGACATTCCTGATCTCAAAATCAACATACTTCGCTCGAGACATCCTCCTATCGCACTGGGGTGAACCTCAGCGATACCTGGAAGAGTGAATGGCTCAAAAATGCCCCAGCAACATGCCAATTATCACTAAGATCGACCCTGAAGGTCAACTCTAGACCGACTGAGAACAGGTCACGGAATATGTGCAGATTCACTTTTTAAATGGGAAATGTTGGCCTCTTCAGCATGTTACTGAAGCGGACTATTCAACACATCAGGGAAGACTGCAGTGCCAGAGCAGATACAGGGTGTTTCATATAAAGTAAGAACGGCAAGCGGCAGTTTTGTTATTCGCTGGTGCGATGTCCTTGGCCGAGCTTGTGGCGCGCCATGGCCCCCTGCTGTACTATTGAAAGCGCGCGCATAGTACATACGAGGGCTGCCCTCGGCAAAATATTCTGCCGCGACTGAGGTGTGTACGTCTGGAGAGTCTCCTGAAGTGTTTTCCTTTTTGACGAGGTGTTGCCGCCCGACATTTCTCGAAAAAGGTGAAAATCATTCAGTGCTGGTTTGGACTAAACGGCAGATGTTCCTATACTTCACACTTGAATTCTTTGTAAAAGTATATCGTAACGTTGGCACAGTGTGGTCGTGAACGATTTTCACCTTTTTCGAGAATTGAAGGTATGGCTGGGCGGCAACGCCTCGGCAAAAAGGAAACACTTCAGGAGACTCTCCAAACGTACACACCTCAGTGGCGGCAGAATATTTTGCCGAGGGCATTGGAAAGCTGGTGTAACGATACGACAAATGTTTCAATCGTTTTGGCGATTATGTTGAGACATATGAATAAAACAAGCAAACATTTAGTAGTAAAATCAGTTTGGTATGCGAATCTGTTATTTTTATACAGTCCATCGGAACTTGAAAAATAAAACAGACCTCGTATGTACTATGCGCGCGCTTTCAATAGTACAGCAGGGGACCATGGCGCGCCACAAGCTCGGCCAAGGACACCTCAGCAGTGAATAACAAAACTGCCGCTTTTATATGAAAGACCCTGTAGAGGAGATTATGAGGAATTCCTGTGGGCAACCTCGAATTCCATCAAATTCATACAAGAACTAGATGTTTGTTTGTGATTAGGTGTTAAGAAATAATATAATTTACTGTTTAAATGTACTTCAATGCCATACGATAAATGAAATAAATTTGAACATTTAAATAATTCGACTTGATTATCAAATTATTTGAATATTGACTGAATAGTCGGGTTATAAGCTTTTGATAATATAAATTGGAAGGTGTTGTTTGAAACCCTAAGAAAACTGAAGATAGACTATAGGGACAGAAGAATACTTTACAAGAACCATACAGCATTAATTGGTAAGGAAAGAGTGGAAGCAAGAATTGGGAAGGGAGTAAGACAAGGATGTGGACTATCACCACTGTTATTTAATATCTACATTGAAGAAGCCACTCAAGAATTCTTAGCTACCAACAGTCATGGCATAAAAGTTAATGTCAATTTGTACAGTACCATACGATTTGCAGATGATATAGCCCTGATAACTGAAAATGAGACTGATATGGAAAATGCTCTGACTCACATAAATGAATTATTGCAAGAGAAGTGTGGTATGAGGATAAATAAAAAGAAATCCAAAGTAATGGCATGCACTAGGGATGGCGACCAAATAGTCAATGTGCTAATGGATGGTGAAAAACTAGCCCAAGTAAAGGATTTCAAATATCTGGGGAGCTTGATCACATCAAATGGAAAGTGTACGAGAGAAGTAAATGCTCGAATCGCACAGGCAAATGAAGCCTTCTCAAAAAAGATGGCTTTACTAACATCCAAGACTCTTAAATAAGAGGTGCGAAAACACTTCGTGAAAAGTTTTGTATGGAGTATTGCAAGTTATGGCTCTGAAACCTGAACTCTGCGACAAGCAGATGTATCAAAACTTAAGTCATTCGAGATGTGGTGCTGGCGAGGACTACTAAAGATACCTTGGACTGATAAAGTCACGAATGAGAATTTTCTCAAAAGAGCAAAGGAGACACGTACCTTGGTTGAATCCTTAAACAGAAGAAGGAATAGTTTTGTTGGCCATTTGATTCGTCATTCTGACTGGTGCACCACACTCTTCGAAGGGAACCTAGAAGGAAAGAGGATTCGAGGAAGACCAAGGACTCAATTCATAGACAGCATTAAAGGCAAGTACACTTATTGCCATTTGAAACTCCAGGCCAGAGAAAGAAGACGTTTTGAAAGACATGCATGTTACCCACCAACCTAGCGGTTGAGGGGGAGAAGAAGAGTCGGGTTATATCACCAATACAATATTTCGACATTCGAATGTTCGAATTGGTTGAAAATTCAAATAATTAGTATAATTGAATGCTTCGAATAGTCTAATTATTCGTAAGGTCAAATCAAATATTCGTATTCGAAATTATTTGAAGAATTTGAACAATTTGATGTTGGGATATGTTCTTACTTAATATTAACGGCATCATCATTCTAACAAGAAGTTCCGTGACGAACTAAATAGCCTACTTTTCTTAAAATGTAAGATTCATGCCAATGATTAATCCATATGGATCTATCTAGAATAATGACGAAATTAATTTGGTAATATCGACATTTCTAATTAGTTCGAAATACTGTATACCTGCCATAATATAGCCTAATAGAGCACTACAGTTGGCAGCTCTGGTGACTGAATATATTCTTAGTTCCATCTCTTAAGGTACAGAATACAAAATTTGGTTGAAGTCCAATGGATAGCATGGACGTTACATGCAGTTAAACATTGGATTTAACAGCGCGCGTAAAATAATGTTGGCAACAATGTCATGCATGTATTGGTCAGAAATAATCTGAAATAATACGATCTATTGTTGTGCCAATTTTGAATGAAATCCATTAGTTAGTATAGAAGTTACATTTTAAAATTGGACCTCTCAGCAGGCTTAGAATCATGTTGGTAGCACTGACGTATATATGTTACTCCAAATTAATATAGAATGGCAGGTACTATACGTGTGCTTAGTTTAAAGCTGTCGGCTTGCATACTTTCTGATATATTAGTATTTGGATAAAAGAAATTGAGAGCATTTGCAGTTGGCAGCCCTGGTGGATCTTATGAATACACTCAGTCAAATCTGTTTATGTACACATAGCTCATACAAAATTTTGTTGATTTCCAATTGATAGTGTAGAAGTTATATGCATTTAAAAATTGGACCTATCAGCAGGCTTATAATCATTTTGGCAACACTGTCATGTATGACCTCATGGAAACTAAACTGAAATATTATTATCTATAGCCGGCCCCGTGGTGTTGGGGTAGCGCGCCTGCCTCTCACCCGGAGGCCCCGGGTTCGATCCCCGGCTCTGTCAGGGATTTTAAAAACTGACGTGAGGGTTGGAACGGGGTGCACTCAGCCTCGTGAGGACAATTGAGTAGCTGTCTGACAGTGGGACAGTGCCCCGGTCACGAAAACCAAGATTAACGGCCGAGGGGACCCGACGCACTGATCACGCGTCACCCCAATATCTGCAGGCCAATTGGCTGGGCAGCGGTCGCTTGGTAGGCCTAGGCCCTTCAAGGGCTGTGGTGCCACGGGGTTAGTTTTTATTATCTATACGTGTGCCAATTTTGAAATAGCTCCCATTCATACCTTCCAAGATATCCAACATGGAGCTCAAATTTCATATGCGAATTTTCGTCAGTTGGTAGCACTGACATCATTTTCAAATACGGCATTGAGATATTCCGGTATAGATCTTTACTCCTACCAAACTTTGTTTCGATTGCTGCAGCCGTTTAGGAGTTGATAGGGGGGGGGGACACACACACACAGCCAGGCAGACAGAAGGACAGACATACAGACAGGCAGAAAGAGAGACAGACACACATTTGCCCGGATCGATCTCATTTTCCTCATTTTTGCAAAATGTGAAAAGTAGGCTAAAAATGAATGAATTTTGGCTTCATTGCACTAATAACATATGAGATCTCCATCAGAAATATGGAGAGAATTGACAATATCAATACTAGATTTTTGAAAGGAGCTCTAGCAGCAGGGAAGTACGCCCCAAATGGGATGATATACGCCCTTTCCAGAGAAAGTTTCTTCCTGGAGGACCTAGTTATGTTCTTAGTTATTGAGGTTTCAAGGGGCGGAACTACGAGGTTATCTGCCCCTGAGGATTCAGCTATAGCTACAATCTACAGACGCATACAATACAGTGGCACCAGACGAGAAAGAAAGCAAGAAGGAATCGTTGAAGAATTTTTTGGAACTGATGTTATGATAAACAGTAATTGGACAAAAGAAAATCAAACGCAGAGGCATGCCACTATTATGCTTGCCATACATGGTTTTCACCATAAGTTATGCACAACCAAAGAATTCCACCACGCAAATGATCATTGTATATGAGTATTGTGTGACCAAAAATGTGCATAGTATCCCTTTATGTGGTGCAAAAATAATACATTATGCATCGAGCCTATAATGACAATAATTAAGACACGAGTATGTTTATAAAACGAGCGTATGCGAGTTTTATAATTTCCATACGAGTGTCTTATATGCGAGTTGCATACGACTGTTTATGTTCGACGATAATTATTATAACTATTTTATGTTCGAACATAAATATTCATAAATATCTGTCGACATTTCGCCAGTTTTATGTGCTGAAAAGAGCTCACGAGACGCAGAGAATGCCTTGTATTTGACCATGGCCTCCTCGATTACCCTACTATGACACTAGGCCACGCTGTGAAATTTAAATTAGAAGGCCGCGGAACTCAGTGCAGGTGCGATGATATCCTTATCTAATTAGTCGAACAACTGTTTCTTGAGCTCTGATTGGTGGGAGAAACTGTTTCTTAATGAAAAATAGTGTTATAATGAGCCTCATTATAGTACAGGTTTCTGACATATATTAGTCAGGGTCGAACATAAACGAACAAAGACACTCCGTGACTATTGTAAAGTCATTAGTAGAGAATAATCATGTCATGTTATAGTATTAAGATTATTTTACAATTTCGTAACTAATGGCTTTTCAGCTGCCATAACATTTATATTGCACAAATAGCGAATGAAACAATACATCCTGTCTATTAGCACGCGGTTCTATCTGCATGAATCTCTTCCCTCAATTGAAGGTCTGTGATCGATATTTTCTACCATCTGTGACCTTGAATAAGCCGCTCACTACGTGTTGTATCGAGTTGACGTCAGTACTTGGCCATTTTACGAGTGAGTGGGTTGTTGCAAACACAGTGTATCATTATGATGCGATGCCAGAGAGTCTCTTGTTTACTGGAAATTCAACATAGGAACGTTAAAATTTGTTGTGTAAATGATCTGTCTAAGGCGAATTAGGTATAAGGAGAGTAGAAAATAAGAAAATAAAACTGCCCAATTTAAATTTAATTCTGTTTTTCTGATGAATTTAGGGTCCTTGCGACACCTTGATCATACATCCCCGTGTACTTGAGTGTGAGTGAAATCTGTCTTATAACCTGTGTCATTGTGATGGCTGTACTAGTATGCGTATTTATATGACGCTACGATTTGAGTCGGAGGTGGTTGTGGCTTTAATTTTGGTATCATACTGACATTTGCCTGAAGTAGAAGAGGAAGACCACGGAATACCACTTTTAGGATCGCTGAGCTGAGAATCGAACCTATCTCTTCTCATGGCGGCTTCGGTGGCGTAGTTGGTAGCATGCTGAGCTTCTATGCCCAAGATCGCGGGTTCAAACCCGGCCAAAGTCCGGATTTTTTAAGAGCGTTAATAATCCTTCAGTATGCCGTCCTTCGGAGGGTAAGTAAAGCCGGCGGTCCCATGTCATAGATTTACGGCATGTAAAAGAATCATTCACTAATTACATTTGTGTGAAGCTAAATTATAGGTTAGATTTGACTACCGCTCTTAGGTTCCAACGTTCGTCGCCAGGAGCCGACTGAAGTGGCATCTAGTAAGCAGGTTAAGAACTAGTTGTCGTTGACAGTGACGTTTGGTAGCAAAAGTAGGAACTACTTGGAAATTGAATGTCTGCAGTCCTTACTTGATTAAAAAAACAGATAACACACACTAATACAGCCATCACAATTAACAACGGTTATCAGATTCTACACACACACAAAGTGCACGGGGCTACATGACCGCGTTGTCGCAGCCCCTAAACTGAGGATCCAACCAACCATCTCTTCTCGATTTTGCTTCATGAATTTGAGCGTACACCGGTCCGGCCGTCAGACTAGAATTAAATTTATTTGCCGAGACGGGAACCAAACCTGAATCTCCATGGTGTCAGCCAAGAATGATGGTCACTACGCCACTTAGCGGACATATGGAAGGTTGAGCAATGGGGATTGAAGATAAATGTGGAGAAGAGTAAAACAGTGGTGATGAGTAGAGATAAGAAAGAAGGAAAAGGAGTAATCAAAGTAGGAGATAAGGAATTGGAAGTGGTGAAACACTTCAAATACTTGGGAAGCGAACTGACTGAAGGTGGAAGACTAGATTTGGAAATTAGCAGAAGAATACAACTCGTGAGTGCTTTCTACCAACAGGTACGGGGACTAGTATGGCACAAGGATATACCAATTAAGGCTAAAGAATTTATGTACAAAGCATATTATGTTCTTATAATGACATATGCAGCAGAAACTTGGACAATGACTAAGAGGGATGAGAACAGAGTACAGGCAGCTGAGATGAGATTCCTGAGAAGTATGGTCCAGAAAACGAGGAGGGACAGAGTGAGAAATGAAGATATACGGAAAGAACTGGGAGTACAGAAACTAAATGACGAGCTGGAGCAAAACAGATTGAGATGGTTTGGACATGTCAAACGGATGAATGAAGTAAGGCTACCAAGACGAGCACTAGAACGACGGATGACAGGGAAGAGAGGACGAGGATGACCAAGAATGCGTTGGATGGACTCGGTGGAGAATAGTATTAGAAAACGCAACCTGGATTGGAGCACTGTGTCGGAAGAGGAACGGTGGAACGACAGAGCAAAGAGGAGAGGAACCATATTTGCCCCCACCCAGTGTCAGCTGGAAAAGGGGAAATGAAGATGATGATGATGGAAGGTCGTAGAATATATTCTTCTTCTTCTTCCTCGTTTCGGCCTGTTATGGACCACGTTACTTCAACTGTTTCCATATTAGAACTTTAATTGTTTCCCAGTAGTCCATCATCCGTTTCCTGTGCGCCTCCTATCTGTCAGGCGTCCACTTCTTGCCTTCTTGCCTGTTCTCAATTTTGGCTTTTCTTGGAATCGCTGGTGTGCTCTAAGTTTATTCCGGAGAGGAAGACGTTCTTGATGTCCTCAAGCGAAATCCCTATCTCTATAAGATCTTTTTCGATCTCAAAGAACCATGGTCCCTTGGTTCTCTTGTCTACAAAATAGGAAAATATGCGATTGGTCAATCTCTGCGAGCTCAAGCGTGTTATGTGGCCATAGAAACTAATTCTCCTTTTTCGCATCAAGTCCGTTATCCTTTCCACACGTATGTAGAGTTCGTTGTTACGTCGCCTCCTGTACTCTCCATTGTCTCTGACTGGTCCTAGGATCTTTCTCCGGATTTTTCGTTCTTTGGGCTCTAACTTTTCAACTAAACCTTTCTTATTCATTGCAAGGCATTCTGCTGCGTGCAGAGCTTCTGGAAGAATAACTGAACAATAGCTTACCACGGTGGGTGAGTGGTTATCGTGTCGGTCTACTAACCCCAAGCTTTCAGGTTCGCTCCTGGCCGTGGGAAGTGATTTTTGAAAGGCGGCAAAAATTACGATACGTATGTCATATGATGTTGGCATGTTAAAGCACCCATTTGAATTCATTAGGCCGTGTTCCTACTGACAAAATTAATCTCGGGAGTTTCCACCAACACAAAGTTCCTCATTTCTCTACTAGAAAGCGCCATAGTGTTCAAGGAGCTTAGATAATTATTTAACCTCCTTGACTTTCATAGTGCTGCAAGGAACAACGAAATTCGACATGCAACCTACCCTTTGGGTGTCAAATTACAAAGCTTGCACCCAAAACCCGAGGCCATACGATATATTCTTATTATAATACTAGCAGAAGTACCGGTTCTTCGAACGGTGTTATATATTAACACCAGACATTATCAATTGAGCTACTGTTGCAATGGTTAGCGGTTTGTCATACCTTCATAAGTTTATCAGAACGAAGTTAGTTTTCTGGGAATTCCACACACACTGTTAATTTAAGGGCCTTAAAATGTGGTTTTCGGAGACCCTTTATAGACTCGCGAATTTTGTGTCTCACAATGAGAAGCGCAACATATGCTTTGATCGTGCTTCTAGGATAATTTATATATATTTCGCCTATTTTAGCATGTATTTTGAGAAGTTTTTCCCTATATCCACCCTTCTACTGTATGAAAAGTACGGTGAGGAGTTTTATAAATGATTGGTGTATTGACTCATGTTTACCATACCTAATTTTACGATGCACCAAGCATCCGAACACGATTTATAGGCGTACATAAAGATACACAGAAAGACAGACAAACAATTCTATTGTCTACAACATATCACCCAGATATCCAAATATGGGTATATCTACCATACAGTTTCAAACAAAATCATCCTTACGATGAACCCGTATGTCGAAAAAAAAAAAAAGAGATTAGTTAAAATGTGCTCTCAAACTAAATTCACCTAACGTGTACTTCCTGACGTGAAATAGATTTGAAAGCCTTGTAGACGAAACGCAATACACCTCACATAAAAAATGATCCTCTACGTTGTGTTAGGTCCCCATACACAGGAAGACCTCTTTCATAAATTATAAAGGCTTGTGGTGCATGAAAATTCAGGTTCTTTAGCCTCAAATGGCCCAAATTCCTAAAAGCCGCAAAAAATGCTGATTCAATTCAGGAATTTTAGAAAATAATGTTGTTGTTTGTAGATATAATAGACTTTCTGTACTATATGTCGCACGTGAAATTGCATGAAAAAAATTCTAGGTTACCCCTTGACCCCCTTAATTGCATTGACGAATTATACAGCCTACGTTGGTTCCGTGATAACCTGATAGCCATTTGCAAACTTTCACAGAAATGTAATAAATGGAGTAGCCTAATAATAATATCGTATGGCCTCGGTGGCCGGGTGCATGCTTCGAAATTTGACACCCAGAGGGTAGCTTGCATGTCGAAATTTCGTTGTTCCTTGAATCACTATGAAAGTCAAGGGGGGTAGATATCTATGCTCCTTGAACACTATAGCGCTTTCTAGCAGAGAAATGAGGAACTTTGTGTTGGCGGAAACTCCTGAGATTAATTTTTCCATTATGAACACGGCCTACTGAATTCAAATGGGTTCTTTGACATGCCAACATCGTATGACATGTGAGTCGTATTCTTGCCGCCTTTCAAAAATCTCTTACCACGGCCAGGAGTGATCCTGCAATCTTGGGGTTAGTAGACCGACACGCTATCCACTCACCCACCGTGGCAAGGTATAAATGGAGTGACATTGCTTCTTACAGAAATTGTTGGAAAGTTGGATGCCACCCCTAGAGATAATGTTGTCATGGTTACCGATTTCCATTCCTTCATTAGTTTGTTAAATTTAATTAAATTTGTTTTCTGGGAATATTTCAGATACTGTTGGTTTTAGAGCCTTATAATGTAGTTTTTGAGGCCCCCAAGTTTTGTTTCTGGCACCGAGGGGCTTTGTCTCCTCGTTGTACGCCATAATATAATAATAATAATAATAATAATAATAATAATAATAATAATAATAATAATAATAATAATAATAATAATATAATATAGGGATAGGAATATAATATACTTGCCGTACCACACCCGCAGATGTTAATCGCGTGAAAAAATTCTAGTGTACCCCTTGACCCCCTTAAGCGCATTATACGTATTGATGAATTTTACAGCTTAATTTGGTTCCGTGATAACCTTCTAGCCGTTTGCAAACTTTCACACCAATGTAATTAATGGAATTGCATTGCGTCTTACAGCAATAGATGGACCTCTGAGAATCTGTTGCAATGGTTACCGGCTTGTATTCGTTCATTAGTTTATTAAATGAAATTAGTTTTCTGGGAATATCTCAAAAACGGTTGGTTTTAGGGCCTTAAAATGTGGATTTCGGGGACCCTTTAGGGCCCCCGAGTTTTGTCTCTCACATTGAGGGGCTGAAAATGATCTTTGTCTCGTCCTTCTACTCCTATTTCAGCATGTATTTTAAGGGGGTAGGCCCTCTTTTATGAGTGGTACGGAGAAGGGTTACATCAATGATTAGTGTCGTGCCTCTGATGAATATCTGTACCAAATTTTACGTTGATACACCCAGCCGTTCTCGAGTTATAAGGGAACAAATTTGTCCACAGACAAACAAACAAACAGACATACAGACCAAAAAGTTATTTTCGCGCGCATCCATAATAAAACAGTCTGAAACGCGTAAATAACTCAAATTTCCGTAGAAATTGCGAAAAAGCATACAAACCTTAATTTTTTGCCTATTTCCAATTTTGAAAAAAAAAAAAAAAAATAGGCTTATGAGATCACCTTTTGTCCGTGTGTGTGTGCGTGCGTGTGTGTGTGTGAGGTGTGTGTGTGTGTCCCCCTAATCAATTCTAAACGGCTGGAGCGATTTCAATGAAACTCGGTAAGATCATAGCACTATTCCGGGCGACCCCGACCGTGCCCTTCAAATTTTTTTACATCTCACCAATCCAACATGGCGGCTATGCGATATATTTCACCAGCATTCAATATCTCCGAAACTATTACCGATATCACCCTGGAATTTTTACGGGGATAAAGGGAACTACTAGAAGTTCACCTATGTGACTCTTGAAAAACTGGTAACTACAAAACCAACATGGCGGCCAAGCGAAGTTGCGACTTTTAAATAGACGTTTCTCGCGATTTAACTAACCAAACGCAATACAACTTGGTACAGTATATGTCTATACACTTTGTAATGCACCGATATCTAACTTCGTTCAATTTTTTACATAACCACAAGATGGTGGCTGTGCGAATTATTTCACCGGCATTCTATATCTCTGATACTATTAGCGGTATCACCCTGACATTTTGTACGGAGATTAGGGGCACTACTGAAAGTTCACCTATAAGATTTTTAAAAACCGGTGAACTACAAAACGAACATGGCGGCCAAGCGAATTTGAAAATTTAAATAGACCTTTCTCGCGATTTAATGTTCCAAACGCATTGAAACTTGGTACAGTAAATGTTTATACACATTGTAATGTACTGGTATCTGATTTATTTCAATTGTTTACATAACCTCAAGATGGCGGCTGTGCGAATTTTAAAATTAAGTTTTTATTTCTTGTGTCGTAATCATGCGATCGAAGTGGAAGTTTGAATAATGTACCAACGCAATAATTTTCCTTTAATGGTATATGACTCTATGGCCTTTACTTTTAACAATCCAACATGGCGACCATCCGAAATATTTAGACGGCTATGAATATCTACGAACCTTTTATAACAATCAAACTGAATATTTTTTTGTTCATAGGGGCTATGAACATACAGTAAGTTTACCTATAGGACTTTCAATAACCTGGTGATCACAAATCCAACATGGCGGCGACGTGAATTATAAATATTCACATGGACGTTTCTCGCAATTTAACCATCCGAGTGCAGTGAAATTTAGTACAGTAAATCCTTATATGAATGTTAATGCACTGGCATCTAATTTATTTCAATTGTTTCCATAACAGCAAGATGGCAGCTGTGCGAAATTTTAAAATCTAGTTGTTACTTCTTGTGTCCTAATCATGCGATTGAAGTTTGAATGCTACACGTACACAATAATCTTCATGTAACAGTACATAAATCTAGGACCTACATATATAAAGTCCAACATGGCGACCATCCGAAATATTTAGTCAGTTCTCAATATCTACGAATCTATTACAGCAATGAAACTGAAATTTTGTATGTTGATAGTGGCAATTAACATAAGTAGGATATATGAAAATAGGCTGTATAGTTCTTCACGGAACTACTTGTTATGTATGTAGAGATATACTGCACCGCTCGGTGTTGACCGTGTTTTATTGCACAAATTTAGGTTTTACTCGCTAACCGTTGGAGATACACGAAAAGTGATAAGGACCTTTTGGATAGAAAATTAAATGCTTAATCTCGGGTACGCATCAAAAGTTTGCTATTTCTTAGCGTTCTCTTTTTATTTGATATGGAATTATGAAATTTTGCAACCAACGGGTGTAGTGACGTCACTAAAATGGTCGCCATTTTTAATAGTGCAAAATATCGAAATTAAAAGTATCCTATATGTAAACATGGTAAATCAGCTACATCCATGCAACATTGCATTTAAATCGAACCAGTGGTTCTTGCGTTATTGAGTAACACACAGACAGACAGACAGACAGACAGACAGAAAGACAGACACACACCATCTCATTTTTATATATTAGTATGATTATACTGAACAATAATGCCTAATCTTGGCACTGATGGATACTGATCGTTTATTGTAAACATATTGGTTAGCTGGTATGCAGTTTCCATCTTGTTGATCCTTGATGTAAATGCTGCTTCTTTTGTAAAACATATTATTGTTATTTGGATTCGGATAAAAAATATATTGGTAGGAAGAAATATTCCATTTCCCTTGGATCTCGAACTGAAAAAGGACCACGGTAAGAAAATAATAATTCTCACATTTGGTCCTTTCATCACGTTCTATACTGTATTTGACAGACGACTTGATCGATATCATCGTACATCGGCGCTGTCAGAGAAGATGGAGACACAATTGTTCCCACACCCACATCCTGTGAGGAGAGAAACTTAGTTACTGTCTTAGCTGGGCGGAACGAGCATCTCAAAGGACTGGCGACAGAATACTCAATGAAACTTAGTCAAAGTCCATCCCATACGTGACGCTGAACACAGGGGGCCTGACAAGTGCAGGGTAGAATGTACTCAATATCCCCGCCTGTGGATGTACAATTGACTTGATGGGGGATGAGTTCTACACTGGGAAAAAACTTTGTGTGTCTGTCTGTGTATGAATGTGTGTGTATGTGTTTGTGTGTGTGTATCCTGTATGTCTGCCCCTCACCCCTATCAATTCAAACATGACGAAACCGAATTGAATTAAATTTGGTACAGAGGTAGCAATAGCATAGGACACCTCAGTGTCATGTTTTATATTGCCGCCATCTTTACCAAAACTTACTGGCGGCCACTCAAATGGTCAAAACATAAAATTAAATTACGACCAAACTAATTATCGGATCTTCACCAAATTTAGTAAAATGATACATTCATATGGGATGCGTCTTGTGACCAAACTACAAGGTCATCAACCATACCATTTCAGGATGGCGGCCGTGTGAATTATGCAAACTTTATAATCCATGACTTGGGACCCACAAGTTCCGATTCTCAAACCGAGAATCGTTTAAACTGTTCTAAAGAACATGGCCCGATCGAAACTAAAAGTTTATATTGTAACATTATAGTGCAGAAGTGACTTCAAAAAGCTGAGCCGTCTCGGTTACAAGACAAGATGGCAGCTGATTTCTCGTTCTGACCTACTGATAGAAATAATATGAACTTTGTATGAAATGGATTATAATAGATATATACTCCAGTGAAGAAATCGTTTAGTCAAAGTCATTATTTGCTAAAACGTTGCATGTGAATCAATTGATAACGTTTAACTTGGGAGAACATGTTTGGCTCTGTGGTTAAAGCTTTGGTCTTTCGGTCGGGCGGTGTTCAGAACCTATCAGAGTTGTACTCTTTTGCATTTTTATATTCATTGTTTTTTGAGTACTGAGATGTTATAAAATTGAGCGTTATAGGCCTATTGTGCATTTTGCAATGGAAAATATATATTTAATTAAAACAACATTTACCACTGGATCTGCACGAGTGACATCTACTAGGAACCAGTTGAACTATGTGGGATCCAACCACGGCCTACTAGATGTGAGCTGCGCTCTATACCGGCCAGTTAGTGAACCCATGCCTACGGTGTAATTGAAAAATTTCCTCATGTTGCCGATAGAGCGCACTCGCGCCCAAGGACAGGTGCGATTAAAAATTATGTGTGCAGTAGGTATATTAAATGTGTTTCTACCAGTGATACGTTTAGACCAACGAAGTTCCAATTATTGTAAGTACCTCGCTGTTAATAGGCCTATACTGAATTCCTACGTTGTTTGGAGAGTTTGCTGATGATATTGTAAAATACTGGGGTAAATTATAAACTATGGTTTGAACGCCGTTGCTCAAATCCAGTGCGCCTATTTTCACTTAGAATAGGAAGAAAATAGGAGGTGATAAGGACAAAGAGTTATAACTATACCCATACATTTAGGAGAAAGTAGGCTATATGTTCTTTCCTGAACATCTTGTTTTAGAGATGGAAGATCGACTGTCAATTTGTGCTTTTTAGTGGGTCAGCACGCCTCTTCCCAATTTGTTGTTGTTGATGATTGATTTAGGGGCTTTGCAACATCGTAGTCATGTAGCCCCGTGTACTTGAGTGCTGTGATGAATTTGTGAGATAACCTGTGTTATTTTGATGGCTGTGTTAGTGTGTGCAATTGTAATTCATATGAGAATTTGGAAGGAGGTGGCCGTGGCCTTAAGTTAGTATCCTCAGTTTTGCCTCACGAGACTGAGTGTACCCCGTTTCAGCTCTCAGACCAGAATTAATTATTTTGGTAGAGCTGGGTATCGAACCTGGGCCTCCGCGGTGGCAGACAAGCATGCTAGGCACTACGCAACGAGGCGGACTTTCCCAATTTGATTAGGCAGGGCATGTTTATAATATATACAGGTTTTTTTTTTAGCGTATGGTTTTTGCGCCGGGAGTGTCCGAGGACATGTTCGGCTCCCCAGTTTTTGTAGCTGCTTCGAGACGGACACCCAATGGGTGAGCTACAAGTACCGTTGGGGAGGAAAGTTGGAAGGGAGGGTCGAGGAGTTGGAAGGTAGCGGCTGTGGCCTATAGTTAGGGACTAACCCCGGCATTTGCCTGGAAGGAAGATGGGAAACCACAGAAGACCATCATCAAGGTTGCCGGCGGGAGATTCGAACCTCCTCGCCTCCCAGATGTGAGCGACTGCCAACAGTCATGCCGCAACGACCACGGCTAACTCACCCGGTATATATACAGTATATGTCCGGTATACAAAACACTATTCCTCAAAAAAAAAAAAAAAAAAAAATAACATGTATTAATTTTATTTACTGATAAGGGGGGAATTTTAGAATTACATGTTTCGACCGTCTCGCGGTCATCATCAGATCCTGATCACTAGAGTTGAAGTTTCAAATGATACAAATATTTAAAAATATGTCTTGCTATACTTTGTAGCCTATAACTTGCCTTGTTAAAGTTAGTATTTATGAATTGATAGTTTGTACAGGCAACACTGAAAGAATGGCTTCATAATTTCAACAAGTAGTTCCGTGAAGAACTATACAGCCTATTTTCATATATCCTACTTATGTTAATTGCCTCTATCAACATACAAAATTTCTGTTTGATTGCTGTAATAGATTCGTAGATATTGAGAACTGACTAAATATTGCGGATGGTCGCCATGTTGCATTTTATGTGTGTAGGTCTTAGAGTAATGTACTGTTATATGAAGAGTATTGTGTACGTGTAGTATTCAAACTTCAATCGCATGATTAGGACACAAGAAGTAAAAACGAGAGCTCGCTTTGTATCGTCACGTGACGTGCACGCGTGCCCTCTAGCGACGGGCTGTGACCTTCCACGCTCTGGTCTGAGCCACACCTCGTTACTCACGCCATGATTAGCCGATGTCGTAACCGATTTGCGCATTGCAGCCTCCGGCTCGTTACTTTTTGAACGCACCTTATATGTAGTTTTCGTAATATGTGCCTCCTCACAAGCCACGTTTCGTGAATATTTCTCGCTTATACGTAATGTTATCGAATAAAATGTTGTAATGTTTAACTGGCATGTTTAGTCTTTGAGTTCTATCACTACACATATTCTAACAAAGACCTAGGATTCCGTTTTGATTCAAAGCTAACATCTTCATTGCACACTCATGAAATTGTAGCTAGTGCTTATAAAATGTTAGGCTTCATAAGAAGAAATTTTAAAGATTTTGTCAACCCAAAAAGCATAAACCTATTGTTCAATTCTTTTGTTAGAAGCAGATTGGAATATGCATCCAGCATCTGGAATCCCTGGTACTTGAACCACATTAGCGAAATTGAAATGGTTCAGAATAAATTACTAATATATCTGCAGTATAAAATCACGGGTATTTATCCGAAATATGATAGCTATGGAAATCTTCTAAGTTACTTGAATAATAAATCTCTGGTAAACAGACGAAAATTTGCAATCCTAGTTTCTGTATTCAAAGTGCTCAATAACCTTTTGTATAGTCCGTATTTAATATCACAGTTTAATTTAAGCGTCCCACCTCCCTCAACTCGACTAGGTTTATTACATTTCACTGCCCAAGAACTAGAACTGAACAGCATAAACATTCCCCAATAATAAGTGCCATTCATTTATACAATGCACATTCAATAATAGCAACCAAACTTGACTTATTCAGTTACACATATAGTTCCTTGTTTTCTGCCTCCTGTGCGATCACATGAACTCTTGTACAATCCACCTACCAATTTCCTAAACAGAATTATTATAATTTCGTATTTAGTTGTAGAATTAATTCAGATGGCAATCTCAACATTAGGCCTGTCAATTATATTATAATTTTATAGAATTGTGTAACAAAATGTACATGTGTTTCTATTTATTTGGCATATGCCTGTTAGAAACACAATAAATTCAAGGAAAATGGAAATGGCATATAATCTAGCAAAGACCATTTAGAACATTTACAACAAGAAATCCCTATCAACAAATGCCAAGTTAAGACACTACCAAACAGTCATCCGTCCAGAGGCTTTGTATGCTGCAGAGTGCCTTGCAATGCATCGCAAGGGACTAACAGAGAATCTGGAAGTGAAAGAAAAAGTCTAAGAAAAATCTTGGGTCCGGTAAAAGAAAATGGGGAATATAGGAGGCGGCACAACTACGAACTTAACACCCATGTGGAAAAAATAACTGATACCATGAGGAAACGGAGAATTGCCTTTTACTGTCATATAACAAGAAAGAACCCAGCACGATTGACAAATAGAATTTTCACCTACTTCCTCAAGAAGAAAACCAAGGGAGCTTGGTTCACTGAGGTGGAAAAAGATTTACAAGAAGTGGGAATTACAGGCAACGATATTTGGGAACGTGCCACCCTTAAACAAAAACTGACAGCACACCGATGTTTCCAAGAAAAGCCAAAGCTTCCAACTAGCAAGAAGTGGACTGCAGAAAGGAAACAACAGCATCGAGAACTAATGCGAACGTACTGGGAGGATGTTAAAGCTCGATGCAACAAGAAACAGTTGAAATGACGTGGTCCTTAGATGGCCGAATCGAAAAAAGGAGAATAATAATAATAAATAGTCTAACATTAAATGTCTATTTAAATTCTATCGTCTTGCTACGTTTCTGCTCTAATTTTGCTAGATAATGAGTTATTTATTTTAATACTGAATATTAAAGAGGGCAGTTTGTGTTAAATTCAAACTGATAATTTTCTGAACAAGTTTCGCCGTTATTGCTCCGTATTATTCTGAGGAATAAATTTTAATATTTTATAACTTGAAGATGGTGGAATTGATAGGGAGGGAACATACACACAGTCACAAACAGACACACGATGTTTCGGCCCTTTGTAGATCTCATAAGTCTACTTTAATCTTTTTCAAAAATAGAAAGTAGGTTAAAAACGATACCAACGCATTTAATACTAACGGGTTTCTAAATTCAGACTTTGTAATGGTTAGTTGTAACAATTTAATTTCCTGCTCCATTCTCAGTCGAGTGCTCGCCAGCAGCGAGGCGTTAAAATTACTGCAAACATGAGAATACAGGGCAGTCCATTCTTTGCAATTGAAGAATGAATGACGAGGATGTACTGCCAATGAGGGTATGTTTTATTAAACTAATGCACGTCAGTCGGTCGTGTTTTAAAATAGACTCCCCAATAGAAGATTGGAATCAGTTGAATCCATCAGCTGGTACAATAGGCTTTATTCTTCCTTTGACGGCCTGGTGCTGGTGAGCGAACAATAGAACACTAGCGCCCATTCAGACTGTTGCGGCAATAACCGGTACTCGGCACTGACAAATACGACTTAGTTATGTTTACAGTTGTGACACATTGATATATCCGCAACATTCAACTCTGTGGACGGTAGAGCTTCTAACTAACACTATTTCGACTGTTTAAAATTATGTTTGTCCACGTGAGAGTATTAGATAATAATTATAACAGCAAAAAAACAAGATGTTCAGTAAAGAACATATAGCCTACTTTCTCCTAAATGCATGGGTATTGTTATAGCCTAACTCTTTGTCCTTTTCAAGGAGTATAATTGAATGTTGGTTGTAGTAGCTTGTTGAAATACAACGTGCTATAGGGATATTAAACATGAATATGAGGTGCCCTTTGCTAGTGCTACCTCTGTAAAATAAATCCATTCAATTCGGTTTCACCGTGTTCGAATTAATAGGGGTAATCGATTTTGACACAAAGATGGCCGCCATCCACAAACTATTAGGCTATGACCTATTAGATTTGTCAAAGGATGCTCCCTCCATAAAGGTATGTTGTTGCAAAATTTGGTAGAGATCGGATGATTAGGTTAGTCGTAATTTGATTTAAGCTTTGAACGTTTGTGTGGCCGCCATTACGTTTCCGTCACGATGGCGGTGATATAAAACATGACACTGGGGTGCCCTTTGCTAGTACTACCTCTGTACCAAATTTCGTTCCATTCGGTTTCACCGTGTTCGAATTAATAGGGGCAATCGATTTTCACACAAAGATGGCCGCCATCCGCAAACTATTAGGCTGATGACCTATTAGTTTGGTCAAAGGATGCTGCCCCCATAAAGGTATGTTGTTGCAAAATTTGGTAGAGATCGGATGATTTGGTTAGTCGTAATTTGATTTAAGCTTTGAACATTTGTGTGGCCGCCGTTACGTTTCCGTCAAGATGGCGGCGATATAAAACATGACACTGAGGTGTCCTTTACTAGTGCTACCTTTGTACCAAATTTCGTTCAATTTGCGCTCACCGTGTTCGAATTGATAGGGGGGGACAGACATTCAGAGTACACACACTCACACACACACACACACACACACACACACACACACACACACAGACTCACACACATACACACACACAGACATACACACTTTTTTTTCGCCCTGTAGTGATCTCATAAGTCTACTTTCATTTTTTGCAAAAATCGAAAGTAGGCTAATATCACAGACAAATTCTTGTAATTTCAAGAAGTGAAATGTGTACGGAAAAATAACCTATATATTAAAGACTTTTGAAAGTATAGATAGCTTATAAAACATATTCCATTATTTTACTGTTATTATTATTATCGTGTTGGAAGCCATTTTTCAGTGTTGCCTTAGTAATCAAAATTTAATGTTTTTCAGTCGGTAAACATGATTGAACGTAATCCTAAAAAAAGAAATATATACGAGCATTACAGTAGTCGCATATGATGTGTAACATGTGACATGTTATCCTACTATGTGTGTCCCTGGAGCGCAAATCCCTTGTTGACAGTGAACTCTGTTGGTCATTGAAATAACTACTTGTAATACTCCAGTGCCAAATCCTGACAGTAATGAATCATAATTGTTATTTGCCGTGGCGGAAACAATCCACTGCCTAATTGATGCAAGCTGCGCTCTATACCGGCCAGTTAGTGAACCCATGCCAGCTATGTTATTGAAAATTGCCTCGTTTAGCCGATAGAGCGCACTGCCAAGTATAGGCGCGATTAAAAATTAGGTGTGCGGAAAGTATATTAAATGTGTTTCTCCCAGTGATATGTTTAGACCAACGAAGTTTCAATTAGTGTTAGTAGTCGGTGTTAATATACTGAATTCCTACGTTGTTTGGAGTGTTTGTTGATGCGATATAGATTCCACATAGCCACATGGCCGACAGTACATCGTTGTACCGATCTTCGCCATCACGCGCGCTCATAGTTTCCGTCCCATCCACTTCCGTCCTATCCACTTCCGTCCCTTTTCCAAAATCACTCCCACAAAAATGTCCAGCTACCGAGTGGAAAGATGTTACACATAAAAAACAAAACAAAAAAAAACACGAGATTAAGTCAAAACATTGTATTGATAGGTGTATTATTTTTGGAGTTGCAACTGACGAAAGAGATACTATCCCTAACTTCCAAAATAGCGGCTTCGGTGGCGTATTGGTAGCACGCGGAGCTTCTATGTTCAAGATCGTGGGTTCAAACCCGACCGAAGTCGTCGTATTTTTAAGACCGTTAAAATCCTTTAGTATACCTTCCTTCGGAGGGAAAGTAAAGCCGGCGGTCCCATGTCATAGATTCATGGCCTGTTAAAGCACCCTCCACTTATTAAACTTATGTTAAGATAAATTTTCAGGTTAGATTTCGTTGAAATGCTCTATTAAAGTTCAACGTTCACCACTAGGTGTCAGCGACATCTGGTAGCCTCCGGCGAGCCAAACGTGTTCTCGAGCACTCCCGGCACTAAAAGCCATACGCTAAAATAAACTTCCAAAATGACCTAACCATTTTAGTGATTTAATTCTTCTTACAGAGGAATGAAATACATGTCATCCAGAGATGTTTATTATTTTTGAATATAACCGTATGAAAGAGACATCAGTTTACCGAAAGGGAATACATTTAGGAATGTGTGCATAGATAAGTCATTTATTCAAGATATACGGGGAAAGCTGAGGGATATCTCACTCTAAGGCATCCAAATATTTTACTTGTACCTGTTGAGTAAGACTTGAACCATCTGAGCGCAGCCAGGATTTGAACCCAAATCTCTTTTGTCCGAGGAGGCACGTCTAGCCCCTTACGGAATCCCAGATCACGCTCCAATTGCGATACAATTTCAAACCTTAGTTGGGGAGGCGAAGTTAATGAGAAGACATGCACCTGTCCGCCAAAGAGTGAAAATCACTTGAGACTGAGAGATGGCTCTAGGGTAGGACGAAAATAGTCCATAATACAAAAGATTTAAATTGATCACCGGCGGCTTCGGTGGCGTAGTTGGTAGCATGCTGAGCTTCTAGGCCCAAGATCGCGGGTTCAAACCCGGCCGAAGCCGTTGGATGTTTAAAGAGCGTTAAAAATCCCTCAGTATGCCTTCCTTCGGAGGGGAAGTAAAGCCGGCGGTCGCATGTCATAGATATATGCTATGTTAAAGAACCTTCCACTAATTACACCTGTGTGAAACTAAATTGGATAGGTTAAGAATGCAAACAACGCTCTTAGGTTTCTACGTTCGTTGCCAAGAGCAGTGTCGTCTAGTAGCTAAGTTCTGAACTTGGCCTAGTAGTCGTTGACAGTGGCGCTTGGCGTCAAAATTAGGAACTATTTGAAAAATTCTAAGTTGCAGTCTGTACTTAAATTTAAAAAACAACAGATAACACACACTAATACAGTCATCACAATTAACACCGGTTATCAGACAGATTCTACACACACCCAAAGTACACGGGGCTACATGAGCGCGTTGTCGCAGCCCCTAAACTTAAGAACCAACCAACTAACCAAATTGATCACCTTGACAACCAACTACTTTCCTTATGTGATGGTTACGAATTTTGTGTTATTTGTTTTGTGAGTGTTCCTCGACTTAACCTAATATCTCTCTTTCTTTTCTAGGTAAGTACCTGTCTGCATTTTCCCGGCGATTGTTTCAGCGGGTGACTCGGTGAGTTTCTTTGAAGTAACAATAGTAATTGAATGGGGGAAAGCCATAACAGTGTAAGCGATATTCTTTAAAAATAAAATAAGTGATTCATTGTGGAACTGATACCTACTGATCTGTACTGTATTCTGTTGTATTGCCAATCACTTGAAGACATAATTTAACTTTAATAAGTTATAATTGATATGAGTTAAAAATTATACGTACTCTTTTCTAAAGAAAAGCATGTGCTGAACTCATCTGTGCTAAATAGTCACTTATATCGTTATGGTTTTCACCAATTAAATTAATAATTTTTACAATATTATGTTCCATGAAACGAACAAATATTTTTATTTTTAATGAATTGAGCGCTGGTGACAGGCCTTCAACAATTTGTCGACGCCACATTTTGTGATACTATGAGAATGTGTCGGAACTAATATTTGAGAAACTGGCTGTTGAAGGGAAAAGGAGCTGAAAGGTGCTACTGAGTACTATAGGTGGGTGGACCAAATTAAAAACTTCACTGAATGGCCCCTGGAGATGTTTTTAATCGTAATTGAAGACTATTTTACACGAAGAAACAGATCCAGTGGCATTTTATAACGATTCCTCAACATCGAAGTCTCAACTGGATTAATGGATATAATGCGTCACATTGCACATTGTGGATACTTCAGGATTAAACACCAACAGAATGAACAATATTTTACTAACTATTATGACATCCAGATCATATTATTGTATCAGTAAATCATCATCATCTTCCTTCCAAGTATTGGGCCAAATGTCCCGTTACGGTCTTGCACTTTCCCTCCATCTCTTCATCGGACATCCTATCGATCTATTTCCCCGTGGCTGGTAGCGAAGGATCTTAATCTTCCAGGTTCCATCCTTTGGACATGATGCTTCCAGTTCTCTTCGTAGTCACAAATGTATGTAGTTATTGGTTTCACTTTTAGTTCCTTCAGCACATCCTCGTTTCTCTTATGATCCCATTCAGTATAGCCTGCTGTTCGGCACATAAAGGTCATTTTGCGCGCTGTGAGTCTGGAGATGTCCTGAGATCTTATTGTCCATGCCTCGCTGCCATAGCATAGGGTTGGTCTGGCTAATGTGTTATACAAACGCAAGTGTGTATGCCTTTGGACAAGAGATGGCTTCATGACGTGATAGATGATTCCTGTTGTTCTGGTATAATTAGTTATTTTTGCAGTTATGTCTCGTTATTCTTGAAAAGATAAATGATATCCTAAATACTTGAATTTGTTAACTATTTCTAAAATTTTACCATCCAGACGAATTTTACTGGGGATAAGGTCCTTACACTTAAATACCATTACTTTAGTCTTTTCAGTAGAAATGCACATGCTGAATGTTGATGCCACATTCTGTAGGTTGAATACTGACCTCTGCAGATCATCTTCAGATGCTGCTACCAATGCAACATCATCAGCAAATAGTATAGCGTCTAAATTTCTTAGATGCCTGCTGATAGGTATTGAACCATGTCTTTCACACCTCCATTCCTTTATTATAGCATTCATGTAGATTATGAATAGCAATGGAGAGAGTCCACAGCCTTGTCTTACCCCTCTGCTGATTGGCTTCTACTCGGATTTATGATTACTTAACCTTACTGCTATAAGTAAATATACAGTATTATCCTGGTGTCCAACAATTTAACGCAATTCCCGACCAAGTGTATAACAGGAAGTTTCATAGCACTGTGTACAATTTCAAAGAAGCTGGGAAACAGCACAGTGAATTCTTCATTGGCACCTAACATAATATAGGCTGACGTCGTCTTGGCTGCGCCATTGTAAGCAGAAGGCCACAACGAATCATTGGCCGTCAAATTTAAGATATTCCTGGCATTTCGCGCATAGTTGTAGCTGGAACAATTATTATTTATTTTTCGTATGGTACAAATGATCTACATATGCAAATATGTACATAACAATCAGAAATTAACATCAAGGCTCTTCAACAAGGAAAGCTGATGCTTGATGAACACTTCCCATTCGCCTACAAAGCTACGCTGTGGGTACTCCCGAATGATGTGATTCATCGTCTGTTCTTGTGCTCCGCAGTCACATGCTGGTGATTCTAGCCAACCCCATTTATGTAACATTGGTTTGCACCTCCCATGACCAGTTCGAGCACGGTTTAGTTGGCACCCCGTAGCTCTTGGTAGATCAGTTCCTGGGAAGGATTTGGATTTGGCGAGGTGAAGAAAAATCTCTCCACCTTTTCTTCCAGATTTTGTTGATGTTGTAAGGCCCTGGCTGCTTAATAATGTCATCACTCCAAATAGGATTCCTGGATTTCAGGTGCATGGGTGGAGGATTACTCAATACTGAGTGAACCGGAAGGTGCTTGAAGTCAGAAGAGATGTAAGTTTTCCAAGCGCGGGCAGCTGCTTGTTGACGTCTCAGTTGTGGAGGAGGAATTCCTGCCAGGACGGGCAACCATGGCACAGGGGTTGATCTTAATTTGCCCGTTATGATCCTTAAGGACTCATTGAGCTGAGTATCCACTCGGTGGACATGAGCACTTCTATACCATACCGGTTCACAATATTCAGCAACAGAGTAGGCTAGCGTAAGGCTTGCCATACGAAGAGAACTTGCATGGGCACTCCATGTTGTGCCAGCCAGTTTGCGGATGATATTGTTCCAGGTCTTAAGTTTTAGCAGGAATAATGTTTTCTTGCGACATATCATCATTTCGATCTCCGCCTATCGCACACAACGTGCCAACTTTACCACATCCCTTTTAGCGATCCCCTTGCTCAAGGTGACGTCAGCGGATATACATTTATTGCCAAAGAACTTTGGTATGATATTTTAAGAGGACTGCTGAATATTGAGAGAACTGTACTTAGAACATCTGATTCACATTTCTAATACACTAGTTCATTTTATTCTTAATATAGACAGTGTTCATGGCGTTACATAAAATATTTTGATCGCATGTATTAATTTGAAGGCTGACCAGACCCAGTTTATCAACTTAAAATACAGATGAAATCCTACACGGGGTGTAAACGAACCCCTGGACATGTCATAATGGTAGATGGTGAATAAATTTCTTCCAAAATAGCCCAGAATAGATTCCTAACATCGTCATAACGATTTAAATCCTTGTATGAGGTTTGGAACAAGGTGTCATGAGCCTCATAGGACAGCTGAGAAAAAATGTGTTTGAATCCCACTATGAGACATACATGAAGTGTCTTTCCGTTCTTTTTGACTTAATCTGAAGCAAATGCTAGGATGATGCAACTCTTTTCCTAATGCCAAGCATCCCCTTGTGGCGTCTGGCTGCTTGGCGCAGTGGTAACGTTCTTTCCTGCTTGCTCAAGGTTGCAAATTCAAATCCTGGTGCAGTCAGTTTGGGATTTGAGGGCGCACAAATGCTAGGGACCCTTGTCAGTATATTTACTGTCACGTTAATGATCCCCTTCGGGACTAAATTCTGACACCCTGGCGTCTCTAAAAGCCACACAAGTTAAAAGTGACGTGAAACCAAAAACATTATTATTCTTGTAGCGTTTCGGGCAACTAAGGACCATGTCATTTCAACTGGTTTTTTGCGTCGAGCTTTAATATTCTCTCAGAACTGTCGCATGAATCCTTGATGTTGTTGCTTCCTTTCTTCCAACCAATTCATACCTGTTTTAAGCGTAGGCTTTAACAGGAAACCCCTGTGAGCTGTCATTTTCATCTTAAGCGATACACGCTCCCGCACATCGCTACATGAAATCCCAATTTCTTGTAAATCTCTGCCTACCTCAGTGAACCAAGGCCCCCTTAGATCTTTTCTCTAGAGAGTAGGTAAGGATCCCGTTTGTCAATCTCACAGAGCTCATTCGTGTGATGTGGCCATAAAATGAAATTTTTCTTTTCCTCATCACACCAGTTATTATTACTATTACATACATTACACTATGCGAACCAGCCGAAACTAAGGACCACGCAAATATCATTTCATTTCCTTCTCATAGTTCTTTCTTACTTTCTCTTCCTCCACACTTCCTTCATTCTATCGGAGTGTTGCGCCTTTATTTCTGCTGTCCACCTTCCTCCCCTGCGTTCTTTCTTTTCTCCCACATGAATCTTTATGTTGGAAAGTATTTCCCTGAACTGTGTTCTGTCTCGACAGTCGTCATCTGTAATTTCTAGCCTCCGGAGATCTTCCTTCATCTGCTTGGTGTAACCCCCTTGGCTATTTTTTTTTTTATTATTTTGTTAAAAATTTGTTTATTTATTCTTTTTATTATTATACCCAGTGCTTTTTTCTAGCAAAACGATCTTCCTAATTTCGTAAATTTGTCAACTCTGGTCATTGTTTGTGTTCGAATCCTTAACTTTCAGCTTTTTCGATGCCTGAGTGGAAGTTAAATAGTTCGTTATTTTCTTCATCCATCAAAACTAACCACACACACAAAATAACAACCTAACCTCCCCCCCCCCCCCCACACCGCCAAACACTAGCCTGCGTGCTTATCAGAATGGAGTGCCGAGTTGCCGACCAAAAGAAACAGATTCGATAGATCGATTCAAATCGAGGATTACTCGAAATCTCCTCCTGCTGTTCTAAACAGCGCTTTGACGCCAGCTGATCTATGAACTTTCAAGTCGAAAGTTATATTTGCCGGACTGGATACAAATGTTCCAATATTTTTTCTTCAACAGTTTTCATATTTTCAAGCGGTACGCGATCCCCCTTCTCGACCGTAACTCACCAAAGGAATTGAATGATCTTTTAAATGGTATGGATTCTGTCTTGAGGAATTCATTTATGTTGAAAATCAATAAATGTAAAACATATATATTGGAATGCAGCCGAAAGAAAACCTAAATGAAGAAAGATACACATGTTACTTAGGAAGCAAAATAATCAGTGATGGACGAAGCAAAGAGGATTTAAAAAGTATGTTGGCTCAGGCAAGGAAAGCATATCTACAGAAAAAGAATCTGTTGACATCGAATATACATTTTGGTATTAGGAAGTCAGTTTTGAAAGCCTTTGTCTGGAGCGTGGCGCAATATGGAAGTGAAACTTGGACTATTCGCAAAGCAGAAACGAGGAGATATGAAGCCTTTGAAGTGTGGTGGTACAGGAGAATGATGAAGATCAGATGGGTAGAAAGAGTAACACATGAAGCGGTATTACGACGAGTGGGAGAGGAGAGATGTTTCTGGCGACTGCTAATGCAGAGAAGAGATAGGTTGGTAGGGCACACACTAAGAAACCCAGGAATGGCAAACTTAGTTATGGAAGGAGGGGTTGAGGACAAGAACTGTAGGGATAGACCAAGGTTAGAATCTGTTGAATAGATTGGCTTGGATGTAGGGTGTGGTAGTTATGTAGAGATGAAACTATCAGCTCAGGGCAGGGAGGCATAGAGCGCTGCATCAAACGAGTGAAAGGCCGAAGTCTCAAACAAAACACACATGCACCGTAGCGTTAAAACTGACCTGACTTTGAGCTTCCACATTAAAATTCTCATCCAGGATCAAAGCCTAAGGAGAAACTTATCCAATGGCTTCGACAGTTCCGGAAATAGGATGGTGTAATATCTCAAACCTCTCTGCATACAAATTTCAACAGTTTCGAAAAAAGCGTAAATTAATTCGAAAGTGGAGATTAAAAATGAAACATCATTACAATTTCCAAAATACCATTATTCCATTTAATGAAAGATAAACACTGCGTTAATACACCTGCCACAAAGTTTGACGCTAATGTAATTATATGTAAACAATAGAGCCCATATTATAAAATGGAACTGATGCAATTATACTGGAGTTATTATTGGAATTATTTTTGGTAGGCCTACATACATTGCAGGTGGGCACAAAATATCCCTGGCAACATCCCGCCCTATATTATTCTGCTAAGGTCCCATTCCACTTTTGTACCGAAAAGAAGGTCCCATTAACACCAACCTACATATATGGGGTACCTACAGGTTCAGCATAACCTAATGCGTAAGCGAAAAGCACTCACTTACTCTTTAAATGGATCACAATTAAATAAATACCTTAAAACATGTATATTTACAATGAAATAATGAAAGAATGCAACACGGTAACCATGGTAACAGAATCTCACAGGTCCATCTATTTCTGTAAGACGCAATGCAATTCCAATTATTACATTACTGTGAAAGTTTTCAGACGGTTATAAGGTTATCACTGAACCAAATTAAGCTGTAAAACTCATCAATACATACAGTATAATGCGCTTAAGGGGGTCAAGGGGCACTCTAGATTTTTCACGCAATTTTCACGTGTGAGTGTGGTACGAAAGGTCTTTTTCGCCCGACTATAAAGGGTCTTCGAAAACCACATTTAAAGGCCCTTAAATTAACAGTGTCTGTGATATTCCCAGAAAACTAACTTCGCTCTGATATACCTATGAAGGAATGAGAAACTCCTAATCACTACACCAGTAGCTGAATTGATAAAGTCTGATTATTCATACCAAGGATAAATCAGTCATAGCATTCATGATTGAGATTTTGCTAAGTGTACTCTCTACAACTAGAATATTCGCGGGCGAAGACACGACGAGTAATGTTAGTAAACTATATTCCACGTAAATTAAAAGTTTAAGTTAATTAAAAATATATTCGCACAACAATACTATGAAAATTTGAATATTCTAATTGCTGTAAAAATATAATGCTAAGAATGTGTTTCCTTTAAAAGCCAATGCAGTGAGTACTCAGTTGCGATCTACAGTATTCTGCAAGAAAGAAGTTAGTGAAGTCATGAAACTCTCCCTACATCGCTCAGTATTTAGACCCGCCTTGCTATATGGAAGTGAAAGCTGGATAGTTTCAGGATATCTGATACTGTACATAAGCTAGAGTTAACTGATATGAGGTTAGCACGAATGATTGCCAGGACACATAAATGGCAGGAGGATACTCGAAATGAAGATATACTTTTGATGAAAAATTATTATTATGGCGCTTGAATCCATTTTTAGTGTTGTCTTAGTATACGAAATTTCGATGCTTTTCAGTTGGTCAGCACGATTGTACATAAATGAGATAGGTTATTCCGTAATCTTAAATAGTACATTATGCAACGAGCCTATAATGGCAATAATTAAGACACGAGTATGTTCATAAATCGAGCGAAGCGAGTTTTATAATTTCCATACGAGTGTCTTAATTACCATTATAGGCGAGTTGCATACGACAGTTTATGTTCGACGATAATTATAACTTTATTATATGCTTTAACATAAATATTGTGGGATTCAGTAACAGAGCGCGCTGGGTTGTTTGCTGACTGAACAGAGCGCATGCGTGGGTCAAAGAATTTCGAAAGCAGAGACCATTTACTTTGCTTGGCAATGCTATTGTTTACAGCCTGCATGATGTCTAGTGCCGATCAGAACTAGCATTCACTAATATTGCCACCGAAGTCGTTTGAAAGCAATGCGCTGTGTAAAAATTGGTGTTGGGGATATTAAGGTACAGTGCTATTTCTTTTCTCATATTCGCTAGTTTATTTACGCGAACATATGGGACGGTGCACTTTCCATGTCGGTAATTTATGTAGAAGGATGCTGTGTTGCTAACTTCTTGACGTTGATTCATAAATTTCTTGCATATGTCATAGTATTTTCTTGTTACCGTAAAGGTTCGTGCTGATTTTGTCTTTGTGTTTGGGATTGTAACTACAATGGTTGATCCGATATCCAATTTGAACTTTCAAATCATGTAATTCATGTCCGACATGTTGGATTTTGAGCGCATGCGCGAAGCTATCCTTACCTAATTGGTCAATGAATGAGCTCTGATTGGCTGGAGAAACTCTTTCATAATGAAGAATAGTACTATAATGACCCTCATTATGATACAGTTTTCTGATATATTATATTTACATTTTGACATCGTCGAACATAAAAAAAAGTACATGAGATTAATAATTAGACTTGGATTAGCAGTTTCGATCGACAAGCGGTCATCATTAGGTCTGTTACACTTAGGCAACAACGTTCTGTTGTCTAAAAATATGGGTGAAAATAGGTGAAAATGGGTGAAAATTGTTATTAAGGAGAGGGAAATAATATTGATCAACTTTGCACGTAATTCAATTAGTTTAAATTTATTTTAGAAGACAATTGCTGAAGAGAGTCACACTGTGGTATCTTTTTCTTCTCGGGGATGTGTCACTTAGGACCACTCGAAATCAACGTATGTTGAGCCTTCCTCCTTGCCCAATAGCTCTTCATAAATGCATTGATTGTTGTAGTTTCTGTTCCTCCGACCATGCACGTCGTGTTGGTTTCTTCTAATCTTCCTCAAATCCCCTTGTGTGAACAATATTCCTGATTATATTTCTATTCATAGTCGCCTCCGTAGCGTAGCGGTCAGCATGGTTAGCTGCCGCCCCGGAGGTCCTGGGTTCGATTCCCGGCTCTGCCACGAAATTTGAAAAGTGGTTCGAGGACTGGAACGGGTTCTACTCAGCCTCGGGTGGCCCAAATGAGTAGAGGGGGTTCGATTCCCCCTCAGCCATCCTCGAAGTGGTTTTCCGTGGTTTCCCACTTCGTCTTCGGGCAAATGCCGGGATGGTCCCTACCGTAAGGCCACGGCCGCCTCCTTCCCTCTTCCTTGCCTATCCATCCCAATCTTCCCCTCCCTTCCCTCATGAGGCCCCTGTTCGCTTTGCAGGTGAGGCCGCCTGGGCGAGGTGCTAATCCCACCTCACCAGTTGTATCCCTTCCGATTAGATGTTCCCAGCTCTAGGACACTGCCTGGATAGGCGGTAGGGGTGAGTTCCCTCGCTGAGTCCCTGGGAGCCACCACCCTGGAGGGTAAGCACGATTTAAAAAAAATCTATTCATCAGATCTGGTGATCCCATCTCCACCAGGTCCCTCTCCACCTGTTTGTACCACTTTGGTCTTGTACGTTTGATCTACAGAAATTTGTGGGTTCGGTAAGTAAGTCTCGTATCTTTCATCCTTTCCAAATGGCCCAAAAATTGAATTCGTCTCATCCTCATGGTATTCTCATATATTTTCCTATATATTTCAGAGTTGGGTTTGGGATAGTGTATGCCGTTTTTAATTCTGGGCCCTAAGATCTTTCGCATAATTTTCCTTTCCTTAAACCCTAATTGCTCCATAAATGTTTTAAGTTGTAATTTGAGCGTTTCTGAAACTTAAAGAGTTTCCGGTTTAATCACTGTTAATTAATGGCGAATTTTACTATTCCATGACAAGCTTTGCTTGTTATAAACATTTTTTGTGTATTACAATGTGGTTTAATATAATTTATTTTCATTATTTATTGAGTAAGGAGTATTGAAATTAATACATGTTTATGGTTTTTTACTTCAGATAAAGGCTGAGTTAGAAATAAACACGGTAGATGAAGCTGTTCGTAAATGCCGACTCAGATGGTGGGGGCCATGTGATGAGAATGGGAGACGAGAGATTTTCTAAGAGGTTAATGAGTTCGGCTGTGAAACGACGCCTCATCTGTGAACAGCACTGTTGCACTAAAATTAGGGCTGACACTTTGTTGAATAAACCATTCGCAGAAGAGTACCCGTGCTGGAAAATCAGCTGCTGATAGTGCCTGCACACGCTGTAAACGGTATAGATACAGTTGGTCCTCGTGTAACACTCGCCAGACAGTCATGCGGTCAACAATCATTGTTGCAGGTACTTGTCGTGTACTGGCTCTAGGGTCGTCGTCAAATACATGAAGAATTGCCGCCTCCCGTTGCGGTGTCCTCGTCATTCTAGGCCTCTCCAGGTCGTGAGTATCAGACTGAAATGCGCCATGTTCCCACAGTGGCAACATGGCCATATAGTTGGTTGGTTCCTCAGTTTAGTGGCTGCGACAACGCGGTCATGTAGTCCCGTGTACTTTGGGTGTGTGTAGAATCGGTCCGATAACCGGTGTTAATTGTGATGACTGTATTAGTGTGTGTTATCTGTTTCAATTCAAGTAAGGACTGCAGACATAGAATTTTTCCAAGTAGTTCCTACTTTTGCCGCCAAACGCAACCGTCAACGACTACCAGTTGAGAACTGGTTACCAGATGCCATCGCAGTCGACTTCTGGCGACGAACATCGGAACCTACGAGCATTTGTCAAATGTTTAATCTAACCTACAATTTAGCTTCACACAGGTGTAATTAGTGGAAGGTTCTTTAACATGCCATAAATCTATGACATGGGGCCGCCGGCTTTACTTCCCCTCCGAAGGAAAGCATACTGCAGGGCCATATAAAACAGAACACTGGCGGTTCACCGACGATAATGGCAACGTTACCAGACGTAACGTGCATGTTCCCCATGATTCGAACGTTTGTTTCCCATGATTGAGTTGGAGACAATGCGGCATAACATGAAAACAAATCGTTTCAAATTACATAATTTCTTCGTCTACGTGTGAGGAATGTGTCCTGCAATTAGTGTCGTACAATTTTGTGACACCCTGTATACGTACTCGTATCTTCTATTGTTGTTGGTGATTCATTTTTGAGTTTTTATTTGACATCGTGGTCATGTCAGCCCGTGTATTTTGTGCGTGTGGAATCTGACTGTTAACGTGCGTCATTGCGATGGCTGCAATATTGTGTACATTCATTCAACAACCGGAAGTGCTAACGCACGCAGCACATCTCTAATGGTAATGGTTTTGTACCACCTCCGCTTGATGGGGTGAGTCTATGCAAAACATTTTTATGATGTGTGTAGTAAAGTGGTGCAGAGGCAGCGAATAATTCCGGCATTGCCATTATCCTCCTAAGTATGTCTATGATTACTTTTTTTGATGTCTTATACTCCCAGCTTGGCTTCGTCCATGGACTCTGCGAGGGTTCATTCCTCTGCCGTCACAAGGACGGTGTCTGGGGCTTCACACACTTTGTCAGCAGACGAAACTCTGGATGGTGACGGGGTGCCACTTACTTTGATCTAATTAAGGAAGGGAATTTGGAAGATAATCGGCTGTGAACCTGTTGAAAGGAACCATCCCGGTATTTGCCTGATGGTGAAAATTGGAAACTACGAAAACCATTTCCAGGACAGTCAGGTGGGATACGAATCCACGTTCTGGCGATGCTAGCAAGGCATGACCTTAGCACTTTCGGCTACTGTGACCGGTATGGATATGGTTATACACCATCTAAATGAGAGAGTTTCTTTTAGAAAATGAATTTCCAAATATTTATCGTACGCTTTTTCTTGTTGATTTGGTTAGTACGAATTGAGGTCAACAGGAGAATGATATAAAATATGTAGGGCAAAATGCTTTGTCCCAACACATTAACTGTCATCAACGCGGCTGGTGTAGTTAATTATGAACTTAGTTTTGAATGCTCTTTGCGCTTGAGAATACATTTCATATTTTTCTGGGTATATAGCGGCTGGTACCGACGGCGATAGCTACGCTCGCTAACGCGCAGCGCTAGGCCATGGGACCAAACAGTGGACTCGGTAGACGTGGGTTTTAACCCCACCGTCATCCGTCCTTGAAATGGTTTTCTGTAGTTTCCCCATTTTCAACTCCAGGCAATTCTAGCATCGTACCTATTTAAATGCCTCGGCTACAGTCTTCCAAATCGTGGTTCAGTTTCGTTCATTTCATTTCTCATGGTCTCTGATAAGAGTGGTGTCAAGATGGGCGGTTAAACCGCTTCGCTACGGAGAAATTCAGCTAGTGTGGCCAAGTATCCTGCATCTCAACGTGTTCATATTCCACTAGTGGTGGCCATGCTTTAAATTGAATTCTATTGTACGCGAGTAAGTTTCAGTGTGAGCTGTCTCAACTGCAATCATTATGTGGACGAGCTATTGCTCAAAATCAGTTGACAACTTGCAATATTGTCTTCCCATTTGAGTACCTAAACGACAACTCCATCACTTTGAGGAGAATTTCCATAAAGCAGGACTGACCTAAAGTTTAGGATCTGTGTGAACTTCTGGTCCTGGCTTACAGAATACTTTCACCAAGATCACCGTCCTCAGTGACTGAGTGAGATGACTACTCGTCTGTCCTTGAAATACTTAGGAGATCAGGTTGTTTTTAAAAAATCATCCGTTTCGTTTAGCAACTTCATGATTTTTAAACTACAAACCTATAGATCTATGAAGTCAACATGTTAGGAGAAATAAACATTACAAACCATCAGTTACTAAACAGGAATTTACTCGTCGTCGACGCCTGTCGGACTCAGTCCAACCTGGCCTCACTCTACTAGAGAGTATTGTAATCCCCTTACCACATCCTAATCTCAGTAAGACGCCACCTTGTTCTTAGGCAAATTTACATATACTGTTCGGCTCCTCTGAATCGCATCACGATGATACTAGGTCTGTAAACTTTGCCTTTTCATTAATGATACACACAAATGATATCAATACTTCCCTATCTAAACTGAAAATTAGCACCAACCACATATCCCATGTGAAGTAATTTAAATATTTGGGTGAATGGATTGCTGAATATTGTAATGAAAATAAATCTATTCAATCCAGAATGTTTTAAAAAAGTGGTTGCTTTTCAGTTAACAAAAAAAAAACATACAATAACAAGAAGTTCCGTTAAGAACTATACAGCCTACTTTTCATGCCAATGATTATTCTACAGAATATGAACCTATCTAGAATAATGACGAAATTAAGTTGCTAATATCGAAATTTCCAATTAGTTCGAAATACTGTATACCTGGCATAATGTATCCTAATAGAGCACTACAGTTGGCAGCCCTGATGACTGAATATATTCTTAGTTCCGTCTCTTACGGTACTAAATACAAAATTTGGTTGAAGTCCACTGGATAGCATGGACGTTACATGCAGTTATACATTGGATCTAACAGCGCGCGTAAAATCATGTTGGCAACAATGTCATGCATGTATTGGTCAGAAATGATCTGAAATAATATGATCTATTGTTGTGCCAATTTTGAATGAAATCCATTAGTTAGTATAGAAGTTACATGCATTTTAAAATTGGACCTATCAGCAGGCTTAGAATCATGTTGGCAGCACTGACGTATATTAGTTACTCCAAATTTGTCTAGAATGCCAGGTACTATACGTGTGCAAAGTTTAGAGCTATTGGCTTGCATACTTTCTGATATATTGATATTAGGGTAACAAAAATAGAGACAGTAATTATTAACAGTTGGCAGCCCTGGTTACTCATAAGAATTGGCATATACATATCTGTTATGGTACACATAGCACATACGAAATTTGGTTGAAATCCAAATGATAGTATGGAAGTTACATGTATTTAAAATTGGACCTGTCAGCAGGCTTAGAATCATGTTGGTAGCACTGACGTATATAAGTTACTCCAAATTAATATAGAATGTCAGGTACTATACGTGTGCATAGTTTAAAGCTGTCGGCTTGCATACTTTCTGATATATTGGTATTTGGATAAAATAAATTAGGAGCATTTATTAACAGTTGGCAGCCCTGGTAGGTCTTAAGAATACGCTCAGTCATATTTGGTTATGTACACATACAACATACGAAATTTGGTTGAATTCCGCTTGATAGTGTAGAAGTTATATGCATTTAAAAATTGGACCTATCAGGAGGCTTATAATCATTTTGGCAAAACTGCCATGTTTGGCCTCCTGGAAATTAAACTGAAATATTATGATCTGTACGTGTGCCTATTTTGAAATAGCTCCCATTCATACTTTCCAAGATATCCAACATGGAGCTCAAATTTCAATTGCGATTTTTTAGCAGTTGGTAGCACTGACATCATTTTCAAATATGGCCGTGAGATATTCAGGTATAGATCTTTACTCCTACCAAATTTTGTTTCGATTGCTGCAGCCGTTTAGGAGTTGATAGGGGGGGACACACACACAGCCAGACAGACAGAAGGACAGACAGACAGACAGACAGACAGACAGACACACATTTGCCCGATCTCATAAGTCTACTTTTTCCTCATTTTTGCAAAATGTGAAAAGTAGGCTAAAAATGTCTCTTCGGGAAGTTTAAAATCTGACACTATACAACAGTAATGAACCCGAAGCTCTCTACGCTTCAGAAAATATGACTCTTCAACACAAAACACTAAAAGGGCAATTGGAAGTGAAGGAACGTAAATTAATGAGAAAAATCTTAGGGCCGAAATTTAGCAAGTAGATCCGTGAAGAATTATAAGCCTATTTTCATATATTCTACTTATGTTAATTGCCTCTATCAACATACAAAATTTCAGTTTAATTGCTGTAATAGATTCGTAGGTATTGAAAATCATCTAAATATTTCGGATAGTCTCCATGTTGGACTTTTATATATGTAGGCTTTAGAGTTAAGTACTCTTACATGATGATTATTGTGTAGGTGTATTATTCAAACTTCAATCGCATTATTAGGACACAAGAAATAAAAACGAGATTTAAAAATTTCGCACAGCCGTCGTCTTGTGGTTATGAAAACAATTGCATAAAAAAGAGGACGCCACTGGATTAAAATTTGTATAAGCATATACCGTACCAAGTTTCATTGCACTCTGATGGTTAAATCGCGAGTAACGTCCATTTATATATTTAAAATTTGCGTCGCCGGCATTTTGGATTTAAACTCACTAGATTATTGATAGTTCCATAAGTGGAATTATTTTTATAGCCTCTAACAACATACAAAATTTCAGTTTGATTGCTGTCATAGACTAATAGATATTGACAACCATCTAAATATTTCGCATGGTCGCCATGTTGGATTTTCAAATATCTACATTGAACAAACAATGAAGGAAATTGTAGAAAAATTAAAAGTGGGAGTGAAGATTCAAGGAGAAATAATTACAACTCTGAAATTTGCCGATGACATAGTCATCTTGGCTGACACGCCTGGGGATTTGAATGAGTTTTTCAATGTTATGGACTCCGTCTGGAGGAAAGAATTCTCGATGAAAATTAATAATGTAAAACAAAAATATTGGAATGCAGCCAAAATAAATCAGAATCTTCTATGGACATCAAATTGGCAGGTGAAAAACTAACGGAAGTAGGAGACTTTTGTTACTTAGGAAGCAAAATAACCAGTGATGGACGAAGCAAAGATGATATAAAAAGTAGGTTAGCTCAGGCAAGGAAAGCATTTCTGCAGAAAAGGAATCTGTTAACATCGAATATAGATTTAGGAAGTCATTTTTGAAGGCCTTTGTCTGGAGCGGGGCATTCTTTGGAAGTGAAACTTGGACTATTGGTGCAGCAGAAAAGAGGAGAATTGAAGCGTTTGAAATGTGGTTTTACAGGAGAATGATGAAGATCAGATGGGTAGATAGGGTTACAAACGAAGAGGTATTAAGACTAGTGGGAGAGGAGAGATGTTTTTGGCGACTGCTAAGGAAGAGAAGAGATTTATTTTTATTTAATCGTATGGTAATTTTTACAAAAGGTTGGTAGGACACATACTAAGATACCCAGGAATAGCAAGCTCAGTTATGGAAGGAGGGGTAGAGGACAAGAACTTTAGGGGTAGACCAAGGTTAGAATATGTTAAACAGACTGCCTCGGCCGTAGGGTGTGGGTGCTATATAGAGATGAAACGGTTAGATCAAGACAGGGAGGTATGGAGAGCTGCATCAAATCAGCCAAAAGACTGAAGTCTCAAACAACAACAGAAATGCATTCCTTTCTTGATGAAACCTAATTTTTGTATTCTTGAGCCTTAACGCACTTAATTTCAATCTGTTAGCTTGCTTATCAAACGTCTCTTTTTCAGCATTCAGTGCAATGCGCCACTGAGAGATATAAATTCTCTAATTAAACTTATAGTGATTTGACCTTTATTAAAATATCTGTATGTCTCGTATTACATTTACGGACTAACACACTTGTGGTTCTTGATGTTGAACAAGAAGCGTGAGATTCATTCCTCATCCAGTCGATTATCTTAACAGCCCGGAGGAAATATAAGCTGAGTAATAAACCACGAGATAATTTCAATATTAGTGCTTCAAGCCTGGAAATAGAGAAGAAGAACTAACCATTTAAAACAATGCTATAAAGTTTCACATTTGAATGCTCAGTACAAGCACTGTACTGTTTTATCGCCTGTTTGTATGCAACCCAATCTGCATATCTCGTGCGCCCCAAATCCTGTTTGACTAATACAATCCACATCAAACAAATTTATGCCAGTAGCAACTTTATCTGGGCTGCTCTGCTCTGGTCGCGCAAGTCTCGCAGCGTCCGCCATTCTGGGAGACATTTATTAGACAATGAATCGTTCGTAAGAGTCTCATATCTGCTGCTCTTACAAGGGCGCATGCTCGTATAGCCTGCCATACATTCCATAGGACTACTTGCTCGTAAACATTTGCCAGTTCCTCACAGGGTTCTGTTTAATGTCACCATGCAATGAGAAATTGGAAAAAATGCTCACATACATTATCGTGAAGGAAGTCAGTTATCAGTGTTTCCTTAGTAAATACAATTTAGATGATTTTTAGTCGGTCAACACGATTGTTCCCTATGAGTCGTCCAGTTGCAGAACTCGATTAATCCACTTGTGAATAAGGATCATGTCGTAATAGTAGTCTACATTATGCAACGAGCCTATGAAAATGAAAATCCACAACCTGCTACCAGTCTCCGACTGGGTCAGGAATGGAATGAATGAAGCCCCCATCTAGCGGCGAGGATATGAACTGTGCCGGCTGCCGAGGCCTGACGCACTCCTCTGGGGCAATGATTAAATGAATGACAGATGAAATGAAATGATAGTGGAGAGTGTTGCTGGAATGAAATGTTGACAGGGAAAACCGGAGTACCCGGAGAAAAACCTGTCTGCCTCCGTTTTGTCCAGCACAGATCTCACATGGAGTGACCGGGATTTGAACCACGGACTCAGCGGTGAGAGGCCAGCGTGCTGCCGCCTAAGCCACGGAGGCTCCCAACGAGCCTATAATGGCAATAATTAAGACACGAGTGTCCTAATTACCATTATAGCCGAGTTGCATACGACTGTTTATGTTCGACGATAATTATGACTTTATTATATGTTTTAACATAAATATACATAAATATCTGTTGATATTCAGTCGCAAGAATTTTGTGATCGGAGTGCAAGCGCTGGGTAGGATATCTCTGTTTTCCAAGTGCTCTGACTGACCGACGCATGCGCTCTGTGTGCTTGGCAATGTTTACAGCCTGCCGATGTGTATCTGCATTCAGTCAAACTGTCACTGAAGTCGTTTGAAAGCAATGCGCTGTGTTGAAACTGGAGTTGGGGATATTAAGGTATATAAAGTGCTATTTACAGTCTCATATTCGCCAGTTTATTTACGCGAACATATGCACAGTGCACTTTCGGTAATTTATATAGACATGTTGGATATTGAGCGCATGTGTGAAGGTATCCTTACCCAATTGGTCAAACAACTGTTTCTCGAGCTCTGATTGGTGGAAGAAACTGTTTCATAATGAAAAATAGTGTTATAATGAGCCTCATTATGATACAGTTTTCTGACACATAAAGTTTACATTTCGACGTCGTCAAACATAAAATTATTTATTTAATTACTTTATTATATTTTATTTTATTTTGTTTATTTTATTTTATTTTATTTTGTCTTGTTTGGTTTTATTTTGATTTTGTTTTGCTTTATTTTATTTCAGCCGGCCCCGTGGTGTTGGGGTAGCGCGTCTGCCTCTCACCCGCAGGCCCCGGGTTCGATCCCCGGCTCCGTCAGGGATTTTAAAACTGACGTGAGGGTTGGAACGGGGTGCACTCAGCCTCGTGAGGACAATTGAGTAGCTGTCTGACACTGAGACAGCGCCCCGATCACGAATACCAAGATTAACGGCCGAGGGGACCCGACGCGCTGATCACGCGTCACCCCAATATCTGCAGGCCAAATGGCTGGGCAGCGGTCGCTTGGTCGGCCTTAGCCCGTCATGGGCTGGATAGTGCCAGGGGTTGACTTTTTTTATTTTATTTATTTATTTTATTTCGTTTTATTTTGTTTTAAATTGTTATATTTAATTTTTTGTTTTATTTTATTTTGTTTTTATTTTGTTTGTTTATTTTATTTTGTTTTGTGTTATTTTGATTTTGTTTTGTTTATTTTTTGTTTTATTTTGATTTTCCAGAAAACAAACACAATACCAAAAACAAAACAAAAACACGAAGCAAAAACCAAAATTCAAAAACAAAAGCAAAAGCAGTAAAGAAAAAACAAGAAACACAAAGCAAAAAGCAAATTTCAAAAAAAGCAAAAGCAAAAACCAAAACCAAGAAAGAAAAGCAAAAAGTAAAATTCAAAAGCAAAAGCACAAAGCAAACACAAAACCAAAAACACAAAGCAAAAAGAAAAAAGTAGAAAACAACAAACACAAAACATACGTGGGGCAAAGCCCAGAGAAACATTTGTCATGAAAATGATTCTTATTCACAAGTGGAATATACGAGTTTTGCAACTGGACGACTCAATATTGTACTTGGTGTTATTCCCCAAACCTGAAATAAGTTACATGAGATTAATTAATTCACTTGGATGACCCGTAATTATCTCAATATGTGTTTTGAATCACTGCCGTATTGGGCTCTAGTACAGACATCACAATGACACCGGTTATCAGATAAATTTTACACACACCCACCCAACCAATATATCTAGTCACAGGTTAATCTAGGTATGTGTTGTTTGAGTCTTCAGTCTTTTGACTGGTTGGATGCAGCACTCCATACCTCCCTGTCCTGAGCTAATCGTTTCATCTCTACATAGCTACCACACCCTGCAACTGAGGCAATCTGTTTAACATATTCTAACCTTGGTCTACCCCTACAGTTCTTGCCTTCAACCCTTCCTTTCATAACTAAGCTTGCTATACCTGCGTGTCTTAGTATGTGTCCTACCAACCTATCTCTTCTCTTCGTTAGCAGTCGCCAGAAACGTCTCTCCTCTCCCACTCGTCTTAATACCTCTTCATTTGTAACCCTATCTACCCATCTGATCTTCATCATTCTCCTGAAACACCACATTTCAAATGCTTCAATTCTCCTCTTTACTGCTGCACCAATAGTCCAAGTTTCACTTCAATAGAGCGCCACGATCCAGACAAAGGCTTTCAAAAATGTCTTTGTAATACCTAAATCTATATTCGATGTCAACAGATTCCTTTTCTATAGAAATGTTTTCCTTCCCTGAGCTAACCTACTTTTTATCTCTTCTTTGCTTCGTCCATCACTGGTTATTTTGCTCCCAAAGTATCAGAAGTCTTCGACTTACTTTAGTTTTTCACCTGCTAATTTTATGTCCATAGAGGTTTCTGATTTATTTCGGCTGCATTCCAGTATTTTAGGTATAAGAAACTATTGTAACTTTAGACATTTTATCTGTAACGGTTCATTTCGATGTGTGTAAGGCAGCTTCGGTGGCGTAGTTGGTAGCATGCTGAGCTTCTATGCCTAAGGTCGTGGGTTCTAACCCGTCCAAAGTTGTCGGATTTTTTAAGAGCGTTAAAATCCCTCAGTAAGCTTTTCTTCGGAGGGGAAGAAAAGCCGGCGGTCCCACGTCATAGATTTATGGCATGAAAAAGACCCTTCCACTACAGTTGTGTGAAGACAAAATTTTGTAGGTTAGAATTGATAACGCTCTATTAGTTCCAACGTTCTCCACCAGGTGCTGACTGCGATGTCATCTAGTAGCCAAGTCAGCAAGCTAGGTGTCGTGGACGGTAGTATTTGTTAGCAAAAGTAGCAACTATTTGAAATTACCGTCTGCAGTCCTTTCTTGAATTAGAAAAATAAAACAGATAACACACACTAATACAGCCATCACAATTTTTTTTTCGCTATCGTTTTACCTTCCAGGGTTGTCTTTTCCCACGGACTAAGCGATGGATCCCACCTCTACGGCCACTGAGACTCTGAGTCAGGGATACAACTGAGGTGTGTCACCAACACTACGCCCAGGTGGCCTCACCTGCAAAGCGAAAAGGGGGCCTGATGAAGGGATGGGAAGAGCGGGACGGTTAGGCAAGGAAATGGGAAGGAGGTGGCCGTGGCCTTACAGTAGGAACCATCCCGGCATTTGTCCGAAGACGAAGTGGGAAACCACGGAAAACCATTTCGAGGATGGCTGAGGTGGGAATCGAACCCCCTCTACTCATTTTTACACCCGAGGCTGAGTAGACCCCGTTCCAGTCCTCATACCACTTTTCAAATTTCGTGGCAGAGCCGGGAATCGAACCCAGGACTACCGGGGCGGCAGCTAACCATGCTGACCGCGACGCTACGGAGGCGACCGCCATCACAATTAACACCGGTTATCAGACAGTTTCTACCCACACCCAAAGTACGCGGGTCTACATGACCGCGTTGCCGCAGCCCCTTAAACTAAGGAACCAACCAAACATCATTTCAATGTAATAGCAGCATGAACTTACGGTATCTCAAAAGATTGACGTTTACGAAAATCTTGCTTTCTAGGGGCGAAATGTTACACCATTATCCAACTGCAAAATTTAATCCAGAGTTCTCTCTTTCCAGCTGTTTTAATACACCGCTAGGAACGATAGCGTTCCAAATTGCTCAAGAAGTTCAGTTATGCAGATTGGACTATTTGTTTGTTCTGGAACCAGATGGAGGCAAACGTGAGTTTCAGATTGTAAGACACGCAAGCAATGCGAAGTTGATACGACGATAAAGCATTATAGTGCCTGCGCAGAATTGAACGACTCTGTATTATTTTTAATATTTCATAGAACTTTCAAGAATTCCCTATTGAGTTGTTCGCTATAAACACGAGACTCAAGTCGCAGATGTTACATAAAGACTGTGACCTAGTTCACTACACAAATAAGATGTGAAGAATATACGCGGAGGAATTCATCTCAACCCTCTTAGTTCCAAGCCATTTCCTGACATTCTTCCCAAGAATGCCAAGCCATCTTCAATGGTCATGCATATTATTCGAAAAAAAATATAAATACCACATTTCCAACGATAGAATCATTATTAGCCTATATTCATTGATGAAAAAACAAGATGTTCAGGAAAGAACATATAGCCTACTTTATCCTAAATGTATGGGTATAGTTATAACTCTTTGTCTTTATCATCTCCCAATTTCTTCCAATTCGAAGTGCAAATTGACACACTGAATTTGAGGAGTGGCGTTCAAATAATTTACCCCAGCATTTTGCAATTTCATCAGTAAACACTCCAAACAACGTAGGTATTCAGTTTATTAACACCGACTACTTACAATAATTTAAACTTCGTTGCTCTAAACGTATCACTGGGAGAAACATATTTAATATAACTATTACACAGCTAATTTGTAATCGCGCACTGCTAACGAGAAAGACAGGCCATGGCGCGTAAACCAAACCCTTCTGTGACGTAGGCAATGTACCGGTACTGCTTGATGATGCTTGTACGTTTAAGTCGAGAGCAATTCATAAGCAGCAGAAATGCAATATTTTATATCAATCTTCATAAAATGGACGCAGTTTAGATGTTCCGTGTGTTTTCAAACACGATAAATTATACTGTATAGGTTTGCAAAACTACGCCTATTGAAGTTACTCCTTACAAAAATCCACGCGAACTAGGATTCAAGGGTTCGTTGTGTCTTTAATAGCTGCAACGAACAGGCTACAGTAAGTCGAGTTGCAGATTCTGTGACCTTCGTTGTGAGTTAAATTATGTGCACATTAGTATAATTAGATCAAATAATCTTGCAGCACAGTATAGATATCATTAACTTATTGTTGTTTCAAGGGGCGGAACATAAATTAATTCGTTTATAGAAGAGATCTGCGGAATACACTACCCACCGACTAACGACTTGTATCAATACCTTCTATGAAGACAAGTGATAAATGAATACCAACGTTTATACACGTTCAATGATGTAGACAAGATGACTAGGTACCACACCGGCAGTAAAACGAAGACCAGGCAGTGGTGCAACAAAACTACATTGCTGACGTCACGAAAACCCACCAGAGCCAGTCATTCTCGTTGGCCGTGATAATCGCGCCTTATCTTGGGGATGTGTACCCTCTATCGGCAAAAATAATAACCTTCCTAATTATACTGTAGATATGGGTTCACTAACTGGCCGGTAGAGAGCATAGCTCGCATCTAGAAGGCTGTGGTTACCAATAACATAGTTCAAGTAATTACCCTTAGATGCCACTCCGGTGGTGAATGTTGTTTTAATTAAATATATATTTTCCATTTCAAAATGTACCATACAATGCTTTATTTTATAACGTCTCAGTACTCAAGAAATAATAAATATAAAAACAATCAAGAAAAAAAGTACAACTCTGATAGGATTTGAACCACGGCCAGCCTGATGAAAGAATAACGCGCTGACCACTCAGCCAATCATGCACACTCTAATAGATCGTTAGGAACCAATAGATATACCGCGTTATAGCAAATCATGACTTGGACTAAACGTTTTCTTTACTGGAGTATATTTTAAACCGAGTTCATTTCATAGAAAGTTCATATATTTGTTACCACTAGCCTATATTGCATGCAACATACTGAAATTAATAAAATATAGGTCAGAACGAGAGATCAGCTGCCATCTTGTCAAATAACCGAGACGACTCAGCTTTTTAAAATCACTTCTAGACTATAATATTAAAATAAAAACTTTTAATTTCAAACGGGCCACGTCGTTTCAAACATATTAAACGATTCTTGGTTCGATAGTCGGAACTGGTGGGTCCCATGTTATGGATTATAAAGTTTGCATAATTCACACGGCCGCCATTCTGAAATGGTACGGGTGATGACCTCGTAGTTTGGGCACAAGACGCGCCTCATATGAAGGAACGTTGTTACCAAATTTGACAAAGATCCGATTATTAGTTTGGTTGTAATGCATTATTACGTTTTGACCATTTGAGTGGCCGCCATTAAGTTTTGGTAAAGATGGCGGCAATATAAAACATGACACTGAGGTGCCCTTTGCCAGTGCTACCTCTGTACCATATTTCGTTCAATTGGGTTTCACCGTGTTCGAATTGATAGGGGGGGGGGACAGACATTCAGAGTACACAGACTCACACACACACACACACACACACAGAGACTCACACACACACATACACACACACAGACAGACACACAATTTTTGGCCTTGTAGTGATCTCATAAGTCTACTTTCATTTTTTGCAAAAATCGAAAGTAGGCTAAAAATAGGCTAATGAGATCACCTTTTGTCCGTGTGTCTGTGTGTGCGTGAGTGATTCGTGTGTGTGTGTGTGTGTCCCTAATAAAATCTAAACGGCTGAAGCGATTTCAATGAAACTCGGTAAGTTCATAGCACTATTCCGGAAAACCGGGCCCGACAGTGCCCATGAAATTTTGTTACGTCTCACCAATCCAACATGGCGGTTGTGCGAAATATTTCGGCAGCATTCAATATCTCTGAAACTATTTCCGATATCACCCTGGAATTTTGTACGGTGATAAAGCGAACTACTATAAGTTCACCTATGTGACTTTTAAAAACCTGGCAACTACAAAACCAACATGGTGGCCAAGCGAAGGTGCGACTTTTAAATAGACGTTTCTCACGATTTAACCAACCAAACGCAATGATACTTGGTACAGTATATGTTTATACACATTGTAATGCACCGACATCTAACTTCGTTCAATTTTTTACATAACCTCAAGATGGCTGCTGAGCGAATTATTTCACCGGTATTCTATATCTCTAAAATTATTACCGGTATCACCATGAAATTTAGCACGGAGATAAAGTGCACTACTGGAAGTTCATCTATGAGACTTTCAAAAACCAGTTAACTACAAAACGAACATGGCGGCCAAGCGAAGTTGAAAGTTTTAAATAGACTTTTCTCGCGATATAATGATCCAAACGCAATGGAACTTGGTACAGCAAATGTCTATACACATTGTAATGGACTGATATGTAATTTAGTTTAATTGTTTACACAATCTCAAGATGGCGGCTGTGCGTATTTTAAAATTAAGTTTTTATTTCTTGTGTCGTAATCATGCGATCGAAGTTAAAGTTTGAATAATGAACCGACGCAATAATTTTCCTTTAATGTACATGACTCTATGGCCTATACATATAACAATCCAACATGGCGACCATCCGAAATATTTAGTCGGTTCTCAATATCTACGAATCTATCACAGCAATCAAACTGAAATGTTGTATGTTGATAGAGGCAATTAACATAAGTAGGATATATTAAAATAGGCTTTAGTTCCTCACGGAACTACTTGTTCTTGCTTTGCATTATAACCAACACCTCATTCTTCCATACATTATGTTCATAGAAGTAAATACGGCACCTAAAACTTTTTAATTGAGGTTATTCCGATAATTATTCAATTTTTCATTTTTTTTTGTAAAAAGGATCAGTTTTGAGCCTAAATTAAGGACACCTAAGAGTCATATTCAAAGAAACACTACGTTTCTAGCTGTAGAAAGTTCTTAGATACATCTGTAGGCAGAAAACTTCAACAAGAAGAAAACAACTGCACCGCAATTTTGGCGGGAACGCGCGTGATTGGGGGAGCGCAAAGGGAGAGCGTGAATACAAACTCAAACCTATCGCGTAACGGACTTCGAAGGAAAAAGTAAACACCGCACAGGCAAGTTTGAAACCTCTACTTTCCAACAGTATGAAACAAGAAGTTCCGTGCCGAACTAAAGAGCCTACGTTTCATGCCAATGATTATTCTACAGTATATGAACCTATCTAAAATAATGAAGAAATTAAGTTTCTAATATCGAAATTTCTAATTATTTCGAAATACTGTATACCTTGCGTAATGTAGCCTAATAGAGCACTACAGTTGGCAGCCCTGATGACTGAATATATTCTTAGTTCCATCTCTTAAGGTACAGAATACAAAATTTGGTTGAAGTCCAATGAATAGCATGGACGTTACATGCAGTTAAACATTGGATCTAACAGCGTGCGTAAAATCATGTTGACAACAATGTCATGCATGCATTGGTCAGAAATAATCTGAAATAATATGATCTATTATTGTGCCAATTTTGAATGAAATCCATTAGTTAGTATAGAAGTTACATGCATTTTAAAATTGGACCTATCAGCAGGCTTAGAATCATGTTGGCAGCACTGACGTATATTAGTTAGTCCAAATGCATCTAGAATGCCAGGTACTATACGTGTGCAAAGTTTAGAGCTATTGGCTTGCATACTTTCTGATATATTGGTATTTGGATAAAATAAATTAGGAGCATTTATTAACAGTTGGCAGCCCTAGTGGGTCTTAAGAATACGCTCAGTCATATCTGGTTATGTATGCATACAACATACGAAATTTGGTTGAATTCCAATTGATAGTGTAGAAGTTATGTGCATTTAAAAATTGGACCAATCAGCAGGCTTATAATCATTTTGGCAACACAGCGATGTATGGCCTCCTGAAAATTAAACTGCAATATTATTATCTATACGTATGCCAATTTTGAAATAGCTCCCATTCATACCTTCCAAGATATCCAACATGGAGCTCAAATTTCAATTACGATTTTTTAGCAGTTGGTAGCACTGACATCATTTTCAAATATGGCCGTGAGATATTCGGGTAAAGACCTTTACTCCTACCATATTTTGTTTTGATTGCTCCAGCCGTTTAGGAGTTGATAGGGGGGGACACACACACAGCCAGACAGACAGACAGAAGGACAGACAGACAGACAGACAGAAGGATAGACAGACAGACAGACACATATTTGCCCGATCTCATAAGACTACTTTTTCCTCATTTTTGCAAAATGTGAAAGGTAGGCTAAAAATCACGGACATAATGCCCACAATAATCTACCAATATAAGATTGAATCGGCTTTGGTACTTTTGGCGCGAACAGCGAGAGCCGATCTGATCGGCGCGTGGCACGGAGATTGAGTACGACGTGGAGCACAGTTCAAAAACCTGACAAGGGCACCGCATTGTAACTGCAACCCCAATCAACATCTCCCTACAAACAATGGTTTGGAACAACAGTAAAAAAGAACAACTATTGAGGTTAGAGGTCTGTATAATAACCACCTGCTATATTGTCAAATATACGAAGATATTTGAGAAAACCAAATAACATACTTCTATCTTCTTGACATCAAATGCTTGATGAAATTTCATTCTAAAAATAAAATAAAAATTAAAACCACAAAAATAAAATATGATAAAAATAACTCAAATTAAACAAGTAGTTCTGCGAAGAACTATACAGCCTATTTTCATATATCTTACACATGTTAATTGCCTCTATCCACATACAAAATTTCAGTTTGAAGGTTGTGATAGATTCGTAGATATTGAGAACCGTCTAAATATTTCAGATGGTCGCCAGGTTGGATTTTTATTTATGTACTATTACATGTACGTGTGGTATTCAGACTTCAATAGCATGTTTAGGACACAAGAAGTAAAAACGAGATTTTAAAATTTCACACAGCTGCCATTGAAATAAATTAGATGCCAGTGTATTCACATTTGTATAAGCATTTAACGTGCAAAGTTTCTCTGCACTCAGATGGTTAAATCGCGAGAAACATTAATTTAAATATTTATAGTTCGCGTCACCGTCATGTTGGATTTGTGCTCACCAGGTTACTGAAAGTCCTATAGGTGAACATATGTTCATAGTCTCTATGAACATAAAAACAATTCAGTTTGGTTGCTGTAAAAGATTCATAGATATTGAGAACCGTCTAAATATTTCGGAAGCTCGCCATTTAGGATAGTTATATGTATAGGCCATAGAGTTATGTACCATTCAAGGACAATTATTGCCTAGCTTCATTATTCAAACTTTCACTTCGATCGCATGATTACGACGCAAGAATAAAAACTTAATTTTAAAATTTCGCACTGCCGTCATCTTGAGGTTATGTAAACAATTGAACTAAATTAGATGCCAGTGCATTACAATATGTTTAATCATTTACTGTACCACATTTCACTGCGCTCAGATGGGTAAATCACGAGAAAAGTCTATTAAAATGTTTCAAATTCGCCTGGCCACCATGTTAGTTTTGTACTTGACAGGTTTTTAAAAATTACATAAATACACTTGTAGCAGTGCCCTTTATCACCGTAAAAGAATTCACGGTGATATCTGTAATAGTTTCGGAGATATAGAATGCCAGTGAAATATTTCGCACAGCCGCCATCTTGAGGTTATGTAAATAATTGAACTAAATTTGACGCCAGTGCATTATAATGTGTATAATCATTTGCTGTACCGTGTTTCATTATGTTTGGATGGTTAAATCGCGAGAAAAGTCTATTTAAATGTCTCAACTTCGCTGGTTTTGTAGTTACCAAGTTTTCAAAAGTATCATGGTGAACTTCTAGTAGTTTCTTTTATCAACGTACCAAATTTCTGGGTGATATCGGTAATAGTTTCGGAGATACTGAATGCTGGTGAAATATTTCGCACAGCCGCCATGCTGGATTGGTGAGACACAATAAAATTTGAAGGGTACGGTCGGGGTCGGCCAGAATGGTGCTATGATCTTAGCGAGTTTCATTGAAATCGCTCCGTCCGTTTAGAATTTATTAGGGGGGGGGGCACACACACACACCTCTCGCACACACACACACACACACACACACACGCACGCACACACACACGGACAAAAGGTGATCTCATAAGCCTATTTTTTTTAAATTGAAAATAGGCTAAAAATGAATATGCTTGTAAAATTTAATAATTAATAATTATATATATATACCGCGGACAGGCCAACAAGGACCATGAAAATATCACTTCTTTATAGGTCTAGTTTCCTTCTTTCTCTTCCAGAAGTCTTTCATCCTGGTCGACTGCGCAGCTCTTCTTTCAGCAGTCCATTCTCCTCTGTTGAGATTCTTCTTCTCCCCGACAAGAATTTAGAGGCCAAAAATATTTTTTTCTGTACTCTATTCGATTAGACTATCTTCTTCAGTAATTATGAATTTTTGAATTTCTTCTTTAATTTGTTTTACATAGCCTCCTTGCCCTTTATAGATCCCGATTTTATCAAATATTTGTTTGTTTAACCTTGAGCAATCCATTCGGACCATATGTCCGTAGAACTGAAGTCGCCGTTTTCTGATCATCACTTCAAGGTTGTCGATTTTACTATAAATTTCTGCATTGGATCTCAGTCTACAACCTTCCTGTGTTTTCCTAGGATCATAAATCCTTCTTAAAATTCTTCTTTCTATCTTGAGCAAATTCCCAATTCCGGTTATATTTGTAGTTTCCATGCCGTACAAAATGACTGGTCTAACAACTGTATTAAAATGTCGTAATTTTGCATTGATAGACAGGTTCTTTTTATTGTATATATTTTTTGTACAAAAATTTAATCTTTCCAATTTCCCTTTTTTGTTCTCAATTGCCAATTTATCCGTCCCATTGCTACTAGCCTAATTATTCTGCAAGATATTTTAAATCGGTCAGTGACCCTGATGCTCTCATAATTAGTTTTTATCATTTTCTTAGTGTATTTCTGATCACTTGTCATCATCTCTGTTTTTACCAACGAAATTTTTAAGCCCGCTTTTTCCGCCGTTTCTTTTAACTGATCAATTTGGTTAATAGCTTCTTGTTCTGATTCAGCAAACAACGCTACGTCATCAGCAAATGCTAAACCTTTGACTTTGAGGTTCTTATTCTTTGTACCAATTTTAACACTTGAATCGTTCTTCTCCCAAAACGTCCTCATGACTTTATCCAAGACCAAATTGAAAAGCAGTGGTGATAGACTGTCCCCTTGTCTTAGCCCAGTTTTTACCTCGAAGGGCTCGCCAACTTCATTTAAAAATTTGACTCTGGAAATCGTATTAGTTAATGTAAGTTTTATTAAATTTATGTTTTCTTGATCAACTTGGTATTCCTTCAATGTGTCAAAACCAGTATCCCTATCCACTGAATCGTACGCTTTCTGAAAATCAACAAATGAGATAAAGATATTCTTTGGCCTGTTGTTGTAATATTTTAATATCAATTTTAAACTAAGAATTTGTTCTGCATACGATCTAATCCTTCTGAAACCACCTTGGAACTCGCCAAGCTGTGGTTCGATCTGTGGTTCAAGTCTGTTTAGAAGTAATTTGGCAAATATTTTATATGTGACAGACAACAATGAGATCCCCCTATAACTATTGACATCAATTTTTGAGCCTTTTTTTATGTAGTGGATGAATTAAGGCGATTAACCAGTCTTCTGGAATTGCTTTTTCAATCCAAATTTTCTGAAATAGATTTTTCGTCGCTATTAATAATGATATTAAATTAAAATTAAATAAGCTTTTACAATTAAATATAAATCAGTATGTAAAATTAGAAATATTAAAAAATTAAGATAATAAAAATTATACAAAAATTAAATTATACAAATATATACACATAAAAATTAAGAAGATAACACAAAATGAAATAAAATAAAATTAATACATTAAAATTAGGAAAGAAGATTGGTTCAATGCATCCTTGGTACAAAGAAAACAGAAACAGACCACGACCTAACAAGGAAATATACACCCATGTGGAGAACATCATTCACACCATGCGCAAACGACGGATGTCATTTTTGGGCATTTAAATAGAATGAATAATGACAGGATAACAAAACGAAATTTTAATAAAATGTAGAACTTAAAGTTCAACCTGCGTGGTTTACGCAGACATTAAAGGATCTTAAGGAAGCCGACATTGACATTACCCTCAGGGAGGGAGAAGAAAGACAACAAAAGCCGCCACGGAACATTGAACAGCTCCGAAAGCAGAGATCAGAGAGGATAAAGAGAATGTGGGCAGAGAGAAAAAAAAACATTTGGCAAGATTTGAAGTTTTGATTTTACGTGCTCTGTAATAGTGCTATTCGATTAAATAATTAAATAATAATCAAATTAGGATAAAATAATTTAACAAACACAAATAAAATATATTAATAATAGTTCTGCCCTATAATGGGTTAAGGGACCAGAATCCATCTTAGCAATACCAATTACCAAAATAAACAGCCGAAACTACTGGTGACAAATGTCACCACAACAACACTATCTAAAATGCAGGTTATAAACTCGGCTATAAGACACAACTCCACAATAGAGCAGCTTATTACGAAACACATAGTATTTGTAGTCTCAAACCCAGAACCGCTCAAAACACAAAACATTAACTAAACTACATACAAATAAATTAATACAAAAACGACGAACATTTTCTCCCAAATGTTATTATAAATTAATAAACTGGGAGAATAAACACAGACCACTACAAGACAAAAGTGTCTAAATTCAATTATATCTTATTAAACAACAAGTAGTTCCGTGAAGAACTATACAGCTTATTTTCATATATCCTGCTCATGTTAATTGTCTCTATCAACATACAAAATTTCAGTTTAATTGCTGTAACAGATTCGTAGATATTGAGAACCGTCTAAATATTTCATATGGTCGCCAGGATGGATTTTTATTTTTGTACTATTACATTAAGATTATTGTGTACGTGTGGTATTAAAACTTCAATCGCATGATTAGAACACAAGAAGTAACAAGATGTTCAGTAAAGAACATATAGCCTACTTTCTCCTAAATGTATGAGTATAGTTATAACTCGTTGTTATTATCAAAGAGTATAATAGAACTATTCTTTGTTGAAGACCTTAGAAACGATTTACCTCTACCAAACGCCACAACCTAGATAAAAACTGCTACCATCATTGAAGAAAGAAAGATAAGAAGTATATCAAGAATGTTATGGATCTGGAGACATAATCGACCGGACTGGCGGCGTGGCTCAGCGGTAACGTTCTCGCTTGCTGGGCCCTAGGTTGCAGGTTCGTATTCTGGCGCAGTCAGCTGGCATTTGAGGGTGCACAAATGCGAGGGAGCCGTGTCAGTACATTTACTGGCACGTTAAAGATCCCCTTCGGGCCAAAATTCCGGCACCCCGGTGTCTCTAAAATCAGCAGTAGTTAAAAGGGATGTAAAACCAATAACATTATTATTATTATTATTATTACGACCTGCCGTGGGCAACATCCAACTTTGAGTTGAGGCATGTCTTTACACGTCTGGTTGTGCATGGCTTTCACAACCCTAATTGAATTAACAAATCTTTCCATGACCCTACAGAGACGTGTGTATACAAACTATGTGGATATTTTCGATAATATAATCCTAACAGAGCGAGTGCATTCTAGCGGCCAGAAGAAGAAACTTTTCAATAAAATCTGGAAGTTACCTTTTTGGCAGCTAGATGTCTCGAGTAAATCTGCTGGCGAAATATGTTTTAATTAAATATATATTTTACACCATAATGTGCACAATATAACGCTTAATAACATTTTCAAGTAACGCAAAATAGGCTGTTACAAACCCTTTAAAATAAAAAGTTAAAATGTATCGTAGTATCATCTTGTCATTCTTCAAATTCGATGCGCATAGAATGATAATGGTATAGTAATCAATGGATCCCCACGTAGACTAGTCGTGACATCTATTGGTGAAATATCGAACAATATAATCCTAACAGAGCGAGTGCATTCTAGCGGCCAGAAGAAGAAACTTTTCAATAAAATCTGGAAGTTACCTTTTGGGCAGCTAGATGTCACGAGAAAATCTGCTGGCGAATTATGTTTTCATTAAATATATATTTTACACCATAATGTGCACAATATAACGCTTAATTTTAAAACATCTGAGTCATTACAAAACAATAAACATATAACATTTCAAGCAAAAAACCTAGCTCTGATCGGGTTTGAACCATAGGCATTTGAGCGATAGGCTAACGCTCTACCACTGAGCTAATTGTGTCAACGAATATCGTTCTATTTAAAATCACTTACATAGAACTTGTTGGCAAATAATGATTTATACTAAACGATTTCATCACTGGAGTATATTATTTATATATAAAGCATTTCATACAAAGTTTATTTATTTTTTATCAGTACGCTATATTGCATGCAATACTCAAATTAGTGAAATATAAGTCCGGCACAAGATATCCGCTGCCATCTTGTCTTATTACTGAATCAGCTCAGCTTTTTAAAATCACGTCTGCACTATAGTATTACAAAATAAACTTTTAATTTCGAACGTGCCTCTTCCTTTAGAACAGTTAAAACGATTCTCGGCTCGATAATCGGAACTGGTGGGTCCCATGATATGGATTATAAAGTTTGCATAATTCGCACGGCCGCCATCCTGAAATGGTATGGCGGACGACCTTGTAATTTGGTCACAAGACGCATCCTATACGAAGGTATGTTGTTACCAAATTTGGTAGAGATCGGATGATTTGGTTAGTCGTTATTTGATTTTACGTTTTGAACGTTTGAGTGGCCGCCATTCAGTTTTAGTAAAGATGGCGGCGATATAAAACATGACACTGAGGTGTCCTTTGCTAGTGCTACCTTTGTACCAAATTTCGTTCAATTTGCATTCACCGTGTTCGAATTGATAGGGGGGGACAGACATTCAGAGTACACACACTCACACACACACAGACGCACACACACACACACAGACTCACACACACACATACACACACACACACACACACACATACACACACACACACACACAGACTCACACACACACATACACACACACAGACAGACACACTTTTTTCGCCCTGTGTTGATCTCATAAGTCTACTTTCATTTTTTGCAAAAATCGAAAGTAGGCTAAAAACGAGATTTTAAAAGTACGCACACCAGCCATCTTGTGATTATGCAAACAATTGAAATAAATTACATGCCAGTGTATCAACATTTGTATAAGCATTTAACGTGCAACGTTTCACGGCAATCGGATAATTAATTCGCGAGAAACGTCCATTTAAATATTTATACTTCGCGTCGCCGCCATGATGGATTTGTGCTCACCAGGTTACTGAAAGTCCTATAGGTGAACATATGTTCATAGTCTCTATGAACATAAAAACAATTCAGTTTGGTTGCTGTAAAAGATTCATAGATATTGAGAACCGTCTAAATATTTCGGTAGCTCGCCATTTAGGATACGGTAGTTATATGTATAGGCCATAGAGTTATGTACCATTCAAGGACAATTATTGCCTAGCTTCATTATTCAAACTTTCACTTCGATCGCATGATTACGACGCAAAAATAAAAACTTAATTTTAAAATTTCACACAGCCGCCATCTTGAGGTTATGTAAACAATTGAATTAAATTAGATGGCAGTGCATTACAATCTGCAAAATCATTTACTGTACCACATTTCACTGCGCTCAGAGAGTTAAATCACGAGAAAAGTCTAATAATATATTTCAAATTCGCTTGGTCGCCATGTTCGTTTTGTACTTTACAGGTTTATGAAATATACATGGGTAAACTTGTATCAGTACCCTTTATCACCGTACAAAATTGCAGGGTGATATATGTAATAGTTTCGGAGATATAGAATGTCAGTGAAATATTTCGCACAGCCGCCATTTTGAGGTTATGTAAACAATTGAACTAATTTAGACTTCAGTGCATTAAAATGTGTATAAACATTTGCTGTACCAAGTTTCATTACGTTTGTATAGTTAAATCGCGAGATATCTATATATTTAAAACACTAAGCTGATTTTTGTTACCGCGAGATTGAGGGAACGGTAGAACCGATTCACTTCGTAGAGCAATCTGTCGAAAGCTGTAGGCCTGTAGATTTGCAGAGTGTCTTTAAAATAAACAAATATGTTACCACATATTTTTAAATTTATAAACAAAACTGCAAAATTATTGGCTCAAGCGCATGCGCAGAATCAATCACCTTGGTTAATGACAGACATGGCGGATGTCCACCGCGTTTTAATGTAATAGTTATTTATAAGAATTATAATAAAGGAGGGGAATATTGATTATGAAGTTTCCACGATATAAACAGGAATAGAATATTATAAAAAACGAGAAATGTAGAAGAACTTATACGGACTGTTGAGAGTGAATGTTGTTTAAGTAACTTAATATTGCACTCTTTCACCAGTGATTCGGTAACTCAGACGGCAGCGTTCAAACCTCTTAATTTATGCATCGCGCAATGGAAGCAGTTCGAATCCCACCTCCGACTCATATTTTTATTTCCTAATTATTCTTTCTGGCTATTGGTAATACATTGTCTTAACATATTTTACTTTTATTATTCCCATAAAGTAAGGAATTCTCCACGATTTACACTGCCATCTATATATTTAAAACACTAAGTTGATTTTTGTTACCGCGAGATTGAGGGAACGGTAGAACCGATTCACTTCGTAGAGCAATCTGTCGAAAGCTGTAGGCCTGTAGATTTGCAGAGTGTCTTTAAAATAAACAAATATGTTACCACATATTTTTAAATTTATAAACAAAACTGCAAAATTATTGGCTCAAGCGCATGCGCAGAATCAATCACCTTGGTTAATGACAGACATGGCGGATGTCCACCGCGTTTTAATGTAATAGTTATTTATAAGAATTATAATAAAGGAGGGGAATATTGATTATGAAGTTTCCACGATATAAACAGGAATAGAATATTATAAAAAACGTGAAATGTAGAAGAACTTATACGGACTGTTGAGAGTGAATGTTGTTTAAGTAACTTAATATTGCACTCTTTCACCAGTGATTCGGTAACTCAGACGGCAGCGTTCAAACCTCTTAATTTATGCATCGCGCAATGGAAGCAGTTCGAATCCCACCTCCGACTCATATTTTTATTTCCTAATTATTCTTTCTGGCTATTGGTAATACATTGTCTTAACATATTTTACTTTTATTATTCCCATAAAGTAAGGAATTCTCCACGATTTACACTGCCATCTATATATTTAAAACACTAAGCTGATTTTTGTTACCGCGAGATTGAGGGAACGGTAGAACCGATTCACTTCGTAGAGCAATCTGTCGAAAGCTGTAGGCCTGTAGATTTGCAGAGTGTCTTTAAAATAATCAAATATGTTACCACATATTCTTAAATTTATAAACAAAACTGCAAAATTATTGGCTCAAGCGCATGCGCAGAATCAATCACCTTGGTTAATGACAGACATGGCGGATGTCCACCGCGTTTTAATGTAATAGTTATTTATAAGAATTATAATAAAGGAGGGGAATATTGATTATGAAGTTTCCACGATATAAACAGGAATAGAATATTATAAAAAACGAGAAATGTAGAAGAACTTATACGGACTGTTGAGAGTGAATGTTGTTTAAGTAACTTAATATTGCACTCTTTCACCAGTGATTCGGTAACTCAGACGGCAGCGTTCAAACCTCTTAATTTATGCATCGCGCAATGGAAGCAGTTCGAATCCCACCTCCGACTCATATTTTTATTTCCTAATTATTCTTTCTGGCTATTGGTAATACATTGTCTTAACATATTTTACTTTTATTATTCCCATAAAGTAAGGAATTCTCCACGATTTACACTGCCAGATACTTTTAAATTATTAAATAAAAGATGGCCACAATCGCTTTCGCCATGAGAGACAATTGACGAACATAATTCATTTGTTGGACTCAGACATCGTGGTCACTCAGCCCCGTCTACTTTGGTGTGTGTGTAAAATTTTCTCTGATAACCTGTGTTATTGTGATGGCTGTAGACTACTGATGTGTGCATTTGTAATTCAAGTGGGGAATGGGAAATTGGCGACTGAGGCTTTAAGTTAGGAACTATCCCGGTATTTACCTGCAGTGGAAGTGGCAAACCACGGAAAACCACATCCCAGATGGTTGAGATGGGAATCGAACCTTGCCCTACTTAGTTTTGCCTCACGAGTGCGCCCCGTTCCAGCCCTCAGACCAGAATTACATTTCTAGAGAAATGGCGGATAAAGGATTCACCGTATCGTAGTGTGATCTTTGTTTTTGAGAATTAAAAAGAGGGGATTGAAGAACTTCAACAGGCGTTTGAGTTCGTTTGTTGTTTAAGTAACTTAATATTGGTTTAGAAGTCTGTTGACTGGGTGGCTCAGGGGTAACATTGCGTACCCAGGAATGAATTTTGCATAGTCGAAGGAGTGTCACCTCAGACATGTATTTTTATTTCCTAATTATTCTTTCTGGCTATTGGTAATTCATTGTCTTAACATATTTAACTTTTATTATTCCCGTACAGTAAGGAATTCTCCACGATTTACATTGCCATATACTTTTAAATTATTAAATAAAAGATGGCCACAATCGCTTTCGCCATGAGAGACAATTGACGAATATAATTCATTTGATGGACTCAGACATCGTGGTCACTCATCCCCGTCTACTTTGGTGTGTGTGTAAAATTTTCTCTGATAACCTGTGTTATTGTGATGGCTGTAGACTACTGATTTGTGCATTTGTAATTCAAGTGGGGAATGGGGAATTGACGACCGAGGCTTTAAGTTACGAACTATCCCGGTATTTACCTGCAGTGGACGTGGCAAACCACGGAAAACCACTTCCCAGATTGTTGAGATAGGAATCTAACCTTGCTCTCCAGAGTTTTGCCTCAAGAGTGCGCCCCGTTAGAGCCCTCAGACCAGAAGTAAATTTATTGGCAAACCAGGGATCGAACCTGGAATCCGAGGCGATAGCTCAGAATGTAGCCTTCAGATTGGGCTTCCCTGTGTTAATACGATTTTTGACAAGCACTGAACATATAGTCTAACTCTTCAACTCCCTCCATTACGGTGGCTGTCGAAGTGAGTCTATGCTCATTCCAGTAGTTGGCGAAGTATGCTCCCTTGCTTAATTTACTGTCATGGAAATGCAAAGGATTGTACCTATATCAGGTGATGGAAATTGCTTATTTAGAGCAGTTTCGTACTGTTTATTCCAAAATGCAGGACGTTATCCTGAGCTACGTTTGCAAGCAAATTGCAAAAATTGTTGCTGGCATGAATAATTATAAGGATTTTATTATTGGCGATCAGTATCATAGCATTCTCATCAGCAACAAACTTGAGAATGAAAGTATCTGAACTTCATTGTATACGTGAATATTATTGTTTATTGATTATTTGTTTAGAGTGCATAACAATGAGTCTAACCACGCTGTTGATTTTGGCAATGGATGTATTATTTGCCATTTAATATTTGGCGGCTGCGTTGATGCAGGCCACTATAGTGTTATAGAATATGACGTTAATTTGGAGAGAAATGCTGCAATAAATATACCCATTTGACGAAAAAGAACATTAGCCACAAAAAAGTGGGAAATCGTAGAATAATACGAAGCCCCTTTTAAAATCTAATATAAAAATGCCATTTCAGAAACAATTCCAGATATTATGCCGTACAGTGTATGGTCCTTGACGAACAAATGTAAACATTGTTCTGCACTGTATTTCTGTAGCGAGAAATCTACGCTTTGTTACTTTGACCTTTGGTGTTGTAATGGCAAACTTAATCTTACTAAATATAAAATATTTGACAGACTGCAACAATTTTTCATTGTAAATGATATCTCAAGGAATTTAAGAGAGAATAATCGGCAGTAGAACAAATGCTATGTCCTTGGTTTCATTTGGTGCCAATGTCACTGTGCCACATGCATACGGTCCATATTGTTTTAAAATGTATGGAATTGCACATCATCGCATTTCTTTGTTAATGTATATTCCAAAATTATAAGCGACGGTTCCTGTGGCCAGCTGTATATATTAGACTCCTCAGAATTCTTGAATTCCTTGGAATTAAGGGATTTGCTTCCACATACTCCAAACGATTGACCCATAGATATGCTCCTTAGAAACTGAAGTTTCGTAAGGGCATCTAAATGCTACCATATTAATTATAAGAAATATGTACGAAAATTGCTTGAATTTGGAAATAATACGTGCAGTTAAAATTAGGCGGAGTGATCTAACCCTTCGACTTGATTCCATATTAATTATATGAAATATGAATGAAAATGCTTGGATTTGGAAATAAGTGCAGTTGAAATTAGGCAGAGAGGTCTAATCCTTCGACTTGATTTAACACATCCGGTTAAAACAATCATTTTCTTTTAAGAGGCAACATTTTCCGATTCGCTTGGCCCTTAAAGTTTCAATAGTGCCAAAAAATAACTGTACAAAAAACGTATATAATAAAATTCTTCAGTAAATATTTTCTTATTGGCCGTCATGTATTGACGGGTTTCAACTAGTATACTTTTAAATTATTAAATAAAAGATGGCCACAATCGCTTTCGCCATGAGAGACAATTGACGAACATAATTCATTTGTTGGACTCAGACATCGTGGTCACCCAGCCCCGTCTACTTTGGTGTGTGTGTAAAATTTTCTCTGATAACCTGTGTTATTGTGATGGCTGTAGACTACTGATGTGTGCATTTGTAATTCAAGTGGGGAATGGGAAATTGGCGACTGAGGCTTTAAGTTAGGAACTATCCCGGTATTTACCTGCAGTGGAAGTGGCAAACCACGGAAAACCACATCCCAGATGGTTGAGATGGGAATCGAACCTTGCCCTACTTAGTTTTGCCTCACGAGTGCGCCCCGTTCCAGCCCTCAGACCAGAATTACATTTCTAGAGAAATGGCGGATAAAGGATTCACCGTATCGTAGTGTGATCTTTGTTTTTGAGAATTAAAAAGAGGGGATTGAAGAACTTCAACAGGCGTTTGAGTTCGTTTGTTGTTTAAGTAACTTAATATTGGTTTAGAAGTCTGTTGACTGGGTGGCTCAGGGGTAACATTGCGTACCCAGGAATGAATTTTGCATAGTCGAAGGAGTGTCACCTCAGACATGTATTTTTATTTCCTAATTATTCTTTCTGGCTATTGGTAATTCATTGTCTTAACATATTTAACTTTTATTATTCCCGTACAGTAAGGAATTCTCCACGATTTACATTGCCATATACTTTTAAATTATTAAATAAAAGATGGCCACAATCGCTTTCGCCATGAGAGACAATTGACGAATATAATTCATTTGATGGACTCAGACATCGTGGTCACTCATCCCCGTCTACTTTGGTGTGTGTGTAAAATTTTCTCTGATAACCTGTGTTATTGTGATGGCTGTAGACTACTGATTTGTGCATTTGTAATTCAAGTGGGGAATGGGGAATTGACGACCGAGGCTTTAGGTTACGAACTATCCCGGTATTTACCTGCAGTGGACGTGGCAAACCACGGAAAACCACTTCCCAGATTGTTGAGATAGGAATCTAACCTTGCTCTCCAGAGTTTTGCCTCAAGAGTGCGCCCCGTTAGAGCCCTCAGACCAGAAGTAAATTTATTGGCAAACCAGGGATCGAACCTGGAATCCGAGGCGATAGCTCAGAATGTAGCCTTCAGATTGGGCTTCCCTGTGTTAATACGATTTTTGACAAGCACTGAACATATAGTCTAACTCTTCAACTCCCTCCATTACGGTGGCTGTCGAAGTGAGTCTATGCTCATTCCAGTAGTTGGCGAAGTATGCTCCCTTGCTTAATTTACTGTCATGGAAATGCAAAGGATTGTACCTATATCAGGTGATGGAAATTGCTTATTTAGAGCAGTTTCGTACTGTTTATTCCAAAATGCAGGACGTTATCCTGAGCTACGTTTGCAAGCAAATTGCAAAAATTGTTGCTGGCATGAATAATTATAAGGATTTTATTATTGGCGATCAGTATCATAGCATTCTCATCAGCAACAAACTTGAGAATGAAAGTATCTGAACTTCATTGTATACGTGAATATTATTGTTTATTGATTATTTGTTTAGAGTGCATAACAATGAGTCTAACCACGCTGTTGATTTTGGCAATGGATGTATTATTTGCCATTTAATATTTGGCGGCTGCGTTGATGCAGGCCACTATAGTGTTATAGAATATGACGTTAATTTGGAGAGAAATGCTGCAATAAATATACCCATTTGACGAAAAAGAACATTAGCCACAAAAAAGTGGGAAATCGTAGAAAAATACGAAGCCCCTTTTAAAATCTAATATAAAAATGCCATTTCAGAAACAATTCCAGATATTATGCCGTACAGTGTATGGTCCTTGACGAACAAATGTAAACATTGTTCTGCACTGTATTTCTGTAGCGAGAAATCTACGCTTTGTTACTTTGACCTTTGGTGTTGTAATGGCAAACTTAATCTTACTAAATATAAAATATTTGACAGACTGCAACAATTTTTCATTGTAAATGATATCTCAAGGAATTTAAGAGAGAATAATCGGCAGTAGAACAAATGCTATGTCCTTGGTTTCATTTGGTGCCAATGTCACTGTGCCACATGCATACGGTCCATATTGTTTTAAAATGTATGGAATTGCACATCATCGCATTTCTTTGTTAATGTATATTCCAAAATTATAAGCGACAGTTCCTGTGGCCAGCTGTATATATTAGACTCCTCAGAATTCTTGAATTCCTTGGAATTAAGGGATTTGCTTCCACATACTCCAAACGATTGACCCATAGATATGCTCCTTAGAAATCTGAAGTTTCGTAAGGGCATCTAAATGCTACCATATTAATTATAAGAAATATGTACGAAAATTGCTTGAATTTGGAAATAATACGTGCAGTTAAAATTAGGCGGAGTGATCTAACCCTTCGACTTGATTCCATATTAATTATATGAAATATGAATGAAAATGCTTGGATTTGGAAATAAGTGCAGTTGAAATTAGGCAGAGAGGTCTAATCCTTCGACGTGATTTAACACCACCGGTTAAAACAAACATTTTCTTTTAAGAGGCAACATTTTCCGATTCGCTTGGCCCTTAAAGTTTCAATAGTGCCAAAAAATAACTGTACAAAAAACGTATATAATAAAATTCTTCAGTAAATATTTTCTTATTGGCCGTCATGTATTGACGGGTTTCAACTAGTGTCTATTTAAAAGTCTCGATTTCGCTTGACCGCCATGTTGGTGTTGTAGTCACCAGGTTTTTGAAAGTCTCATAGATAAACATTTAGTAGTGCCCTCTATCACCGTACACCATTTCAGGGCGATATCGGTAATAGTTTCGGAGATATTGAATGCTAGTAAAATATTTCGCACAGCCGCCATGTTGGATTGGTAGGACGTAACAAAATTTGAAGGGCACGGTCGAGGTCGCCGGGAATTGTGCTATGAACTTACTGAGTTTCATTGAAATCGCTCCAGCCGTTTAGATTTTATTAGGGGGACACCCACGAATCACACACACACGCACACACACACGGACAAAAGGTGATCTCATAAGCCTATTTTTTCAAAATTGAAAATAGGCTAAAAAAAACACAAACAGAGGAGGAAAAGGAGCCCATAAGGGCACCAGTCTCTATTATTAATTAGTATTGCCAATTTTACGGCGATTTGACTGCCCGAGACTATTCCTACGGTTCTTTGTTGCAATTAAATCCTAGATGTGTGAGTTAATTTGTACATTAAGGGATGTACGTTTATCCAACACACCTAAAGGTATGTTTATTTACTGTCCATATTATGGTTTTCGGGAAAGGGGGAAAGATTGGGACTTAAGACTTCACATTCCTACTTGTGAGGTCCCACGGCGTAGCCACGCTCGTAAAATCGTACACCTCGCCCGTGGGGGTAGCTGCAGCAAGCCTATAGATAGCAGGTTCGAATCCCGCTGCTGACAGAAACTATTCTGAGTGTGTTTTTTTTTCCAAACTCCTTCCAGACAAACGCTTCAAGTCCCGGAGCTCTTACCTCATCTCTGTCCCTAATACACACTACTACAGTAATCCTTCCATGTAGGTTGTTGTTGTTAATAATTAATTTTAGGAGCTTGGGACATATTAGTCATCAGCCCCGTGTTGCCGGGTGTGTGTTGAGCTTATTCAATAACCTGTATTAATCTTAGCAAAGGCACAGAATTAAGCAATTCCCTCAATTGCACCAAAACTCAAGGGCTAAAGGACGGGCCCGGAAAGGTTTCAAATTGTGAGTCTTGGAGAGTTCTATCAAACTTTGAAAGTTTCGAAAATCACTTCCGGTCTAAATGCAGTTCCGGAAAATCAGCTTGTTTTTTAGCCTATTTTCATTTATGAAAAAAAAATGTTTATGAGATCACCTTTTGTCCGTGTGTCTGTCTGTGTGTGCGTGTGTGTGTGCGATAACTTCTTAACGGCTGGAGCGATTTCAATGAAACTCGGTAAGTCCATAGCACTATTCCGGACGTCCCCGAACTTGCCCTTTAAATTTAGTTACGTCTCACCAATCCAATATGGCGGCTGTGCGAAATATTTCACCAGAATTCAAGATCTCCGAAACTATTACCGATATCACCCTGGAATGTTTTACGATGATAAGGGGAACTACTAGAATTTCACCCATGTGACTCTTGAAAACTTGTAACTACAAAACCAACATGGCGGCCAAGCGAAGTTGCGACTTTTAAATAGACGTTTCTCGCGATTTAACCAACCAAACGCAATAAGACTTGGTGCAGTATATGTTTATACACATTGTAATGCACCGACATCTAACTTCGTTCAATTGTTTACATAACCTCAAGATGGCGGTTGTGTGAAATATTTCACCTGCATTCTATATCTCTGAAACTATTAGCGGTATCATCCTGAAATTTTGTACGGAGATAAAGGGCACTACTGGAAGTTCATCTATAAGACTTACAAAAAACGGTTAACTACAAAACGAATATGGCGGCGAAGCGAATTTGAAAATTTTAAATAGACCTTTCTCGCGATTTAATAATCAAAACGCAATGAAACTTGGTACAGGAAATTTTTATACACATTGTAATGTACTGATACCTAATTTAGTTCAATTGTTTACATAACTCAAGATGGCGGCTGTGCGAATTTTAAAATGATGTTTTCATTTCTTGTGTCGTAATCATGCGATCGAAGTGAAAGTTTGAATACGACAGTTATACATTAATCTTCATGTAACAGTACATAACTCTAAGACCTACATATATACAAATCCAACATGGCGACCATCCGCAATATTTAGTCGGCTCTCAATATCTACGAATCTTTTAGAGGAATCAAACTGAAATTTTAAATGTTTATTGAGACAATTAACATACGTAGGATATATGAAAATAGGCTGTATAATTCTTCACGGAACTACTTGATTTTACCTGTTTTCTTTTTGATTCTAATCCTAGCCAAATTACATTATTTACACAATTCTTTTTTTAATCTGTTCCTTGATTCAATGCCCTCATGAGATTTTCGAAGTTTTGAAAATCTTTACACTGGAAATAGATATAAGGGCTTAAGTGAAACTCTGCATTAACTCACAATACGCTCGTATTGGTAGGAAAGGCAAACTGCTAATCTAATCGACCGGATATGGTTGAGTTTCATTGACTTTCTTTAGCACTCGAGTGGTAGAAAAGGCTAACTGCTAATCTAATCGACCGGATATGGTTGAGTTTCACGGTGAACAATTATCAGTCTACCGCGTGTCACCATGGCAACACCTCGTAAGAAACGTCTAGTGTGTCCTTTACGTTTGTAGAAAACAACGATATGTAATTACAAATGCAAAGATAGTGTCACGGACCAAGAGGAACTCCCAATTAACGACGACGTAAAGTTTGTAATTGGAAGAAAGTTATAAAAGTTTATGAAAAGCGAGTGGGTCTACATCTCCTAAAGGTACAATATACAGACTGTTCCGATTCAATATGGAACTGTAAAATAGGTTGCCTACCCACCCTCAATCGGCTTGAAATCTGCTCGCAGCGCGCTAGCGACGGGGCAGAGTTCGATTTCACTGCTTGCCGCCTACTTATGGAGCATTGCAAAGTCCTGGTCGTCAGGTCGAGGGTATTTTTAAGATCACCAATAACACCCGAAGAAATGGAGCTCGTCATTACCGAAGCTGTTGCGGAAATTACTCCTCAGATTGTCGAACGCAAGAGAGAACTTCTTGCGGCGAGTGGCCCTCTGCTTGTAAAATGATGGACGCCTCTTCGAACACCTTATGTAAATGTCCATTTGCAGTAGATGTAACGTCTGTGATAAATTAACTTTTTAAGTCGCATCGAAGACTGATTACAATTTTGTAACAAATCATTTCCAAATTGTATCTCGTTTTGTGGTATTGGGTAAAAAAGTATAAATTTTGTTGTAAATAGAATACAATACAAAAATATATTGCGTTTTAATAAACCATGTTGTAAAATGAAATTTTATTTCATAGAAATGCTCTAAAAAACATTAACAGAAGCGTAAAATAACAAGTTCTGAAACAGTAATCGCTCAAACGTATTGTGAAGCCTGTGTAAATATATTTTCAAACAGCAAAATTCTTTGCAATGCTGCATGAGAAGGCGTCGCTAGCGCGCTGCGAGCAGATTTCAAGCCTATTGCGGGTGGGTAGGCAACCCATTTTACAGTTCCGTGTTGAATCCGAACACGCTGTACGTAAATTCCCAAGTCCATATCCCCTAAAGAAATAGTGCTCATGGAAGGTCTAGTCTATGACATTAACCCTTAATAGGGCAAATCTATTTTGACCTACTTTTCAAATTTTACAAAAATGAGGAAAAAGTAGACTTATGAGATCGATCCGGGCAAATGTCTGTCTGTCTGTCTGTCCTTCTGTCTGCTGTGTGTGTGTGTGTGTGTGTGTCTCCCCCCCTATCAAATCCTAAAAGGCTGCAGCAATCGAATCCAAATTTGGTATGAGTAAAGATCTATATCTGAATATCTCAAGCCCATATTTGAAAATGATAGTGCTCCCAACTGATGAAAAACCGCAATTGAAATTTGAGCTCCATGTAGGATATCTTGGAAGGTATGCATGGGAGCTATTCCAAAATTGGCACAAATATAGATAATAATATTTCAGAATAATTTCCAGGAGGTCAGGCATGACTGTTGCCAAAATGATTCTAAGCCTGCTGATAGGTCCAATTTTAAATGCATATAACTTCTATGCTATCAATTGGATTTCAACCAAATTACGTACGTACTATGTGTACATAAACAGATATGACTGAGCTTACTCTTAAGAGCAACCATGGCTGCCAACCGTTAATAAATGCTGTCTCTAATTTTTACCCTAATATTAATATATCAGAAAGTATGTAAGCCAACAGCTTTAAAATTTGCACACGTATAGTACCTAACATTCTAGATTAATTAGGAGAATCTAATACACGTCACTGCTGATAGGTCCAATTTTAAAATATATGTAACTTCCATACTAACAAATGGATTTCATCCAAAATTGGCACATCAAGAGATCATAATATTTCAGAATATTTCTGACCAACACATGCATGACATTGTTGCTAACATGATTTTACGCGCACTGTTAGATCCAATGTTTAACTGCATGTAACGTCCATGCTATCCATTGGACACCAACCAAATTTTGTATTCTGTACCTTAAGAGATGGAACTAAAAATATATTCAGTCACCAGGGCTGCCAACTGTAGTGCTCTATTAGGCTACATTGTACCAGGTATATTTCGAACTAATTAGGAATTTCGATATTACCAACGTAATTTCGTCATTATTCTAGATAGATCCATATAGATTGGCACGAATCTTACATTATAAGAAAAGTAGGCTCTTTAGTTCGTCACGGAACTTCTTGTTTTATTATTAATCGTTTTTACATTTTTAATTATTATAAAATGTTATTTTTGTCTCTCTAATTTTAATGTTTACCGTATATATTTATTTTTTATTTTCAATTTATTTTCTTATAGATTAAATTTTGATATATTTATTGAATTAATTAATTAACTAATTACGAATTTATTATTACAATTACTTTCCTGATTTACTTATAGTTATGTTTATTATTTTAATTTTTAAATTTCTTTTATTTATTTATTTATTTATTTATTTATTCGTTAATTCCCCATAAGGAGAGCGTTACAACACATTCAATTTTCATGTTTTATTCTGGCCCTTTCTTATTTTTTCCTAAAAACCTCCCATATACACACTATGCCTCCTCTCTCTCTCCTCCGTCCACTTCTTTCCCGGTTGTCTCTCTTTGGGAGTTTGCTCAAACTTCTGTTGTCTAAGTTTTTCTCTGTATGTGCTCCTATCTGTCATGTCTTCTGTAGAGTTGTTTAGTTTCTTGTGGTCTTCCACGGGTTCCTTTACCCAATTGGTTTTAGGTGTATATTCGTAACTATATTAAAAAAATCTTGGTCAGTTTGTCTTCCGTCATGCTATGTATATGGCCATAAAATTTTGCCCTTCTTTTCCTGATGTTGTTTGTAATCGTCTCTGTCTGTTTGTACAGTTCTATTGTCGGTCTCTTCATCCATATTCCCTCTTTCTGAACAGGCCCGTAGATCTTTCTTAGAAATTTTCTCTCTTGTTTTTCTAATTCCTTGCTTATATATATTAGCCTACTTTCAATTTTTGCAAAAAATGAAAGTAGACTTATGAGATCAACACAGGGCGAAAAAAGTGTGTCTGTCTGAGTGTGTGTGTGTGTATGTGTGTGTGTGAGTCTGTGTGTGTGTGTGTGTGTGTAAGTGTGTGTACTCTGAATGTCTGTCCCCCCCCTATCAATTCGAACACGGTGAATGCGAATTGAACAAAATTTGGTACAAAGGTAGCACTAGCAAAGGACACCTCTGTGTCATGTTTTATATCGCCGCCATCTTGACGGAAACGTAATGGCGGCCACACAAATGTTCAAAGCTTAAATCAAATTACGATTAGCCTAATCATCCGATCTCTAGCAAATTTAGCAACAACATAACTTTATGGAGGGAGCATCCTTTGACCAAACTAATAGGTCATTAGCCTAATATTTTGCGGATGGCGGCCATCTTTGTGTGAAAATCGATTCCCCTCATCAATTCAAACACGGTGAAACCGAATGGTACGAAATTTGGTACAGAGGTAGCACTAGCAAAGGGCACCTCAGTGTCATGTTTTATATCACCGCTATCTTGACGGAAACGTAATCGCGGCCACCCAAATGTTAAAAGCTAAAATGTAATTACGACCAACCTAATAATCTAGTCTCTACCAAATTTTGCATCACCATATCTTTATGTGGGAAACATATTCTGACCAAACTGCAAGAACATCAGCCCAATAGTTTGCAGATGGTGGCCATGTATGTGTGCAAATCGATTCCCCCTATCAATTCAAACACGGTGAAACCGAATTGAACGAAATTTGGTACAGAGGTAGCACTAGCGAAGGGCACCTCATATTAATATTTAATATCCCTATAGCACGTTGTATTTCAACAAGCTACTACAACCAACATTCAACCATACTCCTTGAAAAGGACAAAGAGTTATAACAATACCCATGCATTTAGAAGAAAGTAGGCTATATGTTCTTTCCTGAACATCTTGGTGTTTTTTTTTTAAGATTTATTTTTCTGTTTTTATATTTACACTTTAATTGTTAATGTTTTACATTAGAAATATCCATCACATTACGTCAAGTAGATACGTACCTATACAATATTTGATATTTATAAATACTAGCACTTCGGCATGAAAACTCTCCGAAATTTGGCTGAAAGATTAAACTATCAGCATCTTTGAAAACATAAACTGTCCTTATGACAGGTGGTTAATATAGAGACCACTATCCATAATAGTACATTATGCAACGAGCCTATAATGGCAATAATTACCATTATAGGCGAGTTGCATACGACTGTTTATGTTCGACGATAATTATTGTAACTATTTTATGTTCGAACATAAATATTCATACATATATGTCGAGATTTGGCCAGTTTTATGTACTAAACAGAGCGCATGGGACGCACAGAATACCTTGTATTGGGCCATGGCCTCCTCGATTACCCTACTATGACACTAGCCCACGCACTGAAATTTAAATTAGAAGGCCGTGGAACTCAGTGCTGGTGCGATGATATTCTTATCTAATTGGTCAAACAACTGTTTCTTGAGCTCTAATTGGTGGGAGAAACTGTTTTATAATGAAAAGTAGTGTTATAATGAGCCTCATTTTAGTACAGTTTTCTGACATACATAGTTTTTTTTATAGTTTTGGCACCTTAGTTATAACTGGATTAATAACTCACTTAGATGGTTCCAAGTTTCACAGGCCCTCGATGTAGTCCCCACCGTTGCGTACAACGTGTTCCCAGCGATGCGGAAGTCGTTGGATCCCGTTGGCAATGCCCAATCTATTGATGGTACGAAGAGAGCGCTCGGCAGCCTGCTCCCCGCGCAATGTCATCTTCATCCTCGGGATGAGATCATAGTCGCAGGGACTGATGTTGGGAGAATATGGGGGGTGATAGAGGACCTCCCAGCCCCAGCGATCCAACAATGCCGACACAACGCCTTCTGTGTGTGCCCTAGCATTGTCATGCAGAACGTTGGGCGGTGTAACCATGTGGAGGCGCCGTTTCCTTCTCTGAGCTCCTCGGAGATGGTCTTGAAGAAACGAACAATAGTACACCGCATTAACGGTTTGCCCTCGGGGAACAGTATGGCAGCGCTTCCGTACCATTGAAGACGTTAAGCAGGCTGCCGAGCGCTCTCTTCGTACCATCAATAGATTGGGCAGTGCCAACGGGATCCAACGACTTCCGCATCGCTGGGAACACGTTGTACGCAACGGTGGGGACTACATCGAGGGCCTGTGAAACTTGGAACCATCTAAGTGCGCTATTAATCCAGTTATAACTAAGGTGCCAAAACTAAAAAACCAACCCATGTATAATAGTCAGGGTCGAACAGAAAGGGTTGCTTGCCTGAAGGGATACAATTGTGGAATTTTTCATCTGTGCATTTTCCCTCCAAATGATTTAATGAGACCCCACCCCCTTTACAATCACAGTGACACTCTCTTCACTCTGCTTCACTGCTTGTGTACCTGGGATTAAAGTCAGTACGTACATGCCTGCGAAGCTACTGGCTTGAGTTAATCTATAATCATTTCCATTGAATAGATCGTAAATATTCCAGAGCTGAAGTAGTACTTGCAAACAAGATGCAATAGCAGGCTGAACATTTGCATTTATAGAGCTGATTGTTCCGTGTTCACTGCTCTTGTCGTCTCTAGCATTTTATTTACTCTCGCGAGACGACTGCCTTTTCTGTATGAAGCTAACTGCTAGAGCAGCGTCCGTGCACCCTTGTCCTCAATTACATCGGAGGTTGTTTGTGGCTGGAGGAACTGATTAAAACGTTGCGGTTCATTATTCTTCTTCTTCCTCTTCTTCTTCTTCCTCTTCTATCTTCCTTCGAATGAGCCAACTATGAACTACGTAGGTTAACCAAAATGGTTTTCACCTTGATGAGTTGGGAGTGGTTTCACGTTCTTAAGAGTCTTCCTAGCCCATCTCCTTCATTTTCTGACTTTGTAGTTGTTTAGCTGCTTATGACCTCTTTGGTCTCTGCCCTTGCTTAAGTTTAATCTGTGGGTCTTCTTTTAACATTTAACATTATTATTATTATTATTTATTTATTTAAATGCGGCTTCGATGGCGTAGTTGGTAGCATGCTGAACTGCTGTGCCCAAGATAGTGGGTTCAAACCCGGCCGAAGTCGTCAGATTTTTTAAGAGCGTTAAAATCCTTCAGTATGCCTTCCTTCGGAGGGGAAGTAAAGCCGGCGGTCCCATGTCATAGATTTATGACATGTAAAAATCCTTCCACAGACTAAACTTGTGTGAAGCTAAATTTCTAGGTTAGATTTCATTGGAACTCTCTATCAAAGTTCCAACGTTCACCACTAGATATCAGTGACATCTGGTAGCGAAAGTTGGAACTACTTGAAATTGAACGGAACTTGTAGCTCACCCCATGGGTGTCCGCTAGAAGCAGTTACAGCCTCTGGCGAGCCGAACATGTCCTCGGAGATTCCCGGCACTAAACACCATACGATAAATTAAGCTGTTTGGACCCATAATGGTCACATAAAGCTAATTATGATCTGTTGCTGTCTTTGGTTGGTTGGTTAGTTGGTTCCTAAGTTTAGGGGCTGCGACAACGCGGTCATGTAGCCCCGTGTACTTTGGGTCTGTGTAGAATTTGTGTGATAACCGGTGTTAATTGTGATGACTGTATTAGTGTGTGTTACCTGTTTTTTAATTCAAGTAAGGACTGCAGACTTTTGAATTTTTCAAATAGTTCCTACATTTGCCGCCAAACGCCACCGTCAACGACTACTAGTTCAGAACTTAGCTGCCAGACGCCCTCGTAGTCAACGAACGTAGGAACCTAAGAGCGTTGTTTACATTCTTAACCTATACAATTTAGCTTCACAAAGGTGTAATTAGTGGAAGGTTCTTTAACATGCCATAAATCTATGACCGCCGGCTTTACTTCCCCTCCGAAAGAAAGCATGCTGAGGGATTTTTAACGCTCTTAACCCGCGATCTTGGGCATAGAAGCTCAGCATGCTACCGACTACGCCAATGCTGTTTTTCTTGGTATTACAAAACTCCTTCCACGTTCTCTTTGGTCGATCTTCAGGTGTAACTTCCCAATTGTGTACCTCTTGTCTGAATGTCATTCTATCTTCGATGTCTGTGTGTGTGATATTGCTACTTCTGAGATCAATTGTCGTCTCGGGACCACAAGCCAATTACAGTGCTGTCTCCTTTGCTGTTCCTTCTTCTTCCTCCAGTATCCCATCATCGTTTCATGTTTCCTCTTCCATTCCTGGGACAATATCAAGCCGATTTTCTTTCCCTTCCTCCCTTGGAATCCTTCCATTTTTAGCACCTTTTGCCGGGAGTGTCCGAGGACCCTTATTAGGGTGAGCTACAAGTTCCGTTCAATTTCAAGTAGTTACAACTTTCGCTACCAGATATCAATGATACCTAGTGGTGAACGTTGCAACTTTGATAGAGCGTTCAGACGAAATCTAACCTAACAAATTTAGCTTCACACAAGTTTAGTCAGGGGAAGGATCTTTTACATGCCACAAATCTATGACCTGGGACCGCAGGATTTACTTCCCCTCCGAAGGAAGGCATACAGAAAGATTTTAACGCTCTTAAAAAATCCAACGACTTCGGCCGGGTTTGAACCCGCTATCTTGGGAACAGAAGTTCAGCATGCTACCAACTACGCCACCGAAGCCACTTTGGTGTTAGTAATCCGATACGATAACCACTCACCGACCGTGGCAAGCAATACAAAATAATAACTATAGACTTGAGTCCCTAAGAATCATTCCGGTGTAATGCTAAATGAATATCATGAATTCAAACGTGATGATCTTTAAATTGTACAGAAGACAACTCAACATTATTAATATATCGATACTTATAGATTATAGACGTATTAGAAGAACTGGGTAACCGAAATGGCGTAAAGCAGGAAACAGCTAGCGCTCTAAAGCAAGGACGTTAAAGGAAGGCAAGAAGCCTATTTCCGCTCTGTGATATGTGTTCATTCAGTTGTAATTTAATGCCAAACCATTCGGAAAGCCCGATAAACATACGACCTCCATAAACTTTGGGCGATGGCTTTATGCCAGTAGCAGGCCACCTTTCCTATAATGCATCTACTTGCCCGTCAATACTTTACTACTCGAGGCGTACGTGTGTTTCAACCGACGAATACTAAAACCGACAAAGTCACTTTTATTAAGAAGAGATTTCGACGTAATGGCGGAAAATGGAGATGTATATCGTCTGCGTATAACCCACTCCCCCCACCTATTCAGGTAACTCCAGATTTGGTGGATTCGGTGGCGTAGTCGGTAGCATGCTGAGCTTTTATGCCCATGATCGCTTAATTAATCGCGGCTTAATTCGTCGTATTTTTAGCCTATTTTCAATTTTGAAAAAAAAAAAATAGGCTTATGAGATCATCTTTTGTCCGTGTGTCTGTGTGTGAGAGAGAGGTGTGTGTGTGTGTCCCCTAATAACTTCTATACGGCTGGAGCGATTTCAATGAAACTCGGTAAGTTCATAGCACTACTCCGGGCTACCCCGACCGTGCCCTTCAAATTTTGTTACGTCTCACCAATCCAACATGGCGGCTGTGCGAAATATTTCACCAGCATTCAATATCTCCGAAACTATTCCCGATATCACCCTCGAATTTTTTACGGTGATAAAGGGAACTACTAGATGTTCACCTATGTGACTATTGAAAACTGGTAACTACAAAACCAACATGGCGGCCACGCGAATTTGCGACTTTTAAATAGATGTTTCTCGCGATTTAATCAACCAAACGCAATAAAACTTGGTACAGTATATGTTTATACACGTTGTAATGCACCGACATCAAACTTCGCTCAATTGTTTACATAACCACAAGATGGCGGATGTGCGAAATATTTCACCGGCATTCTATATCTCTTAAACTATTAGCGGTATCACCCTGAAATTTTGCACGGAGATATAGGGCACTACTGGAAGTTCATCTATGAGACTTTCAAAAACCGGTTAACTACAAAGCGAACATGGCGCCCAAGTGAATTTGAAAATTTTAAATACACGTTTCTCGCTGTTTAATGTTCCAAACGCAATGAAATCTGGTACAGAAAATGTTTATACACATTGTAATGCACTGGTATCCAATTTAGTTCATTTGTTTACATAACCTCAAAATGGCGGCTGTGCGAATTTTAAAATTATTTTTTTATTTCTTGAGTCGTAATCATGCGATCGAAGTGAAAGTTTGAATAATGAACCTATGCAATAATTTTCCTTTAATGGTACATGACACTATGACCTATACATTTAACAATCCTACATGACGACCATCCGAAATATTTAGACGGCTATGAATATCTACGACTCTATTATAGCAATCACACTGAATTTCTTTATGTTCATAGGGGTTATGAACATAAGTTCACCTATAGGACTTGAAACAACCTGGTGATCAAAAATCCGACATAGCGGCGACGCGAAGTATAAATATTCACATGGACGTTTCTCGCAATTTAACCATCCTGGTGCAGTGAAACTTGGTACAGTAAATCCTTATACGAATGTTAATCCACTGGCATCTAATTTATTTCAATTGTTTCCCTAACCACAAGATGGCAGCTGTGCGAAATTTTAAAATCTGCTTGTTACTTCTTGTGTCATAATCATGCATTTGAAATTTGAATGCTACACGTACACAATAATCTTCATGTAACAGTACATAAGTCTGGGATCTACATATAAAATCCAACATGGCGACCATCCGAAATATTTAGTCGGTTCTCAATATCTACGAATCTATTACAGCAATCAAACTGAAATTTTGTATATTCATAGTGGCAGTGAACATTAGTAGGATATATGAAAATAGGCTGTATAGTTCTTCACGGAACTACTTGTTTTAAGAGAGTTAAAACCTCTCAGTATCCCTTCCTTCGGAGGGGAAGCAAAGCCGGCGGGCCCATGTCATAGATTTATGGCGTGTAAAATAACCTTCCACTAAGTACAATTGTGTGAAGCTAAATTTGTAAATTTGATTAACGTTCTTAGGTTCCAACAATCATCGCCAGGTGCTGATTTCGGTGGCATCTACTAGCCAAGTTCACAGATAGGTGTCGTTATAATAATATCGTATGGCCTCGGGTGCCGGGTGCATGCTTTGTTATTTGACACCCAAAGGGTAGCTTGCATATCGAATTTCTATGTTCCTTGAAGCACTATGAAAGTCAAGGAGGTTAGATATCTAAGCTCCTTGAACACTATAGTGCTTTCTAGTAGAGAAATGAGGATCTTTGTGTTCGCGGAAACTCCCGAGATTAATTTTGCCAACATCGTATGGCATGGTGTCGTAATTTTTGCCGCCTTTGAAAAATCACTTACCACGGCCAGGAGTGAACCTGCAAGCTTGCGGTTAGTAGACCGACACGTTGACCACTCACCCACCGTGGCAAGCTATAGGTGTCGTTGACGGTAGCATTTGGTAGCAAAAGTAGGAACTACTTGAAATTGATCGTCTGCAGTCCTTACCTGAATTACAGATTCTACACACACCCAAAGTACACGGAGGTACATAACCGCGTTCTCGCAGCCCCTAAACTGAGGATCCAACCAACCAGACTCCAGATCATCTGTTTCTGGGCTCTATTATAGGTGTGTAGCATAAGTTGGTTCGCTTCAATCTGTATGATTTGAATTCGTTCATTCACTTAGGGCTGTACTGCCATTCACCACTGGTTGAATTAGACTAAGAGTTATTGTCCAATATCTCAGTACCCATTGGTGAATACTTCTTAGCAGTTGTGCCATGCGTATCTCGTCACAACCCTACTGTTATTTTCAATAACTGTTTTATTACAACTACAAATGAAGGTCCTTATTTACAGGATGCCAGGAAATGTTCTCCGCAGCGGGAACATGCTGATGCGAAAGGTAGCGGTCAGCAGTTGCGTTGGCAGCATTGTAAACTTTGTTCTCACCACAACCATTCATAACTGATGCTAGAAGTGTTGTCCTTGTGTTCAAAGACAGACTTCAACACTTCTACTCACATTGTCGAAGACTTTCACTAAATTTTCTTGCGTAATGAACTTCACATACAATTTAATGATATTCACTTTAAGTTCATCAATCGTTTTTGGATTAGATTGTGAGCGGTCATACGAAATTTACTTTTTAATTCCCGAACGGTGTCCCGGTATGGACACTTTGAATTAGGAAACCGCACCTGAAATTTTAGGTTTTCATTTTCTGTAAACCGATCGCCTTCGCGAAAAACGTATTCCACGAAATAAGCTCTCTCTTCAGTAGTCAAAATTATTGTCTGTATACTGTTGCACTCTTCCAATAATCTATCTGATCGCTCGCTTACTGCAATACACATGGCAAATGTGTATGTGACAAAGAGCACATACTTCCCCTTCATAGTCAGGCACTTATCATGAGTTGTGATGTATTTATTATATTCAGCGAGTAGCCTACTGGATGAGTTTTTTCTAACGGATCTGCAAATGTAGTCATATTCACCACGGGGAGAGCTCTATCGTACTGCATAGATCCCATGCTATCTGTAATCACTTCCATGTAGTTCCAATGTTAATTATTTCACACCACTGAGACCAGTAGCTTACTCCAACGGTCCATTTGGGAAGCAAGATCACATCATTACTCACCGTTCAACATTAAACTGTCCTCTGTGTACTGTGCATAGCTAATATACTGACCACCACTGCCAACTTCGGTCCTGGAGTAGGTATTGAGACTACAAATCCAGAGATGCTGGGTTTGATCTCTGGCTCTATTTTTAAATTTAATTCTGGTGAGAGGGTTGGAACGGGATACACTCAGTCTTACGAGGACAAACTGAGAAGAGACGGGTTGGACCTTTGGGTCAGCTGTATTAGAAGTGGGTTCACGTAGTTTCTCACTTCTACTGGAAGAAAATGCTGAGGTTGTTTGTAACTTGTGGCCACGGCTGCTTCAATCCTCAATTACAGACACCACATGAATATCATACACATTCCACACACACCTATGTGCACGGGGCTACATGTTGCAAGGCCCGTAATTGAACTAATAGCAACAGTAAATATCTACACTTTATTTCCTTCTACCCAAATGAAGTACATTACACATCAGTTGTTACGTCCACCTTCTCAACATAATCTCCTTGTAATTTTATGCACTTTTGCCATTGATGTGTCAGTCTCTCCAGAGACGATCCAGCCAACTTCATGGCCACAAAAGAAACAACAATCGATGCAATGGAAGCATAGGGGCAGTCCACCGCCAAAGAAATGTCCAACAGTGCCATCAGTGGGCAAGTGAATGGCGACAGAGTTCTGGGACACAAAGAGCATCAATCTCATTGACTGGCTGGAATTGAGGGCCAAGATTAACAGTGCAGCATATGTGGTAACCCTTAAGCGCTTACGTCGTGCCATTCAAACTAAGCGGTCAGGAAAATAGGCTAAAGGTGAGCAACATGGCAATGCCTAACCCCACTCTAGCCGAGAGACCACAGCTGCCATTGATCAAATGGGATTCACGGTGTTGCCCTATCCGCCATACTCTCTCGACTTGACACCAAATGAATATCACCTGTTCGGGAACACGAAGAAACCTCTGAACACAGCTGTTAAGGCATGGGTACGCAGCACTCCGAAAGAATGGTTTCAGGAAGCGTCCCCCGTTTCAAGACCAAAATGCAAAACTGACTGAGTGCGCAGCAACACAAGATCCGGCCCACTTGCTCATATGCCCTCAACTGGAATAATACAGCCATCACAATTAACACCGGTTATCGGACAGATTCTACACACATCCAAAGTACACGGGGCTACATGACCGCGTTGTCGCAGCCCCTAAACTGAGGAACCAACCTACCTTTATTAATTCCCTTGAAATCCTGAGTCAATCAATCAATCAATCAATCAATGCCATTAGCCTGTGCCATTAAACACAACTCGAGCCTCATGAGAATAATAGCATGCACATTGTGTTCTTGCCGCCATGCTTTGAATATCGTCACATATAAACTAAATGCAATGAGGAATATGTTCACATCCAAACGACTGTTTTTCATATCAGTCCTATGAAAAAGTTGATATCAAATGCATTATGCATTTTGTGTCCAGAGTATTACAAACATGGGGCCATTATAGTTGAAAATGTGTTAGACCAATTGATATTCTATCGGACAGTGTGCTCACCCGGGCAATCAGTAAGCAAACACATTATGCTAAATTGGCTTTCATTTCTGAAAACGTATTCATACGTTGTCTACCCAAATATTTCAGTTAATGGTATCAGGAAAAACAGAAATAATAAAGTATCTTACTGTATATTACGTACAAAATAATCGCTGCCCGCCACAACAAATTTTGGAATTGTTCATATAAGAAGATTTGTTGTTGTTGTTGTTTGAGTCTTCAGTCTTTTGACTGGTTTGATGCAGTTCTGGTTTCGATAGCTCCAGCCGTTTAGGAGTTGATAGGGGGGCACACAGACAGACGGACAGACAGACAGAAGGACAGACAGACGGACAGACAGACACACATTTGCCCGGATCGATCTCATAACTCTACCTTTTCCTCATTTTTACAAAATGTGAAAAGTAGGCTAAAAATCCAGTTCAACATTGTATTCTATAAACTATCCGCAAATTTACTCTAAACATTATCCACAGCTTATTCGCTATACGCACAGCCATGCAAACTATATCCGCATGGCGAAAAATGTTGCGGGTGGATATCCTCATCCGCGCAGGAGTTTACTGATAACTCATCCATCCACACCTTTCGGATTTACAGTATAATATCTAGGGCCCGGATTTTGATGACATGTCATCTTTTTACTGAGCTGTCTAAAACAATGCTGAAGTACATAGAAACCTTGGACGGGCGTCTTCAAATATGTCATTTTTATTTTGCATCTTTTTGCATTTTTTGTGCTATTTTTCCATTTTAAGAGCATTTTTTTAAGTTTGGTAGATTTATTGGTCATATTTTAGAGAAATCAGCATTTTAAGGCCTTTTTTTTCAATTTAGTGATGTCACAGCTTTATATGAGGGAGTTACGTCTCTCAGAGTTAAGAAGAACCTAGTAGCTATGAAGATAAACCGTTCGTTAAATGCTAGAAATCTATTTTGATTGACTTTTCAGTTTGAGCTTCAGATATCATTTTTGAAATATTTGTGAGTTTATTATTATAAGATCATTTTCTCCATTTTATAGTGCTTTTTTCGATTTTTAGGTCATTTATTACAGTCATTTTTGAAAATTTTAAGTGCATTTTTTAAACTTTTTACGGCTTCAACATCCGGGCCCTAATAATATCTGTGTGGTTCTGTTGAGATACTCGAGACTGAGAAATAAGATAGCATTTTGGCTCGTTCAACGTACCTAACAAGATTTGCATATTAAGTCATGATATGACACCTCAAAGAAAGGCCTGAAAGGTTAATGAGTGCAATTAGCTGCGATAATGATAACGCGCGACCTTTGCGGAGAAGCAGATTAAGTTACATGACGTGCACGCTACCAACATTCATTAATCTCTCATGAAAGAAGGACTGAGCTCTGAGAGAACTAATCCGTATCTTCTCTTTCGCAACGGCCAGTTTCATCTCACAGATCTCCGTTACGAAGGAGGTGCAGATCGATATTGTCGACATCTGGTACTCAGTGACGAAAGAGGAACAGTCTCACGACATGAGTGGAGCATGTTCATTCTTTGAGGAACTGGTATGAATCTTTCTGTTGTTGTTATTGATTCATTTAGGGGCATTGCGATATCATTGTCATATATGCCCGTGCACTTGGGTGTGTGTGGAATTTTGTCTGATAATTATGGTGTTTGAAGCCGTTTTTTGGTGTCGCCTTAGTAAACAAAAGTTTGGTGCTTTTCAGTCGGTCAACATGATTATGCCTAAATGAGATGGATTATTCCCTAATCCTGAAAAATATTACATGAGATTAATTAAAACACTTGGATGACCAGTTTCAATCGTCAAGCGATCATCATCAGATCCATTACACTTAGGCTATATTTATTTATCGTATGGCTTTCAGTGCCGGGGGTGTCCGAGGACATGTTCCGCTCGCCTGAGTCTGTAGCTGCTTCCAGCGGACACCCTTAGGGTGAGCTACAAGTTCCGTTAAATTTCAAGTAGTTCCAACTTTCGCTACCAGATATCAATGATACCTAGTGGTGAACGTTGGAACTTTGATAGAGCGTTCGGACGAAATCTAACCTAACAATTTCGCTTCACACAAGTTTAGTCTGTGGAAGGATCTTTAACAGGACATAAATCTATGACATGGAACCGCCGGCTTTACTTCCGCTCCGAATGAAGGCATACTGAAGGATTTTAACGCTCTTTAAAATATCCGACGACTTCGGCTGGGTTTGAACCCGCTATCTTGGGCACAGCAGTTCAGCATGCTACCAACTACGCCACCGATTTAGGCTATAAGATCTATGTCTGAAAATATGGGTGAACATATTTACAATATACACTTATTTAGTTGCAGTATTAGTTAAGATAATGCAACTCGTCAATATTTTTAGTGATGTTTTGTTAAGATACTGGAAGTGGTGATTGATCTCCGGAATTTGCTTGTTTGGAGTGAATATATGGTTGTTGTGAATGGTAAATTCAGATTGTACTGTATTGTATAGGCTATTTATCTGGTTGAGTCTTGCGCCGTCCTGGTGAGAGCAGTTAACTTAGCCACCCATCTCATTTGGGTACAATCGAGTTGACCGACTGAAAAGCTTCAATATTTTGTTTGTCTGATAACCTGGGTTATTGTAATGACAGCATTAGTGTGTGTAATTGTAATTTAGATGAGAATTGGGAATGAGGTGGCCGTGGTCTTGAGTTAGAAACTATCCCAGCATTCGCCTGAAGTAGAAGTGGGGAAACATGGATAACAACTTCTAGGATGTCTGAGGTGAGAATCGAATCCGTCTCTTCTCAGTTTCTCCTCACGAGGCTGAGTGTACCCCGTTTCAGCCCTCAGACCATATTTGAATTTCTTGGCCTCCGCGGTGACAGCCAAGAATTACGCTATTACGCTTAGCCTACTTGTTACGTGGCAATGGTATTGTTTAGAATCATAGTATTTACTTTAGAGTAGTGGTGTCCAGCCTTTGCACGCTGGCTCGCTCATGCCTCTCACGCTTCGGGTGCCTGCCCTGACTGCCGGCGTCTGACTGAGTCCAGGTGGGATCGCTAGCGCACCAAATGTAATGTAAACAAACAAACTGTTCGTCCAATGCGTTGGTTGTCAGACACATCTCATTCGCCCTCAGTTACGCCGACAAGTACGGTCATTCTGGCAGAGTCAGTGACTAGCTGACCCAATGCCCAATAAACGCAGAGCGATCAAGGGAACTACTCTCGTGTGTCGGAGCTCTTTCTGGTCACAGAGGGATCAATTATTTTGTGTAGGCTAATGATAGGTCATGCAAGATTCAACCACTCGTACCTAATGAGAAGGGTTGGCTGGTTCCTCAGTTTAGGGGCTGCTACAACGCGGTCATGTAGCCCTGTGTACTTTGTGTGTGTGTAGAATCTGTCTGATAACCAGTGTTAATTGTGACGGCTGTATTAGAATGAGATGGGAAGACCCCCGTTTTGTATCTGTGGTGCCGTATTCACTATGGCCTACCTTTTAACAGAGTGTGTGGATCTTGCTGACTTACGAAGAAACTTAGTTTTCAGATGACACTCAAACTTATATTAGCCGATGACGTGGTGGCTGCAGATATCGTCATCCGTTTTATAAGTGAGAGTGGGTGTAGGGCCAGCAATATAAATTACCCAGTGTATTAAAACTCAGCAATTCTTTTCATAGGGAGGTTAGGGCTGCTTGAGCTACTAGTTCTCGCAGTCAAGTGGTGCAGATGCACTGCATATAAAGGGAGGTAGCGCGCAGTTCGTTACTCCAGTGGGGGCCGGGCGGGGACACCAAGAGCCCGCCGATGAGCCAGCTTGGTGTCCTAGGCGAAACCCCACACAAGACACGGCACAAACCTAAAAGAATTGCTGAGTTTTAATTCACTGGTCGTGAATGCCAATATACCATCTACCCAGTGTATGTTCACTCAAAGCACTTGTTCTTTTTTGAAAATTGAAATTTCCGTTTCCGAATATTTTTGTTTAATATTATAATTATTATTTGTTTTGTTGTTTTCCTTTCACTTGCGATCACGCTGCAATTTTAGTTGTAATTTCCTCCGCCTCCAGTACTCCTTCATACGATCGCTGTGCTGCTGCCGTTTTCGGCCGTCCACGCTCTTCTGGTCTTTGTAGCTCGTCTCTCGTCATTATACCCTTCCAAATTGTGTATACTGTTTCGAAACATATCCCTTTACAACTTTTGGGCCTCGGGGATGTTAAATCATTGAAGGTCTTTCCAAGTTTCTTTAGTCCATGATGTAGTTGTTTTTTGGGTCCAGAGGTAGTCAAATAACTGCTTGTTTAATCTGGATTTCTCCAAACTATACATGTGCCCAAAAAATATTAGCCTTCGTCTCCTCTTGGTCACAGGGATTTAAACTACATTCTGATAGACTTCGGAGTTGCTCCGAAGTTTCCATCCGGTTTCCGTTTGGATTGGGCCCATGATTTTTCACATTAGCTCCAACTTCTCTAGCCTGTAGTTCACTGAAAGGCATTCACAGGCGTACAGGCATTCTGTTTTGACTACAGTGTCGTAGTGCTTTCTATTGGCGTTCCAGCAAATGCATTTCTTGTTATAGATGTTTTTGTAAGCCCATACGCTCTCTCCATTTTTGGAATCCTATCTATTACCTACCGCAGCTGTCTCTAGACCATTGTCCTGTATCGTCTCACCGAGGTATTTAAATTTCTTTACTCTCTGAATCCACCTATCTCCGTTTCAAGTAATTTTGGTCCTTGTGCGTCATTTATCATGAATTTTGTTTTCTCTATCGAGATCCTGAGTCTTGTCTTACTGGCGATCTTTCCTAGGAGGTTAATCTGATTGATCGCTTCCCTTGGGCTTTCCGAGGGATCGCAAAGTCATCTGCAAAGGCCAAACAGTTGACTTTAATCCCTACTGATATCCTCCCTAAGCAGATCGGACCTATTTATTGATTTATAAGCTCTGAGTTCCACATTCGTACGATCTATTCCAGGATGCAGTTGAATAGTATTGGTGAAAGTCTTGTCTTACACGTCTTGATTTCGAACGACCGGGACAGTTCTCCCATGAACTTCACGTTGGATTTTGTGCCTGTTAATACATCTTTGATTATGTTTGCCAACTTGGGTTTCACCCCGAATCCTCGAACGATTCCGTCCAGGGTTTCTTTGTCCACGAGTCAAAAGCCTTTATGAAATCTATGAAAGATACTACAACTATTTTGCAGCTCAGCATTCTATGGCAGATTATTGATTTCAAGTTCAAGTTTTATTATTTGTAGTTTTTTTCATATCTATTAAAAATGTGTATGATGACCTCGTAGTTCCTCCCCTTAAAACAACAATAACTAACTAACTAGACACATCTACATTGAGTACGTACCGGTGCTTGCAGCTTAGGTGCTTAGCATTAAAACAGTGAGAAATACTGATAAGGCATCAGGGAACTCATTCACACATTGATTTAATTTGGTTATTCCTTGTTTTCGTTTGGTTTCAATTTGTTTTCATATTCACAATATAATGAATACCGTTTAATTTTCGACCGATAATCTACAACACAGCGCCAGATGCACGCCGGCGTACAGCCTGGGTGTCAGCGCGTCCAGCATGCTGAATGGACACCTCTGCTTTAGAAAAGTCATAGCTGGTTATAAAGTCTTTAAACTGAAAACTCAGTCGGGATTCAAACCCTAATTTCCTGTCTACAGTAGACACATACACCACTGCAGAACACGTCACGACCAGGAATGATTCCTGAGCGCCCTGTTCATCGAAGATTTTTTGGTTCGACTCTCTACTAAACTCTTATAGGCGTTACTCGCAAGTTCGGTCACTACAGCTATTCCAGGGCATCGACATCCATTAACCCTTCCAGTGTCATTAATATATGTTGGACATTTCTTTGAGTGATCATTTTTCAAGGGAAATATTGAAAATGATTGACTCAGGACAGGGAGGCATGGCGAGCTGCATCAAACTAGTCAAAAGACTGAAGACTCAAACAACAACATATTGAAAATATAATAATAATAATAATATCGTATGGTCTCGGTTGCCGGGTGCAATCTTTGTTATTTGCCGCCCAGAGGGCAGCTTTCATGTCGAATTTTGTTGTTCCCTGGAACGCTATGAAAGTCAAGCTACTTGACACTATAGCGCTTTCTAGTAGAGATTGGAGGAACTTTTTGTGTTGGCGTAAAATCCCGATATTAATTTTGTCATTATGAGCACAAAAGAGCCAACTCCATACAGGCCATGGAGGCCCTGGGAGTAGTGGAAGGTAGAGGCCTACTGAATTCAAATGGGTTCTTTTACACGCCAACAACGTATGACATGCATGCCTTGATTTTTGTCGTCTTTCAAAAATCAGCGAACCTGCAAGATTGAGGTTGGTTGTCCGACAGGATAACCACTCACCCTCCGTGGCATGCAGGGAAATATTAAGTCATGCTTATTTGTTTTTAGTTTTTATATTGTTTAGAACGACATTTAAAATAAGAAGAAATAAATAGTAGAAAACCATGGAATTCCCATCGCGAAAAGAAGACATTCCTTAGATTACTACACTTGTATCTGAATCGCCACAGCTCTCATCTCCATCAGTTTCAATATCACTTGATAAACCTTCAATCTCTTCAACATTGTCAATTCACTATAGTCACAGTCCGACTAGTCCAAATACCTTCAAATCGTAGCCACATATATATCTTACTCCTCCCGCATTTCACTGTTGGCATCCTACATCAGCTGATACTGTGAAACTCAAGTATTTATCTAACAAATCCTGAAAAATAAGGATGAAATTATTCAGGTTGTCTTTTCCGGTTTCAGATGAGATCATTAAGGTTGTCCAATACCTTCCTGCCACCTACCGTAATTAAATGAATACTTAGTTGTTTGGTTGGTTCTTTAGTTTAGGGGCTGCGGTCATGTAGCCCCGTGTACTTTGGGTGTGTGTAGAATCTATCTCATAACCGGTGTTAATTGTGATGACTGTATCAGTGTGTGTTATCTGTTTTAATTCAAGTAAAGACTGCAGACAGTAATTTCAAGTACTTCCTACTTTTGCTACCAAATGCTACCGTAAACGACACCTAGCTTGCGGAATTGTCTACTAGATGGCATCGCATTCAGTACCTGGCAACGAACGTTGGAACTGAATGAAAATCCACAGCCTGCTTCCAGTCTCCGACCGGGTCAGGAATGGAATGAATGAAGCTCCCATCTAGCGGCGAGGATATGAACTGTGCCGGCTGCCGAGGCCTGACGCACTCCTCTGGGGCAATGATTAAGTGAATGACAGTTGAAATGAAATGATAGTGGAGAGTGTTGCTGGAATGAAATTTTGACAGGGAAAACCGGAGTACCCGGAGAAAAACCTGTCTGCCTCCGTTTTGTCCAGCACAGATCTCACATGGAGTGACCGGGATTTGAATCGCGGCCCAGCGGTGAGAGGCCGGCGTGCTGCCGCCTAAGCCACGGAGGCTTCAACGTTGGAACTAATAGAGCGTTATCAATTCTAACTTCCAAATTTTGGCTTCACACAAGTGTAGTCAGAGGGTTCTTTATGCCATAAATCTATGACATGGGACCACCAGTTTTACTTTCCCTCCGAAGGAAGGCATACTGAGGTATTTTTAATGCTCTTAGAAAACCTGACCACTTCGGCCGGGTTTGAACCCACGACCTTGGGCATAGAAGCTCAGAATAGTACCAAATACGCCACCGAAGCTGCCTAAATGAAAACTTATGATAGCCTGCGGAATATTCCGGAAGGGTTAATACTACTGTATAAGTTGTCTGTGTTACCATTATGCTGGTGGAAGATGACCTCTGGTGTTCCTAAGAAAGACGAGGTGTGGACTCTACTATTATATTTGACTGACTGTACCAGGAAGCGCTTAGGGAATAGTGTGTAATGCTGGTCACAGATGCACGGGAGAATTAATAGCCAGAGGGTGTCCTACGCTCAAGTCCTGGCCAAACTCAGCTCCCGAGATAACTTGTGACATCTCACAGGGTCGGGGAAGTCAAATGTTTCAGTGTGAATCTCTTGATCTATTGCGTCTGTTCGTTTGCTGATATGAAATCCAAGAACCTATCTCAGCTGTCTGAGGAAGCCAAATATTGGAAGTACAACCTCTGTCTGAAAAGTTCGGTGAATGGGCTATATTACGAACGGATTGTTGGCTTACCTGAAACAGCCGTTACTATCCTTCGAAGTAATCCCGGATGATGGTTATGCACTTCTTAGAACGACTGAACAAGTCCTGGACCCTCCTAGCATGGTCTTCTTTAGGAATAGCCTTCAGTGTGGGTGGTCAAAACTCTAAATTGAAAGCAAGAGAGAAGCGTGAATGTATGCAACCTGCCTTGCACACCTGAGAGACGGGCGGCAGTGAGAAGGGTAATTTTATACAACCTAATGTGCACACCTGTTCGACGGGTGGCAGTGAGATGGGTGGATGTTGCGTGGAATGGAATGGTCTTAAAAACCATCGTCACGGGTGACGAGCCCTGGTGCCTGAGGTACGACGTAGAAGGCAAGCGTCAAAGTATGGAGTATCCGGGTCCAGGGTCGCCGAAAAGCTATGAAGGGCCAGAGGTTTTCGGACATTTCGGACATCCAACGTAATGTGACGACCCAACTGAAGGCTATCCCTCAGAAAAACTATGCCAGGACTTGTACAGTCGATCTCAGAAGTGCATAACCGTCCACGGGGATTACTTCGAAGGATAGTAACGGCTGTTTCAGGTAAGACAGCAATCCGTTCGTAATATAGCCCATTCACCGAACTTTTCGGACAGAGGGTGTATACTGTATAGAGCTGCGATATGCTAGACTTAGAGTTGCTAACAGATACAGTAATACCTGCTGTTTTAACTGGCCTCTAATCATTGAATTCCGCATCCTAATGAAGGTTACCGATGAAAATTGAATTCATTTAGTATTAAGGTATTTAAAGCCATTTTCAACGTTGCCTTAGTAAACGAAAGGTTGATGCTTTTCAGTCGGTCAACACGATTGTACCCGAATGAGATGGGGTATTCCCTAATCCTGAAAGAAAAGTACATGTGATAAATAAATACAATTGGATGACCAGTTCGATCAAGCGATCATCATCAGATCCATTACACTTAGGCTACAAACATTTTATATCTGAAAGTGAAATGAAAATCCACAGCCTGCTTCCAATCTCCGACCGGGTCAGGAATGGAATGAATGAAGCCCCCATCTAGCGGCGAGGATATGGACTGTGCCGGTTGCCGAGGCCTGACGCACTCCCCTGGGGCAATGATTAAATGAATGACAGATTAAATCAAATGAGAGTGGAGAGTGTTGCTGGAATGAAATTGTGACAGGGAAAACCGGAGTACCCGGAGAAAAACCTGTCTGCCTCCGTTTTGTCCAGCACAGATCTCACATGGAGTGACCGGGATTTGAACCACGGACCCAGCGGTGAGAGGCCGGCGTGCTGCCGCCTAAGCCACGGAGGCTTACATATCTGAAAGTATGGGTGAAAATAATTACAATATGTACACTTCTTTGGTTGTATGGTTGGTTCCTCAGTTTATGGGCTGTGATAAAGCGGTCATGTAGCCCCGTGTACTTTGGGTTTGTGTAGAATCTGTCTGATAACCGGTGTTAATTGTGATGACTGTATTAGTGTGTGTTTCTGTTTCTTAATTCAAGTAAGGACTGCATACTTTGAATTTTTCAAGTAGTTCCGACTTTTGCCGCCAAACACCACCGTCAACAACTACTAGTTCAGAACTTGGTTACTAGACGCCACCGCAGTCGGCTTCTGGCAACGAACGTAGGAACCTGAGCGTTGTTTACATTTTAACCTAATTTATCTTCACACAGGTGTAATTAGTGGAAGGTTCTTTAACATGCCATAAATCTATGACATGGGACCGCCGGCTTTACTTCCCCTCCGAAGGAAGGCATACTGAGGGATTTTTAACGCTCTTATAAAATCTGACGACTTTGGCCGGGTTTGAACCCGCGATCTTGGGCATAGAAGTACACTTCTTTAGTTGCAGTATTAGTTACGATAGTTCAACTCGTCAATATATATTAGTTATTGTCTATGTGATGTTTTGTTAAAATACTGGAAGTGGTGATTGATCTCCAAACTTGCTTGTTCAGAGTGAATATGTCGTAGTTAAATTGCCAATTCAGGTTGTAATTGTACAGGCTACTTATCTGATGGAGTCAAACACAAACGTTTGGATGCTCTTGACTTAAAATGTACGGTTTGTGTAGGAAGGCAAGTGCTTGCCACGGTGAGTGGGTGGTTAACGTGTCGGTCTACTAACCCCAAGCTTGCAGGTTCGCTCCTGGCCGTGGTAAGTGATTTTTGAAAGGTGGCATGTCATACGATGTTGCCATGTCAAAGAACCCATTTGAATTCAGTAGGCCATGTTCATAATGGAAAAATTAATCTCGGGAGTTCCGCCAACACAAAGTTTCTCATTTCTCTACCAGAAAGCGCTACAGGGTTCAAGGAGCTTAGATATCATCTAACTCCTTTGACTTTCATAGTGATTCAAGGAACAAGGAAATTTGACTTGCAAGCTACCCTCTGGGAGTCAAAAAACAAAGCTTGCACCCGGCACCCGAGGCCATACGCTATTATTATTATTAGGAAGGCTAGTATATCCAATCTGCCTCACTTCAGCATTATTGCTTGAATTACATAATACATTAATAGATCAACTTACTATGCATAATGAAATGTAGAATTCATTCAAAAAGCTGAATTTTGGGCATATGCCGTGTTTTATTATATTAAAATTCGACGCGTTTCGAAAGAAATCATGTCTTTCTTCGTCATGAATAATCTGGAATACGACAATGATTGCTAAGAGAAAGCAACAAAGAACATATAGAAGGTGCCCAAAGATGGGCGCCATTATAGCCCCATGTTAGGGACAACGGAAAGCAGCAGTGAATTACTTTCTCAGGGTTCTGATAATAGGTAGCCAGGATTCACTGAGGTTGTAGCCGGTGTCGCGGTTGAAATTATCTGGGTGCTTACGTATTTCAACCGCTTCCCTGATGATTCTGGGACGATATTGCTTTATACGGGCAAGAACCTCCACTCCTTGGAACATGACATCATGGCCAGGTGTTAATTCATGGTCAGCATCAGCTGATTTATCAGGTTGAATGAGCCCGATACATCTATTATGTTACTTAATGCGAGTGCATATTGTTCTCGAAGTATGCCCGCTGTAAACATTGCCACAAGTACAGGGAACTCTGTAGATACCCGATGTTGGAATTTAGGCAAACTGTCCTTAGTTGGTCGCAGGAATTGCTTAATCTTAACAAAAGTTCCAAATACAGTCCGTATGTTGTACCGACGTAGGATTTTAGCAATACGATCCGTCGTGTTATGTATGTACGGTAGGTAAGCAGTTCCTCATACATCTCTTTTCTCAACTGACGTCCTATTATTATTTGTTGGTTTCAGAACCGTAGAAATCAAAGCCTAGCTATAACCGTTGCTCTCAAAGGTGGTTCGCAAGGTATTTGTGAAGTTCACTGGCAACCTGTGCATTAGCCTAGTATACAATAGGCCAATACACATAACTAACTACTCAGGACACACATGTTTACGTCCATAGCACCTTCTCGGAGACCATATGTTCCCTGTGTCGATGTGCTCAGTGTGATGGCTCGGATTACCATGCTCCCACCGAAACACGCTGTTAGCGGTCGCCTATCAGCATCCCCAGTTGTATCTGCTGACTAATTATGTTCAGCTCCCAGGCACTGACCTTGGTTGGTTGGTTCCTCAGTTTAGGGACTGCGACAACACGGTCATGTAGCCTCGTGTACTTTGGGTGTGTGTAGAATCTGTCTGATAACCGGTGTTAATTGTGATGTCTGTATTATTGTATCTGTTTCAGGTAGAGTTCATTATAAAGCTAACTATTGCAATGGGTACCATGTTTCGACTTCCGGAAAATTTCGACATATCTTCGCGTTTCACATCCCCCAGACCCCAAAACCACCGTCAGTTCAAAAGTTTATATATAATTTATGTATACATGTATATCAGTTTCTTGTGGACACGATAACTGCCGTCATTTTGCACCAATTACTTTGAATTTCTTATCGAAAATGTATACCTATAAAATCTCGGTCAAGTTCGTTACTGGGCTAAATCGGTCGAAGAGGGTGAAAATGGTTCTCTTTTCGAAAAAGTGAAATATTGCTATAACTCGCTTAATATGTGAAATATCGAATCCGTTCAAAGTTCATACTATGTGTAGGATAAAGCCCAAAAATTTATGTTGGAAGAGTTATTTATAGCACCAACCATTGACCAAAGGGGTAGGAAAAAGTGGGCCTTTCGGGAAACATTAATCATATCTCTCTTAATAGGCACAATATCAAAACCGTACAAAATGGACAATATTCCCCTAATAATTACCTAAAACTTTTGTCTGAAAGAATTTTTGATATGACCCATCATTACGCCAAGGGATGAGAATAATGATTTCGGAATTATAAAAAAATGCCAAGAGCTATCAGAATTTGCCATGGCAACACTACTAAATTGATGAGGGATGAGCCATCAGACGTCGCCATGACAACGCACTTGCACGAGATCAGATTCAGATTTCCATCTGACTAAGTGTGAAGCGGCTTCGGTGACGTAACTGGTAGCATGCTGAACTTCTATGCCCAAGGTCGCGGGTTCAAAGCCGGCCAAAGTCGTCGGATTTTCTAAGAGCGCTAAAAATCCCTCAGTATGCTTTCCTTTGGAGGGGAAGTTCCAACGTTCGTTGCGAGTTGCTGGTTGCGGTGGCATCTAGTCGCCAAGTTCACAGCTAGGTGTCGTTGACGGTAGTACCTGGTAGCAACATTAGGAACTACTGCTTGAAATTGACCGTCTGCAGTCCTTACCTGAATTACAGAATAATACAGCCATCACAATTCACACCGTTTATCAGACAGATTCTAGACTCACCCAAAGTACACGGGGTTACATGACCGCGTTGTCGCAGCCCCTAAACTGAGGAACCAACCAAAATCTCTGCGGGAGATATAATTTTGCGTGAAGAAGTAACAGACCGTTACATAGTTACACATCAGAGTCGAAACCTTGCATAAGGACAGTGTGACCACAAGTATAAGAATGGACTCCAAATGACAAGAAGGTTACCGTCATCATAAGACAATAAAATGTTTAAAATATGCATAAAATGACGAAAAACAAAGTTAATTAATCTCCAATAATAAAATACTTTCTCGCAATAAATGAGGTCTGATCTTTCTACGAAAACCTGCATATTCTGCCTATTTTCGCCTATCCCCAAGTTTGTCCGGTGAAATCTACCTCCGCCTTCCTGCGTGCCGAGAGGACTTTTTTTAAATTGAAATACTGCAACCTAGAATATTGATGAGTTTATTATTATAAGATCATTTTCTCCATTTTATAGTTCATTTTTCGAAATTTTAGGTAATTTATTACAGTCATTTTTGAAAATTTTAAGTTCATTTTCAAACTTTTTTACGGCCTCAGCATCCGGGCCCTAGTGATGACTGTATTAGTGTGTGTTTCTGTTTCTTAATTCAAGTAAGGACTGTATACTTAGAATTTTTCAAATAGTTCCTACATTTGCCGCCAAACGCCACCGTCAACGACTACTAGGTCTAGTTCAGAAATTAGCTACTAGACGCCACCACAGTCGGCTTTTGGCAACGAACGTAGTAACCCAAGAGCGTTGTTTACATTCTTAACCTATCCAATTTAGCTTCACACAGGTGTAATTAGTGGAACGTTCTTTAACATGCCATAAATCTATAACATGGGACCGCCGGCTTTACTTCCCCTCCGAAGGAAGGCATGCTGAGGGATTTTAACGCTGTTAAAATATCCGACTTCTTGGCCGGGTTTGAACCCGCTATCTTGGGCATAGAAGCTCAGCATGCTACCACCGCAGTGACCTTGTGACGGTAGAGGAGCAATCCCTCGCATAATCCGTGGGTGAAACCAAGTAGGGAGGGTAAGTGATTAAAAAAAACAACTTGCATTTCTTTCGTCCTCATTTCCCTTTGTCCACTCCCATTGCGGTAGAAGGGTTGCTCTAATCAATGTACATTGTCATTGCATGGGCAAAAACCTCAGCGAGGCTGTCCAGAGACCATCTCTTATTAATGTGACTTCCATTATCGGATTTGGGTTTCCCCTTTCCTACTGTAGCACTCGAGGGCTGCTCCCTGGTGGAAGCGCTCGAAACAAGATGACAGTGTATTCTATTATTGAAGAGTTTGAGCTGTATATTGTCACAGACGATCCTCTATTAATAATTATTGTACTTTGTGATTGGATAAGGGCTTAGATTGTCAATAAAATCAATTTACTTTAAAAAGGCGGCTTCGGTGACGTAGTCGGTAGCATGCTGAGCTTCTATGCCCAAGATAGCGGGTTCAAACCCGGCTGAAGCCGTCGGGTTTTTAAGAGCGTTAAAAATCCCTCAGTATGCCTTCCTTCGGAGGGGAAGTAAAGCCGGCGGTCCCATGTCATAGATTTATGGCATGTTAAAGAACCTTCCACTAATTTCACCTGTGTGAAGTTAATTGGATAGGTTAAGAATGTAAACAACGCTCTTAGGTTTCTACGTCCGTTGCCAAGAGCCGACTGTGGTGGCGTCTAGTAGCTAAGTTCTGAACTTGGCCTAGTGGTCGTTGACGGTGGCGCTTGGTGGAAAAAGTAGGAACTATTTGAAAAATTCTAAGTTGCAGTACTTAAATTAAAAACAGATAACACACACTAATACAGTCATCACAATTAACACCGGTTATCAGACAGATTCTACACACACCCAAATTACACGGGGCTACACGACCGCGTTGTCGCAGCCCCTAAACTTAAGAACCAACCAACTAACCTTACTTTAAAACAAGAAGTTCCGTAAAGAACTAAAGAGCCTACTTTTCTTAAAATTTAAGATTCATGCCAATGATTAATCTATATGGATCTACCTAGAACAATGACGAAATTAAGTTGGTAATATCGACATTTCTAATTAGTTCGAAATACTGTATACCTGGCATAATGCGGCCTAATAGAGAACTACAGTTGGCAGCCCTGGTGACTGAATATATTCTTAGTTCCATCTCTTAAGGTACAGAATACAAAATTTTGTTGAAGTCCAATGGATAGCTTGGACGTTACATGGAGTTAAACATTGAATCTGAAAGCGCGCGTAAAATCATGTTGGCAACAATGACATACATGCATTGGTCAGAAATAATCTGAAATAATATGATCTATTGTTGTGTCAATTTTGAATGAAATCCATTAGTTAGTATAGAAGTTACATGCATTTTAAAATTGGACCTATCAGCAGGCTTAGAATCTTGTTGGCAGCACTGACGTATATAAGTTACTCCAAATTAATATAGAATGTCAGGTACTATACGTGTGCATAGTTTAAAGCTGTCGGCTTGCATACTTTCTGATATATGTGTATTTGGATTTAAAAAATGAGAGCATTTATTAACAGTTGGCAGCCCTGGTGGCTCTTAAGAATACACTCAGTCATATCTGCTTATGTACACATAGCACATACAAAATTTGGTTGAAATCCTATTGATAGTGTAGAAGTTATATGCATTTAAAATTTGGACCTATCAGCAGGCTTATAATCATTTTGGCAACACTGCCATGCATGGCCTCCTGGAAATTAAACTGCAATATTATTATCTATACGTGTGCCAATTTTGAAATAGGGCCCCAGCTGAGTCCGGCATTGGTTCCACTTACTTGTGCCGGGCTCCTCTCTTTCTTCTTTCCTGTCGACCTCCCTTGGTCAACTCTTGTTCTCTTCCGACCCCGACGGTATTAGGTTATCTGAGGCCTAGGGATTCTTTCACTTTCCCGCCTTAATTGGCCCTTGTCTCATCTTTCCTGATACCCTCCTTCTGTGAGGGGTCAGCCTTCTTTTTCTTTTCCTTTTACCTCCTGCCTTATGGAGGCAGGGTGTATGTAGCCCCACCATTTCCGGTGCACCGTAGATAATGCTACACCCTCAGGGGCTCACGGCTGGTGAGTTCGGGAGTTGGCGACCCCGAGGGATTCCTGAGCTGGGTCAGTTTTCCCCTTTTGTCCCTTCCCTTTCTGGCGGACCCTCTCCTCTCTCCCCTCTCCTCTCCTCTTTTCATTATATTTCCTTTTTTTAGGATTCCCGCACTGTTTTTGTTACTTGGTTCACCGTGTATCTAAATTCCCTTTTAGCGATTTTTTAAGGTATTTTTAATCTACGTTTCATTTTGTAAGTTTTTTCGATCTAAATTACATCTCGCGATTGTTTTCAACTTCAATTGCATTTTGTAAAGATTGACAATCTAAATTGCTTTTTGGTAAGTCTTTCAATGCAGGTAGCCGGGCCTTTTAGTGAGAATTTTGAATTTCGACTGCATTTTGTGAGTATTTTCAACCAAAACCGCATTTCGCACGAATTTTGAATCTAAATTGCATTTTGTTTGGTGGGCATTTTGCACATATTTTGATTCTCAATTGCACTTTGTGGGTATTTTGAATCTAAATTACATTTTGTCAAGTATTTTCAAACTAAATTGCATTTTGTAAGTATTGTCAATCCACATGAGTCGCTTGAATCTACCGTACATTTTGTGAGCATTTTCAATTTCAATTGCATTTTATAAGTATTTTGAACCTCAATTGTATTTTTTACGTAATTTCGATCTCATTTGCATTTTGTAAGTATTTTGAATTTCAATAGCATTTTGTAGGTATTTCGACGCTACATTGCATTTTGTACGTATTTTGAATCTAGCCTACGTTTTGTGGGTATTTTTCAATCTATTCTTTTTGTGAATCTTTTCGTTCTAAATTCCCTTTTGTAAGACCATATTGTGTGTTGTTTCCATCTCAGTTCCTTTTTGTACGTATTTTCCGTCTCACCTAATTTTCGTTCTGGTTTCCGTTTCATTATCATTTTCGCTATCACCCAGATCATTAGGGGCCGATAGCCTAGATGTTAGGCCCCTTAAAACAACAATTATCATCATCATCATCATCATCATCATCATCACCAATTTTGAAATAGCTCCCATTCATACCTTCCAGGATATCCAACATGGAGCTCAAATTTCAATTGCGATTTTTCAGCAGTTGGTAGCACTGACATTATTTTCAAATATGGCCGTGAGATATTCAGGTATAGATCTTTACTCATACCAAATTTTGTTTCGATTGCTGCAGCCGTTTAGTATTTGATAGGGGGACACACACACACAGCCAGACTGACAGACAGAAGAACAGACAGACAGACACACATTTGCCCGATCTCATAAGTCTACTTTTTCCTCATTTTTGCAAAATGTGAAAGTAGGCTAAAAATCATTCCGGCCATGGTGGCCGAGAACGCTAACGTGCCAGCTGTTGCCTTGCTGGCATCGGGAGAGTGTGGGTTCAAATCCCACCTCCATCATCCTGAAAATGGATTTTCGTGTTTTTCCATTTTCGCAATCAAGCAAATGCTGAGAGAGTGCCTTTCAATAGGTCCACATCCAACTTCCTTTCAAAATCCTTTCCCTGACGCTACCTTAAATAGCGGTCGCCTGTCACCATCCCCAGTTGTATCTGCTGACTAATTATGTTCAGCTCCCAGGTACTGTAGAGATACAATCCTTCGCATAATCAGTGGGTGAAACCAACTAGGGGAGAGTCTTGTTGTCTTCAGTCATTTGACTGGTTTGATGCAGATTTCCATGCCTCCCTGTCCTGAGCCAATCGTTTCATCTATACATAGCTACCACACCCTACATCCGAGGCAATCGGTTTAATATTTTAACCTTGGTCTACCCCTACAGTTCATGCCCTCGACCCTTCCTTCCATAACTAAGCTTGCTATTGCAGGGTGTCTTAGTATGTGTCCTACCAATCTATCTCTTCTCTTCATTAGCAATTGCCAGAAACATCTCTCCTCTCCCACTCGTCTTAATAACTCTTCGTTTATGACCCTATCTACCCATCTGATTTTCATCATTCTCCTGTAACACCACATTTCAAACACTTCAATTCTCCTCTTTTCTGCTGCACCAAAAGTCTAAGTTTCATTTCCATAGAGTTATTAAAAAAATACGCTGTAGTGTCACAATGCTTTTCTTCTACATGCCTGTTTGTTTCTGTTCGGAGGCCTTGTAATCTCAGCGTCTTTTTCTCTGATGAACTTCATCGTTTGGATAAAATAGCCTATTTCATTACTGCTCTGATAAGATAATTACGCTGCAATCTGGTTATAGCCATTTCCTGTTAGTTCCGACTAAAATATCAGGATTTTAATTTCCTCCTCGTCCGCTACTTCTTTTTTTCTATTTTTGCTCGTTTACGAAATCAACAAACACTTTGTTACAAATATTACTCCCTGGAGCAGAGTTATACAACCCGCCTTGCTAGAGAAGGTGTGGCTGATACGTCAGTATCAACAAGGGCCTTATTATACCTAGGTACTTGCTGAATTAGACTTGAAATGTGATTCAATGAATGGACAATGAAAGACTTACAAAATAGTACATTATGCAACGAGCCTATAATGACAATAATTAAGACACGAGTATGTTTATAAAACAAGCGAAAGCGAGTTTTATAATTTTCATACGAGTATCTTAATTACCATTATAGGCGAGTTGCATACGACTGTTTATGTTCGACGATAATTATAACTTTATTATATGTTTTAACATATTTAAATATTCATAAATATCTGTCGAGATTTCGCCAGTTTTACATACTGAACAGAGCGCATGGTACGCAGACAATGTCTTGTATTTGACCATGGCCCCCTCGACCTACTATGACACTAGGGCACGCAGTGAAATTTAAATTGGGAGGCCTTGGAACTCTGTGCAGGTGCGATGCTATCAATATCTAATTGGTCAAACAACTGTTTCTTGAGCTCTGATTGGTGGGAGAAACTGTTTCATAATGAAAAATAGTGTTATAATGAGCCTCATTATAGTACTGTTTTCTGACACATAATAGTCAGGGTCGAACATAAAGGATATTTAATCATGCCTCGACATTATAATCCAAGAATATTTTTATTATAGAACTTGAAAACGACCTTCAAAAAATCAATGTAACATACTAAATGTTGTGGGACAGGCCTAAAGTCTATTCGCCGAGTGGAGACAGTGCCCCTGGCTTCCCGGAGAGCGAAACACAACCAGTTCTCGTCATCGGCTCAGCCGAAAAGGAGTAGCCAAGGTGATCTGAGATAGTTTGTCATGCCGCAGCCCTAGTTAAGACCAGCACTGTACTGTGGCTAGGTATTTGGCCAAGTTTCACCTAATGAATCGAATTTTCTCCCTTCTTGTCTCATTCGTCGTATTGTTTACAATTAACTGCGTCTCCATACTGTGCCCGTATGGGGAAATGCAGGCATTGTTGATGTTACGTAAATATCCTGTGATCGAAGCCTGACAAGTTGGAGACTCAGTGAAGGATGATTTAATAATACACAGTATTGGAAGGGCTAAAATTTTGAATGTTGAATAAAGTAAAATAAGATGTTGTAAGATGGATCGAGGAGAGATCCAAAATCATAAAGCAAGAAGAGTGTAACAATAAAGTGTTATTGTTTATTGTATTTGTTGTAATTTTTTGCCATTGTTTATGTTTATTACATTTTGTGTTTGGGTGCTTTCAACTGATTAAAGCATTTGTTACAGTAAATATTGTGATTTTTGTATAGCTTGTATAACCTCTCTGTTCACATTCTAAATATATGGGTCTTACGGTGGGAATGACCTGTACACCCCCGAAACCCAGCTAACTGGAAGATGACCATGTATTTTCCGCAGATAAAGACGGGTACAATACAACTGTTTCATCCTTCTCTTTGAGCATACTGTCTCGTCCTCGTCGAACATGTTCGAAGTTTAGTTCCTGCAATAAATTATAAAATGTCGTTCGTCAAAAATATGGAAAATCTGTGTCTTCATTCACAAAGATAAATACTTTATCGATCGTAGGCAGCTCATTGCGAAAAAAGAACTGGTGAGCCATTCTTCTTGTAGCATCCTTACAAAACTCATCAACTCATTCAACGATGTTTGCCCTTGGTTTCTCTTTCTTGGGCGACTGTAAACTGTGGGTAGATTTATATTCTCGAACTATTCGATAAACAGACATTTCACTAACACCCGTGGAATGATTTGCTTTCCTTACTACGGCAGAAATTAGTGCAGTGCGAAGATAATAAAATAAGGTAATTAGTGTTGTGATTACTATTAAAGTAATAATTTCTAACTCGACCTTATACGTGTTTAGCACCATCTGCATTTCAGATCTACTCAGCGGTTTTCGCTAAAGCTGCTTCTTTGGTGAGTAATAACACTCGCATTGTCCCATGCTGAGTCTACGACGGAACATCAACTGTATAAAATCCGCGTGCACACGACCAAAAATAATTGTTGCCTGTCGTAAGCAGTTAAGACTTATTTAATTAAATACAAAACTAACAATAAATAATATCATAATATATCAGAATACAAATTGAAATCGCACTCGCCCGCTTCACGTGTAAGCGTACGTTCAACAGGCACAACCCTGCGCACCCTTTGCGGATAGTCCTGCAATCACGCACACAGCTGTGTTTAATTCCACTGTCTCGACTCAGCGAACAGACTAATTAGCCTATTTTCATTTATGAAAAAATGAAAAAAATAGGCTTATGAGATCACCTTTTGTCCGTGTGTCAGTCTGTGTGATTCGCGTGTGTGTGTGTGTCCCGCCCCCTAATACAATCCAAACGGCTGAAGCAATTTCAATGAAACTCGGTAAGTTCATAGCACTATTCCGGACGACCCCGACCGTGCCCTTCAAATTTTGCTACGTTTAACCAATCCAACATGGTGGCTGTGCGAAATATTTAACCAGCATTCAATATCTCCGACACTATTACCGACATCACCCTGGAATTTTGTACGCTGATAAAGGGAACTACTAGAAGTTCACCTATGTGACGTTTGAAAACCTGTTAACTACAAAACCAACATGGCGGTCAAGCGAAGTTGCGACTTTTAAATAGACGTTTCTCGCGATTTAACCAACCAAACTCGATGAAACTTGGTACAGTATATGTGTATACACTCTCGCTTGACACACGCTTTAATTCTGCAACAACAACAATAAATCCATTCCATAATAATAATAATAATAATAATAATAATAATAATAATAATGATATCGTATGGCCTCGGGTGCCGGGTGCAAGCTATGTTATTTGACACCCAGAGGGTAGCTTGCATGTCGAATTTCGTTGTTCCTTGACTATGAAAGTCAAGGAGGTTAGATGTTAGATATCTAATCTCCTTGAACACTATAGCGCGTTCTAGTAGAGAAATGACCAACTTTGTATTGGCGGAAACTCCCGAGATAAATTTTGCCATTATGAACTCGGCCTACTGAATTCAAATGGGTTCTTTGACATGCCAACATCGTATGACATGCGTATCGTATTTTTGCCGCCTTTCAAAAATCACTTACCTGGCCAGGGGCGAACCTGCAATCTTGGGGTTAGTAGACCGACACGCTATCCACTCACCCACCGTGGCAAGCTTAATCATTCCATAAGTTCATGATTTACCATTAAATACATATCATTCATTTTAGCGTAAATCATAAAGAACATGTACACACCTTGCAAATTAATAATATTAATACCGACATCTAACTTCGTTCAATTGTTTACATAACCTCAAGATGGCGGCTGTGCGAAATATTTCACCGGCATTCTATATCTCTGAAACTATTACCGGTATCACCCTGAAATTGTGTACGGAGATAAAGGGTACTACTGGAAGTTCATCTATGAGACTTTCAAAAACCGGTTAACTAGAAAACAAACATGGCGGCCAAGCGAACTTGAAAGTTTTAAATAGACTTTTCTCGCGATTTAATGATCCAATCGAAATGAAACTTGGTACAGCAAATATGTATACACATTGTAATGCACTGGTATATAATTTAGTTCAGTTATTTACATTACATCAAGATGGCGGCTGTGCGAATTTTAAAATTAAGTTTTTATTTCTTATGTCGTAATCAGGCGATCGAAGTAAAAGTTTGAATAATGAACCTACGCAATAATTTTCCTTAAATGGTACATGACTCTATGGCCTATACATATAACAATCCAACATGGCGACCATCCGAAATATTTAGTCGGTTCTCAATATCTACGAATCTATTACAGCAATCGAACTGAAATTTTGTATGTTGATAGTGGCAATTAACATAATTAGGTTATATGAAAATAAGCTTTAGTTCTTCACGGAACTACTTGTTCAAATGATCAATTTCGATTTAATGCTCTTCAGTTCCGACCGGTTCTATTGTTTTAGTAGATTACGAAGTCAACAACGAGAAATAGCTATCACCTGAGGGTTGTGGAACTGTACTGTGCTGTAGGAGGAACGAATCGTTGTGTCATTTGCTCCGAGAGAGTGATTGTAATGCGGATACCGTCTCTTAATGTGCTCGAACAAATGTGCTGCGCTGGTCGCAGTCAGCCATATTGGTATCGTTACTCGAGCGGCACGCTAGAGGGCGGGCTGAGTAGACGTCGCCATCGCGACGCGGGGCGCATAGCTGAGTGAGCTGCTCCTATCTTCTCTACCAACACATTCAATTTTGTTGTCTTAGTCATCGTTGTTTAACCCGTCATAGGGCAAATCGTTTATTTTTATTTTGTGTGTATTAACATTTTAATTTTGATTTCAAATATAATTAATTTTAATTTTTTGATTTTCCTTAATTTTATATTTATATGTTTTTAAATTTTATTATTAATGTTTTTATAGATTTAAAATTGATATTTATATTTATAAATTAATTTATAATTTGATTTTTACAATTTATTAAGATAATTTTTATTTTTTATGTTTCTTCTTTCTTTGATTCGGCCAACTAGGGACCACGTCAGTTCAACTGTCTCTTCTTCCGAGCTCTAACTACCACCCAGTGTTCTCGCATTCGTCTCCGGTGCTGTTATTTTCTCTCTTCGGACCACGCCTTCCCTGTCTTCAGCTTCGGCTTTTCCTGGAAACCTTTGTGCGTACGTAGTTTTTCGTGAAGTAAAACACGCTCCTGGATATCTTTAGGGGAAATTTCCATTTTACGTAGATCTTTCTCAACTTCCGTGAACCATGCCCCTTTGGTTTTCTTATCTTGAAGTTACGTCAATATCCGTTTTGATATCCTGCCTGGGCTCATTCGTGTCACGTGGCTATAAAAGGCAATCCTTCTTTTTCGAATCGTGTCACTGATCTTCTCCACGTGCTTGTATAATTCGTGGTTGTGACGCCTTCTGTACTCGCTGTTTTCTATAATAGGACCCAGGATTTTCCTCAAAATCTTCCTTTCGTTCGTCTCTAGTTTTTCCATTAGAGCTTTCTTGTTCAAAATTAGCGTCTCTGCAATTTTTTATGTTTATTATTTTAAATTTACTTAATTTTTTAATATGTTTATTTCCATATTTAGGCTATACGGTATTTTATTTTACACTTGTATTTTAATTTTTGCTGTATTTTAATTTGATTTTTTTGTAATTTTACCCAGCACATTACTTCAGGTACAGTAATTTATTTTTAGAAATACAGCACTAGCAGTTCCACATGGATGTTCTTGAAAATAAGGCTGAAAGATTCGACCGTCAGCACTTTTTGTAACATAAACTGTAATAGGTGGTTAATATACAGACCACTAAATTATAAGTTTAGGAGTTCAGTCAACCTGTTGGTTCAACCCGTCACTATAGGATCGTATTGATGAGCAGGGAGGATGTTTCATTATTCGAATTCTGTGTGTGTCATAACAGCTTTGGCCTTAGGCTTTCACGGCCGGCGTTCATAACTATTGTTGCATCCGTAGGATGGCACCCTCATACCCTACTATCTACGACCCACACATCTCTACCCAAATAAACGCCTTCAGGATAAATCATACAAATCTACAACACATCTATAAGCCTAATATTTCAATAACCTCCAATAACCTCACAACTTGAACCTCATCGACCCCGGCCAGCACCTCATATCCTGAGGAATTTGCAATTATGGGCACTCAACACTCGGAAAGCTATAAAACAATAGAGTTGAGGTCACTCGGGGTCAATCTTTCTCAGTGCTACCTAGTGCCAGACCGCTGCTGAGCGCCGTTCCGACGATCGCCGGAGGGTAAGTGTCTAGCGATCACAACTCCTTACACAGACATTCACACTTTCATCCCCTCGCGCTTGGATTGCAATAAGCATCTGAATTATTAACTGCTCTGCCAAATCTAGGAGTACTTCAAGTCAGAAGTACTCATTAAACTCAGACATATTAGAAGCAACTGGTCTTTTAGTTTATTTCTCTAGTTGTTAGATCCTGCCCTTCATCCCTCATCCCGGTAGGATCCAGGTAACACTTAGGTAATTGTTCCGTGGCTTCCGCATTCAGCCACTCGTCTACGTCACAGTGCTTGCCTCGCGTATAGCGCGAACCGCCAGTCACCCACGTTAGCAGTAATCATAGTAGCAGCTCAGCTGTTTAGAACCTTCTGCACCAAACCGCCCTTAACTCCGATATCACACCTTCGAGCTACCCAACCAGACAGCACAATTGGGAGTTCTCCTTTCGAGCTCCGTCCACGCTCTTGGACTGCTCAAACGCCCACATTTCCTACACGCAAACCTCCAGCATCCCCCCAGGTTCCCATTTCTCATCCCCCCAAATACTACTTTGTAGAGGGCCCACACTCAGGTCCCCTACACTATATAGAAGTTGTCTGGGCTTGTAGGCTGTGGTCCAGGCAGAATGTTATCTCCTAACGTTTCACTGAAAACTGCGCCCGGTATTACCAATGGTACCGGTCCGCTACTTCCTTTAGTCACTGGAACACTGGGTGCCTGCGTATGTGGGCTACCGACCTATCTGTACTCTTCAGAAGCATCTCTCCCTCTCTCTCTCTCCTAGAGGAGCGGCTTTGGTGGCATAGTTGGTCGCATGCTCAGCTTTTAAGCCCAAGGTCGCGGGTTCAAACCCGGCCGAAGTCGTTGGATTTTTGGAGCGTTTTAAAAATCCCTCAGTATGCCTTCCTTCGGAGGGGAAGCAAAGCCGGCGGTCCCATATCATAGATTTATGGCATGATAAAGAACCTTCCACTAATTACACTTGTGTGCAGCAAAATTATAGGCTATATTTGACTAACGCTCTTACAGTTGGTTCCAACGTTCGTTACCAGGAGCCAACAGCGATGGCATCTAGTAACAAAGTTCAGAACTAGTTGGTCGTTAACGGTGGCGTTTGGTAGCAAAAGTAGGAACTCCTTGAATTAAAAACAGATATCACACACTACACAGCCATCACAATTTACACCGGTTATCATACAGATTCTACAAACACCCAAAGTACACGGGGCTACATGAACGCGTTGTCCCATCCCCTAAACTGAGGAACCAACCAACCATCTCTCTCCTAGCATTTATCCCGCAGTGCAGAGTACACTGCTTGGCTACATCTCCTCCATTTCAGTCTGCCGTTGGCATCTTCCGGTTTTAAGCCAACATCGCCCATGTCGACCTTGATATTTTCAGTCCATCGCTTCGCTGGTCTTCCTCGCGGTCGCATACCCCCTGGGTCAATTAGACTAGCTGTTTTAGCGACTGAGTTACCTTGCCTTCTCATTACATGACCATCCTAGCGGAGCTGAGCTTCCCTCAATCTCTCAATGATCCGAGGGACGCCTAATCTTCATCGGACATCTGGATTGCGTATGTTGTCACTTCAAGTCAGCTCTAGGGTCAGTCGGAGCACTTTCATGTTGGGTCTGCTAATACTTTTTTTTGTCATTAGGCATTTCTCCCCCAACCCACTTATTACCTCTAAATTTGTTACACTATCTACCCATATAATTTTCATAATTCTCTTGTAACACCACATTTCTATTCTCCTCATTTGTGCTGGATCAATAGTCCATGTTTCACGTCCAGAGAGAGCTACGCTCCAGAAAAGCCATAAATGACTTTTATGTTCGACCCTCACTATTATGTGTCAGATAACTGTATCATAATGATGGTCATTATAACACTGTTTTCCATTATGATACAGTTTCTCCAGCCAATCAGAGCTCGTTCATTGACCAATTAGGTAACGATAACTTCGCGCATGCGCTCAAAATCCAACATGTCGGACATAAACACAACATCGAACTATAATAAATTACCGACATGGAATACCCACCGTCCATATGTTCGCGTAAATAAACTGGCGAATATGAGACAAGAAATAGCACTGTACCTTAAAATCACCAACACTAATTTCTACACAGCGCATTGCCTTCAAATGACTGCGGTGACAATATTCCTGAGGGACGGCTGATGTAAACATATGGCTGCATATGGCATTGCAAGCCCACAGAGCGCATGCGTCGGTCGTTCAAAGCTCTTGAAAGACAAAGATATAACACCCAACGCTCGCTCTGCGATCACAAAATTCCAGTAGCTGACTCTCAACAGATATTTATGAATATTTATGTTAAAACATATAATAAAGTTATAATTATCGTCGAATATAAACAGTCGTATGCAACTCGCCTATAATGGTAACTAAGACACTCGTATGGAAATTATAAAACTCGCATACGCTCGTTTTATAAAAAATACTCGTGTCTTAATTATAGCCATTATAGGCTCGTTGCATAATGTACTATTAAATGCCTAGATCTGTATTTGATGTCAACATAATTCTTTTCTGTCGAAAACCTGTGTGCCAACCTCACGGGTTTTGCTTAAAGTTGAATTTTCTGCCTTTTGACTAGCTGGTAAAATCCCTGGGGCACCACATCTCATGAAAGGACTTGGCCTACCAAGCGATAGCTGCCCAGCCATTTGGCTTCCAGATTGTGTGGTGACGCGTGGTCATCACGTCGTGCTCCCCTCGTCCGTTAATCCTGGTTTACGTGTCTTGGGCGTTGCCTCACAGCTGGTCATTGTCCTCACTAGGCTGAGTTAACCCCAACCCAGTCCTCATATAAGTTTCTAAAATCGCTGACGTAACCAGCCTTGCTACCCCAACTCCACCGGGCCGGCTGACAAACTATTCCATAGATTGGTGGAGAACCAAGATTGAATTCAAAGCAAAGAGTAAAATGAAACAAACAAGATGACAATCCAATGCTCTGTTAAAAGGCCAACGTGGAAATAATTTACTCAAGCCATGAGTTTTTCCTCTCTCTGCTGCCTTGGGCAGTAGAGCTTGGCGCTCTCTGGACGTGAATTGTGGACTGCTGATCCAGCAAAATGAAGAGAAAGAAGGAAGGAACGAAGGAAGGAAGAGAAGAAGGAAGGAAGGAAATAAGAGAAGATGGAAGGAACGAAGGAAAGAAGAGAAGAAAGAAGGAAGGAAAGGCAGAAGGAAGGAAGAGAAGAAGGAAGGCAGAGAAGAAGAAAGGAAAAGAAGAAGGCAGGAAGGAAGGGGAGAAAGAAGGAAGAAAAGAACGAAGGTAGGAAGGGGAGGAGGAAGGAAGAAAAGAAGGAAAGAACGAAGGTAGGAAGGGGAGAAGGAAGGAAGGAAAGAACGAAGGTAGGAAGGGAAGAAGGAAGGAAGGGGAGAAGGAAGGAAGGAAGGAGGGAAGGAAGGGGAGAAAGAAGGAAGAAAAGAACGAAGGTAGGAAGGGGAGGAGGAAGGAAGAAAAGAAGGAAAGAACGAAAGAAGGAAGGGGAGAAGGAAGGAAGGAAGGAAAGAACGAAGGTAGGAAGGGAAGAAGGAAGGAAGGGGAGAACGAAGGAAGGAGGGAAGGAAGGGGAGAAGGAAGGGGAGAAGGAAGGAAGGAAGGGGAGAAGGAAGGAAATAAGAGAAGATGGAAGGAACGAAGGAAAGAAGAGAAGAAGGAAGGAAGGAAAGGCAGAAGGAAGGAAGAGTAGAAGGAAGGCAGAGAAGAAGAAAGGAAAAGAAGAAGGAAGGAAGGAAGGGGAGAAAGAAGGAAGAACGAAGGTAGGAAGGGGAGGAGGAAGGAAGAAAAGAAGGAAAGAACGAAGGTAGGAAGGGGAGAAGGAAGGAATGAAAGAACGAAGGTAGGAAGGGAAGAAGGAAGGAAGGGGAGAAGGAAGGAAGGAAGGAGGGAAGGAAGGGGAGAAAGAAGGAAGAAAAGAACGAAGGTAGGAAGGGGAGGAGGAAGGAAGAAAAGAAGGAATGAACGAAAGAGGGAAGGGGAGAAGGAAGGAAGGAAAGAACGAAGGTAGGAAGGGAAGAAGGATGGAAGGGGAGAAAGAAGGAAGGAGGGAAGGAAGGGGAGAAGGAAGGAAGGGGAGATGGAAGGAAGGAAAGAAGGAAGGAAGGGGAAAAGGAAGGAAAGAAGGAAATAACGAAGGAAGGAAGGGGAGAAGGAAGGAAAGAACGAAGGGAGGAAGGGGAGAAGGTGGAAGAGAAGGAGAAAAGAACGAAGGTAGGAAGGGAGAAGGTAGGAAGAGAGGAAGGAAAGAACGAAGGTAGGAGGGAAGAAGGAAGGGAAAGAAGAAGGAAAGAACGAAGGAAGGAAGGGAGAAGGAAGGAAGGAAGGAAGGGAAGAAGGAAGTTTGTAGTTTCACGTGACAATTAATCTCGCGATCATAAGCCATGGTACCTCCTTTTAGGTGGAATCCGAACCACAGAGCATGGTATTTCACTTTAAAAAAATATCATATGCATTGACCGGGAATCGTACCCGGTCCACCGTGGTGAGAGGCCAACAGCTTGACCGCTGCGCCACCATACCCCTGTAAAATGAGGAGAATAGAGGCATTCGAAATGTAGGCAAAATGTCCTAAATGCACTCGTAGAAACTTTCAACAATCCATGGCTTCAAAGTAGATTTAGGACACCCAAAACAAGAAATCCCAATGAGCTCATGTTAAAATAAAACAATAGTACTTTCCCTCTAAGGACTGACTCTGGATAAATGTGTTTAAGACTCTCATGAGCCAAATGCTTTTACAATATTCCAAGAACTCCATTATTAAAGTTTGAGAGAGACTGGGATAAGTTGCCACAGACACGACAAGGCTTTGTGAATAAGATAAAAGTCTCCTGCAAGTGATCCCGTGCTCCAGGGACAACACTGGAAGATTTCGGTCTCTAAGAGAACTCATGTCCTGTGAATGGTGCAAACCATAACGTGGTCACGACCTCTCTGGGACCGTGGGAGCAAGTTATAAATTATGGAGGGTGTATTCTCAGCACTGCAGTCATTTCATCCCACCAAAACAGCTTCGTAACTTCTCAAGTGAAAGGAACAGCCGAGTAAGATGGAGGCTCACATCAGGCGTATTGCACATGAATCGATAACCCCTTAGTTCATTATAATGCGTACCATGTTTCAACCATATACAGTAGAGCGTCAATAATCCGAACGTCAAAAATCCGGAACGTCATCAATCCGAACGCCCGCTTTAAACATCATCCCTCCCTATATATTCTGCTAAGGTCCCATTCCAGTTTTGTACCGAAATTAAGGTCCCATTAACACCAACCTACATATATGGGGTACCTACAGGTTCAGCATAACCCAATGCGTAAGCGAAACGCACTCACTTACTCTTTAAATGCCTCACAATTAAATAAATACCTTAAAACATGTATATTTACAATGAAATAATGAATGAATGAATGAATGAATGAATGCAACACGGTAACCATGGTAACAGAATCTCACAGGTCCATCTATTTCTGTAAGACGCAATGCAACTCCAATTATTACATTACTGTGAAAGTTTCCAGACTGTTATAAGATTATCACTGAACCAAATTAAGCTGTAAAATTCATCAATACATAGACTACAGTATAATGCGCTTAAGGGGGTCAAGGGGCACTCTAGAAATTTTTACGCAATTTTCACTTGTGAATGTGGTACGAAATACTTTTTCACCCGGCTATAAAGGGTCTCCAAAAACCACATTTAAAGGCCCTTAAATTAACAGTGTCTGTGATATTCCCAGAAAACTAACTTCGCTCTAATATACCTATGAAGGAATGACAAACCCCTAACCACTGCACCAGTAGCTGAATTGATAAAGTCTGATTATTCATACCAAGGATAAATCAGTCATAGCATTCATGATTGAGATTTTGCTAAGTGTACACTTTACAACTAGATTATTCCCGGGTGAAGCCGCGACGGATAATGCTAGTATCTATTATTTCACAAGCGACCGATCGTGACAAATGAGCATTCAAATGAAAGAGAATAGACATTCGCGTTATCGAATTGCACTATAATTTCTTAAATATGTATAATTTTTTTAAAAAAATTGTATGAAGTGTGCGATTTGCAAATACTGTCGCTGTAGGAAAATACGCTCCATAATTGCTGTCCGCTTCACATTTTGGCCGCTGTGACGCCTGTTTCATGTCATTTTAACATTCTGAGTTCTTTTCTTTTTATCATTTTGCATGGACTCAGCACATTGGCCGTGACGAATTGAATTCTAATTTCATTAATATCGATTTTTGTAAGAAGTGTGCGATTTGCAAATACTGTTGCTGTAACATGCTGCAATTATGAGTTGTCGTCTGAAACCTTAAAACTATCAATCTTTCTCTGTAAGTCTCTCATTATAAACCTATTGGGGAAAACCTTGGGTGTGTTTGTTTTGAACTATCCACTCCCCTCCCCCCCAACGGGCCAGTCTATTTTTAACCCTGTCAGTTCGGTTGCTTCACTTGTTCAGTAGTGTAGTTGTAGTTAAGCGAATGAAGGATTTGGCCGGCAGTAAAACGAGTTTTGAAACTCACACAACCCAAAATTAGCAAGTTTTTCAAATAAAATATTTTAGTGATTAGGTACAGTTGTGTTATTTTTTGTGTATAGATACGTACAGTACATCCATGTAACTTTGTAAATATTTAGTGAATTGCTTTTGTAAAATGAGTTCGTTTTTCTGGATTTAAAGATATAAATAAATCATAGTACAGTATGTATGTACATTATATAAGTATATAAAGTGTTTATAATTCCCCCCAGGGGCTCACATCTAGTGGGACGTGGGTTGGTGACCACGGGACCCCAGCTGAATCCGGCATTTCTTCCACTTACTTGTGCGGGGCTCCTCTCCGTCTTCTTTCCTGTCGACCTCACTTGGTCAACTGTTGTTCTCTTCCCACCCCGACGGTATTAGGGTATCCGAGGCCTAGGGAGTCTCTTCCTTTCCCGCCTTAATTGGCCCTTGTCTCATCTTATCTGATACCCTCCTTCCGCGAGGGGTCAGCCTTCTTTTTCTTTTCATGTTATATCCTGCCTTCTGCTCAAGGCCTTCAAGGATGCTGGGTGTATGATGCCCCACCATTTCGGGTGCATCCTCGATATTGCTACACCCTTAGGGGCTCACGGTTGGTGAGTTGGGGAGTAGGCGACCCCGAGGGATTCCGGAGCTAGGTCCAGTTTCCCCCCTTTTATCCATTGCCTCTGGGGCAGACCCTCTCCTCTTTCACTTTCCTATCTGCCTTTCATGGCTCTCCTTCCTTCCAAGTCCGTCAATCCGCATTCTTCGAGGGTTGAGGGTATTTCTTTTCCTCCTGTCCTTTATTTGCCTTATTCTCCTTTTGTTTTCCCTTTCTTCTTCTTGTATATAAGTTAGCAGTTAGTACTGTATTAGTTATAGTTTACATTTCATTTTCCTATTCACGATCACCCAAACCTTTAGAGGCCGATAACCTAGATATTAGGCCCCTTAAAACAACAATTATCAGCATCATCATCAAAATGTTTTTTTATCTTAACATTTTTAGTGTAACTAGGAATTTCTAGGTTATGTTCGAAAATCCGAACCCTCCCCCAGTCCCATTTAGTTCGGATTTTCGACGCTCTACTGTATCGCCAGGGGCTTAAGTGTACAGGGTTTCACACATAGGCTACATACAGTTAAGTTAGTCGGGATGCCTACAGTAATGTTATTTTCTAAACTCACCATTATATTATTATTATTATTATTATTGCTATTATACTTTGGTCATTTTAGCCACACATAGACTATGGTGATTGTGCTTTAGCTGTTGTCTGCCACTTCTGGTGTTTTTGATGGGTTGTTTGTCGCCTGCGTTTGAGCTGAAATTTTGAGCCTTTCTATTGGACCAGTAATCTTTCATTTCCTTGCTGAACTCTATCTTACGTTCCTCGGACCATTTCCTGGCCGCGTTGTGGTGAGCTTCTGTAGTGGATGTGAGGGAAGGCCTGGTTTCAACTGTCAGACGGTAGCGACTCCTGCCATTAATTGTGTTTTGCTGAATATTAAGTTTAGCAAGATCCTTTTCAATTGTGTGATCCACAAGGACTCAGTGGCTTTACCCTTCCTGGCTTACTTACTTACTTACTTACTTACTTACTTAATTCCTGCCGCTCCTTCCGGAGCATAGGGCCTTGGCGAAATTTCTCCACGCAGTACGGTTCCTGGCCATTCTCTTCACTTGACTCCAGTTATTGTCCACCTCTGCAATTTCATTTTCGATCGTCCTCTTCCAGGTCTTCTTAGGTCGACCTCGCTTCCTGGCGCCTTGAGGATTCCAGTCTAGCGCCGCCCTCTCGATAGCTCCGTCCGGCTTCCTTAGTGTGTGACCAATCCAGCGCCATTTCCTCTCCTTGATCTGGATGCTAATCGGTTGTTGATTGGTGATGGTCCAAAGATCTTCATTTGTGATTATGTCCGGCCACCTCACATTCATGATGCGACGCAGACATCTGTTAATGAACACCTGTAGCTGGTTGTTGATCGGTTTTGTGACTTTCCATGTTTCACAGTCGTAGAGAAGAATCGACTTTACGTTACTATTGAAAAGGCGGAGCTTGGTCTTCCTGGAAATGTTTCTATTTCTCCAGATGGGGTAGAGCTGGACAAAGGCACCATTTGCCTTCCTGATACGGCTTCGAACATCTTCCTCTGCTCCCCCATCATTTGTGACTATACTTCCAAGGTAGAGGAAGGACTCAACTTGCTCAATGTCCTTTCCGTTGACTGTCAAACTAGTCGTGATGTCAGAATTTATCCTCATCTCTTTGGTCTTGTTGGTGTTGATCATCAGTCCTGCACGTCTGCTTCTCTCTGCAACCTCCCCAGCTTATCTTCTATGTCTCGGTACCGTTGTGCCATAAGACAAATGTCGTCTGCGAAATCCAGATCTTCAAGCCTGTCATTTATACCCCATTGAATACCCGTCTTCCGTCCTCCCATTACCTTCTTCATCACACTATCCAGGACCAACAGGAACAGAGTGGGGGATAGGACACACCCCTGTCTCACTCCGGAACTGACCTTTCCTGGCTACCTTGAAGATATTATAAGACAGTCTGTGGTGGGATGGTCCATTCTGTACAGGTGGCCGTAGAAAGCCTGGCGTCTCCTTCTGATGGCATCGGTGAGGTTTTCCTGGAGTTTGTAGAGTTCATAATTTGGTTTGTACCATCGTCTTCCATCTGGAATGATCCTTGGTCCCACTATTTTCCGCAAGAATTTCCTTTCCTGTACCTTGAGGACCCTTAGGGGGAGGGTCTTCTTAGTTAGTCATTATTAATTTTATAACATAAATTGTTTATATTGTAATGAAGAAAATATATGAACCAATAGTGAAGTATTGCAAGGCAAAGTACGCCCAGGAGGATAAACAATTGGCTGCGTGCCCCATCCGTTTATTGAAATATAGAACCACATTTTAAGTTACAGTAGTTATCGCAATCAACAGATGTTCTCTATTCATCCTCCATAATCATATTTATGTAGAAGGTGCTTGATAAAAATATGTGTCGGGACCTAAACAGATATGTGTTATTGTTGAACTGTTAGGAAAGTAAATGTGAGCATTACTAGTTCTATTGGTTAAATGTGTCTTTATATAACAAAGGAGAAACTGTTCCGCCTAGTCAATACATTTATTTACAACTAGGCGGAACAGTTTTTCCTTTGTTATATAGTGAATCTGTCAATACGGAAAATGAACTTCTTTCAGAGCACAATTTAAATGTGTCTTCTCATTTATTTCAAACAGTCTATAATTTTTTTAACATGGCCCAAATATGTTTTTCAATTGTCAACTACTTGAAAGTGTTACCTAGTATTTACTGGAATCTTGCAACAACAGGAGGTGATATTTTCTATTCAATATAATATAGGCTACTATCAGACTATTCATTTCAATGGACCACTGACTGTTGATAAAAATAATACTCTTTCAATCGGAGCCAAGTTTCACAAAGAAAATCTTAAAATTAATCGGTAAAATTTACCTAAACATTCAGTCTTTCCATAGAACCTTGATAATCCCCCCCCCCCCTTAACACAAACAAATGATCATCAACCCCACAACCAAATTTGGTAGATCGTCTTTAAAATGAATTATATTAAAAAGAGGGAGGGGGGAGGGGAAGTGGAAATAGAACATTTCTATTCCAAAAGATGCTGAGAGAATTCCATAGGCGTTTATAGGAAAAGAGCCTAGTGATCGGGTTTTGCACAGAAAACAGGTGTGGACTGTACGCACCAGTATCTAAGATAAAGTTGGAATGTTTTGGCTTCCATGGCCAGGTGCACTGACGTCTACTGACGAGCCCAATCGGTTCATCTGGCCTAAACTCCACCAAACACGGTATAATACCTAGAGTAGTATGCTGTATTAAATTATTGTCAAAAGTTCTTTACGGTATGAAAATCCACAGTCTGCTTCCAGTCGACCGACCAGATCAGGGAATGGAATGAATGAAGCCCCCATCCAGCGGCGAGGATATACATTTTGCCGGCTGCCGAAGCCTGTCGCACTACCCTGAGGCAATGTTTAAATGAATGACAAATCAAATGGAATGATAGTGAATAGTGTTGCTGGAATGAAATTTGTGACAGGGAAAAACCAGAGTACCTGGAAAGAAACCTGTCTGCCTCCGCTTTGTCCAGCACAAATCTCACATGGAGTGACCGGGATTTGAACCACAGACCCAGCAGTGAGAGGGTGGCGTGCTACAGCCCAAGCCACGGAGGCGGTAACTGAGCAAAATTAAATTATAACTTTCAACCTAATATTTAAAATTATACCAAAAAATTAACTAAATGCCTTAGTTTTGTACGTTGGTACTAGCCTTTAACCTACCCTGTTTTCATGATATTGTTTTTAGGTATAGAAGACGCATAAGAATATAAATATAGGCTGCATGATAAACAAAATTTTCAATTTACCATTTAGTTTATACAACACGACTTAATGGCTGAAGAACCGCATGTGGTAGTCAAACGATGGTAAAACTTACTATTTGTGTTAGATATTTGTGCGAGAACTGGTCTCTTTTCCAATACGGGATCATTGGTGTTAAGATAACATAGCATAAGATTCAAGATCATGAAGTAAAGCGGTGGACAAGTACCTTTCTGTAACAACGGAAGATGAGATAATCTTGAAGGAAATCTGAGAACTAATATATTTTGATAAACACCAACATGTTGTTGTTTGAGTCTTCAGTCTTTTGACTGGTTTAATGCAGCTCTCCATGCCTCCCTGTCCTGAGTTCATCGTTTCATTTCTTAAAGAAAATCCAGAAAGTTCAACAGAATCTTCTTCTGTCATTTAGGCCGACTGTGGACCACGTTAATTTGATTTCAGCTTTTGGATCTTTATTTTAGCCCAACACTCCTCAATTCTACCGCTCTGCATTCTCCTCCTTTCTTCAGTCCCTGGTGCCTGGATCCGTGATGTAGGATGACTCTTAAAAACCCGTGAGATTCTTAATTTTGACTTGGTATGCTTCCCTGTTGCTGACTTCTTGTAGGTCCTTCTTCACCTCCTGATACCAGAAAGCTGTGGTTTACCTGGTCGCAAAGAATTTCATTATTCGGTTCGTTAATCTACCTGTGTCCATTCTGTATTTATGTCCATGGTATCTGAGTTTTTGTCCAATGTGAGGAATAATTCTTGGCTCCCTTCTTTTCTATACGACCCATCTTATGTTCTTTTAGGTCCAAGTATCTTCCTAAGAATCTTTCTCTCTGTTCGCTCCAACTTTTTCATCATTCCTTTCTTTGTCAGACACAAACATTCAGCTACATATATGTCTAGTCTCAGTTTTGTGTTGATCGAGATGTTCTTCTTGTTGTAGGTGTTCCAGGTTAATTTGTATGCGGAGTTTAACTTGTTAATTCTCGATTTCATTGCCTCTTTTTCTGGCAGGTTGTTTTTAAAAATCCACGAACTATATGCAACAGAGAGTATAATTACGTGAACTGTTGTATCTCAGCTAGTGAAAATGAGATATAACCAGAAACGAAACATAGTCCTACAGTATTGTGCGTCTCAGTGGCGGGGATTTAATGGCTAAAGTATTCGTCCTGGGAGGTGCAGTGTGGCCTGGAGACATGGAAATGCTCTCTTCTGGTCCCGGCGCTGTCGTCTCCTGAATAATTCAAGGAAGCTCTTTCCCGATAGCGCACACATAAACACTACAAATGATGGCCGTCAGGATTACAGCGTGCATAAAGTTGGCTGGCCTTATCCGCCGCAGCGTAACCAGTCGGGCCAACCCAAGTATAGTCATAAATACAAAACTCAACCATAGTATCTAACAAAAATACACAGTTCTAGAGCTTCGGACTGGGATCTTCATGTTGAAAACGGAACTTGGGAATTAATAATTTTTTTAATGCAGCCAATGGCCATGTATTTTTCTTTTCAGGACGGGTCAGGGAAAGGATTATGAACGGAAATCGGCCGTGCACCTATTGAAAGGAACCATCCCGGCATTCGCCTGGTAGTGAAAATGGGAAACAACGAAAACCATTTTCAGGACGGCTGAGGTGCGATTCGAACCCACGCTCTCCCGATGCCAGCGAGATACGAGGTAGCGCTCTCGGCCACCGCGGCCTGTATAACTTGGGAATTAAGGTGTTGTTATTGTTGTTTGAGTATTCAGCCTTTTGACTAGTTTGATGCAGCAATCCAAGCTTCCCTGTCCTCAGCTAATCGTTTCATCTCTACATAGCTACCACACCCTACATCTGAGACAATCTGACGTATTCTAACCTTGGTGTAACCCTACAGTTCTTGTCCTCAACTCCCCAGAGGCTCACATCTAGTGGGATGTGAGTTGGCGACCACGGGATCCCAGCTGAGTCCAGTATTGCGTCCACTTACTTGTGCTGGTCTCCACTCCATCTGCTTTCCTGTCGATCTCTCTTGGTCAATTCTTGTTCTCTTCCAACCCCGATAGTATTAGGATATCTGAGGTCTAGGGATTCTCTTCCTTTCCCGTCTTAATTGGCCCTAGTAACATCTTTCCTGATAGCCTCCTTCTGCGTTGGGTCAGCCTTCTTTTTTCTTTTCATGTTATCTCCTGCCTTTTGCTCAAGGCCCTCAAGGAGGCAGAGTTTATGTATTGAGCCCGCTGAGCTCATGGCTCGGTGATATTTATTGGGAATGATGAAGAACATGCCATGCCATTGTATCTGAACGCACCCTGTAGCAGCGCGAGGCATGCGTGAAAATTGGAAGATGTCTTGACTTTGGACACTCACCTTCACAATTTATTCTGAGCACTAACTATCACATTTCTTGCCATTAAAATTCTCAGATCATTCCATCATGTAACTCTGCATAAAGGAAACATTACGATGTTTGCCGATTTTCAATTTAAGGTAAACTGTATTAACGCCGCAGATTGGCGAGAGGAAATGGACCGTCAACGACTCTAGTTTTGACAGCACATTGCAGGGAAGATCTAAGCTCCCTGAATACCTGTTCAGAAGCCGTCACGTTTGGACGTGCTGTGTTACCGTCCGTCCTAAGGACGAGGAAATTGTACAAGTCCACCCAGAGGGTGAAGAAAATCAGTTATACGATCATCGTTATCGTCGAGTATTTTTTCGCACGATGTGTGCAGTGCGACGATCATCGCAAGTATTTTTATAAACCTGTGAAAGTGAATAAGTTGTAATTTTTCCGTCAGTGAAGACGATGGCCGAACTATTCCACGCACGAGGCGTGAACAGAATCAACGACCATCGACAGTGAATTGTGTGTAATATTCATGTATAAATGCACATCTATCTAAAGAATAATTCACTGAGTTCACGAGTGTAAGTGCCGAATTTTTCACACGAATTTTGGTGAATATTTTAGTGTGTTTGTAGCACCACATTTCTTTGCGTGGCACATCAAACTAATGACCACGAGGTGCACAAAATGCTATTAAATATTGGTAACTTTCAACCATCTACGAGTGATTATGCTAGTAATTTCTGTAATATTCTACGATGCACTTTATCTGCAATTTTCAGTGCTAGATTACAGTGATTTTCAGTGATAAAAATCTAACCACTAAAATCAGTGATTATCCACTAGCATCATGAAGCAGACTAGTGAAGGCCAATTTATTCTGTCTGCGATAATAGATCCAGTGAAAAATTATAATACTGTGCTAAGCATAAATTCAATGAAAAACATGTGTGAGTTCCATCATGTATAATAACGTCAACCACCTGTACACCATGCCTACTACGCTGATATTAGTCAGTGTCATGGAGTAAGAACCCCATCATGTGAGGAATATTCTACGAGGAGACAACTACATCATGGCAGAAGATCTGACCATCTATTCTTTGGGAATTGGAGCCCAAGAACCCATCAACCCAAATGGCTGTCCATGAGAACGAGATCTTTGCTCGAGAGACCACAAGCAGAAAGAGGAAAATGGAATGGGATAAACTTGATGCCCGAGTTTTTACTGGAATTATTACCAACCATCCAGGTCTCTATAACACCATGATGTCATTGGATCTACTATAATGGTGACTGCAAAGTGAGTTTGTCTTTTATCTCATGTACGGGTCGATCTGTGGTGGAGTAGATAGTAGAAAATTAACCGAACTAGCGACACCAGATAGGTAGGGATTTTTAGCTAGTATAATGTTGTTTTTGCACAGTGGATGTTAGTCACCATGTTTTTCTATGGCGCATCTTGAAGGTGTTCGCAGGACGTTATGTCATAGTTTTCTTGGATGGACATGGCCACAAATCATTTGGATTTGGCAGACCCTTCATATGGGCCAACGTAGATTTTGACGATGGACAACCATCACTTCGTCATATTTTTGTGACCCCTTTCAGCGACACTTTCCATTCACGCCACTGTACTATTTATTTTGGGCATTATTCTTGGCCATAACATTGAATGACCGACATAAGTCATTACCCTTATAATGTTATTAATTTATGCTGTTGACGTGTGCTCTGAAGCCACATAAGTTCAAGTAATAACTAGCATGGGAGTTATAGTAAAGATGCCAGCCAAGCATCGAACCCCAGATACACTTCGTATCGTTTCCGACATCCCAACAGTCTGTAGGATTGTCACATGTTTTTTTTTTGTTAATGTCAAGGTATTAGACAAGCTTAAGTTTTATAAATGCCCACATGTAAATATTGTTTTGTTTGAGTCTTCAGTCTTTTGACTGGTTTGATGCAGCTCTCCATGCCTCCCTGTCCTGAGCTAATCGTTTCATCTCTACATAGCTCCGACACCCTACATCCGAGGCAATCTGTTTAACATATTCTAACCTTGGTCTACCTCTACAGCTTTTGTCCTCGACCCTTCCTTCCATAACTAAGCTTGCTATTCCTGGGTGTCTTAGTATGTGTCCTACCAACCTATCTCTTCTCTTCATTAACAGTCGCCAGAAACATCTCTCCTCTCCCACTCGTCTTAATACCTCTTTGTTTGTAACCCCATCTACCCATCTGATCTTCATCATTCTCCTGTAACACCACATTTCAAATGCTTCAATTCTCCTCTTTTCTGCTGCACCAATAGTCCAAGTTTCACTTCCATAGAGCGCCACGCTCCAGACAAAGGCTTTCAAAAATGACTTCCTTATACCTAAATCTATATTCGATGTCAGCAGATTCCTTTTTTGTAGAAATGCTTTCTTTGCCTGAGCCAACCTACTTTTTATATCCTCTTTGCTTCGTCCATCACTGGTTATTCTGCTTCCTAAGTAACAGAAGTCTCCTACTTCCTTCAGCTTTTCACCTGCCAATTTGATCTCCATAGAGGTTTCTGATTTATTTCGGCTGCATTCCAGTATTTTTGTTTTACATTTATTAATTTTCATCATGAATTCTATCCGTAAGACGGAGTCCATACCATTCAAAAACTCATTCAAATCCTCAGGCTTGTCGGCCAAGATGACGATGTCATCAGCAAATCTCAGAGTTGAAATTATTTCTCCTTGAATCTTCACTCCCACTTTATATTTTTCTCTAATTTGCTTCATTGCTTGTTCAATGTAAAGATTGAAAAGTATGGGTGATAAGTTGCAGCCTTGCCTTACACCTTTCTGAATACCAGCTTCTCTCTCATGTCCTTCAACTTGAATGACTGCTGTCTGGTTTCTGTACAGATTGTATATCACCCTCCTATCCCTGTACTTTATTCCAATCGATTTCAAAATGTCAAACAATTTAGTCCAATCAACGTTATCAAAAGCCTTTTCTAAGTCTACAAAAGCCATGAACGTTCTCTTATCTCTCCTTATTCTACCTTCCAAAATCAGCCTAAGACTTAGTACAGCTTCCCTTGTTCCTACATTTCTCCTGAAACCAAACTGGTCTTCACCCAACTCCGTTTCTATCTGGCTTTCCATCCTCTTGTAAATTATTCTAGACAGGATCTTTGAAGCATGAGTAATCAAGCTGATTGTACGGTAATCTTCACATCTGTCAGCTCCCACTTTCTTTGGTATAGGGATGATTACATTCTTCTTGAAATCAGGGGGAACCTCACCTGTCTCATAAATCCTACACACCAAGTGAAATAACCTGATCAGACCTTCATCTCCTATGCAGCGTAGCAGCTCAATCGGTATATCATCTATGCCTGGTGCTTTGTTCCTGCTTAAGTCTTCCAAAGCTCTATCAAATTCTGATCTCAATATTAAATCTCCTTTCGCATCCTCATCAATTTCCTCCTCCCTTTCCATTACATGATTCTCAATCTCCTTTCCCCTATACAAACTCTCGATGTAATCTTTCCATCTCTCAACCTTTTCTTCCCTATCTGTTAGAGGCTTTCCATTTGTGTCCTTAATATTACAGCACTTTGTCTTCTTTTCCCCAAAAGTATTCTTAATCCTTCGATAAGCTGTGTCTACTTTTCCTAATTTCAGACATTTTTCTATACCTGCACATTTCTCTTTCAACCATTCTTCTTTCGCTTCCTTGCACTTCTTGTTAACCTCATTTCTCAGACGTCTGTATTCTGCTTTCCCCTCTTCATCTCTTACATTCTTGTGTTTCCGCCTTTCATCCATCAATTCTAGTATATCCTGAGTGATCCACGGTTTTCTCCCTATTCTTTCTTTCCTACCAATGTTTTCTTCTGCGGATTTTGTTATTTCATTCTTCAAAAGTGCCCATTCGCCTGCAATTGAAGTTTGTTTAGGGTTTTTCATTAGCCCTTCCTTTATACTCTTCTTGAATCTTTCGTTTATATCCTTCTCTTTCAGTCTGTCTATTGCCCACCTCTTTGGCTTTTGACTTTTCTTAAGTTTCTTCAACTTTAATCTGCAATTCATTACAACCAGATTGTGGTCAGAGTTTATGTCAGCACCAGGATATGTTTTACAATCCAAAATCTGGTTTCGAAACCTCTGCTTGACCATAATGAAGTCGATTTGGTAACGCCCTGTATCTCCTGGTCTCATCCATGTGTATATTCTTCTATTGTGGTTATTGAATAAGGTGTTAGCTATGACCAATTCATGCTCGGTGCAGAATTCTACCAGCCTGCTTCCTCGATCATTCCTTTCACCTAATCCGAAATCTCCTACTATCTTACCTTCTCTCCCTTTTCCTACCACAGCATTCCAATCTCCAATTACTATAACATTTTCATCACCCTTGATATACCTCAGAATTTCGTCTATTTCTTCGTAGACCTTTTCAACATCCTCATCATCAGCTTGACTGGTAGGCATATAGACTTGAACCACTGTGGTGCAGGTAGGTTTAGTATTGATTTTTGCTACAATAATCCGTTCACTATATTGCTCAGAATATTCCACCCGCTGTCCAAGTTTCCTACTCAATATGAGGCCAACCCCTGCTTGGCCATTGTTTGATTTAGTGCTAATGACCCTATAGTCTCCTGACCAAAAGTCCTGTTCTTCCTGCCAGCGCATTTCACTAATCCCAACCAAATCCAACCTCAACCTATCCATTTCCCTTTCTAAGTTTTCTAACCTTCCACTTCCTAGCAGACTTCTAACATTCCACGCTCCGATCCGTAGAATGTCAGATTTCCTCTTTGTCACTTCTGTGATGTTAACCCCCTCTCGAGTAGTCCCCACCCGGAGATCCGAACGGGGGACTAGTTTACCTCCGGATTGAAATTTTACAAGGGAGGAGGCCATCATCACATGTAATTATGCATAGAGAGGTGCATATCCTCGGGAATAGCATACGGCTGTAGTTTCCCGTTGCTTTCAGCCGTGCAGCAGGACGCAGTGTAGCCATTATTTGGCTTATATTATCAATATCTTAACCGTCTATAAGACTAGTAAAGAATTGATTTATTCTGAAAGGCTGCTACTCCCTTTCAGAATAAGTAGAGAGCAATTCTACTAACAAAAATACTAACCTTCTACCGTACTAACAATTCAATACCAAAATTCTACTTAAAAATACTAAAGTTCCACCAACAACAAATACTACCACTAAAACAATCTGTCACCAGGCACACTCACATGCACCCTCACACATCACAGTCTACTGAAACAATGAACTATAACTAATAAACAATGCAACTGCTACCAGACACACTCACACACCACAGTCTAATAGAACAATGACATATATATTAGAGGAGTGGAATGTCTTTAACCAACTCCAAAGCAATCTATTCCGAGGAGAATATCTGTCAAATTTACTCTTTGCAATTTTTCAACAATGCCCATGTTTTGATTCATATTTCTACGTGATAGTGAAACCATGAATCACTTATTACTACATGTTATAGTTTATAAGCCAGCGTTATTCAGATGTAGACTTCTTTTGACTGAATTGACGCCTTTGTAGTGTAATTCATCGCCTGATGCGATGATGAGTTGAGTGTGTTTCGACACGCCAGTGTGAAGGCTTGTTATGCCTGCATGGATCCGTAACGCTCACTGCGAGACAACTGTTACATTTAGACAAGGCGCGCATGCGTACTCCGATGTTTCATTGTGTGGAATGTATTGATTATTTCTAGGTCATGGCTGTGTAGTTTTTTATAGCAGTCATGTGTTTGCTTACGTCATTGGACGAGATTGAAACTTTTTAACGCTTCAGAAAGCGAATGTTTGAGCACTATGAGAGTGCATTGTATTGAAGAGAAGCTATTGTCTATAGTGTGAGGTAACTTTCACACCGTATTTAAAGGCGTCTATGTAAAAGTTGAGCGCTCTTGACGCGCTGTCGTACAGGTGATAGACCTGCGGCTATTTTTCCAGGATTTTACCTGAAGACTGATTAGGAGAGCTTTGCGCCCCTTCAGTATTTGTTGCAAAGCGAGTGTGATAACTTGTGTTATTGTGTTTTTCCGGCCAGGTGTGAGCCGATGATTTTTAGTGATGTTCTTTGGTAGACTTCACTCTATTTAAGCCGAGGTGTCCACTGAGAATCCCCAGTAATTTTCATAAACCTACGACAATTTAAATAATGCTTCTAATAATAATAAGATCTCATTATTCTAAATAAGATGCTCATAAGGAATGTAAAATTACTTTGACTTGCAATTTAATGCGCACTGGCCGACTCTTTGGATTAGTCACATTTCCATCGGGAAATGACTTATAGACTTTGTTACACTATCTTGAGACGACGGAGCTTGGTCGGACGATTAGTTCTCAACTGGTGGCACTCGACGTTCAAGTAACATAAGACGTGATTTTGATCGCGCCGTTACCAACCTAATTACACACTAGATGACCCAAGAATACAAACAGTGTTCTTGCGTGTACGCAGGTGATTAATAAGAGGCTTTCTGAATGCTGTGTTTTACTTATTTATTTATTTATTTATTTGTGTGATTTTGTATGATAACCCAATGTACCTTTAGCCAGTAAGTACGACTTTAATGTTTTTTTTTTAACTGGTTGTCACATAGCTTTTACTATGATTGTTTGATTGTTGCGGCAGTAAATCACCGTATACTTTGTTGTAATTGTCAGGATTTAGCTAGATTACTAAATTGTTTAAAGATAAATATGGGGGTGGTACCATCGTAAATTCTTTGATTATTATTGCTGTTAATTTAACTTCTTTTATAAGTAACCCGTTTCATCTGTGTAGGGTGTACTCTTCGTGCTACTACCCAAGCTTTGCTGCTTTTGCTTTCATGTAATTAGATCTTTCGCGAGGGTTTTTAACTTTCAATCAGTTCAGGATCTTCGACTTTTTTTTATTAGCTCTCGGGATTAGCCCGAAACAAACCCTCCGAACTAGGCTAGGTGTTTGTTGATTTTTTTTTGATAAATTTTACCCGAGTCTACATTAAGAATTCTAGAAGAATTGCTGAGTTCTGTATGTTATTATTTTGTAATCTAAGTGTTCCTGCGGTGTACCTCTTGGGTCGTTCGACATACTCCTTGTCTGCCCGATCGCCCCGGGATGCTACGTTTTTCGTGCGCATTGACCTATAGGAAGTACATCCAATCCTCTTCGGCACATGTGTCCAGACGGTGAGTTTTCTGGGAAGTCATTGCGGTTAGTGGCAACCCAAACAACTCGTCTGACGGGCTCAGTATCCCCACCACTTCTGGCGCAACCTGGATATTGCTACACCCTCAGGGACTCACGTCTGGTGAGTTCGGGAGTAGGCGATTCCGGGGACTTCCTGATCTGGGTCCGTGTTTTCCCTTGTTCCACTGACTTTTGGGCGGACCCTCTCCTCTTTCCCTTTCCTATCTGCCTTTCATGGCTCTCCTTCCTTCCAAGTCCCTCAATCCTCATTCTTCGAGGACTGAGGGCATTTCTTTTCTTCCTGTCTTTTATTCGCTTTATCCTTTATTTGTTTACCAGTTATTCTTATAGTATGTAAGCCTGTAGTTAGTGAAAGTTGAGATGAAAATGAAAACTAAAACTAATACTATCACCCACACCATTAAGGGACGATAACCTAGATGTTAGGCCCCTTAAAACAACAATTATTATCATAATCATCTTGTCCTCTACCCTTCCTTCCACAACTAACTTTCCTACTCCTGGGTGTCTTAGTTTGTGTCCTACAAACCTATCCTTTCTCTTAATTAGCAGTCGCCAGAAACATCATCTCTCTCCCACTCGTCTTAATACCTCTTCATTTGTAACCCTATCTACGGATCTGATCTTCATCATTCTCTTGTAACACCCCACGTTTCAAACGTTTCGATTCTCCTCTCTTCTGCTGCACCAACAGTCCTGCTTTCATTTTCATATAGCGTCAAGCTCCAGACAAAGGCATTCAAAAATGACTTCTAATACCTAAATCTATATTAGGATTTTAGGATAACAAAAAGGAATAGAAATAATGAACTTTGCATCAATTTAGTGAACTACGTACGACACAGGATGTGGTCGAACTGTTGGTGTTCATGACCTGTCAGTCAAATCGGAAGTAGATATTTGGATTTTTATTTGACCCTGTATGGGTCAACACTAGCGCTTGTAGTGATAGTTCTAGTGAACTATGTGCGACAAGGGATGTGGTCTAACTGTTGGTGTTCATGACTTTCTTCTATGAAACCAAATGAGTATCGCATGTCTTCGTCTTCTGATGGCGAGGTTTGCGTTTCTTTGAAGTAATTTCATTTGTAGTTGCTGATCGTGTAACATATTCAAATTGAGTAGGTATCTTTGTATCTGGAATTTTAATTTATTAAGCATGGAGTAAAGAAACTCTATAGGAGATATTAGAAAGAATGTGCAACAGACTTAACGTATAGGAGACATTCAAGATGGCTGCTGTTACAGAGGGACTTGAAATAGTGGGGCAATAAAGATCTAAACAGATTCGTGTATGACAGGCAAGATGGCTACTGTTTTGGAGCTTTGAGAGTGGAAATAACTTGAACTAATGGGACAAGAGTGTCAACTCTAGTGATTCCAGAGATGGTAGACAAAAAGGAAAAGAGTTGTTATTGGTTATGTAAAAGATGTTATATGAGACATAATGGTGAAGGAAGATATAATTTGAGATATTCTGTCTTCTTTTCGACGTCGCATTGGTTGTATATTACTACAGCTTATTATATATCTCCTCCAAAGAAGTACAACTTGAATAAATGTGAAATCGATTGGTGCTATAAATTGGAAATTATATCTCATTGTGACAGTGTTACTGTTACTACTTATATAACATCCCTTTATTCTACCAAATATATAGTAAGTAATATTCCAATGGACTATAGTTATGTTGCAGTATATATTAGCTTGCCTTGTTCACTGAAGTGTCCTGGTTGGTGTTCGAAATACACCATCCCTTGAGATGGAAGAGTTCTTGTGCTCTCTATCAAAATAATATTTGTTTTATCGTTCATAGTATTTCATTTATGAACTGGCGCCCTCCCGAATAAATTATTATTCCTAAATATATAACATTTGTATACCAACTGTGGGGATTGTTGTTGTTGTTGGTTTACCCATCTTAATAAGATTACATCGTTCATTGATTACAATGTTTTCAACGTGTTGCCGACTCTTTCGAGGTTCGTCGCTGAATCTTACTACTTTATTCATTTTAATATTAACATTCCATTTTCGAATATTTTGTGTAATAACCAAACGCCCCTTACGTGTTGGCGGCGTGGTGACACGTACTAATCTGACAAGTCATGGACACCAAGCGTTATACCACATCCTTTGTGGCCTGAATCGATCACTACGAGTGCTAGTGTCGATTCAGTCAGGGTCAAATCAAAATCGAAATATTTACTTCCGATTTGAGAAACACAAAGATCTGCTTCTTACAAATTGAAGATAAACAAAGAATAGATTAATACAATCAAACTTTAACACCTTTTAAATATTTAAAACAAGTTCCATTAAAAAAAAACAAGCGTTTTAATCATGTCTTTTCAAAATATCTTTTAAGTCAGAAGTAATTTTCATATTTGAAATACAGGTTGGTGCACGAATAGTTGACACATTTGAAAAGAAAATATAAGATGTATCTTATGTTCTAAGTTGTTCAAATTTCGCGCACACCTACCCCGTTTCATGGAAATCACTCTGACACTTGTGCTTTGTCGTCGATTGCTTACATTCCAGTGAGCTTTCTGTCATGGTCGAGCACGGCCGACTCTCCGTTCAGCAGCGCGACAAAACAGTTATATTTTTTGTGAATCAAAAAAGTGTTACGGCGACTCAAAGGAAATTTCGAGCTGTATTTCAGACTAGGTGGGCACCAGCAAGGAACCCATCCTTAGCTTGTACAGAAACTTTGAAGAACAAGGCAGTGAGAAGGAAGAAAAGCGACCACGTGCACGATCAGTTGGCTCTCCTGAAAACGTCGCTGCACTGAGGGTTGCCATGCAGCGAAGCTCATGCAAGTGAACACGGCAACGGCGGGCTTCAAAATAAAGCGAAATATGGCACCGTTCAGTTCAAAGAATGTTACAGGGTGACCTTAATTTTCACCCGTACAAAACGACTGTACCACACAAGCTAACAGATGTTCTAAAGCAGAAAAGATTGCAGTACGCCTTATGGGCGCAAGATAAAGATGCGTTCTCGTTTCGAAGAACACCTGACTTAACTTGACTTATTTCCTGTTGCACTTAGATGGTGCATAGGGCAGCAATAAATGCTCTCCATCTGGTTCTATCTAAGGCCAACCGCTTCACTTCTATCCAGGTTTTCCCCGCTTCCTAGGCTTGCCTTTCTATAGTTCTCCTCCAAGTCTTTCTGGGCCGACCACGTCTCCTTGCCAGAAGTCTTCCATCCTGGCTTCTCATTGGCCTGTTCCTATAGTTTAGAAATTTCTCTCCTAATTCTAACATTCAAAACCCAATCCTCGATGTCCTCTTCAAGCCAAAGGTTGTCATCGTAAGATCCGTCCGGCTGTCCTTATTTGCTGTTTCTGTAATCAGAGAGTTTTAGGAAGTGCAGGTGAATAGCCCACTGCTCCCTAGTCCAGTGGAGGGGCTGCCACCAAGAGCCTCTAGACTGACTGTTTTCTGTTAGGATTGTCTCCCTTAACTTTTAAAGATCCCTCTTTGCCAAAAGGCAGGGGTGCTCTCTCTCTCTACTAACCCCAGAAGAGAGGAAGGGTTGCATTCTCCGCCATCAGCGCCGTTCCAAAAGTCTCATCCTCTGCCGTTCAAGACTTCACCAGAGCCCCGTTAGCCGTCACTTTTCGGGGTTCCTATAGGGCCTTCCCAGCTAGCGTAGCGGTCCCGAGGGCCCAAGGTCCCCAATGTACTTCACCCCTATAGGCAATCGCCGACTTGGTGTCGTTGTCCATCTCCCACGACGTGGACGTTGGGTTGGCCTTCTGGGAGATACATTGAACATGTGACATAGTGAAATGGCTTTCAGGGTCCAAGCTACCTGTGTCTAAAATCTAACTAGTGTTCTGTGAAAAATATAGTACATTATGCAACGAACCTTTAATGGCAATAATTAAGACACGAATACGTTTATTAATTTCCATACGAGTGTCTTAATTACCATTATAGGCGAGCTGCATATGACTGTTTATGTTCGACGATAATTATAACTTTATTATATCTTCTAACATAAATATTCATTAATATCTGTCGATATATTGTCGGTTGACTTCTTCTTCTTCCTCTTGGGAATTGTGTAGGCTCAGCATTTGATCTATACCCAATAACGGATCCCAAAGCTTTGAAACATTGTTTGTCCTGAAGTAGCACCAACAGATAGCGCACATATACTATGTTAGATCATTTTGTTATTTTGGTCAAATAAACAAGATAGGCCGTTACAAACGCTTTAACATTAAAATGTATTGTATTATCAACTAGTTATTCTTCAAATTCGATGCTTATAGAATGCCAACGGAAGGCAAATCAATTTAGTCCCAAATAGAACAGTAACGGTATCTGGCGGAAAAGTTTCGCATAAGAAATCCATTTACTGAACAGGGAGCTGGATTACAATTTCCGTGGAACTAATGGCATAAGCTTGCTTCCTCCATGACGTTATGGTGTGAGTATGTCAAAAACTGTATTAACTAAAATTGTCGAAGAAATCTTACGAATGTGTAGAAATTGGAGTTGCGCATATTAAGGTACGGTGCTATTTCTTTTGTAATATTGCCCAGTTTGTTTATGCATTGAAAGTACAATGGTTGATCCAATATAGGCTACATTGTCAACTTTCAAATCATGTAATTCATGTCCGACATGTTGGATTTTCAGTGCATGTCAGACGGTATCCTTACCTAATTGGCCAATGAATGAAAATAATGAGCTCTGATTGGTTGAAAAGTAATACCTTTATGACACCCTTTATGATACTGTTTTCTAACATAAAATATTTACATATTGACATCGTCGAACATAATAGTACATTATGCAACGATCCTATAACGGCAATAATTACCATTATAGGCGAGTTGCATACGACTGTTTATGTTCGACGATAATTATAACTTTATTATATGTATTAAGATAAATATTCATAAATATCTGTGGGATTCAGTAACTTCAGTTAGTGAACAGAGCGCACTGGATGGTTTGCTGACTGAACAGAGCGAATGCGTGGGTCGAAGAATTTTGAAAGCAGAGACCATTTACTTTGCTTGGCAATGCTATTATTTACAGCCTGCATGATGTCTAGTGCCGATCAGAACTAGCATTCACTAATATTGCAACCGAAGTCGTTTGAAAGCAATGCACTGTGTAAAAATTGGAGTTGGGGATTTTAAGGTACAGTGCTATTTCTTGTCTCATATTCGCTAGTTTATTTACGTGAACATATGGGACGGTGCACTTTCTATGTCGGTAATTTATGTAGAAGGATGCTGTGCTGCTAACTTCTGGACGTAGATTCATAAAATTCTTGCATATGTCATAGTATTTTCTTGTTACCGTAAAGGTTCGTGCTGATTTTGTCTTTGTGTTTGGGATTGTAACTACAATGGTTGATCCGATATCCAATTTGAACTTTCAAATCATGTAATTCATGTCCGATATGTTGGATTTTGAGCACATGCGTGAAAATATCCTTACCTAATTGGTCAATGAATGAGCTCCGATTGGCTGGAGAAACTGTTTCATAATGAAGAATAGTACTATAATGACTCTCATTATGATACAGTTTTCTGACATATAATATTTGCATTTGGACATCGTCGAACATAAAGAATTTTTCTTATATTAAAACCAACCGTGGTCAGACCTAAAACTCTGTATGAGTCTGAAACACTTAAATTAACAAGATTTGGTGTTAGACAAATTAGAGAAGACTGAAAGATGAATTCTGAGAAAAATGCTGGGAGCTAAAGGAAATAATAAAGCAGAATTTAGGTAACAACCAAATAGAGAGTTATATTTGAAATGTGAAAAACTATCTGATGTAATGAAAAAAGAGAAGATTACAGTTTTTTGGACACATTTATAGAATGGAGAATAGTAGACTAACTAAACAGATCTTCAACGTACTGAAAATCCACAGCCTGCTTCCAGTCCCCCACCGGGTCAGGAATGGAATGAATGAAGCCCCCATCTAGCGGCGAGGATATGAACTGTGCCGGCTCCCGAGGCCTGACGCACTCCTCTGGGGCAATGATTAAATGAATGACAGATGAAATGAAATGATATTGGAGAATGTTGCTGGAATGAAATTTTGACAGGGAAAACCGGAGTACCCGGAGAAAAACCTGTCTGCCTCCGTTTAGTCGAGCACAGATCTCACATGGAGTGACCGGGATATGAACCACGGACCCAGCGGTGAGAGGCCAGCGTGCTGCCGCCTAAGACACGGAGGCTTCATCTTCAACTTACTGAATAGTTACAAATCCAAACCCACATGGTTCATTGAAATTGAAGAAGATTTGACAAACGCCAGAATTCATACAGACACAATAGCTAACAGATCACTCTTCAGAGAAGCTATTCAAATTGAAAAATTTCAAGAAAGAAAGGAAGAAAGAAAGAAAGAAAGAAAGAAAGAAAGAAACAACACGCAGAAAGTGGACTCAAGAGGAGAAAGATCGACACTCTAGAAGGATGAAGGAATTTTCAAAACAAATGAAATTGAATACAATGGACAATAACCAAAGTTGATTCATCGTACCCTCCAAATGGGTTATTCGAAAGAAGAAGAAGAAGAAGAAGAAGAAGAAGACGAAGAAGAAGAAGAAGAAGAAGAAGAAGAAGAAGAAGAAGAAAAACCGACAGAATATTGCAAGAATCCTCTTCCTTCCACTGAATTTTAAACTGTTTCAGTATGCAGAGGGTTGTTGATTATATTTAGCTTTGCTCTTTGTCCTTTCTTCTCTTTGTCTCTTTGAAACCATAGCCTGAAAATGTGCGATATGTATTCCCTCGGAGTCATTCCAGAGTCCATTACATATTCATTAGAAGAAGAAGCCACAGACAGCTTAGTGTTCTCCCAGGGGTTCGGATCATGGGTCAAGTTATTCTAATGCTAAGCTCGAGGTTGCATTAAGAAAAATGGTGGAAGTATTCAGTTATAACGAGGCGACTTCTAGGCTTCAGCAGAATATCAGCATAGACTAATATAATCTCCGTCATCATCTACATCAACGAGTGTTGTTGATCTATAACCCCACAATCGCCTGTGTTCCTTAAATACCTAAATACAAACAAATGACAGTAAAAAAAGTCGAGATACTCACAAAAACCCAAGGCAGCGCTATATTGAGGCATAATAAAGAAGAAGAGGACCGATGTAGTTTGCCATTGCTTTCCTCACTGAGTCAGTACAGCAGTTACCGGGTGAGTTAGCCGTGGTCGTTACGGCATGACTGCTGGCAGTCGCTCACATCCGGGAGGCGACGAGTTTCGAATCCCCCTGCCGGCAACCTTGAAGATGGTTTTCTGTGGTTTCCCATCTTCCTTCCAGGCAAATGCCGGGGTTGGTCCCGAACTATAGGCCACAGCTGCTACCTTCCAACTTCCCTCCCCAACGGTACTTGTAGCTCACCCATTGGGTGTCCGTCTTGAAGCAGCTACAAAACTGGCGAGCCGAACATGTCCTCGGACACTCCCGGCACTAAAAGCCATACGCTAAAAAAATAAAAATAAAAAATACAGCAGTACTAACCCTATGAGTTGTTCCTTTTGCAGCATCCACAGGCACTGACTGTGCCCTGAATGCCATTATTAAGCACCACCCATACCTCGATAGCTTCCAAATAACCATAGCCATGAGTGAGACTGAGACATCTCTAGCCTGTGCCAACTGACAAATTCAAATGCACTACATTCATGAAGAGATGGCAAAGAGGGCACTATGCTGAAACTGAGCACACATAATGTTCCCCACCCCCATCCCCTGGCACTACAGCCCTTGAAGAGCCTCGGCCTACCAGGCGACTGCTGACCGCTGCCCAGCCATTTGACCTGCAGATATTGGGGTGACGCGTGGTCAGTGCATTGGGTCCCTCGGCCGTTTATCTTGGTTTTCGTGACCGGGGTGCTGTCTCACTGTCAGGCAGCTACTCAATTGTCCTCACGAGGCTGAGTGCACCTCGTTACAGCCCTCACGTCAGTTTTTAAAATCCCTGACAGAGCCGGGAATCGAACCCGGGGTTTCCGGGTGAGCGGCAACACCACAGGGCCGGCTATACAGTACATAATGTTCATGTTGCACGAAACGAAAACCTGTGATCGTATTTTCACCCAAATTCACATGGCCAATTCCTACAGAGGTTGTTGTTGCTTATTTTAGGGGATGCGACATTGTGATCATTACTATAGTCCTGTGTATTTTGGGTGTGTGCGTGTGCAATTTGTGTGATAACCTGTGTTATTGTGATGGCTGTGTGTATTTGTAGATTGAGGATGGGATTTGCAAGGAGGCAGCTGTGGCCTTAAGGTAGGAACAAACCCAGAATTTTCCTGGAGTAGTAGTGGGGAAACGACGGAAAACTACTACCAGGATGGCTGAGTTTGTGATCAAACCATCCTCTTTTCAGTCTTGCCCCATGAGGCTGAGTGTACTCCGTTTTAGCCCTCACACCAGAATTAACATTTCTTGGCACAGCCGGGAATCAAACCCAGACCTCCGGGGCTACACCAAGAATGTGGTATCCTGTAGAGAAATGAGATGGGTTATTCCCTAACACGGGATTAATCTCATACTATTAGCCTACTTTTGTTTTTTGCAAAAAATGAAAGTAGAGTTATGAGATCTACACAGGGCCAAAAATTGTGTGTCTGAGTGTGTGTGAGAGTGTGTGTACTCTGAAAGTCTGTCCCCCCCCCCCTCCCTATCAATTCGAACACGGTGAAACCGAATTGAACGAAATCTAGTACAAAGGTAGAACTAGCAAAGGGCACCTCAGTGTCATGTTTTATATCGCCGCCATCTTGACGGAAACGTAATGGCGGCCACCCAAATGCTAAAAGCTTAAATCAAATTACGACCAACCTAATCATTTAATCTCTACCACATTTTGCGACATTATACCTTCATGTATCAAGAATCTCTCGACCAAACTACAAGGTCATCAGCCCAATACTTTGCGGATGGTGGCCATGTATGTGTGCAAATCGATTCCCCATATCAATTCAAACACGGTGAAACCGAATTGAACGAAATTTGGTACAGAAGTAGCACTAGCTAAGAGAACCTCAGTGTCATGTCTTATATCGCTCCCATCTTGACGGAAAAGTAATGGCGGCCACCCAAATGCTAAAAGCTTAAATCATATTACGACCAACCTAATCATTTGATCTCTATCAACAACATACCTTTTTGTGGGAAGCATCTTCTGACTGAACTACAAGGTCTTCAGCCCAATAGTTTGCAGATAGCGGCCATGTATGTGTGAAAATCGATTCCCCATATCAATTCAAACACGGTGAAACCGAATTGAATGATATTTTTTTTACAGAGGCATCACTAGCAAAGGGCTCCTCATATTCAAATTCATGTTTAATATCCGTATAGAATGTTGTATTTCATCAAGCTACTATAACCGACATTCAATTATACTCCTTGAAAAGGACAAAGAGTTATAACAATACCCATGCAGTTAGGAGAAAGTAGGCTATACTGTATGTTCTTGACTGAACATCCTTTTTTCATGATTAGGGAATAACCCATCTCATTTGGGTACAATCGTGTTGACCGACTGAAAAGCATTACACTTTTGTTTACTAAGGCAACAATGAAAAATGGCTTCAATCGTGTCATTATAGTTGTTGTTCATTCATTTGAGGGACTTGGATATCGTGACCATTTACCCTCGTATTTCGTGTGTGCGTAGAATGTGCCTGATAACCTGTATTATTGAGGTGTCTGTCGTACTGCGTGTATTTGCAATGCAGGTGAGGAATGTTAGTATTACCAAGTTGATTTCACATTATTCTAGATCGGTCAATATAGAATGGCATTGATCTTAAATTTTAAGAAAAGAAGGCTCTTTAGTTCTTCACAGAACTACTTGTTGCAAAATGAGATAAGTAGACTAAAAATCCCTCACTAAATTTCTTAGACGCCTTTATAATCAATGACCGAAACCTGGTTAGTCAGTCTAAGCCAAAATGCCAACAAACGTAGCACAGAGATAATAGCATTTCTTTTGCGGAATTTTCGTACACAGAGCAAACAACGCCAGTAGTTGATAAGTACAAGAAATCGAACATCCAATCTGGCCAAGTCATCATCATCTTGCACAGTTTCCAGCCACTTGCCGGGTCTGTTTGGAACACAAGCCTCTCCAACGGGTTCTGTCTTCCCACCATCTCTCAGCCTCCACCCTTATCCAGTCTTCTCGTCTCTTCTTCACGCTTTCTTCCACCCCCTTCAGCCTCCTATCTCTTGGTCTTCCTCTCGGTCTCTTTCCTTCCCACTTCGTCTCGTATATCCTCCTGGATATCACCTTCTCCTCCAGTCGTTTTACATGTCCATACCATCTAAGTCTTGATTTATCTATACCATCTTGTAATGGTACCGCCTTCATTAATTCTGTAATTGTTCCTCCTTCTGGCCAAGTACTGTATATTAATAAGGTTCCTTCGGATGTAGAGTGTGGTAGCTATGTAGAGATGAAACGATTAGCTCAGGACAGAGAGGCATGGAGAGTAACATCAAACTAGCCTAAAGACGAAGATTCATGCACTCACACATACACATGATTTTGACATCACCGTTTCCATTTTTGGTTCACCTTGTCCATATATTAAACATGACCCACGACGTTAATATATTCTTTGCGGGTGTTAATGAGAGGCCACTTGCGTGACAATGTGTACCAATTATAAGGAACAACCAATTGTAAAGCCTCGAGAGACATTCCGTGTCGTACTTCATTAGGATTGTGACATGCAAAACAAATGAAGCGAGATAGAGTGACGCCATATGTTACTCTGATGTCTTGTCAAGATACACCAATTGTTATCTCTCAAATCACCTTTATACGTACCAATCAACTCTGCTTTTGATAGAAAAAGTGCCAGATTTCGAATTTGGCTTTTTTATTTTGTAATAATTGTGGCGAAGGTTTCGCCTAATCACTACCTTTTATTTTAATAAATGATCACATATTTAGAGGCGTAATTGTCAGCCGATATAGATCAAAATGTCAAGGAAAACAGGTGGTTGAAGAGCTTAAAACTAAGAAACATTCTCAATAAACCTTTTATGGTGCACCGTAAGGAAAGGTGGAAGATGTTTACCCTAAAGATACAATACAATAATAAGTGAATAATAATAATAATAATAATAATAATAATAATAATAATAATAATAATAATAATATCGTATGGCCCCGGGTGCCGGGTGCAAGCTTTTTATAATTTGACTCCCAGAGTGTAGCTTGCATATCGAATTTCGTTGTTCATTGAATCACTATGAAAGTCAAGGAGGTTAGATATCTAACACTTGAACACTATAGCGCTTTCTAGTAGAGAAATGTGGAACTTTGTGTTGGCGGAAACTCTCGAGATTAATTTGCCATTATGAACACGGCCTACTGAATTCAAATGGGTTATTTGACATTCCAACATCCTATGACATGCACGTGGTATTTTTGCCGCCTTTCAAAAATCACTTACCACGGCCAGGAGCGAACCTGCAATCTTGGGGTTAGTAGACCGACACGCTATCCACTCACTCACCGTGGTAAGCTAATACAGTAAGTGAATGAATAGAAAGAAAGAAAGAAAGAAAGAAATATGATGATGATGATGATGATGATGATGATAATTGTTGTTTTAAGGGGCCTAACATCGAGGTTATTGGCCCCTAAGAAAGAAAGAAAGAAAGAAAGAAAGAAAGAAAGAAAGAATGAAATAGTTGAAATTTGAAATTTACACACAATATGATTAAACTCTAAAATGTCACTTTATCTTGTAAATCACTGTATTGGGAAATAGTTATGTGATCCAATTCTTCTGAAAATATGCGGTGACAATAATGCATTTGGAGATAAACACACGCTATATTGTGGTTTGTAGACGTAAAAGAAATGGTAATGGTTCAGTTCTGTAGTAGGCACGCTCAGAATGATTAACATTGAGAAAGCTACGGGTATTAATAATGAAATAATAAACCCTCTTTGGCTTTTCCCAATTAATTGGGTTCGCCGGAGCCAACCAGGCTCATTTTGATTTTGGCCGGGGATTTAAGGCCGAACGCCCTTCCTGGCGCCGCGTGATTTTCCAGGTGAAAGTTCCACCCCACTGTCACCGCGATTTGAATCCCGGCCACCAGGGTGAAAGACGAGCAACTAAGCTACTGCGCCATCACGCTCCCCATTTATTTACTCGAATCAGAGGCAAATAAATAATATTGTACATACAAAATCAAAGGAGAAACATGGAATTATATATATACTAGCAGAAGTACCCGCTCTTCGAACGGTCTTCGGTATTAATAATGAGACGTTATCAATTGAGATACTGCTCCAATGGTTAGGGGCTTGTCATTCCTTCATAAGTTTATCAGAACTAAGTTAGTTTTCTGGGTATATCGCAGACACTGTTAATTTAAGGGCCGTAAAATGTGGATTTCGGAGACCCTTTATAGACTCCCTAGTTTTGTATCACACATTGAGAAGCGCAACATATGCTTTTGTCGTCCTTCAAGGATAATTTTTATTTTCGCCTATTTTAGCATGTATTTTGAAAAGTTGTTCCTTATACCCCCCCTTCTATGAGAAGTACGTTGAAGAGTTTTCTAAATGATTGGTGTATTGACTCATGGTTACAATACCTAATTTTACAATGCTCAAAGCACCCGAACATGAATTAAAGGCGTACATAAACATAAATATATATCAACCACACAGTATCAAACAAAATCATCTTTACGATGAACCGGTTTGTCGACAAAAATATGATTACTTAAAATGTGCTCTCAAACTAAATTCACCTAACGTGTACTTCCTGACGTGAAAATTATATTGGAAACCTCGTTGACGAAACGCAATATATGTCAAATTAAAACTGGCCCTCACCGTTGTGGAAAGTCCCCATCCCCAGGAAGACCCCTTTAATAAATTATACAGGCTCGTGGTGCATTAAATTCGGGATTTTAACCTCCAATGGCCCAAATTCCCCAAAGCTGCAAAAAAAAAAAACTATTCCAATTCAGGAATTTTTGAAAATAATGTTGCAGTTTGGAGATATAATAGACCTTCTTTACAACATATCACATATCGCACGTGTAAGTCACGTGTAAAAATTCTGGGGTACCCTTTGACCCCCTTAATCGCTTTGTTGAATTTTACAGTCTATGTTTGATTTGACGATAACCTTATAGCCATTTGCAAACTTTAACAGAAATTTAATAAATTGAGTGGCATTGCTTCTTACAGAAATAGATGAAAAGTTGGATGTCACCCCTTGTGACACTGTTGTCATGGTTACCGGCTCGCATTACTTCATTAGTTTCTTCTTGTTCTTCTTCTTCTTTCGGATGGGCCAGCTAAAGACCACGACGTTCAACTTTTCAGATTGGCGAGGGACTTGACGTTTGCCCAATATTCGCGCATTCTCCTCTCTTTTGTCCAGATGATGCCGGTTTTCTTACAGGGTGGTCTGTCCTGAAAACTCTTCTGTTTAAGTGCCTTTCTGAGATGTGATCGGCTTCTAATATCACTTTTCATTATCTTCAGTTCTTCGATATCCTTGTTAACTACTGTTAGCGACGGTGTCACACTCTTTCTCTTCCCCCAGTAGTTGAGAAGCCGGTTGGTTGGTCTTGTTGGGTTCATCCATGAGACATGTCCATAGAAAGCCAGACGTCTCTTCCTGGCCACATCTGTGATTTTCTCAGTATATCTATATAGCTCCTGATTTGGTCTTCTTCTGTACTCGTCATCTATTTATTAGTTTATAAAATAAAAGAGTGCCATATCCCCCCCAGGGACGTAGGTGACCTGAATAAGAGCCCTTGACTAAGTCAAGGGATTACTAACCAGGCATCCCGAGCCGGAGTTTGCGTGTGGTAGGCTGGCCAGTTCCTTTCCACTCTACCTCCTACCATAGCGTCCGGCAAGTTCCCATTTTGCATCACGAGGCTGGGAGACCCCGTACCAGACCATACCTAGACTTTTAAATTCTTGGCAGAGCTGGGGATCGAACCCAGTACCTCGGGGGGTTACAGTCAACAATGCTAGCCACTGCGCCACGAGGTGGTCTTTATTAGTTTATTAAATGAAATTAGTTTTCTGGGAATATCTCAGAAACGTGGTTTTAGAGCATTAAAACTTAGTAGCCTCCAAGCCACTGAGGGGCTAAAATGAGTTTTGCTCGTCCTTGTACGCCATAATACAATAATAATAATTATTATAATTTAATAATATAGGGATAGGGATATAATAGTTCTTTAGTACCCCTTGACCCCCTTAAGCGCATTATATACGTATTGATGAATTTTACAACTTAAGTTGGTTTCGTGATAACCGTATAGCCGTTTGCGAACAATCACAGTAATGTAACAAGTAGTTCCGTGAAGAACTATACAGCCTATTTTCATATATCCTACTTATGTTAATTGCCACTATCAACATACACAATTTCTGTTTGATTGCTGTAATAGATTCGTAGATATTAAGAACCGACTAAATATTTCGGATGGTCGCCATGTTGGATATTATATATGTAGGTCCTAGAGTTATGTACTGTTACATGCAGATTATTGTGAATGTGTAGTATTCAAACTTCAATTGCATAATTAGGACACAAGAAAAAACAAGGAGATTTTAAAATTTTTCACAGCTGCCATCTTGAGGTTATGGAAACCATTGAAATAAATTAGATGCCAGTGGATTAACATTCGTATAAGGATTTACTGTACCAAGTTTCACTGCACTCGGATGGTTAAATTGCGAGAAACGTCCATGTGAATATATATAATTCGCGTCACCGCCATGTTGGATTTGTGATCACCAGGTTATTTAAAGTTCTATAGGTGAACTTAAGTTCATAGCCCCTATGAACATTAAAAAATGCAGTTTGATTGCTAAAATAGATTCGTAGATATTCAGTATCGTCTAAATATTTCGGATGGTCGCCATGTTGGATTGTTAAATGTATAGGCCATAGAGTCATGTACCATTAAAGGAAAATTATTGCGTAGGTTCATTATTCAAACTTTCACTTCGATCGCATGACTACATTACAAGAAATAAAAACTTAATTTTAAAATTCGCACTGCCGCCATCTTGAGGTTATGTAAACAATTGAAATAAATTAGATACCAGTGGATTACAATGTGTATAAATATTTCCTGTACCAGGTTTCAGTGCGCTTGGAACATTAAATCGCGAGAAAGGTCTATTTAAAATTTTCAAATTCGCTTGGCCGCCATGTTCGTTTTGTAGTTAACCGGTTTTTGAAAGTCTTATAGATGGACTTCCAGTAGTGCCCTTTATCTCCGTACAAAATTTTAGGGAGATACCGCTAATAGTTTCAGAGATATAGAATGCCGGTGAAATATTTCGCACATCCGCCATCTTGTGATTATGTAAACAATTGAACGAAGTTAGATGTCGGTGCATTACAATGTATATAAACATATACTGTACCAAGTTTCATTGCGTTTGGTTGGTCAAATCACGAGAAACGTCTATTTAAATTTCGCAAATTCGCTTGGCCTCCATGTTGGTTTTGTAGTTACCAGGTTTTCAAAAGTCACATAAGTGAACTTATAGTAGTTCCTTCTATCACCATAGAAAATGTCAGGGTAATATCGGTAATAGTTTCGGAGATATTGAATGCTGGTGAAATATTTCGCACAGCCGCCATGTTGGATTGGTGAGTCGTAACAAAATTTGAAGGGCACGGTCGAGGTCACCGGGAATAGTGCTATGAATTTTCCGAGTTTCATTGAAATCGCTCCTGCCGTTTAGATTTTATTAGGGGGGGACACACACACGAATCACACACACACACACACACACACACGCACACACACACGGACAAAAGGTGATCTCATAAGCCTATTTTTTCAAAATTGAAAATAGGCTAATAAATGGAATGTCATTGCGTCTTACTGAAATGGATGGACTTCTGACCCGTGTTGCCATGGTTACCGGCCTGCATTCTTTTAATAGCTTATTAAATGAAATTGGTTTTCTGGGTATATCTAAAAAACTGTTGGTTTTAGGACCTTAGAATGTGGTTTTCGGGGCCGTAGGGCTCCCGAATTTTTTTCTCACATTGAGACGCTGAAAATGAACTTTGTCACGTTTTTCTACGCCCATTTCAGCATGCATTTTAAGGGGCTAGGCCCTCTTTTATAAGAGGTATGTAGAAGAGTTACATCAATGATTACTTCCGTGCCTCTGATGTACATCTGTACCAAATTTTACGTTGATCCACTCAGCCGTTCTCGAGTGATGCGCGTGCAAAGTTGTACACAGACAAACAAACAGACAGACAGACAAAAATTTTGTTTTTGCGCGCAACCGTCATAAACCATTCTGAAACGCGTTAATAACTCAAAATTCCGTGGAAATTCAGAAAAAACAGACAATCTTTCATTTTTATATATATAGAGATAGAGAAAATCAAACTGTCTTTGCCCAGAAACGAGCAACTGCTATAGCATTTTCTTGTGCCTTAAATAAATCCAACTTTCACTACAAGAATCAGGGCAGCATAAGCACTGACACAGATGCTTTGTTGTCTGTACCTCTCCACATTCACAAAGTGTTGATTCTTGTAGGTATCCCCATTTCATTAGGTTATACTTAGTTTTGCCAACACCTGCACGTAATCTGTTTAATGATTTCCAAGTGGTCCAGTCCAAGTTGTGCCCGGCTGGTAAGCATTCTGCTGGAGTTACCCCTGTTGGAAGATGATTGTTGATAATTGAGTTGTTGTTGCAACCCTTTAGAGACATATGCACCTTAGTCACCAGTCCGGTGCTCCTTCGTATACGACTAAGGCTTTTATCTGATAACCTGAGTTATTGTCATTGTTAGTTTTCTGTCGGTCCACACGAAGACAATAATCATCCGATCTCTACCAAATTTTGCAACATTATACCTTTATGTGGTAAGCATCTTTTGACCTGACTACAAGGTCATCAGCCCAATACTTTGCGGATGGCGGCCATGTATGTGTGCAAATCGATTCCCCCTATCAAGTCCAACACGGCGAAATCGAATTGAACGAAATTTGGTACAGAGGTAGTACTAGCAAGGGGCACGACAGTGGCTTGTCTTATATCGCCACCATCTTGACGGAAACGTAATGGCGGCCACCCAAATGTTCAAAGCTTAAATCAAATTACGACTAACCTAATCATTCGATCTCTACCACACTTTGCAACATCATACATTTATGTGGGGAACATCTTTTGACCAAATTACAAGGTCATTAGTCCAAAAGTTTGCGGATGGCGGCCATGTTTGTTTGCAAATCGATTCCCCCTATTAATTCAAACACGGTGAAACCGAATTCAATAAAATTTGGTACAGATGTAACACTAGCAAAGGGCACTTCATTGTCATGTTTTATATCGCCGCCATCTTGACGGAAACGTAATATTAATAGCTTAAATCAAATTAAGACCAACCTTATCATCTGATCTCTACCAAATTGTTCAATAACATACCTTTATGTGAAAAGCGTTCTTTGACAAAGCTACAATGTCGTCAGTCCAATAGTTTACATATGGCGGCCATATATGTATGCAAATCGATTCCCCTATCAATTCAAACACGGTAGAACCGGATTGAACGAAATTTGGTAAGTAGGTAGCACTAGCAAAGGGCACCTCAGGGTCATGTTTTATATTGCCGCCATCTTGACGAAAACGGAATGGCGGTGACCCAAATGTTAAAAGCTTAAATCTAATTACGACCAACCTAATTATTTGATCTCTACCAAATTTTGCAACAACATACCTTTTTGTGGGAAGCATCTTTTGACTGAACTACAAGGTCATTAGCCCAATAGTTTGCAGATAGCGGCCATGTATGTGTGAAAATCGATTCACCATATCAATTTAAACATGGTGAAACCGAAGAGAATGAAATTTTGTACAGAGGTAGCACTAGCAAAGGGCACCTAATATTCATTTTTAATATCCGTATAACACGTTGTATTTCAACAAGCTACTACAACCAACATTCAATCATACTCCTTGAAATGGACAAAGAGTTATAACAATACCCATGCATTTAGGAGAACGTAGGCTATATGTTCTTTACTGAACATCTTGTTCATTCAGACTGTGTTGACATTTTTGATGGAGTTATTTTATTTTTTACTGGTGAAAATGTAACAGAAATTAGCCTACTGTGTTTTGTATATCTGTAACGGAGGGAAACGTCAGGAAAGAGAAAACAGGTGGATTGCAGCGTTCAACTATTCTTTACGTTTATGTGTTTCTAGATTTTAATTTATTTTAATTCTTATAATTATAAATAAATAAAAAGTACCAGGTTGAAGGAACCTGGAGAATCCTCTCCAATGAAGGAGTCTATCGAGAGATTGGCCAAGCACGATGAAGAAGAAAAGAATCTCTTATTTCTTTCACATCCTACGATTACCAGAAAACAGGATTTTACGACAACTATTGATGCGAAATCTGGGAAAGAAGACTGGAGGGCATTGGATCAAAGAAATTCAAGACGATCTCAAAACAGTTGGACTCGAAATTGCAGATGCAGAGAACAAGAATAAAATTACCACCCTTCTTATTTTAATAATCGCAAATTTTCAGCAGAAATGATGCACAGACGGCCTGTAGAGATTTCAGACGAATTAAGAACACTGCGACCAGAACGAATGAAGAAGTACTGGGCAGATAAGAAGAATCAAACAATACAACCTTCAAAGGAAAAGTGTACATGGAAGACTCAAGTGGTCCAATATGGTCAATAAAGTTAATAACAATAATAATAATAATTATTATTATTATAAAAAATGTTACTTTTTGTTTTTTTTCTAATTTTGATGTTTATATATTTATTTTTAATTTTCAGTTTATGTTCTTATAGATTTAATTTTGATATTTTTAACGAAATAACGAATTTAGAATTGATTTTTACAATTATTTTCATATTTCCTTTATAGTTATGTTTATTATTATAATTTTATATATATTGTAAATTTATTTTTATTAATGTTATTTCTATATTTATATTTTATTTTACGCTTTAATTGTTAATGTTTTTAGATTAAAATTCTTCCAAATTTTATCCAATATATTGCGTCAAGTAGATACGTATTTGATTTTTTAGAAATACTAGCACTTCGGCATGAAAATTCCCCGAAATTTGTCTGAAAGATTCAGCTATCAGCATCTTTGAAAGCATAAATTCTCCGTATGACAGGTGGTTAATATCGAGATTACTATCCCATAAAGGGTTAATGCTCCTGTTAATTCTCTCCACTTCTGTGTTGTATGCGTGCCAGCTTCATAATTGAGATCGCCATAAGCAATTGGTCTGATAACGATCTGCGGCCAAGGAATTAAATAGCTTCAAAGGCACTTCTCATAATGCAATTACTAAGGGGAGAAAGAAAATATAAATTAATATTTAGCCCGAAGAGATCCTCTTGATGAGACTCTCTTAAGCTCCGTTATTTAATTCGCCGGTATTTTAATATAATTACTCACTCAGCATGGAAACTCCATTAGTCCCATCAGCAAGAGAGACGACTATCCTGCCTCGCCTCTGTCATCTCGTAACTTAATCTTTCTGTCTCAACGTTATAAATCTTCAGCTAATACTTCATATTTATCCCGACTGATGTGTTGGTATAGTGACCAATGTACACTGGTGGCCATTATTCTGGAAATGATTTGCATTAGCATGTGTCTCTCTGAGCAGGTAAGCAAAATGTATAATCCCGTTAGTAACATACTGACTCTCTGAGTGCGCTGCAAGCGATCGATGTGTGTTTCCCGAAGCATCCTTTGGTCCAGCGTGTGCACGACCTGCTCGTCAGTGCGTGTAACGCGGGAACCGGGGTGACCTTTGAGTGGCTTCCTAGCCACATGGGAATTGCTGGAAACGAGCTTGCTGATCAGGCGGCGAGAGAGGCAGTCGCACTGCCCTCGCTACCGTATAAGGTGCCTGCTAGTGATGTGCGCTCTCAGTTGCGGCATTCGATCCTGTCGCATTGGGAGGAAGCGTGGCGTGCCACGCCTCCACCCAACAAACTGAGAGGCATCAAGGAGACAACGAAGGTGTGGAAATCTTCCTTCCGATCTCTCCGGAAGGAAGCTGTGGTACTCTGTCGACTCCGGATCGGCCATGGGAGTGCGTGCACTCCCACTTACTAAAGAGAGAAGACCCTCCTGTGTGTACTTGCGGTGCCCTTCTAACTGTGGCACACATTCTCTTGGAGTGTGTGGATCTGGCCGATCTGCGAAGGACTCTTAAACTGCCTAGTACCCTCTCCCTTATTCTCCTTGATGACGGGCCGTCAGCAGACCTCGTCATCCGATTCATGAGGGAGAGTGGTTACTTTTTTAGGTTTTAATGTACGTTAAGACTTTTAATTCAGGTTAAGTCTGTTTTATGTTTTTTATTGTGTTCATCTATTTTAATGATCACTATGCCATATTTGTTTTATTGAGTTTTACCAATCAACTTTTATTCTTTTTTATTCAAATAAGGCATAATTGTTGGGGCTCAGTGTCTATTTTATATAAACCATTTTCGTTTCATCCATAGCAGTGAGCTGTTTTTTTTATCTTCATCCTTTCATTTCACGCCATTTCATTTCATCAGGGGCCGATAAACTCGATGTTAGGCCCCTTAAAACAACAATTATCATCATCATCATCGTTAGTAACAGAGAAGCTTGTCGTGATTGATGAAATGTCAATTTGACCTTGAGGATATTGTGTACTCTGGAGCATTTGAATTGTGCACACTATATATGATTTTATTAAACACAATGTGTACAGTCACGTTTTTCACCACTCTGTCATTTCAGCGATTAGAGATTGAGACCTGCTTACACATTCCACTAAGTGGTATTTGGGGCATGGATTATTCTTGCAGACGCAGTCCTCCTTGGGCTCATGAAATGTCTCATTGTGTCAGATCCTTCCATAGAACCCATGGACAGCGAATCGCGTATACAGATATCGAAGTTTGAAATTTGGTCCCTTCCAGATATCTGTCTTCATTGCTTCAGTCTCCATTATTTCTTGGGGTATGTCGTCGGCTCTTTTCCGTCTCTCCTCGATGATGGTTTTATACGTTTGAGTTTCCGATAGATCGAAGGAGTGCTTTATATCTTCTATATAGAGAAGGATTCCTGTGCTATTTTATAGACGTAGCTGTTCCTTGAGAATTATGAGATGGAGAGAGCTCTCTTAATAAATCTCGCTCTGACGCTCTCTAGCTTTCTGAGGTTATTCACGGACAAGTAGGGCCAAATTAATTGTATGCCGTATGTGGCGGTCGGCATAATTTTAATTTTGAATAGCTTTATCGCTGCTGACAGGGATAGGCTTTGGAGTTAGGGAATGTCGTTTGAGACTTTCGTTGCTGCCGTAGCTCGCTCCTGTACATGCAAGGAGAAAGCAGTTCCAGTAGTTTGTAGCACGACACCCAGGCATTTGAAGTTGGGTACGTATATTAAAGGTTCTTCTCCACACATGAGTTGGTCCATTTTAGATTATCAGGCGTCATTGTACTAAGCATTTTATTGTTTTGTGCTAAGGTCATTGCTTACAAGGGAAGAGTCAGGTAAGACAGGTCGAAACCTATCTTGAAAGTTTGTGGACGCAATCGTTGTACTATAAGAGGATAACGTGCGGAAAAGCAGCCGTCAGATTGAACTACAAGGCTCTGAAATCATGTGTCGAATCTCTCATATACATCAATAGGAGGTATCGAGTGCCGTACATGTTGACAGGGACAGCCCTGACTGCCCAGGCACTCAAGGCCGGTGGGAAGCAGTCGCACTCCTCCAGTCAGCATATACGGCCCGCCTAGCTACTACTCCGAGTGCCACAGGGATGTCCAGCTCCTCCGGCCGTTATGTCTGCGTATCAGGATGTCAGGTACGATTTCGGAGCCTTGCAGTCCAAATCTGGCAGTTGATTTTCCGCACGTTGTTCTCTTATAGTACTACGATTGCGTCCACAAAGTTTCAAGATAGGATGCGACCTGTCTTTCTTGATACTTTCCTTCTGAGATTCTTGTATCGTACAAAACGTAACTCATTTGGAACTGGATGGTAATCAAATGATTATATTTTGAGGTTAGAAAATCTAGAATATTTATCCTACTATGAAGTCTGTAAAGTTATGGAATACTCACAGAAACCTTCCCATATATTTAATTAATACTTTTTCAAGCCACTTGAAATTAATATTGTCTCGTTAAATTGTGCACCACGGCCGCGAGGTCATCTGCAGCAAGTCTGGAGATCTTAGGTTCGAATCCCGGCGCTGACAGCGGCTATCCTGAGTGTGCTAATCCCCTTATTTCCAGCCCCAGAGCACCTACCCATCTCTGTCCCTATTACAGTTACACACACTACTACGTTTACCATATGCACACAGGGTTGCCAGATTTCAAGAATGAATAAACGGAACACACGTCCCAAAACATTGTTTCTTTTTAATCAAGGTTGTTAAATGTTGTAATAAATAATACACATAAGAGTCGTCCAGTTGCAAAACTCGTTTAATCCACTTGTGAATAAGGATCATGTCGTAAAATTATGTACTTAATTATTTTATTTTATTCTACTTTATTTTATTTTATTTTGTTTTGCTTGATTTAATTTATTTTTGTTTGATTTTGATTTTGTTTTGTTTTATTTAATTTCGTTTTATTTTGTTTTAAATTGTTTTTTTTTGTTTTGTTTTATTTTTATTTTGTTTTGTTTATTTTGTTTTATTTTGTTTTGTTTTATTTTCATTTTCCAGAAAACAAACATAAAACCAAGAACCAAAAATACGAAGCAAAACGATAAATTCAAAACAAAAGCAAAAGCAGAAAACAAAAAACAAGAAACACAAAGCAAAAAGTAGAAAACAACAAACACAAAAGATACGCGAGGCAAAGTCCAGAGAAACGTTTCTCACGATAATGATTCTTATTCGCAAGTGGATTAAACGAGTTTTGCAACTGGACGACTCTTATGTATTAATTTTCAGTACATTATGCGACGAGCCTATAATGGCTATAATTAAGACACGAGTATTTTTATAAAACGAGCGTATGCGATTTTTATAATTTCCATACGAGTGTCTTAATTACCATTATAGGCGAGTTGCATACGACTGTTTATGTTCGACGATAATTATAACTTTATTATATGTTTTAACATAAATATTCATAAATATCTGTTCAGTCACTACAGTAGAATGTTGTGATCGGGTGCTGCGGTGGGTAGTATATTTCTCTTGTCCAAGCTCTCTGGACGCGTGCTTCAATACCATATGTTCAGATTGCGCACCAGTATTCAGTAAAACTGTCACTGAAGTCATGTCAAAACCACGCGCTGTGTAGAAATTGGTTTTGGGGATATTAAGGAACCGGTACAGTGCTATCTCTTGTCTCATATTCGCCGGTTTATTTACGCGAACATATGGACGGTGCGTATTCCATGTCGGTAATTTATTATAGTTCGATGTTGTGTTTATGTCCGACATGTTGGATTTTGAGTGCATGCGCGAAGGTACCTAATTGGTCAATGAACGAACTCTGATTGGCTGGAGAAACTGTATCATAATGAAAACGGTGTTATAATGACCATCATTATGATACAGTTTTCTAACACATAATAGTGAGGGTCGAACATAAATAAGCATTACTGTACATAATCAAATACACAAAATTAAAACTAGATATTGCTGGCATATCATATATAGGCCTATGACACCAGCAACTTACAAATGCTTTTCATTTGAACGACCCTTCAAGAACTTTCTGATAAAATTCACTACAATTTTCGTTATAATTGTAATATGTGAACAATTCTTGTTTTATCAAACTAATGGAGCTTCTGTTTCTATCGTCTCTCCATTTGATATTCATGACAGAAAAAACTCTCTTCGTAAAAGGATTGGAGGGGAAAATGCTGAGTTTAATTTCACAAGGACTAAGATATTCCTTAATTTTGTTGCCCCTAATAATTCTATAACATGTACCCATCTATGTGACACAGACATAAAAATCATTTTCTCTTTCAAACTTGTACCTCCGTCACCAGAAAACAAGCTAGATATTACCATCAATTCTGAGGCGGGACATTTGAAAATTGGCGCGAAATTGAATATATTATCAAATTGACCAAAAAATGGAATATTTGGCGTTCCGTTAAAGATTAAAACGGAACGTCTGGCAACCCTAAGTTCAACACACACCCAGCTACACGGGGATGATGACCAAGAATGTTCCAAGTCCTCAAAATAAATTAACAACAAATGCAATTAATACTAGTATATGAATACCCAATTTTGTGTTGGGATTTGGATGACTATAATAGAAGAGGTTCAGTTTTTTGAAAGGAGGCTGTTCTGTACGAGGGCTGTATTTTTCAAGTTCCAAAGGACTGTATAAAAATAACCGATTCACAAACCAAACTGATTTTACTAGTAAATGATTGCTTGTTTCATTCTTATGTCTCAACATAATCACCAAAACGATTGAAACATTTGTCTATCGTTACACTAGCTTTCCAATGCCCTCGGCAAAAAAAATCTGCCGCCACTGAGGTGGGTATGTCCTGACAGCCTCCTGAATTGTTTCCTTTTTGGAGAGCCATTGCCGCTCAACCATACCTTCAATTCTCGAAAAAGGTGAAAATCATTCACGATCGCACTGTGCCAACGTTACGATAGACTTTTTGAAAGAATTCAATCGTGAAGTTTTGGACCATCTGACGTTTAGTCCAAACCAGCACTGAATGATTTCTACCATTTTCAAGAATTGAAGGTATAGTTGGGCGGCAGCACCTCGTCAAAAAGAAAACACTTCAGGAGACTCTCCAGACGTATCCACCTCAGTGGTGCCAGATTTTTTTTGCCGAGTGCATTGGAAAGCTGGTGTAACGATACGACAATAATGTTTCAATCGTTTTGGTGATTATGTTGAGACATAAGGATAAAACAAGGAAACATTTAGTATTAAAATTAGTTTGGTATGTCAATCTGTTATTTTTATACAGTCCATCGGAACTTGAAATAAAGTGACAGTCAGTCTGAAAGACTAGACTTTGTATCATTTTAAATGTTACAAATGCTGAAAAATGCTAGAAAGGCTGGACTCTTTACATGGTAGAAAATTATCTGCATAATACTTATCTTGATTATCTTGTTTCAAACTACAAGCGAACGGCAAATGCAAACCAAGGGTAAAGCAAGGTCAAGCGGGCGAGATGCCGCACGCTCACCAGAGCGCCCGGGGACGTTCCCCTTCCATCCAGTCTAAAAACACTTATAGTGGGCGATGTATTGAAGATAGAGATATGCTCTCGCGGACTTTTTTGTAGAACGTTTCATGCTGACCAATTCTTACGCTCATAGTATATTGATATTTTTAACGGTTTGCCCAGCGTAAGCTTAAGAAGCGCACGGACGCCAAATTTGTTTACGAATTTTTCACTGAAATCGTTACTGCTTGGCTTCCATTGATCATACATAAATTATTTTCTACAGAATCTTTCCTCGAGATATCCTTTACAGGACGGTGAAAACCGCATCAAAATCCATCCAGTGGTTCTCGAGATTACCCGTGACATCCAAGAATCGGGGATTTTTGTCTTATACTAACGAAGTAGAGATTGTCGGGGAACACATGCAACAAGCGGTACTATGACGTCACACACCTCAGTGTATCTGGGTACATTTCGTCCCGTCACCGTAACGTAACTCCAGACCCCAGCGTAACGACGAAGTCGACAAGATCATTTAAAATGATAAATACAGCCCTCGTATATTTTAGGAAAGACAGTGGTATGGTGCGTCTTAATTCCTCTTCTATGCCCCTCGTCTGGAATAGAGCACTGGGAGATGTTGTGTGGTATCACCGAGAGCTCTCAGTTTGACGCAATAAAACCGCTGTGAGATGTTCCCTGCATTACTTAGTACATGCCTTACCTCTGGTGAACCTCAACAAGAGTATGCACTTTGAGGTTGAAACTTTAGTTGCAAAACGACAGGGCTTATGCGTGCAATGTGTTGAGTTGTTGTGCTTTTTCTCCTATTTATCTATGCTGTTGTACCCGTCGTTGGTGTAGTAACCTGTGAAACTTCTAACATTTTATACTTGATAAAGTTCATCTAATCAATTATTAAATTAAAGAAGAGCGGATTTGGTGGCGTAGTTGGTAGAATGCTGAGCTTCCATGCCCAATGTCGCGGGTTCAAACCGCGCCGAAGTCGTCGGATTTTTAAGAGCGTTAAAAATCCCTCAGTATGCCTTCCTTCGGAGGGGAAGTAAAGCCGGCGGTCCCATGTCATAGATGTATGGCATGTAAAAATCCTGAGGGTATTTTAACGCTCTTAGAATGTCCTACGAATTTGGCCGGGTTTGAACCCGTGACCTTGTTGTAATAGTTTCTGTCCCTATGACCCTTTAATTCCTTCATGGAGTCAAAGTTGTGCCCTCTACAACAGAAGCTGTGTAAGTACAGTTGTGTAATATTCTCCCTACGGCCCTTCTAGTCCTTAATAGGGTCATAGTTGTTGGCAGATATGGACAGAATCACGCAGAGGTGGGTGATGTAGTGCAATGGCAGCTTTTTGACCACAAGAGGCAAGAATTTACGCCATTTACTGGTGGTTGAGGATCGTTCTTTTTATCCTATTTTCATTTTATGAAAAAAATAGGCTTATGAGATCACCTTTTGTCCTTGTGTCTGTGTGTGCGTGTGTGTGTGATTCCCGTGAACTCCCCCTAATAACTTCTAAACGGCTCGAGTGATTTCAATGAAACTCGGTAAGATCACAGCACCATTCTGGCCGACCCTGACCGTGCCCTTCAAATTTAATTTGTCTCATCAATCCAACATGGCGGCTGTGCGAAATATTTCACCAGCATTCAGTATCTCCGAAACTATTACAGATATCACCCTGAAATTTTGTACGATGATAAAGGACACTGCTACAAGTTATCTATGTAACTTTCAAACACCAGTAAAGTACAAATCGAGCATGGCGGCCAAGCGAAGTTGAAACATTTTAATAGATTTTTCTCGTGATTGAACAATATTAGCGCAGTGAAATGTGGTACAGTAAATGATTATACATATTGTAATGCACTGGCATCTAATTTAGTTCAATTGTTTACATAATATCAAGATTGAAGCTGTGCGAAATTTTTAAATTAAGTTTTTATTTCTTGCGTCGTAATCATGCGATCGAAGTGAAAGTTTGAATAATGAAGCTACGCAATAATTTTCCCTCAATGCCACATACCTCTATGGCCGATACATATAACAATCCAAAATGGCGAGCATCTGAAATATTTTGACGGTTCTCAATATCTACGAATCTTTTACAGCATTAAACTGATATTTTTTATGTTCATAGAGGCTATGAACATAAGTTCACCTATAGGACAATCAGTAACCTGGTGATCACAAATCCAACATTGCGTCGACGCGAATTACAAATATTTAAATGGACGTTTCTCGCGATTTAACCATCCGAGTGCAGTGAAATTTTGCATGTTAAATGCTTATACAAATGTTAATTCACTGCCATCTAATTTATTTCAATTGTTTTCATAACCACAAGATGGCAGCTGTGCGAAATTTTAAAATCTCGTTTTTACTTCTTGTGTCCTAATCATGCGACTGAAGTTTGAATACCACACCTACACAATAATCTCCATGTAATAGTACATAAATAAAAATCCAACCTGGCGACCATCTGAAATATTTAGATGGTTCTCAATATCTACGAATCTATAACAACAATCAAACTGAAATTTTGTATGTAGATAGAGGCAATTAACATGAGTAGAATATATGAAAATAGGCTGTATAGTTCTTCACGGAACTACTTGTTATATTGTTGTACGTTTTAATAAGAGCGGCAAATCAAGTTTATTGTTCACCATCCATTTTAAACAGCCGTAATAAATCCATACCACTCTTCTGTTCATTATATGCATGTTTTTCAGTTACACAATTATCACTAGTCTAACATAAATACAAAAGAGTGCAAATTATAAGACTACATTCCAGTTTTCCAACATTTAATTTTTACTTTTCACGACTTAATACAATACATATGTTTGCAAGGCGCTGAAATTATTTCAAATGTTTAACCAATAGTCTTAATGATATTTTCCTTTAAGAAACTCACAGTAAATAGTACATTATGCAACGAACCTATAATGGCAATAATTAAGACACGAATATGTTTATAATAAGAACGTAGCGAATTTTATAATTTCCATACGAGTATAATTACCATTATAGGCGAGTTGCATACGACTGTTTATGTTCCACGATCATTATAACTATTTTATGTTCGAACATACATATTCGTAAATATCTGTCGAGATTTCGCCAGTTTTATGTACTAAACGGAGCGCATGAGACGCAGAGAATGCCTTGTATATGACCATGGTCTCCTCGATTACCCTACTTTGACACTAAGCCACTCAGTAAAATTTAAATTAGAAGGCCTTGGAACTCACCGTAGGTGCGATGCTATCGTTATCTAATTGGTCAAACAACTGTTTCTTGAGCTCTGATTGGTGGGAGAAAGTGTTTCATAATGAAAAATAGTGTTATAATGAGCCTCATTTTAGTACAGTTTTCTGTCATATAATTGTCAGGGTCGAACATAAATTATATTTTAGAATTTCCACTAAAAGGAGGAGGTTGCTAATGCAAAATGCCACACGTGTTGTTTGGTTGCGTTATTCTACTTCCCGCTTTAATTTAGAGCAGAGGGATTTGAAGGCTTTTTTCATTTTATTTTTTACTGATAGTCCGCTCTTGTACTATTGAAAGATTTGTGGATCATGGATTGAAATCACCTGATTAAGAGGTTATATTCCAATGTCTTTGAGAAAAGAGAAAACGGAATCAGCTCTGGTGTCCTTCAGAATGCCCAATTCCGAAAATGTTAAGTGCAATTCCTTATGAGAAAAGTTGTAATCCATGGGGAAGAAAACATTACTAAGAGGGTAATAAAAGCTGGTCAGAAAAATGATTTTTAACAAAAAATTCGAAAGATTTAAATTTTGTAATTTATTCTAATAATTTGCTCAACTCCGTAACTTGAATCTATTAAGTTGTTAAAAGAGAAGTCTGCGCATATTAAGACAAACCCTCCAGTCCATCTTTATTTTGACATGTAGCCTTCCTTTGCTTGCCCTGCACCATGGTGGACCGTGTACGATTACCGGTTTGAACACGTGACATGTTCGAGGAAATACAGCCATGTCCATTGATTCAGAGAGCAGGTAAAATGGAGGTCCCGAGGAATATGTTCACGAGGTTAAGCATCATTTTAAAGAACAAGCTTATCTCTCTAATTCTGGCCATCTGTCTCCCGTACGTATAATTTAGAGACTAGACTATATGTTTAGAGCTGATTCACACATTTTGAGTAATTAAATGTAGGATAGACCCGATAATTACTCTATTATGTGGCAATCAGCGTTATTCATGACCTGTGCTGTTAATTAATGTTCCTTCCGCTACGCTACCCTATAACAGTTAATCACTGTCCCAGGTGATCCTGTTATTTGTTGAGGTTCATCAATGTTATCAACAAGAAAATATGCATAACATGCGTAGAACTTGCATGCAAAATTGCTCTTAAGTTTTGTCGATATCAGCCGAATGGCCAAAATACAATTCCTGTTGATTCTTTAGTCTACAGATCTTTACTATACTCCAAAATTGATGTTGTCCTATTTTTTGCATCGGTTGATATGATAGCGTTCACATCCTTCACCACACAAAATACACACACACTCCTTTGTTACTTCATGGAAATGTGTCTCCGCACATAGTTTGTGGTGATATCCATGAACCGCTAAACTTGTGATGACATGTCTTAATTCTTGATTCGCCTCCGTCCAGTGTCAGTCCCACATGGCGTCTGTACAATAAAATTCAAGCCAAATATCCTCTCTTTTTTGTTTTCTCTCTTCAAGTACCTTGGCACTATTTTGAGTGGATGGTAGTAAGAACCTTGCCTTTATGTCATCGATATAAAGGCTCTTTGGCCATTTCATATACCAGTCTCGACTTAGTGTTTATTCCAACACAGAGAGCTCCTTTTAGAAACCTTGCCTTCACTTTTTCTATGGATCGGAGGTCTGCGAGTGTTAGGTGGTCTCATATAATCTATATCCCATAAGTTGCTACTGGACTCACTATTGCATGAAACAGTTTCATTGCTGATTTTATTGATATATTCTGCAGGTCATTTATTGTAGATATTGCTCTAATTGCAGCTGAGACTCTGCAGTCTGTGGCAGAGACCTGTTGTTTGTAAAGGAATCCCGAGATATGTGAATGCCCGAACGATTGGAACATTTTCGCCTCTTATCTTTCAAGTGGTCGTCTTCAGCAGGCCTTGTCAATATATGCACTCATATGTGATCTAAAAATTTGATACCATAATTATTAAACTTTTCAGCGTAGGACTCGAAGATAGACTGTCGATGTGACACGAACAGGGATTCCGTTCATTCCTCTCAGGTACACGAGGGGTTACACCATGAAAGGTCCATACTCGGAGGTAGCTCATTTGTCAGCTCTTGATATAAAGGCTGGAGATACGAAATGCAAAACCGTTGAAAGCTCACACCTTTTTCTTAGATTGTAACTGTGCCTAGGGAGATGTAGGTTAGAATTTGGAATTTGTACAAAGCTCTTTTCTATGTTAATTTAAATCAGCAAGGTATAAATAACATGCTACAGAAATTTCATTTACGAATTCCACGGGGAAATACATTTAAAGAAATATTTTCCAAATGTTTGGCTCGTCCAATTATCTGTCATGCACTGGGTGGGAAGGTAGACATCTGAAGTAAAAAAATAGATGTGAAAGGCAAACATTGACTCAAAACGTAACAGAAACTGCATCAAAAATTTCTGGAAAAATACATTTTTGGAAAATCAAAGTACCTTTTCTCGGGAACTATTAAACCTACATAATTAAAACTTGGTAGTGTGTTTCACAATACTGCAAGGCAAAACCGTGCGGTGTAGTGTTTTGATATTTTAGATATTGCAGCATTTACCACTTGTTATGTAAGTATATTGGAGGGATTTTTAATTAAACAATTAAAATTAAAAATAACAAAGAGCCTAATTAAAATGTTGTTCCTCAGAATTAATTGCCACTCTCCAAAGAGCTTAACATAAAGATTTCATCAATATTGAAATGTCCGATGATAAGAAAGAGTATATATACAGCAGTATTTGTAGGTGATATAACAATAAAACAATATATTTTCAGTGGTAGTCGAATTTTTTAAAATTAGAAATAAATGAAACTAACTATGGCTATGCACAATTATTCTAGGAACATTGGTACACAGTTTCAATATTGTGTCTTTAAAACTTAGGCAGTAATAGGACTTTGTTCCATGTCACGCGTTTTGCCCTACATCTCCCCTTAAGGTATTCATACTCGTTTTAAGATTCTTTTTATAATTTTCAACCAAACGTTTTGAAATGATTTCAGTGGTTAACTTCACAGGAAACTTGGTGGAGTGTCTACCTCATGATCCATGTGATGGGTTGAGTAATTGTTCTTAAATTCTGTTAACAATTTCTCATGGGGGAAGAGAGATTTTAGTGGCTATAGTGAGTAAGAAGAACAGAGGTAAACCTAGGAAGCGATGGTTGGTTTCAGTGCCCAATGACGTCAAGGTGAGAGGTGTAAAAACAGAGGAGGTCGCAGTGCTAACTGCTAATAGGAGATCATGTAGGTGACTTGTTCACATATAGAGGCTTGTAGACTAGACTGGACGATGACTGAAAATACAGATTTAAATGAAAACGAATGAATTTATCAACCTCTGATAAATCTAGAAACTTGAAACTTCGAGACGTACTGTATTTTGGTGTTTTACACACATTGAATTTTTTTTATAATAAATATTATAGGCGATCCAATAAGCTGTGGTGCAAGTAGGTAAAAGAATCTTCCTCATTCTCACTTAAATATATTGTTACGTGTTAGCCCTAGAGGCAAGTTCGTTAACTGGATTACGGTGGGTAGAAGCACAACACTATTGTTCCTTTAAAGAAATGTTAGGTTTATTGCAGGTCAGAAATATACACCGTACAATAAGCCAATAGAAACAATTAGCTGTCTTACAGAAGCTACCTCCTTTGTGGAGCTCGACTCACCCCTTCACTCGGCCTTGCAGTTAAGCCTCTCACTAATGAGTCCGGTGTCCTCGACTAGAAGTAACTGTACTCATCCCCTTGTGAACAAGCCACAGCAGTCACTCACTGTTTCTGAATTCACCACAATGACCTCTGTCGCACTGGAAAACACACACTCTTCGAATACACAGTCCCTCCGTATGATTCACACTCCTTCGCTGTCAAGAGAATCAGCCTCACATGGTTTTCGTAATTTCGCACGTCACGTCACTAACTACTGTCGCACTCGCTCAAGAACACTGTGTCTCCCTCGCTGGTGAGGCCGCTTTATATAGCGGGCTGGTGACTCAATGAATGCTTCTAGAACCGTCCAGGATTCACAGCATCTCGAGATTTCCATCACTAGCTGGGTCACGAATATTCTGGTCCATCCCTTTTGTCTTCGCAGCCCGGTTGCGTAAGGCGCTAATAACTCACAGAGGCAGGGCATAGCCCGGGGCGGCTGTGACTCACGGGACGAGGCGACGAAACAACCTCGCAGCCGTAACAATATTATTTCAGTACAGTATAAGCACAATGGTTGTGTTTATGTAGAATTTGAGCAATATAGCTATCGCGGTTCCCAAGAAAATGTTTCTGTAAATTAACATTTACCAATGAGTAAATATATCCCGACGTTTCGGCTGTCATTGCAGCAGACTTAATCATGGGTAGGTACGAGTTGGTCATTGCCAGCCAGTGCCTGCTTGCCCAGCATTGACGCCATGCTGCTCCCTGATTGGACCGCGCCCCTGCCAGTCGCGCGCTAGGAGAACTTTCCAAATGTTGCTAAGTCTGAAACCATCTTCGTGATTTAAATTATTGGGGTGCTTCACGACCTATATTGTCTCTCTAATTAACCTGTTTTTATATCCAGAAATTTTAGCAAGAGTTTCGGCCTTATCAAATTCGATGGCGTGTCTCGTGACGTCAGCATGTTCAGCTCTTACATATCTGTAGTTTATCCGTTTTGAGTCTCGATTGTTCTCTGAAATCCTAATGGAAACGCGACTTTTTGTTTGCCCTATGTAAACCTGTCCGCAGGAGCAAGCCACTTTGTAAACTCCTGCGTCCTGGTGTGGCTGCTTTATCTCGGTTGATTTACGCACCAGTTGCGTCTGCTTGGATGCATCTATGTTGTCACATTGTGATTCCTTAGCAACCTGGCGATTCGATTTGTCGACCCCTGTACATACGGCAGAAAGGCTTCATGGTAGGGCCTATCTTCGTTATTTTTGTCTTACTTACCCATGCATAAGGCTGCTGCAATGACAGCCGAAACGTCGGGAAACAATCGCCGATACACGATGCGGCTCCGTCCTGTAAGTCTAGATGATAAACTAGACACCGGCCGCGAAAGCCTACGATCTAAGAAATGAGTAAATAATTTGGATTGCAATATAAAACAGATTTGTTATGTAAGCTAGAGGAATACAATGCTGTGGGGGGAAACGAGTCATCAGAGCGTACACCAATCAGAAAAGTCTGTCCCGTCTCGCGAGGTAGTGGGAAGAACATGTAGGTGAGCACCTAGCTCACAGTGAGCGCTCTTGCCCAGTAGAAACAAGCTGGTGAGGCCTGTTAAAAGTTACTTGAGTTGGCTGGGTATGATTTCGAGGATGCGCTACTTATAAACTTCATATATTCTTCAACGTTGTACTGTTTACAGCAGTAAGAAGAGAATTGCATGCCGAGACCGTGAAATTGAGTTGCAGAGTAATTGCAAAGACTGGAACTCCTTTACGTCCCAGTTATCCTTTAACATGAAGCTCATTCAGAAGAACATTTCTATAAATGGGAATTGAAAGTCAAGAGAGTGACAGCAGATTGAGAGAAGGACTGCACCGGCTGTCGCCGCGACTCTGATTCAGAATGCACTGCCTGTTTATTTTAGAGAGTGTTTCAGCTGGCAAGATGTCTAGGGGGTGACCTAGGTTTACACACTCTATTCAGTGCTGTTATTGGCAGACACTACCTTACTGGGTGAATGTTGATGTGTTATATCGTAGAGACACTCGTCTTGGCATGAGTTTTATTTCCATGCACGTAGTTCGTAGCAAACGGAAAGGGACCGAAAGTGGAACGTTCAAGGCCACAATATATCCATTGGCGCTGTACGAGTCACGGAATTTGATAGCAGCATATTCATAATGTTAATTTATTTATTTTTAGTCGATTTACCCTCTAGGTTGGTGGCTCCCACGGACTCAGCGAGGGAACTCACCACTACCGCCGCTACGGGCAGTGTCCTGGAGCTTTGAACATCTGGTCGGTGTGGATACAACTGGGGAGGTGTGATCAGCACTTCGCCCAGGCGGCCGCACCTGCAAAGCGAACAGGGGCCTCATGAGGGATGAGAAGGGAGGGGAAGATTGGGATGGATAGGCAAGGAAGAGGGAAGTAGGCGGTCGTGGCTTTAGAGTAGGCACCATCTCGGCATTTGCCCGAAGACGAAGTGGGAAACCACGGAAAACCACTTCGAGGATGACTGAGGTGGGAATCGAACCCCCTCTACTCATTTGGACCACCCGAGGCTGAGTAGACCCCGTTCCAGTCCTCATACCACTGTTCAAATTTCGTGGCAGAGCCGGTAATAAAACCCAGGACCTCCGGGGCGGCAGCTAACCATACTGACCGCTACGCTACGGAGGCGACAATGTTAATTGTACACATTTTATTTCTTGTCGACCTCAGGTTCCATCAAAGAAGGTCTCGTATCCCATTAGCAATAATAAAGACGCTGTGCAACCGAAAATTATGTCACCTGGGTTCCAATGTTATCACAACCTCTTAGAACAACTCATTATTATTATTGGCATGACATTCGTTTCACCGCATAAGTGGGACGAATCAACTTATCGTCGGCTTGTTTGCAAGACGGAATGACAACTTCTTTTAAGGTGACACATTGAGAAACGAGCGAACAATGGAACAGGTCTCCAAGATGACTGCCTTATGCATGGTGATATGTAGACCAGGATGTATTCCCAATAATTCTAGATTGCGAGCCAATGATTTATGGATGATGCCGGCAGAGGAGATGACTAGGTGGGCAGGACCACTACACTTTCCTGTCTCCACATTTGCCGCATTTCCTAGCCAAAGGCAGATATTTTGGTGATCTTCTCACAGCAGGATTGTTGCAGATTATGGGAATTGGGCACTGCGATATCAATTATTTATTTATTTAAGCAAAAATTCCCCTACAGGAGAGCGATTAAACTTGATAACATGAAGTCATTTGGAGGCGTGTCTCCTCCGCTCCTCCCAAAATCTCTTCATTCTCTCGGAATTCCTCTCATCCGTCCCCTTTTTCCCAGGTTGTCGTAATAATCTTGGTTCAAACTTAACATTCGCGATATAAATTATGATTATATTATTATTATTATTATTATTATTATTATTATTATTATTATTATTGTTATTATTATTATTATTATTACTGTAGTTATTGTTATTATTGTTATAATTCTCCTTCGTTATGTCCATTAAAAGAGGAGTTTGAACTTGTTACTGGGCTTGATGGTTATCGCCCTTATCCTTCCAAAATCTCTTCATGAATGCACTGTGTTGGATCTAGCGTTCTGTGGACCACTTCCTACCAGTTTTGTTATTATTAATATTATTATTATTATTATTATTATTATTATTTATTTTAGCCTATATTTATCACAGGAGATATGGGCTTTTGAGATTGACTTTTGTCAGTGTGTGTCCCCAAATAAGTTCTCGTCAACAGAACAGGCGAATGAATTTTGCTGGTAAGTTAGATTTAATTTCGTTCATTTCAACCGTAACTTTGATTATTGTTTCGAAACATTCAAGATGGCAGCCGTGTTAAATATTCAAAACCTTTTTAAAATTTTCGTTTCTTATTCAAGGGATACTAGTGAAACGTTCTATTATGAATCTCTACTATAATCTTCATCTACTGGTATGTAATAAGGATGTGGTGTCATAATAGAAATCCATTCGTAAACTCCATTCGCCACATAGAAACTCACGCCGCCTTATCCGTGACCCCATATATATGGGAATAATAAGGGTGAATATAAATTCATAACGACAGTCGTTGCCCTGCTGGAATCTCATCGCGTCAGAGCAGTTGAAGGACTGAGTCCAGTTTTACGTTCTTAACGTCCGTAACAAGTGACGATAAAATATTGAATCACTTTACGGGAAGAACGCAACAAACTGTCGAGTTACTGGATATAAACTCGTTTCAGATTCTCAAAGAAGTACCCGATCATAATTCGTTGATCTCAAAATTTAATGTTTTTCAGTCGGTCAAATGTAATGGGTCGTTCCCTAAACCTGAAAAAAAAGAATTTACATGAGATTAATAAACACGCTTGGATGGCCAGTTTTGATAGTTATCAGATCCATTACACTTAGGCTATTAAATCTGTCTATAAGTATGGGTTATGATATTTACAATATACAGTTACACTTGTTTAGTTGCAGTAGTAATTAATTGGCACACTAGTGAAGATTTGTTATTTACATGTGATTTTTAGCCTAATTTTCACATTTTGCAAAAATGAGGAAAAAGTGACTTATGAGATCGATCCGGGAAAATGTGTGTCTGTCTGTCTGTCTGTCCTTCTGTCTGTCTGTCTGTATGGGTGTGTGTGTGTGTGTGTCCCTCCCTATCAACTCATAAACGGCTTCAGCAATCGAAACCAAATTTAGTTGAAAATGATGTCAGTGCTACCAACTGCTGAAAAAACGCACTAGAAATATGAGCTCCATGTTGGATATCTTGGAAGGTATGCATGGGAGCTATCCCAAAATTGGCACACATGTAGATAATACTATTTCAGTTTAATTTCCAGGAGGCCATACATGACAGTGTTGTCAAAATAATTTCAAGCCTTCTGATAGGTCCAATTTTAAATGCATATAACTTCTACACTATCAATTGGATTTCAACCAAATTTTGTATGTAATATGTATACATAAACAGATATGACTGAGCGTATTCATAAGAACCACCAGGGCTGCCAACTGTTAACAATTGCTCTCTCTATTTTTTTTTATCCAAATACTAATATATCAGAAAGTATGCAAGCCAGCAGCTCTATACTTTGCACTCGAATAGCAACTAACAATCTAGATTAATTTGGAGTAATTTATATAAGTCAGTACTGCCAACATGATTCTATGCCGGATGATAGGTCCAATTTTAAAATACATGTAACTTCTATACTAACTAATGGATTTCATCCAAAATTTGCACAACAAGATATCATAATATTTCAGATTATTTCTGACCAGCACAAGCATGTCATTGTTGCCAACATGCCTTTACGCGTCCAATGTCTAACTGCATGTAACGTCTACTGGACTTCAACCAAATTGTGTAATCCGTACCTTAAGAGAAGGAACTAAGAATATATTCAGTCACCAGGGCTGCCAACTGTAGTGCTCTATTAGGCTACATTATACAGGTATATTTTGAACTGATTAGACATTTCAATATTACAAACTAAATTTCGTCATTTTTCAAGATAGGTTCATATAGATTAATCATTGGCATGAATCTTAATTTAAAGAAAAGTAGGCTCTTTATTTCGTCACGGAACTTCTTGTTTTTGTTGAGATATTGAAAGCGAAGATGATGAGAATAAATGATTGTTTTAAGGGGCCTATCATCTGGGTTATTAACACCTAATGGGTTGGATGATCATGAAAAAATGAAAAAGAACCTATAATAAATTAAAACTAACTACAGCTTACAAACTCGAAGAAGAAAAGGGAAATAAAAGAATGCAGGGAAATAAATGCCCTCAACCGTCGAAAAGGAGGATTGAGGAACGTAGAAAGAAGGAGAGCCACGCAAGGCAGATAGGAAAGGGAAAGAGGAGAGGGCCCGCCCCAAAGGCACTGAATAAAGGGGGAAAAACCGGAACCAGCTCAGGAATCCCCGGGTGCGCCAACTCCGAACTCTCCAACCGTGAGCCTTTCAAGGTGTAGCACTATCCAGGGTGCATCATAAGTAGTGGGGCTACAGACACCGTGCCTCCTTGAGGGCCTTGTGCAGTAGGTAGGATATAAAATGAAAAGAAAAAGAAGGCTGATCCCTGGAAGAATGAGAGATCAGGAAAGATGAGAGAAGGGCCAATTAAGGCGGGAAAGGAAAAGAGTCCCTAGGCCTCGGATACCCTAATTAATACCATCAGGTTCGGAAGAGAACAAGAGTTCGACTAAAAGCGGTTTCGGTTAAAAATACAAAATGCAATTGAAATTCAAAATCCTCACAAAAGTCCCATCCCCTATATTGAAAGCCTTACAAAAAAGCAATTTAGATTGTCAATCCTTACGAAACGCAATTGAGGTTGAAAGTACTCGCAAAATGCAATTTACTGTAGATCGAAAAGACTTACAAAATGCAATATAGACTGAAAACACCTACAAAATGGAGTGTAGATGCAAAAAATATCGCTAAATGGAATTTATACAGATGGAGAGCCAATTAACAAAAAGCAGTGCGGAAATCGTAAAGAGAAAATGAAATATAATGAAGAGAAAACAAGAGGTCTGATCCCTCGAAGAAGGAGGGATCAGGAAAGACGAGACAAGGGCCAATTAAGGCGGGAAAGTGAAAGACTCCCTAGGCCTCAGATACCCTAATACCGTCGGGGTCGGAAAAGAACAAGAGTTGACTAAGGGAGGTCGACAGGAAAGAAGACGGAGAGGAGCCCGGCACAAGTAAGTGGAAGTAATGCCGGACTCAGATGGGGTCCCGTGGTCGCCAACCCACGTCCCACAAGTTGTGAACTCCTGGGGGATATTGATAGTGGTAATTGACCTTCAAGTGTGCTTGCTTACTGTGATTGTTATTAAAAGGTCAGGTTATTGTGGATTGTGTACATAGCTGTTTGAGTGATGTGTGGTCCATTCCTGTGCAGCTACCGACTGCGCTGCCTGCACTGAACTGGGAGGAATTTCCTGTCTTGTCTCATTATGTTATCTTCCTGGGCCTTTCGCCCGTATTCACCTCCCACCAGTACAAGTCATTCTAGCGCGTGTTGCCTAACATTCATGATGATGATAATTGTTGTTTTAATGGGCCTAACATCTAGGTTATCGGCCCCTAATGGTTTGGGCGATAGTGAAAGATGAGATGAGAATGAAAACTATAACTAATACTAACTACAAACTTACATAGGCTACACGAATAAGAAATAGTAAGCAAAGAAAGGTTAAGGCAAATAAAGAACTGGAAGAAAAGAAATGCCCTCAATCCTCGAAGAATGAGGATTGAGGGACTTGGCTGGAAGGAGAGCCATGAAAGGCAGATAGGAAAGGGAAAGTGGAGAGGGCCGCCCGAAGGTCAGAGGAAAAAGGAAAAGAAACGGACCCTCCTCAGGAATCGCTGGGGATCGCCAACTCCCGAACTCACCAGCCATGAGCCCCTGACGGTGCAGCAATATCCAGGGTGCACCAAAAGTGGTGGGGCTACATACATCCTGCCTCCTTGAGGGCCTTGAGCAGAAGGCAGGAGACAATATGAAAAGAAAAAGAAGGCTGACCCCTCGAAGAATGAGCGTATCAGAAAAGATGAGACAAGGGCCAATTAAGGCTGGAAAGTGAAACACTCCCTAGGCCTCGGATACCCTAATACCATCGGGGTCGGAAGAGAACAAGACTTGACCAAGAGAGGTCGAGAGGAAAGTCGGAGAGGAGCCTGGCACAAGTAAGTGGAGAAATGCCGGACTCAGCTGGGATCCCATGGTCGCCAACCTACGTGCCACTAGATGTGAGCCCCTGGGGGTCTAACATTCAAGTCAGCTCCCAACAGAACAAGTTTGTCCACCAGTTTGCAACCTTCATAAAGGATGTAAATCTATTCGGAGCTGCACTGACAGGGAGTTACTATCACAAACAGTACCTTGAGAGAGAACAATTTCCTAGCCATAAAGTTGAACGAAGACTTATTCAGTTGTCTCCAAAGAATGACAGCTTGTTCTTCTAGGATCATAAAATCTCAACAGGAGAAATGCTCCAATGTTCTTCCATAACGACCGGTGCAGTATATTATATGACGTTACGGTGAGCGCAAGAGAAATGGAGATGAAATGTGCACTTGCGGGATCATGTGTATTCTGGTTGGAGCAGAGACACATGACACCTTCCAGATTGAGTTGCTACGTGTTCCTTGCAATTGATACGGCATCATCACTCCACACGACTTGTATTTCCTGTGGATGTCATAGCAAGGGAATCTTCGAAACCACTGGTTATTAACAATTTATAAGGCTAAAATATGTTTTTACTTTAATGTGTTTCTACATCTTAATTTATTTTAATTATCTCTACTTATTGTGGGGTTTGAAGCCATTTTTCAGTGTTGCCTAAGTAAACAATATTCAAACAGTATTCAATAACGTACAATCTTATCTAGATTTGGCAACGTCACACAAATAAACATTGCACTGACCTCAGACAGAACAATGGGGGAAGACAGAAAAAAAACCAGTTTCGTCCAGTTAACACCCGGGTTCAGTCGACCACAACTGGTGCTAGAGCGAACACGAAACTGCTCGAAGTTCCGGTCAGGAAGACAACCGGATAAGTATCAGCCTGTATTATTACAGTATAACCATAGTTGATTTTTTACAACCATATAATCACCCCAAACAGACAAACTCCGGATTTCTATCACCATTTTAGAATTTCACCTAACATTAGATATACTACATTTAGCATACACGACAGTTGCAGTACCAATACTGCAACTAAATAATTGTACATATTGTAAATATTTTTCACCTGTATTCTCAAACATAGATGTTATAGCCTTAGTGTAATGGATCTGATGACGATCGCTTGACGATCGAAACTGGTCATCCTAGTGTATTTATTAATCGCATGTAATTTATTTCAGGATTAGGGCATAACCCAGCTCTTTTTTTGGGTACATTCGTGTTGACCGACTGAAAAGCACTAAACTTTTTAAAAATCTCTACTTAGTATTGAACCCTTCAGAATAGCACTGTTTATATGCAAGAATTCTTAATCAAGGTGTCGCGCTCAGTTCCTATGTGATGTTTACGTTCGCCAAACAACATGCTCTACTGAGGAAAGGGTCATAGGATTAAAACAATAATTAAGAAAGAAAGATGACAAGATGTAAAATAATAACATGATTTAATGACTAATAGTGCATAAAAAGAATATAACAACAATAATAAAAACAAATCCTCCCTGAATTTTCCCATGACAGGAATATCTATCAATGCTGAGGAGTCAGACGGATCTCCGCTTTATTAAAATGTGGATCCTGGTTCCACTAACTTGCAATTTGGATTTTATGTACGCGTAATGACTAACTACGAGGAATGAGTACTTTGGATGACTGTTCGTTTACAACGGGTTCACAGCCACGATGCTTACGAACAATCATCTCGTAAATCAACGTTTACGGATATGGAACATAACACTAATAAAAACCCTTAAAATGTAATGCTGACACACACACTAAAATCTACTATTTACAGGAATCTCTCTCGAGACCCTCATTTAGCGCGATGACGCACTTGACAATGAGCTGCCAACACCGGCCAATTGCTCAATACACAAGCAAGGAAATACAGCATAGCACGTGACTTCACGGGTCGCTGAATGGAATATAAACATGTACTAAGCCAACAACAACAACAAAAGCCTGACCAGCTGATATTACTTTATATGAACAAAACTGCATGTTAAGCTAACGCTTCGGGGATTATCGTGATTCGTAGGCAACTCCCATTTATTTAAACAATTTTTATCATTGATCAGTTCTTAATTCTGTATTTCAAGTAATTACGGTGCCACAAGCACTCTCCACTAATGACCTCGCTAGCAACCTTCCGTCCGTCTTGTGAAACATCTCCCCCTTTCCTCAATACCTGTCATCGTCCCAACTCCAGTGTGTAAAAATAACTGACCAGCTGTGCCGTTATCTCAAAGAATCAACAGCAGCAGATCTCAACCACCTCAACAAATGGTCAGACATTAATCAAAATATCCACAATTGCCCTCGCAAGGTTACAATATGGACCTGGCACCAAGCTGACAGAAATCAGTCTACGCTGAAATTCCCGCTTGTAATGACCACAAAATACACACACACACACACACACACACACACACACTTCTGGGAATGACATCACGTTTTTCACACAGGTCGGCTGAATAGGTGCTCGCAAACTATTAAAAAAAACTATTAAAACCTACGATAGAGCTGACTGCTCTTCGTCACAAATCACATTGCTCCAAAGGCAATAATTTCACTGAATCTGATCAATAATAAACCAAAAAAAAAGGATTAATTACCCTCCAATCTACTGTATAATTATATTACTTCAGTCCTACTTCTGAAACACAACATATCTCCGAGAGACGTTTTTTTAACCGCATTGCGTAACATATGCAATCACGGTCGTCCACATAGCTACGTTAGTTAAAACAACAAACAAAAACAAGAACCTTCCACTAATAACATATGCGAGCTGTTTCCATAAAAAAGGTGTGTCAGACCAAAACTATATATACTACGTTAATCACACAAGCAAATTATTTACAAAAATATGTCCCATACACCATAAGTTAATCTATCAGATAATAAGAATATTATTCAGTACTCATCCTCAGCTAGTCACCCGTCAACGAACATCAGCAGCCATCTCCCAACTGGATGCTTCTTATCTCATCTCAACCATCTTGACGGAGTGTTGATAGTTCCAGGCTTCTTCAATGGTAAGCGATGTCATCTCTCGTGCTGATTCAAAAAGTTAAATTATTATACACTTGATATCTGACTACTAAATTCGCCGTTTCAGGTACTACTTTCCCCGGAACTGTTCGTTGGCGAATTATCGATGATACTGCCCCTACAAAATATAGTACTATGATTATCTAACACTGAATTTAACACATTTATTAATAATTTCTGTGTCCTTGCATGACACACAAAATATAATAGCTTCCGTCCTCAGACGAACAAAAGTAATACGCCCTACGTCCTCAGACGTACAAAAGTAAAAGCCTACGTCCTCAGACGAACAAACGTAATAAGCCCTACGTCCTCAGACGTACAAAGGTAATAGCAATGTCTTGGCTCTTCACGCCACTTATAAATGAACCGGCCCTAGGTCTTGATAGAGGGGGAAATTATATAAAAATTTCTCAAAATAATAGTGGTACAGGAATGAAATAAATATCACTGAACTCGAAAAATAGCGCAGGTCAAGAATATGCCCATTAATCCTAGAATCGATCGTAGAGATGTTGTCTAGCCGATCTCCCGCGTTAATGCTAGCCATAGCGTGCCCAAGCTAGACTTGCCGCGCTGGTAAGCATTCTTCTCTCATTGGTTCCACATTTTCTGTAACCTGGCGGTTTTTATCAGACCTTGGCCTAGTAGGAGTGTCTAGTATTTTCATCAGCCACTCACGTTACTGCATCATATTTTTTCTAGGCGCGAATATTACAATGAACATACCAGAAGCGTGTCTCACTGCGCGTCGCTTCTATTTTGAGGTGGCCACCACCTGTCCTTCTGAATCATTGCTAGGTATTTCTTTTCACAATCCTAAGTATTTAGCCTTTTGTCAAACTGCTGCAGGTATGTCCCCATTGTCTCCAACCAATGCTTGAAATTTCCTCATCTCCGTCTGGCTATTTTCATGATGCTGGTGGAAATATTTATTAATTGAAGAAATAAAACATCGAATCATTTATCCATCAGAGGGTAAAGGGTTCACAACTCCCCCACTCACAAAATTTCGAACTTCGGAGAAAGTCGATAATTTTAAAAAGATTTCCGTAGGCCAAATTGTTTTATTTCAGAATCACCCCTTTTCTATTATTCGGTCTAGCCGCTCCTGTCTTGAATGGCATTTACTCGTCTCATTTCCTGCTTGGACCTCCCCTCCAGTCTGCTTGCATGACGCGCTGGTGCCTTAGGCAACACTCTGCTCGTCTCGTTAATGTTTGTCAACACCAATTCCACTTCCTTCTTCACGTGCCGTACTCAACTGCTCCCCGTTCACTTGGTTGATATTGGACGTCCATATATTTAAACTGCATCATTATTTCGGCGCTCTCATGGTTCACTTCTTCGATACTTTTTTAGGTTGGCAGCGTTGTAGACCGACATTGTTCATGTGCTTAACTCTTTCACTCTGTATGCATTATTTCCTAGGTTTCTGACAACAGAATAGGGTCCTATGAACTTTTCGCAGAATTTGTTGAAGATCTTCTTCTCTGGATCCGATGTAGCTGGTCGTTTCACCAAAACGAGCTGGTTGATTTCAAGATCACTGTGAAACCTCTTATTTCTCACTCGCCGTAATCTGCGGTCTACTTGTTTTTTCATGTAGGCTCTCGTTCTCTCAATTCGCAGGTCAGGTGCTATCATGGGATCTTGTGGGCAGTTAATGATGCTTTTCCACGTTCTCACTGGATACTCGTTTTTTGTGTAGGACCATAGGGATCTGTCCTGTTGACTCGAGCCTGGTAGAATTCATGCATGTCTCTACATCCTTAATTTTATCCACCCATTTGTGATGTTCATTGGGAATGAAGATTCTCAAGTATGATGTTACACATTTTATTGCTCTCTCACTTGGATTAGCTTGGGCATGTCGGATACTGCTTAAAACGTGTTTTATACCCATGTCCTCCATACCTTTCTTGAATTCGGCGCTTGTGAAATAACTGCCATGATCTGACAATATAAATCCTGGTTTTCCAAGGATTGGAATCACTCTATTTCGAATACGACTGAGTACTTGTTTCGATGTAGTTTTCTGAATGGGGCATAATACGACAAACTTAGAAAATACATCAATGCACACTAGCAAGTGACGGCAACCTCGCCTTCCTTTCGGAATTGAACCGAAACAGTCTAGGGCCAGTAGCTCGCAGGGTTTCTGAGGTAGCAATGGTCTAGGATACTGCCTCATTAAATAGTTATTGGGCTTTTTCCTCTGACACGGATCACAAGCCGTAATGACGTCACATATAGTTGTTCTCATACGTGGCCATGTAAATGTCTCTCCTATTGTTGCTTCGCACTTGTCTACGCCGACGTGTCCGTAACTTTCGTGAGTATGCCATGTCAATCCTCGTTGTAAAGATGCAGGTAATAATATGCGTAACTTGGTGTGGTCATTATCTACCCATTTGTGCAGCAAATTGTTGACATAAACATATCTTCCTTCTTTTGCTTTCGCTTCTCGATATGCAGGTGTTCCTGTAGGTAGTTGCTTTCTGAAGTATTGAATTAATAGCATCATCCATGGTTCCGCTTCCTGTTCTCGCTGTATCTCACGTAACTCCTCCAAGAATTCCCGGTCCTTCGGTGTTAACTCCAAGTGTTGTACCATCGCTGTTTCTTCATTATCAGGCTCTGAGTTCCTGCTGAGTGCATCCGGAATCACGTTCATCTTCCCTGGGCAATGTTCAATCTCAATGCTAAACTGTTGAATATATATAGACCAAAGTGTCACACGTTCGCTTGCCATCGACGTCTTAAACAAGAATGTTAATGCCTTGTGATCAGTCCTGACAACAATGGGGTAGCCATAAATTATTCTTTTCCATTGTTGAGGCGCATGAAGTATAGCCAACAATTCTAGTTCCGTTACAGTATAATTGCGCTCGTGCTTACGCATTTTTCGGCTGACAAATGCCAAATACGTTTTATGTTGCAGGTTAGATGGATCTTCTTGGTAGAGCATAGCACCTATACCAATTAGTGAAGCATCCGCTTGGATTATAAATTTGTGCTTGAAATCTGGGTATCCTAATTTAATGCAGTTTTCCAATAGCTGTTTTGTTGCTTGGAACGCCTTCTCACACTCCGCATTCCATAACCATTTATTATTCTTCTTTAGCATTTCCTGCATTGGAGCTACAGTCTCCGTGTAACCTGGACAGTTTTCCTTAAAGAATCCCGTTACGCCTAAGAAAGCCCGAATGTGCTTGACTCTCGTTGGTGTAGGGAAATTCTTTATCGCTTCGATCTTAGCTGGATTTGGCTTCACTCCCTCCTTGTCAATGATGTGACCCAAATATAAGATCTCGCTCTTGAAGAAATGCGATTTCTTCAGGTTTACTTTGAAATTTGATGCATTCAGGTTGCCTAATACTTTATCTAAATTTTCCATGTGAGTTTCAATGTTGTCGGATGCCAGCAGAATGTCATCAATGTAGCGTACCGTCATCTCCTTAACTTCCTCGGTTAGATTCCGGTCCAGGGATCGGATTAAAGCACAGCCCGCTGTTTTGACTCCAAAGGGCATTCGGACGAAGCAAAACGTTTGGTTATCGAATAAGAAGCCAGTTAGAAGCTGTGACTTCTCATCCAATTCAATATGGTGGAACGAGCTCGTCAGGTCAACTGATGAATAAATGCTTTTGTTTTTAAAGCCTTTTAGTACGTCTCTGATAATTGGCGCTCTGTCATACTCAGGCAAAATGAGTTTCATGTTGAGATTTCTGGCATCTAAACAAAGTCTAATAGATCCATTTGGTTTTGTGACTGCCAAAATCGCATTTAGATAAGGTGTAGGTGTCTTCCTTATCACTCCAGCTTGTAACATCTCATCTATAATGACCTTAACTTGACCGCGATATTTTTCAGGAATTGGGTACAACTTGCTTTTGAACGGTGACCAATCCTCGACTTGCATTGAATATTTGAAATTTAATATTTTCCCAGGTACTGTATCAAATACTGTTTTGTGCTTCCTTAAAATCTCTTCCAATTGTTTTCTGTGTTCACCCCCAAGTTGAATGTCATTGAGCCGCTCCTGTAGTAACTCTTCAAATTGTGCCTCACTGTCGTCTCCTTCCGTTAATGAAGACCATATCTCCTGGGATTCACTCTCCTCATCTAGTTCCACAACAGCTCCTTCTATGATGTTATCTTCTGCCTTTCGTATCTCCTCTTCCGTCTCTTCCGATATTGCTTCCAATGCCCAAGAATTTACATCTCTTCCGGTGGTGATTTCATCCATATGCAATCCCACGTTCATCAGCTGATCGTACTCTCTAAAACTGACTGTATTCTTGTGCAAATCTATCACTGCTTGATAGTCACAAATAAAATTTGCACCAAGAATTATATTGAAATTCATCTTTGCCATGATAATGAATGTTTGCCCAAAAGTATGTTCCAATGTGTTCAGCTCTAAGTATGCCTGACGTTTACAAGTGACTGTGCGTTCAGGAATAACACCCCTCACTTTGAGCTGTGGTACGGGAATTACAGGAATATTCTGACTCCGTCCCAACTCTCGAACCAAGGCCTCCGATACCAGACTGATCTGCGACCCCGTATAAACATCTTATATTAATTCCACAATTCCTCGCGTAAATAATGGGTAACTGCCTAATTTCATCGTTCCGTGGTTTCACCGTCTCCTCCAGGCAGTCTTCTGGCAAAGCAATCCATTCTTGTATGTTCGCTACTATCCATCCATCTTCAACTTCCGACTGTTGCGTTTGTAGACTGTCTTCTTTATCCAAATTTAGCATTTTGTTTTAGCTCCGGTGCGACTCCCATCATCCTTTTGTCGCCCATGACCTTGATATTCCTCTTGTCTCAGTAGACTTCCGGCTTCCTCAGTATGTGTGTCTGGATTCTTCATGTTCCCAATGGCTTTTTCCCATCTTCCGAGCTCTCCATCTTGACTAGCGTGTAATTCCTCCAGGTAATTTTGTGATTGAGCGTGCCTATCATCCCAGTCATTTCGATAATTACGTGGCTCTCCTTGATTTTGATCTCTCCTTCCTTTCCATCTTTGATTAGCATTGTAATCACCGTATCTTCCATAAGGCCTTTCATTTCTTCGATTTTCACGCCATTGCTGATATCCTCTATGTTGATATCTATTGTTGCTTTGGTATGACCTATTGTTGTAGTTATTGTCGTTACGCTGGTATCTCCTTCTTCCTGATTTCGCCTAGGTGTGGACGTGCTTGTATTAGTACCCTGCGTTTTAGTGTTTGCCTGTTTAGGTTTTATGACCTCTGTCGTATTGACTAACTCCAGCTGTCTTCCTCCTCTATAATGATTCTGAGATGTAGTCTCATCTATCTGGCGTAATATCTGCTCTGCATGTAAGGCCGTACTAACGTTCGCTGCGACTTGTACTTGTTGCACGTTGACTGGTAATTGCCGCGCTATTGTCATCACCAGATCCGCTTCATTTAAAGGGTAATCAAGGTCGCGAAATGTTAGCATTTGCATGTTAAAGAAATCTGAGTATTTCGTTTGCTGGGTGGTTTGGTATTTTCTAGAGTAAAGCTCCATCCTTAGACTCTGTTGTATTGCTGGCGACCAGTACTTGCGCAGAAACGCTAATTTGAAATCTGACATAGTTCCAAATGTATATTTGAAGCTTAAAAACCATGTAAGGACATTTCCTGATAAAAATCTCTTCATCATCCTCAATCTACGTGCTTCAGGTACCCCAGTGTCATTGTAATGGTCTTCAATTTCTTTAATAAATGCTTTAGGTGTCACCCCTGAATTCTCCGTGTATTTCTGCGGTTTATAATCGTTCGAGCGAATTACTTGGATAAGTTGTGTGGGCTGATGACCGTCTAGTGGCGTGGAACTCCTTTCGATATTTTTGTGAAACCCTTCCGTGTTTGCTGTTAATGGGCTCTCTGTCTGATCTTGACTCCCTGCTGTGCTTTCCTCCCCGGGGCTATTTGAGTCGTCCTGCCTATCTCTCATTGTTCCTGTTTTAAATATCGAGGATTTTTCTAATGACCTCAGTTCAGCTTTAATGATCCTGTCTGTTTGCTCTTTAAGTTTACTCTTAATTTCTTGCTCTAATGCTTGAATACGAGTATGATTTTCGCCTACTGTCTTAAGGATGGTTGATCTTTCCTCTTTAGAATCGATATTCATTTTTCGCCAATCTTTCCTTATCTGCTCCTTAATTGTGCTTACTTTTTCCTCAATCTGGCTTTTAGTGTCATCCTGATTGCTTTCTATCTGGCTCAACCTTTCTTCCAATCTCGCGCTATTTTCGTCGATGGTACTCTTTAATTGACTCTGATCCGCTTCTAGGCTTTTTCATTGCTCCGCTGATTTTATTTCGAGACGGTCCATATCTTTCATTATGCCGGATATATTTTCATCTACTGCTGATAATTGTTGTTGAATGACTTTGCCGCTCTTTTCCATTTCCATAAATCGTCCTTCTAACTTATCCTGAGCTATCTTGACCTCGCTTGTATTCATAGTGCACGCTAGTTCAATTTGCTCTAATTTAGCTAACACCGTTTCATCAAGAATGCTAAGTTTTTGATCAAAAATACTTTCCATTTTCTTAATCTGGTCTAATTGTTTTTCATTATTTTTACTAACATCTAGGGCCAGTAATACCATCTTTTGATTAGTGTGATCTTCCATCTCTGTGGTTAACGAAGCTAATTGGTTCGTGTTTTTAACATTCTGCGCCTCTAACTGCGAATTTATAGTGTCATTGATTTCATTTTTAGTAATCTAGCTTGTTCCGCCTGATATTCATTTTGCTCAATCCTACTGTTATTTAATTGTGTCCGCAATGATTCACTTTGTTCGGATAATGTGTTTATAGACTCTCTTTGTTCTAACAAACTATTGTTTATTTGTTCAGATAATTTCGCGTTTAATGCTTCACTTTGTTCTAACATACTATTGTTTAATGATTCACTTTGTTCGGATAACTTCGCGTTTAATGCTTCACTTTGTTCTAACATACTATTGTTTAATGATTGACTCTGTTCCGCCAATTTAGTGTCCAACAATTCCTGTGTTCTCCTAGCCGCGCTCTCAATGATTTCTTGAATCTGTTCCACCGTTGCCATCTTATACACTTTATATGAGACATTAGGGAAATGGCATAAAGCAATGCCCTTTGACACACACATACAATCCAATGCACATTTAATTTCTTTACCCTACTCAGTTCATTTATTTTTACATTTAATCCCACTAGTCGATTGCATCTCTGAGTAGTTCTAATTTTACTCAATTTAATTTAAACCCAAACACATATTTAGTCATTAAATTGTTATCCTGATCTGATATTAACACTGACTAATTAACAAAGTATTAATTGTCATTTAAGGCTACCAGCCCCCTAACGTTTTCATGAGTTTGACTTTCTAAACAAATCTAGTTTTAACTTTAATCATTGGGCGCCCGGTATCACGTATATTACTTTTTACATCAATTCAATAGACAAAAACGTGAACCGTATTTTACATTGCAAACTCCTGATTTTAATTTATATTTCACACATTTGGCGGTATCCACTTCGCCTCAATTACTTTTAATAAAATATCACTTTCCGGTGATTAAAATACTGTCATATCTGCCTGCACTTGCGGCATGTCAGTTTTACTCAAATACGCCACTTAAATGTGTTCCAGCAGCGAACCAGCAACAAAATTACACCTTCATTGTTGCGTCAGTTTGAAAACCCAACTACGCTTACATTGACATGTGCAAAATCTTTGCCGTTACACCACAGTGAACCGCCCCACGCTTGGCCGCGCCAGTTTACCTCCTATGAACCCTTCAGAATAGCAGTGTTTATATGCAAGAATTCTTAATCAAGGGGTCGCGCTCAGTTCCTATGTGATGTTTACGTTCGCCAAACAACATGCTCTACTGAGGTAAGGGTCATAGGATTAAAACTATACTTAAGAAAGAAAGGTGACAAGATGTAAAATAATAACATGGTTTAATGACTAATAGTGCATAAAAAGAATATAACAACAATAATAAAAACAAATCCTCCCTGAATTTTCCCATGACAGGAATATCTATCAATGCTGAGGAGTCAGACGGATCTCCCCTTTATTAAAATGTGGATCCTGGTTCCACTAACTTGCAATTTGGATTTTATGTACGCGTAATGACTAACTACGAGGAATGAGTACTTTGGATGACTGTTCGTTTACAACGGGTTCACAGCCACGATGCTTACGAACAATCATCTCGTAAATCAACGTTTACGGATATGGAACATAACAATAATAAAAACCCTTAAAAATGTAATGCTGACACACACATTAAAATCTACTATTTACAGGAATCTCTCTCGAGACTCTCATTTAGCGCGATGACGCACTTGACAATGAGCTGCCAACACCGGCCAATTGCTCAATACACAAGCAAGGAAATACAGCATAGCACGTGACTTCACGGGTCACTGAATGGAATATAAACATGGACTAAACCAACAACAACAAAATCCTGAGCAGCTGATATTACTTTATATGAACAAAACTGCATGTTAAGCTAACGCTTCGGAGATTATCGTGATTCGTAGGCAACTCCCATTTATTTAAACAATTTTTATCATTGATCAGTTCTTAATTCTGTATTTCAAGTAATTACGGTGCCACAAGCACTCTCCACTAATGACCTCGCTAGCAACCTCCAGTCCGTCTTGTGAAACATCTCCCCCTTTCCTCAATACCTGTCATCGTCCCAACTCCAGTGTGTAAAAATAACTGACCAGCTGTGCCGTTATCTCAAAGAATCAACAGCAGCAGATCTCAACCACCTCAACAAATGGTCAGACATTAATCAAAATATCCACAATTGCCCTCGCAAGGTTACAATATGGACCTGGCACCAAGCTGACAGAAATCAGTCTACGCTGAAATTCCCGCTTGTAATGACCACAAAATACACACACACACACAACAACACACTCTTCTGGGAATGACATCACGTTTTTCACACAGGTCGGCTGAATAGGTGCTCGCAAACTATTAAAAAAAACTATTAAAACCTACGATAGAGCTGACTGCTCTTCGTCACAAATCACATTGCTCCAAAGGCAATAATTTCACTGAATCTGATCAATAATAAACCAAAAAAAGGATTAATTACCCTCCAATCTACTGTATAATTATATTACTTCAGTCCTACTTCTGAAACACAACATATCTCCGAGAGACGTTTTTTTAACCGCATTGCGTAACATATGCAATCACGGTCGTCCACATAGCTACGTTAGTTAAAACAACAAACAAAAACAAGAACCTTCCACTAATAACATATGCGAGCTGTTTCCATAAAAAGGTGTGTCAGACCAAAACTATATATACTACGTTAATCACACAAGCAAATTATTTACAAAAATATGTCCCATACACCATAAGTTAATCTATCAGATAATAAGAATATTATTCAGTACTCATCCTCAGCTAGTCACCCGTCAACGAACATCAGCAGCCATCTCCCAACTGGATGCTTCGTATCTCATCTCAACCATCTTGACGGAGTGTTGATAGTTCCAGGCTTCTTCAATGGTAAGCGATGTCATCTCTCGTGCTGATTCAAAAAGTTAAATTATTATACACTTGATATCTGACTACTAAATTCGCCGTTTCAGGTACTACTTTCCCCGGAACTGTTCGTTGGCGAATTATCGATGATACTGCCCCTACAAAATATAGTACTATGATTATCTAACACTGAATTTAACACATTTATTAATAATTTCTGTGTCCTTGCATGACACACAAAATATAATAGCTTCCGTCCTCAGACGAACAAAAGTAATACGCCCTACGTCCTCAGACGTACAAAAGTAAAAGCCTACGTCCTCAGACGAACAAACGTAATAAGCCCTACGTCCTCAGACGTACAAAGGTAATAGCAATGTCTTGGCTCTTCACGCCACTTATAAATGAACCGGCCCTAGGTCTTGATAGAGGGGGAAATTATATAAAAATTTCTCAAAATAATAGTGGTACAGGAATGAAATAAATATCACTGAACTCGAAAAATAGCGCAGGTCAAGAATATGCCCATTAATCCTAGAATCGATCGTAGAGATGTTGTCTAGCCGATCTCCCGCGTTAATGCTAGCCATAGCGTGCCCAAGCTAGACTTGCCGCGCTGGTAAGCATTCTTCTCTCATTGGTTCCACATTTTCTGTAACCTGGCGGTTTTTATCAGACCTTGGCCTAGTAGGAGTGTCTAGTATTTTCATCAGCCACTCACGTTACTGCATCATATTTTTTCTAGGCGCGAATATTACAATGAACATACCAGAAGCGTGTCTCACTGCGCGTCGCTTCTATTTTGAGGTGGCCACCACCTGTCCTTCTGAATCATTGCTAGGTATTTCTTTTCACAATCCTAAGTATTTAGCCTTTTGTCAAACTGCTGCAGGTATGTCCCCATTGTCTCCAACCAATGCTTGAAATTTCCTCATCTCCGTCTGGCTATTTTCATGATGCTGGTGGAAATATTTATTAATTGAAGAAGTAAAACATCGAATCATTTATCCATCAGAGGGTAAAGGGTTCAGTATAAAACAAAGTCCCGATTCTTGGATGTCACGGGTAAACTCGTGAATTTTGATGCGGTTTTCACCATTCTGTAAAAGATATCTCGAAGAAGGTTTCTGAAGAAAATAATTTATTTATATTCAGAGGAACCCAAGCAGTAACGATTTCAGTGAAAAGTCGGAAAAAAAACCTGGCGTCCGTGCGCTTTTTAAGCTTACGCTGTGCAAACCTTAAAAAATATCAATAAACTATGAGTGTAAGAATTGTTCAGCATGAAACGGTCTACAAAACGTCCGTGAGAGCATATCTCTATATTCAATACATCGCCCACTATAATTGTTCCTACATTTTCATTTCTTCCAACAATCTCCATTCAATTACAGAGGCGACAGTTTGCGAGCTAGCTAGGGGCGAGTCTATCACCCTATTACCCCAGATTCAGCCTGCAGCAAACTGTTGAGTCGTGTTGAGTTAAGACTTCAGAGAAGAGTGGATGTGTTTGGATTTTCCCTGGAAGTGCAACTCGGCTTTTTTTCATTTCGCCTGCGAACTTTTCGTTCCGCAAAATACACAGTCAAGTTAAACGATTGGACGGGGGATTTAAGTTTCATGCACCTCGCCATTCTGTAATTACGTCTGACAAGAATTCGTGGCACATGCATCTCCATGATAATATAATTAATTGACCATTCAGTGATTTTAACCCATCATGCCGAAACGTATAACATTGAGCTTATCAAGTAATGCATTCATAACTGTTCCCGGGCGAAGCCGGAGCGGGTTGCTTGTTATAATTATAAATGATGTTATTTTAATGTTTATATATTTATTTATTTTAGATTACATTTTGATATTTTTATTTGTTTAATTAATTAATTTCGAAATTATTTTTACAATTATTTTCTATTTATGTTATAGTTATGTTTACTATTTTAATTTTTATATATGTTTTATTATTGTAATTTTCTCTTTATGATTTTTATTTCTATATTCATATATTTTATTTTACACTTAAATTGTTAATGTTTTTACTAGTTTTTTTTTTAAATTTTATCCAACACATTACGTCAAGTAGATAGGCCTACGTATGAAAAATCCACAGCCTGCTTCCAGTCTCCGACCGGGTCAGGAATGGAATGAATGATGCTCCCCCCCCCCCCCCATCTAGCGGCGAAGATATGAAATGTGCCGGCTGCCGAGGCCTGACGCACTCCTCTGGGGCAATGATTAAATGAATGACAGATGAAATGAAATGATAGTGGAGAGTGTTGCTGGAATGAAATTGTAACAGGGAAAACCGGAGAACCCGGAGAAAAACCTGTCTGCCTCCGTTTTGTCCAGCACGGATCTCACATGGAGTGACCGGGATTTGAACCACGGACCCAGGGGTGAGAGGCCGGCGTTCTGCGGCCTAAGCCACGGAGGCTCACAGAACTACGTATAAGTTTTAATATTTGATTTTTAGAAATACCAGCATTTCAGCATGAAAATTCTCCGAAGTTTGGCTGAAAGATTCAACTATCAGCATCTTTGAAAGCACAAACTCTCTTTATGACAGGTGGTTAATATAGAGACCAGTATCTCATAAAGGGTTAAAGCTTAAATGGCCAACAATTCAACGACGTCTTAATTATTATTCAACATTTGTTATTACATGACTCTGTCTGCCATAAATCTTGTTCAACATTTATACACATTTCCAAGGGAACACACAGTCATAAGTTCTGAAGATTAAAAACCTTAAGTCAATAATAATTTGTACTTTCTATTGTACCGGTTTCGGTCACATTGTGGCCATCCTCAGCGCAAAAAAATAATATGAATAGAAATGCAAGACTTACAGTATATTTAAAACAAGAAGTTCCGTGACGAACTAAAGAGCCTACTTTTCTTAAAATTTAAGATCTATGCCAATGATTAATCTGTATGGATCTATCTAGAATAATGCCGAAATTAAGTTGGTAATATCGAAATTTCTAATTAGTTCGAAATACTGTATACCTGGCATAATGTAGCCTAATAGAGAACTATAGTTGGCAGCCCTGGTGACTGAATATATTCCTAGTTCCATCTCTTAAGGTACTGAATACAAAATTTGGTTGAAGTCCAATGAATAGCATGGACGTTACATGCAGTTAAACATTGGATCTAACAGCGCACGTAAAATCATGTTGGCAACAATGACATACATGTATTGGTCAGAAATAATCTGAAATAATATGATCTATTGTTGTGTCAAATTTGAACGAAATCCATTAGTTAGTATAGAAGTTACATGCATTTTAAAATTGGATCTATCAGCAGGCTTAGAATCATGTTGGCAGCACTGACGTATATTAGTTACTCCAAATTAATCTAGAATGCCAGGTACTATACGTGTGCAAAGTTTAGAGCTATTGGCTTGCATATTTTCTGATATATTGATATTAGGGTAACAAAAATAGAGACAGTATTTATTAACAGTTGGCAGCCCTGGTTACTCTTAAGAATCGGCATATACATATCCGTTATTGTACACATAGCACACACGAAATTTGGTTGAAATCCAAATGATAGTATAGAAGTTACATGTATTTAAATTTGGACCTCTCAGCAGGCTTAGAATCATGTTGGTAGCACTGACGTATATAAGTTACTCCAAATTAATATAGAATGCCAGGTACTATACGTGTGCATAGTTTAAAGCTGTCGGCTTGCATACTTCCTGATATATTGGTATTTGGATAAAATACATTGAGAGCATTTATTAACAGTTGGCAGCACTGGTGGATCTTAAGAATACGTTCAGTCATGTCTGTTTATGTACACATAGCACACACGAAATTTGGTTGAAATCCAATTGACAGTGTAGAAGTTATATGCATTTAAAATTTGGATCTATCAGCACGCGTATATTCATTTTGGCAACACTGCGATGTATGGCCTCCTGGAAATTAAACTGCAATATTATTTTCTATAAGTGTGCCAATTTTGAAATAGCTCCTATTCATACCTTCCAATATATCCAACATGGAGCTCAAATTTCAATTGCGATTCTTCAGCAGTTGGTAGCACTGACATCATTTTCAAATATGGGCGTGAGATATTTTGTTTCGATTGCTGCAGCCGTTTAGGAGTTGATAGGGGGGACACACACACACAGCCAGACAGACAGACAGACAGACAGACACACATTTGTCCGATCTCATAAGTCTACTTTTTCCTCATTTTTAGCCTATTTTCAATTTTGAAAAAATAGGCTTATGTGATCACCTTTTGTCCGTGTGTGTGTGCGTGTGTGTGTGTGTGTGTGTGTGTGTGAGGTGTGTGTGTGTGTCCCCCTAATAAAATCTAAACGGCTGGAGCGATTTCAGTGAAACTCGGTAAGTTCATGGCACTATTTCCGGTGACCTCGACCGTGCCCTTCAAATCTTGTTACGTCTCACCAATCCATCATGGCGGCTGTGCGAAATATTTCACTAGCTTTTAATATCTCCAAAACTATTACCGATATCGCCCTGAAATTGTGTACGGTGATATAGGGCACTACTGGAAGTTCACCTATGAGGCTTTAAAAAACCTGGTGACTACAAAACCAACATGGCGGCAAAGCGAATTTGAGACTTTTAAATAGACTTTTCTCGCGATTTAACTATGCAAACGTAATGAAACTTGGTACAGCAAATATCTATACACATTGTAATGCACTGGAGTATAATTTAGTTCAATTGTTTACATAACCTCAAAATGGCGGCTGTGCGAAATATTTCACTGACATTCTATATCTCCGAAACTATTACAGATATCACCCTGCAATTTTGTACGGTGATAAAGGGTACTGATACAAGTTTACCTATGTACATTTCATAAACCTGTCAAGTACAAAACGAACATGGCGACCAAGCGAATTTCAAATATTTTAATAGGCTTTTCTCGTGATTTAACTCTCTGAGCGCCGTGAAATTTGGTACAGTAAATGATTTTGCAGATTGTAATGCACTGCCATCTAATTTACTTCAATTGTTTACATAACCTCAAGATGGCGGCTGTGCGAAATTTTAAAATTAAGTTTTTATTTCTTGTGTCGTAATCATGCGATCGAAGTGAAAGTTTGAATAATGAACCTTGGCATAAATTGTCCTTGAATGGTACATAACTCTATGGCCTATACATATAACAATCCTAATTGGCGAGGTTCCGAAATATTTAGACGGTTCTCAATATCTTTGAATCTTTTACAGCAATCAAACTGAATTTTTTTATGTTCATAGAGACTATGAACATATGTTCACATATAGGACTTTCAGTAACCTGGTGAGCACAAATCCAACATGGCGGCGACGCGAAGTATAAATATTTAAATGGACGTTTCTCGCGAATTAACTATCCAAGTGCCGTGAAACGTTGCACGTTAAATGCTTATACAAATGTTGATCCACTGGCATCTAATTTATTTCGATTGTTTGCATAATCACAAGATGGCTGTTGTGCGTAATTTTAAAATCTCGTTTTTACTTCTTGTGTTCTAATCATGCGATTGAAGTTTGAATACCACACGTACACAATAATCTTAATGTAATAGTACAAAAATAAATATCCAACCTGGCGACCATCTGAAATATTTAGACGGTTCTCAATATCTACGAATCTGTTACAGCAATCAAACTGAAATGTTGTATGTTGATAGAGGCAATTAACATGAGTAGGATATATGAAAATAGGCTGTATAGTTTTTCACGGAACTACTTGTTGCAAATTGTGAAAAGTAGGCTAAAAATGCCATAAAAGAAGGTTGTTCTCAAATCTATTTCAAAAACATTGTTCGTCTAATAGATAAAAAGCACATACACTAAAATAAAATAAAAACTGATCTGTTACAAAAATATGTTAAATACAAAAGAAATAAATCTTGATATAATACCAGCTTCAAGAAGGAACAGTGATGTGTATGTTACATAGACAAAAATTGGTATGGGTGTTCTGACAACTTAAACCTTAACCTAAAAATGTTTTTTCTATATAACGTTAACATCACCACAAGTAGGCAAGGAAAGCATTTGCTCGGAAATGATATTTTTTGTCATAAAATGTAGATTTAGGTATTAGAAAGTCAATTTTGAATGCCTTTGTCTGGATCGTGGTGCTCAATGGAAGTGTAACTTTGACTGTTGGAGCAGCAGAAAAGAGGAGAATTTAAGCGTTTGAAATGTGGTGTTGCAGGAGAATGATGATCAGTTGAGTAGATAAGGTTACAAATGAAGACTGGGAGAGGAGAGATGTACTGTATCTGGCGACTGCTAATGAAGAAAAGAGATGGGTTTGTAGGACACATACTAAGACACCCAGGAATTGCAAGCTTAGTTGGAAGGAAGGGTCGACGACAAGAACTGTAGGGGTAGACCAAGGTTAGAATATGTTAAACAGATTGCCTCGTATGTAGGTTGTGGTAGCTATGTAGAGATGAAACTATTAACTCAGGACAGGAAAGGATGGACAGCTGCATCAAACCAGTCAAAAGACTGAAGACTCCCAACAACAATAGCATAGGTTGTTGGAATGATTCCAAACACACACACGCCTAAGAACATGATGCCACAGAAGTGACAAAGCCCCAAAATGAACCAACGAGCACTAAGTCTCTTGCGGGGGAGAGGGATGAGGGATACATATAAACGGTAACGAAAAAGTGCACCCAGCTATCTAAGAGATAATGCTACTGCAGGGCAGCTCTGCACCAAACGACACAAACTGAGGTAAACAGTTGACATGACGTGATCATTAGTAGGTCTATACGATTAAAGATTTGGCCCTCTAAAGAGCACGTAGAACCATAATTTGGGATTGGTCTTCTTATCTTTAAAATAGGTAAAGATCCGGTTCGTTAATCGTGTGGGTTTCATTCTAAGCAAGTGGCCATAACATGCAATTCTCATTTATATAGTAATAATAATAATAATAATTATAATAACAATAATAATAATAATAATTAACCCTGAATAATATACCATGGCTCCAATGGCGAGCTGCATAATACATAGGCTTTGATAGGGGTTACTCACTCTAAGGGTGGATTTTTCGTGAGTTCTTCATACTAATGTATGGGAAACTCTGGAATGGTATCAAGGCCCGGGCACGTACTAAACCTGAAACCTTGCTCTTGTTCTTCTCATCTTCCCAAAACTTCCTCATACTTTCGCTATGTGTCTGTCTTCTTTCGTGTGTCCATGCAGCTTTGAGTTTCAAATTCCATCCCGTAAGGAACTTGAGTGGAAACTTCTATGAATTTACTTTCTGTCTATAGGCTATGCAGTCCGTGTCGTTGTTGGTGGATCAATGATGATTTGAGTGTGGTCCTTCTGGGTGTCGCTGGCCAGCGTACTTTGGTTTGTCGAGTTATGTAGAATATGAAGAAGATTGTCTTAGTCAATCGGGAGTTGTCCATTCGAGCTATATGTCCGTAGAATTTCATGCGTCGATATATTATTATTATTATTAATATTATTGTTTGCATAGCGTTTTAAGTACTGCTTACTTTTTATCTCCCTGGTAAGATATCGTAATTGGAATGAACTCAAGCTCCGGGATGCCTAACAGATCAATTTGCCCAAAAACCATTCATCCGGAGGAATGAAAGGAAAATAATGACATCTTCAGTGTACCAGGCAAAAATTAAATTCCATAATATTACCAAAAATAATAGATCATGTGCTATTAGGTCTTGGAACGAAGAGCAATAGGTGCTTCAACCTAATGTTTCTCAAAACACAATCCATAGTATGATCGGTTATGTACCTTTTTGTCCAAGTTCCGCCTCTTAAAAAGAAAATACTAACTAACTCCATTGCAAATTGCTCAAAAAGTTGGTCGAATAGATGTATTTTAAAAATCAACCATCAAGCCCATCAATATAAATCTGCTACAGGCTATTAACCACACCTATTTAAGTACATGATCCAATATTCGTGGTTCTGAGTCTTCTAGATCACAAGAAAATGGTACACAAACAAAGCAGCCACTTTTCTTTGATGTGACCTTCCGCCACTGCTCGTAGTTTATTTCAAAAGTTAGGTCTATATACCCTCAAGTCATTATAACAATCGCTCAAAATCTCATAAATATAGCTCAAGTAGTTTCAGAGATATTCAAGATTTATTGAGAACTAACATTTACCCTACCCGGTGCCCTTAATAACAAATATTTGCCGCAAGCATGCTCCCTCGTTATTTCAAGAAAGGAATAGGGGTGGGACATTCCTTCCACCATATCGACAGCCGGTAGCCCGGGGTTAGTATTGTGAGGAGTTTCTTCAGTGAATGTGTTACCTTATTCTTAGTCTGCATACCCTTAACTCAAAATACCTAAAGAGAAGAGCAGCAGAAAGTATATATTAAAACAGTGGGTGTCAGGTAATAGTGATTGTTCAACTGGTGGCGAGGGACTGGACATTTATGCACTGAAAACTATTAAAATATGCGTAATTTGTCTCCTGAAAACATTGAAAAACTCGCAATTATCTATTGTGATGTTTCTTTCTGCAGTAAGTGATACGTGTATAAAGTGAGTGAATAAGATTGGCTTAGGGTTACGTTCATATTTTTCAAATTTTAATGCATATTTTTTAAAATATTTAGTGCATAATTGCATGCATATTCTATAAATGATAAATACAGGGTGTCTCAAGAAATGTACTAACCCTTTGAATGACTATAAAATTAGTATTTATGGACATAGAGATAAGTTTTAGGGCTTCAATTATAGAGGAGACATGTAATCAAAGACTCATGCTCGCAAATGTTCAAATTAATCACCGGCAGTGTCCAGGAGTTCGACAAACCACCATAAACGCACCGGGCCATGGCTCGCATCAGAGATAAATTTGAAGCGGATGGAATCGCTCACAACGTCACCAAGAAACGTTCTGGACGACCACGGACATCCACCAGTCCTAGAAAAGAAGAACAGGTGCAGGAAGCCGTCACTCGATCCCCACCGAAATCACTACGACAAACGGCTCGAGTGACACACATCTCAAAAGATAGCGTCCATCGCATCATGAAGCGTCTGCGCTGGAAATCCTACATTCCAACACGAAGTTGGAAATTGACAGACAATGTCACGAAATTCCAAATGAACTTTGTCGTAACGTTTGCGAATCCATTGCTTCGCGTTATCAGCTTTATGGCCATCAATTTGAACATTTGCGAACATGAGTCTTTAATTACATGTCTCTTCTATAATTGAAGCCCTTAAACTTGTCTCTATGTTCATAAATAATCATTTTATAGTCATTCAGAGTGTTTGTACATTTTTTTGAAACACCCTGTATAATTCTAATCCAATAGCAGTCTACATTAGGGCAACAGCTCAGAGGTGCTCACATATATGCACATCATGGATAAGGGGACACACTGGATTTGCTGGTAATGAAAGAGCAGACTAATTAGCAAAATCAGTGACATATAGTGTGCCCTTTCAGCAAGAAATATGCAAATCACAGTATGCCAGCATTGCTCAATTCGGGATTTTCGGGGTTGCAGTATGTTCTCCCACTCTGTGACTTACACATTTTGGATTAAATAGAGGATACACTTGCAAAAATAACAACAAAAACAACTCCTATTTTAACACATTTAATTAACCAAAATTATGGCGCTACAAACAATAAAACAAATAAACTACTGACCAATATCTTTCTACTTGTTCAAAGTGAACAAGGAATAATATAAGAATTAAACCAATATTATATTAAAACACATGGTTTCCTTTAAAACCAACAATTCATAATTATTTTTACTTCCATAAAGTATCTATCTTAATGTTCCATATAACTACGAGCTCCTTTGGCTCGATACATTCCAATAATGACGGTGTCATTCTTTTGTACACCTCAATAACTATTTTTATCTTTTCTTATCACCAAAACAAATATCTAATTACATTTAGAGTACATGTTAATTTTCTTACTTAAATATTTGGGCACTTCACATGTTCTCAGCATTTACCATCTCTCTCAAGTTTTACAAATTCACCATAGTGATCGGGAAAATACTTGTGTACTCCAGAGTTATAAAGATTACTTGACAAAGTCAAAAACTATGATTACTCCCTGAATCTAGTTACCTTCATTTAACTCGTGGAATCCTACTTCCATACAACATTACAATAGGGATTGTTATTTATTTATTTGTCTTATAAGACCATTATCACACAAGAAAACTACGATCTGAACTGGCAAGCGATAATTTCATCTACAAGGACCTCGGTTCAATTCCCGGGTCATTAACAACTTTAAACACTCACGGTGTATTCATTCCTTCTTAGAGACGGCCTTCACCAACCCTCCTGCTATTAGGGTCAGACCGTATACTTGAATGAGATTTATGACTGGGAGGGTGACTTCCAGTCTAGTCTACGGTTGGAGCTCTCCTCAATGCTTTTAAAACAAATCTTCCTTTCTTTTCAGTTCTATGGAGAGACCTGGCATTTTACTTCTCCTTTTACTTTCAACAATAATATTGGGCTCATAAACCACTTTCGTAACCTTGGCATTTATTAATTATAAAGGGTCCTCATTGATTGGGAAGAGTAATACACATTTTACGACGAATAATTAGGGGCTTCAACAACAAGAGGAGTCTAGGTTCGACTCTCTGAACATGCCTCGGGAACCATTCCCACATTGGAGGACTTATACAAAATGCGATTTAGGGTTGGCCGTGGCCTACATGACCTACGCTCATAATACCATACATTTGCTCCCTTTTACAATATATTAATACACACATGGCCTCGTGATCTATGTCACTATTGGAGGACTTACAACATATCTCAATTCACCGCAATCAACTACCCCTCATAAGTAATTTACCATGTACATTTAAATTCTACGCATTCCTAGCGTGACATTTTATTTTAATTGCGCTCCATTGCGCTCTACATTATTCTCCGGCCTAGCGTCTTCCAAAGAACTGATAAATTCCATATTAACAATTGATACATCTCTCAATTTTTATATTTATCTTTTGACAATAATTGCTCTATTTTAATAACATGCATTAATATCATGTCTTATACTTTTATTAAGGCTCCAACGTTCTTATTTTCATATCATTCAATTTAATCTTTATTTATATTTCCTTTATATTATTATTATTATTATTAATACGCTTGCTTTTATAACATTCGTCAAATACATTGACCTTTTATTCATACATTTCCTCTACAGGATTTATTCTTTCACATAATTATTTATAATTTCTCAAAATTCTATTTTTGTTCAGACCGCGTTCTTATTCTGTAATTAGTTATTTTGAAACATCCCTTTTACTCAAAACTCCGGTGGCTTTGTACACAATCATTTCCCCGACACCAAAACATAATGAAAATCTTTACTCACATGTTTAAGGTCGTTTCTTGACCTTTCTCCTCGTGCGATGCGTCATTTTAGCCCACTTTTTTTAAATTACTCCATCTTGTACAAATTCATTGCATGTACAGACATATCTTGACACATATTTAACACGTATACATTTAACACTAATAACATTTTAAATACACTGGTGTATCCGTTTAGAACACACAATAAAAACACTGAAAATATATTACTTTTAACACAAAATCTTGATATATTTACACTTCATAAATTCTGATCACTAGGCCGCTATTTAAGCCTATCACACGTGACCTCTTGACCTCCCGTCTCCAAGGGTGAAATTTAGTAATGTCGGCTTCCTATCCTCTCCGAATGTGAAAGTCTCGAATCATCTACTTCCTCCCTGCAATAGCACTCCTTCGAATCCCGTTCTTGACGATCTGCTATTTCTCTGACACGAACGGCTCCCCTTTTAGATCCGATTTATTGATCTTAGCGAAAGTCTGTTCTGTTCACGGTCCCCTTGATAATCTATCGGTGACCTATGGATTTTTATAGCAACTAATACTTCTCGAGTCTTAGTGCTTTTGAAATAGTTCATCTGCTTTCTTGAGACAATGTCTATCGTTTCCTTCTCTCCTTCGCTTATTCGGTTCTCGCACTTCTAATCTTCTAGAATACTTCGCGAACCTTATTCTGTCTTTTCCCTGCTCGGGTTCTTTAAATTTGATAAAATGTTTATCTCGTTGTTCCGGTACTTCCGTACGTTATGATACTTTTGGTCGATTACTTAAAGACCTATCGCCCTGAGTCCTAAGTTCGCAACCTGCTTTGACTGTATTTTATGAACTTTTCACTGTAAGTTTTATACTGTCGGACCTAAATCCTGTAACTAGGATTTTCCTAAATTTTCAACACGACGATACTGTAATTATACTTCTATACAACTCCTTACGGAGGCACGCAAGTTATTAATACCGCGACGCCCGTGGCTGTCGGATATTGTCTATGCGATGTGATGCAGCGTTTCCCCCTCAAGGAGTACTGGTAAACTGCCTTCGATGTGTGTCAGCGTGACGCCTCCTCACGGATTGTCGGAATTCGGTGTCTGATGTAGCACAGTGACGCGCCCTCAGGCCGTTTGATAACTGCATGTACTGATACAGCGTGACGCCCCCCTGGGCTATCGGAAACTGCATGATTGGTCTGGCTTGGCCTGGACTTTTATACTATTTAGTCACAAAAAGATAAAACTCTAGTCCTTTTCGTGACCAACTTTTGAAATAATTGTCGTACAATTATAAAAATTATATCTCCAGAAAGCTCGTCTTCCAAACGTCAAATGATCTCACTGCGCATAAGAATCGATCGTGCATTTCGGAGATATTAATTAATTTTTAGTCTTCAGCTGCGTGGGTGGTGCTGTTCATCTTTAAATTCCCCACTCCTCTGGTATCAGTGAATCCCCGATGACGTATGCTGCGTTTGCATTTCTTTCTTGTGCAATTATTACAAGGTTTTTCTTTACACAAAAATCTCTAATCCGAAATGATTCACAGTCCAGTGATTATTTACTTATTTTTATTCCTGCAAATGGGTTAAATTTAATTATTCTTCTACTGGCACAGCGGCGCTGTTGCCATTTTATTGCAAGCTAAGCTGGATTTCCGAGTCACGCTTCTCTGTCTTACAGTGAAAACTTTCCACTCGTTCTATTAATATCCATTACCCGCTCCCTCTCAATGAGTCAAGAGGCATGATCTCATCTTCTGAACACCTGGTCCCAGCTGCTTGCACAACGTTAGGCTAGAACCCTTGCTTGAAATCTCTCTACGTTACATTAGAGACTGTATGTTTCTTTCATTCCTTTCACAAAATACATGGATTCGACCCCTTTTGAGCCAATGGTACATGGGTTCAATAGTAAGTCACAAATATGTTACGTTAAAAGGCAGATAAGGAAATACATATTACACGAATGGAATATCGCATGGACATGTAGCCTGAAAGGATCTGTAACAAGAGAAATATTCTTCCCGGAAGTACAAAATCGACTGTTATCTAAATTATTACTACCAAACTTTGTCCTCACACAATTTTTAACTGGTCATGAAAAGTTCAAGTCTTATTTTGAACGTTTTAAAATAGCAACAGGCGACTATTCATGTTTTTGTGGATTGCCTCAATCGGTGTGTCATCTTATATTTGAGTATCCTGTTTTTGAAAAGGAAAGATACTACCGTATTTACAATGCCACCTTAATAGCTGTAACCTGGAACTTTCAAAACCGCTGTATCATATTTTCAAGTGGGAGTGCTGCTTAGGACAATTTCTCACTTTCATTAATAATTTTTATTGTAAACTATGTTAGTAATATTTGTATTTGCTTGGTTTTAATCTACAACCCTAATGTACCTCTGGTAAAATAGGGTTCCTGTATTGTTTTTGGGATATTCAATAATAATAATAATAATAATAATAATAATAATAATAATCGTTTTCAGTGCATAAATGTCCGGTCCCTAGTTATAAGTGTGATTTATATTTTGTTTTATTAGTTGTTAATCTATGTTTAGTTTAATATTACCATACTTCAACTCTGAGATTTGCTGATGACATCGTCATCTTGGCCGACACGCCTGTGGATTTGAATGAGTTTTTGAATGGTATGGACTCCGTCTTGAGGAAAGAATTCATGATGAAAATTAATAAATGTAAAACAAAAATATTGGAATGCAGCCGCAATAAATCAGAAACCTCTATGGATATCAAATTAGCATGGGAAAAACTAAAGGAAGTAGGAGACTTCTGTTACTTAGGAAGCAAAATAACCAGTGATGGACGAAGCAAAGAGGATATAAAAAGTAGGTTGGCTCAGGCAAGGAAAGCAGTTCTACAGAAAAGGAATCTGTTGACATCGAATATAGAGTTAGGTATTAGGAAGACATTTTTGAAAACCATTGTCTGGAGCGTCGCACTCTATGGAAGTGAAACTTGGACTATTGGTGCAGCAGAAAACAGGAGAATTGAAACGTTTGAAATGTGGTGTTACAGGAGAATGATGAAGATCAGATGGGTAGATAGGGTTACAAACGAAGAGGTATTAAGACGAGTGGGAGAGGAGGGATGTTTCTGGCGAATGCTAATGAAGAGAAGAGATAGGTTGGTAGGACACATATTAAGACACCCAGGATTAGCAAGCTTAGTTATGGAAGGAAGGGCCGATGACAAGAACTGTAGGGGTAGACCAAGGTTAGAATATGTTAAACAGATTGCCTCGGATGTAGGGTGTGGTAGCTATTTAGAGGTGAAACGATTAGCTCAGGACAGGGAGGCATGGAAAGCTGCATCAAACCAGTCAAAAGACTAAGGACTCAAACAAACAACAACATACTTCAAGCCAGAACAATATATGCGCTACATAAAGGGACTCGTTTGCCTCAGTGGCAGTTCTTCATCAAAAAAATCATATTCAATTCTGATTGACTATGGAAGCAAATGAAATAGCAGCACTGTGATATGCTTACCCTCTCTCCATGCGATGGTTGAGAAGTGTCTTCAATCCACATTTTTATATTAAGAGAGACTCTTAGCTTTGAGCAAGCTACTCTGTAGCTCGCGTGTTGCCCTCTCCGGCAAGTGATCAGTCACCGCTTGACGTGAGGTTGAACATGCTTACCACCACTTTACACGTGTCCCCAGGATTACAATATGGCGTGTGCGATACCACTTACTTAATATGCTGAGGAGAAGAAAAAAGTATGAATCTAGGGGGACGATAAGCAATACTAGTACAATTAAGGAGCTAAGTCAATATTTGCAGGCAGGAATTTATTGGAGGAGAATTGATGTGTTAACACCAAATCGGCATTTAGAAGGATTCTAGTTTACAATTACGTAGCAAAATAACTTGGGTTGTCGCATAAGACAGGAAGTCGATTAACAAGACTTACCATGACATGATAAGCCAAGTTTAGGCTGAGCTAAAAATTGCATGACAAATCACAATTCACAATTCACAAAGTCAAAATAACAAATGTCGTTAAATAGCAGCAAAGGAGCTGAAATACTGACTAAATTTGTCAACTTAAAATAACCTCCCCCAGTTTGGTTGGTTCCTCAGTTTAGTGGGTGCGGCAACGCGGTCATGTGGCCCCGTGCACTTTGGATGTGTGTAGAATCTGTCTGATAAACCGGTGTTAATTGTGATGGCTGTATTAGTGTGTGTTATCTGTTTTCAATTCAAGTAAGGACTGCAGACATTCGATTTTGAAGTAGTTCCTACTTTTGCTACCAAACGCCACCGTCAACGACAACTACTTCTGAACCTGGTTACTAGATGCCACCGCAGTCGGCTTCTGGCGACGAACGTTGGGACCCACGAGTCAAATCTAACCTATAATTTAGCTTCACACAAGTGTAATTAGTGGAAGGTTCTTTTACATGCCATAAATATATTACATGGGAGCGCCAGCTTTACTTCCCCTCCGAAGGAAGGCATACTGAGGGAATTTTAACGCTCTTAAAAATCCGACGACTTCGGCCAGGTTTGAACCCGCGACCTTGGGCATAGAAGCTCAGCATGCTACCGACTACGCCACCGATGCCGCTTCCCCTGATTTGAGTCAGTGTTGAAAACTAGAAATATAATTTTTTGATTTAACCACTTTGTATCGCCCTCTAAGAAATCTGTGTGATGATTCTGATGAAACGCTGATCTACATGGAAGTGTTCTCATTGCCCCTATCTAACATTGAAGTGATAGAAGCCATTTTTCAGTGTTGCCTAGTTCAATTAGAGCAAGCTTTTCAGTTGGTCAACACAATTTGTGCCCAATTACATTCGGTGGGACGCATGTATTTACTTACTGGATATCGTAGGTAGATTCGAACCCACCACTTCTAGCTGTTATCACTTGGCTGAGCGTACTCTGTTATATCCCATAGCCTATAAAGCAATGCCTTGGTAAAACCTGGTATTGAAGTGAAGAGCCTTGAGGCAGGAGCCCCATTTCCAAGCCCTAAACTACAACGGTGTAATACTGTAGTTAATAGGCTACTAGCAGATCCGTGCGAGAACTCTCGCATAATGGGTTGTGTGCGCCCCATTTGTACAGACTACCCGTCCGGCTCTATTGCTATGCGGATTGGACGCGCCACAGATCTAGCAGGGGGCTATAATCTTGTTTATTTGTTAAAAGCACTTTATCAACAAATAAATATATTTCCGTTGACTTTTCAAGAAATGCAAGATTTTTCCTGTACTATTGAGATGATTTGGAAGCTTTTGTTACAAACCACACCTTCTAACTCCCTCTGGTTTAGGAGCTTGAGTTTTGGGAAACGTACATCTTAGCGTATTATATAATAAGATAAGATTTTAAATCATTCTGAAAATACCATCAGCAATATGATATTACAGCCTTCCAAGAATCGTTGAAAAATGGTAGGGTAGGTTCAGACAAGGAACATATTATGATAATGACCATTCTCGAGCTACGTAATCTGATAGCTCCACTGATATTCATCAGAATCGTTGGCGAGAGAATATGAAGCCATTCCAACGGTGAATTCCTGACGAGCCAAGAGCTTACCACATTTGAAAATGAAAGTCGAGTTCCATTCATATGCCGTGAAATGGGCTCTTGTGAAGTGAATTCTTGCGAGCTGAAGTAGAAAACCGGAGTAGGGAGAGAAAGTAAAGCTAAAATATCGTGTGTAATGTGAGAGACTAAGAGGAGGAACATTACAATCCAAGTTAAAATTAGATACATAATATGCTAAGAGAACCAGAGCAGAGATGATTGGTTTTTAGAGGGAGTGGCGAAACGAGGGTGGACGTAAGTGTGCGATGATGCTTTTTAGAAAGAAAGCAACATTGAAGATGGGTGTCTTAATCGTGTTATCAAATAAAATATTCTAGCATTATAACTTTGTAAGTTGTCGTGCTTGTACAAAACTGATACTTTGGTGTGAATGTTTAAAATAATAATAATAATAATAATAATAATAATAATAATAATAATAATAAAATTGATTCACAGAATTTATTGATGGCACGTACACGGAAGTGCCTTACCCCTTTCAGTGTCACTGACATTTGTTGCACTATTCTTTGAGTGTTCATTTTTAAGGGAATTTTTTAAGACATGCTTAATTCCTTTTTTCTTTCTTTTTATATTGTTTAGAAAGCCATTTAAAAATAGGAAAACAGTACAAAATAAAATCATTCCAGGGAAACTACACCGAAGAAAGGAGGCAAACCTTGGAATAATGCACCCGTGTATGTGTATCGTCAGTGCTCTCAATTGGATCAGTTTTATTGTCACGTGATGGCAATCCCTCAATTTCTTCAACGCTGTCTTCAAAACCACTATCCGATTCTTCCAGATTCCTTGAACTCGCAGTCATATTTTTATCATACGAGCCCGCCATTTCATTGTTTGCATCGTTTATCAGATGCTACTTTATTACTCAAGTATCTATCAACGGAATCTTAAAATATGTATATGATATGATTCACATAGTCGTTTCTGTTTTCAGGTGTATTCGTAAAGGTTGTCTAATACCTTCCTCCCAACTATCGTAGCTAAATGAAAACGTATGATCGCCTACAAAATATTCCATACGTGACCCGCTAGAGCGGAAGTTACGTCGCGGAATATACCGTAAACGACACACAAGGCGAAATATTCTGGAAATACATTTTAAGGGTCAACTCTGTACAGTGGCTCCTGTCACCATGTGGTGATATGACCTTCCGTAGGCTCGGGATCCGCATTGAGACTCCCATCCCAAAGGTCCTGAATTCGATTTCCGGCACTGTCACAAAATTCAATTCTGTTGTGAGGGATGGAAGTGGTTACGCTCAGCCACGTGAGGTAAAACTCGACTCTTAACTCAGTCACGTAAGAAGTGGCATTCTATGGTTTTCCCCTTCTATTGCAGGCAAATAACGAGATCGTTCCTGTCTTGGCCCTTTCTTGGCAATCATAGTCGGAATAAAAAATACACACATTTCTACAGATACCACACTAAGACAGGTTGCCAGATTTCTACACGCACAGAACTAAGGAATACTAAACCAACAAGAAATTCAAATTGCAACTCACAAATCTAAAGCAACATTCTGTACTGGTCATATGGCTTCGTCAAACCACTTGGTTGGGAAACTCATCTACAATTTCAGAAATTGGTATTAATTGCCCAATACAGCAGTTGCTTTCTCTGAATGTTCTTGTAGGTTCTTTTTGAATACCATAAATAAACATCCCTAACAGAGCGGTCCATAGCCTATTTTAACATACATATGCTTTAGGGATATTTGTGATATGCGAGGACAAAATGTCGACAGTATTACCATTGAAACAACTATTTGCCACCTAGGCCTCCTATATGGTTACCATGGCAACAAGTACTTATCATCTAGGCCTCCCCTATGGTTACCATGGCAACAAGTATTCATCATCTAGGCCTCCTACATGGTTACCATGCCAAGAAGTGTTCGTCATCTAGGCCTCCTATATGGTTACCATGGCAACAAGTACTTATCATCTAGGCCTCTATGGTTACCATGGCAACACGTATTCATCATCAAGGCCTCCTCTATGGTTATCATTGAAACAAGTATTCGTCATCTAGGCCTCTTATATGGTTTCCATGGAAACAAGTATTCATCATCTAGGCCTCCTACATGGTTACCATGACAAGAAGTGTTCGTCATCTAGGCCTCTTCTATGGTTATCATGGCAACACGTATTCATCATCTAGGCCTCCTCTATGGTTATCATAGAAACAAGTATTTGTCATCTTGGCCACCAATATGGTTACCTTGGAAACAAGTATTCTTCATTTAGGCCTCCTATATGGTTACCATGGAAACAAGTATTCATCATCTTTAATTAATCAAACTGGGAATGCGGCTGGGAGCCAGGTTTAAGATGCACTCACATAGAACAAGCACAGGGGATTAGGACCGGCCGTATATCCACCGGATGAGTCAGCTTGTGGACTTCAGTCTATCATACTTACTTTTAAATTTTATTTTAAAGTGTTTGATATATATCGATTGTACACATAATCACAAGAACAATGTTATCAATTACTCATATGTATGACTCATATGTACAATTATACATTGTTTGGTAACATTGGCCTACTTTTCACGTTTTGTAAGAATGAGGATGAAGTAGACTTACGAGATCGATCCGGGCAATGAGTGTCTGTCTGTCTGTCCTTCTCTCTGTCTCTGTGACCCCCCCCCCCCCAATCAACTCCTAAACGACTGCAGCTATCAAAATCAAATCTGGTATGAGTAAAGATCTAAACCTGAATATCTCACGGCCATATTTGAAAATGACATCAGCTCTACGAACTGCTGAAAAATCACAATTGAAATTTGATCTCTTTGTTGGATATCTCAGAAGTTGTGCATGCGAGCTGTTCCAAAATTGGCACACATAGAGATAATGACATACCAGAACAATTTTCAGGAGCCCATATATGACTGTGTAGCCAACATGATTCTAAGCCTACTGATAGGTCCAACATTTAAATGCATGTAACTTTTATACTACATCAATTGGATTTCAACTAATTTAGTATGTGCTTTGTGTACCATAACATATATTGCTATGCGTATTCTTTAGAGCCAGCAGAGCTGCCAACTTTTAATAAATGCTCCCCCTATTTGGTAATTCTAATATCAATATATCGGCAAGTATGTGGCCAGCAGGTCTAAACTCTGCATACTGTACATATAGTACCTGACATTCTAGATTAATTTGGAGGAACTGATATACGTCGATGCTGCCAACATGATTCTGAGCCTGCTGATGAATTCAATTTTAATTACATGTAACTTCTATACTAACAAATCGATTTCAACCAAATATCGTATGTGCTTTGTGTACCTTAACAGATATGACTACACGTATTCCTAAGAGCCATCAGGGCCGCCATCTGTTAATAAGTGCTCTCTCTATTTATTTTTTATCCTAATTCCAATATATCAGTGTGCTAGCCAACAGTTCTAAATTTTGCACACGTATAGTACCTGTCATTCAAGATTATTTGGAATAACTGACACATGTCAGTGCTGCCAACATGATTCAAAGTCAGCTGAAAGGTCCAATTTTTAAATACTTGTAACATCTATATTAAAAAATTGTTTTTATCCAAAATTGGGGCAATAATAGGATCATAATATTTCCGATTAATTCCAAGCAACACAACTTGACACTGTTGCCAACATAGTTTTACGTGCCCTGATAGATCCAATGTAACATTTCATTTCTGATGTATAGATTATTCATTGGCATGAATCTTAAATTTTAAGAAAAGTAGGCTGTTTAGTTCTTCACGGAACTACTAGTTTTTCTTGTAATGAAGTATAGATACGATATTATAACAAAATAAAAAATCATTATGATTTGATTGACCAAGTGGCAGGGGGCCGGTCTTAATCCCCTGCGATTGTGTGTGTGAGTGGACCTACCTGCTACATTTTCTAGTACAACATATCCATGATTCCATGTTTTTCACTGTAGTGGAGGAACTTTGATGCTGATTTTTGGTTTAAGGGGCGAAATAGCGAGGTTATCTGCCCCGATATTTTTCTATTTTCATTCAAGAAAAAGAATTCTTTACCATCTTCTGTGAGCTGTTAATTGTTCAAGTGAATTAATTAGAACTAGCATTACCCGTCGCTGCTTCGCCCGCGAATATTCTACTTGTAAAGAGTAAACTTAGCAAAATCTCAATCATGAATGCTATGACTGATTTATCCTTGGTATGAATAATCAGACTTTATCAATTCAGCTATTGGTGCAGTGGTTAAGGGGTGTCATTCTTTCATAGGTATATCAGAGCGAAGTTAGCTTTCTGGGAATATCACAGACACTGTTAATTTAAGGGCCTTTAAATGTGGTTTTCGGAGACCCTTTATAGTCGGGTGAAAAATACCTTTCGTACCACACTCAACACGTGAAAATTGCATGAAAAAATTCTAGAGTGCCCCTTGACCCCCTTAAGCGCGTTATACTGTATGTATTGATGAATTTTACAGCTTAATTTGGTTCAGTGATAACCTTATAACCATCTGGAAACTTTCACAGTAATGTAATAATTGGAATTGCATTGCGTCTTACAGAAATAGGTGGACCTGTGAGATTCTGTTACCATGGTTACCGTGTTGCATTATTTCATTGTAAATATACATGTTTTAAGGTATTTATTTAATAGTGAGGCATTTAAAGAGTAAGTGAGTGCGTTTCGCTTACGAATTGGGTTATGCTGAACCTGTAGGTACCTTATATGTGTAGGTTGGCGTTAATTGGACCTTATTTTCGGTACAAAACTGGAATGGGACCTTAGCAGAATAATATAGGGAGGGATGCAGTATCTCTAATGTAAGTTGGTAATCCTTGGCTACGGACGGATAGGTATCGGGTTGTCTCTCTCTCTATCTTTGTTAGACTATTATTATTTACATTGTGAATGTTCTATAAAGCATATTTCATAATATTATACAAATGTAACTAGTTGCTTATGATACGATGCTCTATATAATACGAAGGGCGTTCTAGATTGTTTTACACTTTAATTTTTTCTAACCAAATGAAGCACATTACACATAAATTGTTACGTCCACCTTCTCAACATAAACTCCTTGTACTTGTATGCACTTTCGCCATCGATGTGTCAGTCTCCAGACCTTCCTGAAACCATTCTTTCGGAGTGCTGCGTACCCATGCCTTGTCAGCTGTGTTCAGAGGTTTCTTCATGTTCCCGAACAGGTGATACTCACTCAATGCCAAGTCGGGAGAGTATGGTGGGTATGGCAGCACATTGAATCCCATTTGATCAATGCCAGCGGTGGTCTCATGGCTAATGTGGGGGCGGGCATTTTCATGTTGCAGAAGCACACCTTTAGCCCATTTTCCTGACCGCTTAGTTTGAATGGCACGACGTAAGCGCTTAAGGGTTGCCACATTTGCTGCACTGTTAATCGTGGCCCTCAATCCCATACAGTCAATGAGGATGATGTTCTTTGTGTCCCAGAACACTGTCGCCATTTGCTTGTCAACTGTCGGCACTGCTCGACATTTCTTTGGCGGTGGACTGCCCCTATGCTTCCATTGCATGATCGCCGTTTTGCGGAATTTGCAGAACTGGACACAGCTGTCAAGGCATGGGAACTTTACAGCAATCCGGAAGAATGTTTTCAGGAATTTCTGGAGAGACTGACACATCGATGGCAAAAGTGCATAAAGTTTCAAGGAGATTATGTTGATAAGGTGGACGTAACAACTGATGTGTTATGTACTTCATTTTGGTTGAAAAAATATATCGTAAAACAATATTGTACCCTTCGTACGATCTTAATTTACCGTAATGATTGTGTTTCTCTACATATATTCGCTACAATGTTTATAAGCCTTAATCCTATTGCATGTAGGGCGCTACTGTAAAGAAGCTCTTAAGCTGTAAGAGTAGCCTTGAAAATAAAATCAATCAATCTCTCCCTCTCTCTGGAGAGCGCCGATAAACTGAAAGAAGATGGATTTGAAAAAAAAAATATTCGAGCCTTACAGTAGTCGCATATGATGTATCACATGTGACATGTTATCCTACTATGTGTGTCCCGGGAGCGCAAATCTCTTGTTGACAGTGAACTCTGTTGGTCATTGAAATAACTACTTGTAAAACTCCAGTGACAAATCCTGACCGTAATGAATCATAATTGTTATTTGCCGTGGCGGAAGCAATCAACTGCCTACTTGATGTGAGCTGCGCTCTATATCGGCCAGTTAATGAACCCATGCCAGCGATGTTATTGAAAATGGCCTCGTTTTGCCGATCAGCGCACTGCCAAATATAGGCGCGATTAAAATTAGGTGTGCGGAAGGTATATTAAATGTGTTTCTCCCAGTGATATGTTTAGACCAACGAAGTTTCAATTATTGTTAGTAGTAGGCGTTAATATACTGAATTCCTACGTTGTTTGGAGTGTTTGTTGATGCAATATCGATTCCACATAGCGGCAGGGCCGACAGTACATAGAGTGCTTACATTAAATAAGAATAGAGCAAATGTATGAAGATTTAATAAATCGTAATTGTTTTCAGCAAATATGATAAAATGAATATTTTCACACCAAAGAACGACAACTTAAAGATGATTTACTGTAGGAATATTTTAAGCGGGGTCTCCAAACCTTGAAGTAAACTGTATGCGATATACATTCCCCATAGCCACATGGCCTACAGTGCGTCGTTGTACCGATCTCTGCCATCACGCGCGCTCATTGTTTCCGTCCCATGCACTTCCGTCCCTTTTCCAAAATCACTCCCACAAAAATGTTACACATCAAAAATACTTGTCACGTTTTTGAATTTGTGCTTCTAGAGGCAACATTTAACACATGCCTGATGAGTGAGTGTCAAGTCTTTCGAAGGAGGAGCAAACCAACGGATCTGGCTGGCTGGGGTTAATGAAGGATTGTCAATTAAGTCCATTGCCTAACAGATTTTGTTCTTGTGAGTGAATTGACATTATTGAGTTAAAGAGATGGACTGATCTGCATTCATAATCAAGCCGACGATCACATTCTGAGTCTTGCCTCAATCACCATTTACGCGGACGAAGAGATAAATCCAGCTTACAATTCAACAATTACATCTAATTAATAAAGACGAGTGGAGGAGATGAGATGCTTCTGGCGAGTGTTAGCCTTGGATTGGAGCCTTGCAATTCAATCTGGCGGCTGATATTCCGCACGTTATCCTCTTATAGTACAACGATTGCATCCACAAACTTTCAAGATAGGTTTCGACCTGTCTTACCTGATACTTATCTTGTCAGATGAAGAGTGTGGTGAGTATGTAGAGATGAAACGATCGAAGGGGATGAAATCATATTTCTTTCAATGTGAAAGGCGATCACCACGCGGTGGCTAAGTTAAACCTCTCCTTTAATAAAGGGGAAAACTGGAACGTCACTCTCTCTGAAAGGTAAATTCACACTGACTGCGCTTTTGCGTGTGTCTATGATGTGAACATTTCAACTCACAAGCAGCATATTTAACGCTGTACCGGTAATGCGCAAGTTTCATTCACACATGGACGAATAAATGTTTAATTTCCCGGAGGAGGGAGGAACTGTGTCAGAAAGGTTTTTCTTGAAGAATTCTCTATCAATATCATAAAACCAGTCTCCTTCAAGCTCCGACGGCCTATAAAATACAAGTCTAATCACAAAAGTGAATTAATTACCAAAAGTTATGTACAAATAATCTCCGTGAAGACATTATTTTGTCGTATCTGTGGACGAACTTTCGATTCCCACCTGCATAGAATGTCACGGCAGTGAGTTGCCAAGAGCCTTACTGTTGATTTGAATCTAGTCAATCTCTGCCCTTCTAGCAACTCCTTCAGCTCATGTAAACGAGATTTATTGTGAAAAAGAAATACTGTAGTCTATTATAAACTATAAATCTTCAATTGGTAAAAACTACTTCCTATTTATCTTATCCCCAACTCAGTTAAACATTGCACATAATCCTCTGCAGTCATAGATATTTGACACTTAAATGGTGAGGTGGGGTCATGTTCGGAATCAGTGAGATTGAATACTTTCTACATTTTACTCCCTAGCCGCTGTTTTTCCTAATACATTGCCGTCAGTCGAAGGTCTATTGTGTGTCTGCTGTCTATATTTGTTCTAATCCGTGTTAGAATACTAGTGGTGATATTATTGACTCCTCCTCACCATTTGAAATATTCAGTAAATTGAATCCTCAAGTTTGTACTTTAATCACAGTACCGGTTTCCTCAGAATAATGACGAAATTAAGTTGGTAATATCGAAATTTCTAATTAGTTCGAAATATACCTGGTATAATGTTGACTAATAGAGCACTATAGTTGGCAGCCCTGGTGACTGAATATATTGTTAGCTCCATCTCTTAAGGTACAGAATACAAAATTTGGTTGAAGTCCAATGGACGTTACATGCAGTTAGACATTGGATCTATAAGCGCGTAAAATCATGTTGGCAATCAATGTCATGCATGTATTGGTCAGACATCATCTGAAATATTATGGTCTTTTGTTGTGCCAATTTTGGATGCAATCCATTCGTTATCATAGAAGTTACGTGTATTTTGAAATTGGACCTATCAGCAGGTTTAGAATCATGTTGGCAGCACTGACGTATATTAGTGTCTACAGATTAATCTAGAATGTCAGGTACTATAAGTGTGCAATTTTTAAATCTGTTGGCTTACATACTTTCTGATATATTAATATTAGGGTAAAAAACAGAGACAGCATTTATTAACAGTTGGCAGCCCTGGTTGCTCTTAAGAATAAGCATAGCCATATCTGTTATGGTGCACATACGAAATTTGGTTGAAATCCAATTGATAGTATAGAAGTTACATGTATTTAAAATTGGCCCTATCAGCAGGCTTAGACTGACGCTATAAGTTACTCCAAATTAATATAGAATGTCAGGTACTATACGTGTGCATAGTATAAAGCTGTTGGCTGGCATACTTTCTGATATATTGGTATTTGGATAAGAAAGTAGAGAGAGAGCATTTATTAACAGTTGGCAGCCCTGGTGGCTTTTAAGAATAAGCTCAGTCATCCTGTTTATGTACACATAGTACATACGAAATTTAGTTGAAATCCAATTGATAGTGTAGATGTTATATGCATTTAAAAATTGGACCTATCATCAGGCTTAGAATCATTTTGGCAACACTGCCATGCATGGCCTCCCGGAAATTAAACTGAAATATTACTATCTATATGTTTGCCAATTTTGGAATAGCTCCCATGTATTCCTTCCAATATATCCAACATGGAGCTAAATTTTCAATTGCGGGTTTTCAGCAGTTGGTAGCACTGACATAATTTTCAAATGTGGGCTTGAGATATTCAGGTATAGATCTTTACTCATACCAAATTTGGATTCGATTGCTGCAGCCGTTTAGGAATTGATAGGGACACACACACACACACAGACGGACAGATAGAAGGGCAGACAGACAGACAGACATTTGCCCGGATCGATCTCATAAGTCTAATTTTTCCTCATTTTTGCAAAATGTGAAAAGTAGGTTAAAAATCAGATCGGTTTCAATGTGTTATAAAATGAAAGATATACATCTTGATCAAACGAAGCTTGATGTTAAAACAGTGATGTGGTTATTATATGTGCATGGAAAATTTGTAGGTTATACGACTGACGTGTACATGTATGTGGCGAATAATTAATTTCGATGTAATTGTGAAATTATGATAGAAGAATTTGAGTTACCCAATGTATATTTACGGCAAGTAATAGATTGTTTGATTAAAGTGCAACTGGTTATTGACTTAAGGTGTAAAATTTACTGAATATTTAAACTTCGTCAATAAAGACAAGGGCTGCCATGGTCATTTTCTTGGCTTTTCAAACTCATCCTGTTGGACTTCATTTTTCAGTGGGTCAACACGATTGTACCCCATTGTAATGGGTGTTTCCCTAAACCAGAAACGAAACATGATATTAATAAATTCACTTGGATGACCAGTTTCGATCGTCAAGTGATCATCATCAGATCCTATACTCTTAGACTGTTAAATCTGTCTACAAGTGTGAGGATATACACACTTAATTACTTACATCAATTAATAAACTAGCGCCACTTGCCAGGAAATGTTAGTTATTTGGGATATCTTGTTATGATATTGTTATTGGTTATTGACCTTCAAGTTTGCTTGCCTTGTGTGATATCTATGATTGATAGTGCATGGTCAGGCTGGAGTGGGGTATTAACTTATCTTGTTGTGTGAGCAATGTGGAATCCATTCTCATGCAGTTCAGTGTAGCCAGTGGAAGTGGTAGCAGAGGTTGTGATGATGATCGCTTGACAATTGAAACTGGTCAACCAAGTGAATTGAAAATTTTAAATTTGGTTCGGATGCAACCAACTAAGAAACCTTAGAATGTTGCATGTTTGGAAGCAACCTAACCAGAAACCTTTGAATGTTGCTTGTTTGGAAGCAACCTAACCAGAAACCTTTGAATGTTGCTCGTTTGGAAGCAACCAACCCAGAAACCTTTGAATGTTGCTCGTTTGGAAGCATCCTACTCAGAAACCTTTGAATGTTGCTCGTTTGGAAGCATCCTACTCAGAAACCTTTGAATGTTGCTTGTTTGGAAGCAACCTACTCAGAAACCTTTGAATGTTGCTTGTTTGGAAGCAACCTATCAGAAACCTTTGAATATTGCTTGTTTGGAAGCAACCTGCTCAGAAACCTTTGAATGTTGCTCGTTTGGAAGCATCCTACTCAGAAACCTTTGAATGTTGCTCGTTTGGAAGCATGAAACGTTTCTATAGCCCTCACGTTGAGCGACAAATGTAACGTAATTAGTGCCCCATGTTGGTAGCGAAATGAAACGTTCTTGCTAGCCCACACTGTTGGGTGAGAAATGTAACTGTTTACCTTTGCCTAAGCTATGTTGTTTTAATGGGCGCCAAGACCTCAATGCAATGTTGAAATCTAAATTTGTATTTAACAACGTCTAGCTCTGGCAGAACACATTCAAGACTCTATTCACTCAGATCGTGGTATGATTTGATCATTAACCCAACAAACAATTGTATCAGGAGAAGGAATTGGTCCATATCTAATGCTACCTACTGAAAGCAAAGATTGCATTGTAAAAGAAATGAATTTATTATATAAAACAAGTATAGCAAAATTAATAATAATAATAACTATAAAATTTAAATTGGAGCGTTGTGATTTTAATATTACCGATAGAAAATTACGTGAAAACGGAGTCTGATAAATTGATTTTACTCTTATTTCCAAGCTATGAAGTTACTGAATTATGAAATATAAAACAAAGAAAAATGAGAGATTGCGTATTTCTGCGTCATTAGCGCTTACCCCTGGAAATTGCCAAAGCATTTCCCTCGTTCTTGATGATGCTGTGTGCTTCCCACAGTCTCCTGGACGTCGTCATCTCCGTCGAAATTTGATGATATTCTGGTAGATTAGATAATTCTATGGTCCGTACATCGGACCCAAACTCTCGTAAAACCGCACTGGTTACGTTTTACAAAAGTTCGTCGCTAACTCCACTGAACATCGGAGCGACACGCACTTGCGACCGTACACTGCAAGTTCTACACAGATTGTCCGTTCCACGGAACATCGGAGCGTCCCCCGCGTATAACCATACTCCGCAAGTATTTCACAGATTCTCGCTAACTCCACCGAACATCGGAGCCACTCGCACGCGCACCCATACTCCTCAAGTATTTCACAGATTGTCCACGTTTCACGGCGCGTCGAACGATATATTCACCTGTCGGCTCCCCACTCTTCAGTCCCAACTAGCTTACGTCGTCTCCCCTGATTGGCTGAGCACGCCGCCACTTCCCCTCCTCCGGTTCATTACACTCGGCGCGCGAGAGTTCCGTTTCGACAATTCGTCTTTTCTTGACCTTGCGACCCAAGATTGCGTCATGCTTCTCGACAGGAATCAGCTTGCATTTGAATTCCCAGTGAGTCATGTCTCTCAAATACCCTAACTGACAAAACTCCGTAAAATTCCGTAATCAGATAATTTTCTATGATATCGTCGTTCGTAATAATTTGCTTGATAGCGTTTTCTAAGACATAGAAAACCTATCTGTATGCTTATAATTTTTATAAAATGCTCCGAAAATATCTAAATAATAATTATAATAAATTAATAATAATAATAAATTAACATGAAAAATTATCTTGGCTGAACAATTTGCCGCGTAAATAAATATAGAATGGCTTCCTACTGACTTATGCCAGTTGCATAAAACCCCTCGAAAAACACGTTACAAGCAACCTACTCAGAAACCTTTGAATGTTGCTTGTTTTGAAACAACCTACTCAGAAACCTTTGTATGTTGCTTGTTTGGAAGCAATGTACTCAGAAACCTTTAAATGTTGCTTGTTTGGAAGCAACCTACTCAGAAACCTTTGAATGTTGCTTGTTTGGAAGCAACCTTCTCAGAAACAACTCAAAACAATTTTAATATTGATGTTTGAGTTTAAAGTGGTGCTAAGATTTCTCATTAATTTAAGCTGATTTGAAGGTAAATTGTTACTCAATCGACAAAGGAACTGGTCGCCACTTTGAAGCGGATGTCAATCTCACAAGCTTTGCTATGCCTGTGTGTACTTGATGCTCAAATTTGAACAGGAAAGCACTTCAAACATCATCTTGACATAGAGCTGTACCCACACACGGTTGACTAACTGTGTAATTACCTCGCTACTTAGATAAATAATTACATTCCAAATATCGATAGCAGGGCCTGATTAATAATTTCCTGTTTCCTGTTCCGGTCGTTTAGCGCGGCCATTGAAGCGCAGCGTGCTCACTGATGCAGACACTGACTCTAGAGCTCCGCATATTAGTCATGCCCCACTACATCAATACAAGTCATTATAAACTATTGTTTTAGGTAACAACATATTGATTGAGAGGTAAAAACAATATGGGACTGCTGGAGAGAGTTATTCTCTTGCGTTCATCGGTGGACCTGTGGTAGAATGTCCCAATCTGATCCCGAGGACGTGGATTTGATTCCTGCCCGAAGTAATTTTAGATAAAGAATACTTTTTGTCTTGGTAACCATATAGGAGGCTTAGATGATGAATACTTGTTGCCTTGGTACCCATATATGAAGCTTATATGATGAATACTTGTGGCCTTGATAACCATATAGGAGGCTTAGATGATGATTGCTTTTTGCCATGGTAACCATAGAGGAGGCCTAGATGATGATTGCTTGTTGCCTTGGTAACCATAGAGGAGGCCTAGATGATGATTGCTTGTTGCCTTGGTAACCATGTAGGAGGCCTGGATGATGAATACTTGTTGCCTTGGCAACCATATAGGAGGCTTAGATGATGAATACTCGTTGGCTTGGCAACCATATAGGAGGTTTAGATGATGAATACTTGTTGCCTTGGCAACCATATAGGAGGCTTAGATGATGAATACATGTCGCCTTGGCAACCATATAGGAGGCTTAGATGATGAATACTTGTTGCCTTGGTAACCATATAGGAGGTTTAGATGATGAATACTTGTTGCCTTGGTAACCATACAGGAGGTTTAGATGATGAATACGTGTTGCCTTGGTAACCATACAGGAGGTTTAGATGATGAATACTTGTTGCCTTGGTAACCATACAGGAGGTTTAGATGATGAATACTTGTTGCCTTGGTAACCATATAGGAGGTTTAGATGATGTATACTTGTTGCCTTGGTAACCATATAGGAGGTTTAGATGATGAATACTTGTTGCCTTGGTAACCATATAGGAGGTTTAGATGATGAATACTTGTTGCCTTGGTAACCATATAGGAGGTTTAGATGATGAATACATGTTGCCTTGGTAACCATATAGGAGGTTTAGATGATAAATACTTGTTGCCTTGCTAACCATACAGGAGGTTTAGATGATGAATACTTGTTGCCTTGGTAACCATACAGGAGGTTTAGATGATGAATACTTGTTGCCTTGGTAACCATATAGGAGGTTTAGATGATGAATACTTGTTGCCTTGGTAACCATATAGGAGCTTTAGATGATGAATACTTGTTGGCTTGGCAACCATACAGGAGATTTAGATGATGAATACTTGTTGCCTTGTTAACCATATAGGAGGTTTAGATGACGAATACTTGTTGCCTTGGTAACCATATAGGAGGTTTAGATGATGAATACTTGTTGCCTTGGTAACCATATAGGAGCTTTAGATGATGAATACTTGTTGGCTTGGCAACCATACAGGAGGTTTAGATGATGAATACTTGTTGCCTTGGTAACCATATAGGAGGTTTAGATGACGAATACTTGTTGCCTTGGTAACCATACAGGAGGTTTAGATGATGAATACTTGTTGCCTTGGTAACCATACAGGAGGTTTAGATGATGAATACTTGTTGCCTTGGTAACCATATAGGAGGTTTAGATGATGAATACATGTTGCCTTGGTAACCATATAGGAGGTTAAGATGATGAATACCTGTTGCCTTGGTAACCATATAGGAGGTTTAGATGATGAATACGTATTGCCATGGTAACCATATAGGAGGTTTAGATGATGAATACGTATTGCCATGGTAACCATACAGGAGGCCTAGATGATGATTACTTGTTGCCTTGGTGACCATACAGGAGGTTTAGATGATGAATACTCGTTGGCTTGGTAACCATATAGGAGGTTTAGATGATGAATACGTATTGCCATGGTACCCATTCAGGAGGCTTAGATGATGAATACTTGTTGCCTTGGTAACCATACAGGAGGTTTAGATGATGAATACTTGTTGCCATGGTAACCATACAGGAGGTTTAGATGATGAATACTTGTTGCCTTGGTAACCATATAGGAGGTTTAGATGATGAATACTTGTTGCCTTGGTAACCATATAGGAGGTTTAGATGATAAATACTTGTTGCCTTGGTAACCATACAGGAGGTTTAGATGATGAATACTTGTTGCCTTGGTAACCATATAGGAGGTTTAGATGATGAATAATTGTTGCCTTGGTAACCATATAGGAGGTATAGATGATGAATACGTGTTGCCTTGGTAACCATATAGGAGGTTTAGATGATAAATACTTGTTGCCTTGGTAACCATACAGGAGGTTTAGATGATGAATACTTGTTGCCTTGGTAACCATATAGGAGGTTTAGATGATGAATACTTGTTGCCTTGGTAACCATATAGGAGGTTTAGATGATGAATACTTGTTGGCTTGGCAACCATATAGGAGGTTTAGATGATGAATACTTGTTGCCTTGGTAACCATATAGGAGGTTTAGATGATGAATACTTGTTGCCTTGGTAACCATACAGGAGGTTTAGATGATGAATACTTGTTGCCTTGGTAACCATATAGGAGGTTTAGATGATGAATACTTGTTGCCTTGGTAACCATATAGGAGGTTTAGATGATGAATACTTGTTGCCTTGGTAACCATACAGGAGGTTTAGATGATGAATACTTGTTGCCTTGGTAACCATATAGGAGGTTTAGATGATGAATACTTGTTGCCTTGGTAACCATATAGGAGGTTTAGATGATGAATACTTGTTGCCTTGGTAACCATACAGGAGGTTTAGATGATGAATACTTGTTGCCTTGGTAACCATATAGGAGGTTTAGATGATGAATACTTGTTGGCTTGGCAACCATACAGGAGGTTTAGATGATGAATACTTGTTGCTTTGGTAACCATGTAGGAGGCCTAGATGATGAATACTTGTTGCCTTGGTAACCATGTAGGAGGCCTAGATGACCATAACACTTTTAGGTCTTATTGTGCACATTTTTGATTGAACCTCAGCCCAAAACGTATACATAATTAAACATTAAACTTTAATAATCGACTATTCGAATGACCTGTACAGTCCTAGTTATTACTGAATGTAAGTGTTCAATCGCTATACAAACTCTGTTTCCTGCCATTACTAGATAGAGTTTTGAAGTAAAGTGCATCCCTGCCCTGGGGTATTATTTACGTAGTTCTCTCCCAGTGGAACGTGATGGGAATATCTTTCTCCTCCACTCGCTCTTCAATTAATTTAAACTCGTTAAGAATGACGTGGGGCTGACAAAGACGACCGATCCTCCAGCTAATTGTCAGGCGCCTGCCACCGCGACCTTACAAATTAATGGCGTCTTCTCCCAAACATGAATTACACAGCGGATAGTAGATGCATGATCCTCGCAGTTTACGTTTTACATGTCTTCTTTTTTCTTGTGGAACTATCAAAAATGCCTCACAATATGGACTTTTCGTTTTTAGTTTAAACTCTCTAAATTATTTTTTCTGGTTTGCATGAGCCGTAAGCGTCCATATACCATTCATCCGATTACGATGAAGTTTTGGTGCGTTGTTATGCATACTCCAATGAAGGTTTTGAAATTAGTAAATCCATTTGCAATAGGTGGCGCACGAGTAGTTTCAGCAAATGAGTGTTGGCCCGAGAATCGTTTCAATAATGTCCCGTATGCATTCATACACCGTTTATCCGATTGAAATGAAACTTTGGTGAATTGTCGTGCACACACACACAAATACTTAAAAATTAGTAAATCCATTTTACAATAGGTGGCGCGCGGGATTTTTCAACAAATGTCGTCTGCTCATGCATCGGAAAGCCTTCTAATTTATTCAAGTACGCACCGGACGTAAAAACGAAAATAATTGTGCATCCAAAAGTATTTCAACAAACAAAATTGTAACACAAAACACCTCTTTGATTTGCATTGCAACGCATGCCGGGTACTGATAGCCTATTCTATAAAACAACAACATAGATAAGACTATTCAGTTGTTAACGAGATTCACTGCGAATCGAAACACTAAATAGCCAAGGTATATAATATACAGTGTGGTCCACCCGCCCCTTATTATTTAGTTTTATGAAACCCTATAGTAAGGGGCCGATAACCTAGATGTTAGGCCCCTTAAAACAACAATTATCATCATCATCATCAAACCCAACTAACGTCGTATTTCTCCCGATGGTCGATATTGCTCTGCGCTCTGTCTGTTTGACAGCAATGTAATTGGGTCATGGGTCTAGCAAAGAAAAACCGACCTTAAACTTTTCCCCGCCAAATACTATGGCCCATTCTACTAACATATGATTTACTGCTCCTTGAAATAACACACATACACGTAATACGATCGAATTAATAGTTTAAGCCACGTGATCTGTAATAGTAGAAAGTTAAATCAACACCATAAACCGTGATTGAAGACTTTGAGATAGACTTAAACGTTTGAGGTGGGACTGCTACAGCAACTATAGCACGTTTAGCATGCGCTATCTGCCATGTGTTTGTGGCTGAGAGGGTGTTGGTCACTAGTCGTGGCCGAGTGCGGTACGTGTGTGCGCGCTGTGTGACCGCATTGGAAGAGTTTACGGTTCCTAATACCGGTGCTTCCTTAGTTCCACGTGTGTACTGACCTTCCGTGTGTCATTCGGACAATACTTTTTAAATAGTGTTCCAGATAGGACAACAAAACCAGAAACCCAGAAAACCCCGCTGAAAATCATGTCCGGATATCAGAGAAAAAACACCGTACGCTGCCAATGGGACAGGCAGAGTTCTCGCCCCTCACCAGGAGAAATTCACCGCTGGATTGGCGATACCCTCCGGTTGACTGTCGACCAAGTAGAAGCCATCCAGTTAAATGCGCACGAAAAAACCATGTACATCAAGGTAATCAGCATATCTATTTATCAGAAATTGTTAAATACTTTTACAGATCCTATTAAATTTCAGTATGACTCAGGCGAAATGACCAATGTTAAGCTCTCCACAGCGGATTCCAATTTTACCACAGTGCGTATATTTAATGTCCCACTCGAAGTACCCCCTGAAATTTTCAAATCCGTCCTGTCGAAATATGGCACTGTGAGTGACGTCAAAAAGAACAATGGTCTTCTGCTTATCAGTTCCCGGTGTATAATGGAATACGTGCCGTCACTATGGAAATCAAGCAAGATATCCCCTCCACTGAGACTTTTGGTGGCCATTCTGGCTATATAACGTATAATGGACAGAAACAGACCTGTTTAATTTGCAATGCTACCACACATCTACGTATTAACTGCCCAAAGAAAATGAATCCCCTCGGTATAACTCCTACACAACAACGACGTGTACAATACTCGGAAGTTGTGACGCAGCAAACGTCATATGAAAACATGCTTATTGATCAGTCAGCTGGGACAACACCAGGAGTGACCTCGGATACATCTGACGCAGAACTGGTACCTTGCCCTGACCAGAGCTGCGAGACACAGAGTGCCCCTGTGCTATCGGCAACCTGTATCGCAGCCTTAGAACCAACTCTGCCGTCACTACAGGCTGCCACAGAAATTTTGTCTTCACTGCCCCCGACTTCGCTGGTCCCTACCGACTCACTTAAGAATGTTGATCGGGGATCCGAGAACGTCTCTAAGAAGATTAAAACAAATGCCTCGATTGCCGTACCAGCCCCGAAGAATCAAACTGGCTCTACAAACGTTCCCGCAGCTGTGAAAAAGAAACAAAATCTTCATTCTACGTCATCTAGGGACCCACGAACGCTCTCAACCGCTGACAGCCGGCCTATGAATGGCAGTCAAAAGGAACTATCTCAACCTAATTTGACATAGTGCACCAGTATATTTCTCACCTGTGTCTTTTTTTCTTTTTTCTTTTTTCTCGAGTCCAACTTCCAGTATGTCTAGCACAACTTTTATACTTCTCTTAATGGCGCAATTTCTCACTGTGGCCACTGTGAATATCAATGTAATAGAATGCCCTCTGAAATTTCAACTGTTGGAGAGATTCCTTCGAGATGCAGACATTGACATTGCCTTCATTCAAGAAGTTGCTCTACCCTGTTTGCCCATATCTGCCTTCTACAAACAATACATCAATACCGGTAATAAGAATAGAGGGACCGGATTCCTCATAAGACATGATATCCCACTCGAAGGTGTGCTATGTCATCCATCAGGACGCATAATATCTGGACACATAATCAATACCACCCTGATAAATGTATATGCCCCATCCGGGTCCAATAAACGTGTGGAACGGAAAATGTTCTTTCAACAGAGTATACTGCCTCATCTGCACGAAGTTAAGGAAAAACTTATTCTTGCAGGGGATTTCAATTGTATTCAACGCCCAGAATATTCCACTAGCTCATACCAAGGGGTCAACCCGGCTCTCAGGACCCTTCTTACCTCCCTACACCTCATTGATGCTGTGGATAGTTTAAGGGTGCCCCTGCCCCATTACACCTGTATAAGTCACAACTCCTCATCACGACTTGACCGCATCTACTTTTCACAGGAACTTATCCAGCCTAGACGATATGAAGTGATACCTGCCAGTTTCACTAACCATCATGCTGTCGTATGTACAATCTCTTACCCCCATCCCATATTTCACATAGGAAGAGGTTATTGGAAGCTGAATTGCTCGCTGTTACTGGAGGAGGAATGCCAAGATATTTTCAGACAACACTGGACTCGATGGGTCCAACAAAAATGCAAATTTCGCGACTGCACAGACTGGTGGGATATTTTAGTTAAACCAGGGATCCGCCGCGTCATTAAGAACATATCTTACCAACGAGGTCGGGAAAGACGGGATACAGTTGAATTTTACTATCGAGTTCTTCGCCAGCTCCAGCAAAGATCTGATGCTGGGGAGCGTTTATATGACCAGATCCGGGAAGTTAAAACCAAGCTCCTGTCTCTACAGCAACGAACGCTCGCTCATATCAACGTGGCTTTAAAAGATCGTACAGTGCTCCCGGACGAAAGTGCAAGTGTATACCATATCGCCAAAGGACAACGTGAGCGGCAACGTAAATATATCCACCGCCTCCGCACCAGTACTGGAAGTGTCGTCACCTCCCCTGACGCTATACGTAGTGAAATATCATTATTTTATCAACGGTTCTACGCTAAGGCTCCCATTGATCCACAGAAGGTGACCCTATTGCTGTCATCTAGCAGTACCAAACTATCTCCGGACAACAAAACTCTGCTCAGCGCGGATATTACGGATGAAGAGATTCACTCTGTGGTTAAACAACTCCCAAACAACCGCTCACCTGGCATTGATGGACTGCCATATGAAATGTATAAACACTTCTTGGCCTCTCATTGGCAAAGAATTTTGTCATGTCCTGCGTACCATTCTCCAACGTCGTGCTCTTTGTCAATCACATCACGAGGGTATCATAGTCCTCATACCAAAAACATCCTCTCCCATGGCAGTTGGTGACTTCCGACCAGTTACTCTGCTCTGCAGTGACTATAAAGTCCTTACCAAAGTACTTGCATGCCGATTGAAGACTGTTCTACCTGATATCATTGGTGATGAACAATGTTGCAGTATTCCTGGAAGAACTCTGTTAACAAACTTAGCGATACTACGGGACCTACACCTAAAAGCTGAAATGCTCCCCACTGAGCCAATGAGTTTTCTCACCTTAGATCTTGATAAAGCTTTCGACCGCATCAGTCATGAATACTTGTACATGGTCTTGCAACACTTCGAATTTCCTGAAATCCTTATTGACTACATTCGTATGATAAATTGTAATGCTACGTCTAGAGTGCTCGTCAACGGTTTTCTTTCCCCTCTGATTCCAATACAACGATCAGTTAGGCAAGGATGTCCCCTTTCTATGCTACTTTTTGTCATTGGCCTTGAACCGTTCATTCGGACTACACAGGTGAAGCTACAGGGTTACAAACTGTCCACACATGTTTTTGGAATCTGCGCCTATGCTGATGACGTATCAATATTGATCCGCAATGAAGAAGACATCTCCCACATCGATAGCGTCCTTCAGCTCTACCATATCGCCTCTGGAGCACAATCGAACCCCCAGAAAACTGCTTTGCTTCCGCTCAATACTAACTCAGTGATTACCCCACAGCCCTGGTTCCGGATAGTAAATGAGGTGAAAATTCTTGGCATTACCTGGAAGCAATCACTTCTGGACACAGTGCAAGTTAACTGGACTAAGGTCATTGCCAAAGTTAGGGGAGTCCTGATCCAATTTGGTCAAAGAAACCTCAATATAGTGAAACGGGTCATGGTCCTCAACGTGTTTGCGCTCTCGAAAATATGGTATGTCGCACAACTTTTCCCACTTCCAAAAATGTTTGAGAGCCAATTGGCAAAATATACAGGTTGGTTTATATGGCAAGTATTTTTGTTCCGAGTACAACGGGAACAGTTGTATCTCCCATCCCGGCAAGGCGGGCTAGGGCTAACAGCTCATGGCATGAAATGCCGTGCACTCCTCTGCAAGAATGATATCACCATTCTTTCTCAACATGACACTTTTACGAAAGCGCTATACAAAGATATTCGAAACACAGCCCGTGGTTGTGATAGAGCTTTGCCGAAGATATTTAGGGACCATCAACAGCACCTTCTGGAAACTGTTCGCCAAATGCCTTCAGGGATTGTTCCAACGACGAAAAGTATCTATAACATGTTGCGGCAAGTGGTACACTCCAAACCGCGAATAGAGGCCACCACCCTCTACGTCCATTGGCCCACTGTTTGGAAAAAAATTGGGGCTATGACCATTTCTTCTGCTGTACACTCCCAAGTTTTTATCTTCCTCAACGATCTCATCCCAACCGCTCTACGGCGATATACCATCCATCTTGAAGCTTACCCATGGTGTACTATAAGTGGTCAAACTGATACGGCGATACACCGCTTCACATCATGCACGCGAGTTGCCTCCACGTGGCTGTGGTGTAAGGGAAAAGTATGTCAACTATTAAATGTGCCCTTGGATGACCTTGATGACAGGAAGTTGGTTCGTTTGTCGGTGACCGCCTTCCCCCAAATTAAACAGACTGCCATTGTGTGGATAATGGGCCAATATGTACACTTCGTGATGGACAATGATCAACATTTCTCTTTCCTGGATCTCAGGTATCACCTGCAAAAAGAGCGTTGGAAGCTTAGTGAAAGTGGACAATTGTACGATAAATATGGACACTATCTGGATTTCTTGTGATGTATTAGTATGGTATTTATCATATCTGAAAATTCTGTAATTCTGTAAAGAGCTAATAAAAAAAAAAAAAAAGAGGGTTAAAGCCTGACCGTACGTGGTGGGCGCGAGCGAGTAGAATGTTGCTTCGAATCCAGTAGTAGGCTTACTTTTTTGAACGAAAACCCACATTCCATTTTAGTCGGGATGTAACTACTTTGCCACATTTATTGCCTTACGACCTATTTTTGGGAAGAGTACGTTGAATTTTCATGATTTATAAAGAGAATACGATCGAATTGGTACGTTATTCCACGTGACCTGCAATGGCAGAAAATTTAAAAAACTGGCATGAATATTAACATAACATATCGAAGTGTTGCTCCGGAGGTCCGGGTTCGATTCTCAGCTCTGCCAAGAAATGTAATACTTGTCTGAGGGCTGACATTTGTTACACGTAGCCTCGTGAAGCATATATTAGAAGAAGAGGGTTCGATTCCCAACTCAGCCACCCTGGAAATGGTTTTCCGTGGTTTCCCACTTCCACTCCGGCCAAATTCTGGGACGGATTCTATCATAGGGCCACGGCCGCCTCCTTCCCAATCCTTAATTGCAAATACACACATCATTACAATCCCGCAGTAACTCAGGTTATAAGACAAATTCTACACACACACACAAGTAAACTGGGCTAAATGACCGCGATGTTCTAGCCCCTCAAATGAAACAAAACAACAACATATCGAAGGATATTCTGTTCGCCAGTGCTTGCATCGAAGTATACGTGTTCCTTAGAAATTCCCATGGTATTATTAGCATACTTTCGATATTTGCAAAAAATTAAAGTAGAATTATGAGATCTACACAGGGCCAAAACTTGTGTGTCTGTCTGTGTGTGACTGTGTGTCTGTGTGTGTGTGTGAGTGTGTGTACTAAGAATGTCTGCCCCCTCCCCGCCCCCCCCCCCTATCAATTCGAACACGGTGAAACCGAATTGAACGAAATTTGGTACAGAGGTAGAACTAGCAAAGGGCACCTCAGTGTCATGTTTTATATCGCCGCCATCTTGACGGAAACGTAATGGTGGCCACCCAAATGTTCAAAGCTTAAATCAAATTCGAATAACCTAATCATCCGATCTCTACCATTTTTTGCAATAACATATATTTATATGGCGAGCGTCTTTTGACTAAATTACAAGGTGATCAGCCCAATAGTTTGCATATGGCGGCCATGTATGTGTGCAAATCGATTCCCCCTATCAATTCAAACACGGTGAAACCGAATTGAACGAAATTTGGTACAGAGGTAGCACTAGCAAAGGGCACCTCAGTGTCATGTTTTATAACGCGCCATCTTGACGAAAACGTAATGGCGGCCTCCCAAATGTTAAAAGCTTAATTAACCAACCTAATAATCTGATCCCTACCAAATTTTGCAAAAACATACCTTTATGTGGGAAGCATATTTTGACCAAACTACAAGATGATCAGCCCAACAGTTTGCATATGTAGGCCATGTATGTGTGTAAATCGATTCCCCCTATAAATTCAAACACGGTGAAACTGAATTGAACGAAATTTGGTACAGAGGTAGCACCAGCGTAGAACACCTCAGTGTCATGTTTTGTATCGCCACCATTTTGATGGAAACGTAATGGTGGCCTCCCAAATATTCAAAGCTTAAATCAAATTACGACTAACTTAATCATCCGATCTTTACCAAATTTTGCAACAACATATACTCGTATGGCGAGCGTTGTTTGACTGAACTACAAGGGCATTAGCCCATTAGTTTGCAGATGTCGGCCATGTATGTGTGCAAATTGATTCCCCTATCAATTCAAACACGGTGAAACCGAATTGATCGAAATTTGGTACAGAGATAGCACTAGCAAAGGGAACTTCAGTGTCATGTTTTATATCGCCGCCATCTTGACAGAAACGTAATGGCGGCCATCCTCATGATAAAAGCTTGAATCAAATTACGACCAACCTAATATTCTGATCTCTACCAAATTTTGCAACAACATACCTTTATGTATAGAGAATCTTTTGACCACACTACAAGATCATCAGGCCAATAATGTGCGGATAGCGGCCATGTATGTGTGCAAATCGATTCCCCCTATTTTTTCAAACACGGTGAAACCGAATGCAACGAAGTTTGGTACAGAGGTAGCACTAGCAAAGGCAACCTCAGTGTCATATTTTATATCGCCGCCATCTTGACGGAAACTGAATGGCGGCTACCCAAATGTTAAAAGCTTAAATCAAATTACGACCAACCTAATCATTTGATCTCTACCAAATTTTTCAACAACATACCTTTTGGTGGGAAGCATCTTTTGACTGAACTACAAGGTCATCAGCCCAATAGTTTGCAGATAGCGGCCATGTATGTGTGCAAATCGATTCCCCATAACAATTCAAAGACGGTGAAACCGAATTGAATGAAATTATTTACAGAGGTAACACTAGCAAAGGGCACGTCAGTGTCATGTGTCATATCCGTAGAGCACGTTGTATTTCAAGAAGCTACTACAACCAACATTCAATTATACTCTTTGAAAAGGACAAACAGTTATAACAATACCCATGCATTTAGGAGAAAGTAGGCTATACGTTCTTTACCGAACATCTTGTTTTGTTATTCAATTTTAACAAAAAGTCTTACCATATCTTTAGGCCCGTATCACACAACACTCGCTGGCAAGGAAGCTACTGTGATCGCTGGTACAAAATCCTGTATGATTCTGTTCTCTTCGTCAGTACACCTGCTTGTATGACCAAAGTGTATCACACGCTAGCATTTTGTACGCTAAGCTGTATGAAATAAAACCGAAGGGCTGTCATTTGAGGGCATTATTTGCAGTTCTTTCGCCTTATTAACGCAAAGGGTCCTATAACCTAGATGTTAGGTCCCTTAAAACAACACTCATCATCATCATCATCATTATTAACGCAAAGCGGTCGCGAAACTTGCTTTAAGTAAATAAGAAAACATGCCAGGTACTGAATGAATGCATTCCAATATTTAGATATCTAAGCTCCTTGAACACTATAGCGCTTTCTAGTAGAGAAATGAGGAACTTTGTGTTGGCGGAAACTCCCGAGATTAATTTTGCCATTATGAACACGGCCTACTGAATTCAAATGGGTTCTTTGACATGCCAACATTGTATGACATGCGTGTCGTATTTTTGCTGCCTTTAAAAAAAATCCCTTACCACGGCCAGGAGCGAACCTGCAATCTTGGTGTTAGTAGGCCGACACACTATCCATTCACCCACCGTGGCAAGCTATTGTTATTATGAAATATATCAGGATGACATTTAAAATATCATATAAAATTAAACTCCAATCCCAGTGATCAGGGTCTGATGATGACCGCGTGACGGTCGAAACGCGTGTTTTTAACATTAGTGAATAATATTTATACATATATAGTGGGTTATATATATAACGCGCTACCTCTTGCCTTGCTGGCGTCGGGAGAATGTGGATTCGAATTCCACCCCAGCCGTCCATAAAATGGATTTTGTGGTTTCCCATTTCCACCACCAGGCGAGTGCTGGGACTGTTCCTTCCAATATCCCTTCCCTGACCCGCCCTGAAAAGGAAAATACATGCCCATTGGCTGGATAAATAATAGTACATTATGCGACGAGCATATAATGGCAATAATTAAGACACGAGTATGTCTATTAAACGAGCGTATGCGAGTTGCATATGACCGTTTATGTTCGACGATAATTATTATAACTATTTTATGTTCGAACATAAATATTCATAAATATCTGCCGAGATTTCGCCAGTTTTATGTACTGAACAGAGCGCATGGGACGCAGAGAATACCTTGTATTTGGCCATGGCCTCCTCAATTACCCCACTGTAACACTAGGCCACGCAGTAAAATTTAAATTAGAAGGCCTTGGAACTCAGCGCAGGAGCGATGGTATCCTTATCTAATTGGCCAAGCATCTGTTTCTGACCTCTGATTGGTGGGAGAAACTGTCCCATAATGAAAACTTGTACTCATTATACTACAGTTATCAGACTTATAATATTTACATTTTGACATCGTCGAACATAAAATTATATATTTTGTTCCTCGCCTAATCTAATTGGGCATAGCGTGATGACCGACTACAAAGTGTAAGTTGATAATTTGTACTGAAAACACTGAAATATTTTCTTCAACATTTCACACAGCCTCGTTATGCCAAATGGGTGGATGAGGAGGAAGAGATAATGACAAATTGTTGTTGTTTTTCATTTTAGGGGAATGAACATCGTGTTCCTCGTGTACTTGGATGAGTTTAGAATGTATCTGATAACTTGTGTCATTGTGGTGTATTATGTTGTGAGTGTATTTGTAATTAAAATTTGGATTGCGAATCATACGATCTTTGCCGTATGCTAGGTTGTCTTTTGCTGATTTTTAGTCGGTCAACCCAATTGTGCCCAATGAATTGGGTGGGGTACAAGTCATAATATATAAACACACTCTTGGAAAATATACATGTATTAGTTAGTTATAACTAGGGCCCGATGTTGAAGACATGTCATTCTGAGCTGCCTAAAACAATGCTGAAGTACATAGAAACTCCGGACGGACCACCCCGTCTTCAAATATGTCATTTTTATTCTGCATCTTTATTCATTATTTTGCTATTTTTCTATTTTAAGAGCATTTTTTAAATTTTGGTAGAATTTTTGTCTTATTTTAGAGAAATCGGCCTTTTAAGGTCATCTTTTTTTTTTTCAATTTAGTCATGTCACAGCTTTATATGAGGGAGTTACGTCTCTCAAGAGTTAAGAAGAAGCTAGTAGCTGATACAAGATAATTTAAAATATTGAAATATTGATTCCATCCTTAATCAACCGGGTGGAAACTAGTCTTAGGAACAATCGTGGAGAAATTGCTGCGGGTATTGCATTAAAACTGAAAAAAGTGCTGGACAAAAACACCGGGTATAAAACGTTATACAAAATCTCAGACACTCTTTCTGGTGAAAACTGCTGCATGGATGGGATTGAGGAGGATCTAGCAGCAAACGACCTTCCTCACTTAAAGTACGCTCCGATCACATCAGTTGATGTTGAACACAGCTTTTGGAGATATAAAAACTTTTTAGCTGATAACCGCAGATCATTTACATTTGACAACATCAGAACGGCATTCGTAGTTTAGTGCAACCTTTTGTTAAGTGCTAGAAATCTATTTTGATTGACTTTTCAGTTTGAGTTTAAGATGTCATTTTTGAAATAATGGTGAGTTTATTATTATAAGATCAGTTTCTCCATTTTATAGTGCTTTTTGCGAATCTTTAGATCATTTATTACAGTCACTTTTGAAAATTTTAAGTGCATTTAAAAAGAAACAAGAAGTTCCGTGAAGAACTATACAGCCTACTTTTCATGTCAATGATTATTCTAGAGTATATGAACCTATCTAGAATAATGACAAAATTAAGTTGGTAATATCGAAATATCAAATTAGTTCAATATATAGCTGGTATAATGTAGCCTAATAGAGCACTACAGTTGGCAGCCCTGGTGACTGAATATACTCTTAAGGTACAGAATACAAAATTAGGTTGAAGTCCAATGGACGTTACACGCAGTTAGACACTGGATCTATCAGCACGCGTAAAAGCATGTTGCCAAGAATACCATTCGTGTGCTGGTCAGAAATAATCTGAAATATTATGATATCTTGTTGTGCCAATTTTGGATGAAACCCATTTGTTAGTATAGAAGTTACATGTATTTTAAAATTGGTAATATCAGCAGGCATAGAATCATGTTGGCAGCACTGCCTTGTATTAATTACTCCAAATTAATCTACAATGTCAGGTGTTATACGTGTGCAAAGTATAAAGCTGTTGGCTTGCATACTTTCTGATATATTGATATTAGGGTAAAAACATATGGACAGCATTTATTAACAGATGGCAGCCTTGATTGATCTTATCAATACTTACAGTCATATCTGTTATGGTACACATAGCACATACGAAATTTGGTTGAAATCCAACTGATAGTATAGAAGTTACATGTATTTAAAAATTGGTACTATCAGCAGGCTTATAATCATGTTGGTAGAACTGACGTATATAAGTTACTCCAAATTAATCTAAAATGTCAGAATATACGTGTGCATAGTTTAAAGCTGTTGGCTTGCATACTTTCTGATATATTGGTATTTGGATAAAATAAATAAATAGAGAGAGCAATTATTAACAGTTGGCAGCCCTGGTGGCTCTTAAGAATACGCTCAATCATATCTGTTTATGTACAGATATTACATACAAAATTTGGTTGAAATACAATTGATAGTGTAGAAGTTATATGCATTTAAACATTGGACCTATCAGAAGGCTTAAAATTATTTTGGCAACACTGTCATTGTTGGCCTCCTGGAAATTAAACTAAAATACTATTATCTGCATGTGTACCAATTTTGGAATAGCTCTCATGCATACCTTGTGAGATATCCAACATGGAGCTCAAATTTCTAGTGCGTTTTTTCAGCAGTTGGTAGCACTGACATCATTTTCAAATATGGACATGAGATATTCCGGTGCACATCTTTACTCACACTAAATTTGGTTTTGATTGCTGCAGCCGTTTAGGAGTTGATAGGGGGGGGGGGGACACACACAGCCAGACAGACAGAAAGACAGACAGACAGACACACATTTTCCCGGATCGATCTCATAAGTCTACTTTTTCCTCAATTTTGCAAAATGTGAAAAGTAGGCTAAAACTACGGCATCAACATCCGGGCCCTAGTTATCACCAATTGCCCAGGAATGTGTTAACTTATTTATAACTCGTACCTCGCCCTATTCGTTCATTGGCCACAATCATGTTGACCGACTAAAAAGTTGCAAAAGACAATTTGTATAGGCAACACTGGAAAGAGAATGGCTTCAAATCCCCACACTTATTTTAGGTACCCTCCTGGCATTTGCCTGGATTAGAGGTAGGGAAAATACTGAAAACCACTTCAAGAATGTCTGAGGTGAGTGTTCCCTGTTTCATCCCTCAGACCAAAATTAAATTCTTGGCATAGCCTGGAATCAAACCCGGACCTCCGGGGTGAAGAATATTAGTCACTGCGCCACGAGTGTGTAAAAGGACTAGCAATTTACAGAAGGTTATCTCTGGCTCAGAATGGCTGGTTTATAATCCCTTGTCATGCACCCTAATTGGTTCATTTGCATCCCTGGCACTTAGATCATATGTACAGGTGTGCATTTGACCTGGTTGTACACAGGTCTGTGATGACAGCGAGACGTGATCCTGTGTGATAGGTTCACTAATCGCGCCGACATGCTCGGGGCTGGAATAGTCAACATATTAATCAGCATTACACCCCTTCCCATCACATCACAAAATACTGTAGCACTTGGTTAGGTTGGCAGTACACTTCCTCGCCCGTCGTACGGAACCTCCTCTTTTCACACTAGCAGAAATATTTAGAATAATAATATATTTTAATCACATGCAAGGTCCGTACCTTACCATCCAGCATGTTCAGGCTCGAATTCCGGCTCTATTACGTAGTGTTAAAGTGGGTTGAATTCGTCCCCTTGAGGACAACTCAGATTTATTTATTTTCCGTGTCCAAATCAAATTTGATTTTGCCAGTAAGTAGCAACAGTTATAGCATTAGCATTTGCAGCCAAAATATCGTCTTTTGAACATATGTCCTCCATCAAGGGGCACATCAGCAGGTGTTCTGGATCTTGAAACATGCTGCAGTCACAGAACTCATCATTGTTGACGAGTGTGTTCCATTTCTCGAGATTCTTCTTGCAGCGTGAAACCCCCGTCCTCAGCCTGTTCAATGATTTCCAAATTCCATATGGCAAGTTGTGACCAGGTGCCCTTTTTTCTGATAGAGGAATACTTGGGTCTGTGATCTCTGTCTTCCATATCTTCACACGGGCAGCTTCTTGTGAGCCTTCGAGGGCTGTTACTCCCCTCAAAAAGCTGTTTCTGGACTTAAGTCTCTGGTTGTTGGCCGAAAAGTGGATGCCTTGAATCGGTTTCTTGCCGTTTCTTCTCAGATACTGCTGCTACCATTCTTCGGACATGAGGTGGAGAAATTCCTATAAGAGGGTAGATCTTCTGAAGTGGTGTTGGTCTAAGACACCCAGATACAATTCTGGAAGTTTCATTCAGAGCAATATCAACCTCTTTGGAATGTGGAGAAGAAAGCCAAACTGGTGCTGCATATTCAGCAGCTGGGAAGCTCAGTCCAAGGGCTGAATTTCAGAGAGTGATGGGGTGAGCACCCCATGTCCTTCCTGTTAGGCATCTTAGTATGTTATTTCGTGCAGATACTTTACTTTTGGTGTTCAAGCAATGTTGCTTGAAAGACAGAGTTCGATCGAGGGTGATACCAAGATATTTTGGTGTAAAACAATGAAGGATTGTTTCACCTTGCCACTTAATGTTCAATCTCCTCTTTGCTTCTTCATTTCGTAAGTGGAAAGCACAAATTTGTGTTTTGGCTCGATTTGGCTTCAAATTATTTCTGTGATAGTATCGACCAAGTTCTTCCAAAGCACAGGACAGAGAATGTTCTACTTCTTCAAAACTACGACCTTGCACGGCTACTGCAGTGTCATCTGCATAGATAATTCGCCTGGTGCCTTCTGTTTTGGGCTGGTCATTGGTGTATACATTGTAAAGCAGTGGTGCTATTACGCTACCTTGAGGTAGTCCATTCTTCTGGAGGCGATGGGTTATAATTTGTAAATGTAAAGTTTTCTAGCCATTCTTTCAGTGTAGCCTATACAAACTGCCAGTTGTTACAGCAATCTAAATTTTCCAGTGCACATTGACTCAATGAGTTGGGTTTTTGAATGCTGAATGTTTGTTTTTTCGTAATTTTTATATTATATTTATTAGTTTTATTAAAGTTTTTGTTTTATTAATGTTTGGTCTTTTTAAATTTAGGCTATGGGTCTTTTTAATGAAATAAGGTTTTTATTTTATGTTCTAAGACTTTGCAAGACTGAAAAAGGCAAATAATCTGATACATGCATCGTTGATGTAGGGTAGTATTGTATTGAAAAGTGGACAAATAGATTTAAGGAATTCAATACGGGAAAATAATGATCATGATTAAAATCATAGCCATACATCCCGGTGTGGACAGAGGTTATCCTGAGTGCACATTTTTTCTTTGGGTCTATCCATGTTCATTCTAGACAAATGTTGGGATGATACCGACCCTAGACCTGAAGATGAATTTGTATTACGCACAATGATACAGTCTTCAGGTTAGCAGAAAGACTCCATAGACGCACGTATTTGGGTTGATGTCCCAAGTCCCTACAATGAACCAATAAGCTATCACTCCAATGAGAATTATTCTCATATTTTGTATTATTCGGGAACTCAATCGAATGTAGGTGGTAGGTCGGTCGCAAGGGCGATAGACTTCAGTATGTTTTGAATGTTGTTGGCAATTCTAGGCGGGCTCTTGTTGAAGGACAGGCAATTTTAGATGCTAAACACATATTTATCTGGGGAAAAGTGCCAGAAACAGAAAATTTTATGAGACTTGAAGCTTTATACTTACAAATTTGTAATTTTAAAAGAGTACCTCACCAGATCCAAAATGAAATTCAGCCAGCAGTTTTCAACAAAAAATAATTTGTTCAGGAATATGCAATAAGCGTGTAGTCGGTACATTGCTTTACATACTTCAGTAAGTAGATACGATTAAATTTGGAAGATGTAGCCTAATATTGTTGAAGTCGATAAATCAAAGTAGCTGACTGTAAAGATTTTTAAAATTTTAATAGGCACATGATTATAACTATAGAAGAACTGAGCTTCACAGATTTGACGCAGCAATGAGGCAAAGAAAGACAACCACATGTAGGCCTACAATAAAGCGTCCCCTAAACGTAATTTTTTCCACATGGGAAGAACAGCTGTCGAATTGACCCTGCTAAGTCGCCTAGTTTGTAGTGCAGGGGAGAATGTGGGGTACTAGATATTGTAAGAAATTCATTAGTATTTATTAATAAATAATTCTCCTTTTTAAATTGGCAGCCGCATACGATCATATACTTCGAAATCGGCTTTGCGGCATGAAGTAATCGGCTCCATTCCGTCTGAAAAGCTTTCTTTTTGTGGAGGTAATGCATTAATATGGCAATTTTGAATTTAAAAAGCACAGCGGAACTGGGAAATTACATTACCAGCACTCATCTTTTAGCCTCAATTATTATGAAAAATAACTGGAAAAAATGAGAAAAGAGCACACCCATCAATTCACATCACGTGTTATAGCAACTGTTTGTTTATGCTTCCATCATCCTAGTTCCAGATAACGGCAGCACCTTCGCTTGAGTTCGCGAATAGTTCCCCATTACTCTAGTGCGGTGTGTATTGGCAATCGAGGTGCTCGTCTTTCTCTACATCTTACAGTCGTACCAACTTTAGTACAGTAATTATTAGTTTGAAGAGCCCCACTTGTTCGGTTTAACTGAGTCATCCTGTTATCACTCTTCTGATATCCGAGACTGTTCTCTCTTGTTCCCTGAACCATATGTCATGAGCGTTACGGGGTAAAGGTGACCTGGCAAGTGTAGTCGTGCGCGCTCATTGTATAATGATGGAAAACTACTGTTTCGTGAGTGGAATACGAAATAAACAGATTTATTGTCACATTTCTCAATGTCTACTGTCGCTGGATCATTGTGGAGTCAGACACCGACTAGGGCGACAACACACAGTGTGTGTATTGTTATAAGAGAAGTATGCAATGATTCTGGTTTCACACTAAGCACGCGTGTACTTGTTGATGTGCAACATCTTTCCACTCGGTAGCTGGACATTTTTGTGGGAGTGATTTTGGATAAGAGCGGAAATGGATGGGACGGAAAATGCAGCTCGCATACGGTTTACCTCAAGGTTTGGAGGCCCCATTAAAGAAATTCCTACAATAAATCATCTTCAAGTTGTCGTTCTTTGGTGGGGAAATATTCATTATATCATATTTGCTGAAAACAATTACGATTTAAGAAATCTCCATACTTTTGCTGTATTCTTATTTAATGTAAGATCTCGATACCTCGAGTGCTATATCGCATCAACCAACACTCCAAACAACGTAGGAATTCAGTATATTAACACCGACTACTAACAATAATTGAAACTTCGTTGGTCCAAACGTATCACTTGGAGAAACACATTTAATATACCTTCTGCACCCCTAATTTTTAATCGCGCCTATACTTGGCAGTGAGCTATATCGGCAATAAGAGGCCATTTTCAATAACACCGCTGGCATGGGTTCACTAACTGGCCGGTATAAAACGCAGTTCGCATCAAGTAGGCAGTGGATTGCATACAGTTGCATGTATATGTCACTACTGCAGATACATTGGAGAATCCTTTCATGTTTCTGGCACAAGGTAGCACTATGAGTTCATTCTTTAAGAAATGCGAGTAAATAATACAGAATTATTCGAATAACATGTCAAATGTTACACATCATATGCGACTACTGTAAGGCTCGTAATTTTTTGTGACTGTAATATCGACGTAGTACACTTAGGAAAGTTGAAGAACTGACCTACGAATTCGGACGTTGAGTTTCCTAAAAATATTTACATGTTAGCGGAAGTAAGGAGATAGCCATCCCCGTGGTGTTGAGGTAGCGTGCCTGCCTCGCACCAGGAACCCCAGGGTTCCATTCCCGGCTTCGTCAGGGACTTTAAAAACAGACGTGAGGGCTGGAACGGGGTGCACTCAGCCTCGTGAGGGCAATTGAGTAGCTGCACGACAGTGAGGCAGTGCTCCGACCAGGATTAACAGCCAAGGAGACCCGACTTGCTAACCGCACTGCATCACATAATATTCAGGCCAATTGTTTGGGCAGCGGCCATTTGGTAGGAAAGGAAAATGAAAATAAAATATTGTAGTGTTCATTCATGCTTGTTTTGGCTGGAAGTGTACTTTGGTTTAAAAATTGTAACCTATTGATAGTATAGTTTTTCAGTCGGTCAACAGAAAGGTGCCGAAGATATTGGGCGTTGAGTGCCAATCAATTAAATCGCCTAATTTAATCACTGGAGACAAAGTGTCACGTCAAAATAAGCAACCAACTAGCTCATCACGGGGCTCCACATTGCATATCCAATTAAACCCCTTATTAGTGTGAGAAATGTTTCATTGTTGATGTTGTTTGTTGTTGTTGTTTGAGTCTTCAGTCTTTTGACTGGTTTGATGCAGCTCTCCAAGCCTCCCTGTCCTGAGCTAATAGTTTCATCTCTACATAGCTACCACAGTCTACATCTGAGGCAATCTGTTTAACATATTCTAACCTTGATCTACCCCTACAGTTCTTGCCCTCGACCCTTCCTTCCATAACCAAGCTTGCTATTCCTGGGTGTCGTAGTATGTGTCCTACCAACCTATCTCTTCTCTTCATTAGCAGTTGCCAGAAACATCTCTCCTCTCCCACTAGTCTTAATACCTCTTCGTTTGTAACCCTATCTACCCATATGATCTTCATCATTCTCCTGTAACACCACATTTCAAATGCATCAATTCTCCTCTTTTCCGCTGCACCAATAGTCCAAGTTTCACTTCCATAGAGTGCGACGCTCCAGACATAGGTTTTCAAAAATGTCTTCCTAATACCTAAATCTATATTCGATGTCAACAGATTCCTTTTCTGTAGAAATGCTTTCCTTGCCTGAGCCAACCTACTTTTTATATTCTCTTTGCTTCGTCCATCACTGGTTATTTTGCTTCCTAAGTAACAGAAGTCTCCTACTTCCTTTAGTTTCTCCCCAACCAATTTGATGTCCATAGAGGTTTCTGATTTATTGCGGCTGCATTCCAATATTTTTGTTTTACATTTATTAATTTTCATCATGAATTCTTTCCTCAAGACGGAGTCCATACCATTTAAAAACTCTTTCAAATCCTCAGGCGCGTCGGCCAAGATGACGATGTCATCAGCAAATCTCAGAGATGAAATTATTTCTCCTTGAATCTTCACTCCCACTTTAAATTTCTCTCTAATTTCCTTCATTGCTTGTTCAATGTAAAGATTGAAAAGTGTGTATTAGGTGTATAATTTATTCATGTATTTATTTCAGGCACTAGGAAATCATCATCATCATCATCTGCCAGTCAAGTATTAGGCCAGGTGGCCTGTTACGGTCTCCTTCCATCTTTTAGTTGGACGTCCAATAGATCGAACCCTTTTTGATTGGTATCGTACAATCTGTTTGGGACTCGTTCCCTAGGTATTCTGTTGACGTGGACTCTCCAGTTCTTCCTATAGGTTCCTATGTAGTTTAATACAGGTCCTGTCTTTAGTTGTTTCATCACGTCCTCATTCATTTTGTGGTCCCAACGTGTGTATCCTGCTGTGCGTCTCATAAACTTCATCTCAGCAGCAGTGCTCCTAGTTTCATCTCGTTTTCGGATTGCCCATGCTTCACTTCCATATGTGAGGACAGGTCTAGCTAGTGTTTTGTAGACTCGTAGTCTTGTGTCTCTCTGGACTAAGGATGGTTTCATTACTGAGTTCACTGTGCCTATAGTTTTATTGTACGTTATAATCTTATTAGAAATATCCTTAACTTCCTATATAATTGGTACAGTCGTGTTGACCGACTAAAAAGCTATTCCATCAATAGATTACATTGGATACACTGAAAAATGGCTTATAATAATTCAAATTAGAAGCTGTTTTGAATTCATAGCTTTCAGTTGTTTATAACCGACAGCAGTAGCTAGGCCATTGGGGCAAGCTCTCTGTTGACTCTGTAGACGCGTGGGTTTGAGCCCCACCGTCGGCCGTCCTTGAAATGGTTTTCCGTGGTTTTCCCCAATTTCAACACCAGGCAAATGCTGAGACGGTACCTTCTGACAGGCCACGGCTGCTTCCTTCCACATCCTTGCCCAGTTTCATTAATCTCATCCATTCCATCTCTCATCCCGGCGCGTAGGTCGTTCACGGACCTGCACTCGGACTCTCAAGAGGCCACACGACAAAAAAGAAAGTTGTTTATAAAGACGTACTTGTGATTTCCCGTTTGGGTACCTGTCCATAGACATCTCGAAGACAATCTGAACAGGTTTTCTTTTTCATTTAAAAACCACTGCAAATAATCACGAAGGATAGCAACTGACTAGCCAATATTGAATCGGACTCCAAATTCTAAGTTGCGTTGGCTCAAAACATTTAATTGGTTTAGAACTTTTTCGACCATCCTGTGTGGTATTCGGGTGCGTATTGAGACTCCAGACCAAAAGTCCAGTGCTTGATTCCAGGTTCGAGTGAGAAATACAATTCTGGTCTGAGGGTTGTTATGGGGTTCACTCAGCGTCGTGAAGCAAAACTGAGAAGTGATGGCAGATCAGTCATCCTAGAAGTGGCTTTCCGTGGTTTTACACGTGTACTCCAGGCAGATGCTGAGATGGCACGTAAGTTAAGACCATGGCCACCTCCATCTTTCCTAACCCTAAATTATAAATACACACACTACTACGCATACTACAATAACACGGTTATCAGACATATTTTGCACACACCGAAAGTACATGGGGATGAAAAGAACACGACTTACAAGTAAATAAATAAACGATAATACAGAAATCAAAAGCAACAAAACTGATCATTTTTGAAACCTATCTCATTTCATTTTGAGAAAGAGAATTCCAAGCAAAGGATAATAAAGATACGTTAAGAATACCCCCAGGACAAATTTAAAATATCCTTCCTGAAACCAAGTTTGTTAAAAGGGTAACATATTATTATTATTATTATTATTATTTTAAGTTCGATGATGTCGAAATGTAAATATTAGATGTCAGAAAACTGTATCGTAATGTGGCTCATTATAGTAAAAGTTTTCATTATGGGACAGTTCCTCCCGCCAAACAGAGCTCAAGAAACAGTTGTTCGACCAATTAGGTAAGGATAGAATTGCACCTGCGCTGAGTTCCAAGGCCTTCTAATTTAAATTTCACTGCGTGGCCTAGTGTCATAGTGGGGGTAATCTCGGACACCATGGTCAAATACAAGGCATTCTCTGCGTCCCATGCGCTCTGTTCAGTACATAAATCTGGTGAAATCTCGACAGATATTTATGAAAATTTATGTTCGAACATAAAATAGTTATAATAATTATCGTCGAACATAAACAGTCGTATGCAACGAGCCTATAATGGTGATTAAGACACTCGTATGGTAATTATGAAACTCGCATACGCTCGTTTTATAAACATACTCGTTTCTTAATTATTGCCATTATAGGCTCGTTGCATAATGTACTATTTATTCGGCTCCGGGGGCCTAGTCGGTAGCATACTGAACTGCTATGCTCAAGATGGTAGCTTCAAACCCGGTTGAAGTTGCCGGACTTTTTAAGAGCGTTAAACGTCTTCAGTATGCCTTCCTTCGGAGGGAAAGTAAAGCCGGCGGGCCCAAGCCATATATTTATGGCATGTAAAAGAACCTATCACTGCAATTGGTGGTGTGTAGTAAAATCTGTAGGTTATATTTGGCTGGTTAGGAAACGCTCTATCAAGTTCCAACGTTAATCGCTAGTGTTAGTGACAGTAGCATCTGGTAGCCAAAGATGGAACTACTTGCAATTGAACTTGTTGGGGCGTTCAATCAAAAATACCCAGCTTAAGGCCATTAGCTGCGATTCATACATAATTATTACTTTTATTAGTGTCATTATCATTATTATTTGTTGTTTTTCTAGTTGTTTCACTAATAGGCAATAAAGGAATAGTAGCATTACCCGTCGTGGCTTCTAGTTGTAAAGAGTACACTTAGCAAAATCTCAATCATGAATGCTATGACTGATTTATCCTTGGTATGAATAATCAGACTTTATCAATTCAGCTACTGGTGCAGTGGTTAGGGGTTTGTCATTCCTTCATAGGTAGCCTATATCAAAGCGATGTTAGTTTTCTTGGAATATCACAGACACTGTTAAAAGGGCCTTTAAATGAGGTTTTCGGAGACCCTTTATAGTCGGGAGAAAATCACCTTTCGTACCACACTCACACGTGAAAATTGCGTGAAAAATTCTAGAGTGCCCCTTGATCCCCTTAAGCGCATCATACTGTATGTATTGATGAATTTTACAGCTTATTTTGGTTCAGTGATAACCTTTTATATAACCGTCTGGAAACTTTCACAGTAATGTGACTTGCATTGCGTCTTACAGAAATAGATGGACCTGTGAGATTCTGTTACCATGGTTATCGTGTTGCATTATTTCATTGTAAATATACATGTTTTAAGGTATTTATTTAATTGTGAGGCGTTTAAAGAGTAAGTGAGTTCGTTTCACTTACACATTGGGTTATGCTGAACCTGTAGGTACCCCATACGTGTAGGTTGGTATTAATGGGACCCTATTTTCGGTACAAAACTGGAATGGGATCTTAGCAGAATAATATAGCGAGGGATTCTAAATCACAAATAATGTGTTTTCTTAAATTTTCTACGCCTTGTCCATAGCTATAATTTGAACAGGTGCTGAGAAATGGTGCTCTTTAAGTTACCACAGGCTAAGCGATCACTGATAACATCTGACAGTTCCTCTGGGGGGCGTAGCTAACAAGAAACGAAACTCGCAGTTGACCCCAATATGGCTTATCAGCCGTCAGTGCGACATGCCACGATACTCCACGCGTGGCGTGTCCACAAGTGGGCTCGAGATCTCATCAAGCATACCGGAGCCTGATTACCAAGATACTGACTGACAATGTAGCGCGTATCCTTAAACGAAATAATACTCTTCGAAAGGAAAGTTAAAAGAAATAATGGTACAGGGAGATTAAATGCTCTTTGGTTGCACAGGATTAATTTGGACAGAAAGAATTCATGATGAAAATTAATAAATGTAAAACAAAAATACTGGAATGCAGCAGAAATAAATCAGAAACCTCTATGGACATCAAGTTGGCAGGTGAAAAGCTAAAGAAAGTAGGAGACTTCTGTTACTTAGGAAGCAGAATAACCAGTGATGGACGAAGCTTAGAGGATATAAAAAGTAGGTTGGCTCAGGAAAGGAAAGCATTTCTGCAAAAAAGGAATCTGTTGACATCGAATATAGATTTAGGTATTAGGAAGTCATTTCTGAAAGCCTTTGTCTGGAGCGTGGCACTCTATGGAAGTGAAACTTGGACTATTGGTGCAGCAGAAAAGAGGAGAATTGAAGCATTTGAAATGTGGTGTTACACGAGAATGAAGAAGATGGGTAGATAGGGTTACAAACGAAGAGGTATTGAGACGAGTGGGAGAGGAGAGTTGTTTCTGGCGACTGCTAATGAAGAGAAGAGATAGGTTAGTAGGGCACATATTAAGACACCCAGGAATAGCAAGTTTAGTTATGGAAGGAAGGGTTGAGGACAAGAACTGTAGGGGTAGACAAAGTTTAGAATATGTTAAACAGATTGCCTTGCGTGTAGGGTGTGGTTGCTATGTAGAGATGAAACGATTAGCTTATGACAGGGAGGCATGGAGGGCTACATCAAACCAGTCAAAAGACTGAAGACTCAAACACACAACACACAACCTAACATTTGAGGGGTCGCAAAGAACGACAGAATTTTACAATTTTTCATCGCCGAAAGGAGACGATTGTTCGTTGTCGAGATTGCAGCACAATGTATCTGAAAATGTGCTTATTTTCCTTTCTTTCCACAGCCATACGATAATACAGAAAACTTTGAAGGAACTTTTCCCTGCGTTATCTTTTTTTGATTATATGTAAAATATTACAATGACGTGGTCCTCAGATCAACAAACAAACAGGAACTGCAGCATGACATGAATACTATACTGTACAACAATGTTCCTCAGAAAATGATTTCCACATAACTAATAAAAATAAAACAGTACAAATGATATTTAAGAGAGGAGGAAGAACTTCGAGGACTGACATCGCGAAGATCAGAAACGAATCTCTAACAAGAAGTTCCGTGACGAACTAAAGAGCCTACTTTTCTTAATATTTAAGATTCATGCCAATGATTAATCTATATGGATCTATCTAGAATAATGAAGAAATTAAGTTGGTAATATCGAAATGTCTAATTAGTTCGAAATAGGCCTACTATAAACCTGGCATAATGTAGCCTAATAGAGAACAACAGTTGGCAGCCCTGGTGACTAAATATATTCTTAGTTCCATCTCTTAAGGTACAGAATGCAAAATTTGGTTGAAGTCCAATGGATAGCATGAACGTTACATGCAGTTAAACACTGGATCTAACAGCGCGCGTCAAATCATGTTGGCAACAATGACATACATGTATTGGTCAGAAATAATCTGAAATAATATGATCTATTGTTGTGTCAATTTTGAATAAGATCCATTAGTTAGTATAGAAGTTACATGCATTTTAAAATTGGACCTATCAGCAGGCTTAGAATCATGTTGGCAGCACTGGCTTAGGCCTATATTAGTTACTCCAAATTAATCTAGAATGCCAGGTACTATACGTGTGCAAAGTTTAGAGCTATTGGCTTGCATACTTTTTGATATATTGATATTAGGGTAACAAAAATAGAGGCAGTATTAATTAACAGTTGGCAGCCATGGTTACTCTTGCGAATCGGCATAGTCATATCTGTTATGGTACACATATCACACACGAAATTTGGTTGAAATCCAAATGATAGTATAGAAGTTACAATTATTTAAATTTGGACCTCTCAGCAGGCTTAGAATCATGTTGGTAGCACTGACGTATATAAGTTACTCCAAATTAATATATAATGCCAGGTACTATACGTGTGCATAGTTTAAAGCTGTCGGCTTGCTTACTTTCTGATATATGGGTATTTGGATTTTAAAAACATAGAGAGAATTTATTGACAGTTGGCAGACCTGGTGGCTCTTAAGAATACGCTCAGTCATATCTGTTTACACATAGCACATACGAAATTTGGTTTAAAATCCAATTGATAGTGTAGGAGTTATATGCATTTAAAATTTGTACCTATCAGCAGGATTATAATCATTTTGGCAACACTGCCATGTATGGTTTCCTGGAAATTAAGTTTCAATATTATTATTTATACGTGTGCCAATTTTGAAATAGCTCCGATTCATACCTTCCAAGATATCCCACATGGAGCTCAAATTTCAATGGCATGTTTTCAGCAGTTGGTAGCACTGACATCATTTTCAAATATGGCCGTGATATATTCAGGTATAGATCATTACTCCTACCAAATTTTGTTTCGATTGCTGCAGCCGTTTAGGAGTTGATAGGAGGGGACACACACACAGCCAGCCAGCCAGACAGACAGAAGGACAGACAGACAGACAGACACACATTTGCCCGATCTCATAAGTCTACTTTTTCCTCATTTTTGCAAAATGTGAAAAGTAGGCTAAAAATAGTCATCGAATATAAGCACCTTTGCATTACAATGCAGACCACAGCATTCACGTACAGGAGAGAAGAGCAGCAGCTATAAGAGCAATGTGAATCATCAAGACAGTCACACCACTAAAACTAGCAACATCAGTGAGACTGTTGGAAACAACATTTGGGTAGTGGGACGCATCTTGTATGAACTGCAATTCTCTTCTATTTTCCCATGCATTGTCACAGACCATGCAGTGAGAACATGGCCGGTGGATAGGCTGCCTTGGATGAACAAAGTGGTCTGCACGCAGTCCAGATCTAACCCCTTGTGACTTCTATCTATGAGGATCAGTGTACAAGTAAAAATCTAGGTATTTAAACAGTATTGAACAAACTATTCGTGAGGTATTTGCAAATATGCCATTGGAAGTGCTAAGAAAATCCGTGGACACTGTTCCTAAAATGTTGCAGAAATGTGTAGGCAATGCAGGTGCATACGTAGAAATGTAATTAATTAATTTTCATCTACTAAATCAAATGGTACACCCTAATAATGTATTGAATGAAAATAAATCAAGGATAAGTTGCACACTCCTTGAAATATTTCATGTTCAAAATAGGTACCGTATTGATTGATAATCTGAAGTACGTTATCTAAGTGATAAAAATAATAATAATAATAATAATAATAATAATAATAATAATAATAATAATAATAATAATAATAATAATAATTGATATTGCAATGCCCAATTCCCATAACCTGCAACAAACCTGCAGTGATAAGATCACCAAATACTGTATCTGTCCTTGGCTGAGGAAATACGGCAACTGTGGAGACAGGAAAGTGTAGACGTTCTGCCCAAAGTAATTTCTTCTACCGGCATCATCCCCAAATCATTGGCTCGCAATCTAAAAATATTTGGAATACATCCTGGTCTACATATCACCATGCAGAAGGCCGTCATCGTGGAGACCTGTTCCATTGTTCGCTCGTTTCTCAACGTGCCACCTTAAGAGAATTAGCCATACCGCCTTGCAAACAAGCCGACGATATGTTGATATGTCCCACTTATGTGGTGAAATTAATGTAATAATAATAATATCGTATGGCCTCGGGTGCAAGCTTTGTTAATTGACCACCAGGGGGCAGCTTGCATGTCGATATTTTTATCGCTCCTTGGAGCGCTATGAATGTCAAGGAAGTTATATATCTAAGCTACTTGACACTATAGCGCTTTCTAGTAGAGAATGGAGGAACTTTTTGTGTTGGCGGAAAATCCCGAGATTAATTTTGCCATTTTGAACCCGGCCTACTGAATTCAAATGGGTTCTTTAACATGCCATCAACGTGTGACAATAATGCCGTGATTTTTGTCGCCTTTCAAAAATCGCTTATCACGGCCAGGCGTGAACCTGCTAGCTTGGGGTTGGTAGTCCGACACGATAACCACTCACCCACCGTGGCAATCACTAAACCAAATGGTACACCCTATTAATGTATTCAATGAAAATACATTTATGATAAGTTGTACACTCCTTGAAATATTTCATGTTCAAGTACGTCATCTGAGTTATGACCTATGCACTGTTTTACACGTCAGAGCTCCTCGAGAATACTCGATAGACAGCCAATATGTGTGGGCTGCAGTAAGTGGGTGGAAGATAAGTAGGGCAATACTATATAACAAAAGCATCCCTTTATGCTTTGAATATACATGTGCAGTATATTATAGCATTCCACTGTGTATGGCGATCCCCTTGAAAAGCGTGCGAGTGAGGTTCGGCTGTACTTAATTCATATCCCAGTACTTCACTTGGAATGCGTTGAAGTTGTACTTTCAAGTGCCTAGCAGCAAAGCGGAAGCCACTCCAGTCTGACCTACCGAGAATAGAATATGGTTTAGAAGCAGTAGAATGCAACTCTTGGTTTGACTACTACGTCACGGACAATTCAAAATCCCTTATGGACATTGGTCAACAGTTTTTGTAAGCCACAAGTCTCGATTATACTAGGGCTCTTTTTTCAAGTTCCGATGAACTGTATAAAAATAACATATTGACATACCAAACTGATTTTACTACTAAATGTTTGCTTATTTCATTCTTATGTCTCAACATAATCGCCAAAACGATTGAAACATTTGTCGTATCGTTACACCACTTTTCAATGACCTCGGCAAAATATTCTGTCACCACTGAGGTGGATACGTCTGGAGAATCTCCTGAAGTGTTTCCGTTTTGGCGAGGCGTTGCCGCCCAAACAGACCTTCAATTCTCGATAAAGGTGAAAATCATTCAGTGCTGGTTTGGACTAAACGGCAGATGGTCTGAAACTTCACACTTGAATTCTTTGAAAAAGTCTATCGTAACGTTGGCACAGTGCGGTCGTGAATGATTTCCACCTGGTACATTCACAAATGCACAGAACTGTTATACGAGTTCTTTGTTTAGATGTTTGAATCAATGAGTAAGTTGTCTTGATAGATTTTCGGACAAAATTCACACTCTTAAACAAAATATTGCATGAAATTGTTTGGTGTTTCAAAAGGTTCTAAGGATGCAGTATACCTTACGTATTGCGTTGTGTAGTGGTTGGTGTAGTTGAGTCGAGTCTGGAAATGTCCTGTTAATATTTCGTATCTGCCCAAGGTTTTGTTCTTGTAAAACCTTAAGACTAATCGATTCAGCCTCGAGAGGGCACGTTGTGGTCATGGGTACTGAAGTAGATTCTGATAGCGGTGGAATTCGTCACATTGACAGCGTTAGACCAGTAGAGCTTAAGACAGGCCATCCCTTGTTGCAAACAATGATGTTCTTAAAACTCAGAAGTTTTTCCAGGTTTATGCCGTATCTTGTGTAGGGGTTTGCCTAGGAACACCAAGCTGGCTCGTCAGCAGACTCTTGGTGTCCGTGTCCGTGTCATATGCAACAGAAGAGTTGGACGCATGAAACTTAAGTTCTTTCCTAGAACGGCAGGATCGTCTTGCAACAACACTGTGATATGCTGTTTTTGTTTACGGTTTTAGTTTTCTGTTTTCGTTTTCTATTTTCTGTCTTCAGTTTTCAGTTATCGTTTACTCAGGTTTCTTTTCGGTTTCTGGGTGTTTCGTGTTCTATTTTTCTGTCTTCGTCTCCGTTTTCGTTATGTTTACGTTTATGTTTTTAGTTTTGTTGTTATAGATTTTTTGTATTTGTTGCTATCTCTGTTCTTTTTGTTGCGGTGGTTTTTGACTTGTTTTGTATTATTTGTTGTTCAATTGTGGCTTTCTTACAGAAATCGATAGTCATAAATTTCATAATTTCTCTATTATACATGAGTTTTTTCCTTTGTTCCCCTTAGGGTCTGATTATCTCGCTGTTCTTATCTTTGAAACAACAATAACTAACTATCTTGTTCATTATCGTGTTGGAAGTTATTTTCCAGTGTTGCTTTAGTAATCGAAATGTAATGTTTTTTAGTCGGTCAACACGAATTTACCGAATTGTAATGAGTGGTTCCCTAATCCTAAAAAATGTAGTCTATATAAAATTACATAACATGATTTTTTAAATTCATTTCATGTCCGGCTCCGTGGCTAAATGGTTAGCGTGCTAGGCTTTGGCCCAAAGTGCCCCTGGTTCGATTACCAACCGAGCCATCAGGGATTTTAACCTCCTGGGGTTAATTACCGTGTCTCGGGGACTGGGTGTATGTGCCGTCTTCATCATCACTTCCTCATTACGATGCGCAGGTCGCCCACGGGCGTCAAAGAGAAAGACCTGCACTCGGCCTCTCCGGAGGCGACACGATCATTATTCATTGATTTCATGTAAATTCTTTTCGGGATTAGGGAACCACCCATTTCAATTGGGGAGAATCGTGTTGCCTGACTGAAAAACATTAATATTCAATTGTTCCCCTTCCGTAATTTACTTCTTTGTATTAGAGTTTGGATTAAGAATACGAAGGTGGATCAAAAAGTTAGTTGCACTAACGCGCTGCAGCAGCGCGCTGTGCGTCGTAAACGTGGGAACAGCGGAGAAAGGGACAGACACTGCCCACACTTCTGTTAGGCTGGTCGCTGTGGCATCTCGTCTTGTATGGTGTGAATAGCGGCCAAATGCAATGTCGCATCGACTGGACGTTCACTCCAAATATGAGGTGCATGCGACAATCCGATTCCTATGGGCCAAAATGAAGAATTGCACGGATATTCATCGTGAAATTAGTGCTGTGTAAGGGGAGCGGGCCATTTCCCGGCAAGGGATCGTAAAGTGGTGTCAGCAATTCGAAGCTGGACGCACGGATATCACGGACGAATATCGCGAGGGCAGGCCCGTAACGTCCAGGACCCGTGCAAATGTCAACAGTGTGAATGCGATCATTAGACAGAACAGTGGTCCACATTCCCAGACCGATGAGGAGGCGAAGGCCGCTGTCTCCGTGTGGTTGCAGAACGCTGGAGGAAATTTCTATGCATCCGGCATCGACAAGTTGGTTGTGCTTTCGTAGAAATGTTTGGAGTCTCTTGGAAACTATGAGGAAAAGTGACGTTACATTGTATGTCGTTATAGGCGTGTTGCTGTTGTATAGGTCTGTCTGTTAGGTAGTCAGCCCGAAGGCTGGTTGGATCCTCAAAAAGTACCGCCGTTACGTTATGTGAGTAGATACCCACAAAAACCCAAGGCAGCACTATTTTGAGGCGTTCTAGGCAAGAAGAGGAGTGAGGTAGTTTGCCATTGCTCTCCTCACCGAGTCAGAACAGTAGTCCTAACCCTATGAGTTGAACCTTTCACAGCATTCACAGGCACTGACTGTGCCCCGAATGCCATTACTAAGCACCACCCATACCTCAGTAGCTTCCATATAATCACAGCCATGAGTGAGACTGAGACATCGGTGGAAAGCCACCTTTTACTCTAGCCTGTGCCAACTGACAAATGCAAAAGTACTGTATTCATCAAGAGATGGCGAACAGGCGACTAGGTGGTGTACTAAATGTCCATAACTGGGAAGTGCAACTCATTTTTTGATCTGCCTCGATATCTATAACTTTGTATAGAAGCGACATTTTTATGAAAGACGTTGAATAAACAAGTGTTATCGTTGTATTCAGATACGCCATCCTTTACACTATATCAATCCTCGTGTGCAATTCATATCACATTCTACTTCATGCTCTGGGCATTCATCATAAACCATACATCCCGAAACACAATGAGGAAGTGGGAGGCTGAAGGTCGGTAAACAGTTATTTTTCCTGGATTACCTTGACTTTGTAGCCTGTCAAAATATGGAGTTGAAAAGGCTGGATTAGTTCCGCACAATCTGTTGGGTGTAATAAAACACAGATAAGCGCACCACAAAGCATAGTTTGTGATAAAACGCTAATGCGATTAGCGTCCATCTGACTGACTGAGGGAAAAGTAATTGAATAGGCTGCGGTGCTCTTTTCTGGTGGACTCCATTAAAATGTGTGGGCATGTAAACTGCGTGGGTTTCGCCGGAACTTGTACATCAATACATAATACCGCAATAGCATTTACATAATATATGTAGTATGCTGTTATAGTGGCAAAGGGGAATGGAGTTTAAATAGAAAAAGCTATAATGTTAGCGCAGTATATTTCCATTCAAAGTAGGAGTAACAATTCAAGGAGAAATAATTTCAACTCTGAGATTTGTTGACGACATCGTCATCTTTGGCACACCCGAGGATTTGAATGAGTTTTTAAATGGCATGAATTCTGTCTTGAGGGAAGAATTCGTGATGCAAATTAATAATGTAAAACAAAAACTGAGCAATGAGAATATATTCAACAGAAAAAGAATCTGTTGACACTTTTGAAATCCTTCTTCTGGAGCATGGCACTCTATGGAAGTGAAACTTGACTGTTGGAGCAGCAGAAAAATGAGAATTGAAGCGTTTGAAATGTGGTGTTACAGAAGAATGATGAAGATCATATGGATTGATAGGGTTACAAATGAAGAGACATTAAGGCGATTGAGAGAGATGTTTCTGGCGACTGTTAATGAAAAGAAGAGATAGGTTGGTATAATACATACTACGACACCCAATAAAAGTAAACTTAGTTATAGAAAGAAGGGTCGATGATATGAACTAAACAGTTCAAACAGTTTGTCCCGGATGAAAGGTGTGGTAGCTGTCTAGAGATGAAACGTTTAACTCAGTACAGGGAAGCATGGAGTGCTGCATCAAACCAGTCAAAAGACTCGAACAACAACATTTGCATTGAAATGTAAAGATTTTGCACCCATCTTTCTGTTGTTGTTGTTTTATTTGAGGGGCTTGGACATCGTGCTCATTTAGTCCCGTGTACTTAGGTGTGTGTGTTTGTAAAATTTATTCTAAAAGCTCTCCTGTCGGTCAACATGAATTTTGCCCAATTATATTAGTATTTATACACCATTAAAAATGGCACTACAGTCCATGAAGGGCCTAGGCCTACCAAGTGACCGCTGCCCAGCCATTTGGCCTTCAGATATTGGGGTGACGCGTGGTCAGCGCATAGGGGGCTTGCCACGGTGGGTGTGTGGTTATAGTGTCGGACTACCAACCCCAGGTTTGCAGGTTCGCTCCTGGCCATGGTAAGTGATTTTTGAAAGGCGCCAAAAATCACGACACCTTGTCATACGTTGTTGGCATGTTAAAGAACCCATTTGAATTCAGTAGGCCGTGTTCATAATGGCAAAATTAATCTCGGGATTTTCCGCCAACACAAAGAAAGCGGTATAGCGTCAAGGAGCATTGAATTCGACACGCAAGCTGCCCTCTGGGTGTCAATTAACAAAGCTTGCACCTGGTCCCGAGCCCTTACGATATTATTAGCCCATAGAGTCCCCTCGGCCGTTAATCTTGGTTTTCGTGACCAGGGCGCTGCCTCACTGTCAGACAGCTACTCAATTGTCCTCACGAAGCTCAGTGCACCACGTTCCAGCCCTCACGTCAGTTTCTAAAATCTCTGACGGAACCGGGAATCGAACCCTAGGCCTCCGAGTGAGAGGCAGGCGTGCTACCCATAACACCACGGGCCGGCATTCATACACCATAACCTGGAATAACTGTTACATAAGATTTGTATACCAATTTGTACATTAAAGCGTGTGATAAATAGGGTATATAGGCCTAATGCTTGTTTTCCCACCTAATGTGTTTTGGAAAAATTTCTGTTGACCGACTGAAAAGCTTTCTATAATAGATTTGGCAACATTGAAAAATAGCTTCTCTCATTTCAATGTGTTGAATTTGTCTGACAATTTGTGCTATTGTGGTGTCTGTCGTGGTTTACATGTTTGTAGCCTAATTCAGATGAGGATTGGGAAAGAGGTGGCCGTGGCCTCACGTAAGACATTCATCATCATCATCTTCATTTCCCCTTTTCCAGTTGACACTGGGTGGGGGAAAATATGGTTCCTCTCCACTTTGTTCTGTCGTTCCACCATTCCTTTTCCGACACAGTGTTCCAATCCAGGTTCCGTTTACTAATACTATTCACCACCGAGTCCATCCAACGCATTCTTAGTCTTCCTCGTCCTCTCTTCCGTGTCATCCGTCGTTCCAGTGCTCGTCATGGTAGCCTTACTTCATTCATCCGTTTGACATGTTCAAACCATCTCAATGTGTTTTGCTCCAGTTTGTCATTTAGTTTCTGTACTCCCAGTTCTTTCCGTATATCTTCATTTCTCACTCTGTCTCTCCTCGTTTTTTGGACCATACTTCTCAGGAATCTCATGCTTTGTACATAACTTCATTAGACTTAATTGGTATATCCTTGTTCCATACTAGTCCCCGTACCTGGTGGTAGAAAGCACTCCCGGGTTGTATTCTTCTGCTTATTTCCAAATCTAGTCTTCCATCTTCAGTCAGTTCACCTCCCAAGTATTTGAAGTGTTTCACCACTTCCACGTAAGACATTAACGTGGATTAAATCTGATAAATCACTGAAAACCACTTTCAGGATGGCCTAGGTGGGAATTTAACCCACCACTTCTCATGTTTGCCTCACAAGGCTAAGTGTATCCCCCTTCATCCCTGAGACCAGAATTACATATTTGCAGAGCCGGGAATCGAACCCAAACCTCCAAGGACAGAGCAAAGAATGCTAGCTGCTACACCAGAAAGTGGGCACACATCATTCACTGTAATTAAAGTTACGCAATAGTTGTAGGGCTGTTATTGTACATGGATTCGATTATGAACCCAACTCAAGCATTATCGTATGATGAAGTGGTGTGTATACAGTAATACATAAACTCAAGTTCGTAGTCCAAAATGATTAATTTGCAGCTGCAGAAGCCAGTCAACAGCCCAAGGTCGCGGGTTCAAACCCGGCCGAAGTCGTCGGATTTTTTAAGAGCGTTAAAATCCCTCAGTATGCCTTCCTTTGGAGGGGAAATAAAGCCGGCGATCCAATGTCATGGATTTATAGCATGATAAAGAACCTTCCACTAATTACACTTGTGTGAATCTAAATTATAGGTTAGAATTGACTAACGCTCTTAGGTTCCAACGTTCGTCGCCAGGAGCCGACTGAGGTGGCATCTAGTAACCAAGTTCAGAACTAGTTGGTCGTTGACGGTGGCGTTTGGTAGGAAAAGTTGGAGCTACTTGAAAATCGAATGTCTGCAGTCCCTAACCAACTTGAATTAAAACAGATAACTCACACTAATACAGCCTTCACAATTAACACCAGTTATTAGAAAGATTCTACACACACCCAAAGTACACGGGGCAACATGACCGCGTTGTCGCAGCCCCTAAACTGAGGAACCAACCATCCAGTCAACAGCCTCTTGAGGTAGTCTGTGTAGATCTTCCAGTGTACCACTGAAGGCTCTGAGCGTTATGTCTACTTCTCTTCTCGACAGTCGCAATTTGGAGAGGACTTCCAACCCCTGGCCAGTTCTAATCCGGGTCAACAAGCATCAGTGACGCCTAGATAAGTGAAACCCTATAGGTCTTCCCCAGGGATTAATGATAATTAATCCATGGTGTGGCAAGGAAGTTTGTTTCCGACATTTATTAATCCAGGCAACTTTGATATTGTCGTTGTTGGCCAGTAAACTATCTGCTGTTCACCACGACGGGTGTCTGGACTTGAATCGATGAGCTTCAGCATTTAAATACCGAATATGATGATGATAATGATGATAATTGTTGTTTTAAGGGGCCTAACATCTAGGTTATCGGCCCCTAATGGTTTGGGTGATCGTGAAGATGATAATGAAATGTAACTATAACTGAATCTAACTACTAACTTATATACTAGAAGAAGAAATGGAAAAACAAAAGGAATAATAAGGCAAATAAAGGACAGGAGGAAACGAAATGCCCTCAACCCTCGAAGAATGCGGAATGAGGGACTTGGAAGGAAGGAGAGCCACGGAAGGCAGATAGGAAAGTGAAAGAGGAGAGGGTCCGCCCCAGAGGTAAGGGATAAAAGGGGGAAAACGGGACCCAGCTCAGGAATGCCTCGGGGTCGCCAACTCCCGAACTCACCAGCCGTGAGTCCCTGAGAGTGTAGCAATATCTAGGGTGCACCAGAAGTGGTGGGGATACATACACCCGGCCTCCTTGAGGGCCTTGAGCATAAGGCAGTAGATAACATCAAAAGAACAGAAGGCTGACCCCTCGCAGAAGGAGGGTATCAGAAAAGATGAGACAAGGGCCAATTAAGGCGGGAAAGGAAGAGACTCCTTAGGCCTCGGATACCCTAATACCGTCCGGGTCAGAAGAGAACATGAGTTGACCAAGTGAGGTCGACAGGAAAGAAGACGGAGAAGGAGCTCGGCACAAGTAAGTGGAAGCAATGCTGGACTCAGCTGGTGCCCCGTGGTCGCCAACCCACGTCTCACTAGAAGTCAGCCCCTAGGGGGTAAATACCGAATAGTGTATAGAACTATAGTAGCTACGGCACTCCTTCCAAGCGACCGCTGCCCAGACATTTGGCCTGCAGATAATGGTGTGACGCGTTGACAGCGCATCGGGTCCCCTCGGTCGTTGATTTTTTGATGTGTAACATCTTTCCAGTCGGTTGCTGTATATTTTTTGTGCGGGAGTGATTTTTTAAAAAGGGGCGCAAGTGGCACGGAAATGCAACGGAAAGAATGAGCGCGCGCGATTGCGGACATTGATAAAACGACATACTGTCGGCCATGGGGATATGGGGAATGTAAATCGCATACGGTTTGCCTGAAGGTTTGGAAGCCTCATTACAGATATTCCTACAATATATCAACTTCAAACTGTCATTCTTTGGTGTGATAATATTCATTAAATCATATTTGCTGAAAACAAGTGTGATTTATTAAATCCTACTACTTTTGCTGTGTTCTTATTTAATGTAAGCACTCGAGGTACTGTCGGTCAAAACACAGCACTATTATATCATTTTTGCTGAGAGGATTTGTCACTGGAGTTTCACAAGTAGTTATTTGCAGAAATAATAGTAATGAGAACTTACCGATGGTAATAACACAAGGTAGCACTATAAGTTCATTCTTATAAATATGCGAGTAAGTAATATGGAATTATTCGAATAACATGTCAGATGTTACACATCATATGCGACTACTGTAAAGCTCGTAATTGTTTTTCCGTGACCGGGGCGTTGTCTCACTCTCAGTCAGCTACTCAATTGTCCTCTCGAGGCTGAGGGCACCCCGTTCCAGCCCTCACGTCAGTTTAAAAATCCCTGACGGAGCCGGAAATCGAACCCAGGACCTCTGGGTGCGAGATAGGCGCACTTCCCAACACCACGGGGCCGTAATTCTGAAGTTGAGCTGGTTCGAACTCAACCGTCGATCATAATTATTTTGAGTAGTTTTCCGTGGTTTCACACATTAAAATCCTGGCAATTGCCGAGCAGGTACGTTCTGATAGTCCCTGGCCACATCTTCTCAAATCATTGCCCAATTTATATTCATCTCATCTTTATATAACCAGTATAAATATGTCGGCGTCAAGATGAGCATCCGGCAGTAAATTCCATCTGCCACATAGACTTATCCCTGACAATGTAGACAAAGGAGGCAGACATTCAGGAATATGTTGTCTTGCTATCGTACCTAATAAGAGCAGTGTAAAATATAACTTCAGTTTGGTTCATATATCAAGTTTGCATTGAGTTTTTTATCTACCACTAAAATTATAAACTCTTTGTTGAACTAATAATATCTGGATTGCATTGCTTGGTCCAGAATAAATCCCGCAGTGTTTCCTTGTGAATTAGTCTGGGTGTTACTTTACACCTGGGAGGTAAGCAACCTAATGTACATTGCTGCATTGCCTGTGCTCGCTCACGACCTACAAGGAGCGAGACATATGTGTGTGACGGTGATTTACTCCAGGGTATAGCAGGCGCTGGTGTATACAAGCATTAGGATACGACGAAACTCCAACACACCGGGTTGAAACGAAAGAGCACTCCATCGTCCTTGTTACTTGTTTGTAGGGGGCGAATGTTCATGACGTAATACAGTTCCTAACTTGAGGAGAAAAATAGGCCTACTCAAAATAAATGAAAAATGCTTCACAATATTAATGAACATTTTATTTATTTTATAGATTTCTTCGATTCTAACTTCTAACAAAAAATAATTTCTCTTCTGAATGCTGGAGCGCCGTACACTCAGCCTCATGAGGCCAAACAGAGAAGAGTTGGGTTTGATTCTCTCCTCAACCATCTTGGAAGTGATCTTCCGTTGTCTCCTACTTTAAGTCCATGCAAATACCGGGATAGTTCCTAACGTAAGGCCACGGCCGCTTCATTCCCAACCCTCAGCTAAATCAATAAATAATACACACACAACAATAACACAGGTCATTATTCAAATTCTACACACACACAACCAAGTACACGGGGCTAAATGACCACGATGTACAAGGCTCTCAAAGAACATCAACTTCCTGATTTGAAACAATTAGAACATATCCACGGTATAGCAGCCCGTAAATTATCGCATTATTCTCACTTTAACACCAAAATCTTTTTTGTTTTTTGCTACATTTTTCATTTTTTTCCTGCTTCTTTGTTCCCGCAGAAAATTGCATAACATTGACAAACAGTACAGAATGCAAAATAATTGACCTTTGCTGGATTCAATCATAATAGGTTAGTAAACTTTCGTTCATTAACATATGATAGTGTTGGTGGTGGTGGTGGTTTTGTTGTTGTTCTTCCTCTTCTTTTCCTTTATCATTTTCGGGGCTTGAGAAATCTTTAGTCATAAGCAAATGGAGTAAGGCCCATGTACAGTCGTCAAATACATACTTTTTTACTTATTTATTTATTTATTTATATATTTAATAATTGTTAGATACAACCATGATAGGTCATTTTACATTAATATTTTACCAATTTCAAATATATTAACAACAACAACAACAACAGGTAACAATTCGCAGTGATGGCAGCAAGGGATAAATCTCGGAAAGACGCAGGGAATAATTGGGGTAGCGGGTGATTAGGAGGGTGAGGAAGGAATTGAGGATGAGATGGATCTTCTGTTATGTTTGAATGTTCTATAGGGATAGAATATGTCAATATTTGGAAGGGAGTTGCTAAGGGTTGGTAGACGGTGGAATATAGAGCGCTTCTGTACTTCAAGACGTGGGCGAGATATGTGGTGTAAATAGTTCTGACGTGTTGAACGGGAGGGAACATGGAGTGGGAAGTAGCTTAAGAGCTTGTTACATTTTGTGTAACCATTCATAATTTTATGTAAGAAACACAGGTCAGTAAATTGTAGACGGCTTCTCAGGTCGAGTACATTGAGCTGATTTAGAATGTCGGATTTGGCAAAGTGCCTTAGTGAAGGCTTGCGAGCTTTGACTATTGATATGAAGATATTAAAGACACTGTTCAATTTAGAAATATTGGTTATAGCAGAAGTAGACCAAATTGGGGAAGAGAAATCTAGGATAGGGACAACATAAGTGGTGAAGTATAATTTAAGTGCAGTGAGGTCTTTAATTTCTGTGAATCTGTATATAATTCCGAGACTGCGCATTTTGCGAGATTTGATATGGTCAATGTGGGGAGAGAATGTCAGTTTATCACCTGCGAAATCGTATCCAATTTATTTCCACATATTTTAAAGTCCGCTTGATTTCCAGATGTCAGTAGTGAGAAAAACACTTTGAAGCACTTTTTGGGATTTGGAGATAGCCTTGCGCTTTGCTTTGTTTGTAGGCACATCACATTACTTCGAGGTGGCTGGGGTGATTCAGAACCCGTCTAAGCAAGATCAACCGACAGTATACCAGTTTTTAACGAAATAGGGTATCAAATAAGTACAGATTTATTGGAGAATTGTTACTATATACGGCGTAAGGTGTTTGTCAAAGAAAACTAGCCTTTCTTTTACACATTTGAGAAAATTATGAAAAGCTAGACTTACAAGATCACCCAGGCAGATGTGTGTGTGTGTGTTTGTCTGTCGTTCGGTCTGTCCTTCTGTCTGTGTGTTTGTCCCCTTATCAATTCCTGAACGGCTGCAGCTATCAAAACTAAACTTGGTATGAGTGAAGATGATATATACAACGACATCTTTTGAGTATATTTGAAAATTACGTGAGTGCAACTAACAGCTAGAAATAATAATTTAAATTTGTACTCAAAATTAGATATCCCAGAAGGTATGTATGGGAATGGTTCCAAAATTGAAAAAAAAAATAGAATATACAGTTCTATTTCAATTTAATTTACGCATTCTTATAAGTTCAACGTTACTTTCACACTATCAAAAGGATTTCTTTAAATCTTGACACATATATAGATCATTGCATATCAATCCGTTAACTTCTGTTACTTGGGAAGCAAAATAACCAGTGATGGACGAAGCAAAGAGGATATAAAATGTAGGCTAGCACAGGCAAGGTAAGCATTTCTACAGAAAAGGAATCTGTTGTTATCGAATATAGATTTAGGTATTAGGAAGGCATTTTTGAAAGCCTTTGTCTGGAGCGTGGCGTTCTATTGAAGTGAAACATGGACTATTGGTGCAGCAGAAAGGAAGAGGATTGAAGCGTTTGAAATGTGGTGTTACAGAAGAATGATGAATATCAGATGGGTAGATAGGGTTACGAATGAGGAGTTATTAAGACGAGTGGGAGAGGAGAGATGTTTCTGGCAACTGCTAGTGAAGAGAAGAGATAGGTTGGTAGGACACATACTAAAACACCCAGGAATAGCAAACTTAGTTATAGAAGAAAAGGTTCAGAATAAGAACAGTAGGGGTAGACCAAGGTTAGAATATGTTAAACAATTTGCCTTGGATGTAGCGTGCGGTAGCTATGCAGAGATTAAACGATTAGCTCAGGACAGGGAAACATAGAGTGCTGCATCAAACCAGTCGAAAGACTGAAGAATCAAACAACAACAACAACAACAGCATTTCAAATTCTTTTTAGTAATCCAAATAAAACAGTGTAACCAACATGATTCTAAGGGTGCTGATAGGTTAAATGTTTAACTGCATTTGATGTCCATACTATCAATTGTTTTATTTGCAAAATTTTGTATATACCGTGTATGCCATAAGAGATACGTGTGGTCATTCTCCCTCTGCACCCACGTAAGGAAACAATTTCGAACAGGCTATAGGCCTACTGCTCTAGTAGGAAAATCTCATAATGAAAATCTTGAGCAAACCTTATAATGTTGCGTAAACTTTCTCGACCAATTGCATACTTAATATAGCTTTGGGGCTATTGGGTCGAGTGACACTTTAAAAACAGACGTTTCGAGGCAACTGCTTGTCCCTTTATCAAGGTTTGTCAAGAAAGAAAGAAAGAAAGACAGAAAGAAAGAGAGAAAGACAGAAAGAAAGAAAGAAAGAAGGAAAGAAGGAAAGAAAGACAGGAAGAAAGAAAGAAAGACAAAAAGAAAGACAGAAAGAAAGAAAGACAGACAGAAAGAAAGAAAGACAGAAAGAAAGAAAGAATGAAAGAAGGAAAGAAAGAAAGACAGAAAGAAAGGAAGAAAAAAGAAAGAAAGACAGACAGAAAGACAGAAAGAATGAAAGAAGGAAAGAAAGAAAGAAAGAAAGAAAGAAAGACAGAAAGAAAGAAAGAAAGAAAGAAAGACAGACAGACAGACAGAAAGAAAGACAGAAAGAAAGAATGAAAGAAGGAAAGAAAGACAGAAAGAAAGAAGGAAAGAAAGAAAGAAAGAAAGATAGAAAGAAAGAAAGACAGGAAGAAAGAAAGAAGGAAAGAAAGAAGGAAAGAAAGAAAGAAAGAAAGACAGAAAGTAAGAAAGAAAGAAAGAAAGAAAGAAAGATAGATAGAAAGAAATACAGACAGACAGAAAGAAAGAAAGAAAGAAAGAAAGAAAGAAAGAAAGATAGAAAGAAAGACAGAAAGAAAGTTCGAAAGAAAGACAGACAGAAAGAAAGACAGAAAGAAAGAAAGAAAGAAATACAGAAAGAAAGAAAGAAAGACAGAAAGAAAGAAAGAAGGACAGAAAGAAAGAAAGAAAGACAGACAGAAAGAAAGAAAGACATAAAGAAAGAAAGAAAGAAAGAAAGAAAGAATGAAAGAATGAAATAAAGAAAGAAAGAAAGAAAGAAAGAAAGAAGGACAGAAAGAAAGAAAGAAAGAATGAAAGACGCAATAAGTAAATAATGGCATAGCCTCCATAGATAAATGGTATAAGATAGGAAGCCATGTCGAAACGAATAGTTACTCCATGTCCTCTTGGGACCAAGATCAGTCAAGGATTCAGTTGGTCTTAACTGTGCTGGAGTAAGGAAGATTCCATGTTCCTGTGGTTACGTAGATTTTGGACAGACATGTAGGAGGATCACAACAAGGGTCAATGAACATCGTAGACATTTACGTCTTTGCCAACCAGAGAAGTCTGCGGTTGCTGAAAATGCTATACAGAATGATGACCACCGAATTCTTTTTGGTGAAACTTCTGTCATCTCTATGGAGAAATATTTCACAACTCGTATGATTCGGGAGGCGATTGGAATAAGTGAACAACCACACAACGTTAATAGAGGTAAATCATGGCTGCTCTCTATAGTTTCATTACCAACATCTTCTTGGTCTCAGGAGGTCTTGGAGTAACAATTTGTTTCCACATGGCTTCCTGCCTTATAGCATTTCTCTATGGAGGCTATGCCATTGTTCACTCATTCTTTCTTTCCTTCTTTCTTTCTTTCTTTCTTTCTTTCTTTCTTTCTCTCCTTCCTTCTTTCTTACTTTACTTCTTTCTTTCTTACTTTCCGTCCTTCTGTGTTTCTTTCCATCTTTCCTTCCTTCTATCCTTCTTTCATCCTTTCTTTCTTACTTTCCTTCTTACATTTTCCTTCTTTCTTTCCTTCTTTCTTTTTTCCTCTTTACTTCCTTCTTTCTTTCTTTTCTCCTTTCTTTCCATCTTTCTTTCTTTCTTTCTTTCTTTCTTTTCTTCTTTCTTTCCATATTTCCTTTCTTCTTTCCTTCCTTCTTTCATTCTTTCTTTCTTTCTTTCTTTCTTTCTTTCTTTCCTTTCTTCTTTCTTTCCATCTTTCTTTCTTTCTTTCTTTCTTTCTTTTCTTCTTTCTTTCCATCTTTCCTTCCTTCTTTCCTTCTTTCACCCTTTCTTTCTTACTTTCCTTCTTTCTTTTTCCCTTTTTCTTTCCTTCTTTCATCCTTTCTTTCTTACTTTCCTTCTTTCTTTTTCCTTTTTTCTTTCCTTCTTTCTTTCTTTCTTTCTTTCTTTCTTTCTCTCTTTCCTTCCTTCTTTCTTTCCATCTTTCCTTCTTTCTTTCTTTCTTTCCTTCTTTCTTTCCTTCTTTCCTTCTTTCTTTCCTTCGTTCTTTCCTTCTTTCTTTCTTTCTTTCTTTCTTTCCTTTCTTTCTTTTTTCCTTTCTTTCCTTCCTTTCTTTCTTTCTTTCCTTCTTTCCTTCTTTCTTTCTTGCTTTCTTTCCTTCCTTCTTTCTTACTTTCCTTCTTTTTTTCTTTCATTCTTTCTTTCTTTCTTTCTTTCTTTCTTTCTTTCTTTCTTTGTTTCTTCCTTTCTTTCTGTCATTCTTTCTTTCTTTATTTATTTATATATTTCTTGACAAACCTTGATAAAGGGACAAGTACTTGGCTCGAAACGTCGGTTTTTAAAGTATCACTCGACGTAATAGCCCCAAAGCTATATAATGTATATCTTATAATGTCAATGCTAACAGCATTCAAAACAGGTCTAATTAGAGGAGTTAGGATTCTGTCTTAAAATTTATAAAACAATAGGCTCTTAAGTTCGTCAAGAAACTACCTTTTTAATTTTATGATGATGATTGTTGATTGTTGGAGGAGCGGAACAACGATTCCATCTGTTACATTTTACAAAACGATTAAAGTAATGTCCTAGCTTCGTCCTAAATAATAATTCAACTGCGTGTGCCTGTTACTGAATCACGCTTTTAATCATAATAAAACATGTGATTAGCAATGTTGACTGCGGATTGCTTCGGACTATTCACATTAAAATATAAAAATGAATGACATAAGGTATTTCCACTTCCGCTCTAAATATCGTCTCTGGGGACTCGTCCTTGTCAAGCTCCAGCAGAGCAATCTACTTCCCGGACTAAAGAAACATCTCCCAGATGACGTGGGCCGTCTGCCGCACACAGGCACACCCATATGCCAGGTGAGCACGAATAATCCCCTAATTATTAATATGCTGGTGCACCATCTGCTTGGCAAGTATCAGGGTCGATATGGATCAGAACACAAACACTTTGCATTCCATTGTTATCCACAGCTTTGACGAGAACTCAATGTAATTCCTCATTGATCGCTTTTATGTATAACTAGCATTACCCGTCGCGGCTTCGCCCACGAATATTCTAGTTGTAAAGAGTACACTTAGCAAAATCTCAATCATGAATGCTATGACTGATTTATCCTTGGTATGAATAATCAGACTTTATCAATTCAGCTACTGGTGCAGTGGTTAGGGGTTTGTCATTCCTTCATAGGTATATCAGAGCGAAGTTAGTTTTCTGGGAATGTCACAGACACTGTTAATTTAAGGTCCTTTAAATGTGGTTTTCGGAGAGCCTTTATAGTCGGGTGAAAAATACCTTTCGTACGTGAAAATTGCGTGAAAAATTCTAGAGTGCCCCTTGACCCCCTTAAGCGCATTATACCGTATGTATTGATGAATTTTACAGCTTAACTTGGTTCAGTGGTAACCTTAAAACCGTCTGGAAACTTTCACAGTAATGTAATAATTGGAATTGCATTGCGTCTTACAGAAATAGATGGACCTGTGAGATTCTGTTAACATGGTTACCGTGTTGGTTGGTTTATAAGTTTAGGGGCTGCGACAACGCGGTCATGTAGCCCCGGGATGCATTCTTTCATTATTTCATTATAAATATACATGTTTTAAGGTAGTTATTTACTTGTGAGGCATTTAAAGACAAAGTGAGTGCGTTTCGCTTGCGCATTGGGTTATGCGGAACCTGTAGGTACCCCATATGTGTATGTTGGTGTTAATGGGACCTTATTTTCGGTACAAAACTGGAATGGGACCTTAGCAGAATAATAAAGGGAGGGATTTCGGAATGCGAAATGAAATGAAAAATAAAGATGGCATTATAAGAAATACGTCATTGATCGTTTTATGTATTATTTAGGAATGCGACATGAAATGAAAAATGAACGTGGCCTTTTATGGAATTACCGAATGTCCTAGTTAGTTAAATAGTGGTTTAAAGGGGTGAAACAGTAGGTCAATGTCTATTTTGCCCATGCTTAATTTCAATCGATTATATACCTTCTCTCAAAACAATTAACAGAAAATAATCGAATTTGTTTCAGGAATGTTCTTTATGATATTTTCCTTACATTACACAGATTTCTTGAAAAAGAATGGATTTTTAGTTTCCATAAAATTGCATAATTCCAACAGCACATGATTGAACATTTCCATCAGACTGAATTAAACTAAGGAATATTTTGAAAAACTGGCGTGTTAAAATGTAACACATATAAAAAATATTATATCTAAACATTTCAGCTTTGTATGTTGAAAAGTTTGGAAGAAAAGGGACATTTTATATCATGAAAATCATCTTAGCGAAAAATTGGAGTCTAAGATTTTCCGGCTTTTAGAACATGCCATTACCATAGGAATCCTCTTCTTCCATTTGTAGTACTAGCATCTATTTCGCTGTTGTTCTAGGTACCTTTGCTCTTGCTTCTAACACAGCCTCTCTCTTAAGAAAAGTATATTTCGTGTAGATATTGTATGGACTCTTGTGTGTCCTATACGGGGTTGTGTTAGAGGGTGTGTTGAGTAAAATGGTATTAAGGAAGGTTCGAGTAAGTGTACAGCGTGTGGTGTGAGAATGAGCTGTCTAAGAGCGTAGACGGGGCTCGAGGAAGAGCTCCCAGGTATTCTGGACGATTGGGTAGCTCGGGGGCGTGATTGCGATAAAAGGGTTGCTTATTAAATAATAAGCAGAGGTAATGCGGCGCTACTCAGCTTACTGATAGGCGCACAGGCTAGCGGAGATAGAAGCAAATGAGCTGACATGAGCTCTGTAGCGATGCGTCAAGTGACTGCTCAGCTAATTCCTCTAAACAATTAATACTAGAGGGTCCTACTCGGGTAAGGTTTATGGGGTAGGATCTTACCAAATAGTCAAATAAGTCGAAAGACCAATGAGGTAGAGACTGTTGGCTTTAATGAGTACTTCTAAAATGAAGTACGATTACTGTTCAAAGCAGTGTTAATGAATCTAATGTCTTGCAATACAAATACAAGGTGTAAGACAAAGGGGTAAAATGTAGGGATGTTATGGAAAAGATACTCGCAGATACACTCACCCAGATAGCAGCTTGACGTGAAGTGGCCCTTCAGAGGTTTCACACTACATGGATCCCGAACCGAGGGTGCCTGGTGGTTTTATAGTTTGTAGTGTGCAGTGTGTGCAGAATTACACAGTCCTGCCTGGTCGGTAAACAAACCTATAGGGGTCGTACGAGTTCATGTAAGAGGTTACTCGAGTTTACAGAGGTTATGAGAGTTCGAATGAACATGTAGATGTAACTGTATGTGGAATTGGGGCTTGAAAGCGTGTAGCTGTATTTAGATGCTGATGTAAATAATAGGGCGAGGGTGGTGTATCCTCTACGGATACAACAATATCAAAATAAAAAGTACTTTGGTCGGTTAAGACGCACGGTTATGGGAAAGTAGTCTCAGGAATGAGATATGTTGTAAGAAATGTATCGTTATAGAGCTAAAAGTCCCTAGAATAGTATGACGCAAAAACGAAATTTATGAAAATTCTGAATATTCTGGCATTACTGAGCCCCCTAAAATTAGAATTACCGCACTTAACGGAAATTCAATTAATCAATGACAGTGAATGTGGTAACGAAAAGCAAACATATGTCCACATCGCCTGCGAGTTTCAAGGAGTTGATAAGTAAATTTCGTGTGAACGACTCAGTTCACGATGAACCGGGAACAGGGTGGCCAACGCTTTTAACAAACGAAAAATTTGATGAAATCTCCGATATAATGCTGCATAGTCCAAGAAAAACAAAACGTGCAATTTAGCTCAAGAAACAGGAATCTTTAAGTGAACAGCACATAAATCTGTAAGCGACAAGCTTCAGTTGACTCCTTATAAAGTTACCGTTTTGATACAAGCGGCAGCCATGCTGCAAACGTAACTGCTGATGCTACCTCTCGCAGCAGCATGTAGGCGCTGCGGAGAACATTCCCTGGCACCCTGTAGCATCTTCCTCGTCGCACTTCCATGCCACTGTTCTATTCAGTAAAAAGCGCAGATTCTTGAGCCAATAGCTGACAGTTCACAATAGCTCTCCTTTATTCTTTGGGCAGTCATAACACCAGCAACTGACGTACGCCATCACAACCCTAAGCTAAGACCATCCCGTTTAATTTAAAACTTTATATTAATACGGCATGTTGTGTGTGAGGCGTTGCAGCCTTATTTTCCCGTCCGCCGTTTCTTCCTCTCATTATATGTTGTTTAGAAGTCTCCCAAATTTAATTAATGAATTAATTAAACCATCGCTTATATATCGCCCATATTCAGTGCATCATTAATTATATTCATAATACATTTCAACTTGAATATCTAAACTCCTTTACTTAGAAACGTGCATATCCAGTGAAAGCGTGCACACATTTTATAGCTTGTCCTAATATGTTGTGAGAGTTAAAATCAGGCAATTAGGCACTCCCTTTATGTACCTAAGGTTGCGGGATCAAATCCAGGCACAGTCGATTGGTATTATGGAGCCTTTACAGGACAGTGCCATTTTATCAAGTATTTTATATAATTTGTATTTACTTACATTTTAATATCGATTTTAATTATTTAAATTAAATTGTTATTTTATTTATAATTTTATAATTTTTTTAGGCTATTGTAATATATTTTATTTGGTATATTGGCTTTCACTGGTTGTGAAAGCCAATATACCATATTTTTGGAAGCCTTCATAGGGAGGTTATGGCTGCTTGCACTTTTAGTTCTCGAAGTAAAGAGGCGCAGGTGCGCTGGGTAAAAAGGGAGGTAACGCGCAGTTCGCTACTCCTGTGAGGGACCAGGTGGGGCACCAAGAGCCCGCTGATGAGCCAGATTGGTGTCCTAGGTGAAGCCCCACACAAGACACTTCACAAACATAGAAGAATTGATGAGTTTCATATTTTTTTTATTTTAAATTCTTAATTTTTAAATATTTATTTTTTAAATTGCTTAATTTTTAACTATGCTGTTTGAAGCCATTTTCAGTGTAAATGTATCTGATGATGATCGCTTGACGATCATAACTGGTCATCCAAGTGTATTTATTAATCTCATGTATTTCTTTCATGATTAGGGAATAACCCATCTCTTTAGAGAACAATCGTGTTGACCGACTGAAAAGCATCAAACTTAACTTCTGTTAATTTTTTAATTTTAAATTAAAATTTTTAACTGTTAATTTTTCAATTTTTTATGTTTTTTAATATTTCTTTTTTTGAATTTTAATTACGGTATTTTATTTGTTTATTTTTTTTTTATTTAAAAACTTTTTTAGTTTTGTATTTTAATTGTATTTTTAACTCAACTTTCAAATTTCAAAATGTCTAATTTTTAATGTATTTTCTTGCTAAAGCCGCTTCTTGCAACAGTCAAATCCAATAAAATATCCGGCCATAATGCGAGTTTCTTGCTATTTTTAGCCTATTTTCAATTTTGAAAAAATAGGCTTATGAGATCACCTTTTGTCCGTGTGTGTGTGTGCGTGTGTGTGTGTGTGTGTGTGAGAGAGAGAGGTGTGTGTGTGTGTCCCCCTAATAAAATCTAAACGGCTGGAGCGATTTCAATGAAACTCGGGAAGTTCATAGCACTATTCCCGGCGACCTCGACCGTGCCCATCAAATTTTGTTACGTCTCACCAATCCAACATGGCGACTGTGCGAAATATTTAACTAGCATTCAATATCTCCGAAACTATTACCGATATCGTCCTGAAATTGTGTACGGTGATAAAGGGCACTACTAGAAGTTCACCTATGATACTTTCAAAAATCTGGTGACTACAAAACCAACATGGCGGCCAAGCGAAGTTGAGACTTTTAAATAAACTTTTCTCGCGATTTAACTATCCAAACGTAATGAATCTTGGTACACCAATTGTTTATACACATTGTAATGCACTGGAGTCTAATTTAGTTCAATTGTTCACATAACCTCAAAATGGCGGCTGTGCGAAATATTTCACTGACATTCTATATCTCCGAAACTATTACAGATATCACCCTGCAATTCTGTACGGTGATAAAGGGCACTGATACAAGTTTATCTATGTAAATTTCATAAACCTATCAAGTACAAAACGAACATGGCGACCAAGCGAATTTGAAATATTTTAATAGCCTTTTCTCGTGATTTAACTCTCTGAGCGCAGTGAAATGTGGTACAGTAAATGACTTTGCAGATTGTAATGCACTGCCATCTAATTTAATTCAATTGTTTACATAACCTCAAGATGGCGGCTGTGCGAAATTTTAAAATTAAGTTTTTATTTCTTGTGTCGTATTCATGTGATCGAAGTGAAAATTTGAATAATGAACATAGGCAATAATTGTCCTTGAATGGTACATAACTCTATGGCCTATACATATAACAATCCTAAATGGCGAGCTTCCGAAGTATTTAGACGGTTCTCAATATCTATGAATCTTTTACAGCAACCAAACTGAATTTTTTATGTTCATAGAGACTATGAACATATGTTCACCTATAGGACTTTCAGTAACCTGGTGAGCATAAATCCAACATGGCGGCGACGCGAAGTATAAATATTTAAATGGACGTTTCTCGCGAATTAACTATCCGAGTGCCGTGAAACGTTGCATTTTAAATGCTTATACAAATATTCATCCACTGGCATTAAATATATTTCAATTGTTTGCATAATCACAAGATGGCTGCTGTGCGTAATTTTAAAATCTCGTTTTTACTTCTTGTGTTCTAATCATGCGATTGAAGTTTGAATACCTCACGTACACAATAATCTTAATGTAATAGTACAAAAATAAAAATCCAACCTGGCGACCATCTGAAATATTTAGACGGTTCTCAATATCTACGAATCTGTTACAGCAATTAAACTGAAATTTTGTATGTTGATAGAGGCAATTAACATGAGCAGGATATATGAAAATAGGCTGTGTAGTTCTTCACGGAACTACTTGTTTAAAATGTATAATTCTTACCATGATTTAATTTGTAGTTCATAATTCATATTTTAAGGAGCTAAGTAAGCATTGAACATGTTCAGTACATCACGTTTAAGGAGTTCTTAACTCGGTTTACAAAATTTATTTAAAAGAATAGCCAATCAGTTACAGTACTTGTTTTTGCTTTTCCCACTGCTGCATAATCTTGAAACCATTTTAGCTGATATCTGGAGTGAAAAGGCATATTACATTTGTTGGAAAGATAAACTTCGTCCTGGTGTCCTGGCAAGTTGATCAGAAAAACAAAAGTGTTCAGTATCGCTTGCAGGATATGCTTGCAGTGCATTAGTACCAAACGGATGCAAGCAGAGAAATATCGACTTTTCTGACAACACGCGTTAGTTGGGCTGCATAAAATAATATTATTAGGGGCACCTCAATCACCCGGTATATCTGCACTGCTTATGTACATAAAAAACGGATTCTCCTTATTCAACAAATATTCTTCAAGATATTCAAAAGATGTTCAGCTTTACAAGAGTTACGTTTCCATCTTATATTTTCATATTCAACGTTCTGGATTCAGTCATGTCTGTTATTGCTAGATCAGATTTTATTCGATCGTAAAATAAAACATTTGAAAAATTGTTCAGCGTATATCTTTTTGATCTATGATTCCAATACAAAATAAATCTCTACTACCTTGTGGAAATTTTATGAAGATTGCTTCAGAAACATTCAAAAGAAATGTGTGATCTCATCGAATGCTCTCACACTGAGTAGCCTATATCCGTCGAAATTCAATCTAGCAACCGAGAGTGAAGATAAGGTGTCTGGACCAAGAGAATAAATCCACCTTGTTAATACTAACATATGTAGTTTATTATTATTATTATTCTCAAGATACAATTTAACGTCAGAAAAATACCATTCATTTACAAGTTCGATGCAATTAATATAACCTGCTTGGCACAAGAGAGCATATCATTAGTTCGAGTGAAACTTCTAATACAAGGTATCATTCTTATATCAGCGCAGAATTATTAAGTCCTTTTGAAGTCTATAAATATTTTTTAAAGCTATTCGAATAAATACAACGAGAATTGGCCAGCAAATAAAGTTTTGACTTTGTCAACTGCCAAAGGTAGAAATCTCAAATGCCCATGTCAATGTTTACGATTTCAACACAATCCTTGAAGTTGTCGGTTTTTTATGAGCGTAAAGAATCCCTCAGTATGCCTTCCTTCGGAGGGGAAGTAAAGCCGGCGATCTTATGTCATAGATTTATGGCATGTAAAATAACCTTTCAATAATTACACTTGTGTGAAGCTAAATTATAGGTTAGATTTGACTGACGCTCTTAGTTTCCAACGTTCGACGCCTTGTTTTACCTCGCTTAAATGTAACCTGTAAACATGCTGAACGCAGTATTCAGCGAAATGTCAGGACGACAAAATGTCCGCAAAACAGAGATTCCTATTTTAAATACTAGAATTAAATTAGCAACAGCGTGATATTAACTAAGCTATACAAATTACATACAGTAATAACAATAGTAGAAGAATACAACTCGGGATTGCTTTCTATCAACAGGTACGGGGACTAGTATGGAACAAGGATATACCAATTAAGGCTAAAGAAGTTATGTACAAAGCATATTATGTTCCTATAGCCTAATGACATATGCAGCAGAAACTTCGACAATGACTAAGAGGGATGAGAGCAGAGTAAAAGCAGCAGGGATGAGATTCCTGAGAAGTATGGTCCAGAAAACGAGGAGGGACAGAGTGTGAAATGAAGATATACGGAAAGAACTGGGAGTACAGAAACTAAATGACAAACTGGAGCAAAACACATTGAGATGGTTTGAACATGTCAAACGGATGAATGAAGTAAGGCTACCAAGACGAGCACTGGAACGACGGATGACAGGGAAGAGAGGACGAGGAAGACCAAGAATGCGTTGGATGGACTCGGTGGAGAATAGTATTAGAAAACGCAACCTGGATTGGAACACTGTGTCGGAAAAGGAATGGTGGAACGACAGAACAAAGTGGAGAGGAACCATATTTGCCCCCACCCAGTGTCAGCTGGAGAAGGGGAAATGAAGATGATGAATAACAATACATGGAGTTTTACTACGGTATAATAATAATAATAATAATAATAATAATAATAATAATAATATCGTATGGCCTCGGGTGCCGGGTGCAAACAGTGTAATTTGATACCCAGAGGGAAGCTTGCATGTCGAATTTCGTTGTTCCTTTAATCACTATGGAAGCCAAGGAAGTTAGATATCTAAGCTCCTTGAACACTATAGCGCTTTCTAGTAGAGAAATGAGGAACTTTGTGTTAGCGGAAACTCCCGAGATTAATTTTGCCATTATGAACACGGCCTACTGAATTCAAATGGGTTCTTTGACATGCCAACATCGTATGGCATACGTGTCGTATTTTTGCCGCCTTTCAAAAATCACTTACCACGGCCAGGAGGAACCTGCAATCTTGGGGTTAGTAGACCGACACGCTATCCACTCACCCACCGTGGCAAGCTTACTATGGTCATTCACTCTTACACAAACTGTCCCAGTTGGCCTACGAGTTCAAGAGGAAATCCTTACATGCACGTTTGAGAGTTGTTAGGGATGTAGTTACAATTTCTATCGTCACGAGGATAATTATTACAAAGACTAGTTCCCGACACAAGGAAAGAGTTACTGAAGACAGATGAATGATGTAGAGGAATTGTAATTATAGATCCAGACCGCGAGTGACGATCATGAAAGAAAGAATGAAAACGAAAATTAGAGGAGAGATAGTGAGTTCTACTTTCATTGAGATGTCGATAGATGAGTCTACATATGTGCAGGAATCTTTGTTGTTCTACTTTTAACTAGGGAAGTATAAGGTGCATTCAAAAAGTAACGAGCCGGAGGCATAATTACAGAAACCAGTACCTCTATGCTAGAAGAATTGGCCCTGGCTGTTGAGGCACTTGTCCCATTGTGACACGAGGCTGTGAATGGCTGTCTCCAAAAATTCGCTGGGCTACGATGTGAACCAGTTCCGAACGTACAGCTGGACATCGACGTCCGAGGTGAATCGTTGGCCCCACAGAGCCCTTTTCAGAGGACCAAACATGGCGTTATCACAGGGAGGGAGGTCTGGACTGTTTGGAGGATGGCCAAGAACCTCCCATTTGAATTTCTGCAGAAGTGCCGCGACTGTGTTGGCCGTATGAGGTCGTGCATTGTCGTGAAGCGACCACGGCGGCTATGGCGTTCACTGTCACTCGGCGGTCTTGGGTAATGAGTGCATCAACCAGCTGGACGTTGTCATCGGTAATGCAGGGGGGTGCCTCAGACCGGGCATCATCGGTTAACGACACCCGTCCTTCCCTGAAGCGCTTGTGCCACGCCTTGACCCTTGCAAGGGACATGCTGTGTTCGCCGTACACTTGTGACATTCGGCGATGAATGTCCGCTCCCCCTACTCCTTCCGCTGTCAGAAATCGAACAACACCTCTTTGCTCTTCGGTTGACGCCTTCATGTCACTGTTTGCAATGCAACTGGCAGCGTTGGACGATTGATGCATGCTGCTGCTCGCTTTGTATCGTCACGTGACGTGCACGCGTGCCCTCCAGCGACGGGCTGTGACCTTCCACACTCTGATCGCAACCACACCTCGTTACACACGCCACGATTAACCGATGTAGTCTCCGGTTTGTGCATTCCAGCCTCCGGCTCGTTACTTTTTGAACGCACCTTATAAATCATAAAAAGGAGACACGTGTGAGTAAAATTTTAAGGAGAAAATTAACCTAATGCAGGAATTTAAGGCTCTCGGAAGTTTCTTGTTTTGTTCTCCAGTACTAATACAACATCACAGTAGTTATAGGTAGCATCAAGGTTTGAATGAGTCTTATTTTCAAGTTACGGGGTAGAACGGACTGGAGAATAATGTTATAAATAACTTCATTTGTGAAATTCATATGATATTTTGGTATTGTTTAAACTGCAGGGTCCTGAAGCTATTATCATACGTTCTATTTATTATTGTATCATTTTGTTAACTCAGTTTTGGAGCTGGCTGTAGCCAACTGGCTAATATTGTTCTTCTCTTTCTATTTTAGGTGAGTACTGTGGATGATTCAATGAAGTGACCTGTTGTCGGTGAGTGATGCACGCTTGTTTTGAAAATAGGGAATTGTTCTCAAAATGGAAGGTTACTGCATGTTAGACTCAACTGCTATTTTTACGATGCGCGTCATTCTATATTCTTTGTGGTATTGTATCGCCGTTTATGAAAGCAAGACACTAAGGCAACGGAACATTTAACTAATGATTCAGAAAAGGAGATTATTGATGATGGGCAGTTCGCAGTTGTAGATTAAGGCTTTCACGGCCCGGATTACTATATAAATAATTCATGTTTTTGGGCTAATGCCGTGTGAAATTAAATTAGAACCATACGTTTCGGAGAAACCTTGCCTCCTTTCTCATTGGAATCAAACAATGTGGGCATCCTCATTCTTCGAGAGGAGTCTCTATATTTTCACCCCGCCCCCTTTACCTTCTCCTTACTTACTACTCTGTCCGCCGTTCTACCATGGTCCATACAGTAATTTCTGGCAGCTGCTCTCTGGTGACGAACAGAGGAATTTATCTATATTTTTTGTAATCTCATTGATATACTTTCTATGGCCACATTGTTTGATTCCATTGAAAAAGGAGGCAAGGTTTCTCCGAAACGTATGGTTCTAATTTAATTTCACACGGCATTAGCCCAAAAAACATGAATTATTTATATAGTTCGCAGTTGTTTCATTCCATCGCAGGAGGGGGTGGGGGAGGGGGGGGGAGACGTCCCTGCTGTGGCGGGCCACCTTAGACGGTTTCGTCATCTCTTCGGGCCAGCGAAGTATGATGTTTTGCAGGGATAGGATTATTGGGGAGGGGAAAGTTCGAAGTATGTTAATTGATATAGTAGTTTTTGGCTATTTTATGGGGGCAGTATGGGGTTGTGGGTTGTAGTGCGGAGTTAGAAATGGGGGGTATCGCTTCAAGGAGGTGATGTAATTAGGGGGAGGTCAAGATTAAGAATGTGGGAGGGGGGGGGGGAGAGGGAAATGGAGAAGTGTGGGGATGGGGAGAAACTGGGGGAGATAGGGGAGTCAGATAGTGGCGGTGTAGAACTGGTTGGCGAGGGGTGCAGGAATGGAGGGTGAGGGGCGACTGCTTTTTTAATTGAAGATAGGACTTATATTGACTTATATTCTTCTGGAGTTCTTTTTCTTTTTGTAAGTAACTTGGTGGGGAGATTTATTATATAAACGATTATTGCGGTGGATGATTGTGGTGAAGGTGATGTGTAAATAGGGCGTAATCCGGTGAAATTTGAGGTATAAATTGAGAGTAATGTTGGATGATGAATGAATGGAGGATGGATGTGGTGACTGCTCGTGTTCATGAAGATTTTCTTTTTTGTGTTTTGAAAAGGAGATGAGTAAATTTAAATTAATTTAATGTAAAAATTAATGTTGAATGATCCAATATGTTTGAAACACCTTGAACAGAAGAGACATATGCCCTCATCAATATTCCATTTTGTTGATTTTGATTCATTTAAGGGCTTTGCGATATTGTGGCCATGTGTTCCCACGCTCTTGGGTGTGAGTGAAACCTGTCTTCTGTAATGACGAGAAATATCTTTGTCTACCTAGACGGTACACACAGTGCCACCTGTGTGGCAAAGTTTGAACCTGTCAGATTAAATGCGCAGTTTTGGATTTTGTAATGCGTAAACCAACACATTTGACTGACGGGATATTGCCTACTAGTACGTGGCAAGTCCCTATCGGAGCGGTAGATGGCTATGTATTGCTTGAGAGCTAAGCAGGTTAAATAATGGTACAGTAACATCATAACGTGGAAGAATAAAGTTTTCTTCAATTTTAATGTCCATCCAATCAACATTTACACCAATAAATAAGTGACTTGACATCCAGGCATATTGCAGATATCAACACGTAGTTCCGTGAAGAACTATACAGCCTATTTTCATATATCCTACTCATGTTAATTGCCACTATCAACATACAAAATTTCAGTTTGATTGCTGTAATAGATTCGTAGATATTTAAAACCGACTAAATATTGCGGACGGTCGCCATGTTGGATTTTATATATGTAGGTCCTAGAGTTATGCACTGTTACATGAAGATTATTGTGTACGTGTAGTATTCAAACTTCAATCGCATGATTAGGACACAAGATGTAAAAACTAGATTTTAAAATTTCGCACAGCTGCCATTTTGTGGTTATGGAAACAGTTGAAAAAATCAGATGCCAGTGGATTATCATATGTATCAGGATAGTAGGATGGCAAACCTGAACATGAAACGGGCCTTGTGCCAAGATACCGTAAGACATAGTAGGATGGCAAACCTGAACATGAAACGGGCCTTGTGCCAAGATGGCGTAACACATAGTAGGAAGGCAAACCTGAACATGAAACGGGCCTTGTACCAAGATGGCGTAACACATAGTAGGAAGGCAAACCTGAACATGAAACGGGCCTTGTACCAAGATGCCGTAATACATAGTAGGAAGGCAAACCTGAACATGAAACGGGCCTTGTACCAAGATGCCGTAAGACATAGTAAGAAGGCAAACCTGAACATGAAACGGGCCTTGTACCAAGATGGCGTAACACATAGTAGGAAGGCAAACCTGAACATGAAACGGGCCTTGTACCAACATGCCGTAATACATAGTAGGAAGGCAAACCTGTACATGAAACGGGCCTTGTACCAAGATGCCGTAATACATAGTAGGAAGGCAAACCTGAACATGAAACGGGCCTTGTACCAAGATGCCGTAATACATAGTAGGAAGGCAAACCTGTACATGAAACGGGCCTTGTACCAAGATGCCGTAATACATAGTAGGAAGGCAAACCTGAACATGAAACGGGCCTTGTACCAACATGCCGTAATACATAGTAGGAAGGCAAACCTGTACATGAAACGGGCCTTGTACCAAGATGGCGTAACAGATAGTAGGAAGGCAAACCTGAACATGAAACGGGCCTTGTGCCAAGATGCCGTAATACATAGTAGGAAGGCAAACCTGAACATGAAACGGGCCTTGTACCAAGATGGCGTAACACATAGTAGGAAGGCAAACCTGAACATGAAACGGGCCTTGTGCCAAGATGCCGTAAGACATAGTAGGAAGGCAAACCTGAACATGAAACGGGCCTTGTGCCAAGATACCGTAATACATAGTAGGAAGGCAAACCTGACCATGAAACGGGCCTTGTGCCAAGATGGCGTAAGACATAGTAAGATGGCAAACCTGACCATGAAACGGGCCTTGTGCCAAGATACCGTAAGACACAGCAGGAAGGCAAACCTGACCATGAAACGGGCCTTGTGCCAAGATGGCGTAAGACATAGTAAGATGGCAAACCTGACCATGAAAGGGGCCTTGTGCCAAGATGCCGTAAGACATAGTAGCTAGGCAAACCTGAACATGAAACGGGCCTTGTGCCAAGATGCCGTAAGACATAGTAGGAAGGCAAACCTGAACATGAAACGGGCCTTGTGCCAAGATACCGTAAGACACAGCAGGAAGGCAAACCTGACCATGAAACGGGCCTTGTGCCAAGATGGCGTAAGACACAGCAGGAAGGCAAACCTGAACATGAAACGGGCCTTGTGCCAAGATGCCTTAAGACATAGTAGGAACGCAAACCTGAACATGAAACGGGCCCTGGGCCAAGATGCCGTAATACATAGTAGGAAGGCAAACCTGAACATGAAACGGGCTTTGTGCCAAGATGCCGTAAGACATAGTAGGAACGCAAACCTGACCATGAAACGGGCCTTGTGCCAAGATGCCGTAATACATAGTAGGAAGGTAAACCTGAACATGAAACGGGCCTTGTGCCAAGATGCCGTAAGACATAGTAGGAACGCAAACCTGAACATGAAACGGGCCCTGGGCCAAGATGCCGTAATACATAGTAGGAAGGCAAACCTGAACATGAAACGGGCTTTGTGCCAAGATGCCGTAAGACATAGTAGGAACGCAAACCTGACCATGAAACGGGCCTTGTGCCAAGATGCCGTAATACATAGTAGGAAGGCAAACCTGAACATGAAACGGGCCTTGTGCCAAGATGCCGTAAGACATAGTAGGAAGGCAAATCTGAGCATGAAACGGGCCTTGTGCCAAGATGCCGTAATACATAGTAGGAAGGCAAACCTGAACATGAAACGGGCCTTGTGCCAAGATGCCGTAATACATAGTAGGAAGGCAAACCTGAGCATGAAACGGGCCTTGTGCCAAGATGCCGTAAGACATAGTAGGAAGGCAAACCTGAACATGAAACGGGCCTTGTGCCAAGATGCCGTAATACATAGAGGAAAGGCAAACCTGAGCATGAAACGGGCCTTGTGCCAAGATGCCGTAAGACATAGTAGGAAGGCAAACCTGAACATGAAACGGGCCTTGTGCCAAGATGCCGTAAGACATAGTAGGAAGGCAAACCTGAACATGAAACGGGCCTTGTGCCAAGATGCCGTATACATAGTAGGAAGGCAAACCTGAACATGAAACGAGCCTTGTGCCAAGATGCCGTAATACATAGTAGGAAGGCAAACCTGAACAAGAAACGGGTCTTTTGCCAAGACGCCGTAATACACAGTAGGAAGGCAAACCTGAACTTGAAACGGGCCTTGTGCCAAGATACCGTAAGACATAGTAGGAAGGCAAACCTGAACATGAAACGGACCTTGTGCCAAGATGCCGTAATACATAGTAGGAAGGCAAACCTGAACATGAAACAGGCCTTGTGCCAAGATGCCGTAAGACATAGTAGGAAGGCAAACCTGAGCATGAAACGGGCCTTGTGCCAAGATGCCGTAATACATAGTGGGAAGGCAAACCTGAACATGAAACGGGCCTTGTGCCAAGATGCCGTAAGACATAGTAGGAAGGCAAACCTGAGCAAGAAACGGGCCTTGTGCCAAGATGCCGTAAGACATAGTAGGAAGGCAAACCTGAACATGAAACAGGCCTTGTGCCAAGATGCCGTAATACATAGTAGGAAGGCAAACCTGAACATGAAACGGGCCTTGTGCCAAGATGCCTTAAGGCATAGTAGGAAGGCAAACCTGAACATGAAACGGGCCTTGTGCCAAGATTCCGTAATACATAGTAGCAAGGCAAACCTGAACATGAAACGAGCCTTATGCCAAGATGCCGTAAGACATAGTAAGAAGGCAAACCTGAGCAAGAAACGGGCCTTGTGCCAAGATGCCGTAAGACATAGTAGGAAGGCAAACCTGAACATGAAACAGGCCTTGTGCCAAGATGCCGTAATACATAGTAGGAAGGCAAACCTGAACATGAAACGGGCCTTGTGCCAAGATGCCTTAAGGCATAGTAGGAAGGCAAACCTGAACATGAAACGGGCCTTGTGCCAAGATTCCGTAATACATAGTAGCAAGGCAAACCTGAACATGAAACGAGCCTTATGCCAAGATGCCGTAAGACATAGTAGGAAGGCAAACCTGAGCAAGAAACGGGCCTTGTGCCAAGATGCCGTAAGACATAGTAGGAAGGCAAACCTGAACATGAAACAGGCCTTGTGCCAAGATGCCGTAATACATAGTAGGAAGGCAAACCTGAACATGATACGGGCCTTGTGCCAAGATGCCTTAAGGCATAGTAGGAAGGCAAACCTGAACATGAAACGGGCCTTGTGCCAAGATTCCGTAATACATAGTAGCAAGGCAAACCTGAACATGAAACGAGCCTTATGCCAAGATGCCGTAAGACATAGCCTAGTAGGGAGTCAAACCTGAACCTGAAACGGGCCTTGTGCCAAGATGCCGTATGACTCATCAACTACAGGAGATGGCTTATGGCAACTTGGCCCAAGGCCAGTTTCAGGTTCAGGTTTGCCTTCCTACTGAGCCTTATTAACCTCACCTAAATTGATACTGTTCATCCACTGGTAACCTTTCAACCATTGGTGCAGTCACCCTATATATCCCAATATTAAGTGGGTTATTTATTGATTTAAGTGTTCATTGGGTGGAAAGATTTATCTTGAAAATTCAAGAAACAGTGTTGTTAATTTGATAAATCCGCATGGGCCGAGGGGGGCCAATTTGGTTTGTTTTAGCTTTAAGTATATGTTAAATGGAGAGATTCAAGTTCAAATACTCGTTGAGATATGAAAGCTTTTTAGGTTGTGTTATGCACAAATAGTGCTAGCAATGCAGATGGAAGTTAGAGTGGGACATAACCCGTGATCTTTGGCCTAGTGTGACCATTCTCTGACCACTGACTGAGCTATCGGTGACACTGAAATTCTCATTTGACAATGATACATCATGATTGAGTCATTTTAATTATCTAAATGCCATCTACATGTCTTACTCCATTTGTGTATCACCCAACCTGCGGCGTATAATTCTCTCACATTTCTCGTAAATGACCGGGTCGCTGGGAGGCCATGTTTATATTCCATGTCTGCGTGTAGTGAGGACTTTCTCAGCTCGAGGCATAGCGTTGTCAACTATTCGCCGTAGTCACTGAGAGCGAGCAGCGAGACCGGACAGAACTGCGTGCAACTGCGCAACACTGGAAACCTGACAAGCGAGCCGGCCCTGGACTCCACGTGGAGTGATAAAGCAGAACTATCTGCTATTGGTCAGTAGTGAACAATGGTTATTGTCCGCGCGCGCTACTGCCTATCGCTTGAGTCACCGGTCGCTAACGAGGAAAGTGACAGAACTATTAAGGTATTAAATAATATTTGACCTCTAATCACTCCAATTTATTCCACGATCTAACAGCTTAACTCTTTATAGGGCAGACTATTCACTTCTAACTTTTACTTTATTTTTTAAAATTTAAATTTGCATTTGAAATCTATTATTTTATTTTGATTTTAAGCATTCAAAATTATTTTTTAAAATAAAGTTTCACATTATCTATTTATTGATTATTTTTAATTTTATAATTTTGACTTTTTAATATTATTATCTTTATTTCATTTAAATTTTTTATGTTTTATTTTAATTTTTAGTGTCCTTTATGTCTTATTTTAATTTTTAGTGTCCTTTATGTTTTACTTTAATTTTTAGTGTCCTTTATGCTTTATTTTAATTTTTAGTGTGTTTTATGTTTTTTTAAATTTTTAGTGTCCTTTATGCTTTACTTTAATTTTAGTGTCCTTTATGCTTTATTTTAATTTTTAGTGTCCTTTATGCTTTATTTTAATTTTTAGTGTGTTTTATGTTTTATTTTAATGTTTAGTTTGTTTTATGTTTTATTTTAATTTTTAGTGTCCTTTATGCTTTACTTTAATTTTAGTGTCCTTTATGCTTTACTTTAATTTTAGTGTCCTTTATGCTTTACTTTAATTTTAGTGTCCTTTATGCTTTACTTTAATTTTAGTGTCCTTTATGTTTTACTTTAATTTTTAGTGTCCTTTATGCTTTATTTTAATTTTTAGTGTGTTTTATGTTTTTTTAAATTTTTAGTGTCCTTGATGCTTTACTTTAATTTTTAGTGTCCTTGATGCTTTACTTTAATTTTTAGTGTCCTTGATGCTTTACTTTAATTTTTAGTGTCCTTTATGCTTTACTTTAATTTTTAGTGTCCTTTATGTTTTATTTTAATTTTTAGTGTCCTTGATGCTTTACTTTAATTTTTAGTGTCCTTGATGCTTTACTTTAATTTTTAGTGTCCTTGATGCTTTACTTTATTTTTAGTGTGTTTTATGGTTTATTTATATTTTAGCGTGTTTTATTTTAATTTGTATATTTATGTTTTATTTTATTGATTAATTTTAATATTTTTGATTACATTTACTATTTGAAATGTTATCTAGCACCATAAAACTAGACAAATATAATATTATAATATTACATCTACAAGAAATTTTGTTGCCATTAGACTGAACATTTCAACTAATAGCTCCTTTGAGAATAGCCTACAAACTCTGGTTATAGTAGGTGGTTAATATATAGACCACTATCCTATGAAGGGTAAAGCCTTCATTTTGTAATCACTGTGGCCGTAAAAATCCAATTTATTAAATATTCGTTTACTCAGCCATTTATACTGCAACTGTGTTTAATTGACCTATATAAGGCCTCAGTTGGAGGAAATAAGATGTATTAACTTTTGGATCAAGCCATTCTACTCCCAGATTGAAGTAGAAACATTATTCCAAGCAGTATCTAGATCTGAACTTCCTGGAACAAGTTAATAATTGATATCTTAAGCTAAACGTAATAAACGACTGTATTATTCTCGCTGACAAGGAAGAGTGAGAGAGGCCAATGCCCGATATTAGGTTTCAGTGTAAATGAGGCTCATATATCACGAACAATAAACTATTAAGTCACGAAAGGAAATGTATAAATTCCATTCATAACGTTTAAATGGATCGTAAATTCAGAAAGCATTAATTCGTGCATGAAAGACCTGCACGCTATTTAATTGGTGAATCCGAACAAAATGAACAAATGAGGAAAAGAGGCCAAGTGTTGCGTAACTCATTAAAAAAGATATTTCATTAATTAACTGCATTCCAGATGCTATCATCTCGTCTGTCGACGTTGACTGTCTTTCTGCTCTCGGTGAAGTAGAGGTAGGGAGTCCGCCTGCTAATTCAGAAGTCGCTGGTTCGAGTCCCAACGGAGGAAGTCAGATTATTTATGAACGTTGAACAATGATTATAACATCCCAAAATATATGCTTTTAAGTTGGACAACACGATTAAACCAAATTGTATTGGGTGTTATTCCCTAGCAGTGACAAAAATTACATGAGATTAATAAATTGATATTACTTAGGCAATCCTGAAATATGGCCCTGGACGCGATGTCAGCCTTATATATTGAAGAGCTAGTTATATCGGGGTGATAATAATTCATAATAAATAATAAACACCCTAAATATTTCGGTGTCACTCTGGATCGCACATTATATTTTAAAAAACATCTTGAAAATACGGCTGCCAAAATTAGAAGCCGGAATAATATCCTGCAGAAGCTTTGTGGAACTACTTTCGGAGCTTCTGCTATAACTTTGAGGTGTTCTGCATTAGGTCTTCTCCGCTGGTGAATATTGTGCTCCAGTGGCTGAACAGTCCCCATGTAAAGATAATTGATACCCAACTGAATAACACCATGAGACTGATCAGTGGCCTTATTAGATCTACGCCGACTTATTGGCTTCCTGTCCTCAGCAATATCATGCCTCCTGACCTACGCAGGAAAGTAAATCATCTCTTTCTATTCACTGCGACATCCCTGATCTGAATAGAAACCGACTGAAATCCATACATCCACCCATCAAATATGCTAGGGATCTCACAGGCAACAATTTTAAGCCGAATACCCAATGGAGAAATGAATGGAGCACCGATATCAACCTTAAAGCTTGGAGTGCTTTAATTGGAAATAGCGCTGCACCAGGTTTTGACCTGTCAAGAGGAACCTGGACTACCCTTAATAGGATCCGGACCAACCACGGAGTCTGTGCTGAATCACTCTTCAAATGAGGTAAAATTCCTTCTCCCTAATGTGACTGCGGTGCTCCTTCACAGTCAGTTCACCACATTGCCCATGAATGCCATAGAAGAGCATATCAGGGTAATCGGTCTGACTTCCTGTTGGCAACACCTACAGCATTGCAATGGATAAGGAATTTAGATTTAAATATATAAGCCAGCCGTGTCATGTGTACCTGTAAATATGTATATATCAATGTATATGTGTGTATGTATTTATCTTGCTTGCTTTTTGTTTGTATGTCATACGATAATAATTCATCAGACAATTGACGAGTACAGGTATTGATACATCTTGAAGAAATAAAACGATAATAATAATAATAATGGTATATTGGCTTTCACGGCCGGTGAATTAAAACTCAGCCAGCGCCACATAGTGAAATGAATCTTGCCAAGAGTTAAAGGATTGAGAAAGGTATTAGAGGCTTGGGTCGGTTGCCCAACTGACAGGGTGGAGGGCCTGAATCAACCCTTATTTTATGGGTTAAGGAGGCCGCTCCGAACCCAAGTTCCCTATCTTAAATTACTTCTATACCAGTACCCTACACGACCTATCATTCTCCAAAGGAACATAAAATACACCCTGTATATTCGAAGACTCACGGGTAGGAAGAACTCCGCCATAGTCACCGTGGCAGTTGCTGAGATGGAAGTGTATGTTGTTATGAACTCATTAGCCAGTGTACAATGTCGCTCATTCTCAGCTGTCAACGACAGCTGTGCCTGTCTTCTACAGCTCCTTGTGGACATGAAGTGACGGCGTTCTCGTACCGCTTCCACAGAATGCTAACATCTCTCACAGGAGAATATCTGAAGCTGCCAATCCAGGCGGGTACTTTAACCCTGTATAGGTCTGTATATTAACCACCTGCTATACTGTCAAAGTTGCTGATGGTTGAATCTATCAGTCATATATCAAGGAATTTCATTTGTAAGTGTTAATATTTCTTTATATCCTCAACCTAAGGTGCTTGATATATTTTTAAAACAAAAACAATTACACTTATATATTAAAAAAATGAAACTATGATACAAATTAAAATTAGATTAAATATACTTAGAAAAAATAAAAAAGCTTATAAAATTAAAAAACACAACCACGAATTATACAAGCACGTGGAGAAGATCAGTGACACGATTCGAAAAAGAAGGATTGCCTTTTATAGCCACGTGACACGAATGAGCCCAGGCAGGATATCAAAACGGATATTGACGTACTTTCAGGATAAGAAAACCAAAGGGGCATGGTTCACGGAAGTTGAGAAAGATCTACGTGAAATGGAAATTTCTCCTAAATATATCCAGGAGCGTGTTCCACTTCAGGAAAAACTACGTATGCACAAAGGTTTCCAGCAAAAGCCGAAGCTGAGGACAGGGAAGGCATGGTCCCAAGAGAGAAAAGAACAACACCGGAGACGAATGCGGGAACACTGGGCGGTAGTTAGAGCTCGGAAGAAGAGACAGTTGAACTGACGTAGTCCCTAGTTGGCCGAATCGAAGAAAGAAGAAGAATAATAATTTTATAATCTTAACTTTAAGATTATAAAAATAATATAAAAAAGAATATGATTATTAAAATATTAAAGAAAACAAAAATTATAATTAGTAATAACTTAATTACAATTAGTTTAAACGAATTAAACTCAAATTTAAATAAATACATACAAATAAAATATGTGTAATAATATTCTGCCCTATAAGGGTTAATTGTTGACCCAACGTCACATAGGCCTACCCAATTAACTCTTCATACCCCCTCGTACAATTGTTTGTGCGTCAGTGAATGTAGGTGCTATTTTGAATTTAATTCTTATTGAAGATGACGCAGTAAAATCTGGAATTGTGCTGCGTGGTTAGTTCGACAATTTTTATAAAGATTTATTGCAGCCAATTGGCCATAGTAGATACAGGGTGGACTTAAAATTATTAGTTAACATATTTTAACATTTTTAGCTCAAAGTAAATTAAACAAACAAATAAAAAATTAGAATACTATCTTCTATGGTATTAAGACTCCCATTAAAATGATGTGGGCTCTATTCCCGGCTTTGTAAAGAAATTCAGTCCCGTAGCGTGGCCGTGCTCGCTAAATCGTACAGCATGACCACTTGGACAGCTGAAGCGATTCAGGAGATCGAAGGTTCGAATCCCGGCGCTGATAATGGCTATCCCGAGTGTTATCCACACTCCCTACCCCATGCCTGTCCCTACCATAGCTACACACACTACTACAGTTATCACATAAACACAAATTTACCACACACCAAACTACACGGGGCTGATGACAGAGAAGCTGCAACTCCTAAAATTAATTTACAACAAACAAGCAAAGGTTTAACCGGAAATTACGCAGCATTGTGAGGACAACTGACAGTTGCGTCCTCCTCTCACTCAATCGTCATAGAACTAGTTTTCCGTGGTCTCCCCTTCCATTCCAGAAATATGCAGGGATTGTACGGCCCCTCAATACCAACCCTAACCCCGGTTACTAGTGCACACTCTACTAAACACCACAACACTGGTTATCAGACATAACCAAGTATACAGAACACTAAGTCACAAGGCCCTACAGGATATACATAGATATTCATTTTGAGACTAGGGACTTCGGTGGTGTAGTTGGTAGCATGCTGAGCTTATAAGCCGAAGGTTGCGGGTTCAAACCCGGCCGAAGTCATCGGATTTTAAAGAGCGTTAAAAATCCCTCAGTATGCCTTCGTTCGGAGGGGAAGTAAAGCCGGCGGTCCCATGTCATAGATTTATGTCATAGATGCTGAGTACATCATGAGGAAATCTGGATTGGATGAGTCACCTTATGGTTTTAAGATTGGTGGATTGAATATAAACAACTTGAGGTATGCAGATGACACCACTTTGGTTGCTGAAAGCAAGGAAGAGCTCGAGGATATCATTATGAATGTTAAAGAAGAGAGTGAAACCATGGGCTTGTACTTGAATACCAACAAGACAAAACTAATGACAACAGGTTTACCATCAAACATTATGATAGATAATAAGATAATCACAGAGGTAAATAGTTTCTGTTTGTTGGGATCAACCATTAGTAGTAGTGGCTCAAGCAGTCATGAGATTCGTCGAAGACTTACCCTAGGAAGAGCAGCTTTTAAAGGCCTGGATGAGATCTTCAAGTGTTCCGATGTTTCTTTGGCTACTAAAATTAGAATGGTTAAGGCACTAGTCTTTCCCATAGCTACATATGGTTGCGAAAGCTGGACCATAAGGAAACGAGATAGGAAGTATATTGATGCTTTTGAGCTCTGGTGTTGGAGAAGGATCCTGCGTATTCCTTGGACAGCCAAGAAGACGAATGTATGGGTGATTCAAAACATCAAACCAGATCTGTCTCTTGAAGCATTAATAACACGATTACAGCTGTCATATTTTGGACACATTATGAGGCGTTCTGATTCGTTGGAAAAGACAATTATTCTTGGAGAGGTGGAAGGGTCTCGGAGACGAGGGCGGCCAGCATTGAGATGGATCGACTCCATCAAATCCAACATGAATATGTCACTGGAGGATCTGAAGTATATGGCTGAAGACCGAATGATATGGAGACAGTCCATCCATGCAGTCGCTAGGAGTCGACGCCGACTTGATGGAACCTGATCTTCATCATCATCAAAAGAACCTACCACTAATTACACTTGTGTGAAGCTAAATTATAGGTTAGATTTGACTAACGCTTACTGCGGTGACATCTAGTAGCCAAGTTCACAGCTAGTTGTCGTTGACGGTAGCATTTGGTAGCAAAAGTACGAACTACTTGAAAATTGAATGTCTACAGTCCTTGCCTGAATTACAGATAACACACACTAATGCAGCCATCACAATTAACACTGGTTATCACACAGATTCTACACACACCTAAAGTACTCAAGACTACATGACCGCGTTGTCGCAGCCCGTAAACTGAGGAACCAACCAACCATCATTTGAGACTGTTTTGCCTTTCAGTGTCCTGTCTTGCCTAATCTAAAGCCTCTGTTTGCGAACACGTCGCCTCCATGAACCCCTATAAGCAATTAGCACTATGGCCTCCTCTGCTTCTACATCTCTAACTTAAAATCGTGCCCCAATACGTAACAAAATATTTTAGGTTTACACGTTGAATTAGAATTTATATTCCTGTGAAGATAATAATTCAAAATATTTCCTACAATTAAGGTTTTCACTACATCATAATAACATGAGTATCAACTGTTCTGACTTTTTACTGTAACTGTTTCGATATTATTTACAACTCTTATAATTATTGATGATGATGATGATATTGTTGTTTAAAGAGGTCTGACATCTAGGTTATCGGGCCCTAATGGCTTGGGTGATAGTGAAAGGTGGGAAGAGAATAAATAAAATCTATAACTGTAATACTAACTAGAAACTTACATACTAGAAGAAGAAATGGTAAACAAATAAAGGATAAGGCAAATAAAGGACAGGAAGGAATGAATTGCCCTCAAACCTCGAAGAATGAAGATTGATGGTCTTGGAAGGAAGGAAAGCCATGAAAGGCAGATAGGAAAGGGAAAGAGGAGAGGGCCCACTCCAAAATCAGAGTAAAATGAGGGCAAAACGAACCCAGCTCAGGAATCCCTCGGGGTCGCCAACTCCCAAACTCACCAGACGTGAGACCTTGAGGTCTAGCAGTATCCAGGGTGCACTAGAAGTGGTGGGGCTACATACACCCTACCTCCGTGAGGGCCTTGTGCAGAAGTCAGGAGATAACATGAAAAGAAAAAGAAGGCTGACCCCTCAGAGAATGAGGGTATCAGGAAAGATGAAACAACGGCCAATTAAGGCGGGAAAGTGAAAGACTCCCTAGGTCTCAGATACCCTAATACCCTAATACCGTCGGTTTACAAGTTGAGAGGAGAGAAGACGGAGAGGAGCCCGGCACAAGTAAGTGGAAACAATGCCGGTCTCATCTGGGGTCCCGTGGTTTTCACCCACGTCCCACTAGATGTGAGCCCCTGGAGAGGAAAAGCGGTGGGGGGGGGGGTGCAAATTTGAATTCCTGCCCTTATACGAAACAAAAACGTTTAGGTTTACAAGATGAATTAGATTGTATATTCCTGTCAAAATACTTTTTCAAAATGTTTCCTGTAATTGAGGCTTTCACTATATCTGAATAGCATGAGTACCAACTGATCTTACTTTTCAATTTAACTTTTTCGATATTATTTACAACTCTTATAATTATAATTGAAGTAGCCATGTGGTTGGATGGAAGGTGAGTGATTTACACTTCAAAAATGTGGAACACGCTACCTGGAACAGAACCAGTTTGAATAATTACAACTGTTGAAATCAATCACGGTGGTGTGGGAGTTAATAATTACTGAATCTCAGCCTGTCTTTTAATTTATCGGGTCAACAGTCACTCAATTCCCTCGCACCACTGCACTGGAGCGAATTGGATCAATCTCTGGTTTGTGGGAGCATGTTCACTGGAGGGCTTTCAACAAAATGGCTTTCTGTTCCAAAAAATACGAACAAAGGAAGAAGCGACAAGCAGTCTGATAACCGGTATTAATTGTGATGGCTGTATTATTGGGTGTTAATGACTTCTGACGATCAATTTCAAGTAGTTCCAGCTTTTGCTACCAAATGTCACCGTCAACGACACCAAGTTGTGAACTTGGCTACTAGATGCCACCACAACCGGCACCTGGCGACGAACGTTGGAACTTATAGGGCGTTAATCAAATCTAACCTACAAATTTAGCTTCACATAATTGTACTTAGTGGAAGGTTCTTTTACTTGCCTTAAATATATGACGTGGGCCCGCCGGCTTTACTTCTCCTCCGAAGGAATGTATACTGAGGTATTTTTAACGCTCGTAAATAATCTGACTACTTTGGCCGGTTTGAACCCGCGATCTTTGGCATAACAGCTCAGCATGCTACCAACTACGCCACCGAAGCCGCCTTATTAGTTAGGCAGAACCCAGACTCAAAATTCTACCCCTTATTATTATTATTATTATTATTATTATTATTATTATTATTATTATTATTATTATAATTACTTGTCTACAAGAGACATGGCAGACAGGAAAATATACAGAGAAAAGAATCAGAAAACTGAAATTTGAGCAAACACCCAAAGATTAAGAAAATAAGTGGAAATAACAGGAAATAAGTGGTCGGAAGAGAGAAAGAAGCAAACAGTGAATATTAGAGAGGTTTTGGGGAAGAACCAAGAAAGTAAAGGAAAAAAACATGAAAATTGATTGTGTTTTAACGCTCTCATTAAGGGGGAATTAACAAAAATAATGATAATAAAATCTCTATAAGGCCTGTGCGAGACCTCTCGGATGTGTATAAACCACCCGCCTGGCTTTACTGTTATGGGGGATCGACACGACTCAGTTCTAGCTGGGGCTATCGTCTTGATTATTTGTACACACGCATTTTGTAAACAAATAAATATATTTTTGTTCATTTTTCGAGAAATGCAAGATTTGTCCTGTACTCATGGGGCAATTTGGAAGATTTTGGCACAAACCACAGATACTAGCTCCCTCTGGTTTAAGAGCTTGGTTTTTGTGAAATATATACATATATATATATATATATAACAGACCACGACTAACAAGGAAATATACACACATGTCGAGAACATAATTCACACCATGCGCAAACGACGGATGTCATTTTTTGGGCATTTAAATAGAATGAATAATGACAGGATAACAAAACAATTCTTTTTATAAAATTTTAAAACTTAAAGTTACACAGACATTAGAGGATCTTAAGGAATCCGACATTGACATTACAGATACATATAATAGGAATTTATTTCGGGACAAAATTCAAACAGTGATCTTCAGGGAGGAACAAGAAAGACAACGAAAGCAGCCACGGAACATTGAACAGCTCCGAAAGCAGAGATCAGAGATGATGAAGCGACTGTGGGCAGAGAAGAAAAATACATGTGGCAAGATTTGAGGTATTGATTTTACGTTCTCTGTAATAGTGCTATTCGATGAAATAAATAATAATAAATAATATATATATATGAATAATAATAATAATAATAATAATAGATATACGCACAACCTGCAGGCTAAACATACTGAAAAAGTGTCCAAATATTTGGAGCTGGTTGAGCTTATCAAGAAGCAAGAGAGATCTAATTGTACCAACAGTCATCTCAAGCTCGTCCAAAACTTGATACTCCCTATAATTAACTACTGCGAAGTTGTATTAGTAGATGCTATTGGCGAACAAAACAAGAAACTTCAGACAGCTTTAAATTCCTGCATTAGGCTTATTTTCTCCTTAAAATTTTCCTCACACGTGTCTCCTTTTTATGCTCTACTTTCATGGTTAAATGCAGAACAACAAAGAAACCTGGACAATGTACACCGACTTCTCAATTAAAATACACTTCACTATTTTCGTTATTATTCTCATAGAATTGAAGCCCGACAGTAGTGGCTACGCTGGCTAAAGCTCAGTGTTAGGACATGGGGCCAAGCTCTCTGCTGACTCGGTAGACGCGTGGGTTCGAGCCCCACCGTCGGCCGTCCTTGAAATAGTTTTCCGTGGTTTCCCATTTTCAACACCAGGCAAATGCTGGGACGGTACCTTCTGACAGGCCACGGCCGCTGCCTTCCACATCCTTGCCCAGTTTCATTCACCATCATTAATTTTATCTCTCATTAACTCCTCTCGTGAGGTTGGCGTCAGGAAGGGCATCCGGCCGTAAAAATCATCGCCACAAAGACTTCAATCGCATCTCATCCCCGACCCCGTTGGAAAACTGGAATAATAAGGGGTAGACATACAATTCTCATACAATTGAAGCAAGAGCAAATAGGTAAATAACAAGAAATGTGAAAGACGCTGATCTTTACAAAAACTATAATTATTAAAAAGAAATCCAGTTCTATATTGTATTCTGAAAACTATCGGCAAATTCACTTCAAACATTATCCACAGCTTATCCGCTATCCACACAGCCATGCAAACTATATCCGCAAGGTGAAATAGTTTGCATCCGCGCAGGACTTTACTTATCACCTCAAGATACAACTACCATAATTTGTGAGTCCAAGTACTCATTGGTTAGCTTCACTCCAGTGATTAAACCGGAATGGCAGGAACCCCCCTATATCCTAGAATCACTCCATAATTAATCATTTGATCCCCAGCAGAAGTGCATGTAATCACCTCTGTCCTCAGAGCTGCAGTAATGCCTTGGTATTGTGTTGCTGTTGGAAATCATGCATAATTTGTAGGGGCAGATTGATCAGTTCCCTTTGACACCTGTGACTGATTTGAGTAACCTGCATATTAATAACTGAATACGTTGACCTCTTTATATGGTTATGTGACAAGGCACAAAACGATAATAGATTATCGCGTCAAATAGGGGCTTACAACAACCTGACAATCAGCCCTGTTTGGTCGATTGGTTCCTCAGTTTAGGGGCTGCGACAACGCGGCCATGTAGCCCCGTGTATTTTGGGTGTGTGTATAATCTGTCTGATAACCAGTGTTAATTGTTACGGCTGTATTACTGTGTGTAATCTGTTTTTAATTCCAGTAAGGACTGCAGACATTAAATTTTCAAGTAGTTCTGACTTTTGCTACCAAACGCTACCACCGTCGACGGTAACTAGTTATGAACATGTTTACTAGATGCCACCGTAGTCTGCTCCTGGCGACGAACGTTGGAACCTAAGACCGTTAATCAAAACTAACCTATAATTTAGCTTCACATAAGTGTAGTTAGTTTTTATTTATTCGTATCAGAAGTATACATTTTACATTTAAAATATGGTACTTAACAATGCACATATCAAATCGTTTCTGTCAAAAATTTTGCCAAGTCACGGGGATTAGGTGTCGCAGCCATCAAGTCCTCCATTGTGCAACTTAAAGGACACTTAATGCAGTTCAAGAAATGGACTGTGGTTTCGACTTCACCACAATCACATAGCCTCGATGTGCCAGGAAAACCCCACTTTAACATATTGGTTCTTGATCTACCAACACCAGTGCGAAGCCTGTTCAATGACTTCCACGTAGACTAGCGTTCCTCAATCCTCATGTCCTGGAGGGAGATGTTCAATTGGTAGCATCCAGCCATCAAGTTGAGTATTTCTAGATCTCCAAAATCTTAACCTTGTGGACTTAGCAGTGAAAGAGCCTCCCCGAAGAGTGTGTGATTTACATTCTGGCGTTCCCTGGGCAACGGTGATACACCGGCTGATCTTTCCAATCCAGAAGTAACATATAGTGTAGTTAGTGAAAAGTTCTTTTACATGCCATACTTAACATTCCATGCTTTACTTCCCCTCCGATGGAATACATACTGAGGGATTTTTAACGCTCTTAAAAATTCAGACGACTTCGGCCAGATTTGAACCCGCGATCTTGGGCATAGAAGCTCAGCATGCTACCAACTACGCCACCGAAGCCGCAGCCCTGTTTGCTTTGGTGTGTGTGTGGAATACGTTACGTAACTTCAGCTATTTTGATACTGTACATTCTGTGCGTATGGATCGTAGGTTTGTTGAACTGAGAATCGCATCCATCTTCTCTCATTTGCCCTCATGGGGTTGTGTCTACCTCCTCTTCTGAGTTAATAATATTAATAATAACTAGCATTACCCGTCGCGGCTTCGCCCGCGAATAGTCTAGGTGCAAAGAGTACACTTAGCAAAATCTCAATCATGAATGCTATGACTGATTTATCCTTGGTATGAATAATCAGACTTTATCAAATCAGCTACTGGTACAGTGATTAGGGGTTTGTCATTCCTTCATAGGAATATCAGAGCGAAGTTAGTTTTCTGGCAATATCACACACACTGTTAATTTAAGGGCCTTAAAATTTGGTTTTCGGAGACCCTTTATAGTCGGGTGAGAAAAAACATTCGTACCACACACACACGTGAACATTGTGTGAAAAATTCTAGAGTGCCCCTTGACCCCCTTAAGCGCATTATACTGTATGTATTGATGAATTTTACAGCTTAATAACCTTATAACCGTATGGAAACTTTCACAATAATGTAATAATTGGATTGTGCCTTACAGAAATAGATGGACCTGTGAGACTCTGTTACCATGGTTACCGTATTGCATTCTTTCATTATTTCATTGTAAATATACAGGTTTTAAGGTATTTATTTAATTGTGAGGCATTTAAAGAGTAAGTGAGTGCATTTCGCTTACGCATTGGGTTATGCTGAACCTGTAGGTACCCCATATGAGTAGGTTGGTGTTAATGGGACCTTATTTTCGGTACAAAACTGGAATGGGACCTAAGCAGAATAATATAGGGAGGGATATTAACGGAGTGTTATCGTTCTAGGTAATCATTTTATTAGAAATAGGACCTTCCTATTACGTAGAATCCGAACCACAAGTGTTGATATTTCATCCCGAAAATCTCATAATCATTATTAATAGTCTGCCTCGTTGCGTAGTGGCTAGCTCTCTTGGTTGTCACCACGTAGGCCCGGGTTAAATTCCCGGCTCTGGCAAGAAATTTAATTCTGGTGTGAGGGCTGGAACGCGGTGCACTCAGCCTCGTGAGGTAAAATTGAGAAGAGGTGGGTTGGAAGTGGATTTCTGTGGTTTTCCACATCTACTCCACGCGAATACTGGATTGGTTACTAAATTGAGACCACGGCCGCCTCCTTCCCTATCCTCGTCTGAATTACAAAAATCACAAACCAATACAGCCATCACAATAGCACAGGTTCTCAGACATACACTACACACACCCACGTACGTGGGACTACATGACATCGACATCACAACAACAAGCATTAATAATAATAATAGCTTGGTGAGTGGATAGCGTGTCGGTCTACTAACCCGAAGATTGCAGATTCGCTCCTGGCCGTGGTAAGTGATTTTTGAAAGGCGGCAAAAATACGACACGCATGTCATACGATGTTGGCATGTCAAAGAACCGATTTGAGTTCAGTAGGACGTGTTCATAATGGCAAAATGAATCTCGGAAGTTTCCGCCGACACAAAGTTACTCATTTCTCTACTAGAAAGCGCTATAGTGTTCAAGGAGCTTAGATATCTAACCTCCTTGACTTTCATAGTCATTCAAGGAACAACGAAATTCGACATGCAAGCTACCCTCTGGGTGTTAAATTACAAAGCTTACACCCGGCATCTGAGGCCATACGATATTATTATTATTATTATTAATAATAATAATAATAATAATAATAACAGATTTTTGTTGAAACAGTATTATTAACAGCTGTCGGAGATAGGGATATCATAGTCATCAGGCTCATGTTCTTGGGTCTTTGTTGTATTTGATAACCCATCTTTTCGTAATGACTGTAATAATGTGTTCTTGGACAAGTATTGTGGTAAGTGCTACGGTACCTCAATTAAGGTACCATTCCAGCATTTTCCTGGAGCGAGTGTGAGAAAAGAAAGTTTAAGTTCCCCCGCTACACTGGGGAACATCAAATTATGGATATGCATTTCGCTCGCGCCCGCTTAGGGGCAAGGTACGCGGTAGACCGTCACACTTTCTGAAACGGTCCGAGATGAAAAGCATTAAGTAAAAAATGGTCATTTTTAGCCTATTTTCATTTATGGCTTATGAGATCACATTTTGTCCGTGTGTCTGTGTGTGCGTGTGTGTGTGATGGTGTGTGTCCCCCCTAATAACATCTAAACGGCTGGAGCGATTTCAATGAACCTCGGTAAGTTCATGGCACTATTCCGGACGACCCCGACCGTGCCCTCCAAATTTTGTTACGTCTCACCAATCCAACATGGCGGCTGTGCGAAATATTTCACCAGCATTCAATATCTCCGAAACTATTACCGATATCACCCTGGATTTTTTTTACGGTGATAAAGGAAACTACTAGAAGTTGACCTATGTGACTCTTGAAAAACTAGTAACTACAAAACCAACATGGCGGCCAAGCGAAGTTGCGACTTTTAAATAGACGTTTCTCGCGATTTAACCAACCAAACGCAAAAAAAAACTTGGTACAGTATATGTTTATACACATTGTAATGCACCGACATCTAACTTCGTTCAATTGTTTACATAACCACAAGATGGCGGCTGTGCGAAATATTTTACGGCATTCTATATCTCTGAAACTATTAGCGGTATCACACTGAAATTTTGTACGGAGATAAAGGGAACTACTGGAAGTTTATCTATAAGACTTTCAAAAACCGGTTAACTACAAAACGAACATGGCGGCCATGCAAATTTGAATATTTTAAATCGACCTTCCTCGCGACTTAATGTTCCAAACCCAATGAAACTTGGTACAGGCGATTTTTGTACACATTGTAATGCAGTGGTATCTAATTTAGTTCTATTCTTTACAAGAGTTTAGTGCTTTTCATTCGGTCAACACGAATGTACCCAAAAGAGATGGGTTATGCCCTAATCCTGAAATAAATTGCATGAGATTAATAAGACACTAGGATGACCAGTTTCGATCGTCAAGCGATTATCATCAGATCCATTACACTTAGGCTATAAAATCTATGTTTGAAATACAGGTGAAAATATTTACAACATGTACAATTATTTAGTTGCTGTATTGGTACTGCAACTGTCAGTGTATGCTAAATGCAGTATATATGATGTTAGGTGAAATGCTAAATGGTGATAGCTATCCGGAGTTTGTACTTTGGAGAGATTATATGGTTGTAAACTATGGTTAAACTATAAAATTGTAGGCTAACTACTTACCTGATGGTCTTCCTTACTACAGCAACTCGCAGTTTTCGTGCTCACTGGAACTCACTGTGCGGTCGACTGCGGTGGTTCGTCCGGAATAGTGCTACGAACTTACCGAGTTTCATTGAAATCGATCCTGCCGTTTAGAACTTATTAGGGGGGCGCACACACACACACACACACACACACGGACAAAAGGTGATCTCATACGCCTATATTTTCAAAATTGAAAATAGGCTAAAAATATGACTCTGCATAAGGTTCTCAATGAAGCAACAACTACTGTCCTTCTTGTAGCGAATCAATACGTTACTTAGATCCAGAGATAAAAAGCCGTTTAAATACATGTCATACTTTACATCATCAGCGTTCTTTAATAGGACGATTTAATCATATGGAAGTTTTGTTCTGTAGGTATCTTCCTTCTTGTATTGTCGCTATACATTTTGCTAGTTTTCTCTCACTTTGAGCGCCCTTTTCATTTACTGATGTTCATTTATTTTGCTTGCTCGCTCTTTAAACTTGAATGCTAAGTTAATGTGCTCTGAGTTCTCCGCACGGGTGTGTAACAAGTTTATTGAACGTGTGGCGCACAGCTCAGGTCTGCAGCGCGACGCGTATAACTGGGTCAACATCGCATCTAATAATTACACCTGTTCTGATGGTATACGCAATATCGACATACAAATCTCATGTGCTTATGTTATCCCGAGTAATTGAATTAGAGGCATTAGATATGTGATTGACAGACGTAAGGTCAGTCCATACTCTTATAGGTTTTTAAGAATATAGGAAATAATTATGAGTAAGGCACTGAAGCTCATGCAAAATCATATTTGTGCATATTTGTGCATATTTTGGTTATTTTGGCACAATGCATCATATTTTTCTCTTTTGCCTGTTTTAAGTGCATATCCCTGCTTATACCGACAAAAATCAGGGACGCTCTGCGTGTTATGTAAAAGACGATGCCGCAATCGGATTGGCGGAGAAAATTTTTCCCTCCGAGAAAATAAGGTTACTTTGTTATTTCCGGGCGCGCGATTCAAATCTACGAACTCGCCGTATTTGCTGAGCCAGGCAGCAAGCCGCTGGCCACTGCTGTGCTTCAGGCAAGGGAAGGGAGTGTGATAGAAGGTGACAGAGATATGCTGGCGGGCATGCGGCAAGCCGAGGCGATCGAGCAAACTTGCGCATGCCCGCCACCATATCTCTGTCACCTTCTATCACAATCCCTTCCCTTGCCTGAAGCACAGCAGTGGCCAGCAGCTTGCTCTCTAGCTTAGCAAATACGGCGAATTCGTAGATTTGAATCGTGCGCCCGGAAGTAACAAAGTAACCTCATTTTCTCGGAGGGAAAAATTTTCTCCGCCAATCCGATTGCGGCATCGTCGTTTACGTAACACCAAGAGCGTCCCTGATTTTTTTTGTCGGTATAATTAAGATACACCCTGTAAACAGTATGTCCGCTTCGTTACTTATTGGCTAACACTCTTGTCTGTCACCGCGGAAGCCCGAGGTTCGATTCCCAGCTCTGACAAGGTTTGCCTCACGAGGCTGAGTGTACCCCATTCCAGCTCTCATACCAGAATTACATTCCTTGGCAGAGCCGGGAATCAAACCCGGGCCTCCACGGTGACAGCCTAGAGTGCTAGCCACTACGCAAAGGGAGCGACTGCTGTATGAAGCATATGAGATGACTGACCTGGGAATCAAACACTTCTCAAATTTTATGTATCGAGGTTAAGTGTTCAACCCTCAGACAGGTATTAAAATTCTTGCCAACCTGGAAGTCGTGCCACGTCAGGCCAGACAGCCAGGAATGCTAACCACTACACCACAAAGTGGTCTTTTTCTGCTGCTGCTTATTGGTCGTAGTTCGATTTCAAACGTCGTGCGTTACCATTCACGCAATTATGGTAACAATACTCCGCCAAACACCGCGGTCTTCCGCTGTGAGCATTAATTTCTGAAGTGGCAGATTAGTGAGACTCTTTATCTGGTCAAGGTACCGGTTCGGGTCACGTCCCCTCAGCCGCTTTTCGTCAACATTACCCTGGATGATACACTACTCAATTCCGCCTCGCCGGATGACATGGCCAAAAAATCTCAACATTTGCCCTTGGATCTTTAGGAGTAAGCGTGCTTTAGAAGCAATCCTTAGCTCCTTCAGAATAGATTCATTTGTTCTTCTTGCTACCCACGATATTCGTAGCATTCTTCCATAACAAGTCATCTCAAAGGCTTCAGTTCTCCCACGGCATGCAGCATTTATGGTCCAGGACTCAGAGCCACACGTGACGATAGGAAATACCAAAGCTTGAACCAGTCGCTTCGTTGTTTCCTTGGTAATATGATGCTCTGTCCATATTCTTGTTAGACTAGACAGTGCCTTCTTAGCCATTCCTATTCTTCTTTTAATTTCTCCTTCACAGTTTCGTTCAGTGGAAATGCGAACCCCTAGGTAGACTTTTTCTTCCTTGAGATCGATATCTCGTATTAGCTGGAAGGAAAATAATAGGCCTGTTGTTGTTGTTGTGTTGTTTGAGTCTTCAGTCTTTTGACTGGTTTGATGCCGCTCTCCATGCCTCCCTGTCTTGAGCTAATCGTTTCATATGTACATACTTATCACACCCTACATCCGAGGCAATCTGTTTAACATATTCTAACCTTGGCCTACCCCTACAGTTCTTGTCCTCAACCGTTCCTTCCATAACTAAGCTTGCTATTTCTGGGTGTCTTAGTATATGTCCTACCAACCTATCTCTTCTCTTCATTACCTGTCGCCAGAAACATCTCTCCTCTCCCACTCGTCTTAATACCTCTTCGTTTGTAACCCTATCTACCCATCTGATCGTCATCATTCTCCTGTAACACCACATTTCAAATGCTTCAATTCTCCTCTTTTCTGCTGCACCAATAGTCCAAGTTTCACTTCCATAGAGCGCCACGCTCCAGACAAAGGCTTTCAAAAATGACTTCCTAATACCTAAATCTATATTCGATGTCAACAGATTCCTTTTTTGTAGAAATGCTTTCCTTGCCTGAGCCAACCTAGTTTTTATATCCTCTTTGCTTCGTCCATCACTGGTTATTTTGCTTCCTAAGTAACAGAAGTCTCCTACTTCCTTCAGCTTTTCATCTGCCAATTTTATGTCCATAGAGGTTTCAGATTTATTTCGGAGTTGAAATGCATAGGCATAAGGAAGCAAATACACTGACCTCTTTCTCTTTTGTATACACTCGGAGCCATTAGCAGAGGGAACACAAAGGCGCGCATGTTAGTGGAATGTACAGTAGAGCGGCGCCATTGTCTCGGTTGGAACGACCTCTGAAACATTTCCCAAACATTTCTTCCAAAGCTTGAATACGGGATTGTTCATTAAGACAATAACTACCGCCTTCGTTCTGGTCTGCCCTCCTTATAGATTACTTCCATTAGTGGAGCTCTCAGACTGACGAGTTCAATTAACATCTCGAACATTCTCTAGATGAACAAATACTTTTCCTTTCTCAGCATCATATTTTAGTTTCGTTTTTTTGTTTCGGATTACTGTCTCACATGATTAACGCAGGGAAAATGTACAATTAATCGTTGATCAGCGGAACACAGCTTACATTTTTACCGTATTTTAAACTACTCAAATTCGAAGAACTCAGATTATTATTTAAACACTTTACTAAAGCCTACAGCAAAACTGATTGTCTGAGCAGCCTGAACACATTCCACAACATCAGATAAGTATCCACAGTAGAACACATTGGTAGTAGACAAACAACATTTAATGTTGTATAAGGTGCGTTCAAATAGTAACGAGCCGGAGGCATAATTACAGAAACCAGTACCTGTATGTTAGAAGTATTGGCCCTGGCAGTTGAGGCACTTGTCCCACTGTGACACGAGGCGGTGAATGGCTGTCTCAGAAAATTCCCTGGGCTGCGATGACAACCAGTTCCGCACGTACAGCTGGCGTCCGAGGTGAATCGTTGGCCCCACAGAGCCCTTTTCAGGGGACCATACATGGCGTAATCACAGGGAGAGAGGTTTAGACTGTATGGAGGGTGGCCGAAAACCTCCCATTTGAATTTCTGCAGGAGTGCCGCGACTGTGTTGGCCGTGTGAGGTCGTGCGTTGTCATGGAATGACCACGGCGGCTATGGCATTCACTGTCACTCGGCGGTCCTGGGTAATGAGTGCATCAACCATCTGGACGTTGTCATCAGTAATGCAGGGGGGTGCCCCAGACCGGGCAGATTCGGCTAACGACAGAGGTCCTTCCATGAAGCTCTTGTGCCAAGCCTTGACCCTTGCAAGGGACATGCAGTGTTCGCCGTACACTTGTGACATTAGGCGATGAATGTCCGTTCCCCCTACTCCTTCCGCTGTCCGAAACCGAACAACACCTCTTTGCTCTTCGTTTGACGCCTCCATGTCACTGTTTGCAATGCGACTGGCAGCGTTGGACGATTGATGCATCCTGCTGCTCGCTTTGTATCGTCACGTGACGTGCACGCGTGTCCTCTAGCGACGGGCTGTGACCTTCCACGCTCCGGTCGGAACCACACCTCGTTACACACGCCACGATTAGACGATGTCGTCTCCGGTTTGCGCATTCCAGCCTCTGGCTCGTTACTTTTTGAACGCACCTTATAGTTATGGCTTTTATCATCACAACAGAGTTCCTGTAGTTCATTCCCACATATTAGTTTACATTCTACCGTAGTTTGAGGCAACAGTAGCTACACCTTTATACATTAGTTGGGGGAGGAAGAGTACTGTATGGACCTTGGTAGAAAAACGCGCCCTATTAATTAGAACGACGGACAGAGTAGTAAGGAAGGAAAAGGGGGCCCCTTTAACTTATCCTTCCTTACTCTAATTAATATGGCGCGTTTTTCTACCAAGGTCCATACAGTAGCCTCCTCTGGCGGCTGCTCTCTGGTTACGAACAAAGGAAATTCTCAAGTTTCTTGGTAATCTCATTCACACACTTTCGTCGGCCAAATTGTTTTAATTCCATTGAAAGAGGAGGCAAGGTTCCTCTCGAAACGTGTTGTTTGAGTCTTCAGTCTTTTGACTGCTTTGATGCAGCCTTCCGTGCCTCCCTGTCCTGAGCTAATCGTTTCATCTCTACATAGCTACCACACCCTACATCCGAGGCAATCTGTTTAACATATTCTAACCTTGATCTACCCCTTCAGTTCTTGTCCTCGGCCCTTCCTCCCATTACTAAGCTTGCTATTGCTGGGTGTCTTAGTATGTGTCATTCCAACCTATCTCTTCTCTTCATTAGCAGTCGCCAGAAACATCTCTCCTCTCCCACTCGTCTTAATACCTCTTCGTTTGTAACCCTATCTACCCATCTGATCTTCATCATTCTCCTGTAACACCACATTTCAAATGCTTCAATTCTCCTCGTTTCTGCTGCACCAATAGTCCAAGTTTCACTTCCATAGAGCGCCACTCTCCAGACAAAGGCTTTCAAAAATGACTTCCTAACACCTAAATCTTCATTCGATGTCAACAGATTCCTTCTCGAAACGTCTCTTATTATAATTTTATTTTCACTCGGCAACATCCCAAAAACGTGAATAATTTTAATTATTTATAATTATTTATTATTATTTATCGTATGGCTTTTAGTGCCGGGAGAGTCCGAGGGCATGTTCGGCTCGCAAGAGTCTGTAGCTGCTTCCAGCGGACAACCTTTTTAGGGTGAGCTACAAGATCCGTTCAATTTCAAGTAGTTCCAACTTTCGCTACCAGATATCAATGATACCTACTGTCGACCAAAATATTATGTGTACTCGAGTTTAAAGGTTGTTTGTGAAGTAATCAATAGACCTACATAAAATGCAATAACATCATCATTTTCGTCGTTCTATTTTATGTTAGTTGATGTAGGTTTGGAATTTTTAGCCTACTTTTCACATTTTGCAAAAATGAGGAAAATGTAGACTTATGAGATCGGGCAAATGTGTGTCTGTCTGTCTGTCCTCCTGTCTGTCTGGCCGTGTGTGTGTCCCCCTCTGTCAACTCCTAAACGGCTGCAGCAATCGAAACAAAAATTGGTAGGAGTAAAGATCTATACCTGAATATCTCACGGCCATATTTGAAAATGATGTCAGTGCTACAAACTGCTGAAAAATCGCAATTGAAATTTGAGCTCCATGTTGGATATTATGGAAGGTATGAATGGGAGCTATTTCAAAATTGGTACACATATAGATAATAATATTGCAGTTTAATTTCCATTAGGCCATACATGGCAGTGTTGCCAAAATGATCATAAGCCTGCTGAGAGGTCCAACTTTAAATACATGTAACTTCCATACTATCATTTGGATTTCAAACAAATTTCGTGTGTGCTATTGTGCCCTTTCAGCAAGAAATATGCAAGTCACAGTATGCCAGCATTGCTCAATTCGGGATTTTCGGGGTTGTAGTATGTTCTCCCACTCTGTGACTTACACATTTTGGATTAAATAGAGGATACACTTGCAAAAATAACAACAAAATCAACTCCTATTTCAAAACATTTAATTAACCAAAATTATGGCGCTACAAACAATAAAACAAATAAACTACTGACCAAAATCTTTCTACTTGTTCAAAGTGAACAAGGAATAACATAAGAATTAAACAAATATTATATTAAAACACATGGTTTCCTTTAAAACCAACAATTCATAATTATTTTTACTTCCATAAAGTATCTATCTTAAAGTTCCATATAACTACGAGCTCCTTTGGCTCGATACTTTCCAATAATAATGGTGTCATTCTTTTGTACACCTCAATAACTATTTTTATATTTTCTTATCATCAAAACAAATATATAATTTCATTTAAAGTACATGTTAATTCTTTACTTAAACATTTGGGCACTTCACATGTTCTCAACATTTACCATCTCTCTCAAGTCTTTACAAATTCACCATAGTAATCGGGAAAATACCTGTGTACTCCAGAGTTATAAAGATTACTTGACAAAGTCAAAGACTATGATTACTCCCAGAATCTAGTTATCTTCATTTAACTCGTGGAATCCTACTTCCATACAACATTACAATAGGGATTGTTATTTATTTTATTTGTCTTATAAGACCATTATCACATCAGAAAACTACGATCTAAACTGGCAAGCGATAATTTCATCTACAAGGACCTCGGTTCAATTCCCGGGTCATTAACAACTTTTAAACACTCACGGTGTATTATTTCTTCTTACAGACGGTCTTCACCAACCCTCCTGCTATTAGGGTCCGACCGTATACTTGAACGAGATTTATGACTGTTAGGGTGACTTCCCGTGTAGTCTGCGGGTGGAGCGACACTAAATGCTTTTAAAACAAATCTTTCTTTCTTTTTCAGTTCTCTGGAGAGACCTGGCATTTTACTTCTCTTAACTTTCAACAATATTATTGGGCTCATAAACCACTTTCGTAACCTTGGCATTGATTAACCCTCGCACTGCACACTGGGGTCCCACAGACCCAGCAGAAATTTTAACTGCGAATGTTGTCGTTATTTGTGACTGAATTATACTCTTTCTCATTTCTAAACTCAGTTGGCACCCCTGTGCCACACTAGCCTAGGTATGCCAAGGTCGCTGAACATTAGCGCGGGAGTGAAAGGTGTTGGAAGTTGCGTGCGGGTAAGCTAGACCCCAGTGTGCAGTCCGTGTTTCAATATTTTACTTCTCGTGATTTGAGTAACTGTTAGTTATTCTCTACAGACTTATTGCAGTACTTTTCTAATGTGTTCGTCTTGTGCTAAGGATATATGCTAAATAGTGCTAACCCAGTATGGCTTCAACATCTCAAATTTTAACGACAGAACAGGAAATATGTGATGCTCTAAACAGTGTGCTATTAGATGAAACTACAGACAGAGTGTATTTTGATGAAGATGAAGGAGAAGAGGAAGAAGAGGACAATGTTGAGACTCATGAAGAATGTGACAGTGAACAAAGTGCTGAGGAGGAGGAGGGGGAAGGGGAAGAGGAGGATAGTCACGATGCTGTAAGACGGAACATTCGAACTCTAAAAGGGAAGAATGGTTACGTTTGGAGTACCGTTCCTCGCAAACGAACTGGGAGAACCTCTGCTCGAGACCTGGTCAAACGCTTCCCTGGACCTATAGGACCGGCTAAAACAGCTAAAACTCCATTGGAATCTTGGTCTCTTCTCATAAACACCAAGATTATTGACACTGTCGTTCAATATACTAATGAGGAGATTGGGCGAAGGCGTTCTGAATGTCGACAGCCACTTAGCTACCACACCAATACTAGTTCTGATGAAATTAGGGCCTGCATTGGACTGCTATATCTTGGCGGTGTTCAAAAGTCGGCCCACTTATGCCCAGAAGAGTTATGGTCAGACAAGTTCGGACACTCTCTGTTTAGAGCGACTATGCCCATGCGCCGTTTTCAGTTTTTGCTATCGTGTCTTCGGTTTGATGACAAAAGTACTCGCAACGAAAGACGAGAATCTGATAAGTTTGCACCCATCAGAGACATCTGGGAGATTTTTATTAGTAACTCCAAGGCATTGTATACCCCATTTGAATACTGTACCATAGATGAGCAGCTGCTCACCTTCAGAGGAAAGTGCCCATTCCGTGTTTATATTGCATCAAAGCCTGGGAAATACGGTATAAAAATAATCATGATGAATGATTCAAAAACTTTTTATATGGTCAATGCAATTCCATATGTAGGGAAAGTACAAATAGAAAGAAAGGAAAGTGTTCCATCTTACTATGTGAGGAAACTATCTGAACCAATTCACGAAACAGGAAGGAATATAACTGTGGATAATTGGTTTTCATCCATACCATTGTTTGACACAATGGCTCGGGATTTCAAATTGACGATGCTGGGTTTCTTGAGAAAAAACAAGCCTGAGATACCACCTAGGTTCCTGGAAGGGAAAACTGTAGGAGAATCCCTGTTTGTGTACGACCACAACAAAACTCTAGTGTCCTTTACACCAAAAAGGAAGAAGGTAGTTCTCGTCTTGTCAACAATGCACGATTCGGACACCCTTGACGACATCACGGAAAAACCCGAAATGATTATGGACTACAACAATACTAAAGGAGGTACAGATACATTCGATCAGCTATGTGGAAATTACAGTACGGCCCGAGCAACAAGAAGATGGCCTCTGAGAGTATTATATGGGATGCTTGATCAGTCATGTATAAATGGTATGGTACTCTTCTTCCTCGCTAACCCACACTTGAAAATGCCTCGGCGAAACTTCATCCACGAGCTAGCATGGGGTCTCATTGAACCGCACCTCCAAACGAGAGTGGAAATTCCAACACTGAGAAGACCTTTGAAAGTCGCGCTCCAAGCCTTACTGGGGATCGAACCGAGACCACAACCACAGGAAGGACTTTTGAGGAAACAGAGATGTTCATTTTGCCCAAGAAGTAAGGACAGAAAAACAAAATTGACCTGCCGTTCCTGCAATAGACCAATGTGTGATGAACACCGTGCCCTGACCTGCGAGGAGTGTGTGTGAAAAAGTGACAACTTCAGAGTGCTGTGTAAGATGAAATATTGCGATTTTCATGTTCATATTTGTTCTTGACTTCAATCGAAGCTAATTATACTGTATTTTATATCTTAACAAATACACCACTTATTACATGCATATTTGCTAAAACAAATACTTTCCTTGTGTGTTTTCATCTGAAAAAATGTTACTATATTAGTTTTCATGTGTTAATAAAACATTATTTAAATCAAACTCTTCTTTTGAATATTATTCCTGTATTAGAATCTTTAAAAAGATAATTAGTGGGTAAAGGCAGAAAATCATATCAAATATACATACATATTTTAATGTTTTTGAATTGGGTCCAGCAGACCCCAGTGTGCAGTCCGCGTCACAATATTATATGTGTGCACTGGGAGGGTTAATTATGAAAGGTCCTCATTGATTGGGAAGAGTAATACACTTTTTACGACGAATAATTAGGGGCTTCAACAACAAGAGGATTCTAGGTTCGAATCTCTTAACATGCCTCGGGAACCATTCCCACCTTGGAGGACTTATACAAAATGCGATTTAGGGTCGGCCGTGGCCTACATGACCTACGCTCATAATACATACATTTGCTCCCTTTTACATAATAACACACACATGGCCTCGTGATCTATGTCACTATTGGAGGACTTACAACATATCTCAATTCACCGCAATAAACTACCCTTCATAAGTAATTTACCAAGTACATTTAAATTCTACGCGTTCCTAGCGTGACATTTTATTTTAATTACGCTCCATTGCGCTATACATTATTTTAAGGCCTAGCGTCTTCCAAAGAACTGATAAATTCCATATTAACAATTAATACATATCTCAATTTTATATTAATCTTTTCCTTTGACAATAATCGCTCTATTATTAAGAACATGCATTAACATCAGGTCTTATACTTTTATTAAGGCTCCAACGCTCTTATTTTCATATCATTCAATTTAATCTTTATTTATATTTCCTTTAGATTATTATTATTATTATTATTAATATTATTATTATTATTAATACGCTTGCTTTTATAACATTCGTCAAATACACTGACATTTTATTCATACATTTCCTCTACAGGATTTATTCTTTCACATAATTTTTTATTATTACTCAAATTCTATTTTTGTTCAGACCGCGTTCTTATTCTGTAATTAGTTATTTAGAAAAACATCCCTTTTACTCAAAAACTCCGGTGGATTTGTACACAATCATTTCCCCGACACTAAAACATAATGAAAATCTTTACTCACATGTTTTAGGTCGTTTCTTGACCTTCCTTCTCGTGCGATGTTTCATTTTTGCCCACCTTTTAAATTACTCCATCTTGTACAAATTCATTGCATGTACAGACATATCTTGACACATATTTAACACGTATACATTTAACACTGATAACATTTTAAATACACTGGTGTATCCGTTTAGAACACACAATAAAAAACCTTGAAATATATTACTTTTAACACAAAATCTTGATATATTTACACTTCACAAATTCTGATCACTAGGCCGCTATTGAAGCCTATCACACGTGACCTCTTGACCTCCCGTCTCCAAGGGTGAAATTTAGTAATGTCGGCTTTCTATCCTCTCCGAATATGAAAGTCTCGAATCATCTACTTCCTCCCTGCAATAGCACTTCTTCGAATCCCTTTCTTGACAATCTGCTATTTCTTGCACTTGAACGGCTCCCCTTTTTGATCCTATTTATTGATCCTAGCGAAAGTCTGTTTTGTTCACGGTCCCCTCAATAATCTGTCGGTGACCTATGGATTTTATAGCAACTAATACTTCTCGAGTCCTAGTGCTTTTGAATAGTTCGTCTGCTTTCTTGAAACAATGTCTATAGTTTCCTTCTCTTCTTCGCTTATTCGGTTATCGCACTTCTAATCTTTTAAAATATTTTGCGAACCTTATTCTGTCTTTCCCTGCTCGGTTTCTTTAAATTTGATAAAATGTTTATCTCGCTGTTACGGTACTTCCGTACGTTGTGATACTTTTGGTCGTTTACTAAAAGACCTATCGCCCTGAGTCCTAAGTTCGCAGCCTGCTTTGACTGTATTTTATGAACTTTTCACTGTAAATTTTATACTGTCGGACCTAAATCCTGTAACTAGGATTTTCCTAATTTTCAACACGGTGAAACTGTAATATTACTTCTTTGCAACTCCCTATGGATCACGTAAGTTATTGATACCGCGCCGCCCGTGGCTGTCGGATATTAGCAATGCGATGTGATACAGTGTTTTTCCCCTCAAGGAAAGCTGGTATACTGTCTTCGGTGCGATGTAGCTTCACGTCCCCTGGACTATCGGATGTAACATCTCCCCTCAAGGAGTACTGGTAAAACTGCCTTCGATGTGTTACAGCGTGACGCCCCCTCACGGACTGTCGGAATACTGCATGATGCGTAGTGACGCCCCCCTGGGCTATCGGAAACTGCATGTACTGATACAGCGTGACGCCCCCTCTCGGGCTGTCGGAATGACTGCATGATTGGCTTGGTGAGGCCAGGAGTTTTATACTCTTTAGTCACAAAAAGATAAAATCCTAGTCCTTTTCGTGACCAACTTTTGAAATAATTGCCGTACAATTATAAAAATTATATCTCCAGAAAGCTCGTCTTCCAAACGTCAAATGATCTCACTGCGCATAAGAATCGATCGTGCAATTCTGAGATATTAATTGATTTGTAGTCCTCAGCTGCGTGGGTGTTGCTGTTCATTTTTAAATTCCCCACTCCTCTGGTCTCAGTGAATCCCCAATGACGTATGCTGCGTTTGCATTTATTTCCTGTGCAATTATTACAAGGTTTTTCTTTACACAAAAATTTATAATCCGAAATGATTCACAGTACTGTATTTATTTACTTATTTTTATTCCTGCAAATGGGTTAAATTTAATTATTCTTCTACTGGCACAGCGGCGCTGTTGCCATTTTATTGCAAGCTAAGCTGGATTTCCGAGTCACGCCTCTCTGTCTTACAGTGAAAACTTTCCACTCGTTCTATTAATATCCATGACTGGCTCCTTCTCAATGTCAAGAGGCATGATCTCATCTCCTGAACACCTGGTCCAGCGGCTTGCGCCATATTATGCTGGAATCCTGGCTTGAAATTTCTCTATGTTACATTAGAAACTGTAGGTTTCTTTCATTCCTTTCTCGAAATATATGGATTCGACCCCTTTTGAGCCTATGGTACATGGGTTCACTATGTGTACCATAACAGATATGACTATGCCGAGTCTTAAGAGTAACCTGGGCTGCCAACTGTTAATAAATGCTGTCTCTATTTTTGTTACCCTAATATCAATATATCAGAAAGTATGCAAGCCAACAGCTCTAAACTTTGCGCACGTATTGTACCTGGCATTCTAGATTAATTTGGAGTAACTATTATAGCCCTACGCCAGTGCTGCCAACATGATTCTAAGCCTGCTGATAGGTCCAATTTTAAAATGCATGTAACTTCTATACTAACTAATGTATTTCATTCAAAATTGACACACCATTAGATCATATTATTCCAGAATATTTCTGACCAATACAGGTATGTCATTGTTGCCAACACGATTTTACGCGCGCTGTTATATCCAATGTTTAACTGCTTGTAACGTCCATGCTATCCATTGGACTTCATCCAAATTTTGTAGTCTGTACCTTAAGAGATTGAACTAAGAATATATTTAGTCACCAGGGCTGCCAACTGTAGTTCTCTATTAGGCAGCATTATGCCAGGTATACAGTATTTCGAACTAATTAGAAATGTCGATATTACCAACTTAATTTCTTCATTATTCTAGATAGATCCATATAGATTAATCATTGGCAAGAATCTTAAATTTTAAGAAAAGTAGGCTCTTTAGTTCGTCACGGAACTTCTTGTTAATTTATATTTTAATATTTTTCATCGCAGTTGGAACACAAAAAGTGCCCGTTTATAAGCGTGTTTCAACCATGCGTCACATTTAAGAATTATTATCTCAAAAGCCCATCATCAGATCGAATCCAAATTATAACACAATATACATTGGAATGTTGTATAAATGGTTTATTAATTTCACAATTTTGAGTGTCCAAGAAACAAAGTTGTTATCATTGTTGTAAGGCAACTTTTTCTCGGCTCGGGTTGGTTGGAAAATGTAGTTGCGTTGTAATCGTTATACATCAAAAAGTTATGCTGTATGACTGTGAAATACGTAAATGAATTAACTTATTTTATATCGGTTTGTATTTGTACGAGGAAATAACACATGGTTCACCAGCTAGCCGCTCCGGTAAAAGCCGTACAGCGTTGATGAGATGGAGCCCATCACTTCCGAGTAAGACGCGCCATGATGCGTGTGGGCACTATTTCGGCAACGCTGTACAGCTTTTCCCGGAGTGGCTAGCTGGTGAACCATGTGTTATTTCCTCGTACAAATACAAACCGATCTAAAATAAGTGAATTAATTCACGTATTACACAGTCATACAGCATAACTTTTTGATGTATAACGATTACAATGCAACCAAGAACTAAATTTTCCAACCACTCCGAGCCTAGAAAAAGTTACCTTACAAAAATGATAACAACTTAGTTTCTTGGACACACACAATTTTGATATTAATAATCTAGTTATACAACATTCCAATGTATATTGTGTTAAAAGTTGGATTCGATCTGATGACGGGTTTTTGAGATAATAATTCTTAAATGTGACGCATGGTTGAAACACGCTTAAAAACGTGCCCTTTTTGTGTTCCAACTGCGAAAAAAAAATTAATATATAAATTAAAAATTCCAAACCTACATGAACTAATGTAAAATAGAACGACAAAAATGATGATGTTATTGGATTTTATGTAGGTCTATTGGTTACTTCACAAACAACCTTCAAACTCGAGTGCACATAATACTTTGGTCGACAGTAGTGGTGAACGTTGGAACTTTGATAGAGCGTTCCGACGAAATCTAACCTAACAATTTAGCTTTACACAACTTTAGTCTGTGAAAGGATCTTTTGCATTCCATAAATACACACATCAAAAAAAGTTTTGCATCACCTCGGTTCCAAGAGTTCCGGAACCTTTAAATACAAAGAGAATAGAGATCAACACAAACAACATTTCAGCTCGTTTTATTGCTCATGAGACCCACACATTGCATGTTGTACCATCATACAGCTAGACTTTCAGCATTTGTGGTCCAGATTGCAGTACACACCACTACCTCTAATACCCAGTAGCACGTCCTCTTGCATTGATGCATGCCTGTATTCGTCGTGGCATACTATCCACAAGTTCATCAAGACACTGTTGGTCCAAATTGTCCCACTCCTCAACGACAATTCGGCGTAAATCTCTCAGAGTGGTTGGTGGGTCAAGACGTCCATAAACAGCCCTTTTCAACATATCCCAGGCATGTTCGATAGGGTTCATGTCTGGCGAACATGCTGGCCACTGTAGTCGAGCGATGTCGTTATCTTGAAGGAACGCATTCACAAGATGTGCACGATGAGGTCGAGAATTGTCGTCCATGAAGACAAATGCCTCTCCAATATTCTGCCGATATGGTTGCACTATGGGTCGGAGGATGTCATTCAGGTATCGTAAAGCCGTTTCGGAGCCTTCCATGACCACCAGTGGCGTACGTCGGCCCCACATAATGCCACCCCAAAACATCAGGGAACCACCACCTTGCTGCACTCGCTGGACAGTGTGTCTAAGACGTTCAGCCTGACCAGGGTGCCTCCAAACACGTCTCCGACGATTGTCTGGTTGAAGGCATATGCGACACTCATCGGTGAAGAGAACGTGATGCCAATTCCGTGGGGTCCATTCAGCATGTTGTTGGGCCCATCTGTACCGCGCTGCATGGTGTCGGGGTTGCAAAGCTGGACCTCGCCATGGACGTCGGGAGTGAAGTTGCGCATCATGCAGCCTATTGCGCACAGTTTGAGTTGAAACACGACGTCCTGTGGCTGAACGAAACGCATTATTCAACATGGTGGCATTGCTGTCAGGGTTCCTCCGAGCGGCAATCCGTAAGTAGCGGTCATCCACTACAGTAGTAGCCCTTGGGCGGCCTGAGCGAGGCCTGTCATCGACAGTTCCTGTATCTCTGTACCTCCTCCATGTCCGAACAACATCGCTTTGGTTCACTCTGAGACGCCTGGAAACTTCCCTTGTTGAGAGCCCTTCTTGACACAAAGTAACAATGCGGACGCGATCGAACTGCGGTATTGACCTTCTAGGCATGGTAGAACTACAGACAACATGAGCAGCGTACCTTCGTCCTGGTGGAATGACTGGAACTGATCGGCTGTCGTACCCCCTCCGTCTAATAGGCCCTGCTCATGCATGGTTGTTTACATCTTTGAGCAGTTTTAGTGACATCTATGAACAGTCAAAGGGACTGTATCTTGGATACAATATACACAGTCAACGTCTATATGCCGGAGATCTGGGAACCGAGGTGATGCAAAACTTTTTTTGATGTGTGTATATGACATGGGACCGCCGGCTTTATTTCCCCTCCGTAGGAAGGCATACTGAAGGATTGTTAACGCTTTAAAAATCCGACGACTTCGGCCGGGTTTGAACCCGCTATCTTGGGCACAGCAGTTCAGCATGCTACCAACTACGCCACCGAAGCCGCTAATAATTTTAATAAGGACCGATAAATGCCGTGGTGTTGGGGTAGTGCGCCTGCCTCTCACCCGGAGGTCCCGGTTTCGATTCCCGGCTCCGTTAGGGATTTTAAAACTGAAGTGAGTTTTGGAACGGGGTGCACTCAGCCTCGTGAGGACAATTGCCTCTGACAGTGGGGCAGCGCCCCGATCACGTAAACCAAGATTAACGGCCGAGGGGACCCGATGTGCTGATCACGCGTCACCCCAATATCTGCAGGCCAAATGGCTAGGCCGCGGTCGCTTGGTTGGCCTGGGCCCTTCATGGGCTGTAGTGCCAGGGGTTGGGTTAGGAACCGATACTTATTGTGGGAATCATTCGCTCAGGTGAATGCACTGTGTGATAGTGTTACAGCTGGGTTTATGTCTACCTAACACTCTTCTGAATGTATCGAAGTAATCTTGCGGTCGTGCAGCTGATCAGTTACTGTTTACTGCTTCCTCTCGCGGGACTCCCTCAAGACTTCCGCAATCGCGAGCTTCATTTGTTCTCAAGCGGAAATTACTCTCCTTCCCGACACGTGTGATTCATTAGGTTCACAAGGGGACAGTTTTTTTATTCATTGTGTTCTGCGCTAGTGACTTCGGTTTTTGTAGGTCAACAAATGAAAGAATTTCGCTAATGTCCTAGTTCAAGGAAATACTGCGGCGGAGTGTTAAGTTTCATTCATTATCTTCCAAACCGAGTCTAAGACCACTTCGTGGTGCAGTGCATTAAATTCTTCGCTACCGCCCCAGAGGCTTGGTATCTATAAGGTGAGTTCAAAAAGTAAGGAGCCGGAGGCCGTAATGCGCAAACCGGTGACGACATCGGCTAATCGTGGCGTGTGTAACGGGGTGTGGTTCCGACCAGAGGGTGGAAGGTCACAGCCCGTCGCTAGAGGATACGCATGCACGTCACGTGACGATACAAAGTGAGCAGCAGCATGCATCAATCGTCCAACGCTGCCAGTCGCATTGCAAACAGTGACATGGAGGCGTCAAACGAAGAGCAAAGAGTTGTTGTTCGGTTTCTGACAGCGGAAGGAGTAGGGGGAACGGACATCCATCGCTGAATGTCACAAGTGTACGGTGAACACTGCATGTCCCTTGCAAGGTTCAAGGCGTGGCACAAGCGTTTCAGGGAAGGACGGGTGTCGTTAGCCGAATCTGCCCGGTCTGGAGCACCCCCCTGCATTACCGATGACAACGTCCAGCTGGTTGATGCACTCATTACCCAGGACCGCCGAGTGACAGTGAACGCCATAGCAGCCGTGGTCGGATTGAGCGTCGGAAGTGTGCACACTATCATGAAGGAACGACTGCACTTGCGCAAAGTGTGTGCCCAATGGGTGCCCCACAGTCTTCAACCACACCAGGAAGCATGTCGAATGGCTTATTGTCTTGGTCTTGGTTGGACGATTGATGCTTGCTGCTGCTTGCTTGCTTGCTTGCTTGCTTTGTATCGCCACGTGACGAGCACGCGTGGCCTTTAGCGACGGGCTGTGACCTTCCTCACTCTGGTCAGAACCACACCTCGTTACACACGCCACGATTAGCCGATGTCGTCAACGGTTTGCGCTTTACAGCCTCCTGCTCGTTACTTTTTGAACGCACCTTATATTTCCGACTGCCAAGGCATTTTATTCTGGCCTGAGGCGGTACATTCGGCCTCCTGGGGCGAGAAAAAAAAAGTTAAACAAGTACTTCCATGAAGAACTATACAGCCTATTTTCATATATCCTACTTATGTTAATTGCCTCTATCAAAATACGACATTTCAGTTTGATTACTATCATAGATTAATAGATATTGAGAACCGTCTAGATATTTTGGATGGTCGCCATGTTGGATTTTATTTATGTACTTTTTTTTTAGCGTATGGCTTTTAGTGCCGGGAGTGTCCGAGGACATGTTCGGCTCGCCAGTTTTGTAGCTGCTTCGAGACGGACACCCAATGGGTGAGCTACAAGTACCGTTGGGGAGCAATGTTGGATGGGAGGGTCGAGGAGTTGGAAGGTAGCGGCTGTGGCCTATAGTTAGGGACCAACCCCGGCATTTGCCTGGAAGGAAGATGGGAAACCACAGAAGACCATCTTCAAGGTTGCCGGCGGGGGGATTCAAACCTCCTCGCCTCCCGGATGTGAGCGACTGCCAACAGTCATGCCGCAACGACCTCGGCTAACTCACCCGGTTATTTATGTACTATTACATGAAGATTATTGTATACGCTGGTATTCAAACTTCAATCGGATGATTAGGACTGACGAAGTAAAATCGCGATTTTAAAATATCGCACAGCTGCCATCTTGAGGTTATGAAAACAATTGAAATAAATTAGATGCCAGTGGATTAACATTCGTATAAGCATTTAACTTGCAAAATTTCACTACACTCGGAATGTTAAATCGCGAGAAACGTCCATTTAAATATTTATAATTCGCGTCGCTGCCATGTTGGATTTGTGCTCACCTGGTTACTGAATGTCATATAGGTGAGCTTATGTTCATAGCCTCTATGAACATAAAAAATATCAGTTTGATTGCTCTAAAAGATTCGTAAATATTGAGAACCGTCAAAATATTTCGGTTGGTCGTCATTTTGGATTGTTATATGTATAGGCCATAGAGTTATGTACCATTAAAGGAAAATCATTGCGTAGGTTCATTATTCAAACTTTCACTTCGATCGCATGATTACGACACAAGAAATAAAAACTTAATTTTAAAATTTCGCACAGCCTCCATCTTAAGGTTATATAAACAATTGAACAAAATTAGTTGCCAATTCATTACAATGTGTATAAACATTTGCTGTACTAAATATCACTGTATTTGGATGGTTAAATTGCAAGAAAATTCTATTTAAAAGTTTCAACTTCGCTTGGCCATCATGTTCGTTTTGTAATTCCAGGTTTTTGAAAGTCTCACAGATGAACTTCCATTAGTGCCTTTTATCACCGTACAAAATGTCGGGGTGTTATCAGAAATAGTTTCGGAGATATAGAATGCCAGTAAAATATTTCGTACTGCCGCCATGTTGGATTGGTGATAGATAATAAAATTTGAAGGGTATGGTCGGGGTCGGATGAAATAGTACTATGCTTTTACCGAGTTTAATTGAATTCGCGCCAGCCGTTTAGAAGTTATTAGAAGGGGACACACACACATACACACGTAATTGACAGAAGTCACCTACTTCCTTTAGCCGTTCACCTGCCAATTCGACATCCATAGGGGTTTCTGATTTCTTTCGACTGCATTCCAATATTCTTGTTTTAAATTTATTAATTTTCATGAATTCTTTCCTCAAGACTGAATCCATACCATTTGAAGCTCATTCAAATCCTTAAATCCCAACGTAAATATATTGTCCACAGACCATTTTCGACTACACAATCTTTTGTTGCATGACATACAATGAAATTTTTATGACAAGAGCCGACGAGGGGAATTCATAATTTTCAAGTAAAGAGAGAATTTTTGAAATCACTTATCGAATGTGTAACGTAGTCGTCTCATGGATATCTCATTGAAGTGTACTAGAAACTTTGAAACATTCAATCGGGATGGGCACGTTACTAATACATGCACGAATGTTTACTCCTCACTTCACTCTCTTAAGATTCACCAGTCCGTTCTACCACGTAGCTTGAAAATAAGACTCGTCCAAACCTTGAAACTCCCTATATTTAACTACTGTGATGTTGTATTAGTAGATGCTACCAGATTAAAAAAAGAAAACAAGACATTTCAGAGAGCTTTAAATTCCTGCATTAGGTTTATTTTCTCCTTAAAATATTTCTCACGCGTGTCTCCTTTTTATGCTCTAATTTCCTGGTTAAAAGTAGAACAACAAAGAACCCTGTACATATCGAATTCGCAATGAAAGTGCACCTCACTATCTCTCTTGTATTTTTCGTTTTCTTTCTTCCTTTCATGATCGTAACACGCGATCTGTATCTATAATTGCAATTCCTCTACATCATTCTTCTGCCTTCAGTAACTCTTTCCTCGTGTCGGGAACTAGAATTTGGAATAATTGTCCTCGTGAGGTTAGAAATTGTACATCCCTAGCAACTTTCAAACGTGCATGTAAAGATTTCCTCTTGAATTCGTAGGCCAACTAGAACAATTTGTGTATGTACGTGTGAGTGGATGACCATAGTAAAACTTTGTTCAAACTCCATGTACTGTTATTACTCTATGTAATTTGTATAGTTTAGTTAATATCACGCAGTAGCCAATTTAATTCTAGTATTCAAGTTAATCTAGTATTTATATTTGATAGGTTAAGAATAACATATAAGAGTAGTCTATTGATGTAAGTTGCATTGTGTTAGTTTAAGTGTAAGAGAGGGCCTGGAGCCCTATCGCCACAATAAAGGCACTAATAAGTAAATAATAATTGTGGGGTTTGAAGCCATTTTTCAGTGTTGCCTTAGTAAACAAAAGTTTGGTGCTTTTCAGTCGGTCAACACGAATGTACCCAAAAGAATTGGGTTATAACCTAATCCTGAAAAATATTACATGAGGTTAATAAATAGACTAGGATGACCAGTTCCGATCGTCAAGCGATCATCATCAAATTCGTTACACTTAGGCTGTAAAATCTATGTTCAAAAATACAGGTGAAAATATTTACAATGTGTACAATTATTTAGTTACAGTATTGGTAATGCAATGAAGCCTCCGTGGCTCAGGCGGCAGCACGCTGGCCTCTCACCGCTGAGTCCGTGGTTCAAATCCCTGTCACTCCATGTGAGATCTGTGCTGGACAAAACGGAGGCAGACAGGTTTTTCTTTGGGTACTCCGGTTTTCCCTGTCAAAATTTCATTCTAGCAACACTCTCCACTATCATTTCATTTCATCTGTCATTCATTTAATCATTGCCCCAGAGGAGTGCGTCAGGCCTCGGCAGCCGGCACAGTCCATATCCTCGCCGCTAGATGGGAGCTTCATTCATTCCATTCCTGACCCGGTCGGAGACTGGAAACAGGCTGTGGATTTTCATTCATTGGTAATGCAACTTGTCAGTGTATGGTAGTTGTATATATTATGTTAGGTGAAATGCTAAAATGGTGATAATAAGAGACAAATTCTGGATTTCTATCACCATTTTAGCATTTCACCTAACATCATATATACAATAACTACCATACACTGACAAGTTGCATTACCAATACTGCAACTAAATAATTGTACATATTGTAAATATTTTCACCTGTATTTTCAAACATGGGTTTTACAGCCTAAGTGTAGAGGATCTGATAATGATCGCCTGATGATCGAAACTGGTCTTCCTAGTGTATTTATTAATCTTATGTAATTATTTTCAGGATTAGGGTATAACCCAACTTTTTTGGGTACATTCGTGTTGACCGACTGAAAAGCTCCAAACTTTTAATAAATATTAAATAAAGAGAATATCATTTGATCTGTTAAATATTGAACTTCGCTCACAATTTCCATACCATATATATTTTTGCCTTTAAGAATGTGTACAAGCTTCCCGCTTTTCCCACAGTTGACTGCTCCTGTTGCGTCGGCACGGTCTCCATCGTGTACCTACTTCTGGTAACTCGTAAATTGGTTTCCCTTAGTCTCCTGTCACGTTTGAATAACTCTTCTGTCACGAGGTTAGACCTCAACATTTTCAATATAAGTTTTATAGAATTCTTTATAGAATATGGTCTCCTTCAAAAAATCTAATCTATCGAAACTTTGCATAGGCCTAGCAATATTATTTTCTATTATAACTTCTTAACGGCCGGATGAATTTACGATGCTTTGTTGTTGATCATTGAGACACAACCGGGAGATAAGACGCATAAGTATTGTAAACATATAAAACACAAGGAACAACAGAACTGTATAATAAATGTGTGAGGTACCGATGCAATTTATCTTAAACAAGTAGTTCCGTGAAGAATTATACAGCCTATTTTGATATATCCTACTCATGATAATTGCCTCTACGAGCATACAACATTTCAATTTGATTGCTGTAATAAAGTAGATTCGTAGTTATTGAGAACCGTCCAAATATTTCGGTTGGTCGCCATGTTGGACTTTTATATATGCAGGCCATAGCGTTATGCACTATTAGATGACGATTTTTGCGTAGGTTAATTATTTAATTCGATCGCATGAAATACAAACTTAATTTTAAAATTGCGCACAGCCGCCATCCTGAGGTCATGTGAACAATTGAACTAAATTACATTTCAGTGGATTACAACGTGTTTAAACATTTCCTGTACCATGTTTCATTGCATTTGGATGGTTAAATCGCGAGACAAGTCTATTTTAAAGTTTGAACTTCGCTTGGCCGCCATGTTCGTTTTGTAGTTAACAGGTTTATGAAAGTCTCATAAGTGAGCTTCCAGTAGTGCCCTTTATCACCGTACAAAATTTCAAGGTGATATCAGTAATAGTTTCGGAGAAATAGAATGCCAGTGAAATATTTCGCACAGCCGCCATGTTGGATTGGTAAGACGTAATAAAAATTGAAGTATACGATCAGGGTTGGCCCTAATAGTACTACTATGAACTTACTGAGTTTCATTGAAATCTCCGCAGCTGTTTAGAAGTTATTAGAGGGACACACACACGGACAAAAGGTGATCTCATATGCCTATGTTTTCATAAAATGGAAATAGGTTAAAAATAATTAACTCTCACAAAGTGTAACTCTATATTTTCATTTACAAATTCGAATGAACTGGGATATTCACATTATTGTTATGCTTCTCAAAGGGGTGGCTAGCGTGTGGCCATGTGTTGTATTATTGAAAACTAATAAAAGAATCAGAATTATTTATCCCAAGTGAATATACAAAACCCAATACTTTAAGGGTTCATGTCGTTGCGTTATGGCTGTCAATCTTGGCATTCCACGGAGGCCCGGTTTTGATCCTAGGCACTGCAAAGAAATCCGGGTAGATCTGTCACATTGACAAATTTGACGATATTATGCAAGTCTGAGCCTTATATCTCTGGAAAATATTGAACATATTTTACTAACAAGTGTCCAAATAAACCAGTCAGCAATTGTAAAGCTAATACAAAAACTGCGTTTCAATGTATCAAAGGGTCCTGATAATATTGTTAGTGAAGTACTTAAATTAGGAGGTAGGGCCGTGGCACGATACTTGGAGGTGATATTTAATGTGTCCATAAACAATGCGCAAATCCCAGATGACTGGAAAAGAGCTACGGTAGTCCCAATATTTAAGGGAGGGAGCAGACTTGAATTGGGCAACTACAGGCCGGTTAGCCTTACGTCCATCGTTTGTAAGCAGATGGAGCATCTCATTTGCGACTACTTGAGGGAACAGTGGGAAACATTATCATGGTTTAATGATAGGCAGCATGGATTTCGGAAAGGTTACTCATGCGAGAGTCAGATGCTATCACTTTTTCAAGACATTAGCGAATCGTTAGACCATGGAGTTTCAGTCGACGCCGTGGTGATAGATTTTGCGAAGGCATTTGATGTCGTGCCGCATGACATGCTACTCCATAAATTAGCTTCGACGAAGATTGATAGAAGAGTAATTTTATGGATCCAAGAATTTTTGACGGGTCGTTCCCAGAAAGTGAAAGTTGAAGGCGTATTCTCGGATGAAATTACCGTAACGTCGGGTATCCCTCAGGGCAGCGTAATCGGAACTTTGTTGTTTTTGGCGTTTATAAATGACTTACCAAATGGAATTCGCAGTGACTGTCGATTGTTTGCGGATGATTGTGTAATATATCGAAAGATACACGACTCACAAGACAATGCAGTGCTGCAAGAGGACCTGAACCTGGTCTATAAGTGGGCGATTGTAAATAAAATGAAAATAAACACAAGAAAATGTAGTCTCTTAAAAATAGGGAAAGTGCGAAGGCAGGATTTTCAATATAACATTGGCTCGGAAATACTTGTAGAAGAAGATTCTTGCAAATATTTGGGCGTTCACGTAAGGAATGATATGAAATGGAGTAGTCATGTAGGATGTGTAGTTTCAAAAGCTTACAAATCCCTGCACTTTGTAATGAGGGTATTAAAAGGAAGTAGTACCTCTGCTAAAGAATTAGGCTATTTGTCACTTGTAAGACCTATTCTGGAATATGCCTCGGCGGTTTGGGATCCATATCAAGTAGGGCTCATCAATGAGTTGGAAATGGTACAAAGAAAGGCCGCTAGATTTGTGCTCAGTGACTTTAATCCCAGGAGCAGTGTGAGCCGTATGTTAAAGAAACTTGGGTGGGAATCACTGGAGGCTAGGAGGATGAAATCTAGACTCTACGCTATGTACAACACGTATACAAATCAACCAGCATGGGGTGAGCTTAGCAAACGATTGGGAAAGCCCACTTACATGGGTAGGAGCGATCATCCTTTCAAAGTTAAGGGCCGACCACAGCGAACAAATTATGGTAAATATTCTTTTGTAAACCGTGCCATTGATAACTGGAACTCTCTACCTGCCGAAGTCTTAGAGCCTTTTCCCAAACATATAGGTGTGTTTAAGAAAAGTCTGACTATTTGTGTAAATACTCCAGTTTAATTGGTGTATAATTGTTATTGAATTGTTATGTATAATTATGTATTGTTATGTATAATTATGTATTGTTATGTATAATTATGTATTTGTTATGTATATCCAATTTGCCACCGGGGGACACAACCCCCATTGCAAATAAATGAATGAATGAATGAATGAATATCGAAGGAAATACATTGATTGACCTCGTGTATTGTTAAATAAATTGTAAGTTTGTATTTATTTCGTGGGATACTCTGTGCCATGGTGTACAGTTATCGCCTTGCAAGGATAAGTGTATGGTTCCAAGGTTAAGGGATGCACGACTGCGATGGTATGTATCGAAACTGGTATTTGCGTGCATCCAAGACACTCATCAATCGTGATAAGTTAGCTCGAGCACGTCCTAGAGCTACAGGAATCAAATGGCCTGCAGTGAAATTAATCTGGGCGATGACAGTCCCTATTAGGCCCCAGGGATGTAGTAAACTAACTGGTCAATTAATTTCACATTACTTTTAATCATCCTCTCAAATAGCGTCATTAAAATATTTATAAAGTCATCATTGTGTCGTTAAAACATCACATGTTTGATTTATCATTATTATTTTTGTACTCTCGCGATGACATTGCTGTTCGTGAATTATTAAGTCGCTTTACTCGTTAAATTACGATTATAAGTTATGTTCTGGTGTTGTGTCGCAGTCTGGGTTAATATTCATGAAGGGCTGTCATTAGCGATACCCGACATCTGCTGGGAATGCGAGAAATATACCTTGCTTCCTGATAGGCCGAGGAGAGAGAACATTGCTTTGTAAATATTTCTTGAAAATTCATAAATGAATGTACATGGGTGTGTGTACGGAAAATGTCAAATAACCTGTGTCAGTGTGATAACTGTATTTGTAATTGAGATAAGTCTTTGGGTAGGAGGAAGCTGTGGCTTCCATGTAGCTAACACACCACCATCCACCTAATGTAGAAACGGGAAATCACGGAAAACCAATTCAATGATGGCTTAGTGGAAATTCACCCCTTCTTCTTTCAGTTCTGACTCAGAAGCCTGAGTGTTGCCATTTCCAGCCCTCAGACCAGAATTAAATCGAACCCGAGCCTCCGCAGTGACAGCTAAGAATGCTAGCCACTACTCAACGAGGTGGACTGTGTGGGAAGAGTAAACAATTCATAAGCATATAGTGTATATGTTGTTTGAATCTTCACTCTTTAGACTGGCTTCATGCAGCCCTCCATGCATACCTGTCCTGAGCTAATCGTTTCATATCTACATAGTTACATCCGTTTAACATATTCTAACTTTGGTTCACCCCTACAGTTCTTGTCCTCAACCCTTCCTTCCATAACTAAGCTTGCAATTCCTGGGTGTCTTAGTAAGTGTCCAACCAACCTATCTCTTTTATTCATTAGCAGTCACCATAAATATCTCTCCTCTCCCACTCGTCTTAATACCTCTTCGTTTGTAACCCTATCTACCCATCTGGTCTTCATCATTCTCCTGTAACACCACATTTCAAACGCTTAAATACTCCAAGTTTCGTTTAGAGTGCCGCGCTCCAGGCAAAGGCTTTCTAAAATGACTTCCTAATACCTAAATCTGTATTCGATGTCCACAGATACTGTATAATTGAGTATTAATTAAAATGTAAATCCTAGTCTGAACAAGATGTTCAGAAAAGAACATATAGCCTACTTTCTCCTAAATGCATGGGTATTGTTATAACTCTTTGTCCTTTTCAAGGAGTATAATTGAATGTTGGTTGTAGTAGCTTGTTGAAATACAACATGTTATTACCTTTTGGTAAAGATGGCGGCAATATAAAACATGACACTGAGGTGCCCTTTGCTAGTGCTACCTCTGTTCAAATTTTCATTCAATTCGGTTACACCGTGTTTGAATTGATATGGTGAATCGATTTGCACACATACATGGCCGCTATCCGCAAATCATTGGGCTGATGGCCTTGTAGTTTGGTCAAAAGTTTCTTCATACATAAAGGTATAATGTTGCAAAAATTGGTAGAAATCAGTAGATTAGGTTGGTCGAAATTTGATTCAAGCTTTTCACATTTGGGTGGCCTCCATTATGTTTTCCTCAAGATGGTGGCGATATAATACATGGTACTGAGGTGCCCTTTGATAGTGCTACCTCTGTATCAAATGTCGTTCAATTCGGTTTCACCGTGTTTGAATTGATAGGGGGAATCGATTTGCACACATACATGGTTGCCATCTGCATACTATTGGGCTGATGACCTTGTAGTTTAGTCAAAGGACGCTTGCCATATAAATATATGTTGTTGCAAAATTTGGTAGAGTTCGGATGATTAGATTAGTCGTAATTTGATTTAAGCTTTGAACATTTGGGTGGCCGCCATTACGTTTCCGTCAAGATGGCGGTGATATGAAACATGACACTGAGGTGCCCTTTGCTAGTGCTACCTCTGTACCATATTTCGTTCAATTTGGTTTCACCGTGTTTGAATTGATGGAGGGGGGGGGGGGAGAGACAATGAAAGTTCACACACTCACATACACACAGACTCACACACAGACAGACACACAATGTTTCGCCCTGTGTTGATCTCATAAGTCTACTTTCATTTTTTGCAAAAACCGAAGGCAGGCTAAAAGCGTCATGAAATTCACGTACATCCATGAAATGGAATCTGCCTATGTAGCTCGTTGTTCAGTTGATCATATGTTTCATATGTAAGATACAGTGAGAATAAAAACCATTAGTTTGTCACTAAGGAATTGGGCAGATATGGTTTTATTCATGTTTTTTTATATTTCATATGTAGTAAGTTAAGCATTCCCTTTGTAACTTTCGTAAATACAAGCCAACAACTCGTAACAAAATCGGTGACCGCGAATAATTGATGTACTGCAGAGTTTTATCACAGTGTCGGGTGTGAAATCACGAATAAAACATTCGTCGCCTCGCACTTGATATGCTCGACGCGACGCCTTGATCGTTCAGCGAGTCTTGCTAATTGGATTGGAGGGAATAGCGTCACTACAAGAGAACAATATCATCGCATGAATTGTACAGAGCAGAACCAGAGAAGGGACTAAACCACTTGTACAGCTCTAAATCATAATATTTAACAATGTCCTCTACAATACAGGATGTCTCACGGATTTCGTATCATAACTAGATGTGATTGATTTCGAAAGTATTCCCTATATCTGCCGTCAAAAATCAAATTTGAAAGATGAACTAAATTGAATCGTCACATATAGGGTGATTACAAATGATTCATCGGGTTTTGACGTCTTATAGCTTCAAATATAAAATTCCCACCATCTGTACCAATAACCAATCGAAAGATTTGTTTATGTTTGACCCTGACTATTATATGTCAGAAAACTGTATCATAATGATGGTCATTATAACACTATTTTTCATTATGAAACAGTTTCTCCCACCATTCAGAGCTCAAGAAACAGTTGTTTGACCAATTAGGTGAGGAAAGCAACGCAACTGCGCTGACTTCCAAGGCCTTCTAATTTAAATTTCACTGCGTTGCCTAGTGTCATAGTGGGGTATCGAGGAGGCCATTGACAAATACAAGGCATTGTCTGCGTCCCATGCGCTCTGTTCAGTACATAAAACTGGCGAAATCTCGACAGGTATTTATGAATATTTATGTTCGAACATAAAATAGTTATAATAATTATCGTCCTACATAAACAGTCGTATGCAACTCGCCTATAATGGTAATTAATACACTCGTATGAAAATTATAAAACTCGCATACGCTCGTTTTATAAACATACTCGTGTCTTAATTATTGCCATTATAGGCTCGTTGCATAATGTACTATTTTGTCACTGCTGGTTTCATTGTGACTCGCCAGGTGGCAGGGTGATAACAGTTTGCAAAATGGCGGCTAATCAACAGAATGCATTTTGTGTGTTGGAATATGAAAATACAGAATCTGTCACTACCGTGCAGCGAGTTCCGAAGGCAGTACCCCAACATATGGGGCATGGTAAATCCCAATGTTACAGAGTGGAGATTGAAAGAGAATCTCCAAATGACTTCTGTGCTGTGTCACATAGCAACGTTTACGAGCCCTGCTGTTTTTTTCCTGGGAAAACTGTGACGGATATGACGTACCTACACATATTACAAGACTGTTAGCTGATAACCCACACTTCATATTCCAACACGACAACCTCATTGGCATGGAGAAGAGCGTCGCGATCTGTATGAGGAACTTCCAAACAGATGGATTGGACGATATTCTAAGGATGATTTGACACTCCTCAGGTGGCCCCCAAGGTCTCCTGACCTTACCGTTTGTGATTTTTTTCTTTGGGTATATGTGAAAGACAATGTGTACGTATCACCTTTGCCGAAAACATTGGCTGAACTCCAGGATCGCATCACTTGCTGCGCTGGTGGACTTCGACAAGGACATGCTCAAAATGTGTATGGGCTGAGCTTGACTACTGTGTGTCGTGTAACACAAGGGGAGCACGTAGAACATTTGTAATAATGTGTAAGAAACTTGAAAATGTGCTTCTTCATACAATGTATCATTTACTATTTTGTATATAATACTTTGTGAAATATATTCATCTGAAACCCGATGAATCATTTTTAATCACCCTGTGCATTCATTCACAATGTGAAAAGAAAAACCACTCTGTCTTTTCCGTCAAAGAGTGCAAAAAATAATAAATAAATCAAGAAACCACAACCACAAAACCAAAATAAAACACCTTTATGCATTATTTACAGAATGAAAACATCGCTTCGCATTCTGACGTAAAACAAAATCGTAAATCATTAATAAACAAAAGAAGGTGAAAAACCACTTCCCTTTCTGCAGTACAAAACAGAATAAGATTGAAGTATGCATCCATTACAAATTATGGTTGGTTGGTTCCTCAGTTTATGGGCTGGGACAACGCAGTCATGTAGCCCCGTGTGCTTTGGGTGTGTGTAGAATCTGTCTGATAACCGGTGTTAATTGTGATCGCTGTATTAGTGTGTGCATCTGTTTTTTTAATTCAAGTAAGGACTGCAACTTTGAATTTTTCAAATTTTCCCTAATTTTGCCGCCAAACGCCACCGTCAACGACTAATAGGCCTAGTCAGAACTTAGCTACTAGACGCCACCGCAGTCGACTCTTGGCAACGAACGTAGGAACCTAAGAGCGTTGTTTACATTCTTAACCTATACAATTTAGCTTCAAACAGGTGTAATTAGTGGAAGGTTCTTTAACATGCCAAAAATCTATGATATGGGACCATCGGCTTTACTTCCCCTCCGAAGGAAGGCAAACTGAGGGATTTTTAACGCTCTTAAAAAATCCGTCGGCCTCGGCCGAGTTTGAACCCGCGATCTTGGGCATAGAAGCTCAGCATGCTACTAACTACGCCACCGAAGCCGCCATATTACAAATGACACAATATGTTCAGTAAAGAGCATATAGCCTACTTTCTCCTAAATGAATGGGCATTGCCCATTCAACATTTGATTGCCGCTGAGTGTGGTTGCTGCAGCATTTGTTGTTTATTGTAGCATGAGCCCCGTGGGGCGAAGCGGAGTACACAGCGAAGACAGAGAGCTGTCTGCACATAAGTCAAGCTGCATTACGTCAGATAAGCGTCACAGTAGCTCATGTTACCACGGACAGTTAAACGATGACTGAGGCTACCGGAGCTGAGTCATATCCTACTCGCGCAGCTGTACCTGTCAACGAAACAGGCTGACGTGCGACACAAGTAAACAAAGAATAGTTCCCATCTCGACCACCGGCAATCAATCCGTGAAAGGGTAATATAGTTATAACTTATAACTCTTTATCATTATCATTAGCAAGACGTACATAAGTGGAGTGAATTTGTACATTAATGGTAATAGCATAGTGCGAGTTTCCCAATATCCATATCTGGGTACCATCATTACCGAATCATGGGACAGTTCTCAAGAGATAAAATGTCGCATTGGAAATGCGAGGAGTGTTTTCAACTCAATGAGCTCAATTTTCAAAAGCCACGATCTTACCATGAACAACAAACTACGGCTCCTCAGGTGCTATGTGTTGTCAGTTCTCTTGTATGGTGTAGAAACATGGACCCTCACAAAGGCTACCACTGTTAGACTTGAAGCCTTTGAACTATGGCTTTACAGAAGAATGTCCTGGATTCATAAAGTTTCAAATGAGGAAGTTCTACGCAGAGTTGAAGAGTTGAAAAAAGACCAAAACTGATCAAGATCATTAAGTGTCGTAAACTACAATACCTTGGTCAAATTATGAAGAATCAAGAAAGGTATGAGCTGCTTCAACTTATACTACAAGGAAAAATAGGAGGAAAGAGATCGCCCGGCAGAAGGAGAATTTCCTGGCTCGACAACCTTACAACCGGGTTCAACAAAAGCTCTGAAGAATTGTTCCGAATTGCCACAGATAAAGCCAGAATAGCCATGCTGATTGCCAGCGTCTGAAACGGACAGGCACGCTAGGAAGGAGAAGGGGAAGAAGAAGAATCATTATCAAGGAGTATAATTGGATGTTGGTTGTAGTAGCTTCTTGAAATATAACGTGGTTTATTATACGGTGATTGATTGGTGTTTTAACCCTTAATTTAGCTCGTGGAAAAAACTCACATTAATAACCTCGTGTGGTCCCATGGACCACGGAATTTAAGACAATATATTTTGAAAACGATTTTGTTTTCTTTTTACTGATTTAAATAACAGGGTATTTACATTCATATTAATACAAATAAGACAAGATAAAGACGTAAATATAGTATATTGAGATTTTTAAACGCAAAAAAAAAAAAAAAATTATTACCATTATTGTAAGGCTTCAGTCTTTGCTTAAGAAAAAATCGCAACTTTCAAGTTTGGCAATTAAATGTAATGTCCTTTAACCCACAAATATATCATCTAAATAACAGTAAAATTCAAACTGGTTCCAAACACAAACAAAAGAATCCTGCAAGGGGTCCAGATGCTCTAATTCTTGTCACTGACGCAGCCATTGCAAACTTTCTTGCTGTGCATTAAGCAGATTGGTAGCTTTGATTCGTAATGCAGGTGAGCTAATAATAGATCTCTTCTTCTCTGGACACACTTAGCAACATTTTCGTTTGTGGCGGTCAATGTTTTTCCTCCGACTTATTGTTGGGATCTAGATTTTGTTTTAGATTGCGGGCAATCCCGAGCGCCATAGTAGACAAACTGTCCCCGTGTATTGCTTTTTCAGTTCCCGCTCCTCACCTTCAGCCTCGGCGCCTTCATTTACTGATTCGCTTACTTCTGGGGCTGTGTCTTGATCACTAGGTATATATTCGGCATCATCTTGGTCTGAATATTCTTCTTCTGAAGCATGCTGTAGATGGGTAATCATACGCTCTTAGGAGTTTGCCACATTTTTAGCCTACTTTCGATTTTTGCAAAAAATGAAAGTAGACTTATGAGATCACTACAGGGCGAAAAAAGTGTGTCTGTCTGTGTGTGTGTGTATGTGTGTGTGTGTGAGTCTATGTGTGTGTGTGAGTGTGTACTCTGAATGTCTGTCCCCCCACCTATCAATTCGAACACGGTGAGCGCAAATTGAACAAAATTTGGTACAAAGGTAGCACTAGCAAAAGACACCTCAGTGCCATGTTTTATATCACCGCCATCTTGACGGAAACGTAATCGCGGCCACCCAAATATTAAAGGCTAAAATGTAATTACGACCAACCTAATAATCTAGTCTCTACCAAATTTTGCAACAACAAATCTTTATGTGGGAAGCATATTCTGACCAAACTGCTACATCATCAGCCCAATAGTTTGCAGATGGTGGCCAAGTATGTGTGCAAATCGATTCCCCCTATCAATTCAAACACGGTGAAACCGAATTGAATGATTTTTTTTACAGAGGTAGCACTAGCAAAGGGCACCTCATATTCATGTTTAATATCCCTATAGCGCGTTGTATTTCAACAAGCTACTACAACCAACTTTCAATTATACTCCTTGAAAAGGACAAAGAGTTATAACAATACCCATGCATTTAGGAGAAAGTAGGCTATAGGGTAAAGTAAGGTAATTTGGTGATAATTTCGAATCAACCATTGACCATTTTCAAGCGTTAGTGTTGAAAAATATAATTAATATTGGAGCATCATGTACAGGATATACAGTATGAGACAGAATAGCATTGACTGAAATAATCGTCGTGGTTAACACGTAGCATGTATTTAAAAAGTATATAACATGGTAAGCTAATTTGGTGACAAGGTATTTAATTTGGTGACACCGGGTGAGTAATTTGGTGACAAGAGAGAAGTAAGGTTTTTTGGTGATACAGGTATTTTGGTGATAGTTTACATTCCGTTTCCGGAATTCAGCTGTTCAGAATCAACGCTGCTGCTGGGTAGTGACCCATTATCGGCTAGGAGAGCGCGATCTGTTAGTTGAGATGGACAAATGGCTTAAGGTAAAATTGCATTTGGATTGAATGGAACATCTTGTTTGTTTTTGGTATCTCTTCATCCGCTTGCAGCCAGTCAGTAACAACATTCCCAAAATTCGTGGATTGCACATTATGCCAACTGGGCAGGTTTATAATGGTCCATTATGCCAAGATTTATCAGAATAATGACAGATTAAACTCAGTCATTTTTTTTAAATGTTACATAGTTGACCTCGTGTGGTCCCACGGACCACGAACAACTAAATACCTACATACCGAAAGACCGCACGTTCACGTCATTTCACCACAGCCTAACTGGCGCGACTTCAGGAAGGTACTGGGAGGAGGGAGTCGATCGGTGGTAAAGTACTCCATTTACGAAGATAAGAAAAACGTCTCAGGTTCCAGGGACCACACAAGGTCAGTTAAGGATCAAGGGAAGGAACAGCGGGGCATTCTGCCCCTGTATTATACGTTATACTATGCTCATATTTTCCCTTATTTTCAATCATTACGGTACTTCTTGAACCTATTCATAACTCAATGTGGTACTTTGATAGAGCGGTCTAGATGCCTGGCTATCATCCGTGTAGCTAGAGTACGAATATGTGAAAGTTGGTTTGTGTTTTATTATTAGCCTACTTTTCACATTTTGGAAAAAGTAGTCTTATGAGATCGATCCGGGAAAATGTGTGTCTGTCTGTCTGTCTGTCCTTCTGTCTGTCTGTCTGGCTGGCTGTGTGTGTGTGTCCCCATATCAACTCCTAAACGGCTGGAGCAATCGAAATAAAATTTGGTGGGAGTAAAGATCTATACCTGAATATCTCACGGCCATATTTGAAAATGATGTCAGTGCTACCAACTGCTGAAAACTCGCAATTGATATTTGAGCTCCATGTTGGATATCTTGGAAGGTATGAATGGGAGCCATTTCAAAATCGGCACACATATAGATAATAATATTGCAGTTTAATTTCCAGAAGGCCATACATGGCTGTGTTGCCAAAATGATTATAAGCCTACTGATAGGTCCAATATTTAAATGCATATAACTTCTTCACTATCAATTGGAATTCAACCCAATTTCGTATGTTGTATGTGTACATAACCAGATATGACTGAACGTATTCTTATGAACCACCAGTGCTGCCAACTGTTAAAAAATGCTCTTAATTTCTTTGATCCAAATACCAATATATATGAGAAAGTATGCAAGCCGACAGCTTTAAACTATGCACACGTATAGTACATGACATTCTATATTAATTTGGAGTAACTTATGTACGTCAGTGCTGAGAGGTCTAACTTTAAATACATGTAACTTCCATACTATCACTTGGATTTCAACCAAATTTCATATGTGCTATGTGTACCATAACAGCTATGACTATGCGTATTCTTAAGAGCAACCAGGGCTGCCAACTGTTAATAAATGCTAACACTATTTTTGTTACCCTAATACCAATATATCAGAAAGAATGCAAGCCAATAGCTCTAAACTTTGCACACGTATAGTACCTGGCATTGTAGATTACTTTGGAGTAACTAATATACGTCAGTGCTGCCAACATGATTCTAAGCCTGCTGATAAGTCCAATTTTAAAATGCATGTAACTTCTATACTAACTAATGGATTTCATTCAAAATTGGCACAACAATAGATCATATTATTTCAGATTATTTCTGACCAATACATGCATGACACTGTTGCCAACATGATTTTACGCGCTGTTAGATCTAATGTTTAACTGCATGTAACGTCCATGCTATTCATTGGACTCCAACCAAATTTTGTATACTGTACCTTAAGAGATGGAACTAAGAATATATTCAGTCACCAGGGCTGCCAACTGTAGTGCTCTATTAGGCTACATTATGCCAGGTATACAGTATTTCGAACTAATTAGAAATTTCGATATTACCAACTTAATTTCGTCATTATTCTCGATAGATCCATATCGATTAATCATTGGCATGAATCTTAAATTTTAAGAAAAGTAGGCTCTTTAGTTCGTCACGGAACTTCTTGTTTTTATTGTTATTTTCTAATGTGAAATAAATACGAATTTATTATTATATTGCCAACTTCCATAGCAAAGAGGCTAGTTAACTGGCTAAGAATTTCTACACCTGTCCTTTTGGTTAAAAGTTCATTACCTACTTATATTATTTGGTTCACGTTTCAGAGGTTGGCATGCGGCTCCTCCTCAAAATTCACGACAAAATTTATGTTGCAAAATCTAGTCCCTCCAATAGGTTCAACAGAAATGCGTGTTAAGAAGCGAGGCTCTGGCAACGCTGTAACTGCATGCAGCGTGGCCAAAAGCAGGTCGCAGGAACTCGGCGCTCTACCGGAGCTTTCTCTGTACATTCCGATGAACTGTAGGATGTGACAGTGTTGCCAGCTTCACGTTTTCATACTTGTGTTTTTAAACAGAACCCGATCCGATTTTGCTATTGAAACTTTTGTCTTGCAATTGGATGAAGAATCGCATGCCGACTTCCAAGTTCACCCTGTATGTTGGAGACAATACCTGGGATCAATATGTGGTGCTATGAAGATAATATCTCCATTCAGGCCATGGAGGCCCTGGGAGTAGTGGAATGTAGAGGCTTCCACGTTTTGTGACATCGGCACTGGATGGGATGCAGTTGTCAGCTTCACGCCCGGCCGTCTTTGCTCCCAGGAAATACCCTGGTATTCATTTCTGATGTAGGCTGAGTGAACCCCAGGGCTATTTGCGTTTCCGAAAGTGGTAGTTTGGTTTCTAAAATCCACTACCTGGGTGGGGATCTAGCCCACTCCCTTTCAGTTAGAAGCTCAGCGCCACGCAGCCACTGAAGTGTCTGTACGAAAGTTGGTTCAATTCAGTTTCGTCGTGTTTGAATCGATACAGGGGATTGACATGAACGCCTACACAGCCACATTATGATTGATTGATTTCTCAGTTTAGGGGCTGCGACAACACACTCTGGGTGTGTGTGGAATCTGTCTGATAACTGGTGTTAATTGTGATGTGTGTATTAGTGTGTTTTTAATTCAAGTAAAGACTGCAGACATTCAATTTTCTAGTAGTTCCTACTTTCGCTACCACACGCTACCGTCAAGGACAACTAGTTCTGAACTTGGTTTCTAGATCCCACCGCAGTCAGCTCCTTGCGACCAACGTGGAAACAAAGAGCGTTAGTCAAATCTAACCTATAATTTTGCTTCACACAAGTGTAATTAGTGAAAGGTTCTTTTACATGCCATAAATCTGTGACATGGGACCACCGGCGTTACTTCCCCTCTGAAGGAAGGCATACTGAGGGATTTTTAACGCACTGAAAAATCAGACGACTTCGGCTGGGTTTGAACCCGCGACCTTGGGCATAGAAGCTCAGCAGCTACCAACTACGCCACCGAAGCCGCCACTTTCTTGAAATTATCTGACTGATGACCTTGCAGTTCGGGTGACAGCCGCTTCACACACGAAGGAATAATTGTCTAAAATGTGGTAGAGATCAGATGGTTAGTTAGGTCGTCATTTGATTTAAACCTAGTACATTTGGATGGACGCTATATTGTTTCGCTTAAGATGGCGGTGATATAAAACATAAAATTAAGGTGTCATTTGCTGGTGCTACCGTTGGACCAAATTTGGTTCAATTGAGTCTCGTCATGATTGAATTTATATACTCACACATACACACCGAGAGACACATGAAACTTAGGCCTGTGTAGATCTCATAAGTCCCCTTTCATTTCTTGCAAAAATCGAAGTAGGCTAACAAGATTCCATGTTCTTGTGGTTACGTATATATTGGTCAGACATGTAGGAGAATCACAACAAGGGTCAATGAACATCGTAGGCATTTACGTCTTTGCCAACCAGAGAAGTCTGCGGTTGCTGAATATGCCATAGAGAATGACCACCGAATTCTTTTTGTTGAAACTTCTGTCATCTGTAGGGAGAAACATTTCACAACTCGTATGATTCGGGAGGCGATTGGAATAAGTAAACAACCACACAACTTTAATACAGGAGATGGTGATCCCTTGAGTAAATCATGGCTGCCCTCGATAGTTTCATTACCAACAACTTCTTGGTCTCAGGAGGTCATGGAGTAACTATTTGTTTCCACATGGCTTCGTATCTTACACCAATTCTCTATGTAGGCAATGCCATTGTTCACTCGTTCTTTCTCTCTCTCTTTCATTCTTTCTCTCTTTCTTTCTTTCTTTCCTTCTTTCCTTCTTTCTTTCTTTCTTTCTTTCTTTCTTTCTTTCCTTCCTTTTTTCTTTCTTTCTTTCTTTCTTTCTTACCTTCTATCTTTCTTTCTTTCTTTCCTTCCTTTCTTCCTTCCTTCTTTCTTTCTTTCTTTCTTTCTTTCTTTCTTACCTCCTTTCTTTCTTTCTTTCTTTCTTTCCTTCTTTCCTTCTTTCTTTCCTTCTTTCCTTCCTTCTTTCCTTCTTTCTTTCATTCCGTCTTTCCTTCCTTCCTTCTTTCCTTTTTTCTTTCATTCTCTCATTCCTTCTTTCTCTCTTTCTTTCATTCCTTCTTTCCTTCCTTCTTTCCTTCTTTCTTTCTTTCTTTCATTCCTTCTTTCTTTCCTTCCTTCTTTCCTTCTTTCTTTCATTCTTTCCTTCTTTCTTTCTTTCCTTCCTTCCTTCTTTCTTTCTTTCTTTCTTTCCTTCTTTCTTTCCTTCTTTCTTTTCTACTTTCTTTCATTCTTTCTTTCCTTCCTTCTTTCCTTCTTTCTTTTTTTCTTTCATTCCTTCTTTATTTCCTTCCTTCTTTCCTTCTTTCTTTCTTTCTTTCTTTCTTTCTTACCTTCTATCTTTCTTTCTTTCTTTCTTTCCTTCCTTTCTTCCTTCCTTCTTTCTTTCTTTCTTTCTTTCTTACCTCCTTTCTTTCTTTCTTTCTTTCTTTCTTTCTTTCCTTCTTTCCTTCTTTCTTTCATTCTTTCCTTCCTTCTTTCCTTCTTTCTTTCATTCCGTCTTTCCTTCCTTCCTTCTTTCCTTTTTTCTTTCATTCTCTCATTCCTTCTTTCTCTCTTTCTTTCATTCCTTCTTTCCTTCCTTCTTTCCTTCTTTCTTTCTTTCTTTCATTCCTTCTTTCTTTCCTTCCTTCTTTCCTTCTTTCTTTCATTCTTTCCTTCTTTCTTTCTTTCCTTCCTTCCTTCTTTCTTTCTTTCTTTCTTTCCTTCTTTCTTTCCTTCTTTCTTTTCTACTTTCTTTCATTCTTTCTTTCCTTCCTTCTTTCCTTCTTTCTTTTTTTCTTTCATTCCTTCTTTATTTCCTTCCTTCTTTCCTTCTTTCTTTCTTTCTTTCTTTCTTTCTTTCTTTCTTTCGTTCCTGCTTTCTTTTTTATTTCTTTCTTTCCTTCTTTTTAACCTATTTTCAATTTTGAAACAATAGGCTTATGAGATCACCTTTTGTCCGTGTGTGTGTGTGATTCGTGTGTGTATCCCCCCCCCCCCCCCTAATAAAATCCAAACGGCAGGAGCGATTTCAATGAAACTCGGATAGTTCATAGCACTATTCCCGGCGATCTCGACCGTGCCCTTCAAATTTTGTTACGACTCATCAATCCAACATGGCGGCGGTGCGAAATATTTCACCAGCATTCAATATCTCCGAAACGATTACCGATATTACCCTGACATTTTCTATGGTGATAGAGGGAACTACTATAAGTTCACTTATGTGACTTTTGAAAACCTGGTAACTACAAAACCTACATGGCGGCCAAGCGAATTTGTGACTTTTAAATAGACGTTTCTCGCGATTTGACCAACCAAACGCAATGAAACTTGGTACAGTATATGGTTATATACATTGTAATGCACCGACATATAACTTCGTTCAATTGTTTACATAATCACAAGATGGCGGATGTGCGAAGTATTTCACCGGCATTCTATATCTCTGAAACTATTAGCGGTATCTCCCTAAAATTTTGTACGGAGATAAAGGGCACTACTGGAAGTCCATCTATAAGATTTTCAAAAACCGGTTAACTACAAAACGAACATGGCGGCCAAGCGAATTTGAACATTTTAAATAGACCTTTCTCGCGATTTAATGTTCCAAGCGCACTGAAACCTGGTACAGGAAATATTCATACACATTGTAATCCACTGGTATCTAATTTAGTTCAATTGTTTACATAACCTCAAGATGGCGGCAGTGCGAATTTTAAAATTAAGTTTTTATTTCTTGTGATGTAGTCATGCGATCGAAGTGAAAGTTTGAATAATGAACCTACGCAATAATTTTCCTTTAATGGTACATGACTCTATGGCCTATACATTTAACAATCCAACATGGCGACCATCCGAAATATTTAGACGATACTGAATTAATCAAACTGCATTTTTTAATGTTCATAGGGGCTATGAACTTAAGTTCACCTATAGGACTTTAAATAACCTGGTGATCACAGATCCAACATGGCGGTGACGCGAATTATAAATATTCACATGGACGTTTCTCGCAATTTAACCATCCGCGTGCAGTGAAACTTGGTACAGTAAATCTTTATCCGAATGTTAATCCACTGGCATCTATTTTATTTCAGTTGTTTCCACAACCTCAAGATGGCAGCTGTGAAAAAAATTTAAATCTCCTTGTTTTTTCTTGTGTCCTAATTATGCGATTGAAGTTTGAATACTACACGTTCACAATAATCTGCATGCAACAGTACATAACTCTAGGACCTACATATATAAAATCCAACATGGGGAACAACCGAAATATTTAGTCGGTTCTCAATATCTACGAATCTATTACAGCAATCAAACTGAAATTGTGTATGTTGATAGTGGCAATTAACATAAGTAGGATATATGAAAATAGGCTGTATAGTTCTTCACGGAACTACTTGTTTTATTTCTTTCTTTCCTTCTTTGTTGATAAACCTTGATGAAGGGACAAGTAGTTGTCTTGAAACGACGGTTTTTAAAGTGTCACTCGACCTAATAATATATTATGTAGGCTAATAACGGTCTGGCCGTGTTGAAACACCGGATCCCATGAGAACTCCACAGTTAAGCAGCACTGGGCGTGGTCGGAACTTGGTTGGAATGCCAATTCTGGGGGCCACGCGCTGTTGGCGGGGAGAGGATAAGGAGGAGCGGAAAGCCCTGGCCACCCTACTGCACGTAAACGCCGGCTCATGATGGCCTCTTCGGAGGCACGAAACTGCCTTCGGGCAAACATTGATGAATTTAATAACAAGTAAATTTGATTCTATTGTATTAATGAATTTTCTCTCTTTTCACGTTCCATAGGTTAGATCGCGAAGCTATAAATTATTTCGCATTCATTTCCCACCACTTAAATTCACCATTCATGAAAATAATAACCAACTACAATAAATTTGCAACAGTTATAGATATATTTATTGAATCAGACGTTGTTCACTTACAAACTAATAAACTTTTGTGTCTAAATTATAGGCTGTATCTCTTTATTAGGCACTGCCCATGCTTCGTCAAGGTGTTCATGTTTATATTTTGTTTTGTATTATTTTTAGTTCGTTTATTCATAACTAATATTGTTTTTTTTATTTCGTAGTTCAAAGTTTACTTCTTTTCCTTTTCTAGTATTTTCCTAAAATTATTTAGAATTATCTACTTTGAATTTGAGTCAAGAAGGTACTTAGTTGGCTTTATGACCTGTATACTTTCCTAAATGAAATAAATAAATAAATACGAAAAGAGAAAAGAAGACAAGAGAAAAAGCACAGAATGTGAGACAATCAGGCCGTAATGACCTAAATGGGAACCATTTGCAGTATATTTCAATAGCACAATATTAATCTCATTGATTCGTTTTAAACCATGAAATGCTCTCGTGAAACACAATTTCATTTAATTATACCGGTACTTTGTTGTTGCTCTACTCTTTATTACCTGGAAACTAACGTGATGAAATAAATGTATAGTATGTCTGCTCTCCCACATCGAATAGCCAAGTAGAAGTTCATTATTGCGCTGGGAAACAAGTTCATACCAGCACGCAAGCTGAGTTGAAGAGCATTGATGAACATAATATCAGTTATTAACCTTCTAACTGCTGGGAGTAACCCTTTATAGAGCTCTTTCATTCAAAACCCACTTATTTATTTATTTATTTATTTATTTATTTATTGTATGGCTTTTAGTGCCGGGAGTGTTCGAGGACATGTTCGGCTCGCTTGAGTCTGTAGCTGCTTCCAGCGAACAACCTAAAGGGAGAGCTACAAGTTCCGTTCAATTTCAAGTAGTTTCAACTTTCGCCACCAGATATCAATGATACCTAGTGGTGAACGTTGGAACTTTGATAGAGCGTTCTGACCAAATCTAACCTAACAATTTTTGCTTTACACAAGTTTATTCTGTGAAAGGATCTTTAACATGCCATAAATCTATGACATGGGACCGCCGGCTTTACTTCCCCTCCGAAGGAAGGCATACTGAAGGATTTTTAACGCTCTTAAAAATCCGATGATTTCGGCCGGGTTTAAACCCGCTATCTTGGGAACAGCAGTTCAGTATGCTACCGACTACGCCACCGAAGCCGCTGTAAGAATATCAAAAGGAAAATCTCCACACGAAACAACCTGATTCGCAAACTACTAGGGACACAATGGGGCTCACATCCACAGACTATTCGCACTTCTGCAATGGCATTGTGCTTTTTTACTCCTCAATTTGCTTCCCCAGTCAGATACAAGTCATCTCATGCCAGAAAGGTAGATATAGCTCTGAACGAAACCTGCAGGTTGATAACAGGTTGCTTAAACCCTACCCCAACAGATAAGCTCTACTACCTGGCTGGAATAGCACCACCTTGTGTACGCAGAGAGGTGTCTGCCAACAGGGAGAGGCTGAGAGTGGAAGAGAACAGCGCCCACCCACTGCATGGATATAATCCTCCTCAGCAACGGCTGAGGTCCCGAAAGAGCTTCCTGAGGACATCTGAGATGCTTACCGTCTCACCGGAGAAGGCAAGGCTGGATATATGGAAGAAGCCGACCCCTCACCCCTGCGGTTGGATGCCAGTAGCTGAAGAACTACCACCCGGACACGACGAAAGCTGGTTGGTGTGAAAGTCCCTGAACAAGTTATGATCAGGAGTTGGAAGATCCCGAGACAATCTGAGCAGATGGGGCCTCAGTACAGGTGACACGTCTTGCGAATGTGGACAAGAACAAACCACAAAACACATGCTTCATTGCCCTCTGTGCCCTTCATCTCGTGCAGAGGAAGATCTCCTGCTAGCCACACCGAGCGCCTTGGATATTGGTCAGTATTGGGCACGGTTATATAAATAAACATTTTACCCTTATAGGTATAGCAACTGTACATTTGTATGTTTCCGACACGAGCAATAAATAAATTGAAAACTCAATTGAACACATTCCCCCCTCTCCTATTGGTTCCAAATATTACACACTAGCTGAAGTACCCGTTATTCGAAAGGTCTTCGGTATTAACAACCAGACGTTATCAATTGAGCTACTGTTGCAATGGTTACGGGCCTGTCATTCCTTCATCAGTTTATCACAGCGAAAAACGTTTTCTGGAAATATCACAGACACTGCTAATTTAAGGGCCTTAGGAAGAGGTTTTCGGAGACCCTTCATAGACTCCCGAGCTTTGTATCTAACATTGAGAGGCTAAGCATAAGCTTTGGTCGTTCTTCCAGGATAAATTTTATATTTCTCATATTATTTTTAGCATGTATTTTGAAAAGTTTTCCCCTATAGCTACCACTTTTGATGAGAAGTTCGCGAAGAGTTATATAAATGTTTGGTGTATTACTTCTAATGGATACCATACCTAATTTTACGATGCCCCAACCAGCCGAAAACGAGTTACAGGTGTACAGAAAGATAAACAGTAAGACAGACAGACAAAACCACTTTTTGCTTTCATCCGTCAAAAGATAGTCGGAAACGAGCAAAGAAAATTGAAAATTGAATAAATAAACATTCATATATTTCTAGGCTACAGTGTATATCATTATGTTCGACGATGTCGAAATGTAAATATTATACGTCAGAAAACAGTATCATAATGATGGTCATTATAGTACTGTTTTTAGCCTACTTTTCACATTTTGCAAAAATGAGGAAAAAGTAGTCTTATGAGATCGATCCAGGAAAATGTGTGTCTGTCTGTCTGTCCTTCTGTCTGTCTGTCCTTCTGTCTGTCTGGCTGTGTGTGTGTCCCCCCCCCCCTATCAACTCCTAAACGGCTGGAGCAATCGAAATAAAATTTGGTAGGAGTAAAGATCTATACCTGAATATCTCACGGCCATATTTGAAAATGATATCAGTGCTACCAACTGCTGAAAAATAACAATTGAAATTTGAGCTCCATGTTGGATATCTTGGAAGATATGAATGGGAGCTATTTCAAAATCGGCACACGTATAGATAATAATATTGCAGTTTAATTTCCAGAAGGCCATACATGGCAGTGTTGCCAAAATGATTATAAGCCTACTGATAGGTCCAATATTTAAATGCATATAACTTCTACACTATCAATTGGAATTCAACCATATTTCGTATGTTGTATGTGTACATAACCAGATATGACTGAACGTATTCTTATGAACCACCAGTGCTGCCAACTGTTAAAAAATGCTCTTAATTTCTTTTATCCAAATACCAATATATATGAGAAAGTATGCAAGCCGACAGCTTTAAACTATAAACACGTATAGTACATGACATTCTATATTAATTTGGAGTAACTTATATACGTCAGTGCTACCAACATGATTCTAAGCCTGCTGAGAGGTCCAACTTTAAATATATGTAACTTCCATACTATTATTTGGATTTCAACCAAATTTCGTATGTGCTATGTGTACCACAACAGCTATGACTATGCGTATTCTTAAGAGCAACCAGGGCTGCCAACTGTTAATAAATGCTGTCTCTATTTTTGTTACCATAATATCAATATATCAGAAAGAATGCAAGCCAATAGCTCTAAACTTTGCATACGTATAGTACCTGGCATTCCAGATTACTTTGGAGTAACTAATATACGTCAGTGCTGCCAACATGATTCTAAGCCTGCAGATAGGTCCAATTTTAAAATGCATGTAACTTCTATACTAACTAATGGATTTCATTCAAAATTGGCACAACAATAGATCATATTATTTCAGATTATTTCTGACCAATACATGCATGACACTGTTGCCAACATGATTTTACCCGCGCTGTTAGATCCAATGTTTAACTGCATGTAACGTCCATGCTATTCATTGGACTCCAACCAAATTTTGTATTCTGTACCTTAAGAGATGGAACTAAGAATATATTCAGTCACCAGGGCTGCCAACTGTAGTTCTCTATTAGGCTACATTATGCCAGGTATACAGTATTTCGAACTAATTAGAAATTTCGATATTACCAACTTAATTTCGTCATTATTCTAGATAGATCCATATCGATTAATCATTGGCATTAATCTTAAATTTTAAGAAATGTAGGCTCCTTAGTTCGTCACGGAACTTCTTGTTCATTATGAGACAGTTTCTCCGGCCAATCAGAGCTCATTCATTGATCAATTAGGTAAGGATAGCTTCGCGAATGCGCTCAAAATGCAACATGTCGCACATGAATTACATGATTTGAAAGTTCAAATTGGATATCGGATCAACCATTGTTGTTACAACTCCAAACACAAAGACAAAATCAGCTCGAACCTTTACCGTAACATGAAAATACTATGACATATGCAAGAAAGTTATGACTCCATAGTACGTCCAGAAGTTAGCAACACATTACCGGCATGGAAAGTTCACCGTCCATATGTTCGCGTATATAAATTGGCGAATATGAGTCAAGAAATTGCACTGTAGGCCTACCTTATTATACCCAACTCCAATTTCTACACAGCGCATTGCTTTCAAACGACTTCGGTGACAATATTAGTGAACGCTAGAGCTGGACGGCACTAGTCATCATGCAATAGCATTGCCAAGCAAAGTAAATGGTCTCTGCTTTCGAAGTTTTTTGACCCACGCATGCGCTCTGTTCAGCCAGCAAAGCCAGCGTGCCCTGTTCACTAACTGAAGTAACTCAATCCCACAGATATTAAATGAATATTTATGTTAAAACATATAATAAAGTTATAATTATCGTCGAACATAAACAGTCGTATGCAACTCGCCTATAATGGAAATTAAGACACTCGTGTCTTAATTATTGCCATTATAGGCTCGTTGCATAATGTACTATTATAAGAGAGCAACACTACCTAGTGGCAACGAGGCAAATTAACTCTATTGACTACATCATATCACCCAGGTGGCTAAATATGGATGTGTTAACCACACAGTATCAAATAGCAATTTCCTTATGACGAATCCTATTGCAAGACTAAGAAACGCGTGGCTGAAGGATATCGGAAGATGACATTGTGGCACATCAGAAGAGGCCTTTCATGATCACAGCTAGCTATGTGGATCGCCAACCCCCGTTTGGAGACTATATTATATTTCAGGGGAGACAGTGAAAGGAGACTTGTGCCATTGTTGCTGTAAGATGGCTGCAATATGACAGCGCCCTCTGGACGTCACGTCGCGTTGCTAGCGTCGCTCTGTTTAAATAGCGTCACTTGACAGCGAAGGCGAACGTTAATTGCACTGCGCCTGTTGTATCCCACAGCGCCGGTCCATATTACAGTCTGACCCAATGATGACTTCCACAAGTACCAGCCTTAGGCCTTTAAAATACCAGCTATCGTAACATCACCCTTTATAGGGCAAAACTATGTTTTATATTCATGGGTCTTTACATTTTAACATATTTTAATTATTAATAATGTTATTTTTGTTTCTCTAATTTTTTTTGTTTATATATTTATTTTTAATTTGCAATTTATGTTCTTATAGATTTAATTCTGATATTTTTCTCTTGAAGTAATTAATTAACCAATTGCCAATTAATTTTGCAATTATTTTTATATTTTTGATAGTTATGTTTTATTAATTTAATTTTTATATTCCTTTTATTATTGTAATTTACTTTTATTATTTTTAGCCTATTTTCATTTATTTTCACAGGAAAGAAATAGTCCACCTAGGAGTTCGCATTTCCCCTAAGGGATACTGTGAAGAAGAAATTAAAAGAAGAATAGGTATGATTAAGAAGGCACTGTCTAGTCTAACAAGAATATGGAAAGATCATCATATCACCAAGGAAACAAAGATGCGACTGGTTCAAGCTTTGGTACTTCCTATCGCCACGTAAGGCTCTGAATCCTGGACCATAAATGCTGCATGCCGTAGGAGAATTGAAGCCTTCGAGATGAGGTGTTATCCAAGAATGGTACGAATATCGTGGGTAGCAAGAAGTACAAACGAATCTATTCTGAAGGAGCTAAGGATTGCTCCTCAAGAACGTTTACCTCTAAACATCCATAGGTAAATGTTGAGATTTTTCGGCCATGTCATCCGGTGAGATGACATTGAGAAGTGTATCATCCAGGATAAAGTTGACGGCAAACGGCTGAGGGGACCGGTACCTTGACCAGATAAAGAGTCTCACTAATCTTCCACTTCAGGAATTAATGCACACAGCGGAAGACCGCGGTGTATGGCGGGGTGTTGTTGACAGAATTGCGTGAAAGGTCACGACGTTCAAATTCGAACTACGACCAAGAAGAAGAAGAAGAATATATTACAAAAAGGGGGGAGGGGGCATAAAAGAATGACATATTGTATTGGTCAAATGAACAACATCAGATCCATTCTCCAGACAAAACCTTACAGTAATCAAAAGTTTGGTGCTTTTCAGTCGGTCAACACGAATGTACCCAAAAGAGCCGGGTTATGCCCTAATCCTGAAATAAATTACATTGGATTAATAAATACACTAGGATGACCAGTTTCGATCGTCAAGCGATCATCATCAGATCCATTACACTTAGGCTGTAAAATCTATGTTTGAAGATACAGGTGAAAATATATACAATCTGTAGTATTATTTAGTTGCAGTATTGGTAATGCAACTTGTCAGTGTATGCTAGTTGTAGTATATATGATGTTAGGTGGAGTGCTAAAAGGGTGATTGAAATCCGGAATTCGTCTGTTTGGAGGGACTATATAGTTGTAAAAGTCAACTATGGTTGTACTGTATAGTGCAAGCTATTACTTATCTGGCTGGATGTCTTCCGTTCTGTAACTGCGAGTAGTATCAACTGCCCTCTTCGAGCAGTGACGGTCGACTGAAATGGAATGTTGTCTCACTGAATTGGTTTTCCCCTCCCGCCGCTCCGTGTTCCTATGTGTTATGGCTTCAAACACCACAATCCTCACAGTATTATTTTCCAAACACACTGTAGTATATTTCAGCACAATTGATTAAGAAGGTGTTGAGTTAATGAAACACAGACAGACAATCAAACAAACTTTCAGATTTATAAATTAGTGTGATAATAATATCGGTGATAATCACCTGCCGGGAAGGCATTTACTGCACGTTGGATAGCATTCTGTTCCTGAGATCTTCTTTGTTGACTGCGAGCCAGACAAGTCTCTCTCCAGGGATTCTCTTGCACGTAAGGGCGTTCAGCTGGCCTCGCCAAGGAAACATGACTTACAAATGAGACCGAAACCATTACACGGTGGTGTCAAGTTGATCAAACAGCTGCGAGATGATCCGGAGAGAGAACAAGGCTAAGTCTGGCCGTGGGCCAGCAAGTCAAACAGCTGGGCTATTAGGACATGAACCGGCGGCGCTGCCGTCTGGCAGATTGAGCCATCAGCGTCAACAAACAGTATTGGAAACAATATCGCAATGTGGAGTTATGCTTCTCATCTGCCCACTGAGTTATAAGCCATCTATGGATAAACATGAGATGATGGTAAGAGTTGCTGCTCATTGATCGGCTTGCAACATCGCTGTCATCTGCCCCGTGCACTTGTATATCTGTAGAATCTATCTGATGACATCATTTAGAAAAGTTTGAAACGTGTATAGAGACGTTAAAAGCATTTCTAGACAAAACAAATTTATTGACAACAAATACGGTATAGATTTGGATATTAGGAAGTCATTTTTTTCTGGAGCGTGGTGATCTATGGAAGTGAAAATTGGAGTGTTGGCGCAGCAGAGAAGGGGAGAATAAAAGCGTTTGAAATGTGGTGTTACAGGGGAATAATGAAGATCAGATAAGTAGATAGAGTAACAATGAAAAGGTATTAAGACGAGTGGACGAGGAGAGTTGTATATTGCGACTGCTAATGAAGAGAAGATATAGGTTGGTAGGACACATACTAAGCCACCCAGGAGTAACGGAAGTAAGGGATGAGGATAAGAACTGTAGGGGTAGACCAAGGTTAGACAATGTTTAACATATTGCCTCGGATGAAAGGTGTGGTAGCTTTGTAGAGAAGAAACTATTAACTCAGGACTGGGAGGCATGGAGATCTGTATCAAACCAGTGAAAAGACTGAAGACTCAACAAGTAGTTCCATGAAGAATTAAAACCTATTTTCATATATCCTACTTATGTTAATTGCCACTATCAACATACAAAATTTCAGTTTGATTACTGTAATAGATTCGTAGATATTGAGAACCGACTAAATATTGCGGATATTCGCCATGTTGGATTTGTATATATGTTGATCTTAGAGTTATGTAGACTACTGTTACATGAAGATTATTGTCCACGTGTAGTATTCAAACTTCAATCGCATGATTAAGACACAGGAATTAAAAACGAGATTTTAAAATTCCGCACAGTTGCCATCTTGTGGTTATCGAAACAATTGAAATAAATTAAATGTAGCCAAACGCCACCGTGAACGACTACTAGGCCTAGTTCAGAACTTAGCAACTAGACGGCACAGCAGTCGGCTCTTTGCAACGAACGTAGGAACCTAAGAGCGTAGTTTACATTCTTTTTTCTTTTTTTATTTAGTCAATTTACCCTCTAGGTTGGTGGTTCCCACGGACTCAGCGAGGGAACTCACCACTACCGCCTCTATGGGCAGTGTCCTGGAGCTTGGAACATCTGGTCGGGATGGATACAACTGGGGAGGTGTGATCAGCACTTCGCCCAGGCGGCCTCACCTGCAAAGCGAACAGGGGCCTCATGAAGGAGGGGAAGGGATGGAAGATAGGGATGGATAGGCTAGGAAGAGGGAAGGAGGTGGCCGTGGCCTTACAGTAGGTACCATCCCGGCATTTGCCCGAAGACGAAGTGGGAAACCACGGAAAACCACTTCGAGGATAGCGGAGGGGGAATAGAACCCCCTCTACTCATTTGGGCCACCCGAGGCTGAGTAGACCCCGTTCCAGTCCTCGCACCACTTTTCAAATTTCGTGGCAGAGCCGGGAATCGAACCCAGGACCTCCGGGGTGGCAGCTAACCATGCTAGTTTACATTCTTAACCTGTACAATTTAGCTCACACAGGTGTAATTAGTGGAAGGTTCTTTAACATGCCATAAATCTATGACATGGGACCGCCGGCTTTACTTCCCCTCCGAAAGAAGGCATACTGAGGGTTTTTTAACGCTCTTAAAAATCCGACGGCTTCGGCCGGGTTTGAACCTGCGATCATGGGCATAGAAGCTCAGCATGCTACCAACTACGCCACCGTAGCCGCGAGTTAATTCTTTACCCGGACGTTTGTTTTTCTCGTGTTCTCCAATAACTCTCCTGCAGTGTAAGTGTCATTGTCACAGAATTACAGTGCGTAAATAAACGTACTACACAGTAAAAAAGAACACCTTTAAACGATCACTCAAGTTCACTGTTTTCTTCTGCTCTCTTTCTTCAGAAGGAATGTGTGTGTATCACAAGAGGGCTGGAGGAAACGACGGTAAATTCCATTTACTTACAGATATTGTGAAATGTAGCATACCTGCTGCATCCTTGAGGAAGAATTAGAGGTGCAAGTACAGTCGCACTCAAAATTTAGTACATAGCTTTGTAATAGGGTGTCATTAATGTACTTGAGTGGCTTAAGGGGCGTGTAGGGGATGGCTATAGGATCAATTTGAGATACGGTACCTGGGGTCGGAATGGCCTCCTAACCCCAGAAAACAGGTTTGGTTTCAGGCCCTCCGGCCCTGTAAATAGGGAAGCGCACCATGTGTTATTCTGAGGTCAGGCACTCTTTCACTGTCAACGGTCTTGGCGCGTCCACCGCTCAACGCTACGTTAGCCGAAAGCTGCATTTCTCTGCCAGTTGATAATTCTGTCGTCTTTAACTACTGCAGAAACACACGTAACTCGTTGATACTAACAATCACAAGGCAATTAATTTACAGAATCAACGATAGTTTTAAAACTCAACACAGAATAAACATGCATTGTGACTACGCCCCCTCCTTCCCCTCTAAAAAATAAACAAAAGAAAAAAATTAAGGCATGTCACGCCAGGAGAAACGAACCCGGGGTCACCGAGGCACTGGGCCTCGCCACTATCCTCTCGGCTAACGCAGCGTTCAGCGGTGGTCGCGCCAGGACCGTTGACAGCAAACGAGAGTCTGACCTCAGCGTAACAGATGGCGCGCTTCCCTACTTTACAGGGGTGGAGGGCCTGAAACAAACCTGATTTCTGGGGTTAGGAGGCCGTTACGACCCCAGGTACCCTTTCTCAAATTGATCCTATACCCATCCCCTGCACGCCCCTTAAGGGTACTCAAGTACATAAATGACACCCTGCAGGTAAGATAATCCGTCTAAGTCAGGTAATTCACTCCTACACTTCCGTAATTTCTTTCCGTTTCCACGTTAGGTAGTTTTCCGGTTTACAGTATCATTTTACATAAGAAATACATCCGTTCCAAATTTCGTTTTCCGTGTGTCGAGATTTCCGGTATATAAAGGGTCCGGTTTAGGCAGGTTTCACTGTATCGGATTGTATTGCCTCAGTCAGGTACATCGCCGTGGCGTGACTTCACTTATCGCCATCTAGTGTTTACAACACGAACTACTAGAAGCCAGCTGCTCGTGGCTCTTTCCGCGCTCGTGCCATTAACTTAAGGAGCTCTGTCTCTTTCTCATTGCCTACCTAGCGTATTATAGCTCGCGAATATTCAGTTCAGAATTATACATGTTAAGGACATCAAATTGGCAGGTGGAAAACTACGGGAATTAGGAGACTTCTGTTGCTTAGGAAGCAAAATAACCAGTGATGGAGGAAGCAATGAGGATATAAAATTTGGGTTGGCTCGGGCAAGGAAAGCATTTCTACAGAAAAGGAATCTGTTAACATCGAATATGGTAGATTAAGGTATTAGGAAGTCATTTTTGAAAGCCTTTGTCTAGAGCGTGACACTCTATGGAAGTGAAACTTGGACTATTGGTGCAGCATAAAAGAGGAGAATTGGAGCGTTTGAAATGTGGTGTTGTAGGAGAATGATGAAGATCAGATAGGTAGATAGGGTTACAAACGAAAAGACGAGTGGGAGAGGAGAGATGTTTCTGGCGACTGCTACTGAAGAGAAGAGATAGGTTGGTAGGACACTTTCTAAGACACCCAGGAATAGCGAGCTTAGTTATGGAAGGAAGGGTCGATGACATGAACTGTAGGGGTAGACCAAGGTTAGAATATGTTAAACAGTGTCCTGCTCTATGGAGTTGAATCATGGACACTTACCGAGGTTTTAACTTTAGAAACTGATAGCATTTGAAATATGGGCGTATCGCAGGATTTTATTTTCATTTTTCATGGACAGCTAAAGTCACAAGTGTGGAAGTACTGTGGCATATGAATAAAGACTGGGAAATTCTCAGTATCATCAAAAGGAGAAAACTAAAATACTTTGGTCATTTCATGCGCAACAACAAATACCACCTCTTGCAATTAATTATCCAAGGAAGATTGATGGCATTAGGGTTCCAGGACGCAGACGAATATCCTGGCTATAGAACTTAAGTCAGAGGTTTGGACTTAATACAGTGACACTGTTTAGAACAGCTATGGACAAACAACAGATCATGCTACTGATCGCCAATGTTCTTGCAGGACGAGGCACTTGAAGAAGAAGAAGAAGAAGAAGGGAGTGGCCTACATACAGTATGTATACGGTAAACGGTATGCAGTTTCATATACAGTATATCGTGTTAATTTCCATAGAATGATGCCCAATAATACTGAACGTGCCAGCCCCAGAAATACCAAGCAAAAATATATTAATATGTGATAACGTGACAATACAGCTTTGTCCTACTTTTGATTGAAACAATTTAAGGGTGGTGCAGTGACGCTAGGAATTTTCAACATACTTCAGCCTTCAAAACTTTGATACATTTCAGGAATGTAATATGAATGGAATGTGATATTAGTAAACGGGAAATTCAATATTCCATGGCGTACTGGAAATGAACTGGGGTGAAATAGCTCATGTCTTACGTATGTCGCTTTGACATATGTCCTGAGTGACGAGAAATAGTGCCACTGGATTTTAATTCACAGTTGGGTTCTGTAATAGGTGTTTATGTTCGACCCTGGCGAAATGAAAATATTATATGTCAGAACAGTGTACTATAATGAGGCTCATTATAGTACACGTTTTAATTATGATACAGTTTCTCTCACCAATCAGAGCTCAAGAAACAGCTGTGGGACCAATTAGGTCACTGCGCTCACTTCCATGGCCCCCTATTTTAAATTTCAGTGTGTGGCGAGTGTCATAGTGAGGTATTTCAGGAGGCCATGGTCAAATACAAGGTATTCTCTGCGTCCCAAGCGCTCTGTTCAGTACATAAAACTGGTGAAATCTCGACAGTTATTTATGGATATTTATGTTCGAACATACAATAGTTATAATTATCGTCGAACATAAACTGTCGCATGCAACTCTCCTATAATGGTAATTAAACACTCGTATGGAAATTATAAAACTCTCTACGCTCGTTTATTAAACACACTCGTGTCTTAATTATTGCCATTATAGGCTCGTTGCACAATGTACTATTAACTTATAGGACATCGTCATTCCTTAAGATGTCGCTCCCCCCAGGGGCTCACATCTAGTGGGACGTGGGTTGGCGACCACGGGACCACAGCTGAGTCTGTCATTGCTTCCAATTACTTGTGCCGGGCTTCTCTCCGTCTTCTTTCCTGTCGACGTCCCTTGGTCAACTCCTGTTCTTTTCCGACCCCGACGGTATTAGGGTATACGAGGCCTAGGGAGTCTTTAACTTTCCCGCGTTAATTGGCCCTTGTCTCATCTTTTCTGATCCCTCCTTCTTCGAGGGGTCAGACCTCTTGTTTTCTTTTCATTATATTTCCGTTTCTCTTTAAGATTCCCGCACTGATTTTCTTTTTTGGCTCCCCGTGTATCTAAATTCCCTTTAGCGATTTTCTTTTTTGCATCTACACTTAGATATGTAACATCTAACCTCCTTGACTTTCACAGTCAAGGAACTACGAAATTCGACATGCAAGCTACCCTCTGGGTGTCAAATAACAAAGCTTGCACCAGGCACCCGTGGCCATACGATATTATTATTATTTTGAAGGTATTGTCAATGTACGTTGCATTTTGTAAGTTTTTTCGATCTAAACTGCATTTTGCGAGTGTTTTAGACCTCAATTGCATTTTGTAAAAATTGACAATCTAAATTGATTTTTAGTAAGTCTTTCAATAGAGGGGATGGAACTTTTGTGAGTATTTTGAATTTCAATAGCATTTTGTAAGTATTTTCAACCTAAACTGCTTTTTGCAAATATTTCCAATCTAAATTGAATTTGGTAAGGTGGGCATTTTGCAAGTATTTTGATTCTTAATTGCATTTTTAGGGTGTTTTGAATCTAAATTACATTTTGTAAGTATTTTCAATCTAAATTGCATTTTGTAATTATTGCCAATCCAAATGAGTAGTTTGAATCTACCGTACATTCTGTAAACATTTTCAATTTCAATTGCATTTTGTAAGTATTTTGAATTCCAATTGCACTTTGTGAGTATTTTGGATCTGAAATGGGCGTTTTTCAATCTGAATTGCATTGTGTATTTTCAATTTCAATTGCATTTCGTAAGTATTTCGAACCTCAATTGTATTTTGTAAGTATTTTCGATCAGATTTGCATTTTGTAAGTATTTTGAATTTCAATTGCATTTTGTAAGTAGTTGGACTCTACATTGCATTTTGTACGTACAGTATTTTGAACCTAACTTATATTGTGTGCGTATTTTTCAATCTATTCCTTTTGTGAGTATTTTCGTTCTAAATTCTAAATTCCATGATGTGAGTAGTTTCAATCTGAGTTCCTTTTGTAAGTTTTTTCCGTCTCATTAATTTTCGTTCTGTTTTCCATTTCACTGTCATTTTCGCTATCACCTAGACCATTAGGAACCAATAACCTAGATGTTAGGCCCCTTAAAGAACAATTATCAAAATCATCATAAGATGGCACTAACTTATGGTGAAAACAACCAATTTTGTGTTGTTTGATGTTCTGTGTTCTCAACATATTGAAATATCATAGGAAGTTTTTCGAAGCTAAAATGCTAATCTGCTCCCGGGGTTAGAGTTTTTGGAAGTGTGTTAACTTTGACAATTATCTACGAAGTCTTTATTATTCTACCTTTGCAGTCATTTCTCAGAATTTTTTTCTTATGCAAATAGGGTACAATATCTTAGAAATTACTCTGCCGATCTACTTGAAATTTTCACAGTATAGATGTGTATTGATCTGACCTTAGTATTTATTGTATTGGTACATTGTATTGTATAGTACATAACTCCATGGCCTACTATATAACAATCCAACATGCGACCATCTGAAATATTTAGATGGCTCTCAATATCTATTAATCTATGACAGCAATCAAACAGAAATCTAGTATGTTGATAGAGGCTATAAGCATTAGTAGAACTGTGGGACTTTCAATAGCCTGGTGAGCGCAAATCCAATATGGCGGCGACGCGAAATGTAAATATTTAAATGGGAGTTTCTCATGATTTAACCATCCGAGCGCACTGAAACTTCGTACGGTAAATGGTTATTAAAAATTTAATCCACTGGCATCTAATATATTTCAATTGTTTTCATAACCACAAGATGGCGGCGTGCGAAATATTAAAATCTTGTTTTTATGTCTTGTGTCCTAATCATGGGATTGAAGTTTGAATAATACACCGACAGGCTAATATTCATTTAATAGTATATACCTCTAAGGCCTACTACATATATATAAAAATCCAACATGGCGACCATACGAAATATTTAGACGGTTCTCAATATCTACGAATCTATTACACCAATAAAACTGAAATTTTGTGTATTGATAGAGGCGATTAACGTAAGTAGGATATATGAAAATAGGCTGTATAGTTCTTCACGGAACTACTTGTTGTTCAGGATTATGGAAACACCCAATACAATTGGATACAATCGTGTTGAACAGCAAACATTCCTTTTCTAAGGCAACACTGAAAACTGACTTCCAATACGTTAGGTATTTCTTTTAACATAATTTTCACACGTCTATGAGCGCTGCCTGACTGCGGTTGTCTAGTTATACCGGACCCAACCTGTGTTATTATGGTGAGGTTGTAACTGGGGATAGAAATGGAAGCGAAATGGCCATGATCTCTCCTGATGTATTCATGCGGCATTTGCCAAGAAAACAAGATGTTCAGTATAGAACATATAGCCTACTTTCTCCTAAATGCATGGGTATTGTTATAACTCTTTGTCCTTTTCAAGGAGTGTAATTGAATGTTGGTTGTAGTAGCTTGTTGAAATACAACGTGCTATAGGGATATTAAACATAAATATGAGGTGCCCTTTGCTAGTGCTACCTTTGTAAAAAAAATCATTCAATTCGTTTTCACCGTGTTTGAATTGATGTGGGGAATGGATTTGCACACATACATGGCCGCTATTTGCAAACTATTGGGCTGATGACCTTGTAGTCAGTCATAAGATGCTTTCCACAAAAAGGCATGTTGTTGCAAAATCCGGTAGAGATCAAATTATTAGGATGGTCGAAATTTGATTTAAGCTTTTAACATTTGGGTGGCCGTCATTCCGTTTCCGTCAAGATGGCTGCGATATAAAACATGACACTGAGGTGCCTTTTGCTAGTGCTACCTCTGTACCAAATTTCGTTCAATTCGGTTTCACCGTGTTTGAATTGATAGGGGGAATCGATTTGCACACATACTTGGCCACCATTTGCAAACTATTGGGCTGATGATCTAGCAGTTTGGTCAGAATATGCTTCCCACATAAAGATTTGTTGTTGCAACATTTGGTAGAGACTAGATTATTAGGTTGGTCGTAATTACATTTTAGCCTTTAACATTTGGGTGGCCGCGATTACGTTTCCGTCAAGATGGCGGTGATATAAAACATGACACTGAGGTGCCTTTTTCTAGTGCTACCTCTGTACCAAATTTCGTTCCATTCGGTTTCACCGTGTTTGAATTGAAAGGGGGAATCGGTTTGCACACATACTTGGCCACCATTTGCAAACTATTGGGCTGATGATCTAGCAGTTTGGTCAGAATATGCTTCCCACATAAAGATTTGTTGTTGCAACATTTGGTAGAGACTAGATTATTAGGTTGGTCGTAATTACATTTTAGCCTTTAACATTTGGGTGGCCGCGATTACGTTTCCGTCAAGATGGCGGTGATATAAAACATGACACTGAGGTGGCCTTTTCCAGTGCTACCTCTGTACCAAATTTCGTTCCATTCGGTTTCATCGTGTTCAAATTAGTAGGGGGAATCGATTTTCACACAAAGATGGCCGCCATCCGCAAAATATTAGGCTAATGACCTATTAGTTTGGTCAAAGGATGCTCCCTCCATAATGGCGTGTTGATGCAAAATTTGGTAGAGATCGGATGATTAGGTTAATCGTAATTTGATTTAAGCTTTAAATATTTGTGTGGCCGCCATTACGTTTCCGTCAAGATGGCGGCGATATAAAACATGACACTGAGGTGCCCTTTGCTAGTGCTACCTCTGTACCAAATTTCATTCCATTCGGTTTCACCGTGTTCGAATTAAAAGGGGTAATCTATTTTGACACAAAGATGGCCGCCATCCGCAAACTATTAGGCTAATGACCTATTAGATTTGTCAAAGGATGCTCCCTTCATAAAGGTATGTTGTTGCAAAATTTGGTAGAGATCGGATGATTAGGTTAGTCGTAATTTGATTTAAGCTTTGAACATTTGGGTGGCCACCATTACGTTTCCGTCAAGATGGCGCCGATATACAACAAGACACTGGGGTGCCCTTTGATAGTGCTACCTCTGTACCAAATTTCATGCCATTCGGTTTCACCGTGTTCGAATTAATAGTGGTAATCGATTTTGACACAAAGATGGCCGCCATCCGCAAACTATTAGGCTAATGACCTATTAGATTTGTCAAAAGATGCTCCCTCCATAAAGGTATATGGATGCAAAATTTGGTAGAGATCGGATGATTAGGTTAGTCGTGATTTGATTTAAGCTTTGAACATTTGTGTGGCCGCCATTACGTTTCCGTCAAGATGGCGGCGATATAAAACATGACACTGGGGTGCCCTTTGCTAGTACTACCTCTGTACCAAATTTCCGTCCATTCGGTTTCACCGTGTTTGAATTAATAGGGGCAATCGATTTTCACACAAAGATGGCCGCCATCCGCGAACTATTAGGCTGATGACCTATTAGTTTGGTCAAAGGATGCTGCCCCCATAAAGGTATGTTGTTGCAAAATTTGGTAGAGATCTGATGATTAGGTTAGTCGTAATTTGATTTAAGCTTTGATCATTTGTGTGGCCGCCATTACGTTTCTGTCAAGATGGAGGCGATATAAAACATGACACTGAGGTGTCCTTTGCTAGTGCTACCTTTGTACCAAATTTCGTTCAATTTGCGCTCACCGTGTTCGAATTGATAGGGGGAGGGGGCAGACATTCAGAGTACACACACTCACACACACACACACACACACACATACACACACACAGACACACTTTTTTCGCCCTGTAGTGATCTCATAAGTCTACTTTCATTTTTTGCAAAAATCGAAAGTAGGCTAAAAATGAGAAAGCATTCAAATTTATTTTAAGGCAGCTGAGGCCGGAATTGAACCAACTTGTTGAATTAAATTTGGGATGCTGAATAAGCAGTGATGGACGAAAAAAAATATATATACTCGTTAATAGTAGGTTGGAACTGGCAAAGAAGGCTTTGCTACGGAACGAAATAGGTTGATATCAAATATAGATTTATGTATTAATAAGTCATTTTGGAAAGTTTCTGTTTAGAGCAGGGCCATCCAGTCATTGCGCTCCGGGAGCACTGGGCAGTCAGACTAGCGCTCCTTCCCCTACCACCACTACACTGTGGCAGCGAGGAGACGGACGATGTTCGGACCACGCTGACTGGATACGTACGTCCAGTCGTGCGGCCGACGGCTCTTGTGGGATTGTTGACATATTAATAGGGCTGTTTTGCCATAACAAATATACCGCATATACAAATCGAATGGTACTCCGATGTATGGAATGTGCAGGAAACGAACACAAGTGTTCAGTAAAGAATATTGTGATTTATTCCAAACTGAAATGTGAACATATTAGAGAGGAAAATTCAACAACAAATTGTGTTCTTTTTAACACATTACATCTCTGTTGCACACTAAACATTTGGGACGCCCTTTATAAGCTGTACAGAAAAATGAAATTTCCCATTCTGCTTTAAAGACTGCTGCTTCACCACTCCCTTATTCATTCATTCATTCATTTATTTGCAATGGGGGGTGTGTCCCCCGGTGGCAAATTGGATGTACATAACAAATAAATAATTATACATAACAATTCAATAACAATTATACAGCAATTAAACTGGAGTATTTACACAAATAGTCAGTCTTTTCTTAAACACACCTATATGTTTGGGAAAAGGCTCTAAGACTGCGGCAGATAGAGAGTTCCAGTTATCAATGGCACGGTTTACAAAAGAATATTTACCATAATTTGTTCGCTGTGGTCGGCCCTTAACTTTGAAAGGATGATCGCTCCTACCCATGTAAGTGGGCTTTCCCAATCGTTTGCTAAGCTCACCCCATGCTGGTTGATTTGTATACGTGTTGTACATAGCGCAGAGTCTAGATTTCATCCTCCTAGCCTCCAGTGATTCCCACCCAAGTTTCTTTAACACACGGCTCACACTGCTCCTGGGATTAAAGTCACTGAGCACAAATCTAGCGGCCTTTCTTTGTACCATTTCCAACTCATTGATGAGCCCTACTTGATATGGATCCCAAACCGCCGAGGCATATTCCAGAATAGGTCTTACAAGTGACAAATAGCCTAATTCTTTAGCAGAGGTACTACTTCCTTTTAATACCCTCATTACAAAGTGCAGGGATTTGTAAGCTTTAGAAACTACGCATCCTACATGACTACTCCATTTCATATCATTCTTTACGTGAATGCCCAAATATTTGCAAGAATCTTCTTCTACAAGTATTTCCGAACCAATGTTATATTGAGAATCCTGCCTTCGCACTTTCCCTATTTTTAAGAAACTACATTTTCTTGTATTTATTTTCATTTTATTTTCAATCGCCCACTTATAGACCAGGTTCAGGTCCTCTTGAAGCACTGCATTGTCTTGTGAGTCATGTATCTTTCGATATATTACACAATCATCCGCAAACAATCGACAGTCACTGCGAATCCCATTTGGTAAGTCATTTATAAACGCCAAAAATAACAAAGTTCCGATTACGCTCCCCTGAGGGATACCCGACGTTACGGTAATTTCATCCGAGAATATGCCTTCGACTTTCACTTTCTGTGAACGACCCGTCAAAAATTCTTGGATCCATAAAATGATGTGTAACATCTTTCCACTCGGTTGCTGGATATTTTTCTGGGAGTGATTTTGAAAAATGGGACGGAAGTGAATCGGAACGATCGAGGTGGCACTAGCTGGCACACTTCCGTTCGATCGAACGGAAGTTTAAGACGCACTGCCAACTCGATCGATCCAGCTGGCAGTGGTAAGAGAAACAACGAGCGTGCGGTGTCGGAAATTGATACCATGACGTACTCTCGGCTATGTGAAATGTATATGACATACTGAAAGGTAAACGCTCATGCGAAATCTGGTGTCAAGTGATTAAAACAAAGCACATGGTACATGTTCGAAGTCTTCGTATCAGTATTTAAATGGTAAAATGCCTTAATATCAAACATTGTAAGTAGTCGTCAATGCCGGTATTGTGTTTCTGCACAATGGCTATTCAAATAGTAACCCACATAACGGTAATGCAGTCATCAATATAATAATCTTTGTGGTTATACGAGAATTGAGCAAGCCTTCATGAACTATTGCTGAATACATTCTCTTTACTCACCAGAGGGCCTATTCATGAGGCATTTTAAACTCAATATCACGCAGGAACATTATCGAAACAAGCAAAATATAAATGAAACTTAATTCCGTAATGCAGTAATATTGGAACGTGGAAATAAGTCACCATCTTGTGCTCAAAAATTGCGTAGTCGAAATAGCCGTGGGGTTAGCGCCCATGACTGTGAATCTAGAGATCTCGGGATCGAATCCCGGACGGGGTAGATATTTTTGCTACCAGATTATCATTGTAAACGATATTTATCATATCAATATGACTCATTTTGACAGAATCCATATGAAATTACGTGTTGGTCTGTGAATCAAGAGGTCCTGTTTATAAGGAATTTGAGGTTATGAGCGGTGTCGCGTCTATTAATCTAGTTGATCCATATCGTATTCTTTATTTAGGCTAGTGCTGGTGGAGGCTACAAATCATCTAATAAAATGAGTTCCGTATTATCTCTAAAACACCCCCTTTCACAATAGATTAATATTTGTGCCAATAATAGTATAAAATACCGGTGTATCAACAATTTCACGTGAGGTTTCTTCTATTTTAGATGTTACACATCATATGCGAGTACTGTAAGGCTCGTTTTTTATGCTGTTCAGTCATGGCCATTGCGAAAATGATTTACTTTCACGCTGTCAACAAAGCGCATTGGACTAGACTAGCGACTGATGGATCGGCTGCACACTTCATCGCGCTCAGCCAGCCAAGCTCCTCCCACCATTTCTGAAACAACCGTCCAACAAAGCGCTCGGAGCACTGGCTTTGAGCGCGGCCGGAGCGCTGTCTGGTTGGCCCTGGTTTAGAGCCTAGCGCTCAATTGAAGTGAAGCAGCAGCTAAAAAGTAAGGAATAGGACCATACAAAATGTGGAGTTACATGAGAATGCTGAAGATTAGATGGGTGGAGAGATTAACAAATACAGCGCACTAAGAGAAGTAGGGAAGGAGGAATGTTCCTGGCGCACATACACTACTAAAGCACTCCCTTCATTGACTCAAAAGGAACCTCGTAAACATGAACCTCCCAATCTTGGTGATGAGTAACATATGTTGGTAAGATCACAAAGGTAACATTTGTGTTATTTTAGTTGTAACTACACATTATCTGGAACACTTTATTGAGATTCTAACATTTTCATAACCAACTTTTATTCACAAACAAATATGTTAACACCAATTCACAGAATAGTAAAAACCAAAGAGTTTTGTACATAGGAACGAAACGTTACCAACCTTAACAATTACAATTTTCTCAACATACTCCCACCTACTTTACAATTTTCTCAAAATTGGAAATTATCAAAGTGTCAAACAGGTGTACAATGTATGTCAACTGAATTCCTTCTCCTCTGTAACATGAAATCAAAGATCTAGTCTTTTAGGAGGGGCCACTTTTCTTCCTGCTCTTGTCCTCAATTCTTCAGGGGATTTGGACACATCCTTGTCATCATCGTCCATGAAGTGGGTTTTTTCTTGGTAACTCTCGGTGCAGGACTGGACCTCCAAGGGGTAGACTCTCTGTATAGGACGTCCAACAGTACCACTGCTAGTCTTTAGTTGAACCACCCGGACTCTTCCATCTCGCCCTGGAATGAGCTGCTCAATTCTTGCCAAAGGCCAATCTATTCTCTTCCGATTGTCCGATCCTATTATAACCACCTCTCCAATTATAGGCTTTCTAGTTTCGCGCCGCTTGGTCCAGGTTAACTGCCCCAGATATTCTGATCGGAAGCGTCTTCTTAGCTCTTCTCTCAGTCTTTGCAGATACCGAATTTTCCGAGTGATGCTTGCTGACTCAATGCAGTCCAGGTCAGGAACTCCTGTCTCTCGTACTTCTTGCAGTAGCATGGATGGGGTCAATGGAATAGGATCTCTATTATCTTCTGCCGTATAAGTCAATGGTCTTGCATTAATCACTGCTTCACAGTCAATAAGTATGGTCTGAAGCTCATCCCAAGACAATGAAGCCTTCCCCAATGTCTTCGTAAAATTTGCTTCACCAGGCTCACCAATCGTTCCCAGAAGCCTCCCCACCACGACGCCGTAGGCGGATTGAACCTCCAAATTATGCGTTCTCCAGTGCTGTAGGTAACGATTTTCTCCCAGTCTAACCTTTCAAGAGCATTACACGTTCCTCGAAAATTTGTTCCATTATCACAGATGATCACTTTAGGTCGACCACGCCGTGCGATAAAACGCCTCAGTGCTCTTATGAATGCTTCAGTTGACAGAGACGGAACTAGTTCCAGATGTACAGCTCGGTAGCAAGCACAAGTGAATAGAGCAACCCATGTCTTCGATGAATCACGAATATACAAGGGTCCTGCAAAATCTATTCCAATGACTTCGAATATGGCCGCATCGTTAACTCGAAGATCTGGCAAAGGAGGAGACTGAGTGTCTAAGTTTTTTGCTTGAAAACGTCGGCAAACAACACATCTCTTGACTGTTCCCTTCGCCAACTGGCGTCCTTTAGGGATCCAGAATCTCTCGCGTAACAAATCTAGGAGAGTTGCTGGACCGGGGTGATTGTTTTTACAATGCACTTCTTCTGCATACCCCTTGACCAACGGATGTTCGGAAGGTAGCACGGCTGGTAGTTTGAACGGACCCTTATCCACACGTTCGACTATCCGTGTCTTGAGTCTAATTATGCCCTTTTGATCTTGGAATACTTCAAAGCTCTTGAGTCTCTGATCGTCTGGGAATTCGAAGGACTCTTTTTGAATGAACAAAACAATTTTGTCTTCGGCTGTAGCCACCTCATTTGTCGATAACGGACCACTTCTTTTAACTTCATTGCGTCGACAATTGTTGAGAAATCTGTAGATCCATCCCACCATCCGCACAATTTGTTCATATTTACTGAACCGGTGACACAGCCATGTCGTATTATGAGTGATGGCAATAAGGTTATGTTCGTTTACCACTTCATAGCGTATAGAAGATTCAGGCCAGTTTTCTTCTCCTTCAACAAGCCACTTAGGCCCTTCCCACCATTTGGATTCGATTAGTTGTGCGACAGTACATCCTCTTGAGGGTAGGTCTGCGGGGTTCAAATCCCCTGGTATGTGTCTCCAGCTTCGTGCATCAGTGAGCTCCCTTATCTCCTTCACTCGGTTCCTAACAAATACTGTCTTGTCTCCGTTGCCAAGAATCCAGGCTAGTACAGTACATGAGTCGGTCCAACAATAAACAGCTACTTCTTTCCAACCTAGACTTTCTTGAACTGATTTCAGCAGACGCGCTCCAATAAGAGTTCCTAATAATTCCACTTGAGGGATGGTCAGGGGCTTAAGCGGTGTTACTCTTGCTTTAGCTACTGCTAACCGAAGATGTGCCTCTCCCTGATAACTGCTCCTGATAAAGACAACAGCTGCATATGCGTTTTGACTTCCATCACAAAATACGTGTAGTGAGATGTCCTCATTGCCAAGGTGACGTATCGCCTCAATTTCTCTTAAGTGAGGCAAGTCCTTTAGCCACTTCTCCAACCCCCGTCGAGTATCTTTGTCGATAGGCTCGTCCCATCCCAACTTTCTGGTCCATAACTCTTGAATTAACAGTTTCAGCCTAATCGTTACTGGAATGGTTAGTCCAATCGGATCGAAAATGCGGTGGATTATTGAAAGAATAGTCCTCTTCGTCAAATCTCCTATTTCACACGATCTCTCCCACCAATCCATATTGATCTTCAGAGTATCGTCTTGGCGATTCCACCTAATGCCAAGCAGTGAAGACTCCTGAGAAGATCCGTCTCCGGTTGACTCCCATCCCCGAAGGTCGAACCCGGCCCTCGCCATGATAGTCCTTGAAAGGTAAACGAATTCCTCAACTTCTTCTGCTCGATCGAGGCTTGTCACCAGATTGTCAACATAAAAATTGTTCTTCAATGATGATGCAATTTTAGCCTCCTTTGGATCAGTTGATTCCATATATTTTTCCAGGTGGTAGCCAATTACTGCTCCAAGAAGAAACGGGCTACTGGTAACACCGAACACCACTCTGGCATGACGAAGGACTTGTAGGTCTTTCTCACAATTATTACCATACCACAGGAACTTCAGGTAGTCTCTCTCCTCTGGGTGTACACTTATCTGTAAAAATGCCTTCTTGATATCAGCTGTGATGCCTATCTTTCGTTGCCGAAACCTCAAGAGTAGTTCGGGTATGATTTCAATAAGGTTAGGTCCTTCTTCAAGGCAGTCGTTCAGTGATGGCAAACCTCTCTCCTTCGTCGATGCGTCGAACACGGGACGCACTTTCGTAGTTGTACTATTTTCCTTCAGCACTGGACGGTGAGGAAGATAGTGTCCAGTAGATAGATCCCTCGCCATTTCCACAATGCCTTCTTTCACCCAATCTCGTAAAATAGTGTCATATTCTTCATAGAGACCAGGCTTTGCCTTTAATTTTCGGGTCATTCGAATCAATCTGCCTTCTGCAATCCCTCGATTGGTTGGAAGGTCTGGAGCATCTCTCCCCCATGGAAGACGTACCTCGTATCTGCCATCTACAAAAGCAACCGTATTTTTGAAATACCTCAGTGCTGACATCCTCTTCTCCTCCTTTGTGGTGTTCTCTACAGGATCGGTTATCCCAATGGTCTCCATTTTCCACAGATCAGATACGGGTAGCTGAGTAATACTGAGTGCAGTGACTGCATTCGCAATACTTGCATGCTTCGCTAGCTCCTTTTTTCCCACGGTGTCTACTACCTTCTTCTTCCCCGTTACCGTCCATCCTAAACAGGTTTCAATGGCTACCAGTCCAGAAGGTACAGTCTTAATTTTACCTGTCCACAACTTTCCCGCAATGTCAGAACCTATCAAGATGTCAATAGGAGCTACAGAATCTCTGCACATCGGAATGTGTTCTCTTAGTAATTCTTCCCTCACTTCTTTCCTGACTTCTACTGATGGAATCGTAGCTGTAATTGTCCTTTGGTCTAACGCTACGAAATTGCATGCAAAGTCGTTATTCAAGCTGAGTAAGTGCACCTTGTAACATCGGTGCTTAACTACCCCTGTTGGCTTACCACCAAAAAGAGAGTGGATAATGCTCTCTTCCCCAATCGGAGAGTAGTTCATTTCTTCAGCCAAACTACTAGAAATATACGAACGTTGGGATCCACTGTCTATCAGTAACCTGGCCTTCCTGATTTTGTCACCATTCTTAACGTAAACTAACAGAGTCTGGAGATAGACCTCCGTTTGAGAGCTAACTGACAAATTGCTGTCAATAGATGAAGTATTAAACAAGGAAACCTCTTCTCTTTTGATCTCAGAATTCTTCCCCTCAACACAACCTTTCTCTTCTGCTTGATACTTCTGAACAGCTGGACATAATAATGGTACATGTCGTCCACGACAAATAACACATCGTGCTCGACACTGCTGTGCAGAATGGCCTGCTTTGGTACAAGAAAAACAGCGCTTATCTTTATACAGAACATCTTTTCGGTTTTCAAGGGACATTTTTTGTGCATGGAGACATTCTGTGGAACAATGATTCACCCCTTTACAAAATACACACTTCTGAGAGTCAGATTCAATGCTCAGACTGGCAATATCGATCGCAGAAGCAAAATTAACTTTGTCCATATCATGCGATTTTCCTGGACTCTTAGCCTGGTTGTAGGAAAGGGACTGATTATTTGCCATTGCAACTCTCTCCTCCCCTTCTACTTCTCTCTTCAAAAACAACATTAAATTATCCATCTGTACCTTCAGTGTCCTATTGGGTTCATTGGAACGTTGCCACACCTTCAGTATGTCTGCGGGCAGACACGATTCTATTAGCGGAAACAATAATGCGGCATAATTATTCGAGAACACATTTAATGACTCTAGTGCCCGTAATTGAGTTCCTAGTTTGTCATACAAAATACTGATCTTGACCGTCTTCCTTTCCATAACTAAACTCAGTAGTTCCCGTACATAATACTCGATAAGGAGATCATTACGTCCAAATCTGTCCTTAAGTGTTTGAATGGCCTTTCCGTAATTTTCGCCTGAGGGAGGGAAACTCACAACAACCGCGCGTGCTCGAGAGTTCTCTTTCGTGGCTTGAATCAAGTACTGAAATTTTTCCTCCTTACTTAACGACTGACACTCGTCAATTTGTGAGAACTGTGACCAGAATGATATCCAACCGGCTATTTCCCCGTCATACTTATTCAATTCTAATTTCGGTAGGCGAAGAGATATTTCGTTTCCCGAACGATCGCCAACACAACTAGATGAATTATGAGCAGCGCTATTCCTTGTTATCAGATCAGAGGCCTTACCTTTAATGCTGTGGTAACGTAAGGTATACTCCTCTGCTTTCTCCATTTCCGCCATCAGTACTTCTTCGATCTCCTCTTCCTTTGTTTCAGCACAGATGTTTTCACAAATCTGACTGTCCAGCTCCGATAACTCGTGTCTTCTTTCTTCGAGCACTAATAAACGTGCACTTATTAATTGTAAATCTGCATCTCTCTGCGTCAGTAGTTCGTCTAAAGCACTGCAAGCTTTCGTGAACAATGTGCGGATAACCGCTCTCCTCTTAGTTATTTGTGTACCCGCCATAATTACGGACTACGGATGTAAACAACAGGATACGGTATACTGGATTATACAGGCACAGTTATACTCGCTACTATCAAATTGTAATTCAACAAAGTTTATACACGCTTGTTAAAATCCTGTCACGGTCGCCATATGTTATTAGGTAGATTTCATTAGAAAGCTAACTATTGCAATGGGTACCATGTTTCGACTTCCGGAAAATTTCGACATATCTTCGCGTTTCACATCCCCCAGACCCCAAAACCACCGTCAGTTCAAAAGTTTATATATAATTTATGTATATATGTATCTATCTATCTATATATATATATATATATCAATTTCTTGTGGACACGATAACTGCCGTAATTTTGCACCAATCACTTTGAATTTTTTACATAATATGTATCCCTATAAAATCTCGGTCGAGTTCGTTAATGGGCAAAATCGGTCAAAGGGGGTGAAAATGGGGGTCTTTTTTCGAAAAAGTGAAATATCGCTATAACTCTCTTAATACATGAAATATCGAATCCCTTCAAAGTTCATAATATGTGTCGGATAAGTGCCAAAAATTTATGTCAAATAAGTTTTTTGATAGCACCAACCATTGACCAAAGGGGTGGGAAAAAGTGGGTTTTTCGGGAAACATTAATCATATCTCTGTTAATAGGCACAATATCAAAACCGCACAAAATGGACAATATTCCTCCAATAATTACCTAAAACTTTTGTCTGAAAGAATTTTTGATATGACCCACCATTACGCCACGGGGTGAACAAAATGATTTAAATTATAAGAAAATGCCAAGTGCCAAGAGAGGTTGCCATGACAACTTTACTTTTAATTGATAAGGGATGAGCCATTAGCAGTTGCTATGACAACGCCATTGCACGAGATCACATTCAGTTTTCATATGTCTGTGGGAAGCGACTTCGATATCGGAACTGGTAGCATGCTGAACTTCTATGCCCAAGGTCGCGGGTTCAAACCCGGCAGAAGTCGTCGGATTTACTAAGAGCGCTAAAAAACCTGAGTTTGCTTTCCTTCGGAGGGGAAGTTCCAACGTTCGTTGCGAGTTGTAGATTGAGGTGGCATCTAGTAGCCAAGTACACAGCTAGGTGACGTTGACGGTAGTATTTTAGGTAGATTTCATTAGAAAGCTAACTATTGCAATGGGTACCATGTTTCGATTTCCGGAAAATGTCGACATATCTTCGCGTTTCACATCCCCCAGACCCCAAAACCACCGTCAGTTCAAAAGTTTATATATATAATTTATGTAATATATGTATATATGTATATCAGTTTCTTGTGGACACGATAACTGCCGTAATTTTGCACCAATCACTTTGAACTTTTTACCGAATATGTATACCCATAAAATCTCGGACGAGTTCGTTACTGGGCTAAATCGGTCGAAGGGGATGAACATGGGGGACTTTTTTTTTGAAAAAAAAAATGAAATATTGCTATAACTCTCTTAATATGTGAAATATCGAAACCGTTCAAAGTTCATACTATGTGTCGGATAAAGCTCAGAAATTTATGTTTGAAACGTTTTTTGATAGCACCAACCATTGACCAAAGGGGTGGGAAAAAGTGTTTTTTTCGGGAAACATTAATCATATCTCTGTTAATAGGCAAAATATCAAAACCGTACAAAATGGACAATATTCCCCTAATAATTACCTAAAACGTTTGTCTGAAAGAATTTTTGATATGAGCCACCATTACGCCAAGGGATGAGAAAAATGATTTCGGAATTATAAGAAAATGCCAAGAGCTATCAGTGGTTGACATGGCAACACTACTAAATTGATGAGGGATGAGCCATCATTGTTGCCATGACAACGCACTTGCACGAGATCAGATTCAGATTTCCATCTGACTAAGTGTGAAGCGGCTTCGGTGACGTAACTGGTAGCATGCTGAACTTCTATGCCCAAGGTCGCGGGTTCAAAGCCGGCCAAAGTCGTCGGATTTTCTAAGAGCTCTAAAATCCCTCAGTAAGCTTTCCTTTGGAGGGGAAGTTCCAACGTTCGTTGCGAGTTGCTGATTGAGGTGGCATCTAGTAGCCAAGTTCACAGCTAGGTGGCGTTGACGTTAGTATCTGGTAGCAACATTAGGAACTACTGCTTGAAATTTAGCGTCTGCATTCCTTACCTGAATTACAGACTAATACAGCCATCACAATTCACACCGTTTATCAGACAGATTCTACACTCACCCAAAGTACACGGGGTTACTTGACCGCGTTGTCGCAGCCCCTAAACTGAGGAACCAACCAACATCTCTGCGGGAGATATAATTATGCGTGAAGAAGTAACAGACCGTTACATAGTTACACATCAGTGTCGAAACCTTGCATAAGGACAGTGTGACCACAAGTGTAAAAAGTAGTTCCGTGAAGAACTGTACAGCCTATTTTCATATATCCTGCTCATGTTAATTGCCTCTATCAAAACACAAAATTTCAGTTTATTTGCTGTAACAGATTCGTAGATATTGAGAACCGTCTAAATATTTCAGATGGTCGCCAGGTTGGATTTTTATTTTTGTACTATTACATTAAGATTATTGTGAACGTGTGGTATTCAAACTTCAATCGCATGATTAGAACACAAGAAGTAAAAACGAGATTTTAAAAGTACGCACACCAGCCATCTTGTGATTATGCAAACAATTGAAATAAATTAGATGCCAGTGGATCAACATTTATGTAAGCATTTAACGTGCAACGTTTCACGGCACTCGGATAGTTAATTCGCGAGAACCGTCCATTTAAATATTTATACTTCGCGTCGCCGCCATGTTGGATTCGTGCTCACCAGGTTACTGAAAGTCCTATAGGTGAACATATGTTCATAGTCTCTATGAACATAAAAATTTCAGTTTGGTTGCTGTAAAAGATTCATAGATATTGAGCACCGTCTAAATATTACGGAAGTTTGCCATTTAGGATTGTTATATGTATAGGCCATATAGTTATGTACCATTCAAGGACACTTATTGCCTAGGTTCATTATTCAAACTTTCACTTCGATCGCATGATTACGACACAAGAAATAAAAACTTAATTTTAAAATTTCGCACAGCCGCCATCTTGAGGTTATGTAAACAATTCAATTAAATTAGATGGCAGTACATTACAATCTGCAAAATCATTTACTGTACCACATTTCACTGCGCTCAGAGAGTTAACTCACGAGAAAAGTCTATTAAAATATTTCAAATTCGCTTGGTCGCCATGTTCGTTTTGTACTTTACAGGTTTATGAATTATACATAGGTAAACTTGTATCAGTACCTTTTATCACCGTACAAAATTGCAGGGTGATATCTGTAATAGTTTCGGGGATATAGAATGTCAGTGAAATATTTCGCACAGCCGCCATTTTGAGGTTATCTAAACAATTGAACTAAATTAGACTCCAGTGCATTGCAATGTGTATAAACATTTGCTGTACCAAGTTTCATTACGTTTGGATAGTTAAATCGCGAGAAAAGTCTATTTAAAAGTCTCCACTTCGCTTGGCCGCCATGTTGGTTATGTAGTAACCAGGTTTTTGAAAGTCTCATAGGTGAACTTCTAGTAGTACCCTTTATCACCGTACACAATTTCAGGGCGATATCCGTGATAGTTTCAGAGATACTGAATGCTAGTGAAATATTTCGCACAGCCGCCATGTTGGATTGGTGAGACGAAACAAAATTCGATGGGCACGGTCGAGGTCGCCGGGAATAGTGCTATGAACTTACCGAGTTTCACTGAAATCGCTCCAGCCGTTTAGATTTTATTAGGGGGGACACACACACACCTCACACACACACACACGGACAAAAGGTGATTTCATAAGCATATTTTTTCAAAATTGAAAATAGGCTAAAAATGGACTCCAAATGACAAGAAGGTTACCGTCCCCATAAGACAATAAAATGTTTAAAATATGTTTAAAATGAAGAAAAACAAACTTAATTAATCTCCAATTATAAAATACTTTCACGCGATAAATGAGGTCTGATCCTTCTACGAAAACCTGCATATCCTGCCTATTTTCGCCTATCTCCAAGTTTGTCCGGTGAAATCAACCTCCGCCTTCCGGCGTGCCGAGAGGATTTTTTTAGTTGTAACTACACATTATCTGGAACACTTTATTGAGATTCTAACATTTTCATAACCAACTTTTATTCACAAACAAATACGCGTATGTTAACACCAATTCACAGAATAGTAAAAACCAAAGAGTTTTGTACATAGGAACGAAACGTTACCAACCTTAACAATTACAATTTTCTCAACAATTTGAGTTTGTATTTCTTGAGTGTGAAAAGTTGACTGAGTTTAACCCTTAGCCACTGAGGTGAGAAATCAGTAACGTTATTACTGACGTTGAGTCTGAGGGACACCAACAAAATTATTTTCAAATTATAGACAGCTAGTCTAAGTCTTAATGAACCAAGTATTGAACCCGCTGAGCTACGGTTCATGTGATATTTTTTTTATGACAGAGCATTTATGATGGGATGTTGTACTTTTGAACACACCCAGGAAGCCACGTGAAGCTGAGAGATCACGCGATACTTTGAAGTAGCGGTGATTCGCACTTTTGACTTTGGTGTAAACTGCTAATTATTATCTGAGGTCTTATTAATTATTTTTATCTTTCCTACGAGACTCAGAATATTCCATTTCGTCATGCTGCATTATTAAAACATTTTGGAGAATGTTTATTTTTACTTTAGGTAAGGTAATACCCTTGCAGATACGCAAGAAAGGAACGTAAGTAGTCGCTCAACGTTTTCGTTTTGACGACCTACTTTCTAGAGACACTCAGTACCGGAGCACTGCGTCTTGAGAATCCGCCTTGTGTAGGCGTGGAATTACATTTGTCCTACGAGACGTAGAAGAATATCCGCTGTTTAGCGTTAAAAGTGATTATGAGGTGCCATCGAGCAAGCAAATACTAATATTCACTGTCGATAGAGTCCAGTGAATTAAATAAGAAGCTTGGGAAATAATTATTGGCAAGTATAGTGTATTGCACAACATTGCTGTGACATCACATATTACCCACGCGTATGTGGAGGGCAGATGCCTAGTGGAAATATACAGGTAATAGTGTTACAATTATCCTGAATAAGTGTGATTATAATTGGATGAGATATTTAAATTGCCAAAGTGGAAATTTCATCTTTGAAACGTCGTATAATTCACGGATGCTGCGTGATACAAAAGTAGCGTCACTAGCACGTGCAGCATTACAAAATAGTATTAGCTCACATGCTAATCCACATCTGCAAGATTAAGGCTGTGTCGTATTTTATAATTGAAGCCTATAATAGTCACGACGGACATTATAATTTTGGAAGTGAGAGGATGAATAATCACGCAACTTATTTCGCTACCCACGTGATTGGACTTTTATTCACCATGGTTGAAGCAGTCACCATGGGCTAATACCATCCCGGTATGGGGGGGGTGACGTTTCTACAGGAACGAGCATGATGGTGGAACTTCCAGAACGATGAACGAGAGGGAAGGAGCCAAAATGCCATTTCCAGGCATATCCACGAAGATGTCGACAGGGACAAATCGAACCCTGGTCTTTGGGGGAGTCCAGATGGGAATCCTGATGAGGAGGATACCGATCCAGAGAGCCAGAGAGGTTTATGTACAACCCTTGTTGTGGAATAGAGAGCTGAGTGAGAGCTCCTCCATTTCGTGAGTTTTTGTCACACCCCTTCTTTGTTCTAGTTTCTGGTGGTATAGTAGTTTTAATGTAGTTTGTGAATCAACCACACTCAGTGTCAGCCATTTTTCTAGGTAGGGATGTAACTAGATTAGTTAGATGTCATTTATTTCAGTTTAGAGTGAGACACCCTTGGGGTCAGACATTTTGGTCAGCCCTGGTGCAGCTTGGTGAACGTCGTGGAACGTCAATGCCTACCCTTTTGCTGAACCTGATCGTAGTCATTTTGAGGCTATTTTGTTCAACCCTACTTGGGGTGATTTTCAAGTCTTTGCTGACTGTAGTTATGGCAATCAGATGCCTTGGTTATTAATTGACTGCATTCTTCGCAGCCATCCTTTGTTACACCCCTGACTGTCGTTAGAACGGTCGTATCATTTAGGTAGTCGACAGTAACTACCAGTTTGTAAATGCATTATATTTCATTTTGAATAAGCTCAGAAGCTATTCTTGGTCATGTTTGAACCTAACAACTAGAAGGAATGTTTCGTTGCCTAGCATCGAACGCGGTTCCCAACGTATCATTAAGCAGATCTAGTGTGTGAATCTGTGCCACATTTATCATATTTTTTTCTTGTGTCGTGTGAGACACGTTTTTATTTGATGTTCTAGCAACTACTGAGTTGCATTTTTAAAGCAAAGAGCTACAGTTATTGTAAGTTTACTTTCATTTAGACGTCTTTGGTAGAAAGACGGAAGTGTATTACTATACTCAGATTTATAGCGTGCGTTTGATACACGGACTCTGTAGAGATCCGTAACCTATGGTAAAGTTTTTTAAGAACCGGCCAGGTGCAGGTTTTGTATTGATTAAATCGCCGGCCTTGAATAAACTGGTTAGGTAACCCAGTGACCTAGAGCACGCCTGCTTCATTGTGAGACAAAACTACTATAGACGAGGACAGAGTACAATTTGTATTCGCTTTTCCTTTCATTGCTATTTTGCTTATGGAAATCAGTTTCCACTCTTGTATTTGATCACTTGTTTTATGGATCGGTTTTTGTTAGTTTAACGCTCTGTTGCGTGTATTGTCGTATAACAGGTACAGTTATGTAAGGTTTTCTATAGGATGGTGAAGTCTACCCTGTTATAGCAGGATGTTATTGTATGCTTTGTCCGGGGATGATCCCGTTGACCAGATGTTATTGGAAGGTAACTGTTGTACAGGCCTATCCCTGAGTTATTGAACGCGAGCTTAGCGCCGCTGGTAACCCGTGTTATTGTGTGTCCGAGTTGTTATACTCGTTGATTGTATTCCGACTGTTGAGTCGAGGCTTTTTGGTGGAGAATGATCTCAGTTGGAGACACTCCGTGCCCAGGCTATTGTCAATGTTATTCGCCATAAACCTACGATAAACCTATAAACCGACATCCTAATAATAAGATGCATAATTGTTGTAAAACAAGCCTAACTAACGATTCTTTCTATCTAACTTTGTTCTTTGCATTCTGGAACTGTTGACATAGCCGTGCAGTTGAAGATAATTTCCTTGTGAGGAAATGACTAGGACAGTCGACATTTTTGTAGCGACCTGAAGCATGTGCGAACCTAGAGTTCGTAGCTTGTGGAGCTCAGGCCATGCGATGTCAGACGTGGTCTCAACTGCGCATTCGTCACCGTAACTATACACATTAGATGACTATGGTTTACAAAGAGTAAACCAAGGTACAGGCAGGATTTTTAATAAAACCACTGTGTCTATTTCGTTATTAATTTATGATGTCAAGTGTATTAAACCCTACATGTTACTTTATTGTGTGTTGTTAGCACATAGTTATTAAGCATAATTAAATTGTTTGTTTTTCATGGCTGTACACTTAGCTTTTGAATGTAATTGTTTTCTTTTACGGACGTCATCGCCGTAAATTTTGTTAATTGATAGGACTTAGCTAGTTGAATTAATGTTAAATTTAAATGTCGAAATGGTACCATCCTAACCTAGATTTGTTTTGCTACCCTGTTAAATGTAAATTCAGATATTAGCTTGATCTTGTAACTTGAACTAGGGACTTGCGTCGTACCATATTCCTAGCGTTGCTGTTGTTGCTTTATCATTGTGAGTTAGATCTTTCGCGAGGGTTTTCAGTAACTTCTCAGGTAGGGGGACCTGTTCTTTATCTTTGTTTATTTATTAATTTGCGGACTAGCCGATTATAACCCTCCGAACTAGGCTAGGGGCTTGTGAATATTAATAAATTTTCACGGTGTTTTACATAAGTCTGGATGTTTATTTTCTCAGTCTAGTTTTAAGGTGAACCTTTCCTTAGGCGGTCTATGACCATCGTCACCATGTACCACGATCCCTGTGGACTACGGACTCTCGTGCCGCTTTAGCCTTTATGGAAGGTCACCTGATCCTCACGGTACTTTTTATTCGATTTATGTGTCGTTAGTTGAGTCATCATGGTTGTTGACTCAACTAAACGGTCACATAAAATGGCGCCCAACGTGGGGCCGACGTTAACGTGGTGACCCTCAGTACCATGTTATTTTTCTTTGAGGATCTTAATGTTGATTATTGGTAAATTGACAGGACTGGGACGAACTTAGAAAGTCGTACTGCAGATCAATTGATCGCATGGCATTCTTGTTTGATAGAAGTCCATGGGGTGAGGCTTTAGTGTTGGATAAATGAAGGATAGGATTTTCTTTGATGATGCCTCATCCTAAGTAAATGTAATACTTTGCTTTGCTCACCGTTGTCTTTGTAAATGTAGAAGCACTTAGTTTGCATACTCCAGCTGTACTCGTGATATTTATATAAATGAAGCAAGCTTTATACCACCAAGTAACTAATCATAGCTGTAAGTTCCAGTAGAAATTGATCCCTCACTTTCTCATATATTTCTTATCTATGGATGAGGAAACTATTCGTCGTGTGTTTGGAGAGATGATGGCAGGTGTGAATGCCAATCTTCAAAAGATTACTGCTGACTTAGGTCAGAATACTCAGGCTGTAAATACTGTAAGTGGTCATGTGGACCAGGTTAGACAGGAAGTCAACAATGTCAGTGGTCATGTGGACCAGGTTAGACAGGAAGTCAACAATGTCAGTGGTCATGTGGACCAGGTTAGACAGGAAGTCAACAATGTCAGTGGTCATGTGGACCAGGTTAGACAGGAAGTCAACAATGTAAGACAGGACTTAGAGATTAACACTCAGTCTATAAACAATGTAAGACAGGACTTAGAGATTAACACTCACTCTGTAAACAATGTTAGGGCTGATTTAACTCAATTCAGGGCAGACATGGACACATATAGGATCGAAGCGAGAAATGATCTGACGGCAGGTTTAGCAGCTGTTAGGGTTGATGTCATACGACACCATCAGGAGGCTAACCAGCGCGTAGATTGCTTAACCGACCAGATGAATAGCGCTAGGGAGGAGGTGCAAAACCGATTGGAGGAGCACACAGCTCAAATTCAGACAACCTTGAATAAAGTCCAGATAGACATGAGAGCAGATCTGGAACATACCAGGGAAGAATTCGGGACTCGACTAGATCACGTCGAGGGATTTATCGGAAATGTGAAGAAGGACATGGCAACCATGAACGTTGGTTTAATCTTGATGAGAGGAGCTGCCAATGCCGTTAATAACAACGTGAAGACTATCGTTGATGGCATGATGGAGATTAAAGAGGAACTTAACACCAACAGGAGAAACATTTCTGAATTGACGGAAACCGTAGCCAGTCTACGTGAGACAGTTGATGTTCATCATGAGAAACACAAAATAGACCTCATGTTATTGAGAGGTGACCTCAACGAACACGAAGCTACAGTCGAGGCTAAGGTAGCCGAGGTTAGAGACGATGTGGGTAAAATCCAAGAAAATATGTCCAGAGTTGAAGGAGATATCGATTCCTTACAAAAGAGATTTGAGGAAGTCGCGGTGACCGAGAGGTTAGACCTCAGTTATAACCTTAGGACGGCCATACGCGAGGTAGACACAAACCTCAAGGGAAAGGTTGACAGGATCGAGCTGCAATTGAACGACTTAGGCAACAAAGTCACAGCCAGAACCATCCCAGGTCTTGAAGTAATAGAAAGACGCCTGGACAGACTCGAGACGACTCCAAGAGAGAGACACGTACACCCACAGATGGGAGAATCTCAGGAAACGCCTATATCTCAATCAGGAGGAATGATGCCTACCCATTTCCAACCCAGCGCGCCTATGGAATCGCAACCGTCACAATTCGCTAATTTAGCGCAAGGTCAGACCTTGAACTTTGACGCTCACCCGTTTCAACCGGCATCTAATCGAATTAGTCATGAGACTAACACTCCTACGCAGAGTTACATGCAAAATACTTTCAGACCCGCGAATACGCAGGGAAATGTCACCATAATTCGTTCAAAAGAGGAGCAACCAGCTCGCTTCTCGGGAACTGGGAGCGGTGTTACTCCAGTGGAATTCCTAGCAAATGTCGAAAGCTACTTACGTGATACTATGGTAACTCCAGAGAGGGAACTAAGCGTTATAGAGCGACTGCTTGAGGGACAAGCCGGTACCTGGTTCAGAGCATTCCGATACTCATTTACAGGCTACCAAGACTTTAAGGAAGCGTTATTAAGAACATATTGGTCGAGCGACATCCAGCAGAGTATCCGAGCTGAGATGCACACTCGAAGGTACAGTTCCAATACACCTACTCGTTATGCGAATTACTTCGCAATACAGCTCGCGAAGCTCCGTTGTCTTCAGCCTCCGTTGTCCGAACAAGATTTGGTGAACACAATTGTTTGGCAGTACCCTGCGGATGTACAACGTGTGTTAATCGCTGCAGGGGCATCCACTTTCCAGCAGTGTGACCAGATACTGCGAAGGTTGGATGCTAACACAGAACAGTTTCCTACACACCGTCAGCAGAAGGCTGATAGGCGCGAGGATAGACATATGAATCTGACGACTGTTGATAAAGTGAGCCAGACGCCACAACAAACACAAACCACAGAGGATTCTGGGAGACGTGATAACAATTACAGTTATAACAGGAGAGAATGGAACAACACTCCGTATACTCGAAATCAACATGATGACCGGCGAAGTCATTGGGACCGGCGATTCGACCGAAGGACGGACGACAACCGACGTCATGAAAACAACCACCGAGGGAATGAAGGAAGAAATCAGCAACACGGACGTATCCGTAGAGACTATCGATATAGTGGGGGTTACGACAGAAATCGAGACCCTAGATACCAGCCAGACAGGGATTGGAAAGGAAGAGCACGGGAGAGCCGTGAGTACCTCCAACAATTGAGAGAATTGCAGATCCAAGAAGAGGGAGAACGGAACCCTACTTCGAGGGAAAATAGACATTCGGCGCAGGAGACGGAGCAGAACCAGCCCAGTGCTTCTCGCCATGACAGAAAAAAAACTCCGAAAAATCAATATATTCTTGTTTGGTTGAGCACCGAGTAACTGCCTCTATATTACTCTGGGAGCCAATCCAAGAAGACTTGTTGGACGAACGACGAACGACGAACCACAATTATGAATTAACACGTCTACCCAAGATTGTAGCCACCTTGAATGAAGTCAGTGTAGTCATACTCATCGATACTGGAGCGATGATTAGTGTAATTTCCGCCGATTGCCATGCCAGACTGAGAGCAAACTCTGAGGTGACGGAGTTGCCCATTTCAGCTATAAGAGTCAGAGGTGTCATACCTGACCGCGTTGTAACGTGCAAAATCCAGATTTTGTGTACTGTGAAGATTTCGAGCCACGTGTACTTGCACGAATTTCTCGTAATGAAGGGCCTGCATCATGATGCCATTTTAGGCGCAGACTTCATTAGAAAATATGATGGAATCATTGACATGGGACGGAATACGGTAGAGTTCAAGCCGAACGAACCCATTCAGATGAGCCTAATTGAAGAAGAACCGGAATTCCTATCCGAAGTAGACGTAGTCGAAGCATTAAATGGCAAGGAAATTGAGGCGACACTAGATGCCGACGAAGAGGCAGAATCGTTATCAGCACCCACACATGAGGATCTTGACGCAATACTGAACGAATACAGAGATATATTCGACACCACACCTGGTGAGATATTAGACTACGAGTATGATCTTGTATTACTGGACGATTCCCCATTTCAGAAAAGGATCTATCCGATTGCCGAGAAACATCTCGAAGAAGCTGCTAAGAAGATCCATGAGATGGAAGCAGCAGGTACAATCAAGAAATCACCGACTCCTTTCTTGAATCCCATAATACCTGTGGTTAAGGTAGATGGAAGCTTGAGACTTTGTCTTGATGCCAGAGCCTTGAATGAACGCCTAGCTCCTGAGCACGACAGACCGCCCAAGATTAGGGACATTCTCAGGAAGTTCAAAGGAAAAAGGATATTTTCATCATTAGACTTGGTTCAGTCTTATTACCATATCAGATTATCTGAGCATACTCAGAAATATACTGGATTCTTGTTTGATCAGACTACTTATGTATTCCAAAAACTACCATTTGGATTGAAAAATGCCGGAGCCGCATTAATCAGAGCACTTGATGCCAAGCTGACTCATGAAGTGAAGCAGAAAGTGATATGTTATGTGGATGACATAATCATAGCTTCGGGAACAGAAGAAGAGCATTTAAAGACATTGTGCCTTGTTTTTGAGAATCTCCGACAGGCAAATTTTAAGGTCAAGTTTGACAAGTGTCGATTTTTTCAGGAAGAAGTGAAATTCGTAGGACACATAATCAATGGAGAAGGATATAGACCGAATCCGGCAAAGATTAGAACTGTTGCTGCATTTCCAACACCAACCCGTGTGAAACACGTGAGACAATTCTTAGGAATTCTCCAATTCTTTGCTGCTCATTGTGAGAAGTATTCCGAAACTGTTGCACCACTGCAAGGATTATTGAAAAAGAACTGCAGGTGGAACTGGAATGATGAATGCGAGATAGCTTTCAGGAGAGCTAAACAGATGCTTGTGGACTCAATTCAGTTAGAATATCCAGATTACTCTCGGAACTTTATTCTAGAAACTGATGCATCTGCCATTGGTATAGGAGCCATTTTACTGCAGGAAGATGATGAGAAGAAACGTCATTACATCGCTTTCTTAAGTCGACGTTTAAGACCACATGAATCTCACTACTTCACGACCGAGATAGAAGCACTTGCGATTGTTTACGCACTTGAATACTGGCAGAAACTTCTGTTAGGTCATAGGATTATTGTGAGAACCGATCATCATGCGTTGACCTTCATCTTGAGAACAAGACTGGCAAGCGACAGGATCACACGTTGGACGCTGTTTCTCCAACAGTTCGATTTGGAAATAGTTTATCGACCAGGCAGAGAGAATATGTTGGCCGACATCCTCAGCCGGAATCCTGAAGCTACTGTTAATGCCATAGACATCGAGGGAGAATGCGAGGAACACCTTCGCCGACTTCGTCATTTACCTGAAGGACAGCGACGTGAGGAGGAACTCAGACATATTATCCGTTTCCTAGAACGAAGAATGGATCCACAGGATGATCATTATGCAAGGATTGCTGCTGTTGCAGATGATTATTTGATTTATCATCGTGTCTTATACAAGTTTGTAGACGAGGACCACACTCAACTGCGTGCAGTTATTCCTAGGAGATACCAAGAATCTGTTATTCTTATGGTACATTTATCCATTGGACATGGTGGAACAGACAAAACCATTGCAACTATCAAGGAGTCTTTCACATGGAAAGGGTTAGGAGCCACCGTTAGACAGTGTTTACGTGCTTGCGACGCATGCCAGCGGAACAAGTACACGTCACACTTGCTGAAGGAACAACCTAGACCAATACTACCAACTCAACCTAGAGAGTTGTATGCACAGGACCTGTATGGCCCAATACCTAAGGCTCGTCGTGGGAATCGATACATCGTTGTAACGGTGGATGTGTTCACGAAATATACGATGCTTCATCCGATTCAAAAAGCTACTGCACATCAGATTATTCAGAGGATTAGACGTCAAGTGATACCGGAGGCAGGAAAGCCACAATTCTTGTTGACTGATCACGGATCACAGTACACCTCAGCAGAATTTGCCAATGCCATGAATGAGCTTGAAATAGGTCATGTTTTATCATCTATTCGACATCCAGAGAGCAACCCAGCAGAATGCGTGATGTCTATTATCGCAAAATTCTGTCGATTATATTGTCAAGAAGAACACTGGCGATGGACTGAAGTCCTTGTTATTATGGCAAAATGTATTAATTCAACAGTACATGAGAGCACTGGTCAAATACCTATGGTCTTGCATTTGAACCAGATGCCGCTGAGAATATGGGATGGTGTGATTGTAAATCCACCTTGTTTACAACCATCACATGCCAGCAGACTTTTAGCTGCGAGAGAGACTATGGACAGACAAGCTGCCAAGCGCTTGAGAAGAACTAGACGCCAGAGGTTTAGAGAACCACTAGTAGAAGGAGACCTTATCCTTATAAGGAGACCCGGAATTTCTAGTCCTATAGACCGCATATATGGGAAATTTCTATCCTTGTATTATGGCCCTAGTCGTATCCGACAGCCTTTGAACAATGGAAGTTATGTGATAGAAGACATTAGGACAGGAGAACGCATTGGAACCTTTAATGCAGCCAATCTAAAAAAATATCACTCTTGAATGAATTTCAAAGCAAATAAAAATGTTATCCCAACATTTTATTTGAAACGACAGAGAGGCAGATGAACCCGCTGAGCTATGGTTCATGTGATATTTTTTTATGACAGAGCATTTATGATGGGATGTTGTACTTTTGAACACACCCAGGAAGCCACGTGAAGCTGAGAGATCACGCGATACTTTGAAGTAGCGGTGAATCGCACTTTTGACTTTGGTGTAAACTGCTAATTATTATCTGAGGTCTTATTAATTATTTTTATCTTTCCTACGAGACTCAGAATATTCCATTTCGTCATGCTGCATTATTAAAACATTTTGGAGAATGTTTATTTTTACTTTAGGTAAGGTAATACCCTTGCAGATACGCAAAAAAGGAACGTAAGTAGTCGCTCAACGTTTTCGTTTTGACGATCTACTTTCTAGAGACACTCAGTACCGGAGCACTGCGTCTTGAGAATCCGCCTTGTGTAGGCGTGGAATTACATTTGTCCTACGAGACGTAGAAGAATATCCGCTGTTTAGCGTTAAAAGTGATTATGAGGTGCCATCGAGCAAGCAAATACTAATATTCACTGTCGATAGAGTCCAGTGAATTAAATAAGAAGCTTGGGAAATAATTATCGGCAAGTATAGTGTATTGCACAACATTGCTGTGACATCACATATTACCCACGCGTATGTGGAGGGCAGATGCCTAGTGGAAATATACAGGTAATAGTGTTACAATTATCCTGAATAAGTGTGATTATAATTGTATGAGATATTTAAATTGCCAAAGTGGAAATTTCATCTTTGAAACGTCGTATAATTCACGGATGCTGCGTGATACAAAAGTAGCGTCACTAGCACGTGCAGCATTACAAAATAGTATTAGCTCACATGCTAATCCACATCTGCAAGATTAAGGCTGTGTCGTATTTTATAATTGAAGCCTATAATAGTCACGACGGACATTATAATTTTGGAAGTGAGAGGATGAATAATCACGCAACTTATTTCGCTACCCACGTGATTGGACTTTTATTCACCATGGTTGAAGCAGTCACCATGGGCTAATACCATCCCGGTATGGGGGGGTGACGTTTCTACAGGAACGAGCATGATGGTGGAACTTCCAGAACGATGAACGAGAGGGAAGGAGCCAAAATGCCATTTCCAGGCATATCCACGAAGATGTCGACAGGGACAAATCGAACCCTGGTCTTTGGGGGAGTCCAGATGGGAATCCTGATGAGGAGGATACCGATCCAGAGAGCCAGAGAGGTTTATGTACAACCCTTGTTGTGGAATAGAGAGCTGAGTGAGAGCTCCTCCATTTCGTGAGTTTTTGTCACACCCCTTCTTTGTTCTAGTTTCTGGTGGTATAGTAGTTTTAATGTAGTTTGTGAATCAACCACACTCAGTGTCAGCCATTTTTCTAGGTAGGGATGTAACTAGATTAGTTAGATGTCATTTATTTCAGTTTAGAGTGAGACACCCTTGGGGTCAGACATTTTGGTCAGCCCTGGTGCAGCTTGGTGAACGTCGTGGAACGTCAATGCCTACCCTTTTGCTGAACCTGATCGTAGTCATTTTGAGGCTATTTTGTTCAACCCTACTTGGGGTGATTTTCAAGTCTTTGCTGACTGTAGTTATGGCAATCAGATGCCTTGGTTATTAATTGACTGCATTCTTCGCAGCCATCCTTTGTTACACCCCTGACTGTCGTTAGAACGGTCGTATCATTTAGGTAGTCGACAGTAACTACCAGTTTGTAAATGCATTATATTTCATTTTGAATAAGCTCAGAAGCTATTCTTGGTCATGTTTGAACCTAACAACTAGAAGGAATGTTTCGTTGCCTAGCATCGAACGCGGTTCCCAACGTATCATTAAGCAGATCTAGTGTGTGAATCTGTGCCACATTTATCATATTTTTTTCTTGTGTCGTGTGAGACACGTTTTTATTTGATGTTCTAGCAACTACTGAGTTGCATTTTTAAAGCAAAGAGCTACAGTTATTGTAAGTTTACTTTCATTTAGACGTCTTTGGTAGAAAGACGGAAGTGTATTACTATACTCAGATTTATAGCGTGCGTTTGATACACGGACTCTGTAGAGATCCGTAACCTATGGTAAAGTTTTTTAAGAACCGGCCAGGTGCAGGTTTTGTATTGATTAAATCGCCGGCCTTGAATAAACTGGTTAGGTAACCCAGTGACCTAGAGCACGCCTGCTTCATTGTGAGACAAAACTACTATAGACGAGGACAGAGTACAATTTGTATTCGCTTTTCCTTTCATTGCTATTTTGCTTATGGAAATCAGTTTCCACTCTTGTATTTGATCACTTGTTTTATGGATCGGTTTTTGTTAGTTTAACGCTCTGTTGCGTGTATTGTCGTATAACAGGTACAGTTATGTAAGGTTTTCTATAGGATGGTGAAGTCTACCCTGTTATAGCAGGATGTTATTGTATGCTTTGTCCGGGGATGATCCCGTTGACCAGATGTTATTGGAAGGTAACTGTTGTACAGGCCTATCCCTGAGTTATTGAACGCGAGCTTAGCGCCGCTGGTAACCCGTGTTATTGTGTGTCCGAGTTGTTATACTCGTTGATTGTATTCCGACTGTTGAGTCGAGGCTTTTTGGTGGAGAATGATCTCAGTTGGAGACACTCCGTGCCCAGGCTATTGTCAATGTTATTCGCCATAAACCTACGATAAACCTATAAACCGACATCCTAATAATAAGATGCATAATTGTTGTAAAACAAGCCTAACTAACGATTCTTTCTATCTAACTTTGTTCTTTGCATTCTGGAACTGTTGACATAGCCGTGCAGTTGAAGATAATTTCCTTGTGAGGAAATGACTAGGACAGTCGACATTTTTGTAGCGACCTGAAGCATGTGTGAACCTAGAGTTCGTAGCTTGTGGAGCTCAGGCCATGCGATGTCAGACGTGGTCTCAACTGCGCATTCGTCACCGTAACTATACACATTAGATGACTATGGTTTACAAAGAGTAAACCAAGGTGCAGGCAGGATTTTTAATAAAACCACTGTGTCTATTTCGTTATTAATTTATGATGTCAAGTGTATTAAACCCTACATGTTACTTTATTGTGTGTTGTTAGCACATAGTTATTAAGCATAATTAAATTGTTTGTTTTTCATGGCTGTACACTTAGCTTTTGGATGTAATTGTTTTCTTTTACGGACGTCATCGCCGTAAATTTTGTTAATTGATAGGACTTAGCTAGTTGAATTAATGTTAAATTTAAATGTCGAAATGGTACCATCCTAACCTAGATTTGTTTTGCTACCCTGTTAAATGTAAATTCAGATATTAGCTTGATCTTGTAACTTGAACTAGGGACTTGCGTCGTACCATATTCCTAGCGTTTGCTGTTGTTGCTTTATCATTGTGAGTTAGATCTTTCGCGAGGGTTTTCAGTAACTTCTCAGGTAGGGGGACCTGTTCTTTATCTTTGTTTATTTATTAATTTGCGGACTAGCCGATTATAACCCTCCGAACTAGGCTAGGGGCTTGTGAATATTAATAAATTTTCACGGTGTTTTACATAAGTCTGGATGTTTATTTTCTCAGTCTAGTTTTAAGGTGAACCTTTCCTTAGGCGGTCTATGACCATCGTCACCATGTACCACGATCCCTGTGGACTACGGACTCTCGTGCCGCTTTAGCCTTTATGGAAGGTCACCTGATCCTCACGGTACTTTTTATTCGATTTATGTGTCGTTAGTTGAGTCATCGTGGTTGTTGACTCAACTAAACGGTCACAATATTAACAACCGTTTTAACACACATTGAATGATAAGTTCTAGTGTAATATTCCACAATACGTACTCTTTGGGCTGAAATACACGACATATTTTTATGACCGAAAAAAAAAGTTTCACATCTTTTCCTATGAAGTAAAAATTTCAATGTGCATAAATTGATAAGTGATACACACTAAACCGTAAGGTATGATACAGTGAAAATACAGCATAGATATACGCCTTCTTTCTTACTTCATAAGAAACTGACACGTGCTTCATCACTCACTGTTTTTCATCGCTATCACTTTCCTCAACACATCATGAAAGCCTCCTCAAATTGAGCATCGGTAAAATTTACTGTCTCCCTAGATGGACCAGGTTTCGAGCCCATTTCGCTTTTACTCAAAATAAGCGTAACAAGCAAGCTCTTCGTGTGGGCACTGATAGCTTCTCAACACACAATAATGACGCTCCTACTGACATGGAGTGTATGAGACTCGTCCACTACTTTAGACACTGTTATCTCAGTTGCACATTATTGCTCAATAATGACCAGCTGCGCTATGGCCTAGATGTTAAAAGACGAAGGTACCAGGAAAGACAAGGATGTAAATTCAAAAGTGTGAACGGAAGCGAATGTTAGCCTACTTTCGGTTTTTGCAAAAAATGAAAGTAGACTTATGAGATCAACACAGGGCCAAAAATTGTGTGTCTATGTGTGTCTGTTTGTGTGTGTGTGTGTGATTGTGTGTGTGTGCGAGAGAGTGTGTGTACTCTGAATGCCTGTCCCCCCTATCAATTGGAACACGGTGAAACCGAATTGAATGAAATTTGGTACAGAGGTAGCACTAGCAAAGAGCACCTCAGTGTCATGTTTTATATCGCCGCCATCTTGACGGAAACGTAATGGCGTCCACCCAAATGTTCAAAGCTTAAATCTAATTACGACCAACCTAATAATCCGATCTCTACCAAATTTTGCAACATTATACCTTTATGCATGAAGGATCTTATGACCAAATTACAAGGTCATCAGCCCAATGATTTGTGGGTGGCGGCCATGTATGTGTGCAAATCGATTTACCCTATCTATTCAAACACGGTGAAACCGAATTGAACGAAATTTGGTACAGAGGTAGCACTCGCAAAAGGCAACTCAGTGTCATGTTTTATATCGTCGCCATCTTGACGGAAACGTAATGGCAGCCACCCGAATGTTAAAAGCTTAAATCAAATTACGACCAACCTAATCATCAGATCTCTACCAAATTTCGCAACAACATACCCTTATGTGAGAAGTGTTCTTTGAGCATGCTATAGGGTCATCAGTCCAATAGTTTGCATATGGCGGCCATGTATGTGTGCAAATCGATTCCCCCTATCATTTCAAACACGGTAAAACCGAATTGAACGACATTTGGCACAGAGGTAGCCTTGCAAAGGGCACCTCAGTGTCATGTTTTATATCGCCGCCATCTTGACGGAAACGGAATGGTAGCCACCCAAATGTTAAAAGCTCAAATCGAATTACGACCAAACTAATCATTTGATCTCTACCAAATTTTGCAACAACATACCTTTTTGTGGGAAGCATCTTTTGACTGAACTACAAGGTAATCAGCCCAATAGTTTGCTGATAGCGGTCATGTATGTGTGCAAATTGATTTATCATATCAATTCAAACACGGTGAAACCGAATTGAATGAAATTTTGTACAGAGGTAGCACTAGCAGTGGGCACATCATATTCATGTTTAATATCCGTATAACACGTTGTATTTCAACAAGCTACTGCAACCAATATCCAATTAAACTCCTTGAAAAGGACAAAGAGTTAAAACTTTACCCAAGCATTTAGAAGAAAGTAGGTTATATGTTCTTTGCTGAACATCTTGTTTATTAACTCCCGGAGTCTGCGAGACTCCACGCATGGGAGTTATAATGTTTGACATAGTACACCTGTCTGGACTACTTGTGTATTTTGGTGCTCATTTGTACGTCTAGTCTCTGCGCACTGGGATTGACAGTTTTGATAATCTGATATGCCCATTGCCTCCGCTCTAATTTGATGCTCGTAATAGCATGATGTTTCCACATGTACCTCATGACTTCAGCGTGCAAGAGCTGCTGATAGCGAATAAACTCTGGGACGACCAAGAGCTCAACCTATGACCCACCAATTAGCACTCACTGGATGTGCTCGGAGCGTCCTACGTTAATGAGGGTAGTTACCGCAATAATGTGAATGATCCACTGACTTAATATGAGTCGTCCAGTTGCAAAAATCGTTTAATCCACTTGTGAATAGGGATCATGTCGTAAAATTATTTATTTAATTAGTTTACTTTTTATTTTAATTTATTTTATTTTGTTTTGTTTAATTTAATTTTGTTTTGTCTTATTTTATTTCGTTTTATTTTGTTTTTGAAAATCCACAGCCTGCTTCCAGTCTCCGACCGGGTCAGGAATGGAATGAATGAAGCCCCCCATCTAGCGGCGAGGATATGAACTGTGCCGGCTGCCGAGGCCTGACGCACTCCTCTGGGGCAATGATTAAATGAATGACAGATGAAATGAAATGATAGTGGAGAGTGTTGCTGGAATGAAATGTTGACAAGGAAAACCGGAGTATCCGGAGAAAAACCTGTCTGCCTCCGTTTTGTCCAGCACAGCTCTCACATGGAGTGACCGGGATTTGAACCACGGACCCAGCGGTGAGAGGCCGGCGTGCTGCCACCTAAGCCACGGAGGCTTCTTTATTTTGTTTTAAATTGTTTTATTTAATTTTTGTTTGTTTTTTGTGTTGTTTTTATTTTATTTTATTTTGATTTTCCAGAAAACAAACATAAAAACAAAAAACCGAAGCAAAAAGAAAACTTCAAATCAAAAGCAAAAACCGAAAACAAAAAACAAGAAACGCAAAGCTAAAAGCAAAATTCAAAAAAAGGAAAATCAGAAAACAAACACAAATCCAAAGCCAAGAAAGAAAAGGAAAAATTAAAATTCAAAAGCAAAAGCACAAAGCAAACACAAAACCAAAAACCAAAAACAAAAAGCAAAAAGTAGAAAACAACAAACTCAAAAGATACGCGAGACAAAGTCCAGAGAAACATTTCACATGAAAATGATTCTTATTCACAGGTGGATGAAACGAGTTTTGCAACTGGACGACTCATATTACAGTATGTAGTCACAACGGAAGTGGACGTTTAAAAGCAAATAAATGGTGTTCCGGAGTTCAGTATATTCTCAGTTACGTTTCTCACTCTTATTTTATCAACAGTTTCATACGTATTCTTTGTTCGCAGCTATTGCTCCGACAGACCACAGAATGAGTGGACATGGATGGAGGAAGAATACCATTAGAATATTTTAGGCTAATGCCTTATTCGACTGTAGACCAAAAGCCAAATGAAACCTGTGTAGGTCTGTCGTTTCTACTTCTAAATGAGAAGTAAGTGAACTGGAAGTAATGCTAAATATTATAGGGTGCCACACACATAGTATATTTAGAAATACGAGGTTTAATCTCCATTTAAGTCCTACTCAATAAATAATATTAATATCGTATGGCCTTGAGTGCAGGGTGCAAGCTTTGTTATTCGACACCCAAAGGGTAGCTTGCATGTCAAATTTCGTTGTTCCTTGAAGCACTATGAAAGTCAAGGAGGTTAGATATCTGAGCTCCTTTAATACTACAGCGCTTTCTAGTAGAGAAATGAGGAACTTTGTGTTGGTGGTAAATCCCGAGATTAATTTTGCCATTGTGAACACGGCCTACATAATTCAAATGGGTTCTTTGACATGCCAACATCGTATGGCATGGTCTCGTAATTTTTGCCGCCTTTCAAAAATCACTTACCACGGCCAGGAGCGAACCTGCAAGCTTGGGGTTAGTAGACCTACACGTACTCAATGGTATAGTGGTTAGATATCTGGCCTCCAAAACACAAGATCATGGATTCAATACTGGTTCAATCCGATGGAATTTGTGGATGTTTAAATGCTACGGTCTCGTGTCAGCAGATTTATAGGCAAATAAAAGATACCCTCCACAGTAGTAAAAGGGACTCCACCCACATAATTTACCATTATTTTCCTTCTTTCTGCCCATGCAGTGGTCGCTCGCATCAGGAGGTTTGCAGCAAAGTGATGTTTGATCACCAATGTTCTGAAGCTATACCAGTACCATGAAATTTCGTCCCTTACGTTGATTTCTTGAAGGTCATTTTCAAGTTTGATTATCCAGTTCTTCTTCTTATTATTATTCTTCTTCTCCTTCTTCTGCTTTTACGGCCTCATTGGATCACTTCAGTCAATCATTTCTTGGTCTTCTTCTTCAGTAAGTTTTCTTTCCGAGTTGCCCAGTAGCTTTTCATTAGCTCTGATCCTCTCAGGCGTTTCTCATCTTTAAATACCCTTTTTACTGTATGACGTTTGTCTATTTTTGCTTGAAATCTTATTTTTATATCTTACAGTTTTTGTTTTTTTTTAATTTTTGTTTTGTTTTGCAGGTCACCCAAGGTTATTTCTAATTCTTTCATATCTTCTCTAATTTCCTTAATCCAACCTACTTGTTGTTTCATATTCCAAAGTTTCTCTACAATTTTTCCAGATAATCTGGCTTCCGGTGTCCTCATACTGTGACCAAAAAAATAATCCGTTTCTTCCGAATAGTATCAGTGATGGGCTTCTCTTCTCTGTATACCACTTCGTTTGGTACTATCCGGCATTGTCCATCTTTCTAATATTTTTTATTCATGCATGTTCTAGCTATTCTTCTTTCTACTTTTAAAATTTTGTCGATTCAGTTTTTCTTAGTAACTTTAAAAAGAGTTTCGCTTCCATATGTCACCTCTGGTTGAACCACCGTCTTGTAATGTGTTTTTTTTTTGTGATTGATATACATTTTCTTTTATATGTAGACCATGTTAATTTTTGGGCTTTTACCATTTTATTAGTTCTTTCTTGCCATGCAGGCTTTTCATCCAAGTTGTAAGTTACAATTTCTCCTAAGTATTTAAATTGCTTCGCTATTTTAACTTTCTTGTTATTTACTGTTATGAGATTGATTACAGGGGGATTTGCTACCATTTTCTCTGTCTTTTCAATTGTTATCTGAAGTCCAATTTTTTGTGCTATATTTTGTAGGCTTATTATTTGATTTCTGGCTTCTTGAATATTATTAGCCAGTTTTATTATTAATAATATTAAACCATTTTGGGCTTCATACAAAGTATTGTTTTAATAATATTACGCTTTACCCTAGATTCTCCTGTATATTAGTCAGAACTGTAACGTTATACTGGATCTGTGTCAGACACGGCTCTGTTTTTATTAATGTTTCTAAGTTCAAAAATTGTATGAAACAATTAAAACAAAGTTTGATATGAAACAAACCATGAGCCTCGCTTATCACATCACCACTATATCAGTGTGAAGCAGTGTGAAACAAGGCAGAGCGTGATTGAGGGAAGTTTAATTTGCCAACACATCAATCGTCTTGAACTCCATTGACGTTTACCATTAATAAAGGCTTCGCTTTAAAATTAAAATACATAACGAGAAGCATGGCAGCTTCTTCTACTTACTGTAATAAGCTTACCAGAGTACCTACTAACTACGATAATCGCATTAAATACATGTCGGTGTCAGAAAGTTTTCTGTATAATATTAAAATTCCCTGATTAAATACTTTCAAAACGTGCATATGCAAGATGCAGCATAGTAACTGATCCTATTAGGAAACCAAAAGCCATTTCTAACAGACGATTGTGAAACCATTACAAATCATCACCGTATGCAAGTTCCTAACAATTTGATTCCAGTACCGTACTAAAATTGTTCTTGCAATATTCATCATCACACAAATACGCCATGTAAGAAACAATCTCACGTAAGTGACATTGATCGTTACCCGGTCTTAAAACATGATAGGAGAGTGGTATATCTCCTCGTTTCTTATAACCTATACTATCGTGGTGTCTATATTTAGTGTGTGAATTTATAAGGTGCGTTCAAAAAGTAACGAGCCGGAGGCTGGAATGCACAAACCGGTGACTACATCGGCTAATCGTGGCGTGTGTAACGAGGTGTGGTTCTGACCAGAGCGTGGAAGGTCACAGCCCGTCGCTAGATGGCACGTGTGCACGTCGCGTGACGATACAAGGCGAGCAGCAGCATTCATCAATCGTCCAACGCTGCCAGTCGCATTGCAAACAGTGACATGGAGGCGTCAACCGAAGAGAAAAGATGTGTTGTTCGGTTTCTGACAGCGGAAGGAGTAGGGGGAACGGACATTCATCGCCGAATGTCACAAGTGTACGGCGAACACTGCATGTCCCATGCAAGGGTCAAGGCGTGTTACAAGCGCTTCAGAGAAGGACGGGTGTCGTTAGCCGATGATGCCCGGTCTGGGGCACACCCCTGCATTACCGATGACAACGTCCAGCTGGTAGATGCACTCATTACCCAGGACCGCCGTGTGACAGTGAACGCCATAGCCGCCGTGGTCGCTCCACGACAATGCACGACCTCATACGGCCAACACAGTCGCGGCACTCCTGCAGAAATTCAAATGGGAGGTTCTCGGCCACCCTCCATACAGTCCAGACCTCTCTCTCTGTGATTACGCCATGTTTGGTCCCCTGAAAAGGGCTCTGCGGGGCCAACGATTCACCTCGGACGCCGACGTCCAGCTGTACGTGTGGAACTGGTTCACATCGCAGCCCAGGGAATTTTCTGAGACAGCCATTCACCACCTCGTGTCACAGTGGGACAAGTGCCTCAACAGCCAGGGTGAATACTTCTAATATACAGGTACTGGTTTCTGTAATTATGCCCCCGGCTCGTTACTTTTTGAACGCACCTTATATAATTCAGGCGAGGATTAGGATAGATGTGCCCGTGGCCTTACGTGAGGAACCATCCCGGCAGTTATATGAAGTAGACACGGAGAATATAATTCTTCAGCAAACCCCCGTATGTGAACCACCACTGCATGGACAAAAAAAAAGGAAGAAAGATTATTTTGAGAGAAAAAAGCAAATTCATACTCATCTGTTAAATTGTTTCAATCGCTCTTCTTAGTTGGACATTTCGTAGCAAAATAGCAAGAATAGTAATGCTGTAGTAATAGTAATAGTGAAATGACCCGAGCTACCGTGGCGTCGATCTTTTGAGGCGTCTTACTCTGCACGCTCTATTTAGCAGAACTGTACAGGGTACCTTGTGGCTGAGATTCAATAATTAAATTTGTCTTGAAACTACTAAATGTGATACGCGCCGACATCGTACTACTCGGAGTGCCATTGTATTTTGCCGGACTTCAAAAGAATTCCTCAGACAGGTGTCGAACCTGCCATCCAGAAGCGGACTTTCTACCATTGACCAACCGAGGGCGGTATTCAAATTCTTCAAATTTGCTTTCTCATAACAGGCCCGTGCTACCTAAATATCACACTTGTCTTCCTTGTGGTCTCATCTGCAGGTGTATCAAGTTTCAAGAAAATCGAAGGTCATACCCCTCAATTATAAGAACAAGGAATATAATGATGATGCGGCAGGTTCACGTTCCCTTGTGATAGTGCACGGCTATAGACGAAGGCCCTTCTACCCCCAATGAAATGATTTATCACCAACATTTACAACAACTTGAGCGTAAAATAAATATTTCAAGAACGATGATGTTTTTGAGGACGTCTCCTTTGTTGTTGAGGATATGGACTAGCTCTAGAGATCCTCGCGGAGATTATTGCAAACAGAGAGAGACGGATGTCCGACAACCATTGTTCATAAAATTTGTGATGCGTGCAAGTACTGGCTCAACGCTCATTAACTCGTGAGACATAAAACAGCTGAATGTACTGTACTACAGGATCTTTTATATAAAGTAAGAACGGCAAGTAGCAGTTTTGTTATTCGCTGCTGCGGTGGACTTGACCGAATTTGTGGCGCGCCATGGCCCCCTGCTGTACTATTGAAAGCGCGCGCATAGTACATACGAGGACTGTTTTTTTTCTTCCAGTTCCGATGGACTGTATAAAAATAACAGATTGACAAACCAAACTGATTTTACTACTAAATGTTTGCTTCTTTTATTCTTATGTCTCAACATAATCGCCAGAACGATTGAAACACTGTTGTCGTATCTTTACATCAGCTTTCCAATGCCCTCGGCAAAATATTCTGCCGCCACTGAGATGGGTACGTCTGGAGAGTCTCCTGAAGTGTTTCCTTTTTGGCGAGGCGTTGCCGCCCAACCATACCTTCAATTCTCGAAAAAGGTGAAAATCATTCAGTGCTGGTTTGGACTAAACGGCAGATGGTCCAAAACTACACACTTGAATTCTTTGTAAAAGTCTATCGTAACGTTGGTACAGTGTGATTGTGAATGATTTTCATTAATCATGGCACCAGATGCAAAAAGTCCGGATATACGACTTCTACCTTTTGGATGAGTGTTGCCAATAAGTTCTCTGAAGCATTTGTGTTGGGTAGATGTATTTGTGTCCTAAGATCTTTTATGAGGAAGGATTATCTTGCCAGGAGATAAACTAATCTGGATCTTGTTGTCTTTGAAACTCCAATTGCTTTCTTAAGAATGTGGAAGGAATACTGAATTCAACTGGGGTGCCATGGAGGACAATACACGCCCCAGTAGTTGTGAACCTCTTGGAGGAAGCATATTAGTGTTATATCTATCATGTTGAACACCACTGCAATGTAATGTTCAGTAGGAAGCTATAATTGGTGTATATTATGTTATTTTAGTAGTGAGTATTCTAATTTGGTATTCCTGTGGAATGTTGGTGCAGAAGAAAAGAGGAGAATTGAAGCGTTTGAAATGTGGTGTTACAAAAGAATGATGAAGGTCAGCTGGGTAGATAGGGTTACATACGAAGAGGTATTAAGACGAGTGGGAGAGGGGAGATATTTTTGGTGACTGCTAATGAAGAATAGAGATAGGTTGGTAGGGTACACACTAAGACACCCAGGAATAGCAAGCTTAGTTATGAAAGGAAGGGTCGAGGACAAGAACTGTAGGGGTAGATCAAGGTTAGAATATGTTAAACAGATTGCCTCGGATGTAGGGTGTGGTAGCTATGTAAAGAAGAAATGATAAGCTCAAGACAGGGATAATGAGGTGCTGCATCTAACCATTCAAAAGACTGAACACTCAAACAACAACAATTATGACTAATGGTTAAATAGTTCAAAAAACTTCAGCGCCTTCTAAATATATTTAATGCATAAATCATGAAAAGTATATATGAAATTTTGGAAAATTGGCGTTGAGTCTAATAATTTTACACCCTTGTATGAGAGCAATTGACGTATAGAGAAACATCCTAATCATGTTGAAGCGTTGCAAGTGTGCTGTTATCTCGCCAGAGGCCAGCTCATGTCATGTCCCTGAGCGAGCGACGCCATTCAGCATGGAGGGTACTTGAGCGCTGTCAGTATATGTCCGGCTCGTTTGGACTAAGCCGGCCGGCTCTGGCAGCCCCATTAAGCCCTACACCCGACTGGCTCTTCAACTCCCAATTGGATCATTTGTCCGACATTAATTCACTTCGTTACTCCCGTATTTCTGTTTTAAATGGCTTCTTCTCGTCTCGTTCCACGGCATCCATTGTATGGCATAGAGCTATTTGGAGCCATCACTGACCGAGGGAAGTGATTCGTGTAATTGCTAAGGACTTGCCTTCTATTCTTCATGTCTGCATCCAACATAGCAACATAGCTACTGTTTATAATATCCATTCAATGGAATTAAGGAAATGCTTTGCTGAACTTATGCAACATTCTACAGGGTGCCTGGGAATGTTCTCCGCAGTGGCTACATGCTCCTGCGAGAAGTAGCATCAGCAGTTACGTTGGCATCACGATAAACTTTGTTCTCACCACAGCCATTCATAACAGATGCTGAAAGTGTTGTCCTTGTGTTCGAAGGAAGACGTCTACACATATTGCCGAAGACTTTCACTAAAGTTTCTGGCGTACGGACTGCACATAATGACATTCACTTTAAGTACATCAATCGTTTGTGGATTAGTTTGTAGGCGGTCACACGAAATTTACTTATCAAATCCCGAACGGTATCCCGGTTTGGACACTTTGAACTAGGAAATCGTGCCTGAAATCTTAGTTTTACATTTTCCGTAAACCAATCGCCTTCGCGAAAAATGTATTCCACCAAAAAGGTTCTCTCTTTAGTAGTAAACATTATCGCCTGTATAGTTGCCACACTTTCCTGGTTAACGTGTGGCTCACAGTGGAAATCTAGCTGGGAGGATATATTTACATTCCATGGCACCTGTGGACAAGGCTGTCCCAGCGTGAGGCACAGCGTTGTCAAATTTCCACCGTAGCCACTGAGGGCAAGCAGCGAGACTGGACAGAACTAGGTGCAGATGTGCAACATTGGACACTGATACCTGTCAGAGACACAAGCTAGCCCCCCGAGGCGGGACTTATGAGTATACGTGGAGTGATAGAGGAGGCATTCTATTGGTCAAAAACCGTCAGCTATTGGTCATTGCGGTACTGCCATACTTTTGAGTCGCAGCTCGTTAACCAGGAAAGTGAGGGAACTACATACTGTTGCACTCTTCCAATAATCTATCTCAGGCTGTTCCAAATCTACGAGTCTGAGTATGGGTACATGCGAGTACTCAGCAGTAATGCTCGGAGCATGGTTGGAGAGGGACTGGGGGTGATAGCCAAAACGTCACTGGGCGAAGGTCATAACACACGTCCATGGGCTTCCTGCCAGTTTTTATGTATCCTCCGCGCAGTGACGGCAGCCCACATGGCAGACCTGTATTGCATGTTGCAGGTTTACTCACTCAAGGCGGCGAGTACTCATCTGCTTCCTGGCGAACAGCTCGGCTGGAACAGCCTGAATCTGAACACTCGCTTACTGCAATTCACACTGACGATTCCTGTCGGATGTACAGCAGGTGGTTAAGTATTTCATTACGCAACAGAACACGGTGTTTTACCAGACGGAGATCTTTAACCTGGTGCGTTGGTCGGATGAGTGTCTCAGTGCTCACGGCGATTTTGCATGATTGGTATACCGTTTCGGGATTACACGGCCGTCCAACGAAAACTTTTTGATCACGCCTTGTTCGACATCTCAATAAATAGGTATGACCGAACATAACGTAAATTATATGAGGGGTGTTCAAATGAAAAGGTACGAAACGATCCTGTGGGTACAATTTATTCGTTATTCAAAAGTAATCACCAATGGTCTGTGCGCAGATGTCCCATTTCTTCACTAGCCGCAGGATTCCCTGTTCTCAGAAGTCTTGTGGTTGTGACAGGAGCCAATCCTGTGCGGTGTCCTGTAGTTCGTCGTCCGATTGGAGACGTTTTCCCTTGAGATGTTTTTTTTTAATGGGCCAAACAGATAGAAGTCGCTGTAGGGTGGATGCTCAAGTTGCTCCAAATACACGTTAGAGACGTGCGGGCGAGCGTTATCATGGAGCAGAATCACTCCCTTCGTGAGCAGTCCAGGCCGTTTGTTGTTGATGGACTTGCGTAGGTTACGGAGTGTCGCACAATACACGTCACTATTATTGGTTCGTCCCAAGGGAAAACGTTTCAAATCGTACGACGTGTACTGCATTTATTTACGTACTGTAATGCAGTGACAATTTTGATAATGAACTTGCCGCGACTAAGACATTCAAAGTGCAGCTGATATTGCTGCCGAAAACACAGGTGTAAATTCATGGAAGAAATGGACGACGACGACGACGAAAGGGAGCTAAAATACACATTTTTGGAGAGTACAATCTGTTGTGAGTGACCTTCAGTCTTCCAGAAATGTTGCAGAACTCCTGGAGTTAATGCAGGATGCAAAGGAGATCTTACAACGTTCTCTTGTAAAGACGTCGCGACAATGCACTTTGAAAGACATGTGAAAACAAAGAAACGAACAGATAAACTGATTTTTTGTTGTTGAAAATACAGTGTAATATATGTGAACCTATTTTCTTCTTTATTTACAGACCTATATTTAGCCTATTTTCATTTATGAAAAAAGAAATAGGCTTATGAGATCACCTTTTGTCCGTGTGTGTGTGTGTGATTCGTGTGTGTGTGTGTCCCTAATAAAATCTAAACGACTGGAGCGATTTCAATGAAACTCGGTAAGTTCATAGCACTATTCCGGGTGACCCCGACCGTGCACTTCAAATTTTGTTACGTTTCACCAATCCAACATGGTGGCTGTGCGAAATATTTCACCAGCATTCAATATCTCCGAAACTATTACGGATATCACCCTGGAATTTTGTATGGAGATAAAGGGAACTACCAGAAGTACACTTATGTCACCTTTGAAAAGCTGGTAACTACAAAACCAACATGGCGGTCAAGCGAAGTTGAGACATTTAAATAGACGTTTCTCACGATTTAACCAACCAAACGCAATAACACTTGGTGCAGTATATGTCTATACACATTGTAATGCACCGACATCTAACTTCGTTCAATTTTTTACATAACCTCAAAATGGCGGCTGTGCGAAATATTTCACCGGCATTCTATATCCCTGAAACTATTACCGGTATCACCCTGAAAGTTTGCACGATGATAAAGGGCACTACTGGAAGTTCATCTATGAGACATTAAAAAACCGGATAACTACAAAACGAACATGGCGGCCAAGCGATGTTGAAAGTTTTAAATTGACTTTTCTCGCGATTTAATGATCCAAACGCAATGAAAGTTGTTACAACAAATGTTTATACACATTGTAATGTACTGGTATGTAATTTAGTTCAATTATTTACATAACCTCAAGATGGCGGCTGTGTGAATTTTTAAATTAGGTTTTTGTTTCTTGTACCGTAATCATGCGATCGAAGTGAAAGTTTGAATTATGAACCTACGCAATAATTTTCCTTTAAAGGTACATGACTCTATGGCCTATACATATAACAATCCAACATGGCGACCATCCGGAATATTTAGACGGTTCTCAATATCTACGAAGCAAACCTACCACAGCAATCAAACTGATTTTTTTTATGTTCTTAGGGGTTATGAACATAAATTCACCTATAGGATTTTGAATAACCTGGTGATCACAAATCCAACATGGTGGCGACGCGAATTATAAATATTCACATGGTCGTTTCTCGCAATTTAAGCATCCAAGTACAGTGAAACTTGGTACAGTAAATCATTATACAAACGTTAATCCACTGGCATCTAATGTATTTCAATTGTTTCCATGACCACAAGATGGCAGCTGTGCGAAATTTTAAAATCTCGTTTTTACTTCTTGTGTCCTAATCATGTGATTGAAGTTTGAGTACTGCACGTACACAATAATCTTCATGTAACAGTACATATCTCTAAGCCCTACATACAGTATATAAAAGTCCAACATGGCGACCATCCGAAATATTTAGACGGTTCTCAATATCTGCGAAACTATTACAGCAAACTGAAATTTGGTATGTTGATAGGGACAATTAACATTAGTACGATATATGAAAATAGGCTGTATAATTCTTCACGGAACTACTTGTTTAAATTATTATCCTATGCGATAATACAGTAACTCCGTGTCGTGCACTTTGTCTTATTAAATCTCAACCCTTTGTGAAACTGAAACCTGTGAAAACGGAAAAATTAATCCGGAACGATTGCGTTCCGTTTAGGCAGGTTTAGCTGTAATTAAATAATAACAATAATAAAAATACATAATAATTAATATTAAAGAGAAAGATAATTATTTTACCTTACAGAAGATTTTTTGAAGTGGTGTTTTAAAATCTAGTGCATTCTGTTTGAATGTTAACGCAGGATGTTTGCCAAGCCCCGGCAGGTAATCCAGTTGTTGTCCCATCATATGTTAATCTCCGGAGGGCGAAATCTTCCTCTCTAACTCTTCCGTTTTGGGGAAATGGTTAAATGTCAGCAAGTTATTTGGGCCGGTCGCTTACGAAGCCAACCTTAACCCTTGTTGGCTGGTTCCTCAGTTTCGGTTCTGAGACAACGCTGTCATGTAGACCCATGTATTTTGGGTGTGTGTAGAATCTGTTTACTATGCTTTAACGTTCTGATAATAGCCTACGTTTATTGCAGCCAAACTGGCCATTTAGTGTTGATGTACAGGGATTACAAGTCTTATTCACTACAGAATTTCACCAGTGATTCTGTTCTCTTCCTACAGTTAATACATGGTATATCTCACACTTGTCACCGAACCTCGCGCATAAACAGCTCGTACAGGGCTGGTGAAAATTCTGGGTGTTGCACAGCTTGTGATGAAATCCGTGCACGGAGAGTCTTGTCAATGCGTGGCGGAGTTCGTATCCTCCCTGTGTCATGGGGTCAGTAACGTAGAAACCATCCCAAATCTGGCGTTTCTTCTCTTCTAGCTCCCTCAGTAAGTCTTGGTAGGCTGTCGTTGCTGGTAGAAGGAGTTTCAGTCGCAGCTCTGTGGTGAATTCATACACGAGCCGTGAGGGTGTGTATTTGGAAAGACAGAGCACCCTTTTCAAGTATGTAGCCTTTAGCTTCTCTATTCTTTTGAGGTTCGTCTTCTTCAGATAATTCCGAATGTTTTCCAATCCGTAAGTTGCAACAGTATCAACTTTAAGTTCGAACAGTATTAGGGCAGTTTCCAGAGAAAGTCTGCCTATTAACTTGATATCATTTATTGATCTCGTCGCGACGCTGGCTTTTTCATGAGACGTGTGAAAACTGTTCCCTGTGACTGAATGGTAATTCCTAGGTACCGGTACGTGAAGCTGATGACTGACTTAAGCGGTGTCTCTCCAGTGTAGAAAGTGCAGGGTCTTCCCCCTCTCCGGAAGGTCATGGAGACTGTCTTCTCTTCATTCCATGATGGGTCATTTTCTTGTGCCCAGTTCACTAACCGATTGAAGGTTTTCTGCAAGTCACTTTCTGAGGCCGAGGTCAATGCCATGTCGTCTGCATACAGGAGTAAGTTGACATTGTCGGGTTTTATTGCCTCCACGATGCCTGCCAGCTATAATGTAATGCGAGATCAAGGCGACACAGCACTGACAGGGGCTATAGTCTTGTTTATGTAAATATTATATGTTAGAAAACTGTATCATAATGCGTGTCATTAAAGTACTACTTTTCATTATAACACAGTATTTCCAACCAATCAGAGCTCAATATTTTCATTCATTGACCATGCACTTAAAATCCAACATGTCGGACATGAATTACATGATTTGAAAGTTGTTGATTTACTTATGGTGTTTGTGACATCGTGTACTTGGGTGTGTGTGGAATTTGTCTGAGAAACTATCTTATTGTGATGGCTGTATCGGTGTGTGTATTTGTAATTCAGGTGAGAATTTTGAAAGAGACGGCTCCTCTCCGTACTTTCCTGTCAACCTCTCTAGGTCAATTCCTGTTCTCTTACGACCCCGACGGTATTACGGTATCCGAGGCCAAGGGATTTTCTTCCTTTCGCGCCTTAATTGACCCTTCTCTCATCTTTCTTGATCCCTCATTCTTCTAGGGATCAGTCTTTTTTTTTCTTTACTTTATAGTTCCTTTTCTCTTTAAGATTCCCGCCCTGCATTTATGAATTGGCTCCCCGTGTCTCTAAATTACATTCTGTGATTATTCTGAATCTCAAACACATTTTGTATGTTTTTCAATCTACATTGCATTTTGTAAGTATTTTCGATCTAAGTTGCATTTTGTATTTGGGATGTATGGTCGGAATTTTGTGAGTATTTTGAATCTAAATTACATTTGGTAAGCATTTTCAATTTCAATTGCATTTTCTGAGTATTTTGAATCTGGTAAGGCATTTTCAATATAATTGCATTGCGTATTTTCAATTTCAATTGCATTTTATAAGTATTTTGAATCTCAATTGCATTTTGTAAGTATTTTCAATTTCAATTGCATTTTGTAAGTATTTTGAATTTCAATTGCATTTTGTTGAGTATTTCAAATCTACTTTGTAAGTATTTTCGAACCTAAACTACATTTTGTGCGTATATTCACATCTAAATTCCTTTTGTGACTATTTTCCTTCTGTAAGTATTTTGTATTTCCACTCTACATTTTGTTAGTCAATTCAATCTGAGTTCCATTTTGCAAGTATTTTCAGTCTAACTTAATTTTCGTTATGGGTTCTATTTCATTGTCATTTTTGCTATCACCCAGACAATTAGGGTCCGATAACCTAGATGTTAGGCCCCTTAAAACAACAATAATTATCATCATCATCATGTTACACGTTCCTTCAAGTCTATTACACTAGTACCCGTGGAACTCGATTAAAGGTAGCCTAACTTCCCGGCACTTGATGTTTACTTGCACTAACTACATTAAAGCTACGAGTTGCCAAGCACACAAGAAACTGTTATCAGGATAGCAGTTCGAGAACTTGGTCAATCTCTATACAGTGTTCTGATAATGTTTGCTCATAATTTAGGGTGTTAGTAGGAATCAAAAGTCCATTTCACTGCTCCAAGAAGGTTGTTGATAGTACTCGCAGCTACAGCGCGGAAGACATCCAACCAGATAAGTAATAGCCTGCACTATATAGAGTACAACCATAGTTGACTTTTTGAACCATATAGTCACTCCAAACAGACAAATTCCGGATTTCTATCACTATTGTAGCATTTCACCTAACATCATATATACTACAACTAGCATACACTGACAAGTTGCAATACCAATACTGCAACTAAATAATTGTACATATTGTAAATATTTTCACCTGTATTTTCAAACATAGATTTTACAGCCTAAGTTTAACAGATCTGATGATGATCGCTTGACGATTGAAACTGAATTACTAATTATGTAATGGATCTGATGATGATCGCTTGACGATCGAAACTAAATTATGGCATAACCCAGCTCGTTTGGATAAATTCCTGTTGACCGACTGAAAAGCACCAAACCTTTGAGGTCCACTTCCTGTTGTAGCGTCTAGCATTCTTCGCTGTCGTCTCAGAGGCCGAGGTTCGATTTCCCGCTCACTTAAGGAATGTATTTCTGGTCTGAGGGCTGGAACGGGATACACTGAGCCCCGTGAAGCAAAACCCAGAAGAGGTGGATGCGATTCCTACCTCAGAAATACAAAAGTGGTTTTCCGTAGTCACCCACTTCCACTTCAGGTAAATTCCAGGATGGTATCTAACTTAAAGCCACGGCCGCTTCCTATCCAATCCTAACTCAATTGCAATTAAACACACATCACAGTTGCGCAGGTTATCAGACTAATTCTGCACACACCCAAGTAAACGGGCTACATGGCCACGATGTCGCTAAGCCCCTTAAAGCTCCAGAACACGCACGGAGTACTGTTGTCGAAAAAACTGCAATTTAATTTACGCATTCAAACTTTAGTAGCATTTATTTTAACTAGCGGACCCGTGCGAGAACTCTCGCATAATGGGTTGTGTGCGCCCCATGTGTACAGACTACCCGCACGGCTCTATTGCTATGCGGGCTGTACGCAATAGAGTTCTAGCAGGGGCTATCGTCTTGTTTATTTGTTTAAAAGCACTTTACAAACAAATAAATATATTTCCGTTAACTTTTCAAGAAATGCAAGATGTTTCCTGTACTATTGAGACGATTTGGTAGATTGGTACAAACCTTCTAACTCCCTCTGGTTTAGGAGCTTGAGTTTTGTGAAACATACACCTTAGCGCATTATACCGTATATCATTATCATCATTTCTCCTTATCCAGCTCCTGCCGGGTCGGGGTATTTATGGCACTTCTCGACTTTCCTCTTTCCTTCCACCATTCTTCTTCCACGATCTTGTCCCAGTCCAGATTTCTTTTTCTTACGCTGTTCTTCACTGAATCAATCCACCTTGTTCTAGGTCTTCCTCTTGCTCTCTTACCCTTGCACTTCGCCTCCAGCATCTGTCTTGGTATTCTATTTTCCCACATCCTCTTTACATGTCCAAACCACCTTAGTTTATTCTTCTCAATTCTCTCATTTAGTTTTCCCATCCCAACTTCCTTCCTAACATCTTCATTCCTCACTCTGTCTTTCCTTGTCTTTCCTATCATACTTCTTAGGAATTTCATTTCACTGGCTTGGATTCTACTCTCTTGCCTGCTTGTCAAGTTCCAAGTCTCAGCTGCATAAGTTAATATGGGAACATAGTACACTTTATGCATTACCTCCTTGCTTTTCCTTGGTACTTCCTTATCCCAAACAAGTTTTCTTACACTTTGATAGAATGCATTGCTCTGCTGTACCCTCCTGCCAATCTCACAGTGCCCTTTCCTTCTCTTTCCCCTCTTGTCATCACCATGGTCTTGCTTTTCTCTATACTGATTTTCAGGCCGTACTTCTGAATATGTTCGTTCAGTGCATCTAGTTGTTTTTAAACTTCTTGGGTGTTCCTTCCCCAGACCACAATATCATCTGCAAATAACAGTAACTTAACTTCATTTCTTTATGTCCATATGCTTCCTTTGTTTCCTTTACAATTTCATGCATCACCATTATGAACAAGAGAGGTGACAGCACACTCCCCTGTCTTAGTCCAGTCTTGTTCCTAAACCAATCTGTCTTTCCCACTGGGGTCAGTACCCGGCTAACACAGTTGTTGTACATTGCTTGCACCATTTCCAACATTTCTCTTCCCAGTCTCTTCTTAACCATGGTTTCCCATTCCTTCTCTCTAGGGACACTATCATATGCCTTTTCTAGATCTATGAAAGCCACGATCAAATCCTCTCCATATTCCCAGTTCTTTTCCATCACCTGCCTCAAGCTAAAGATTGGGTCCACTGTGGATCTTCCACTCCTGAAGCCATACTGTTCATCTTGCAACTCTCCTTCCACCTTTCTTCTCATTCTTCTTTCTAATATTCTTTCCAGTATTTTTACTATCTGTGATAAGAGGGTGATCCCTCTATAGTTATCACACACCTTCTTGTCCCCCTTCTTAAACACTGGTATTATTAGCCCTTTCTCCCAGTCTTCTGGTACACATTTCCGTTTCCACACACACTTTAGCAGTCGATACAACCATTGCATACCAACAGGTCCAGCAGTCTTTATCATTTCTACACTGATTTCATCCACCCCTGTTGCTTTTCCCATCTTCATTTTCTGTACTGCTAATTCCACCTCCAGCATTGTTATATCATCTTCTGTTATAGAGTCGTCAGGTTGTGTCACTTCCATCTCACCAGCACAATTGCTCACATTCAATAGCTAATCGAAATACTCCTTCCATCGTCCCTTTATCTCTTCTGGGTGTGTTAACAACTCTCCATCTTCCTTTTTCACCAGCTTTGTGGTAACTCTTTCTTTCCTCTTACTTCTTAGAAGCCCATACAGCATCCTTTTACTGCCACTTACATCTGTTTCCATTCTTCGTGTAAATTCTTCCCAACTTTTCTTCTTTTCTTCTCCTACCACTTTCTTACACCTCCGTTTGCTGTCGTGATACTTCCTTTTGCTTTCTTCTGTTTGATCTCGGTTCCATTCTTTCCATGCAGACTTCTTTTCTTTCACTGCTTTCCTCACTTCCTCATTCCACCACGGTGTCTCCTTCTCTTTCACTCTTGTTGACGTCCTACCACAAGCACTCTCTGCTGCACCTACAAATGCCTTTTTAAAGTGGGACCATTCCTCTTCTATGTTTTCCACTTCAGTAACTGGGATTTGTTGCTTCAATCTCTCCTGAAAATCTTCCTGTACAGTTTTGTCTTTCAATTTCCATACTTTTATTTTACTTTCTCTGATCTCCTTTAGGTTTTCCAATTTTTCCCATCTAAATTTTGCCACCACAGCTCTATGGTCCCCATCAAATGCTTCTCCTGGTAAAGCTGTCACATCTATCAGCTTTCTGGGATTTGTCCTTTCCACCAGAAAGTAGTCAATTACTGATTTTGTTCTTCTATCGCCCCAACCATATCTCGTAATTTTCCTGCTGTTTTTCTTCCGAAACCATGAATTACCCACTATCAGTCCATTCCTTTCACAAAAGTTTACAAGTTCCTCTCCTTCCCGGTTCTTTTTCCCATATCCATATGGTCCAATGACTTCTTCCTTTCCTTGTCTCTCGTTTCCGACTTGTGCATTCATATCTCCCATGATCACCACTTCTACATCTGAAATTACTCTTTATACATCCTCCAGGAACACTTCAATATCTTCTTCTCTGTTTCCAGTCTGTGGTGCATACACTTGTATGAAGTCCATCACGTCATTTTTCATCTTCATTCTAATTTTCATTATTCTGTCACTCACACACTCGACCACTTCCACATACTCCTCCAGTTGTTTCGAGGTTATCAGTCCCACGCCATTTTTTTGCCTCTTGGCCACCACTCCAGTATAATGTATATCCTTTCCTCAATTTCTTCCTTCCTTTACCTTTCCATTTCACTTCACTCAGCCTCATCAATCCAACATTCTCCCTCTCCATGAAGTCTACCACCTCCTCCACCTTGCCTGTCAGGGTCATGACATTCATGATTCCCACTTTCATTTCGGTATGGTATTAATGTTGTTGTTGTTTTATATGAGTTTCGTGGAATTAAAGCACATAGCTCTCTCTATATTTAACTCAAGATCACATATAAAATATCAACGTTACAAATGTTTTTGTGTCCACCTCCCCAGTTGTATCCCCCCGACCAGATATTCCAAGCTCCAGGACACTGCCCGTAGAGGTGGTAATGGTGGTATCCCTCAGTGAGTCCGTGGGAAAAACCAATCTGGAGTGTAAAATAGACTTTAAAAAGTTTTTCTGCGTTTAAAATCATACACACATTTATAAATACTAAAAACTACAATAAACCTACAAACCTATAAATCTAAAAGTAGATATATACAGTAGTTCTGTATACTGAGGTTCTTAGAAGTAGTGGTGACACGAAATCAACCCCTTCCGATGTTTGATTGACATTCCATCCCCCAAAGTTGACATTTTTGCACCCTCAACCCTCCCTGTCTGGACGCGTAACGCGTCATGGCAGAGTTTTCAGAGTTGGATCAAAATGAAGCTTATGGCCTGAAATGGAGCCCAAAACAGCAGGTTGGATGGAAATTCATCGGTAGGGTGGGAAACGGGACCAAAAAGTGTTCAAAAAAGTTAACAGCTTCTAGTAAGTACACCAATGCATAGGCAACCCACATCACGTCATTTTCTCCCATTGCCAAACTTTGTAACCTATTGCCGATCATAGGCAACCCATACGCACGGACGTGATGTGGGTTGCCTATGCATGGGCGTACTTACTGTAGGCTGTACACTTTTTTGAAAAATTTTGGTCCCGTTTCCCAACCTACCGATGAATTTCTATCCAGCCTGCTGTTTTGGGCTCCAATGCAGGCCATAAGCTTCATTTTCATCCAAGTCTGAAAACTCTGCCATGACGCATTACGCGTCCAGTTGAGGGTGTTAGGAGGGGTGAACATTGCCGGAGGTCTTAAGAACTTACTGCAATCAGCAACTGAGGACGGTGTGCAGGTTTTCAGGTGGTTAAACACACCCGGTACCTTCTCGGGCGCCCCCAATGGTAGTCCATGTTTAAGGGATGATGAAGGGGGTTGAAAATGCCCCAACGTCAAATGTAACGATTTCAACGTGTTCGTGGAACCTTAAGAGCAAGACTCATTCATTTTCGACTGCTTTGGCAGCCTGCGGCAAGTCCTACAGCGTTTTTCGCAAACTTCAATTTACGGTTTTCAAAAATGGGCTGGTTTTGGGGGCGCTATCCCGAAACTACACAAGTTGGGGAGTTGTGCTGAAGCATGTGGTTGGTAGGCGTCAGGGCAAACGTCATACTGAGATTTCGACCTTGTGCAGTCAACTTTCCAAATTTGGTGGCCTTTGAAAAAAGTGGTGCTTTAATTTTTTTGAGCAGTATATATCCTGTATTGTATTGAGTTGGACTAGAAAAACTAACTTTCTAGGGAAATGATATAACGCTTGGTGCACTTCGTGTCGTTCCGAGCAGCGGGAAGTTTGACCTTTTCTCTATTCCGGTTTATCCGTTATAACATTAACCATTTTTATGATCAATGTTCATAAAGAATACGACACGCTGTTACCTAGAACATTGCACGATTGATATTATTCATATACTGTGTACAAATGTTGCACTCTCCATAGCAGGAGCAGATGACCTCACTGTTCCGCCCCTTAAAACAATACTAATTCCACAGCCTGCTTCCGGTCTCCGACCGGGTCAGGAATGGAATGAATGAAGCCGCGATCTAGCGGCGAGGATATGAAATGTGCCGGCTGCCGAGGCCTGACGCACTCCTCTGGGGCAATGATTAAATGAATGACAGATGAAATGAAATGATAGTGGAGAGTGTTGCTGGAATGAAATTTTGACAGGGAAAACCGGAGTACCCGGAGAAAAACCTGTCTGCCTCCGTTTTGTCCAGCACAGATCTCACATGGAGTGACCGGGATTTGAACCACGGACCGAGCGGTGAGAGGCCGGCGTGCTGCCGCCTAAGCCACGGAGGCTTAAAACATTACTAATTAACTATTATTATTATACAAATTATTCATGCTCTTGGGATATTGCAGTGTGAAAATATCATTTAAAACTCTAAACGTTTCGAAAGGAACCTTACCTCCATTTTCAATAGAATTAAAACAATGTGGCCTAAGAATGTGTGTCAATGAGCTTACAAAAACTAGAGAAATTCCTCTGTTCGTCACCAGAGAGCAGCCAGAAACTACTGTATGGACTTTGGTAGAAAAACGCGCCATATTAATTAGAACGGTGGACAGAGTAGTGAGGAAGGAGAAGGGAAAGCGGGCGGGGGGGAAATTGAGACTTCTCGATGAATGAGGATGTCCAAATAAGGAGAAAGGGCGGGGAAGAGGGTTTGATGTATATAAGGAAACAGAACCGAAGGGAAGTGTATCTGTACGATACCCAACGTCGTACAGGCCTCGCGAAGAAACAGATGGAAACTCTTCCAGTGACGAACAAAGGAGATAAAAGCATGGCCCTGTAGGCCGTCCTCTTGAAAGACAAAACTCTTAAAAAATCAGCTTGAAGTTGAAAATGTGTATAATATAAAGTCACGCATAGAAATTTTGAGGTAAATATGATCGTCTGTTCATATGAGAGTGAATATACTTATGATTATGTTGCTGTAAGAATATCATCCAAATTGTGACTTTATAATATCTACATTTTCAACTTCAAGCTGATTTTTTAAGAGTTTTGTCATTCAACTTTATTATATCGCAAGAGAAGTTTACATTAAACAATCGATTATTCAATGCTCATGTGTGATAAGCAGGTGTGAAAAATTGCCTATTAATACTGTACGTATTAAACGACCATGCACACGTGTTGATGAATACAACAAATAATACCACAAATTTACTCGCACAATATTTACACATATGGCTTTAGTGAGTTCACTCGCCCATTTCAATGTGGGGGGACTCTGTGTTGCATTAGGCCAAGTTTGGGGTCCAGCATATAAAAATCACTCCTGAGTGAACCAAGTGTAGTGTGATTGTCACCAAGTGTGATTAGGATAACGCTCAAGTCTGGTTGGTCGCGTATAAAGTCACTTTCAGGTGGCGACCATCTCCATATTTAAAATCTATTAGTGAACGTTTCGCAGTCAGTTAACTCGAGTGTGCCCAATTTCATTGATCAGGAAATATAAGATTCTATCTGAAATGAAACTTCCGACGTGATTAATTATTCGCACCGATTACAAGCAGGGGAGTGCAACGATGATATGTTTCGCGCTCCAAGCAGACATCATCAGATCCAAGTGAATAAACAAGACAAACACTATTGAAACCCAAAATATTAATCAGTAAATGTGCGTTACAATCTTAACAAAGTACTGACGGTATTATTTAGTTTTAAATTTTGTTATTTTGTGGATATGTATAGTAAATGCTGTAGTCAACATGTAATGCTTTTCAGTTGGTCGACACGATTGCACCCAATTATAATGGGTGTTTCCTTAATCGAGAAAAGAATTACATGAGATTAATAAATACACTTGTGTGACCAGTTTCAATCGACAAGCGACGAGTTGTGCTCGTTTATTAACTAATGCAACTAAATATTGTAAATACCATCACCCATACTTGTAGACATAGATTTAATTGCCTAAGTGTTAAGGATCTCATGATTACAGGTTGACGATCAAAACTGGTCATCCAAGTGTATTTATTAATCTCATGGAAGAAGAAAGTTGTCAGGATTAGTAAAACATCCATTATATTTGGGTATAATCGTATTTACCAACTGAACACATAACATTTCGATTACTGAAGCGATATTGAAAATGGCTCCCAACTATATAATCTATTATCAGAATTGTTATTGCAATGATTGTGTTTATAGAACGCTTTGAAGCCATTTTTAGCCTACTTTTCACATTTTGCAAAAATGAGGAAAAGGTAGACTTATGAGATCGATCCGGGAAAATGTGTGTCTGTCTGTCTGTCTGTCTGTCCGTCTGTCTGTCTGTCTGTCTGTCTGTCTGTCTGTCCTTCTGTCTGTCTGTCTGGCTGTGTGTGTGTCCCCCCCTATCAACTCCTAAATGGCTGCAGCAATCAAAACCAAATTTAGTATGAGTAAAGATGTGCACCGGAATATCTCACGTCCATATTTGAAAATGAAGTCAGTGCTACCAACTGCTGAAAAAACGCACTAGAAATTTGAGCTCCATGTTGGATATCTTGCAAGGTATGCATGGGAGCTATTCCAAAATTGGCACTATTTCAGTTTAATTTCCAGGAGGCCAACCGTGACAGTGTTGCCAAAATAATGTTAAGTCTTCTGATAGGTCCAATGTTTAAATGCATATAACTTCTACACTATCAATTGGATTTCAACCGAATTTTGTATGTAATATCTGTACATCAACAGATATGACTGAGCGTATTCTTAAGGCCACCAGGGCTGCCAACTGTTAATAATTGCTCTCTCTATTTTTTCATCCAAATACCTATATATCAGAAAGTATGCAAGCCAACAGCTTTAAACTATGCACACGTATATTCTGACATTTTAGATTAATTTCGAGTAACTTATATACGTCAGTTCTACCAACATGATTATAAACCAGCTGATAGTACCAATTTTTAAATACATGTAACTCCTATACTATCAGTTGGATTTCAACCAAATTTCATATGTGCTATGTGTACCATAACAGATATTACTATTAGTATTGTTAAGAGCAATCAGGGCTGCCAACTGTTAATAAATGCTGTCTATATTTTTTTACCCTAATATCAATATATCAGAAATTTTGCAAGCCAACAGCTCTATACTTTGCACACGTATAGCACCTGACATTCTAGATTAATTTGGAGTAATTAATACAAGACAGTGCTGCCAACATGATTCTATGCCTGCTGATATGTCCAATTTTAAAATACATGTAACTTCTATACTAACAAATGTATTTCATCCAAAATTGGCACAAAAAGATATCATAATATTTCAGATTATTTCTGACCAGCACACACATGACATTGTTGCCAACATGCTTTTACGCGTGCTGATAGATCCAATGTCTAACTGCATGTAACGTCCATTGGACTTCGACCAAATTTTGTATTCTGTACCTTAAGAGATGGAACTAAGAATATATTCAGTCACCAGGGCTGCCAAATGTAGTGCTCTATTAGGCTACATTATACCAGGTATATTTTGAACTAAATAGATATTTCGATATTACCAACTTAATTTCGTCATTATTCTAGATAGGTTCATATTCTGTCGAATAATCATTGGCATGAAAAGTAGGCTGTATAGTTCTTCACGGAACTTCTTGTTCAGTGTTGTCTTGTGTCTATCAAGTTTGAAGTAAATATTATTATATAGCTCCGAGTTAATTCATCATTAGAAGATTCATCGCTCCGTGTCTTCGTGAAAGGAGAAACTTGCTCGGTACAATATGGGTGATCGCAGGCCTGGTATTCAACAGTGCATACAATTAATGATGAAGTTTTTCTGATGAACGCTAGCGATCTGTCTTTGTGAGAGAGCTTCTGATGTTATGCAAGGATATCTGCTTCAGTAGAGTTTGTGTGTTGTAAGCATTCACTCGCGTTTTTCTCATTCTCTGCTTTGACAAATTACTGTCTTGAGAGCAATAATGTTAAACGTTTCCGAGATTAGTTCTGCTTGAAAGTTTGGATTAAGTGGTGTGCTGTTCTCTTCTTTGAAATATGACCTGGGACAAACCAGTTTAATCTGCATAGTTCTTCCTCAGTATAAATATATGAATAAAATGAGAGGGATTTTATTAATGAAAAGATTTATGTGACTTAACAACATATTGTTACAACCCCAACCCAAAAAGGGGTTGCAACTCCATAAATCCCACAACTAATATAGGAACTACACAGCGCCATGGGCACACACATGAAGCAATTATCATAACACACGACGTGACCCAGCGCAACACAGGAAGATCAACGTTGCTAACACAACGAATACTGCAAATACATAGGAGTACACATAAATACTCAAGCCAACTGAACCTCGGGGACAGTTGCCCACAGAATCGCCGGGAGCGTCCACACGACGTGGAACACCGCTAAACTTCAAGTCTACACTTCGGTAAGTCGTACTGGGAAACAATCCTGAAACCGCCCAATGCCAAACCTACATAACTCTGTGATCATCTCATCACATTCAAATGACTTGAACACTTGTACACTAGTACAAACCCTCACTCATTGTTTCCATTATTCATGGCACAATTTTTATCCATCCTGACCTAAGCGTTCTCCCTCGCCGACGCTATCCGTCCCGCAAGGTCGCTGACGTGGCTGCTCGACACTTCCGCGCTGTCAACAAGGTCACCCACCTACACGCATGCACCGGGCACATCCTGACTCCCTTTCATCATTTCCACCTGTCTACCCTTCGTCTCAACCCCTCGGCTCCTACCATACAACACCTATCATACGCCAAGCGAGGTGATGATGACAACAGCAAACACTCGTCTCGAGTAGGTTGGCCTTCCAATGCCGAATAACTCTTCATCGATGAGTCCGGAGGAGACTATAAAGCCCAATACGGGAGACACACAGTTTACCGCAGTGATGACAGGTAGTATCAGGTCGAGGTGAGACATCCGCATTCATTCCCAGTCTTCTAATGGACACTCTGTTCGTTCTGCACTGCCTCCGATCTTCTACCATACGTCGGCGGTTTTCTTCAAAAAGTATCGCACCACGATGAACAATTGATCTCCAGGATGAGCGATGAAGAGCTAAGGTCTCCCAGTTGTTGATATCAATGTGGCACATTTGCATATTAGCCTTTAATACGTCTTTGAATCTCTTCCTCGGACCTCCCACACAGCGCTTGCCCTCAGTTAGTTCAGAGCAAAACACCTGTTTGGGAATGCGATTATTGGGCGTGCGGATTACGTGTCCTGTCCATCGCAGCTGACGTTTTAAAAGCATGGCTTCAACACTGGTAGTCTGTGCTTCTTCGAGAATGCTGGTGTTTGTGCGTTTGTCTTGCCATGTCACACGAAGAATTCTCCTCAAACATCGCTGGTGATATTGCTGCAGCTTTTTAAAATGACGTCTGTAGCATGTCCAGGATTCAGATCCGTAAAGTAAGGTGGGAACTACAATTGAGTTGTACACAAGGATCTTCGTTGCAGCATTGATTATCATGGTTGTCAAAAACTCTAGGCCTTAATCTTGTAAAGGGTGACCCAGCACGGTTAATCCTGTGTTGGATTTCAGAATCTATATTTGCATTTGATGACAGGGTGCTGCCAAGATAAGGGAAGGTGTTAACTTCCTGAAGCTTCGCTTCATCGACGGTGACATTGATGTTTCTTTGTCCTTGTCCAGGGACTGGTTGGTAGTGGACTTGGGTTTTACTGGTGTTAAGTTAAGCCCCTTAGGAACCACCGAGAGGGTGAAACAATGGTCCTAGGAATGAACATCTTACATTAATATCTATGGGAACTACAATTAAAAGAACAATATAAGACGAATACATAGCATACGATATCCGACATTGTAACAATTTCGATAAGATGACTACCACAGGTTATGACACAACAGTTTTTGACAAGCAGATTTTTCATCTCGGATCACTTCAAATTCTCCATTGGACAACAATATAAAAGTGACAGTCAGTCTGAAAGACTAGACTTTGTATCATTTTAAATGCTACAAATGCTGAAAAATGCTAGAAAGGCTGGAGGCTTCTCGCTTCGCTTTAAGCCAAAGACTTTTGACATGTTAGAAAATTATCTGCATAATACTCATCTTGCTTACCTTGTTTCAAATTACTCGCGAACGGCAAGTGCAAACCAAGGGCAAAGCAAGGTCAGGCGCGCGGGATGCCGTCACGCTCACCAGAGCGCACGGGGACGTGCCCCTTCCATCCAGTCTAAAAACACTTATAGTGGGCGATGTATTGAAGATAGAGATATGCTCTCCCGGACTTTTTTGTAGAACTTTTCATGCTGACCAATTTTTACGCTCATAGTATATTGATATTTTTAACGGTTTGCCCAGCGTAAGCTTAAGAAGCACACGGACGCCAAGTTTGTTTTCGACTTTTTCACTGAAATCATTACTGCTTGGCCTCCTTTGATCATACATAAATTATTTTCTACAGAATCTTTCCTGGAGATATCCTTTACAGAATGGTGAAAACCGCATCAAAATCCATCCAGTGGTTCTCGAGATTACCCGTGACATCCAAGAATCGGGGATTTTTGTCTTATACTAACGAAGTAGAGATTGTCGGGGAACACATGCACCAAGCACTACTATGACGTCACACACCTCAGTGCATCTGGGTACATTTCGTCCCGTCACTGTAACGTAACGCCAGACCGCAGCGTAACGACGAAGTCGACAAGATCATTTAAAATGATAAAATCATAATCCATTCCATTCCACAAGGAGCAATTATTCATTTAGAGAACACACTTCACACCCTGTTGATCATGCCAAAACAGTATTGCATATTGACATATTAATAACAATTTTCGACATGATGAATTCCAAAGTATCTTAGACATTTTAGACCAATGTATAGTATATCTATGCATCTTATTAACATCAAATTAAGCTAACATTTGTTCTAGATCTGTTGTTAACTATTTTTTGTAAGATATTTCATAAATTATTATTAGAACCCCAATATATTTAGTATATGTCTGCCAGGGTTGGTGAGTGGTTATCGTGTCGGTCTACCAACCCCAAGCTTGCAGGTTTGCTCCTGGCCATGGTAAGTGATTCTTGAAAGGCGAGAAAAATCACGACATGTTAAAGAATCCATTTGAATTCAGTAGGCAGTGTTCATAATGGCAAAATTAATGTCGGGATTTTCCGCCAAAGCAAAACGTTCATCCATTCTCTACTAGTATCAAGGAGCTTCGACATCTAGTCTCCAAGAAACAACAAAAAATTCGACATGCAAGCTGCCCTTTGGGCGTCATAAAACGAAGCTTGCACCCAATACTCGAGGCCATACGATAAAAAAATAGTATATACTGTAGGTCAACATTTTAATATTCAAACTCATTTAGGCTTGAAATCTTTTCATTGCAAATTCTATTTCCTAGCATAATATTCTTATTAACATTAGTGTATTATATTCTACTAATAATTAGAATTAATTTCTTCTATCCATTGATTTAGAAACTCATGTGAAACAATAACAGCAAAGCTTCGCTCACAATCACTTAATCTCATTATTACAACATCGCTGGACGAAACTAGTACATTTTAATAATTAACTTATATTAATTTTATATTATTTATTAAGCTGTAATACATTTATTAGATACTTATTGATATTCATTGAGTTTAAATCGTCAATATGGAAAGCTATTAGATATGACTAATTTTATATCACTACGCTACACCAGGTGAATCAGCTGCTTATTGTTTTATGCAGCCCAATTAACGTGTGTTATCAGGAAGGTCGATATTTCTCTGTTTGCATCCTGTATGGTACTAATGCACTGCAAGCATATGCTGCAAACGATACTGAACACTAGCCTACTAGTTTTCGCTCGATGTGACTACAGACTCATACGAGTTTTCTTGATCGCCTTACGAGATATAGAAGTGATTGGCTTGATGTTTCCTTCATCGCATCTCTAGTTAGTATAAAAACCAAGTCCCCGATTCTTGGATGCTACGGGTAAACTTGAGAACCACTGGATGGATTTTGATAAGGTTTTCACCATTCCGTAAAGGATATCTCGAGGTTGATTTCTGTAGAAAATAATTTATTTATGATCAACGGAAGCCGAGCAGTAACGATTTCAGTGGTAAAGTCGAAAAAGAACCTGGCGTCCGAACGCTTTGTAAGCTTACGCTGGGCAAACCGTTAAAAATATTTAAATACTATGAGTGTAAGAATTGTTCAGCATGAAAAGTTCTACAAAAAAGACCGCGAGAGCATACGTCTATCTTCAATACATCGCCCACTATAAGTGTTTTTACGTTTTAATTTCTTCCAACCATGTCCATTCAACTACTGAGGCGACAGTTTACGAGCTAGCTAAGGGCGAGACTATCATCTCTGTTATAGCCTAGCTAGCGGGCGAACCTATTGGCCCAGATACAGCCAGCAGCAACCCGTTGAGTCGTGTTGAGTTAAGACTTCTAAGAAGGGTGGTTGTGTTTGGAGTTTCCCTGGAAGTGCAACTCGGGTTTTCTTCATTTCGCCGGTGAAACACAGCCAAGTTAAGACTGGACGGAAGGGGGATTTGAGTTTCATTCACCTTGCCATTCCCTGGAAGTGCAACTTTCATTTCGCCTGTGAACTTTTTGTTCCGCAAAATTCACAGTCAATTTATGATTGGACGGAAGGGGGATTATATTATATTAAATTATATACTGATTGGCGTATAATCTCTAGTTAGTATAAAACAAAGTCCCTGATTCTTGGATGTCACGGGTAATCTCGAGAACCGCTGAATGGATTTTGATGCAATTTTCACCATTCTGTAAAGGATATCTCGAGCAAGGTTTCTGTAGAAAATAATTTATTTATGACCAAAGGAAGTCAGTGAAAAGGTGAAAAATCTGGCGTCCATGTCCTTTTTAAGCTTACGCTGGGCAAACCGTTAAAAATATCTAAATACTATGAGTGTAAGAATTGTTCAGCATGAAAAGTGCTACAAAAAAGCCCGGGAGAGCATATCTCGATCTTCAATACATCGCCTACTAATGTTTTTTTACGTTTTCATTTCTTCCAACAATCTCCATTCAGTTTTATGAGGTGACAGTTTGTGAACTAGCTAGGGGCGATCTATCACCCCAGTTACAGCTTAGCTAGCGGACGAGCTTATTGCCCCAGATACAGCCAGCAGTAAACTGTCGAGTCGTATTGAGTTAAAAACTTTAGAGGAGAGTGGTTGTGTTTGGAGTTTGTCTGGAAGTGCAACTCGGCTTTTCTTCATTTTGCCTGTGAACGTTTCGTTCCGCAAAATTCACAGTCAAGTTTAGAATTGACAAAAGATGGATCTGTGTTTCATGTACCTCGCCATTCTTAAATTACATCTGACAAGAATTTGTTGCACATGCATCTCCATGATAATATAATTAATAGTGCAGTCAGTGATTTTAACCCATCATGCCAAGACGTAAAACGGATATTGGTCATTATTCTTTGACATTTGAAAAAAAAAAACGCTTATCACGTAATGCATTCATAACTGTTCCCGGGCGAAGCCGGGTCGGGTAGCTAGTTACTAGATACTAGCTGAAGTACCCGTGCTTCGCTACGCGTCATAAATAAATTAAAATGTGAAGGTGACAGTTAAAACAGGGGATAGGCGAGGTGCTGCGCAGAGGGAGATTAACATTTTGTCCAACTACACCGCTCGGCGTTGACCGTGTTTTATAGCACAAATTTAGGTTTTACTCGCTAACAGTTGCAGATACCTTTCGGATGGAAAATGTAATTTTAAACCTCGCATATGCCATCAAGAGTTTGCTATTTCTTAGCGTTCTCTTTTTATTTGAAATGGAAATATGAAAGTTTGAAACCAAAGGGTGTAGTGACGTCACTAAAATGGTCGCCATTTTTAATAGTGCAAAGCATTGAAATCAAAAGTAACCTATATGTTAACCAGGTAAATCAGCTACTTCCATGTAAAATTCACGTAAATCGGACCAGTGGTACTTGCGAGATTGAGTAATACACAGACACACGCCATCTCAATTTTAGCCTCGCTTCGCTCGCGTCATAGTCGTATCATATTGTTTTTTGATGAAATGCAGGTTTAACCCCGTTAACACCCCTTTAGAACCTGAATACCCAAAAATCCCTCCTTAGTAGACGTTTTCGACCCACAACAAACAAACATGTCCACAAAATATCATTCTTCTAACTTAAATAGTTTTGGTTGGTCGATGAGAGCAAACATACAAAAATCCTTCCTTAGTGGACGTTTTTCTTCCAGAAGTTCACCCCTCCCCATATGCCCCTTAAATTGCATTTATGAAAACACGGTCGAACACCTATTTATTTTATTTATTTATTTATTTATTTATTTATTTTTAAGCTGATAGATTTCCTCCGAGTTTCAGACTCCTCCCTATGTCGTTTAAGAGATACACGCTCAGTTAGGAATCTTTCAACCCCCACTTTTCATCCCTTTCACCTCATAATATACACTACATCGAAAAACCATTAGACATGTGTCAGCTTATTTTTAATGATTAGTATATGTGCCAAGTATCACATCCCCAAATGAAACCACTCGTGAGATATTGTTATTCAATGGAAAGCACGTTTACCCCCTTAACACCTCTTTAGAACCTGAATATCCAAAACTCTTTCCTTAGTGGACGTTTTCGACATACAACGAACATATCCCCAAAATTTCATGTTTCTAACTTCAATAAATTTGGCTGGGCGATGATGAGTGAGTGAGTCAGTCAGGATATTTTCTTTCATTTATTTTTGATAATTTCATCCGTCCCCATGAACCCCTTAAATTGGATTTATGAAACAAACGGTCAAACACCTATTTACTTATTTAAAGCTGTTTTCCCCCTGTTCCTGTTTCTTTTTCCATAATTTCACCCCTCTCCAAGGGCCCCTTAAATTGGATTTATGAAAAAACGTTTGAACACCTATTTACTTGTATTTTAAGCTGTTTTTTCCCACCGAATTTCAAACTTCACGCCTATGTCGTTTCAGAGATACACGCTCCGTCAAGAATCCCTCAACCCCCAATTTTCACCCCTTTCACCTCATAATATACACCACATCGATAAACCCTTAGACATATGTCTGATTATTTTTAATGATTAGTTTATATACCGAATATCACATCCCCAAACAAACAACTCATGAGATATCGTTATTCAATGAAATGCACGTTTACCCCCTTGACACGCCTCTAAAACCCGTATAAACAAAAATCATTCCTTAGTTAACGTTTTCGACATACAGCGAACATATTCCCAAAATTTCATGTTTCCAACTTTAATAGTTTTCGTTGGGCGTGATGAGTGAGTGAGTCAGACAGGTCATTTTCTTTCATTTATTTTACCAGAATTTCACCCCTCCCCATGGGCCCCTTAAATTGGATTGATTATAAAACGCTTGAACAGCTATTAACTTATTTCTTAAGCTGTCTTTTTCCCCTGAGTCAGTCGGTTAGGACACTTTCTCTCATTTTTCCCCCCAGAATTTCACCCCACCCCATTGGCCCCTTAAATTAATTTATGAAAAAAAACAGTCGAAAACCGATTTACTTACTTTTTAAGCTGATTTTTTTCGCTGAGTTTCAAATTTCTCGCCTATGTCGTTTAAGAGATAGGCCTACACGCTCCATTAGGAATCCTTCAACCCCCACTTTTCAGCCCTTTCACCTCATAATAATACACCACATCGAAAAACGCTTAGACACATGTCTGCGTATTTTTAATGATTAGTTTATATGCCGAGTATCACATCCACAAATGAAACCACTCGTGAGATATTGATATTCAATGAAATGCATGTTTAACCCCCTTAAGACCCCTTTAGAACCCGAATATCCAAAAAACCTCCCTTAGTGTACGGTTTTGACATACAACGAACATATCCCCGAAATGTCATGTTTCCAACTTCAATATCTTTGGCTGGGCGATGATGAGTGAGTGAATGAGTCAGGACATTTCCTTTCAATTTTTTTTTTCTTCAGAATTTCACCCCTCCCGATGAACCCCTTCAATTTGATTGAAAAACAAACTGTCGAAAAGCTATTTACTTACTTTAATCAGTTAGGACAATTTCTTTCCTGTCCCCCCCCCCCCGAATTTCACCCCTCCCCATGGGCCCCTTAAATTGGATTTATGGAAAAGCGGTCAAACACATATTTACTTATTTTTATGCTGATTTTTTTCCGCTGAGTTTCAAACTCCTCGCCTATGTCGTTTAAGAGATACACGCTCCGTTAGGAATCTTTCAATCCCCACTTTTCACCCCTTTAACCTCATAAACACATCGGAAAACCCTCAGACACGTGTCTTGTTACTTTTTAATGATACGTTTATATGCCGTGTATCACATCCCCCAATGAAACCAATCGGGAGATATTGTTATTCAATGAAATGCAGGTTTAATCCCCTTAAGACCCCTTTAGTCCTGAATATCCGAAAATCCGCCCTTAGTAGACGGTTTTGACATACAATGAACATATCCCCAAACTGTCATGTTTCTAACTTCAATAATTTTGGCTAGGCGATGATGAGTGAGTGAGTAAGTGAGTGAGTCTGGACATTTTCTTTCAATTTTCTTTTTTCAGAATTTCACCCCTCCCCATGAACCCCTTAAATTTGATTTATGAAAAAAAACTGTCGAACAGCTATTTACTTACTTTAAAGCAGTTTTTTCCCCATGACTTTGATGAGTGAGCCAGTCAGTCAATCAGTTAGGACACTTTCTTTCCTGTTCCCCCCCCCCCCAGAATTTCATCTCTCCCCATGGGCCCCTTAAATTGGATTTATGAAAAAGCTGCCAACACATATTTACTTCTTTTTTATGTAGATTTTTTTTCGCTGTGTTTCAAACTCCTCGCGTATGTCGTTTAAGATACACACACTCCGTTAAGAATCTTTTAATCCCCACTTTTCACCCATTTCACCTCATAATATACACCACATCGAAAAACCCTCAGACACATGTCTTCTTATTTTTAATGATGAGTTTATATGCCGAGTATCACATCCCCCCATGAAACCAATCGGGAGATATTGCTATTCAATTAAATGCAGGTCTACCCCCTTAACACCCCTTTAGAACCTGAATAGCCAAAATTTCTCTCTTAGTGGGCATTTGCGTCCCTTGAGGAAGCTGCATACCAGATTTCATTCCAATCCGTTCGGTGGTTTCTGAGATTTCGTGATGAATAAAAGAATGAGTGAGTGAGTGAGTGAGTGAGTGGTATTTGAAAAATATATAGTAGAAAGAAGATAGTGTCAAGTCTTTGTTATGCTAAACTCGGTTGTCAGTGCTGTGTGAGCAGTTGAGTAACTAACGGGATTTCAAGTAAACATCCTCATTTTCTATACCGGTAGTGCTGAGCGCAATTGGCATCAAGTCGGCCGTGCCTGGACTTGAGCTATGTTGCCATGGAAACTATCTGCCTTGCCATTCCTTCATGAGTATATTTTATGATTTGATTAGCCTGTTTTTGAGTGAAAAAGGGCCGAAATCAGAAGAATGAGAAAGAATATCGAAAATTCATGTAGCCAGCGGTTCCTTCTGGGTCCTAAACTATGTGTATGCAAAATATGGTTGAGATTGGTGGAACGGTGTAGATTTGTATACGGAACCAACATATATACATACATACATACATACATACATACAGACTTTCACTTTTATATATTAGATAGAAGTGATTGGCTTGATATTTCCTTGCTCGACTTACTAGATATAGAAGTGATTGGCTTGATGTTTCCTTGTACGCCCTTCAAGATATATAAGTGATTGGATTTTGTTTCCTTGCTCGCCTTATTAGATTTAGAAATGATTGGCTTGATGTTTCCTTGATCGCCTTACTAGATATAGAAGTGATTGGCTTGATGTTTCCTTGATGGCCTTACTAGACATTGAAGTGATTGGCTTGATGTTTCCTTGATCGCCTTACTAGATATAGAAGTGTTTGGCTTGATGTTTCCTTGATCGCCTTACTAGATATAGAAGTGATTGGCTTGATCTTTCCTTGTACGCCCTTCAAGAGATACAAGTGATTGTCTTTTGTTTCCTTGCTCGCCATACTAGATTTAGAAGTGATTGGTTTGATGTTTCCTTGATCGCCTTACTGGATATAGAAGTGATTGGTTTGATGTTTCCTTGATCGCCTTACTGGATATAGAAGTGATTGGCTTGATGTTTCCTTGATCGCCTTACTAGATATAGAAGTGATTGGCTTGATGTATCCTTGATCGACTTACTAGATATAGAAGTGATTGGCTTGATGTTTCCTTGTACGCCCTTCAAGAGATACAAGTGATTGGCTTTTGTTTCCTTGCTCGCCTTACTAGATTTAGAAGTGATTGGTTTGATGTTTCCTTGATCGCCTTACTAGATATAGAAGTGATTGGTTTGATGTTTCCTTGTACGCCCTTCAAGAAATACAAGTGATTGGCTTTTGTTTCCTTGCTCGCCGTAGTGCATATAGAAGTGATTGGATTCATGTTTCCTTGCACGCCCTTCAAGAGATATAAGTGATTGGCTTTTGTTTCCTTGCTCGCCGTAGTGCATATAGAAGTGATTGGCTTGATATTGTGCCCGTTTAGGCCGGAGTCCGCACGACCACATATGCATTTTACCAATAATCAGTCAGCACGAGAGTCAAAATATCCCGGAGCGCCAGATGGGTTAAAGCTAATCGCAAAAACGACATCAAATGAAAAAAATGCTTTACTGATTTTTGGCTCAATGCAACAATAAGGATAGAAGGAGATTCAATTGGGTATAACACATCTGGTAAAATTATCTCAGTTTATTTTGAAGTTAAAATTGACTGCAAAGATGCTCAAAGCAGCATCACTCACGTGTGGCGACCCACACTCTTATTTACATAATATACAGAAATTTTCCAAACACATTTGACAATCTTTTTGGAAACACAAGTCCGATTAATAGTCCTGTAGACTGTGTTCCAAAATTATTTATGATTAAATCCAGTTCAAATTTAATTGTCTCTACTGGAAATATCGTAGATCACTGTTTGAATATTTACATGACATTAACACTCGTAGAATAAATGTTCATAGAATTTTTAACTTTCACTTATTTTTCCAGTTTCAAAAATATATATCGTCGAAAATATTATTATCATTGAATCAACACACATTATTTACACATATTAATAACATCTGAAAAGTATTTGACCTTGAGCATAGCATCGAAGAACTGTGCGAAGCACAACAACAATTAATTGTTCTTCTGACATTAAACATTCGAGAAGTGACTCGATTATGAACTTCAAGTTCCTAACAAAATACATGATTTTTTAAATCATCAACTTGATCAATAAATTGTTGAACCATTCAACTATTCAATTTTCCACTTGGAATCATTATTATAAAAATATTTATATTCATGGCCATTTTTAGTAATTTTCACAACTTGCAATTCTTCGACAGAATGCGGAAATAAGAATCGTAGCTTCATAATAAATTCATTTAGTTCATGGCACTAGGATTGAAAATATCCTTCAAATTATTCGTGGTTAAAGAATTATTTTTAATTGGCAGTGGCCCATTCTATTATTTGTGTAAGAACACAATATTACAACAACAACGGCAAAGGTCTTCCTCTGAAGAAGAATAAACTACTATCATGACAAATCCGGGTTCTAGCAAAATCAAAGTCTAAATGGAATTCGTAAACAAGGTTGAAATAAGAACTGATGGTTTCTAAGAAATAACCTTCGGGTTATACATACGACGAAATGTGTAGTTCCAATACTCCTTCTATAAACCTGAGCCATCGAACCTGCTATTTGATTGATGCTCGAAAAAACCTCTTCATTCCTGCGACTTAAACATGCGCACCTGGGAATGGCATTTCAACTACTCCACACATATACATTTTCTTCCCAAAATTTATACAATAAATCAAGCCTTTACTTGTTATCAACACTGGAAGATTAATAAACTGACAAGTTTATTTTATTTTACCATTCAGTTCAACCCGTGAATTTACCATACTTATGAAAATCTTTATTTCACTTTCGAGTGTATTTACGTCATGATTTTATATAAATACAAAAATATCCTATTTGATACAATTATCAATTGCTTCCCGTTTCATGCCTCTCCGTGTTATCTGAAAAATATACATTGCTCATTGCAAATATTAACTGTTCAACCAGAACTGAAATGTTGGTTGAATGCGGGCTTGCGCTAACCACTCTCCTTCGGAAAATCTCCTGTTCCAAACTAGAAATGATTAAACTACTTCATAGGCTCTCTCTCAATACATATGATTATTATAAAGTATAATATCCAAAAATTATTTAGAAAAATTATGAAAATTATTATTATTATTATTAGTGGATTATTATTATTATTATTATTAGTATTAGTTTAAATATGTTTAATTATCATCTCATTATGTGAGAATCCACATGTTCGAACCTTCGAATATGGAAAAAAATATCCATTCCTCAACAAAAATAATTATTAACTTTTACAGTTACATCGGCTGATTACCGTGATTTCCCCAAAATATGAAATATTCAAATAAATGCTCGATATGCTCGGTCATCGATCCTAAACTGATCTGAGTGCTGAAAATACTCAGAATAACTCTAACAAGTCTTGCGTAAATCATTGCAAGATTTAAATACGAAGAAAAAAAATGTGTTGGTCATCTGCAGAAAAAATAGTTTGTTCCAATTAGCTAGGCATAATATAATTCAAATGTGGCTTACATTTCTTGATGGTCTTGAAGCGTAGTGAACCTGGTCTGTACCAGATTTATCCATAAACATGCCCTATCGGACAAGCACGTATAATCCTTGTATCGGCCGCCATTATATACCCACAATTCGTCTGGTCAGACATAGTGGTAGTATCCCTTGACGTTTGAATTAACTGTTGTTCCATTTTAATATGGGCTTCTATCAAAGCCATAACAGTTTGTTTAAATAGGGTCAGATCTAAGTGATCTCTTCTTAGATATGTCAGTTGTAACATAACTCACGGTAATCTTATCAGTACAAGAAAAACACTGACAGTCTAAGCAATCAACGGCTGTTCTGAAGATCGTTCCCTGGGCATGGTTTAACACCATCTACCATGCGCTAAGCAACCTGTAGTTTCCCTTGCGTAGACTAATGAACACCACCGTTATAGACTAGTCTTCAGTGTACTGATAGATCGAAGTGGTTAACTAGTTACAAATAATGAAAACTGACTGAAATGGATTTAAATATCCAAGTATTAGGTTATTACTGGACTGTGACAAAGTACTAATTCTAGACAAAGTCTAGCATATGTCCATGTAGAAATATAAATATTTCCACCAATGTCTGTAGAAAAATCAGTCACCTCAGTGATTCTCCTCGCCGGAAACTTACTAAGTTCCACCTCGTAGCGCAGCACTTTCGTGACTATCACGACTTTGAAAAGAACTTCTGCGTAGATCCGGCAACCATGTGCCTTGGCTCAGCGTAGCAGCAACTTGCTCGGCAAGTGCTTGTGTTGGAATGAGCTATCGATGCTTCGGCCAGCCGGCTTTTATTCAAAACTGTCAGGGTCACGCGTCATCACGCTGAAATCTAGAAATCATCATATCTCTGGTATCCCTGATCCGATTTACTTGATACTAATTGCATTCTCTTTCATTTGGCCGTGCCAGTAATCTGATCCAAGTCTCAAGTCTCTACTCCATGGTTAACTATTTAATCAATAAATAGCCTCGACCTCTGCTATTACTCGCTACGTCACTTGACATGCAAGTATCGGTATATTCTTTCCAATTGCTTCGAGAAGCAATGTAGCGCGATATTCAAATATCTCAACTTTCAAAAGCGGCTACAGCCTTTCCCTTGATATCTAGGTGTCTGAATCTTGGAATACCCATTCCTAGAGTTGGGCACATCCACCCCACACCTAGCAAAAAATAAAAATTGAAAAATTTTTATTTTTCCTATCTACACATTAAATCATCTGGTTCTTGAATAATAAATCTTTAAATTCGATGCATATAAGTTCCCACGATGTTACCAGTTCGTGTATTAGCGACTTCATAGGTTCCATTGTTGTTTATTTCCACAATACGATAGGGTCCAGCGTAAAGGCTTGCAAACTTCGAGTACACTCGATTTTGCACGTCAGATGGTGTAGGTCTTTTCACTAAAACAAGAGTTCCTACGCGCAAGGGTCTGCGAAAACGCTTTCCTCTCACTCTGCGCTCTCTTTTCTCAGCTTGGCTCCTCAACTTGTCTAAAGCTAGAGTTTCCCTCATCTGACGACTTGGTTTAATCTCAGGTGGAATAGAGATTATTCGATCCCATAATCTTGTTGGTTTAACTCCATGATGAAGCAACATGGGAATCTGTCCAGTACTCTCATGAATCGTAGAGTTGATGGATTCGGATGCTAAAGAGAGAACATCCATCCATTTCCAATGCTCATTTGGACAATAGAGGCGGCAAAATTTTGCTATCTCAGCCATAACACGTTCTGCTGGATTGCTCTCTGGATGTCTAATAGAACAAAACAATTGTTTAATCCCAAGATTATTCATGATGGTTCGAAATTCTAAAGATGTAAATTGAGGTCCACGATCTGATAAAAGGAATTCCGGTTTGCCTGCTTCCGGAATTACGTTGTCTCTAATTCTCTTCGCACAATATTTTGCGTTTGCCTTCTGAATTGGATGTAACATAGTGTATTTGCTGAAAACATCCATGGTCGCCAGAATATATCGGTTACCTCATTTAGACTTTGGGAGAGGACCATATAAATCAGTCGCGAAGATTCCGCAAGGCTTAGAAGGAATAATAGGCCTTGGTAATTCTCTCAGTAATCTGGAATTATGTTTACTCCTTTGGCATAAATCGCATTCCCGAATAGTGTTTCTGACAGTTTGTCGCATTCGCTCCCACGAAAATTTCTCTTGAATCATGTTGACTGTCTTATCTACTCCAGTATGACCTGCGATTCTATGTGCCATCCAGATAATGGGTTTTTGCATTCGCGGAGGTATCACTACTCTCAGCTTCGTATGGTCGGGATCTGCAAACTTGTAGATTAAACCATCTAACATCATAAAATCTCTTGAAATTCTTTCAGTTTCCACAAAATCATCATCATTTGGATCCATGTCTCCCTGTAGAAAACGAAAAATGTTTCTAAGACGTCGGTCTCTCCTCTGGGATAAATGCAACAACCTTAACCTTCTCAAGGTATCTTCATTCTCCTGCGTCAGGTTAACTTGAAAAACCTTAGATGTAGACTCCACTGCTCTACTCAATAAATCAGCTCCAACGTTCAACTTTCCAGGAGTGTGTTCAATAACTAGGTTGAATTGTTGAATAAAAAGTGACCATCTAGTTATTCTATCACTGGCAAAGTTTGTTCTCAAGATAAACTCCAATGCATGGTGATCAGTCCTCACAATGACTGAATGTCCAATTAACATTTTCTTCCACGACTCCAACGCGAATATTACAGCAAGTGCTTCTAACTCTGTGGTGTAATAATTCCTTTCTGATGGACGAAGTTTCCTGCTAATGAACGCCAGGTAATGTCTCTTGTGATCTTCATCTTCTTGAAGAAGAATAGCTCCAATCCCTACGGTGGATGCATCAGATTCTATGATGAAATTCTTGGTAAAGTCAGGATACTCCAATTTCACACTGTTTACCAATAACCTCTTGGCATCTTGAAATGATTGTTCACAATCTTCATCCCATTTCCATTTGTTTCCTTTCCTTAATAATTCCTGCAATGGCGCTACCGTCTTGGTGAAGTTTGGACAATGCCCTGCAAAGAATTGGCATGTCCCGAGAAAACTGCGGACATTCTTCACTCTAGTAGGTCTAGGGAAATTTGCAATTGCCTGTATCTTCTTCTCATTGGGACGGTATCCTTCTCCATCCAAAATGTGACCCAAAAATTTTATTTCCTTTCGAAAGAACTGACATTTTCGAAGGTTTACTTTAAAATTCGCTTTTCTCAAATCTGCGAATAACATCTGAAGATGTAACAAATGTTCCTCCTTAGTCTCAGATGCAATTAAGATATCATCTATATAACGAATTGCTATCTCTTTTACTTCAGGACTCAAATTTTGTTCCAGTGCTCTGATCAAAACTGATCCAGATGTTTTGACTCCAAATGGTAAACGGCGGAATACATATGTCTGCTGGTCAAACATGAATCCTGTAAATTTCTTGGAATCTTCACTAAGCCTAATATGATGGTAGGACGAAGTGAGATCAATATTAGAGAACCAGACCTTGCCTTGGAATTTCCTTAACAGTTCTCTAATGATTGGTAGTCTGTCATACTCTGGCAGTAATCTTGAATTCAAATTTCGCGCGTCTAAACATAGTCTCAGACTTCCATCTTGCTTAGATACTACTGCTAATGGATTGACATAAGATGTAGTGTACTTTTCAATCACATTGTTGCTTTCCATCTCCTTGATAAGCACTTTTACTCTTTCTCGATGCTTTTCTGCTACTGGATACAATTTAGCATGAAAAGGTGCATCATCATTTACACGAATGTGATATTCAAAATCTTTAATTTCACCAGGTTTAATATCAAAAATATCGTGATACTCTTCCAAAATTTTCCCTACCTCTGGGGACTCCTTCTCAGTGTAGACTTCTCTTCCTTCAGGTTCATGAAAAATCAGAGACCATTGAGCATCTCCCTCGATGTCTTCCTCTTCTTTTCCCTCGAAGTTTATCTCTTCGTTATTCTTGAATCTGATCGTCTCTGTCTTCATGTCTATCACTGCTTGATATTTCTGAATGAAATCTGCTCCCAATATCATGTCAAAAGCCATGTCCTTCATTACTACAAATACATGTCGGAAATCATGTCCCCCAATCGTAATACATAAGTATAATTGTGTTTTACACAGAGATATTTTATTGGGTATTATTCCTTGGATCTTAATTCCTGATACTGGAATCTCCTCTAAATTCTCTTTGAGCTTCCACAGAATATAAAGCTTCTCACTCACAAGACAAAGCATAGCCCCAGTATCAATCAAAGTATCGACAGGCATACCGAATACTTCGCATGATATGATTGGCATTCTAATTCTTGTACCCATTTCTTTCCGTTCGTCATTCTGTTGAATTAAGTCATCATCCTCTGCTTGCCATTTAATAATTCTGGAAGTGAAAGTGTTCAAATTTCTATCTCCTACTGTGAATTCGAAGTTTTTTTTTCGTTACCATTCCCCCGGGATTGTTGTGTTCCCGATGGACCTGGTTCATTGGGCCTCTGCTCCAAAAATTGCAATTTATCTTGGTGTCTTGCTTCCAAGTTCTTCCTCGTCTCCTTGTTGAACTCTTCATTGGACTGACGAGTATCCACATTCCCTCTGTTATTGTAGTTGTTTCTACCATAGTATCTTCTTTCCTGGTACCTTCCTTGACTATCTCGTGGTCTTCTCCATCGATTATTATATCGATTACCACCATCCGGTCTCGCATAAGGCTTGTAACTGTATCTGTTACTGTACTGGTTCTATCCTCTTTTATTTGGATCTTCCCTCGGCGTTTTCTCTTCTCGCCCATCTCGAATCTCTCGAGGTGTTTGAGAACAATTATCAGCCATAACAGCGTACACAGCGTTGTTATTCTTTCCTCCCTTCTGATGGAAGAATTGAGCGTTCGTATGATCCAGCTTCTGTAATACTTCATCAAATTGTTCCATATTATAGATATCAGCAGCGATCAAAGTCCTCTGGACGTCTGCTGGAAACTGACGTATCAATGCAGTAATCAATTCGTTATCTGTCATCGGCGGATCTAAATGTTGCAGTTTAGACAGCTGTCCAGAAAAGTACGTAGAGTATCGAGTAGGTTGTGACGTCGAGAATCTCTTCGAATATAACTCTGCTCTGACTTGCTGTTGGGTTTCCGGGGACCAAAACTTTTTCAATAACCCACGAGAAAACTCCTCAAAAGTGGTTAGAGTGGATCTAAAAGCTCTAAACCAAAGAAGTGCAGGACCTTCCAAAAACTTCCCTATCACTCGGATCTGTCTTTCTTTAGGGATCTTGGAATCTTTCAGGTAATCACCTGCTTCTCTCAAAAATTCCACGGGTGTCACAGAATCTCGCCCTGAAAATTTAGAAGGCTTATCCTCTACATTCTTGAATACAGTTATGGGGTTGGATTGAAATACTGTCCTGACCTCATCCTGTCTTTGACTATCCGTGTCTCTAGCTCCTCCTAGATTTATCTGTATCTGTTCCTTTCCCCTTACATTTGGCATTTTCAACAGTTGATCAGACTGTTTCTCGTCCTTGATTTGAGTTTTCATAGCCTCAAGTTCCTTCTGGTTTTCTTCTGCCATTTTCTTAATTGCTTCAGTTTCTTTACAATTCTCCTTAACATCAATGGATATCTGGTTCATAACAGTCTCATGACTTTTCAATGACCCTGTCATATCTGATATGTCCTTCTGAGTTGCTTGGATATCTTTGGAAATTACTTGGATATGGGATGACAAAGATTCCCTAATCTCCTTGATTCCCTCTTGGTTCTCCAGCTTGAGTGTGTCTTTAATTTCATTGACAACTGTGGTTTTAATTTCAGTTTGTAACTCATTAATCACACCTTCTCTTATTTCTCCCATGACAAGTTCTTTGAATTGTTCCGTTAAACGTTGAACAACTAGAATTCCCATCTCATTACTCTCCTTCTTCACTCTGACTTCTAGGTCGATCATGTCTTCACCAACTTTCCTAAGACCATGTTCTATCCTATCAGCTAAGCTTTGGGATCGAAGATCGGCATCGCGAAATTTTTCGTCCATTAAACTTGCGTGAGTAGCTAATGAAGTTTCGAGCTCATGTGTTTTTTCGCATAATTTATTCATTTTACTCTCAAGTGACATTTTCAAAATTTCGGAATTCTCTTTAAATTTACTTTCCATTGAATTAAATTTACTATTTAAATTTTTTTCAAGTTACCTTTTAACCTGCTTTCTAAAGAATCAGAATTTTCTTTAAGTTTATATTCCAAAGAATCAGAATTTTCTTTAAGTTTATCATTCAAATTTTCTTTAAGTTTATTTTCTAAAGAATCAGAATTTTCTTTAAGTTTATCGTTTAAACTTTCTTTAAGTTTATCTGAATTTTCTTTAAGTTTCCTTTCCAAAGCCTCAGTATTTCCTTTCATAATGGCTGCTACACGCAGTCCAGCTTCTTTTGAACTCTCCTCCAAACTCATCATCATCCTCATCATTTATTCCATAATTTCAATTATTCAAAGCTTAGGGGTATACAATATTGGCAAACACAAGCTTATAACTAGAACAAGAAATATGAATAGCTAATTGGAACACTCTAATAAACTGAGATTTGTCCTAATGTCGACGTGATGGAAAAACAAAATTCTCTACTTTTACGAATTACATTTACCACAATATCACAAGAAAAATATGCAAGTTCTCAAATATCCTCCACCTGGATTCTAATAATGTGTATGTCCAGTCATCGAACGTTTACTACTGAATTTACTTGACGCCCTAATGGTTAAGCCATTATCAAAAATAATCAAACCCATTCTAATTATTAATCAAGTTAAATTTTTAATTTTCCCCACTAATTGGGTTTCATACTAATTTATTCATCCAAACCAGACATCTCTCAACTCCCAAAATATTTCTATAAAAATTATCACAATTTCAAATCGGCATGCGATTGACCATGTCTAAATCGATCCCCACGTTGGGCGCCATTTCTCTCCCTATCTTATTTTATGTGCCCGTTTAGACCGGAGTCCGCACGACCACATATGCATTTTACCAACAATCAGTCAGCACGAGAGTCAAAATATCCCGGAGCGCCAGATGGGTTAAAGCTAATCGCAAAAACGACATCAAATGAAAAAATGCTTTACTGATTTTTGGCTCAATGCAACAATAAGGATAGAAGGAGATTCAATTGGGTATAACACATCTGGTAAAATTATCTCAGTTTATTTTGAAGTTAAAATTGACTGCAAAGATGCTCAAAGCAGCATCACTCACGTGTGGCGACCCACACTCTTATTTACATAATATACAGGAATTTTCCAAACACATTTGACAATCTTTTTGGAAACACAAGTCCGATTAATAGTCCTGTAGACTGTGTTCCAAAATTATTTATGATTAAATCCAGTTCAAATTTAATTGTCTCTACTCGAAATATCGTAGATCACTGTTTGAATATTTACATGACATTAACACTCGAAGAATAAATGTTCATAGAATTTTTAACTTTCACTTATTTTTCCAGTTTCAAAAATATATATCGACGAAAATATTATTTTTCATTGAATCAACACACATTATTTACACATATTAATAACATCTGAAAAGTATTTGACCTTGAGCATAGCATCGAAGAACTGTGCGAAGCACAACAACAATTAATTGTTCTTCTGACATTAAACATTCGAGAAGTGACTCGATTATGAACTTCAAGTTCCTAACAAAATACATGATTTTTCAAATCATCAACTTGATCAATAAATTGTTGAACCATTCAACTATTCAATTTTCCACTTGGAATCATTATTATAAAAATATTTATATTCATGGCCATTTTTAGTAATTTTCACAACTTGCAATTCTTCGACAGAATGCGGAAATAAGAATCGTAGCTTCATAATAAATTCATTTAGTTCATGGCACTAGGATTGAAAATATCCTTCAAATTATTCGTGGTTAAAGAATTATTTTTATTTGGCAGTGGCCCATTCTATTATTTGTGTAAGAACACAATATTACAACAACAACGGCAAAGGTCTTCCTCTGAAGAAGAATAAACTACTATCATGACAAATCCGGGTTCTAGCAAAATCAAAGTCTAAATGGAATTCGTAAACAAGGTTGAAATAAGAACTGATGGTTTCTAAGAAATAACCTTCGGGTTATTCATACGACGAAATGTGTAGTTCCAATACTCCTTCTATAAATCTGAGCCATCGAACCTGCTATTTGATTGATGCTCGAAAAAACCTCTTCATTCCTGCGACTTAAACATGCGCACCTGGGAATGGCATTTCAACTACTCCACACATATACATTTTCTTCCCAAAATTTATACAATAAATCAAGCCTCTGCTTGTTATCAACACTGGAAGATTAATAAACTGACAAGTTTATTTTATTTTACCATTCAGTTCAACCCGTGAATTTACCATACTTATGAAAATCTTTATTTCACTTTCGAGTGTATTTACGTCATGATTTTATATAAATACAAAATATCCTATTTGATACAATTATCAATTGCTTCCCGTTTCATGCCTCTCCGTGTTATCTGAAAAATATACTTTGCTCATTGCAAATATTAACTGTTCAACCTGAACTGAAATGTTGGTTGAATGCGGGCTTGCGCTAACCACTCTCCTTCGGAAAATCTCCTGTTCCCAACTAGAAATGATTAAACTACTTCATAGGCTCTCTCTCAATACATATAATTATTATAAAGTATAATATCCAAAAATTATTTAGAAAAATTATGAAAATTATTATTATTATTATTATTAGTGGATTATTATTATTATTATTAGTATTAGTTTAAATATGTTTAATTATCATCTCATTATGTGAATATCCACATGTTCGAACCTTCGAATATGGAAAAAAATATCCATTCCTCAACAAAAATAATTATTAACTTTTACAGTTACATCGGCTGATTACCGTGATTTCCCCAAAATATGAAATATTCAAATAAATGCTCGATATGCTCGGTCATCGATCCTAAACTGATCTGAGTGCTGAAAATACTCAGAATAACTCTAACAAGTCTTGCGTAAATCATTGCAAGATTTAAATACGAAGAAAAAAAATGTGTTGGTCATCTGCAGAAAAAATTGTTTGTTCCAATTAGCTAGGCATAATATAATTCAAATGTGGCTTACATTTCTTGATGGTCTTGAAGCGTAGTGAACCTGGTCTGTACCAGATTTATCCATAAACATGCCCTATCGGACAAGCACGTATAATCCTTGTATCGGCCGCCATTATATACCCACAATACGTCTAGTCAGACATAGTGGTAGTATCTCTTGACGTTTGAATTAACTGTTGTTCCATTTTAATATGGGCTTCTATCAAAGCCATAACAGTTTGTTTAAATAGGGTCAGATCTAAGTGATCTCTTCTTAGATATGTCAGTTGTAACATAACTCACGGTAATCTTATCAGTACAAGAAAAACACTGACAGTCTAAGCAATCAACGGCTGTTCTGAAGATCGTTCCCTGGGCATGGTTTAACACCATCTACCATGCGCTAAGCAACCTGTAGTTTCCCTTGCGTAGACTAATGAACACCACCGTTATAGACTAGTCTTCAGTGTACTGATAGATCGAAGTGGTTAACTAGTTACAAATAATGAAAACTGACTGAAATGGATTTAAATATCCAAGTATTAGGTTATTACTGGACTGTGACAAAGTACTAATTCTAGACAAAGTCTAGCATATGTCCATGTAGAAATATAAATATTTCCACCAATGTCTGTAGAAAAATCAGTCACCTCAGTGATTCTCCTCGCCGGAAACTTACTAAGTTCCACCTCGTAGCGCAGCACTTTCGTGACTATCACGACTTTGAAAAGAACTTCTGCGTAGATCCGGCAACCATGTGCCTTGGCTCAGCGTAGCAGCAACTTGCTCGGCAAGTGCTTGTGTTGGAATGAGCTATCGATGCTTCGGCCAGCCGGCTTTTATTCAAAACTGTCAGGGTCACGCGTCATCACGCTGAAATCTAGAAATCATCATATCTCTGGTATCCCTGATCCGATTTACTTGATACTAATTGCATTCTCTTTCATTTGGCCGTGCCAGTAATCTGATCCAAGTCTCAAGTCTCTACTCCATGGTTAACTATTTAATCAATAAATAGCCTCGACCTCTGCTATTACTCGCTACGTCACTTGACATGCAAGTATCGGTATATTCTTTCCAATTGCTTCGAGAAGCAATGTAGCGCGATATTCAAATATCTCAACTTTCAAAAGCGGCTACAGCCTTTCCCTTGATATCTAGGTGTCTGAATCTTGGAATACCCGTTCCTAGAGTTGGGCACAATATTTCCGTGTACGCTCTACAAAGGATAAAAAGTGATGGCATGATATTGGGAGTTATTCAATGTGGAAGAAGTTTGGACTCCCGGTGAAACTCTTTATAAATTAGACATCACAGTCACCCCAGGTTCATTATCCGTCCTCTAAAATCTCCGATATGTAAATGGTGCTGAATAATATCATGTCTGGGGATATTACGTACCTGTATTGATAGACGTGTGTTCTTTTATTACTAATATGATAGCAATTGTTTGTTTTTAGCCTATTTTCATTTTTTGAAAAAATAACTTATGAGATCACCTTTTGTCCGTGTGTGTGTGTGTGTGTGTGTGTGTGAGGTGTGAGTTTCCCCCTAATAACTTCTAAACGGCTGGAGTGATTACAATGAAACTCGGTAAGATCATAGCACTATTCTGGCCGACCCCGACCGTGCCCTTCAAATTTTATTGTCTCTCACCAATCCAATATGGCGGCTGTGCAAAATATTTCAAAATAATTTCTCCGAAAATATTACCGATATCGCCCTGAAATTGTGTACGGTGATAAAGGGCACTACTAGAAGTGCACCTATGAGACTTTCAAAAACCTGGTGATACAAAACCAACATGGCGGCCAAGCGAAGTTGAGGCTTTTAAATAGACTTTTCTCGCGATTTAACTATTCAAACGTAATGAAACTTGGTACAGCAAATGGTTATACACATTGTAATGCACTGGAGTCTAATTTAGTTCAATTGTTTACATAACCTCAAAATGGCGGCTGTGCGAAATATTTCACTGACATTCTACAACTCCGAAACTATTACAGATATCACCCTGCAATTTTGTACGATGAAAAAGGGTACTCATACAAGTTTATCTATGTAACTTTCATAAACCTGTAAGGTTTAAAACGAACATGGCGGCCAAGCGAAGTTGAAACATTTTAATAGACTTTTCTCGTGATTTATCTCTCTGAGCTCAGTGAAATGTGGTACAGTAAATGATTTTACATATTGTAATGCACTGGCATCTAATTTCGTTCAATTGTTTACATAACCTCAAGATGGCGGCTGTGCGAAATTTTAAAATTAAGTTTTTATTTCTTGTGTCGTAATCATGCGATCGAAGTGAAAGTTTGAATAATGAACCTAGGCAATAATTGTTTTTGAATGGTACTTAACCCTATGGCCTATACATATAATAATCCAAAATGGCGAGCATCCGAAATATTTAGACGGTTCTCAATATCTATGAATCTTTTACAGCAATCAAACTGAATTTTTTTATGTTCATAGAGGCTATGAACATGTTCACCTATAGGACTTTCAGTAACCTGGTGAGCACAAATCCAACATGGTGGCGACGCGAAGTATACATATTTAAATGGACGTTTCTCGCGAAATAACTATCCGAGTGCAGTGAAACGTTGCGCGTTAAATGCTTATACAAATGTTAATCCACTGGCATCTAATTTATTTCAATTGTTTGCATAATCAAAAAATGGCAGCTGTGCGAAATTTTAAAATCTCGGTTTTACTTCTTGTGTTCTACTTCTTGTGCGATTGAAGTTTGAATACCACACGTACACAATAATCTTAATGTAATAGTACAATAACAAAAATCCAACCTGGCGACCATCTGAAATATTTTACGGTTCTCAATATCAACGAATCTATCACAACCTTCAAACTGCAATTTTGTATGTTGATAGAGGCAGTTAACATGAGTAGGTTATAAGAAAATAGGCTGTATAGTTCTTCACGGAACTACTTGTTTTCTTTTGAGCATCGTGGTAATATAGCCATGTGTACTTGCGTGTGTGTGTAAATTTAGTCTGATAAAAACCTGTGATATTGTGTTGTCTGTATAATGCATTTATAATTGAGACTTGGATCGGAAAGGAGGCATCCATGGCCGTAAGTTGTGAACCATCTTGCCATTTTCCTTGAAATGGGATGGCACTGAAAACCACTCGTAGGATTTTTAGCCTACTTTTCACATTTTGCAAAAATGAGGAAAAAGTAGACTTATGAGATCGGGCAAATGTGTGTCTGTCTGTCTGTCTGTCGTGTCTGTCTGTCTGTGTGTGTGTGTGTGTCCCTATCAACTCCTAAACGGCTAGAGCAATCGAAACAAAATTTAGTAGACGTAAAGATCTATACCTGAATATCTCACGGCCATTTTTGAAAATGATGTCGGTGCTACCAACTGCTGAAGAATTGCAATTGAAATTTGAGCTCCATGTTGGATATCTTAGATGGTATGAATGGTAGCTATTTCAAAATTGGCACACATATAGATAATAATATTGCAGTTTAATTTCCAGGAGGCCATACATGGCAGTGTTGCCAAAATGGTTATAAGCCTGCTGATAAGTACAATTTTTAAATGCATATAACTTCTACACCATCAATTGGAATTCAACCAAATTTCATAGGTTGTATGTGTCCATAACCGGATATGACTGTGCGTATTCTTAAGAACCTCCAGGGCTGCCAACTGTTAATAAGTGCTCTTAATTTCTTTTATCCAAATACCAATATATCAGAAAGTATGCAAGCCGACAGCTTTAAACGATGCATACGTGTAGTACCTGACATTCTATATTAATTTGGAGTAACTCATATACGTCAGTGCTACCAACATGATTCTAAGCCTGCTGAGAGGTCCAACATTAAACACATTTAACATCCATACTATCATTTGGATTTCAACCAAATTTCGTATGTGCTATGTACCATAACAGATATGACTATGCGTATTCTTAAGAGCAACCAGGGCTGCCAACCATTAATATGTTACCCTAATATCAATATATCAGAAAGTATGCAAGCCAATAGTTCTAAACTTTGCACACGTATAGTACCTGGCATTCTAGATGAATTTGGAGTAACTAATATACGTCAGTGCTGTCAACATGATTCAAAACCTGCTGATAGATCCAATTTTAAAATGCATGTCACTTCTATACTAACTAATGGATTTCATTCAAAATTGGCACAACAATAGATCATATTAATTCAGATTATTTCTGACCAATACATGCTTGACATTGTTGCCAACATGATTTTACGCGCGCTGTTAAATCCAATGTTTAACTGCATGTAACGTCCATGCTATTCATTGGACTCCAACCAAATTTTGTATTCTGTACCTTAAGAGATGGAACTAAGAATACATTCAGTCACCAGGGCTGCCAACTGTAGTGCTTTATTAGGCTACATTATGCCAGGTATTGTACCCAACTGTCATCATGTGGAACATGTGTTCGTATCCCAGCTAACTCACGGTCTTTCGAGGTATGGGGCGTTCCTGCCCACCATACGACCACATGCTCATGATTTGAGTCTACCAGGTAACTACTCTACATGAAATACACAACATATTCCTAAAATAAAATATTTACTGGTATAAAATCATGGCTATACAACAAATACAAATCAAGGACAAATTATATTTAACTCCCACAATTAAAATAGGGTTATTTTGTGAGTCTCTTCTTCATTATTGCAATACTGCACTCAAATCTATTTCTAGCATCCTATCATTGATACTTTCAGACTTCCATGGGTTTCCATAGTGTTCATCATGTGACACAATTTTATTTAACTGGAGTATCATGACATAAAAATCACATATCACATCAAAATGACATTAATAAAACATTACTCCGTTTCTTATGGCATTTACTTTGATTAGCATAAATTCATTATTTTTCTGCTTTAATTAACAATTATTTGTTGTGTCGTGTGAATCATCTTCCTTCTTTCCATCACTATGAAACGCTTTAAAAAGTGGTACTTTTCCCTTCCAAAATAAACATGGATAGAAATATTTATAGTTTCACCATACAACGATTTTCAGGGTCTTGTCGGGCTTATTATCGTTACAAATGTGTCATGTTCTTAGAAATCACATACCCGTCTGCATAAATTAGCGTGAACTGGCAAAAATGCATTCTAAAAGGATGCCTAACACTTTATTTGGTTCAGTGTTCCTCTTCAGAGAATAACTGGGCCAAATATTATCCGATTTCTTTGATTCAACAATGTATGTGAGTTGCAACACATCTTTTAATTCAATTGACATCATCATTACACTCATAACTTAATTGCATATTGAAATATCGAGATTCTTCAGTGTCCTACTGTGACCATAATTTAAAGGACTAGCGGACCGACGTTCCCTTTCCCCAGCAGGCAATAAAATTAGTTCCGGCAAGCTGCACAAGATGGCCGCTCGATTCAGTGGACCAACCCACTTCTCTCATCTGCTGTCAAGGTCAAGTTTGTTTACAATTGCATTACAGCAGGGATACGCTAAGTGTTGTTCCTAAGTAATTGAGTCATTTAATTATTTAACACCTATCATTAGAGTGTATCGGGCTCAACTGGCTCCTTATTAACATTCATGGCTGGGGATGGATTCCTGTGATAGCCTTGCCGTTCTATGGTGAATACTAGTGGCTTTTGGACGCGCATCATAATGAGAACACAGGATTCTCACCAGCAGCTGTCACAATTATAACATGAGGAAATCTGCGTTTCCTGAACGACGAATATGATTCTTACCTCTCAGGGTAGATCATTTACACACATGCTCACGGAGTCTCAACGGACATCACTCGTGGCCATAATTCATGCAAGCGTTGGATACAGACAGGCTCTGTCCAATTCGCTGCGAATAATAGAGTATGCACAAGGGCGATGCTACTCGTAGATTAGCCAACTTCTCACCTAACGCGCAAGCTATATTAGTTTGGTCCCCGCAATTATTTCTTTACGTAAATCACTGGATTCTACGTTAATTCTGCACGCTTATGCGGCTTCAAACAATACTTCACATAGATGACTCAATTATTAAGGCACCCGCGTTCTCTCTGTAATAACACTTAAGCCAAAGCTTTAACTAGCTCCTAATAACAATGTATAAATTTACTGGCTTACATTACTTTAATGGTCCTCAAATATAATCCTAAGGATTGACCATATCAAATATTCATTCAACACATCATTGACACTGAAAAACTCTCGTATTTCGCTATATTCCACGTTACCTTCTTACTGTTTACCAAAACACAGTATCTTTATATTAGACATGACACATTTTGAACATTATTTAGGCCAAAAATGCCTATTACTTTACTGTTGCCGACCCCAGTTTATTATTATTATTATTATTCATTTAACGTTATCGTTACATCCATCACTATTTTCCGCCTGAATGGCCCTAAACAAATCACCTTCCAAGCCATATTCTATTCAAGACGAGTGGTGAAAACTCGTTCAATAAGTGACTGTGACATCTTAGTCTCAACGTGATAAATCGTCATATGGTGAACTATTTAGTTATAATAACATTGTAAATTGGTACTCACTTTTTATTTTCGCTGGATGGTACCAGCCTTTCAGCTTCAGGCCTACCATGACGCTTGATTTAAGCCATCATGTTATATTTTTCACAACACTTAATTTCCCACATTTCCCACATGATAAACATACTCTTATCAGTGGCCTCTTTCACATTTACACAATGCATATTAATCACTGAACACATGAACACTTTTAAATCACTATTACACACTTTATTTACACTTATTCACTATTTCACAGGTCGATCCTTACTCGGACTCTTCCTACGCCTGATCTCAGAGATGCGATGCAATTACGCCAACCGCTGGTCTCCGTGAAAGTTTAACAGCGCTTACGGACGTTCGATCCTCGTCACCTGCAATATCGTTCAGCTCACTATCCAGATTAAGTAGCGATGTTTCCCAAGCTCCCATCATTGTAGTGATCCTGATGATAATGTCATATACAATTCTGACAATACCTCCCGGTATATGAACTGTTCAAAAACATAAGTTCCTTTTTCGCTGTGGCGAATTTATATTTGCGTCAGATGTTGTTGTTGTTGTTTGAGTCTTCAGTCTTTTGACTGGTTTGATGCAGCTCTCCATGCCTCCCTGTCCTGAGCTAATCGTTTCATCTCTACATAGCTACCACACCCTACATCCGAGGCAATCTGTTTAACATATTCTAACCTTGGTCTACCCCTACAGTTCTTGTCCTCGACCCTTCCTTCCATAACTAAGCTTGCTATTCCTGGGTGTCTTAGTATGTGTCCTACCAACCTATCTCTTCTCTTCATTAGCAGTCGCCAGAAACATCTCTCCTCTCCCACTCGTCTTAATACCTCTTTGTTTGTAACCCTATCTACCCATCTGATCTTCATCATTCTCCTGTAACACCACATTTCAAATGCTTCAATTCTCCTCTTTTCTGCTGCACCAATAGTCCAAGTTTCACTTCCATAGAGCGCCACACTCCAGACAAAGGCTTTCAAAAATGACTTCCTAATACCTAAATCTATATTCGATGTCAGCAGATTCCTTTTTTGTAGAAATGCTTTTCTTGCCTGAGCCAACCTACTTTTTATATCCTCTTTGCTTCGTCCATCACTGGTTATTCTGCTTCCTAAGTAACAGAAGTCTCCTACTTCCTTGAGCTTTTCACCTGCCAATTTGATCTCCATAGAGGTTTCTGATTTATTTCGGCTGCATTCCAGTATTTTTGTTTTACATTTATTAATTTTCATCATGAAATCTTTCCGTAAGACAGAGTCCATACCATTCAAAAACTCAAATCCTCAGGCTTGTCGGCCAAGATGACGATGTCATCAGCAAATCTCAGAGTTGAAATTATTTCTCCTTGAATCTTCACTCCCACTTTAAATTTTTCTCTAATTTCCTTCATTGCTTGTTCAATGTAAAGATTGAAAAGTATGGGTGATAAGTTGCAGCCTTGCCTTACACCTTTCTGAATACCAGCTTCTCTCTCATGTCCTTCAACTCGAATGACTGCTGTCTGGTTTCTGTATAGATTGTATATCACCCTCCTATCCCTGTACTTTATTCCAATCGATTTCAAAATGTCAAACAATTTAGTCCAATCAACGTTATCAAAAGCTTTCTCTAAGTCTACAAAAGCCATGAACGTTCTCTTATCTTTCCTTATTCTACCTTCCAAAATCAGCCTAAGACTTAGTACAGCTTCCCTTGTTCCTACATTTCTCCTGAAACCAAACTGGTCTTCACCCAACTCCGTTTCTATCTGGCTCTCAATCCTCTTGTAAATTATTCTAGACAGGATCTTTGAAGCATGAGTAATCAAGCTGATTGTACGGTAATCTTCACATCTGTCAGCTCCCACTTTCTTTGGTATAGGGATGATTACATTCTTCTTGAAATCAGGGGGTACCTCACCTGTCTCATAAATCCTACACACCAAGTGAAATAACCTGATCAGACCTTCATCTCCTATGCAGCGTAGCAACTCAATCGGTATATCATCTATGCCTGGTGTTTTGTTCCTGCTTAAGTCTTCCAAAGCTCTATCAAATTCTGATCTCAATATTAAATCTCCTTTCGCATCCTCATCAATTTCCTCCTCCCTTTCCATTACATGATTCTCAATCTCCTTTCCCTTATACAAACTCTCTATGTAAGTTTTCCATCTCTCAACCTTTTCTTCCCTATCTGTTAGAGGCTTTCCATTTGTGTCCTTTATATTACAGCACTTAGTCTTCTTTTCCCCAAAAGTATTCTTAATCCTTCGATAAGCTGTGTCTACTTTTCCTAATTTCAGACAATTTTCTATACCTGCACATTTCTCTTTCAACCATTCTTCTTTCGCTTCCTTGCACTTCTTGTTAACCTCATTTCTCAGACGTCTGTATTCTGCTTTCCCCTTTTCATCTCTTACATTCTTGTGCTTCCGCCTTTCATCCATCAATTCTAGTATATCCTGAGTGATCCACGGTTTTCTACCTATTCTCTCTTTCCTACCAATGTTTTCTTCTGCGGATTTTGTTATTTCATTCTTCAAAAGTGCCCATTCGTCTGCAATTGAAGTTTGTTTAGGGTTTTTCATTAGTCCTTCCTTTATACTCTTCTTGAATCTTTCGTTTACATCGTTATCTTTCAGTCTGTCTATTGCCCACCTTTTTGGCTTTTGACTTTTCTTCAGTTTCTTCAACTTTAATCTGCATTTCATTACAACCAGATTGTGGTCAGAGTTTATGTCAGCACCAGGATATGTTTTACAATCCAAAATCTGGTTTCGAAACCTCTGCTTGACCATAATGAAGTCTATTTGGTAACGCCCTGTATCTCCTGGTCTCATCCATGTGAATATTCTTCTATTGTGGTTATTGAATAAGGTGTTAGCTATGACCAACTCATGCTCAGTGCAGAATTCTACCAACCTGCTTCCTCGATCATTCCTTTCACCTAATCCGAAATCTCCTACTATCTTCCCTTCTCTCCCTTTTCCTACCACAGCATTCCAATCTCCCATTACTATAACATTTTCATCACCCTTGATATACCTCAGAATTTCGTCTATTTCTTCGCAGACCTTTTCAACATCCTCATCATCAGCTTGACTGTTAGGCATATAGACTTGTACCACTGAGGTGCAGGTAGGTTTAGTATTTATTTTTGTTACAATAATCCGTTCACTATATTGCTCATAATATTCCACCCGCTGTCCAAGTTTCCTACTCAATATGAGGCCAACCCCTGCTTGGCCATTGTTTGATTTAGTGCTAATGACCCTATAGTCTCCTGACCAAAAGTCCTGTTCTTCCTGCCAGCGCATTTCACTAATCCCAACCAAATCCAACCTCAACCTATCCATTTCCCTTTCTGAGTTTTCTAACCTTCCATTTCCTAGCAGACTTCTAACATTCCACGCTCCGATCCGTAAAATGTTAGATTTCCTCTTTGTCACTTCTGTGATGTTAACCCCCTCACGAGTAGTCCCCACCCGGAGATCCGAACGGGGGACTAGTTTACCTCCGGATTGAAATTTTACAAGGGAGGAGGCCATCATCACATGTATTTATGCATAGAGAGGTGCATATCCTCGGGAATAGCATACGGCTGTAGTTTCCCGTTGCTTTCAGCCGTGCAGCAGGACGCAGTGTAGCCATTATTTGGCTTATATTATCAATATCTTAACCGTCTATAAGACTAGTAAAGAATTGATTTATTCTGAAAGGCTGCTACTCCCTTTCAGAATAAGTAAAGAGCAATTCTACTAACAAAAATACTAACCTTCTACCGTACTAACAATTAAATACCAAAATTCTACTAACGAAAAAAATACTAAAGTTCCACCAACAACAAATACTACCACTAAAACAGTCTGCCACCAGGCACACTCACATGCAATCACACATCACAGTCTACTGAAACAATGAACTATAACTAATAAACAATGCAACTGCTACCAGACACACACACACACCACAGTCTAATAGAACAATGACATATATCTAATAGACAAACTAACTACCTACTTACAACTACAACTAACTACATACTTACTGTACTGTTATTTGAATTGACAATATTTACAAAATGCAATTTAGATAGAAAATACTTACAAAATGTAATTTAGATTCAAAATAGTCCCAAAATGCAACTGAGAATAAAAATACTTACAAAATACCCACCCTACACAATATTGGCATTTATCGAAGGATTGATTTACTATCTAAAAAAAATCATGGGAGCGTGCTCAAGTAATTTGTTTCCCTTTGCACCAACCCTAAGACCAGCTGACCCCGGCAGTGTGGAACTTGCCCATCTGTATTAAATTACTTCGACGCACTTCATGATTACTTATGAAGCTGTATGACTTGTTTCATTGTTCTTCAACGGCTGGGCGTTGATACTTAAACATTTCGCGCGCTTATTGGCTGCGTATTAGTTACGTGTATACAGACTGAAGACAACAAGACAACTCAAGACGACTGACTTGGTCTGCACTGCTCCCTCCTTATAAAGGTTTCTCGTAAAATATAGTCCACCGGACATGTGGCTGCGACTCCTTCCTTGAAATAATATCTTTTCCGCCGAAATGACATATACACCTTGTTTCTTTAAGTGTGGAGGTTTCATAAACGTTCGCGTGCCGGCGATCGCTTCGGCCAATTAATTACAATTAATTGCCTTAGTCCAGCGCGTCAGGACGCCACAATGGTGATTCCCCCTTGACTGGTCACCAAATCACTCCTCTCGAGCGTAGGCTCGGTAGTAATGCGTTCATTTGGAGATATAGGCTTCAATTTAGGTGTAAAATCATTCCTAAATTATCTCTCCTAGAATATATTCACCTGGGTGAACATTTCACTCCATTTTAATGCTCCACTTGGCTGTAATTAATTAATTTCCGAGGGCATTCATCCCTACCCTAGGTTCCATCGTTGTCAAGCGGTGAATACCCGGGTCATTAATTTTGAGCTGTCTCCTCGCTCCAGACGAAAGTAGATCCCTTGGCGCCTTCGGTCTCCACCCATTTTCCAACGGCAATTAGTAAAAACGTCAACTAGCCTGCTCTCGTTCCTGTAGGCTTCGAAAACGTATATTTGCATGCATTTCTTTATCTTAAAACTGCTATGATATTCACATATAGGTCGTGAAATCATGCTACATTATTATATTTCATTATTTAACACATTGCTCTTCGGGTTCCCTAAAACCGTTCCTCCTCAGAGATCAATGGTTCAATTCTAGTTAGAATCATGTGCCTGGTCTTCTCAGATAAGACCTGAGTTCGATGCCATTCTGCCGTGACCAGTTGGGCACAGTATACAGTATTTCGAACTAATTAGAAATTTCGATATTAGCAACTTATTTTCGTCATTTTTCTAGATATATTATTCATTGGCATGAATCTTAAATTTTAAGAAAAGTAGGCTCTTTAGTTCGTCACGGAACGTCTTGTTAAGGTAGGAATCGTGCCAATCTCTCTTCAGTTTTGCCTCACGAGGTTAATTGTTCCCCGTTCCAACTTTTAGACCAGAAACAAATGTATTGTAGGAGCCGGGAATCAAACCCAGGACCAATAGGGGAAGATCCTCGATTACGCTCCTCAGTAGCAGAGAAAGTGGCGACATGATTTTCACATGCATTTTAGTAACAAATCATAATGGAATTATTAGTTAATACATTCTTTCCAAAGAACTGCACGATCAGAATTTTTTATTTATCGACATCATTAAACCTTTTAACAACTTTTTACAGTTTCCAACTATAAATTGGCAACCCTGTTGTTGTTAGCGTTGTGCAGGACACATATACGGCATATTGCGACAGGTTTATTCCATTCCCCACCTTGCATGTGCGCTCAGGTGGTGGGATCGTTAAACCACAAGCAGAGCTTCATTTAAAAAGTTATTGCTACCCAAATTACTGAGACCTTCAGTAAAGTAAACGCAAGTTAGTGAACTTTGACATTCTTTTAATTCGGTGCGACATACAATTCTGCGATGTCGAGTATCTACAGTTTGCACAGTGACTCTGTGCTGGGTGTGTCCCCAAATCTAACTATTGCTGAGCATAATGACAGCAGTCATTCGAGCTGAAGTACATGGGAGAGAAGCCGGTATTCAAAAAGGTGTAAGGCAAGGCTGCAACTTATCACCCATACTTTTCAATCTTTACATTGAACACGCAATGAAGGAAATTGGAGAAAAATGTAAAGTGGGAGTGAAGATTCAAGGAGAAATAATTTCAACTCTGAGATTTGCCGATGACATCGTCATCTTGGCTGACATGCCTGAGGATTTGAATGAGTTTTTGAATGGTATGGACTCCGTCTTGAGGGAACAATTCATGATGATAATTAATAAATGTAAAACAAACAAAAAAATCTCCTATTTTCTGCTGCACCAATAGTCCAAGTTGACAATTTTTTCGGGACAATCTGTAAAAAAATAGGGAGAAAATCCAACTATTTTGGTGCAACAAAGAACACATAGCTCACGTTCTTTTCGATCATTGTTTAGGGTCTAGGGACACCTTCGTCATCAGCTCCTTTGTTCAAAAATAATTGAGATGACTGTCAAGGCCAATTATACTGTTACGAAAGTTATTGTCATTTTTCTGTTTGTTAAATTTAAAGAATATAAATAAATCTCATTTTTTATTGGGAATAGTTCATACGAAGACACCAGATGTAAAATTACTTCATTAAAATACATACGACTAGGACAAAAAAGGAGTGACACACTATGGGTCAAAATGAGCTGCCGCGAGTCTTCGTGTTATGTTTTTCACGCCAGTTTTCAAGGGTTAAGAGATCTTCTATATTTAGTCCAATTTCTGATGTATTGGCTAGCATTCATGGCTGTCACTCCGTTGGTTCGAGTTCGATTCTTGCTCCACCCAATGACTTACTGTAGATTCTTGAATGGGGTACTCTCAGCCTCGTGGGGGAAAACTGAGAAGTGAAGAATTGCTATATAAAGAGCAAAACGCTTATAATGCTGAAATTAATACCCCACGTAAATCGATCACAAGAAGAAAAAAGAAAACAAGAGTTGACCACTCGACCGTGTCTTCAGTGGCAGATGACCTCGTAGTTCCGCCCCTTAAAACAACAATAACTAGCTAACTAACTAACTTGACGGTGTCCCCTTCCGTGATGGTCTACAGTTAACTTTTTAAAACGTTTCCAGGATTCGAGACACAGTGAACTATGATGAGAGCAAGCCACTCATTGCCTGGCAATCACCTTGTGAAAACCACCAGCGGTGGCTACACTGGCTAAAGTGCAGCGTTAGTTCATGTGGTCTGGCTCTCTCCTGACTCGGTAGACGCGTGGGTTCCAGCCCCACCGTCAGCCGTCCTTGAATTGGATTTCGGTGGTTTCCCATTTTCAACACCAGGCAAATGTTGGGACGGTACCTTCTGATAGGCCACGGCCGCTTCCTTCCACATCCTTGCCCAAATTCATTCATCTTCATCCATTCCACCTCTCATCCCGACGCGCAGGTCGCCCACGGGCGGCGACTAGAAAGACCTGCACTCGGCCTCTCAGGAAGCCCACGACAACAAGCACAAAAAAAAAAAGCTAGTGAAATGTATTTATTTAGTCACGTCAAAAGCAATTACAAAGTATGAAGTTAATATGAACAATAGTGCATAATATTCAAATGAACGTATTAATATGTTTACATTACTTGACATTTAGAGCCTCCGTGGCTTAGGCGGCAGCACGCTGGCCTCTCACCGCTGGGTCCGTGGTTCAAATCCTGTTCACTCCATGTGAGATCTGTGCTGGACAAAACGGAGGCAGACAGGTTTTTCACCGGGTAATCCGGTTTACCTGTCACAATTTCATTTCAGCAACACTCTCCACTATCATTTCATTTCATCTGTCATTCATTTAATCATTGCCCCAGAGGAGTGTGACAGGCTTAGGCAGCTGGCACACTTCATATCCTCGCCGCTAGATGGGGGCTTCATTCATTCCATCCTGACCCGGTCGGAGACTGGAAGCAGGCTGTGGATTTTCATTACATTACTTGACAGTTCATTTACACTGCTGCCGCCCAGAGGTTAGCAACCTCTATTGCATTTGGTGTTGCACGCACCAAGTCTTCCAATGTGCAAGTTGTTGGACGGTGGCTATACTTGAGCAGGTGGGAGGAAGTCGGCATTACACCACATTCACACAGCGGCGACTCCACATTGAAACCCCATTTCATTATTACTCTTGCATTTAGTAACTCAAACAGTAGTCTGTTGAGTGATCTTGTGAAACGATTTTCCAGTTTTCAACAAGAGGAGTTGTGATGATTAGAAGGTAAATCCAACTGTTCTGGTGAGCGCAAGTCACTCGGAATGCACAAAGTCTAATTATTGGAGGCTGGCTGTGTCTACCGTTCAGAGCCCTAGATGACGTGATTATCAGTCGCTACAGAATGTATAATCAAAGGCAGACATTCTAGTAAAGTGTCGTATTGGAAGCGGAGGAAAACTACTTCACTTATTCATTGAGTGACTGGAGTTGTGCCCGATAGAGTATTGCAGTCGACGAGGGTCACCAATAAAGTAATGGTGCCTGCAAAGTCCACTACATGAGAATGTTATTTCTAACTATCTTTTCCATAAAATGGTCTCGCCCCGCACAGAATTATCTGATCCTACATCCCAACACAGCAATTCACGAAAGGTTATTTTTCTCTGTATCTGAGCATCAAGAAATGAACCTTACGGTATTCTTATGTGGTACGATGTATTGTATTGTCCTGGTGGCTAGGTAGCTCGAGTTAGGGTGGTTGTGACTAAAAGACGATGCACTTAACTGCAGGACAATAACTCGAGTGTAAGGAAGTGTGTGTGAGGTCTGTAATGAATTGAGCAAGCAAGCGGCGAGCGGGCCGTGCTTACGAGGCTAATGCTGGCGCTTGTTTACAAGGTCACATACCAGACAAATAAGACAATCGCCGTGGCGCAGCTGACTAGAACTCGCTGGCTGGGCGCCAGAGTTCGAACAAGGAGGGTTTCAAGAAATGCAAGAAGACCGTTTCAAAGAGTGTAAATGATTTAATTACTGTAAGTGTGAATGTGTGCAAAGAATGAATGTAATGAATACAAGTATTTGGTTTGGAATTGAAAGGAATCACTAAGGACAACCTGTATGAGTACACTCGCCGACTGTAGAGCGGTCGAACGGACGTCAGGCAGCAACTCGGCGTGTGGAAGAAGAAAGAGCTCCCGGTTCCTGGTGTGAGTTGTATTTAAGTAGATCGTCAATGTTTGTGTAATTTAGTCAGCAAATTATTGTGCTACATAGTAGGAAGCTACATGTTTGGACTTACGTTGTAAGGATGTTGTAAGGATTACCACATGTGTGTGTGGTTGGTTTGTCAAGCTGAGTGTGTTTGCAATGGCTAGACGTTTGCTGTTGTTGTTTCTCTGGGGTTGTGGCGTGAAATGGGGGTGAAGGGTGGTGAAAGGGGCCAATAGGGGGTGGCCATACTCTGTGGAAACCCCAGGGTATAGCAATATCCATATTTGGCTGTGGACGTGGCTGATATGGAAGGCTAGGAGATAATAACACAGCCACAAAGTGGAAAATGTAGGCACAGCAACGATATGCATCTAAAGTGGCGGCATTAATTCTGGACAATTTTGGAGACGTTCTTATGCTCTCGCTTGCTTCAATACAAGTCTTGTAAACTTTTCTAACTCCTGACTTTGCACCAACACCACTCAAACGTTTCGCTAATTCTTCATAAGAATGACCTTCTTCAGTTAGTGTTACTGGTTGTCATGTTGGGAACTATTATTTTCAATTAAATTATCACTTCCAACTCACTCTAAAAAGATGTTCACTGAAAGTCATGGTTGGTTCCTCAGTTTAAGGGCTGCGACAATATGGTCATGTAGCCCCGTGTAATTTGGGTGTGTGTAGAATCTGTCTGATAACCAGTGTTAATTGTGATGGCTGTATTAGTGTAGGTTATCTGTTTTTAATTCAAGTAAGGACTGCACACATTCCATTTTCAAGTAGTTCCCACTTAAGCTACCAAACGCCACCGGCAACGACCAACTGGTTCTGAACTTTGTTACTAGATGCCACCGTAGTCGGCTCCTGACGAAGAACGTTGGAACCTAAGAGCGTTAGTCAAATATAACCTATAATTTACCTTCACACAAGTGTAATTAGTGGAAGGTTCTTTATCATGCCATAAATCTATGACATGGGACCGCCGGCTTTACTTCACCGCCAAAGGAAGGCATATTGAGGGATTTTAACGTTCTTATAAAATCCGACGACTTCGTCCGGGTTCGAACCCACGACCTTGGGCTCCTAACTGATGTACAGCAAATGATAATCACACTTGACCAATGTACCTAAAGAACACCACAATCTGTCTGCTTGAAAACAATAAGTATTGCTGATTATAATCAGACTGTAGTGATACTTAAACTTGTTTATTATTTCTGTACATAGTGGGGCGTGATGGCGCAGTGGCTTAACTTCTCGCCTATCACCCGGACGGCCGGGGTTCGAATCCCGGTGGCAGCGGGGTGGAATTTTCACCTGGAAAATCACGTGGCGTCAGGAAGGGCATCCGGCCTTAAATCCCCGGCCAAAACCAAATTGAGCCTGGCTGGCTCCGGCGACCCCAATTAATTGGAAAAGCCGAAGAAAGTTGTTGTTATTATTTCTGTACATAATGAACAGTAGTATGTTTCACTTTTCTAAAGGGATACTAATAAAACATTTTCAAAGTAAAAACGTCTTCTTGATTTAGCACTAACCAATCTTCGTATAACTTATAATATTTTAAACACATCGGTATTTTACTGGAAGTGGGTACTACAACATTTAGCTTTGTATGTTCAAACGAGGCCGACAGCCTAGCCGTGTTGAAACACCGGATCCCATGAGAACTCCGCAGTTAAGCAACATTGGGCGTAGTCGGAACTTAGATTGTATGCCGTTTCTAGGCACTGCGCGCTGTTGGCCAACATAAGGAGGAGCGGAAAGGCCCTGGCCACCCTAACGCAAGTAAACTCCGGCTGGGGGTAGCCTCATTGGAGGCTCGGACCTGCCTTCGGGCAGAATACCGATTAAATTAAATGTTCAACCGCGGTGAATTGAAAATTATTATTATATGTCAGAAAACTTTACTATAATGAGGCTCGTTATAACACTAGTTTTCATTTAGATACAGTTTCTCCCACCAATCAGAGCTCAAGAAACAGTTGTGTGACCAATTAGATAAGGATAGAATCGCGCCTGCGCTGAGTTCCACGGCCTTCTAAATTAAATTTCACTACCTGGCCTAGTGTCATAGTAAGATAATCGAGGAGGCCATGGTGAAATACAAAGCATTCTCTGCGTCTCATGCGCTCTATTCAGTACATAAAACTGGCGAAATCTCGACAGATAATTATGAATATTTATGTTCGAACATAAAATAGATATAATAATTATCGTCGAACATGAACAGTCGTATGCAACTCGCCTATAATGGTAATTAAGGCATTCGTATGGAAATTATAAAACTCGCATACGCTCGGTTTATAAACATATTCGTGTCTTAATTATTGCCATTATAGGCTCGTTGCATAATGTACTATTTTCGATGCTTAATGCCGTAATATTTAACTGTTAAAATTTACTAGGTTTTCTGACAGGTTTCCTTCTATTTTGTCACTTGGACGTCAGAGACTGTCTTTGGATGTCACTGTGGGTTTAGTAGTGTTTTGTAGAGCTATTGGTCTTGCATATTTAAATCTGGTGATCCTTGCTTGACGAGCGAAATATCCCTTAGTTTTCACCTTCTTCAATATTCCGTAACAATATATAACAAGTAGTTCCGTGACGAACTAAAGAGACTACTTTTCTTAACATTTAAGATTCATGCCAATCTATATAGACCTATCTAGGATAATGACGAAATAGAGTTGGTAATACTAACTTTTCTAAGTACTGCAGTTTGAAATACACCTGAAATAGTGTAGCTTAATATAGTAACTTACTACAGTTGGCAGCCCTGGTGACTAAATATATACTTAGTTCCATCTCTATAGGTATAGAATGCACATACAAAATTTCTTTGAAATCTAATGGATAGTATGGACGTTGTATGCTGTTTGATATGCGATTTGTCAGTGCGCGTAAAATCATGTTGGAAACAATGTCATGTATGTGATGCTCAGAATTAATCTGAAATATTACGATGTATTTTAGTGCCAATTTTGGATAAAATCCATTTGTTAGTATAGAAGTCTCATGTACAGTAGAGCTTCAAATATCCCAACGCCCACTTTAAACATGTGAATTGTATTTTGCGGGGCGCTGTGAGAGAACAATGACCTTGGGAGTGTTTGTTTTGAACCATCCACTCCCCTTCCCCCCAGCGGGCCAGTCTAAAGACAGTCGGGGATGCTTACTGCATGTTAGGGTTTATAATAAGAAACACTAAGCCATTCATTTGGACCAGTACCTGCATAAACCTTTATACTGCCATGGTGAGATCCAAGCTAGAGTACGCCAGCCAAGTATGGAGTCCCTGGCAGAAAACATGCAATTAATACATTGAGCAAGTTCAAAAGAAATTCCTCAGATATTTACACCTCAAAATAACGGGCAATTACCCACACATGGTACCCTACGATGGACTTTTGTTGAATTTCGGCATGACTAGTTTGGAGTCTGGAAGGCAATGAAATTCCTTTATAAAGTTATTAACGGTCAAATTGATACCTGATTTTCCCTATCGCTCCTAAATTTCAACATCCTTCGCTCAACTGCAAGATCAACTACAATATTCAACAAGAACTTCCGTGACGAACTAAAGAGCCTACTTTTCTTAAAATTAAGTTTCATGCCAATGATTAATCTACAGTATATGAACCTATCTTGAGTAATGACGAAATTAAGTTGATAATATCGAAATGTCTAATTAGTTCGAAATATACCTGGTATAATGTAGCCGAATAGATCATTACAGTTGGCAGCCCTGGTGACTGAATATATTCTTAGTTCCATCTCTTAAGGTACAGAATAAAATAATTGGTTGAAGTCCAATGGACGTTACATGCAGTTCGACATTGGATCTATCAGCATGTGTAAAAGCATGTTGGCAACAATGTCATGCGTGTGCTGTTCAGAAATAGCCTAATCTGAAATATTATGATATCTTGTTGTGCCAATTTTGGATGAAATCCATTTGTTAGTATAGAAGTTACATGTATTTTAAAATTGGAACTATCAGCAGGCATAGAATCATGTTGGCAGCACTGACTTATATTAACTATTCCTAATTAATCTAGAACGTCAGGTTCTATACGTGTGCAAAGTATAGGGCTGTTGGCTTGCATACTTCCTGATATATTGATATTAGGTTAAAAAATATATAGACAATATTTATTAACAGTTGGCAGCCCTGATTGCTCTTAAGAATACTTATAGTCATATCTGTTATGTTACACATAGCACATACGAAATTTGGTCGAAATCCAACTGATAGTATAGAAGTTACATGTATTAAAAATTTGGCCCTATCAGCAGGCTTAGAATCATGTTGGTAGAACTGAAGTATATAATTTACTCCAAAATTAATCTAAAATGTCAGATACTATATGTGTGCATAGTTTAAAGGTGTCGGCTTGCATACTTTCTGATATATTGATATTTGGATAAAAGAATAGAGAGAGAGCAATTAATAACCGTTGGCAGCCCTGGTGGCTCTTAAGAATAGGCTCAGTTATATCTGTGTATGTACACATATTACATACAAAATTTGGTTGAAATGCAATTGATAGTGTAGAAGTTATAGGCATTTAAAAATTGGACTTATCAGAAGGCTTAACATTATTTTGGCACCAGTGTCATGTATGGCCTCCTAGAAATTAAACTGAAACAGTGTTATCTACATGTGTGCCAATTTTGGAATAGCTCCCATGCATACCTTACAAGATATCCAACATGGAGCTCAAATTTCTAGTGCGTTTTTTCAGCAGTTGGTAGCACTGACATCATTTTCAAATATGGACGTGAGATATTCCGATATGCATCTTTACTCATACTAAATTTGGTTTCGATTTCTGCAGCCGTTTAGGAGCTGATAGGGGACACACACACACAGCCAGACAGACAGAAGGACAGACAGACAGAAGGACACACATTTTACCGGATCGATCTCATATGACTACTTTTTCCTCAATTTTGCAAAACGTGAAAAGTAGGCTAAAAATTTTAGTTTGGTGGTTCGTTCCTTAGTTTAGGGGCTACGACGACGCGGTCATGTAACCCCGTGTACTATGTGTGTGTGTAGAATCTGTCTGATAACCGATGTTAATTGTGATGGCTGTATTAGTGTGTGTTATCTGTTTTAATTTAAGTGAGGACAGCAGGCGGTAATTTCAAATAGTTCCTACTTTTACTACCAAATGCTACCGTCCACGACACCTAGCTTGCGGCTTTGCTACCAGATGCCATTGTAGTCAGCACCTGGTGGCGAACGTTGGAACTAATATAGCGTTATTTATTCTAATCTACAAATTTTGGCTTCACACAAATGTAATTAGTGGAAGGCTCTTTTTCATGCCATAAATCTATGACATGGGACCGCCGGCTCTACTTCCCCTCCGAAGGAAGGCACACTGAGGGATTTTTGACGCTCTTAAGAAATCCAACGACTTCGGCTGGGTTTGAACCCGCGACCTTGGGCATAGAAGCTCAGCATGCTACCAACTACGCCACCGAAGCCGCTATATGTATATATGTGTATGTCATAATCAAATGTTATTTATTAAGGTTATTTTCAGATACTCTAGTGTTTAGAATGATTGTTGTGTTGACCGAATGAAGCTACAATATAATCCATAATGTTTGTGCTCTGAAGAGCAAGGCAGTTCTAGATCTCTATCGCAATTAGGATCTTTCCAGCAAATGCAATCCCTAGGACAAGTCTTCAGACATTCTGTCTTCTTGAAGTTCAGTTCAGACTGTGCCCGTACTTTGACTAAACATTGCACTGTCACAGTGAGAGAATTGTTGACACAATGGAAGTGGGAAGTCCTGGAATGGCTACCCTATTCATCTGACATAAGTCCCTGAAACTTTGATCTATTTCACAAACTATAGAAACCACTCCTAAGGAAGAAAATCCATACACGAAACACCATACATCAAGCGGCAAAGCACGGACATCGACAAAGTGGCTCTTGGTATCCTGCACCTTCCTTACATTTGGAAACGGTTGCACATGCAGTGTATTCAAGAAGATTACATTGAACGCATGCAGAGGTAGAGTGATCTCTATATTAATGTAGGGATTCTGGATAGACATTTAGACATTTCTGTTTTGTATTTATCCCAGACAGGGTGTTAAATAATTAGGGCCCGGATGTTGATGACATGTCATCTTTTTATTGAACTGTTTAAAACAATGCTGAAGTACATAGAAACTCCGGACGGGCCACCCCGTCTTCAAATAGGTCATTTTTATTTTGCAGGTTCTTGATTTCTTGCTATTTTTTCATTTTAAGAGCATTTTCTTAAGTTTGGTAGCTTTTTTGGGTCTTATTTTAGAGAAATCGGCCTTTTACGGTCATCTTTCTCCAATGTAGGTGTGTCACAGCTTTATATGAGAGAGTTACGTCTCTCAGAGTTAAGAAGAAGCTACTAGGTGATACAAGATAATTTAAAATATTGAAATATTGGTTCCATTTCCTTAAACAAACGGGTGGAAGCTAGTTTTAGCAAAAATCGTGGCAAAATTGCTGTGGGTATTGCATCAAAACTGAAAAAAGTGGTGGACAAAAACATTGGGTATCAAACATTATGCAAAATCTCAGACATTCTCTCTGGTGAAAACTATTGCATGGATGGGATTGAGGAGGATTTAGCAGCAAACGACCTTCCACAATTCAAGTACACTCCCATCACATCAGTTGATATTGAACACAGCTTTTAGACAGATAAAAACTTGTTGGGTGATAACCACAGATCATTTATATTTGACAACATCAGAATGGCATTCGTAGTGCACTGCAACTGAGACTTAAGTAAACATGAACTTTTGTTAAGTGCTAGAAATCTATTTTGATTGACTCTTCAGTTCGAGTTTGAAATATTGGTGAGTTCATTATTATAAGATCATTTTCTCCATTTTATAGTGCATTTTTAAAATTTTTAGGTCATTTATTACAGTCATTTTTGAAAATTTTAAGTGTATTTTTAAACTTTTTTACGTCATCAACATCCGGGCCCTACTAATGACCAAATATTACCTCGTTTTAATTTTTGTCTCTTTGTTGAGGATTGGCGGCAAACCTACTGGAGGGAAAGTAGAGTCACTCTTAAAATAGAACTTTCTTTGAGATGTCAGTTTGATGCAGCTTTCCATGGTTCCCTGTCCTGAGCTAATCGTTTAATATCTACATAGCTGCCAGATCTTACACCGGAGGCAATATGTTTAACATATTCTAATTTTGGTATACCCCTACAGTTCATGTCCTTGACCATTTCTTCCATAGCTAACTTCGCTATTTTTCAGTGTCTTAGCATGTGTCCTACCAACCTATGTCTTTCCATCATTAGTAGTCGCCAGAAGCATCTCTCCTCTCCCACTTCCTCTTAATATCTGTTCATTTGTTACTTTATCTACCCATCTGATCTCCATCATACATCATATTTAAAAGCTTCTATTCTCCTCTTCTCTGCTGCACCAACCATCCAATTTCACTTCCATAGAGCGCCACGCTCCTGACTAGTGCTTTCAAAAATGAATTTCTAATACCTAAATATATATTTCATGCCAAGAGATTTCTATTCAGTAGAAATGCCTTCTTTGCTTGAACCAGCATAATTTATATGTCCACTTTGCTTCGTCCATCACTTGTTATTTTGCTTCCTAGGCAGCAGAAGTGTCCTACTTCCGTTAGCTTTTCACCTGCCAATTTGACGTCCATAGGGGGTTATGATTTCTTTCGGCTGCATTCTATTTTTTAGCCTACTTTTCACATTTTGCAAAAATGAGGAAAAAGTAGACTTATGACAACGATCCGGGCAAATGTATGTCTGTCTGTCTGTCTGTGTGCCTCCCCCCCCCCTATCAACTCCTAAACGGCTGAAGCAATCGAAACAAAATTTGGTAGCAGTAAAGATCTATACCTGAATATCTCAATGACATATTTGAAAATGATGTCAGTGCTACCAACAGCTGAAATATCGCAATTGAAATTTGAGCTGCATGTTGGATATCTTGGAAGGTATGAACGGGAGCTATTTAAAAATAGTTAGCTTTCTAATGAAATCTACCTAATTGGCACACGTAATTTCAAGGAGGCCATACATGGCAGTGTTGCCAAAATGATTATAAGCCTGCTGATAGCACCACTTTTTAAATGTATATAACTTCTACAATTTCAAGTGGATTTCTACCAAATTTCGTATGTGCTATGTGTACATAACCATATATGACTGAGCGTATTCTTAAGAGCCAACAGCGATGCCAACTGTTAATAAATGCTCTCAATTTATTTTATCCAAATACAAATATATCAGAAAGTATTCAAGCCGACAGCTTTAAACTATGCACACGAATAATACCTGGCATTCTATATTAATTTGAAGCAACTTATATACGTCAGTGCTACCAACATGATTCTAAGCCTGCTGAGAGGTCCAACTATAAATACATGTAACTGCCATACTATCATTTGCATTTCAACCAAATTTCGTATGTGCTATGTGTACCATAACAGATATGACTATGCGTATTCTTAAGAGCAACCAGGGCTGACAACTGTTAATAAATGCTATCTCTATTTTTGTTACCCTAATATCAATATATCAGAAAGTATGCAAGCCAATAGCTCTAAACTTTGCACACGTGTAGTACCTGGCATTCTAGATTAATTTGGAGTAACTAACATACGTCAGTGCTGCCAACATGATTCTAAGCCTGCTGATAGATCCAATTTTAAAATGCATGTAACTTCTATACTAACAAATAGATTTCATCCAAAATTGGCACATTAATAGTTCATACTATTTCAGATTATTTCTGACCAATACATGGATGACATTGTTGCCAAAATGATTTTACGCGGGCTGTTAGATCCAATGTTTAACTGAATGTAACGTCCATGCTATACATTGGACTTCAACCAAATTTTGTATACCGTACCTTAAGAGATGGAACTACGAATATATGCAGGCACCAGGGCTGCCAACTGTAGTGCTCTATTAGGCTACATCATACCAGGTATATTTTGAACTAATTAGATATTTCGATATTACCAACTTAATTTCGTCATTATTCTAGATAGATCCATATAGATAAATCATTGGCATGAATCTTAAATTTTAAGTTCATCACGGAACGTCTTGTTAAATATTATTTTTAATGATTTCCATGATTTCTTTCCCCAAGACGGAGTCAATTATGCTACACACTAGGGGATAGAAAGGTCTGGGGGGGGGGGGGGTAAGAGGATTCTTAAAATTCCCTACAATAAGGAAACTGCGCAATCTGTATCCATTGCTTGATAACAAAGTGCCAGGTGAGAAAAATGCTTGCTGACTCAACTACTACCACTAATCTGAGATGCGAAGGATACCTTGTAGACGTTATTATGTCATAATCCAGTTCTAAGGCATGTCACTCAATCAATCAAGAATATAGGGAGTCCAAGATTCACTCCACTCTGAAAATGTACCTGCGCAGAATGTAGGACACATTTCTAGTCATGTTCTAACATGTAAGCTTGTAAACATTCAATCGAGTCTTGTCTGGTCATTCGGATGGTAAGTTGACTTATCTGGAAACCAGAGCAATACCATACTCAAACCACGGGCTACCAACGGAGAGGGGGGGATATTGTTACCACCATATTAAATTCCCTTTGTGTGATTTGCATTATGGTATTCTTAAATCAATATATCTTGTACCTTGAATGAACCTTAAATGGCAAAAATATAACTTAATTAACAAAAGTTTCAAAATAGTACATTATGCAATGAGCCTATAATGGCTATAATTAAGACACGAGTATGTTTATAAAACGAGTGTATGCGAGTTTTATAATTTCCATACGAGTGTCTTAATTACTATTATAGGAGAGTTGCATACGACTGTTTATGTTCGACGATAACTATTATAACTATTTTATGTTCGAACATAAATATTCATAAATATCTGTCGAGATTTCGCCAGTTTTATGTACTGAACAGAGCGCATGAGACGCAGAGAATGTCTTGTATTTGACCATGGCCTCCTTGATTACCCTACTATGACACTAGGCCAGGCAGTGAAATTTACATTAGAAGGCCGTGGAACACCAGCGCATTTAATTATCTAATTAGTCAAACAACTGTTTCTTGAGCTCTGATTGGTGGGAGAAACAGTTTCATAATGAAAAATAGTGTTATAATGAGCCTCATTATAGTACAGTTCTCGGACATATAATTGACAGGGTCGATCATAATAGTACATTATGCAACGAGCCTATAATGGCTATAATTAAGACACGAGTATTTTTATAAAACGAGCGTATGCGAGTTTTATAATTTCTATACGAGTGTCTTAATTATCATTATAGGCGAGTTGCATACGACTGTTTATGTTCGACGATAATTATAACTTTATTATATGTTTTAACATAAATATTCATAAATATATGTTCAATCATCGGGTGCTGCGGTGGGTGGTATATCTCTGTTTTCCAAGCTCTCTGGACAACCGACGCATGCGCTCTGTGTGCTTTAATACCATATGTTCAGATTGTGCACCAGTATTCAGTAAAACTGTCACCGAAGTCGTTTCAAAACCACGCGCTGTGTAGAAATTGGTTTTGGGGATATTAAGGTACAGTGCTATTTCTTGTCTCATATTCACCAGTTTATTTACTCGAACATATGGACGGTGCACTTTCGGTAATTTATATAGGCATGTTGGATTTTGAGCGCATGCGCGAAGGTATCCTTATCTAATTGGTCACAAAACTGTTTCTTGAGCTCTGATTGTTGGGAGAAACTGTTTCATAATGATAAATAGTGTTATAATGAGCCTCATTATGATACAGTTTTCTGACACATAATAGTTAGGGTCGAACATAAAAAATTAAAAAATCATGAAAAAAGAAGTTCATGAAGGAAATTATACACTGATCGTACTCTTCGCCATCTTCAACACACGTGGAACATGCACCTGTTCTTTACTGTGTTTTCCGCATGTGCACCTCTTGCAACCAGAACAAATTATGGTGGTTTTGTTAACTTTGTTCTACTTTTGCCCTTACCACAGTGCACAGTATGACGATGCACACGAACTACCAACAGGGTGTTTTCTGTGTCCACCAAAAGAAAATTGTCTATATCTTATACAAGAATTAAAATTTAAAAAAAGTAAAAAATTATGTGGTTAGACAAAATAGACAATACCTTCCGGTACAGTAAGCGTAGAGAAGGAATCCCATGGATAAATCGTAAAGAAATTAAACTGTTGGGCACAAAATACTCCCCCCCGCCCCCCCCCCCCCTCCCCCGCCCTCCCCCCTCCCCCGTTGGTTGAAAGAAGGTTGAAAGAGGCATCATATTGTCAGAAAAACATACGCCCGCGCCCGGCTAAGTGAGTTTGCTCGCTCTGCAATCAGTGTACATTCCTGAACTACCGGTAAGCTTGTTTGCTGGAGCGATCCTATTGTTGAGGCTGTTGGATCTTGTTCGGAGTAAGCCATTACGGTAATGGGATCACAAAGCCACGCGTGCCACATGCTGTGCGACAGTAAGCCTAGTACCGTGTCGTGCAACATGCGTCGATCCGCATGCACGGCCTAGTAATGAACACGCAGTGGGGAGCCGAACACTATACCAGCACTGACCTGGTCTTATCCCCACAACATTTTATTTTTAACCCTACAATACTAACATACGCAAAATTTACTTGTATAAATAATTTAACTGCTTAGTATTCCCTCTATATCTGTCCCCACCCTACCATCTTCCAACAGTGCCTCTACTGGTCTATATGGTGGTGATGTCAATACTTTTGTTATTAATGCCAATCAGCTCTAGAGGCATAATCATGGGGTCAAGTATTGCCAGGAAACTACCCTTGAATTTGGTTGGTTTGTTCCTCAGTTTAGGGGCTGCCACAACGCGGTCATGTAGCCCCATGTACTTTGGGTGTGTGTAGAATCTGTCTGATAACCGGTGTTAATTGTGATGGCTGTATTAGTGTGTGTATCTGTTTTTTTTTTTCAAGTAAGGACTGCAACATTGAATTTTTCAAATAGTTCCTACTTTTGCCGCCAAACGCCACCGTCAACGACTACTAGGCCTAGTTCATAACTTAGCTACTAGACGCCACCGCAGTCGGCTCTTGGCAACGAACGTAGAAACCTAAGAGCGTGTTTTGCATTCCTAACCTATACAATTTAGCTCCACACATGTGTAATTAGTGGAAGGTTCTTTAACATGCCATAAATTTATGACATGGGACCGCCGGCTTTATTTCCCCTCCGAAGGAAGGCATACTGAGGGATTTTAACGCTCTTAAAATTTCCGACGGTCTCGCCTGGGTTTGAACCCGCAACCTTGGGCATAGAAGCTCAGCATGCTACCAATTACGCCACCGAAGCCGCCACCCTTGAATTTAACAACATATTGGTTTCTCCATGCCAATAACAAAGAGGTGGAGGATTTAATGTAAGTACGTCGCAACACTTTAGAGGGATTATAAAAGCAACCTCATAATATCCAGAGACACTATAAGAGGCCGGAGAGACTACGGACTGCTATTTACGTCAAAGTAACAACTTGAACTTTTAGTTCTCGTAGTCAAGTGGTGCAGTTGCACCTTATATAAAGGGAGGTGGCGCGCAGTTCGTCACTCCTGTGGGGGTCCGGGCGGGGACACCAAGAGCCCGCCGATGAGCCTAGCTTGGTGTCCTAGGCGAAACCCCACACAAGACACGGCACAAACCTAGAAGAATTGCTGAGTTTTAACAACTTTTGTATTTGTTGTATTTAAGATGGAAGTTAATGTATTAAACCTTAAGACCACAGAGGTTTCGGTGTATATAAATAAAGTGTTACATGCGTAATATATTAATTTCAACCATTTAACTAATTCGTGCCTTAGCACAAAGTCGGTAATGTACGTAAATTTAACGTATTATTAGTACTAAGCAACTATTGAATAATGTAGAGCTACAGACTGAAAAGTAGTGGATGAAGAAATTAGTCTAGGTTTCCCGAAATAGCATAACTTAAACGTTAAGCTTGATATGAACACTCTGGTGTAATTGAAACGAGAGACGTTTGAAGAATTTCTGATTTTATGTACGATATTTGTACGATTGCAGATAATGGATGAAAAATATCTTAGCCCTGCATATAGTATACGCAGAATCAGAGTGTGAATAAAGTTCTATAGCGAATTTTCACATATTCGGTAACTCTTTTAGTGAAAACAAAAGCTCAAATTCAAAGAAACATTCCTATATTGCAGCTTTGCCCTCACTTTCAGTGCTGTGATGGCATGAAAAGTTTCATTGCACTAACAGTGATTGTCCATTCTCTTTCGGGTGCAGGCCTCTCACTTCAAGGAAGGTTCCCCTAGGAAATTATGCCTGAGGATGTACTTGTAAATGTATCCGAAAGGGACTGTGACTACAGCATGCCGGAGTTCTTTGGTGGAACATCTGCTATCGACGTGAGGCTCCCTCCCAGCGGGCTACTCCAAACTTTGCGCAGTTACCAAGGATATGATCGCTTTAGGCCTCCCAGAATGAGAAGAGTGCAGTATCCTTTGGCAAGGGACTCGTAAGACTCTAAATCTGGACCATGGAGAGCTTGAAGACATTAAATAAAACAATAATATAAAGTGTGACCCGCTATGGTGATATTCTTGAGTCCCTCACGACCTTGGTAGATGTTATTGCTAAACATATCACTTTTAAAGTCCAACGTTCCTCCTTCTCCTTGTCGGACAATTCTAGGTCTCAACACGCAAAGCAAATATTATCGTGACAGTGAGCGAGTGAAATATAAACGAGTGCAGTCAATCGATAGCTGTTTCTATGGAAACCGGGAAAAGCACTCAAGGAGGATGATCTGTGGTCAAGTGAGGTTATATTCAGAATAGCAAAACGCGTAACATTTAGGTGACTGAAAAACAGTTCGCTCTTGTTAATTATTATTATTATTCTTATTTGTATAATTGTTTCTGTCTTCTATGGACCACGTTATTTCAACTGCTTTCTCCCTCTTTCTTACACATTGGCCCAGTGTTCACGCATCCTTCAGTGGTGAGCTTTTTTTCGTTCTTCGGTCCACTTCTTGCCAATTTTCAATATGGGTTTAGGCTGAAAACTCTTTATTTTCCCAAGTTTCTGCTTCATAGAGTCAATGATGTCCTTATGCGTTATCCCCAGTTCTTGTAGGCCTTTTTCCACCTCTGTAAACCAGATCCCTTTTGTTTCCTTTTCCAGAAAGTAGGCACAGATTCGGTTGGAAAATATACCAGAGCTCATTCGTGTTGAATGACCACTATAGAAAATGAAAATCCACAGCCTGCTTCCAGTCTCCGACCGGGTCAGGAATGGAATGAATGAAGCCCCCATCTAGCGGCGAGGATATGAACTGTGCCGGCTGCCGAGGCCGGACGCACTCCTCTGGGGCAATGATTAAATGAATGACAGATGAGATGAAATGATAGTGGAGAGTGTTGCGGGAATGAAATTTTGACAGGGAAAACCGGAGTACCCGGAGAAAAACCTGTCTGCCTCCGTTTTGTCCAGCACAGATCTCACATGGAGTGACCGGGATTTGAACCACGGACCCAGCGGTGAGAGGCTGGCGTGCTGCCGCCTAAGCCACGGAGGCTTCAATGACCACTATTAATGTTACTAAAATTATTATTATTATTATTATTATTTCTTCTTCTTTCGATTCGGCCATCTAAGGACCACGTCATGTCAACTGTTTCTTGTTGCATCGAGCTTTAACATCCTCCCAGTACTTTCGCATTAGTTCTCGATGCTGTTGTTTCCTTTCTGCAGTCCACTTCTTGCCAGTTGGAAGCTTTGGCTTTTCTTGGAAACATCGGTGTGCTGTTAGTTTTTGTTTAAGGGTGGCACGTTCCCAAATATCGTTGCCTGTTATTCCCACTTCTTGTAAATCTTTGTCCACCTCAGTGAACCAAGTTCCCTTGGTTTTCTTTTTGAGGAAGTAGGTGAAAATTCTATTTGTCAATCGTGCTGGGTTCATTCTTGTTATATGACAGTAAAAGGCAATTCTCCGTTTCCTCATGGCATCAGTTATTTTTTCCTCGTGGGTGTAAAGTTCGTGGTTGTGCCGTCTCCTATATTCCCCATTTTCTTTTACCGGACCCAAGATTTTTCTTAGATTTTTTCTTTCTTTCACTTCCAGCTTCTCTGTTAGTCCCTTGCGATGCATTGCAAGGCACTCTGCAGCATACAAAGCCTCTGGACGGATGACTGTTTGGTAGTGTCTTAACTTGGCATTTGTTGATATGGATTTCTTGTTGTAAATGACATTTGTTAGATTATATGCCATTTCCATTTACCTGAAGACATTAAATACAACAATAATACACACATCAAAAAAAGTTTTGCATCACCTCGGTTCCCAGATCTCCGGCATATAGACGTTGACTGTGTATATTGTATCAAAGATACAGTCCCTGTGACTGTTCATAGATGTCACTAAAACTGCTCAAAGATGTAAACAACCATGCATGAGCAGGGCCTATTAGACGAAGGGGGTACGACAGCCGATCAGTTCCAGTCATTCCACCAGGACGAAGGTACGCTGCTCATGTTGTCTGTAGTTCTACCATGCCTAGAAGGTCAATACCGCAGTTCGATTGCGTCCGCATTGTTACTTTGTGTCAAGAAGGGCTCTCAACAAGGGAAGTTTCCAGGCGTCTCAGAGTGAACCAAAGCGATGTTGTTCGGACATGGAGGAGGTACAGAGATACAGGAACTGTCGATGACAGGCCTCGCTCAGGCCGCCCAAGGGCTACTACTGTAGTGGAAGACCGCTACTTACGGATTGCCGCTCGGAGGAACCCTGACAGCAATGCCACCATGTTGAATAATGCGTTTCGTTCAGCCACAGGACGTCGTGTTTCAACTCAAACTGTGCGCAATAGGCTGCATGATGCGCAACTTCACTCCCGACGTCCATGGCGAGGTCCAGCTTTGCAACCCCGACACCATGCAGCGCGGTACAGATGGGCCCAACAACATGCTGAATGGACCCCACAGAATTGGCATCACGTTCTCTTCACCGATGAGTGTCGCATATGCCTTCAACCAGACAATCGTCGGAGACGTGTTTGGAGGCACCCTGGTCAGGCTGAACGTCTTAGACACACTGTCCAGCGAGTGCAGCAAGGTGGTGGTTCCCTGATGTTTTGGGGTGGCATTATGTGGGGCTGACGTACGCCACTGGTGGTCATGGAAGGCTCCGAAACGGCTTTACGATACCTGAATGACATCCTCCGACCCATAGTGCAACCATATCGGCAGAATATTGGAGAGGCATTTGTCTTCATGGACGACAATTCTCGACCTCATCGTGCACATCTTGTGAATGCGTTCCTTCAAGATAACGACATCGCTCGACTACAGTGGCCAGCATGTTCGCCAGACATGAACCCTATCGAACATGCCTGGGATATGTTGAAAAGGGCTGTTTATGGACGTCTTGACCCACCAACCACTCTGAGAGATTTACGCCGAATTGTCGTTGAGGAGTGGGACAATTTGGACCAACAGTGTCTTGATGAACTTGTGGATAGTATGCCACGACGAATACAGGCATGCATCAATGCAAGAGGACGTGCTACTGGGTATTAGAGGTAGTGGTGTGTACTGCAATCTGGACCACAAATGCTGAAAGTCTAGCTGTATGATGGTACAACATGCAATGTGTGGGTCTCATGAGCAATAAAACGAGCTGAAATGTTGTTTGTGTTGATCTCTATTCCCTTTGTATTTAAAGGTTCCGGAACTCTTGGAACCGAGGTGATGCAAAACTTTTTTTGATGTGTGTATAAAGTGTGACGTGCGACCCTGGTGATATTCTTGAGTCCCTCACGACCTTGGTAGATGTTATTGCTAAACATATTACTTTTAAAGGCCAACGTTCCTCCTCCTTGAAAATCCACAGCCTGCTTCCAGTCTCCGACCGGGTCAGGAATGGAATGAATGAAGCCCCCATCTAGCGGCGAGGATATGAATTGTGCCGGCTGCCGAGGCCTGTCGCACTCCTCTGGGGCAATGATTAAATGAATGACTGATGAAATGAAATGGTAGTGGAGAGTGTTGCTGGAATGAAATTTTGACAGGGAAAACCGGAGTACCCGGAGAAAAACCTGTCTGCCTCCGTTTTGTCCAGCACAGATCTCACACGGAGTGACCGGGATTTGAACCACGGACCCAGCGGTGAGAGGCCGGCGTGCTGCCGCCTAAGCCACGGAGGCTTCCTCCTTATTATTATTATTATTATTATTATTATTATTATTATTATTATTATTAACGCTTCACTGTGCTCATCTCTCTGCTCTGAACATTTAGGTAAGAATTGAAATATGTCTCATGTTAGTGCACATAATGAACTGGGCATCTGAAATGTAACTTGTGATACAGCCTATGCCTATCAACAGGCTCGCAGAACACGCCTGGTATGCCTCTGTTTAATGTCATGTGAACCTCATAGACATACCTCGGTCAGCAGGAAGGGAGGAAAGCTTTTCCTTTCTCCACTATATGCCTATAAAATCCACTCTGTAGGCCTTTTTCACCAACGGCCTTGGATCATTTATAGACTCAGTGAAAGTATTTGGGTTTTTAATTGTTTACATTCATAATATTTTCATTATCACCTGATATGTTACAAAAATTACGCCTATATTACATCTGGTTGGTTGGTTCCTTAGCTTAGGGACAGTGACAACGCGGTCATGTACCCCCGTGTACTTTGGGTGTGTGTAGAATCTGTCTGATAACCGGTGTTAATTGTGATGACTGTATTAGTGTGTGTTATCTGTTTTTAATTCAGGTAAGGACTGCAGACGATAATTTCAAGTAGTTCCTACTTTCTCTACCAGATGCTACCGTTCACGACACCTAGTTGTGTACTTGGCTACTAGTCTACTAGATGCCATCGCAACCAGCGCCTGGTGACGAACGATGGAACTTAAGAGCATTAATCAAACCAAACCTACAAATTTTTGCTTCAGACAAGTTTAGTTAGTGGAAGGATCTTTTTCATGCCATAAATCTATGACATCGGACCGCCGGCTTTACTTCCCGTCCGAAGGAAGGCATACTGAGGGATTTTTAAAAATCCGACGACTTTGGCCGTGTTTGAACCCGTGATCTTGGGCATAGAAGCTTCTTGGAAAGTGGCTCCGTTAGAAGCAAGGGCAAAGAAACAGGGAACAGCAAAATGAATGATAGTGCCTCAAATGGAAGAAGAGTAAACCTATGGTAACGGCAGGTTCTAAAAATCAGAAAAATCTTTGATTGGAATTTCTCGCTAACATGATTATCTAGACATAAAATGTACAGTTTTGTTGTTGTTGTTGTTACTTACAAAGTTGGAATGAAATCCTCCTCATGTGTTCGTCGATCAGGAGCCACAAGAAAACGGTGGCTACATGAATATTCAATAGTCTTTCTCATTGTGCTGATTTCGGCCTATTGGCATTCGAGCAAAGGCTAATTAAGTCAGCAAATAAACTGATGATGGAATGGAAAGGCCGGTCGTTTCCATGGCAACAGAAGCTCAAGACGTAAACACCAAGTTTCCATCCATCTCTTTTAGAGGCCATGCCGCCCCATTTTCTCCACGGCAACAGAAGTTCATGGCATGAACACCAGGTTTCCATCTACCTCTCTAAGAGGTCATGGCACTCTATTTTCTCCACGGCAACAGTAGGTCAAGACATTAACACCATGTTTCCATATATCTCTGTAAGAGCGCATGGCAATCCATTCTCTATCCAAACCACGACAAGAACATTAGGAATCTGAAAAGTCACAAAAATCTGAATACGTATATTTTAAATTGTTATTAACAGGGGTTGTTGTAGAGAAATAAAATTAAAAAAGAAATACATTGGCTAACTCGGCGCATGCTCTACTACGTTATTGTATTCCACTGTACTTTTAGACTACGTTTACAGTGAGTTAATATTGCACTTGAGTAACATCAGAGTCAAGGAGAACTATGGTCTAAACTCACTTGGGGGCAAAATGATTATACTCTGCGAAATATATTGCTATGTATATTTCTATAATGACACCTGCCGGGCAACGCCTGGTACAATAGCTAGTATTTTATAACGTCCGTGTTTCAAATATTCCTTCAGTTTAATTTTGCCACAGGAAAATGTTCCTAAATGTACTGTTAAAATTATTCAATGTTATAAAAGATTCATGAAAATTGATAAATACATTGATATAAAAAAGTCTTTGACAATTTAAGGGGAAAGTGTTAAAAATATCCCTAAAAATTCCTGTTCAAAGTTTCTGACAAAAAGTTAAATACAGTACACAGTTTGAAATTAGCAAGGGCAATATAGGACATTCGCAGTACTTTAAGGATCATAGGTGCATATATTTACAAGCCTAATTATCCCTTATTAAAATAAATTATATATTATGTAGATTAAGGCTTTCACGGCCCGGAATACTATTAACATTATTCATACTTTTGGGATATTGCCGTGTGAAAATAACATTAAAATTCTAGATGTTTCGATACGAACCTTGCCTCCGTTTTCAATAGAACTAAAACAATGTGGCCAAATAATTGTTGTCAATGAGCTTACAAATAACTGGAGAAATTCCTCTGTTCGACACCAGAGAGCAACCAGAAGCTACTTTATGGCTACAGGGCCATGATTTGATTCTCCTTTGTTCGTCACTGGAGGAGTTTTTTTTTTTCATTTTTCGCCGTGGCCTGTATGAAGTTGGGTACCGTACAATTACACTTCCACTTTTGTTTCTCTTTCCTTATATCCATCCATACACCTTACCTTTCCCCTTATCTGGACATCCCGGAACAACAATAACTAACTAACTAACTCATTCTTCGAGGGGTCTCAATTCTTTCCCCCGCCCTCTATTCCTTTTCCTTCCTTACTATTCTTTCCGCCGTTCTAATTAATATGGTGCGTTTTTCTACCAAGGTCCATACCGTTGCCTACGCTATATACAACGTAGGGAACGGTCCATACAGTAGCCTCTGGCTGCTCTCTGGTGACGAACAGGGGAACTTCTCTAGTTTTTGTAAGCTCATTGACACACATTCTTTGGCCACATTGTTTTAGTTCTATTGAAATGGAGGCAAGGTTCCTCTCGAAACGTCTAGAATTTTAATTTTATTTTCACTCGGCAATATCATAAAAGTATGAATGATTTTAATAATATTAAATTAACAGTATTAATCCGAATTTATGACAATCCGAGTTTCTAGTGTATTTTAACCGATAAGCATCTCTAGCCTACTTAGGGCTAACTTTGATAAGAATTCTCTTTATAAGAGGTGAATTCAAGGAGGAATACAGGAGTGTGATACGGTGAAGTTATTTGAATTTCGGATTATTTAGGGCCACAGGGAATCGCAACTCGCATTTTTTAAATCTTTTTTCTCAGGCAAGTTCGTTAATGATAATTGGAATTTACTTTGAGAATTATATAAAAGAGCTGGTACTTGAGTATTCTCCACAGACTACTTATGCAGATAACTTGGATGTAGGGCAGCATTCTCAAGATAGCGCCTGCTAGTTTAACTATACTCATTGGAAATAGTCAGAAACATTAACAGCAAGTAGAATAGTGTTACTAGCGCTCCATTGGCCGAGGGAATATTCACATTGATAATGCATGTGGACCGTACATTTTGTATTGACAGTGTAATGACGAGCACCTAATACGATGTTATCATGTTGGGAGACATCTTTCAGTGTTGCCTTAGTAAAAAAAAAGTCAACCCCTGGCACTACAGCCCATGAAGGGCCTAGGCCGACCAAGCGACCGCTGCCCTGCCATTTGGCCTGCACATATTGGGGTGACGCTTGATCAGCGCATCAGGTCCCCTCGGCCGTTAATCTTGGTTTTCGCGATCGAGGCGCTGCCTCACTATCAGACAACACTCAATTGTCCTCACGAGGGTGAGTGCACCCAGTTCCAACACTCACGTCAGTTTTAAAATCCCTGACGGAGGCGGGAACCGAATCCGGGGCCTTCGGGTGAGAGGCAGGAGCGCTACCCCAACACCACCGGGCCGGCCGTTGCCTTAGAAATCAAAATTTAATATTTTTCAGTCGGTCAACACGATTGTACCCAAATGAGATGGGTTATTCCCTAATCCTGAAAAAATAAAACATGGGATTACACTTGGATGACCAGTTTCGATCGTTAGACGATCATCATCAGATCAATTACACTTAGGCTGTAAAATGTATGGCTGAAAGTATGGGTGAAAATATTTAAACATGTACACTTTTTTAGTTGCAGTATTAGTTGAGATAATGTATGTTTCATTTAAAAAAGGTAACTTTGGGTAGAAAATGATATTGTTATAATTTCCTGGATTGTGCATATCCTCCCATTGTGTGACGTGCCTACATTCCTGCGCGGCCTCACTGTCAGATAACTACTCAATTGGTTTCACTTCTCTAAACCTCGTACCTTCTTAAATAACTAACGTTGTAGAGGATGGCAATGGAGACACTGTTAGTCAGGTTTAACACAAGTGTAGAACTGTACACATAGTACAAAAGGTACACTTACCGATTTCCTAAACAAACTTGTGGCCTATAGCTTAAAGAAACGCCATGTTTTTAAATTACATCCAGCACGGAAAAGGCATTCACAAGTAAGCAGTAACATCTTAACTGATGAAACTGTGTCACTTAAGCAGATGTTCAATCTGACCACCGTTTGCATCAATGCACTTCTGTAGACGGTGAACGAGAGAGCGTTGTCTACTGTTTTCTGCAAGAAAGTATTTTATACGCAGATGGAACTGCGTTTTTAAATCATTTAGAGGGGTTGTAAGATCGTGATTACGTAGCCACGTGTACTCGAGCGTGTGCAGGATATGCCTAATAAACTGTGGCATTATGGCGTCTATAGTAGTGTGTGTATTTGTAATCGAGACAAACATTGAGAAGGAAGTGTCCGTGGTATTAAGTTAAAAACCGTCCCAACATTCGCCTGGAGTTTAAGTGAGAAAGACACGTCTAGGCTGAGTTTGGAATCGAAGTCACCTCTTCTCAGTTCTGCCTCAAGATTCTGAGTGAATCTCATTCTAGCCCTCAGACCAGAATTACATTTCTTGTCAGAGCTGGGAGTCGAACCCAGAACCTTTGGTACTGCACTGCCAGTGTCTGCCCGAGACCACAGAAGACAGCCTACAGCTAGAGACCTGCGCGGTTAAACAAAACTTTATTCGCATCCGCACGATTGTTATTGAATCTACTGGTATTACAATGAAAATCCACAGCCTGATCCCAGTCGACCGACTAGGCCAGGAATGGAATGAATGAAGCCCCCTTGTAGTGGCGAGGATATGAACTGTGCCGGCTGCCGAAGCCTGTCGCACTCCTCTGGGGCAATGGTTAAATGAATGACGGATGGAATGAAATGAAAGTTGCGAGTGTTGCTGGAATGAGATATTGTTAGGGAGAACCGGTGTACCCGGTGAAAAACCTGTCTGCCTCCGCTTTGTCCAGCACAAATCTCACATGGAGTGACCTGGATTTGAACCACGAATCCCAGCGGTGAGAGGCTGGGGTGCTGCCGCCTAAGCCACGGAGGCTTCTCGCTGGTGTTACAATAATAGTTTTAATTAGATACAGTATTAAAGCAACACCTTTAGGCATTTGGGGAGAAGGTCGTGCCCTTAGGCTATGCATGTCATGTGCTTTGTTTGAAATGAATGTTATACAGCCAGAATTACTTGTATACTTTCTGATATATTGGTATTCGGATTTAAAAAAAATAGAGAGAGCAATTATTAACAGTTGGCAGCCCTGATGGCTCTTACGAATACGCTCAGTCATATCTGTTTATGTACAGATATTACATACAAAATTTGGTTGAAATCCAGTTGATAATGTAGAAGTTATATGCATTTAAACATTGGACCTATCAGAAGGCTTTAAATTATTTTGGCAACACTGTCATGGTTGGCCTCCTGGAAATTAAACTGAAATGGTATTATCTAAATGTGTGCCAATTTTGGAATAGCTCCCATGCATACCTTGCAAGATATCCAACATGGAGCTCAAATTTCTAGTGCGTTTTTTCAGCAGTTGGTAGCACTGACATCATTTTCAAATATGGACGTGAGCTATTCCGGTGCACATCTTTACTCATACTAAATTTAGTTTTGATTGCTGCAGCCGTTTAGGAGTTGATAGGGGGGGGGACACACACACAGACAGACAGACACACATTTTCCCGGATCTCATAAGACTACTTTTTCCTCATTTTTGCAAAATGTGAAAAGTAGGCTAAAAATCATAACGGAAAAGTAGGCCTAAGACACAAGCATCCGGGTCCTCGTAATGATATTCAACAAGTTCGGTGGCGAAGTTGCTAGCATGCTGAGCTTCTATGGCCAAAGTCGCGGGTTAAAACCCGACTGAAGTCGTCGGAATTCTTAAGAGCGTTAAAGCCGGTGGTCCCATGTCAGAGATTTATGGCATGTAAAAGAACGTTCCACTAATTACACTCATGTGAAGCTAAATTAATGGTTTGATTTGAATAACGCTCTTAGGTTCCAACGTTCGTTGCCAGGAGCCAACTGTGGTGGTATCTAGTAACCAAGTTCAGTACTAGTTGTTGTTGTTGACAGTGGCGTTTGGTAGCAAAAGTAGGAACTACTTGAAAATTGAATGACTGCAGTCCTTACTTGAATTATTAAAATTGATAACACACACTAATACAGGCATCACAATTAACACCGGTTAACAGACAGATTCTACACACACCCAAAGTACACGGGGCTGCATGACCGCGTTGTCAGAGCCCCTAAACTGAGAGACCAACCAACCAACAAGTCCGGATTGCAATCTAAAAATATCCGCAAATTTACTCCAAACAATGTTGTTGCTTTAGTTTTCAGTCTTTCGACTGGTTTGATGCAGCTTTGCATGCCTTCCTGTCCTGAGCTAATCGTTTCATCTCTACATAGCTATCACACCCTACATCCGAAGCAATCTGTTTAACATATTCTAACCTTGGTCTACCCCTACAGTTCTGGTCCTCGACCCTTCCTTCCATAACAAAGCTTGCTATTCCTGGGTGTCTTAATATGTTTCCAACCAACCTATCTCTTCTCTTCATTAGCAGTCGCCAGAAACATCTCTCCTCTCCCACTCGTCTTAATACCTCTTCGTTTGTAACCCTATCCACCCATCTGATCTTCATCATTCTCCTGTAACACCACATTTCAAACGCTTCAATTCTTCTCTTTTCTGCTGCACCAATAGTCCAAGTTTCACTTCCATAGAGCGCCACGCTCCAGACAAAGGTTTTCAAAAATGACTTCCTGATACCTAAATCTATATTCGATGTCAACAGATTCCTTTTCTGTAGAAATGCTTTCCTAACATTATCCGCAGCTTACCCGCTATACGCACGCACAGGGCCTACTCTCACTGTGAGATTAACATCATGAAGGGATCACTTGTGTCACTCTCAGCGTGTGTGAGGAAGAAGGGTTGAGCGCAGCGCTTCTTAATCCTACTCAATAGGATCAAAGAACTTTCAAGTGTTAACTTCCCATTCATTGAACTGCAAAGCTCTCGAAAGCCGAGTCACTGCATTTACGTCTTGGTGCCAGGAGTCTTTGATCTCTGCTGAATTCAAAGCGAACATTTTCTCTAAGTGAACCTGATTACCTTGGATTCTTAACGTGATTGCTATCACTACACCCGAACAACATACATATCTTGGCTGTCACCTAGGGGGTTCGCGTTTGATTCCAAGATCTGTCAAAAATATAAATTGAATATTTCATACAAAATTTTTGAAATATTGAACCCTTATCATTGTGTCCAATAATAATGTTTCATATTAATAAAAACGATGGAAATACTAAATACATGATATGCTGGATATTTGAGTAATATTGATGTAGCAAGAAATCTGGACTTGGTAAGACATGCTACGTGCTGGCTGGAAATGACCAATAGTTTCACAACCAATGCTATTCTTATATTTCTGAGAAAATCAGATATGACGCTGTGGCGTACGTGACCATAAAAGGCCAAAATGCTGCGTACAAGGCAAGGAGTGAGAGAGAGGAGAATAGTCGTGACGTCAATATAAGGGCGGGATTTGTAAGGTCAGAACTCCGAAGCCAACTTATCTGACCAATAAGAAAACATGACGCCAGAACATAGCGTCAGTGTGTTTTGCGCGGCAATCGGATATAAAAAGATCTAGCGATCGGTTTGCTTGTTCGACGGCAGATTCGCGACCTGTGAGAAAATACAAGAATTTTGAGAGGTCACACATAATTATAGGCCCATTACTTAAAATATTGAGGAGCTGTTTTTCTCCCACCATTGAAACTTTAGGCTTTCTGTATATATACAAATGTCTGAGATGAATCGGGACACTCCTAATTATTCTTCGACAGTCATTTTAAGACGTCCTTAAGACGATATGGTTTTAAAATTATAGTTGTGTGTCGGCAACGAAGTTGGAAATTTTCATAAATTGTGAGATGGCAATTAGCCATAGAATAGGGAAAGTCGACGATTCTGCATAGGACGATCTGAGGAAATAAAATACTTAGAACGCAGATAGAACAGTTTAAAAACTTTGATTTAATTGTGTTTTAACAGCAGCAAAATGTCGACCATGGAGAGAAGACAGCAAGCTTCATCCTCCATTACCATCAGTGTTATGGGCTAACGGCCTAATGATGGGAATTGACGAGGCGGGAGGCCTCTGGAAAGCAGTTTAAGTGATGAGTATTAAAAAATTGATTTATTGATTTTGGACGAGGGGAATCGCGAGAGATGTGTGGAACTTTGTATAGATTTTATTTGTGTGGTTTAATTTAAATTTCAGGGTTTGATTTCTTAACTGACATGCGTGTAGTAAATTTTGGCATTGCGTGACAATTATGTCGTACAGTAAATTTTGTAATTTAAATGTTTTCCTTATGTATACGTAATTCTTATTGCGAAACGGCCGCATCGATTAACGTATCTATAAAAAGTGTAGCCATGAATGAGAACCTAGGAACGACAATGATAAATGGACTGATTTAATGATATGTTAAACTAATTACTACGTGGGGGGAATATTTGCATTTTGTTGCTTTGATAACTCGGGCTAGGACTGATCCTGTTATTTATTCTTTATTGTCATTTGGACATGTTGTGTGTCATTATCTGAGGGGTGTGCTGATTAATGCTACGACGTGATCTTCGAGAAATGTGCCACGTATTTTTGGGTGTAAGTGATGATGATGAGGAGAGGTAAAGCCTGTCCATGACTGCGATATCATTCCGGCAAACTAGTTATCCGTGGGGATAAGTTTGACCTGGGAATGTATTCTTAAAAATCCCTGAGAGGATGTTTTGAGATAATGTGTTATTTATTTGTACGCGTTTAACAGGTGGCGATTAGCAAAGGTGCTGTACGCTGGCTATGGGCCAGAATCTATATTTAGCATGGCACTAATTACTACTTGGGGGAAGAAATCAGCCACTCTCTCGGTGATGCGATAACAGGCCCGGTTGTCTCCAGCTCGTTATGACACGTTATGTTTGCTTTAAAGCCTAATGAGTTAAGGTTATTTTATTTGGTTTAATTTGGGAAGTTGCCATGTTGTCGATCCAAGTTTCTTTTATCATTACTACGACTTATTTGTTCATTGTTTTAAAACGCCAAACTTTCCGGCGTGAAAATTAAAAGTTGTATTTTGTTGTTGTTGGCTCTTATTTTCAAGGCCATTGTATTCATATAAATATAATTTGGCAACCGGCCAAACCTGTTCATGTCATGTTATGCCTTCCTAGTGTTTAAGGTATAAGACGGTAATTCCGCAGCCCTTATTTTAAATAATACACACGTGTATTTGGTTGTGGTAATCTAAGGTTAGAGCATGTCAGTAGTGTATATAAATATGTAATTGTTGTTCCCACATTTCCGTAATTCGTCCTTCGCAGTACGGAGTCCGTTCCCGAACCAACTGTTTTGGTCGGAAACGAGCGCCCGTCAAAATGCTCATTACTTGAACTAGTCTTAAAACCCGTGTCGCTCATAAATATTGAAATTTTGTACTATTTTATTTGTTTGTTATATTTGGATCTTGTGATCCGTTTTCTTTTGTTACTTTGACTTAAGTGACATTGGAGTCACAATGCTTGTTGACAGCTGTCATGCCGTGTCGTCACGGTACGTCAGGCTGATCAGTGTTAGATCTGTTCACGCGAGTGAAAAATAAAAGGGTGGTTATAGTTTTCTTTTTTTTATGTTTGATTCAGTTAATAAATTTCATTTGTTAGTAGATCCTGTTGTTTTTCTTGGCTTTATAATAATAATAAGTTAACCTTATGAACCTTGGAAGTTATGTTGATAGCAAAACCTCTAAATCACATTCACAAGAATCCATTACGACCCCGAAATTTTGAATCTTGTCTACATGCTATTTTCCAAAGGGTTTATAAGAGTTACTTTGGCTTCCGAACGTGTGGCATTTGTGTTTTAGAGTAAAAAAATAGATCACCGGCATGTGATAAGTTTATTAACGTAAGTTAGGCGAAGATAGTACCGCCAAATGTTTGAAAATATAAAGTCATGGAGTTTGCAATAAAATAAATGTGTTACAAGTTAAGTGTTTGAACTTTGATTAAAATTAGAACAAACTGTTCCAGGCGCCCAATAAAATTAAATTAGCTTTGTGTAGAAAAGCCAAACTCAAAGAATTATTTGACAGGAAGGTTAGACCTTAAAAACTAATTAATACTCTATTAATTGGTTAAAATTTGTAAGTAAAGTAAGGTCAGGAAGATTATAACTGAATCAAAGGGTTAAAATTAAATGGAATAATAAGTAAATTATACTCAGTGATGCTATAGTTTGTGGGAGTAATTTAAAGTAAATGAACTGAGTATGTAAAGGGTTAATGTGTGTATATTTAATATATGTGAGCGCGCGTATCCAGGGCTCCGCCCTTATGTCATTTCCCTATGTCTCAAATATATTATTGTTGTGATGGCAACTCTGGGAGAAATTCGCGAAGTGATTGAATTAGCATCCGCTCGTACGCGAGAACAACTTAGTGAGATGAGAAAGGACATAACCAATGAAATACAGACACAGTTAGCGGCGAATAGTGAAGAAACGCAGACACAGTTAACGGCTATAAATAAACAATCGGCAGAAACGCAGACACAGTTGGCGGCAAATAATGAAGAAATGCAGACACAGTTAGCTGCTATAAATAAACAATCGGAAGAAATACAGACACAGTTAAACACAAAACTATCTGAAGTTAACGAGAATATAAATCAGAAAATCGCTACACAAAACATTCTGGTTAGTGAACAATTACATAGGCAGTCTGAGAAAAACAATGAAATGTTAAACGCACAAGACGAAAGGAACACTCAAAATCTAGCTGCGCTAACGGTAGAAATCAAAGAGCACACAAAAGAACAGCTAATCCAATTAGCAAAGGACGTTAGCACTAACAATACCAAACAATTAGGAATAATAAAAGGTATCGAAGATTCGTTTAAAAAGGAAATAAAAGGAATGGATGAGACTGTTATGGCAAAACTAGCACAAATCGAGCAAGCGTGTTTGACCAGCTCATCTGAAATCAAAGAAGCACACACAAACTTAGAAAAAAGGTTTGAGAATATCGAACGAGGGACACAGGGTATGCAAGATCAGATAATTACAGTAGATAACAATATCACGGGCTTAGTGACGGAACTCAACAAATTAGAAATACAATCAATTAAGAAATGGAAAAGGTTAGAAATTGACCAGGAAGAAATTAAACAAACATTAGAACAGAACAACATTTCTCTGGGAGAAAGGATAGATAAACTTGAAGATAATCAGGAGGCTAATCAACAGGAAGTCGAAAAACGCTTTGTTAAATTGAAGGATACTATTAGGAAAGATTGGACCAAGATGAGCGCTGATTCGAAAGATGAACGGCTCGCAGTAAGCAAGAAGCTAGGGGAAAATAACGCGAAAATACAGGCGTTAGAAGAAAATATGAAGTTAAGGTTTCAAATTCAAGAGGACCGCATGATAAAATCGGAGTTGCAGTCACTTGGACATAATACGATGTTTGCGACACTAATGGAAAAGGGGAAAGGGGAGAATGCGGAAAGAGAGCACACAATAGACAGCCACGAGCTTGGGCAAAGTCCAAGAACGGTAGACACGCAAGCATTCCAGAATTATGAGGGTCGTAGCTCGACACCTCAAAACACACAACTTCCCACGCAAGTTATACAAGTCATCCGTGGAAACGAATTTAAACCGAATAAGTTTTTACCAGAGAGCGGAGGGACACCTAAAGCTTTCTTAAGGGAACTGACAGAATATTTTTCGGACCAAAATGTTAGCTCAACGCGACAATTAAGAATGGTTGAAAAATTTTTGGCGGGCTCAGCACTTACCTGGTATCTTGGATTTAAGAACACATTTAAATCAATGGAAGGTTTCCACAAGGCCTTCCTGAGCAAATACTGGAGTGGGTCGTATCAACAAAGCTTGCGAATGGACTTATACTCGCGCAAGTACCATTCCACGCATCAGACGAAATATGCAGATTTTTTCGCCATGCAACTTGTCAAATTGCAGGATCTTGATAATCCCCCGAGCGAAATGGAGCTAATAACTACGATAGGAAAGCAGATGCCTATTAGCGTTCAGCAATTCTTGGTGGCGGCAAATATTACGACCGTGGTCCAGGCAGAAGAGGTATTAAGGAAGATAGATGAAACCACTAATTACATCAACCCGAGAGAGAAGAGACAGATAGAGTTAGTTAATGCAGTCGAAATAGTCAAGACACCGAACAAAAACACGAGGTCGCAAGCTACAAACACTGGGGATAACCAAAGACGGCAGAGCACCGAAGAATATGAGCCGAGATCTCAACCGAGATACGAAAATAGGGACAGAAACCATAACAATCAGGAAGGAACTAACCGCTACCGGAACACAAACAATCAGCAGTGGCGAGATAATAGGAGATACCAAACGTCATACAATAGGAATAATAATAACGCACCTTACAATCGAGGATGGCGTGGAGGACACTATAATCAACAATATAGGCCCAGAGACAATAGGCGTTACAACCAGCAACATAACGCACAAGATAACCAGCGGTTTAACGAGCAATCGGATCCAAGGGATGATCAGAGAAATTGGAACGAGAGACACGCTGACCCGCAACAGTACCTGGAGGAGCCACGTAACATGGAAGGAAATAATGATAAATGGGAAAGAGCGATAGATCGGCGGAAGAATCCCGACAACCACGAGGAGGAAAACGGAACACATCAAATGTTGGAGGCCATGCATGTAGAAACCCAGAGATATTTGGAGGAGCTGCATGGAGAAGAAGAAAATATAGCAGCCGACAATAGGAAACAGAAGAATAGCAGGAGAGATTCGCAGACCGTGTCAGGCAAGGGTCTCGAAATATGGTAAAAAAAAGTTATTGTACGGGAATAGGAGAAGAAGAAGGGAGAAGGAAGAAGATGGCAACGCGGGGGAGAAGAAGGAGATGACATCACGGTAAAATGGAGAAGAGACAGGAGTAGCTTAAGGAAGTTCAACTAGGGGTTACGAACTTAGGTAACAACGCCTACAGAGTCCGAGAGGTGAGCAAAGGAAACATGGCAGTGTATAATATCTCATTTAAAATTGTATCATCAGAGAGAGCCATACGAACCGAGAAATAATGTTACTGCAGCAAATTAAACATTCGCGTGATAACATACAACAAAAGATACGGGGGTACACTAGTGGTGAAAGCGCTCAAAAGACAGCTCTGACGTGTTTACAAGTTCAGGCGGAAGTCGTTAATGAATATGTTGATGTTTTGAAAGAGTGAGAGGGGAGACGAGTAGCAAGGAAAGAGGCCGGAGGGCATAAGTATACAGGAATTTCCTAATGAGTTTGGAACGAGACGGCTACTGAAACAGACAGAGGCGGACAGTCATTATATTTGAGGGTGACCAGCAACTTCAAATTTGAGCCAGAAAAGTAGGGGATGTGAAATTCGACTTCATTTGAGTTCGAATTTCATCAACTAGGGGTCGGATGAACCCTTATCATTGTGTCCAATAATAATGTTTCATATTAATAAAAACGATGGAAATACTAAATACATGATATGCTGGATATTTGAGTAATATTGATGTAGCAAGAAATCTGGACTTGGTAAGACATGCTACGTGCTGGCTGGAAATGACCAATAGTTTCACAACCAATGCTATTCTTATATTTCTGAGAAAATCAGATATGACGCTGTGGCGTACGTGACCATAAAAGGCCAAAATGCTGCGTACAAGGCAAGGAGTGAGAGAGAGGAGAATAGTCGTGACGTCAATATAAGGGCGGGATTTGTAAGGTCAGAACTCCGAAGCCAACTTATCTGACCAATAAGAAAACATGACGCCAGAACATAGCGTCAGTGTGTTTTGCGCGGCAATCGGATATAAAAAGATCTAGCGATCGGTTTGCTTGTTCGACGGCAGATTCGCGACCTGTGAGAAAATACAAGAATTTTGAGAGGTCACACATAATTATAGGCCCATTACTTAAAATATTGAGGAGCTGTTTTTCTCCCACCATTGAAACTTTAGGCTTTCTGTATATATACAAATGTCTGAGATGAATCGGGACACTCCTAATTATTCTTCGACAGTCATTTTAAGACGTCCTTAAGACGATATGGTTTTAAAATTATAGTTGTGTGTCGGCAACGAAGTTGGAAATTTTCATAAATTGTGAGATGGCAATTAGCCATAGAATAGGGAAAGTCGACGATTCTGCATAGGACGATCTGAGGAAATAAAATACTTAGAACGCAGATAGAACAGTTTAAAAACTTTGATTTAATTGTGTTTTAACAGCAGCAAAATGTCGACCATGGAGAGAAGACAGCAAGCTTCATCCTCCATTACCATCAGTGTTATGGGCTAACGGCCTAATGATGGGAATTGACGAGGCGGGAGGCCTCTGGAAAGCAGTTTAAGTGATGAGTATTAAAAAATTGATTTATTGATTTTGGACGAGGGGAATCGCGAGAGATGTGTGGAACTTTGTATAGATTTTATTTGTGTGGTTTAATTTAAATTTCAGGGTTTGATTTCTTAACTGACATGCGTGTAGTAAATTTTGGCATTGCGTGACAATTATGTCGTACAGTAAATTTTGTAATTTAAATGTTTTCCTTATGTATACGTAATTCTTATTGCGAAACGGCCGCATCGATTAACGTATCTATAAAAAGTGTAGCCATGAATGAGAACCTAGGAACGACAATGATAAATGGACTGATTTAATGATATGTTAAACTAATTACTACGTGGGGGGAATATTTGCATTTTGTTGCTTTGATAACTCGGGCTAGGACTGATCCTGTTATTTATTCTTTATTGTCATTTGGACATGTTGTGTGTCATTATCTGAGGGGTGTGCTGATTAATGCTACGACGTGATCTTCGAGAAATGTGCCACGTATTTTTGGGTGTAAGTGATGATGATGAGGAGAGGTAAAGCCTGTCCATGACTGCGATATCATTCCGGCAAACTAGTTATCCGTGGGGATAAGTTTGACCTGGGAATGTATTCTTAAAAATCCCTGAGAGGATGTTTTGAGATAATGTGTTATTTATTTGTACGCGTTTAACAGGTGGCGATTAGCAAAGGTGCTGTACGCTGGCTATGGGCCAGAATCTATATTTAGCATGGCACTAATTACTACTTGGGGGAAGAAATCAGCCACTCTCTCGGTGATGCGATAACAGGCCCGGTTGTCTCCAGCTCGTTATGACACGTTATGTTTGCTTTAAAGCCTAATGAGTTAAGGTTATTTTATTTGGTTTAATTTGGGAAGTTGCCATGTTGTCGATCCAAGTTTCTTTTATCATTACTACGACTTATTTGTTCATTGTTTTAAAACGCCAAACTTTCCGGCGTGAAAATTAAAAGTTGTATTTTGTTGTTGTTGGCTCTTATTTTCAAGGCCATTGTATTCATATAAATATAATTTGGCAACCGGCCAAACCTGTTCATGTCATGTTATGCCTTCCTAGTGTTTAAGGTATAAGACGGTAATTCCGCAGCCCTTATTTTAAATAATACACACGTGTATTTGGTTGTGGTAATCTAAGGTTAGAGCATGTCAGTAGTGTATATAAATATGTAATTGTTGTTCCCACATTTCCGTAATTCGTCCTTCGCAGTACGGAGTCCGTTCCCGAACCAACTGTTTTGGTCGGAAACGAGCGCCCGTCAAAATGCTCATTACTTGAACTAGTCTTAAAACCCGTGTCGCTCATAAATATTGAAATTTTGTACTATTTTATTTGTTTGTTATATTTGGATCTTGTGATCCGTTTTCTTTTGTTACTTTGACTTAAGTGACATTGGAGTCACAATGCTTGTTGACAGCTGTCATGCCGTGTCGTCACGGTACGTCAGGCTGATCAGTGTTAGATCTGTTCACGCGAGTGAAAAATAAAAGGGTGGTTATAGTTTTCTTTTTTTTATGTTTGATTTAGTTAATAAATTTCATTTGTTAGTAGATCCTGTTGTTTTTCTTGGCTTTATAATAATAATAAGTTAACCTTATGAACCTTGGAAGTTATGTTGATAGCAAAACCTCTAAATCACATTCACAAGAATCCATTACGACCCCGAAATTTTGAATCTTGTCTACATGCTATTTTCCAAAGGGTTTAATATATCCGTGCCATATCGTTTTTATAATATGTTTAGCCTACTTTTCACATTTTGCAAAAATGAGGAAAAAGTAGTCTTATGAGATCGGGCAAATGTGTGTCTGTCTGGCTGTGTGTGTGTCCCCCCCCCCCTATCAACTCCTAAACGGCTGGAGCAATCAAAACAAAATTTGGTAGGAGTAAAGGTCTATACCCGAATATCTCACGGCCATATTTGAAAATTTTGTCAGTGCTATCAACTGCTAAAAAGTCGCAATTGAAATTTGAGCTCCATGTTGGATATCTTGGAAGGTATGAATGGGAGCTATTTCAAAATTGGCATACGTATAGATAATAATATTGCAGTTTAATTTCCAGGAGGCCATACATCGCTGTGTTGCCAAAATGATTATAAGCCTGCTGATTTGTCCAACTTTTAAATGCACATAACTTCTACACTATCAATTGGAATTCAACCAAATTTCGTATGTTGTATGCATACATAACCAGATATGACTGAGCTTATTCTTAAGACCCACCACGGCTGCCAACTGTTAATAAATGCTCCTAATTTATTTTATCCAAATACCAATATATCAGAAAGTATGCAAGCCAATAGCTCTAAACTTTGCACACGTATAGTACCTGGCATTCTAGATGCATTTGGACTAACTAATATACGTCAGTGCTGCCAACATGATTCTAAGCCTGCTGATAGGTGCAATTTTAAAATGCATGTAACTTCTATACTAATTAATGGATTTCATTCAAAATTGGCACAACAATAGATCATATTATTTCAGATTATTTCTGACCAATACATGCATGACATTGTTGCCAACATGATTTTACGCACGCTGTTAGATCCAATGTTTAACTGCATGTAACGTCCATGCTATTCATTGGACTTCAACCAAATTTTGTATTCTGTACCTTAAGAGATGGAACTAAGAATATATTCAGTCATCAGGGCTGCCAACTGTAGTGCTCTATTAGGCTACATTATGCAATGTATACAGTATTTCGAAATAATTAGAAATTTCGATATTAGCAACTTAATTTCTTCATTATTCTAGATAGGTTCATATACTGTAGAATAATCATTGGCATGAAAAGTAGGCTCTTTAGTTCGTCACGGAACTTCTTGTTAGTATCTAAGATACAGCTTCCGTATAATTGATAGTAGTTCCAGTAATCATGTCACTCATGTACTTTAATAATAGATCATATTATCTTCTTCTTCCTAGCATTTGTCCCACACACAGGCAGGGTCTGTTATTCTGGCTCTCTGTCGCCATTTTATACGATCGTAGGCCATATCGGGATGGAGTCCAGCCATGTTAAGGTCTTCATTTAGTGTGTCAAGCTATCGCTGTGTAGGACATCCAACATGGCATCTACCAGCAAAGTCAATCCAATGCTTGCGACTGTTGTTTTGCCCACTCGAAGCACATGACCATACCAGCGCATACGGCTTTCCCTCAACTTCTCAATGACTGGTGCTACTCCATATCGCCTACGGAAGTCATCATTGGTGACATGATCGTGAAGTGTCAGACCAGGTATCCACCGAGGCTCTTCGTTTCCATGATAGCAAGTCTTCGTTCTTCTTCCTTAGTAATGGGGGTAATAAATCATATTATCATTCACATAAAAATTGTAGTCCTTTCTTAACGTACAATAATTTGTTATTTTTCTATGTATAATGATACATTAGTTAGGTTATTTATTTAATTAATATCGTCTAATTGGTTGTTTCGTTACAAGTTGTTGTTTGAGTCTTCAGTATTTCGACTGGTTTGATGCAGCTCTCCATTCCCCTGCCCTGAGCTAATCGTTTCATCTCTACATAGCTACCACACACTTCATCCAAGGCAATCTGTTTAACATATTCTAACCGTGGTCTACCCCTACAGTTCTTGTCCTCGACCCTTCCTTCCATAACTAAGCTTGCTATTCCTTGGTGTCCTAGTATGTGTCCTACCAACCTATCTCTTCTCTTCATTAGCAGTCGCCAGAAACATCTCTCCTCTCCCACTCGTCTTAATACATCTTCGTTTGTAACCCTATCTACCCATCTGATCTTCAACATTCTCCTGTAACACCACATTTCAAACGCTTCAATTCACCTCTTTTCTGATGCACCAATCGTCCAAGTTTCACTTCCATAGAGCGCCACGCTCCAGACAAAGGCTTTCAAAAATGACTTCCTAACACCTAAATCTATATTTGATGTCAACAGATTCCTTTTCTGCATAAATGCTTGCCTTGCCTGATCCAACGTACTTTTTATATTCTCTTTGCTTCGCCCATCACTGGTTATTTTGCTTCCTATGTAACAGAAGTCTCCTACTTCCTTGAGTTTTTCAACTGCCAATTTGATGTCCATAGAGGTTTCTGATTTATTTCGGCTGCATTCCAATATTTTTGTTTTTGTTTAGTTATAAGTTATAAGTATATTTGTGGTGAGTTAGCCGTGGTCGTTATGGCATGGCTGCAGGCAGTCGCTCACATCCGGGAGGCGAGGAGTTTCGAATCCCCCCGCCAGCAACCCTGAAGATGGTGTTCTGTGGTTTCCCATCTTCCTTCCAGGCAAATGCTGGGGTTGGTCCCTAATTAAAGGCCACAGCCGCTACCTTCCAATTCCTCGTCCTTACATTCACACTTTCCTCCCCAGACAATACTCCACGCGCGACGGTATTTGTAGCTCTCCCCATGGGTGTCCGCATAGAAGCAGCTACAAACTCTGGCGAGCTGAACATGTCCTCGGACACTCCCGGCACTAAAAGCCATACGCTGAAAAAAAGTATATTTGTGTTTTGTTTTATTAGTTTTTAAGAGATACTAGGGATGAATTTTTCAACTTCCACATTTGTCATCAGAATGAGTTGAAATTTAAACTGCACAATAAGATTAGTAATACTAAGTCACATACCAAATTTGAAAACAATCGGATGAAATTTAATTGACTTTTTACTAATTTTATTATTAAAATATAGCGTGCGATCAAAATGGTCCATGCGCATTAGAAATTGTGTAAAACGCTTGATTTTTAAATTGCACATACAGAAACCTATTCTAAATATTATAACATTGAGACATTTCAGAAAAGTAATACATGTATGATGTTAGATTAATTTCATTTTATGTGCCACCATGTTTTATAAATTCTGATAATTTTTCATAGTTTTTATTTATTTTTGCTGTAATTTACAAAGTGACTGTAGATATTGAAATGCCATCTTACAACACATGTATTTCTGAATATCCAGTGATATTTTGAGTAAAATTGGTGAATATATCATGCGCATGGAGCATTTTCATTACCTAAAAATGTTGTTTGGAGATAAAAGCATTTTTATACAATCGCATGCTATATTACCAAGTTTGGCTCACATAATGAATCAAAATGCCCCAGATTCATATGATTTGCTTTCCTACTTCTCCTTGGCAGATTCCTGTTGTGTTTTCTTCAACTGCAGACCCTGTCGTGTCTTCTTCACCTGCATCGAGCTCCTTCTGCTTTCATAAATTCTCATTTGATCACAACGCTCACTTATTTTTGAGGAAACCAATGAACTTTCTTCATTTCTTACTTCACATTTCAGTTCCTGTGTCGCAGAGCAGCCCATATTGAACTCAGAAACACCAGTGTATGTCCCCATGTCCAGTCGCTTCTTCGATATAAAAATTTCTTTAGGACATTTCTTCCAAATAACAGAGTGAACACACTCATTTGAATTTTGTGTTCCTCCCCTGCTACATCTGGCTAAAAGCTCATTGCTGGCCAGTCTCTGATACACAGGGGCAATGCGACAGACCATTTTTTCTGAAAATTGCACTGACATCTTAGTGTGGCTTTCAGGTGTCTTACCCCGAGCAGTGCTTCTATTATGTTTTTTATAATACTGTTGCGTGCCACCCCCCTAGTGGCACTTTTGTTAACTGGATTACGGTTGGGTACAAAGCACAATACCAATTACTGCTTAAAGAAATCATTAACTTTATTGTGGCCAGAAAATTACACTACTCATCAGCGAATACAAGCAATTAGGACCTTACTCCAGTTTCCTCAAGTCTCTTCCTTGAGCGCTCTTAGCCCCTTTCACTTGTCAACAGACCACAGTTAATCCCTCGTAATGAGGTGGCCCCGTACGCTGGATGGAAATAGCTGCACTAGGTCTGTCACACACTGTTTTGCAATGCAGCACATTCACTTCTGTCGCACTGGAAATAAGCACACTCGCTCAAGACACAGTTCCTCTGTCGGAGTCTCACTTCGCCGCTACACTAGGGATTTCGCAAGTCACCACACTTCTGTCGCTCAGGATAAACGCTCACACTAGCTCGTAAAACACAACAACCACAACTGCTTGAAAGGTCGCACTTATATAGCAGGCCGGTGACTCAATAAATGCTTCCAGATCCATCCAGGGTTCACGGCTTCTCGAGGTTTCCATCGCTGGTCCAGTCACGAATATTCTGGACTACCCCTTTGTCCTAGTAGCCCTGTTGCATAAGGCGCACGCAATACGGGAGGCAGGGCACAGCCCAGCCCTGGGGCAGTTGTGACTCATGCGGCGAGTGATGACACAAACTCACAGCCGTAACCATACGTAGATTCAGAGAAAAACGCTTTTCAATATTTTTTTTGAGTTTTACCGACAACATGATACTACAAATTAATTCCGAAATTTAGAGTTAAGCTTTTTTGTGCTTTTCTAACGATTTACAAAAAGACAACCATAGCACGGTTTTTGGAACAAAACCATTCCAGCTGTACTCTACTACTAGTAATTTGTAAAGTTACGCTGCCTGTTTACCATCTCTTGATTGTTGGCACAGGCTAGAGTAAAATGTGGCTTTTCACCGGTAGTCACAAATGTAGGTAGTTATTGGTTTCACTTTTAGTTCCTTCAGCACATCCTCGTTTCTCTTATGAACCCATTTAGTATAGCCTGCTGTTCGGCGCATGAAGGTCATTTCGTGTGCTGTGAGTCTGGAGATGTCCTGAGATCTTATTGTCCGTGCCTCGCTGCCATAGCACAGGGTTGGTCTGGCTAATGTGTTATACAAACGCAAGCGTGTATGTCTTTGGACAAGAGATGGCTTCATGACGTGATTGATGATTCCTGTTGTTCTGGTATAATTTGTTATTTTTGCAGTTATGTCTCGTTCTTATTGAAAAGATAAATGATATCCTCAATACCTGAATTCGTTAACTCTTTCTAAATTTTACCATCCAGACAAATTTTACTGCGGACAGGGTCCTTACCCTTAAGGGCCATTACTTGAGTCTTTTGAGTAGAAATGCACGTGCTGAATTTTGATGCCACTTTCTGGAGGTTGAATACTGACCACTGCAGATCATCTTCAGATGCTGCTACCAATGCAACATCATCAGCAACTAGTATAGCATCTAAATTTGTTAGATGCCTGCTGATTGGTATTGAACCAAGTCTTTCACACCTCCATTCCTTTATTATAGCATTCATGTAGATTATGAATAGCAATGGAGAGAGTCCACAGCCTTGTCTTACCCCTCTGCTGATTGGCTTCCACTCGGATTTATGATTACTTAACCTTACTGCTATAAGAGTACCACTACACATGTTGTAAATGTAATCAATTAACTGTTGGGGGACACAATCCCTGGCCAATATGTCAATAAGTCTGTTTCTATCAACAAAATCAAAGGCTTTCTTAAAATCAACAAATTATATGGTGTTTCCAAATTGAACTCCCTGAGTTTTTCAATCAAAAATTTTAAGGTGAAATAGGCATCTGCACTTGTGCAACCTTTTCTGAACCCATGTTGTTCATTCCCTATTACCTCAGAGTAATGTTTCAGTAATTTTTCTTTAACAATGTTTGCAAAAATGTTGTATCCAGAGTTAAGTATACTTATTCCTCTATAATTTTCCAAATCCTTCATATTTCCCTTCTTATGAAGAGGAACAACTATGGCCTTATGCCAATCTTCAGGAGGCCTGTTACCCATCCAGATTACATTCAATAATCTGAGAAATATTTTCTTGAAGGTATCACCTGAATATTTCAACATTTCTGCATTTATTGAATCTTCTCCAGGTGTTTTCCCATTTCGAAGTTTCTTCAAGACCTGTTCTAATTCGTCGAGTGTAATATTTTCCGAAGACTTGTTGTTAGATGCTTGTAAAACAAGTTGTTCAATATTTGGACTCAACCAAAGGCTCTGAAAATACTCAAGCCATTCTTTGTGAGATATTGCATTAATTTTTACATCTTCTTTTACTTCCCTATTTAGATTTTTCAAAATTTTATAGGTTTGTGGTTGCGGTCTTGTTATGTCAGTCTCCAGGTACGAGACAAAGTTTTCCCAACTTTCCATGTGTTTCTTTCGAACTTATCTTTTTGCTATTGCTCTATTATGATGGTATTCTATTTTATCTTCAAATTTACCAGTTGACAAAAACTTTTTATATGCATTTCTTTTTTCGGAGAGTACTTTTGCAATTTCTGAAGCCTCCGTGGCTTAGGCGGCAGCACGCCGGCCTCTCACCGCTGGGCCCGTGGTTCAAATCCCGGTCACTCCATGTGAGATCTGTGCTGGACAAAACGGGGGCAGACAGGTTTTTCTCCGGGTACTCCGGTTTTCCCTGTCAAAATTTCATTCCAGCAACACTCTCCACTATCATTTCATTTCATCCGTCATTCATCTAATCATTGCCCCAGAGGAGTGCGTCAGGCCTCGGCAGCCGGCACAATTCATATCCTCGCCGCTAGATGGGGGGCTTCATTCATTCCATTCCTGACCCGGTCGGAGACTGGAAGCAGGCTGTGGATTTTCATTTTCATTCCCTTTTGCAATTTCTTCGTCCCAAATTCTTAAACCCTTTTTCTTTTGCCATCTTCTTTTTTCTCCCAAACTTTCAAATGCTGACTGTTTTAGAGCTGAACTCAAATTGGACCACTCGTCTTCCACATCGTCAGAAAGTGGAATCATCTGAATGTGATTATCAAGCCTGTTTTGGTATAGCCATTTTATAATGGGATCATTTAAAAGGTTAACCTTATATAACGTTTCGTTTTCCTGTGTTCTTTGTTTCTTTTTCTTGAACCACCGTGGTTTCAAACGAATAGGGGCAACTAATAAATAGTGGTCTGTTTCCAATTCAGGTCCTCGATAAACTCTTGTATCCAAAACTAAATCTGCCAATTTTCCGTTACAAATGATATAATCTATAATTGATTTCTGATTTCTTGCGGACCACGTATATTTATGACTGTCCTTGTGTGGAAACAGTGTGTTCATAATCCGAAACTGATTGAAGATAGTGAAATCTATTAATTTTGTTCCATTATTATTACGGGTTACCTCTCCTTGAATTCCAATGTTATTATGAATTTTCTTATTACCAACTCTGCCATTGAAGTCTCCCATTAACAGTATCATATCTTGTCTATTAGTAATATTGATTATCTTCTGTAGATCATTATACAAAATATCACTTTCTTGCGAGTATCCTTCAACCGGTGCATATACCCCTATAACTGTCAAATATCCTCTGGATAGTTTTATTCTTACTTGAATAATCCTTTCATTCTAAAAAGTATAGCTATCAATTTTTGATCGTAATCTCTTGTGAACCATAAACATCACCCCTGCCTGCGCTCTAACATTTCGTTGAACACCACTATAAAACTGTAAATAATTTCTTGTCTCCTTGGATCCCTGAAGCTTTTTCTTTGTTTCAGAAATAACTGCAATTGAAATATCTTTTTAGATAGAATATCGTCTAATTGATCATCTTGTGTCCAATACCCTGAACATTCCAGGTAGCACATCTAATAATATCCTTCCTTTTCCAATTCGTGTCCTTTCCTTTGCCAAGTTCGTCAACTCTAGAATCCGTCCGTTTTTTTTCCTTTACAAGACTTGAAAGCAATGAAAATGTCCTTCCAACGGGTTGCTAGCCTGAAGAAAGTAAGTCCATTAATGAGGATGCCATCTCTCAGCCCATGGACAGGCTGTAATACAGCATTTCCTCTGTACTTGATGTAACGGTTATCCCGCCGTGACTCGGTCGCCAGAGCTTCGTCTCTGGAAACGGGCAAGTTCGCTACGTGAAGGAGAGGATGACATTTGGGTAGGAGAGGTTATAGATTGCACATTACTACCCCTTGAACGACCCTACAAATCAATCTAAATCAGTTAAATATTCCAATTACAAACTTTGTTAACAGTAATCCAATAGTATCATTAGAATTGAAATGTGTTGTCAATCCTTATGCGTAATGAACCTCAATTACTTTGTAATTTAAATGGACGTGAAGCATATTATTGGCTGTGCACTATTGATTCATCGACATCCAGTGGGTTTCAAAATTATAGCACTTCCTGTTCAGGAGGACCATATCCATCCGACTGTGATATCAAAACCTCAGCCAGCAAATAGTAACACAGTTACTAGGCTTGCAATATTATGTCACGTGTAAACTGAATTCTGAGTCTCTGTGTGGGAAAGCGATAGAGCCCTGCACTCCAAGTACTATAGAATCTGTACGAGTGAATTGTATACCCACTGAACGTTGGAGAGTCGACGGTTTCCAGTTTGTAAGTGATACAATGCGCGGTGCCACTTTAAATGGCAATCCCATATCACTGTATGAAATGTCATGGCCTTACATGGTAACACAGGTTATCATGTAAATTCCACACACATTCAAATATAGCGTTAGTTTATATGACCATGGTGTCTCAGCCCCTAAAATAAGCAAAAACAACTACGTTAACCCGGGAGAGGTGGCGCGGTGGACTTTGTGACCCCACGCAGATTCGTTAAGCTGGGGTTTCTACATTTTACTACACACAGACCAAACCTGCAACATACCTTTCCCCACATACCTTATGTATTGTCTGAGGGCAGTAGCCTATTTGTGGAAGGGATGAGGGCCGAGTCAAATGAATTTTTATAGAGCCATGTTGCAATGTGTTCTGAAAGACAGAACCGCTGGCAGAGTGAACAGCTGTTCCAGTCTTACGTGTACTCCATGAGAATGTAGCTGTCTAATCGCGAAATAGAATTGATTGTAGTTAAGTGTTAAAATAAAATATTATGAAACGTCCGAGCTACGAAGTGTAAGAATTCATGGTGTTATCTCTTCTAAAGACGTCAAAGAGGAAGACATATTAGGGGGTGAAAAGTGTGGTAGTGAAGATGAACTAGAAATAGCAGAATCTTAAAGTGATACTCCGGAGTGCAGACGCAGAACAAAATGAAGAAAGTAACGATGATAGGTCTCTTTCTCAGCAGATATGTACCCTTTCTGGCAAACACAGTTACAGAATGGAGCACAATACAACCACAATACAACAAGATAATTCTCTAAAATGTGTCATTGGTTAAAAACTAGAATCCTACATCATCTAAAACTTGTCTAATTATTGATTTCGATATTGTTAATAGGCAAACTGAAGTAAGAATTATCAGATATTTCATAAAAATAGATGATTTCCTGTCAGATCCGCACCATTTCTATTATAGTGTAAATAGCCATTTATAATATGTGCATGACTTTCATTTTAGACAAATATACCTGCTCATTAGTTCAGTGAATGTTTTCATGCCATATCAGTAGCATAAACGAAATAATTGTCGTTATTAGTGAGAAATAATTGGGAGGGGTCAAATGACCCCGCGCCACCTCTCCCGGGTTAAAGATCCACTTCGGGGCAAATCCGGCATCCCGGCGTCTCTTAAAGCCTCAGTAGTTAAACGAGACGTACATCCAATAACATTATTATTATTATTTTACGACGTTATGCCAAAGTATTGAACCTTCCAAAATCTCTTCATTCTCTCACTAGGGTTCTCCTTTCTTTCTGCTGTCCATCCAATGGTGGCCATCATTCGAGGGTTTGCACAACAATGATGTTTGTTCACCAACGATCTGAATATAAGTCTGTCCCTAATTAGTACATTATGCAACGATCCTATAATGGCGATAATTAAGAAACGAGTGTCTTAATTACCATTATAGGCGAGTTGCATACGACTGTTTATGTTCGATGATAATTATAAATTTATTATATGTTTTAACATAAATATTCATAAATATCTGTAAGTTTCAGTTCTTCAGTTAGTGAAAAGGGCGCGCTGGCTTTGCTGACTGAACAGAGCGCTTGCGTGGGTCAAAGCACTTCGAAAGCTGAGACCATTTACTTTCCTTGGCAATGCTATTGCATGATGACTAGTGCCGTCCAGCTCTAGCGTTCACTAATATTGTCACCGAAGTCGTTTGAAAGCAATGCGCTGTGTAGAAATTGGAGTTGGGGGTATTAAGGTACAGTGCTATTTCTTGTCTCATATTCGCCAGTTTATTTACGCGACATATGGACGGTGCACTTTCCATGTCCGTAATTTATATAGAAGGATGCTGTTTTGCTACCTTCTGGATGTAGATTCATAAATTTCTTGCATATGTCATAGTATTTTCTTGTTACCGTAAAGGTTCGTGCTGATTTTGTCTTTGTGTTTGGGATTGTAACTACGATGGTTGATCCGATATTCAATTTCAACTTTCAAATCATGTAATTCATGTCCGACATGTTGGATTTTGAGTACATGCGCGGAGGTATCCTTACCTCATTGGTCATGAATGAGCTCTCATTGGCTGGAGGAACTGTTTTATAATGAAGAACGGTACTATAATGACCAGCATTATGATACAGTTTTCTGACGTATAATATTTACATTTCGGCATCGTCGAACATAAAATTGCATCTGTTATTTTGATTTCTGGAAGGTCATTTCTAATTTCTATCACCCAACTATTCTTGGCTTTCAATAAAGATGCATGATTTAATATAATTTTAGTAAGTCTTTCATTGCTCATTGTTTTAATATAGCCAAATAATTTTTATCGTCTTCTTCTAAGAGTGCCTGATATTTTCTCGAAATGTTGGTATAAATTGTGAGACCTCTCTTTCATTCACACTCCCTATATCCACAGTTATTATTTATTTCACGCGTTACAGGCCTATTAGATCACGCGAAGCGATCATTATTATTTGTTCTTCCTGTTTCTCAAGTACTCTTTCATTCCTTTCTTCCTGTTTTCGGTCCACTTTGGTCTTTGGGCTGTAGGTCCTGCTTTCTCTGACATCACTTCCCACTCGTATATCTGGTGCCGAAATACGCTTTTGTCTATGACGTCTTCTGGGTCGAACTGGGCTTTTACCAGATCAATTTTGACTTGCATCATCCAGGGTGTAGTAATCTTGAGCCGCTGTATGTAAACTATCTAAGAATTTTTTTGGTGAGTCTGGTTTGTGGGAGTCTGCTGATGTGGCCGTCAAATTTTAGTCGCGTATTTCTGATGTCTGCTGCGAGGTTGGACAATATCTCTGTGGTGTCTCGGGAGTGAAGCCTGTATCCTTCGCCTGTGTGCTTTGGTCCAATAATTGTCCTTATTATTTTTCTTTGTGAGGATTTTTCCAAGTCGCCCCACTGTGTAACGTCAATGTCTCACTGGCATAAAGCACCTCAGGTTTAATAACCATGTATTAATATTATTATTATTATTATTATTATGTTACTTCACTCCTAGATCATTATCTGGCAAATATGTGGCAATTATACAGATTATAAGAAATCAGAGCATAATCACCACCTTAAAAACCAACTATTTTCACTAGTCCATGAATTTTAAAACCAATTTAGACGTCGCAATGATGATTCCTTTTTGCATCGATGTGTGTCTACATCAAGTTCCTTCAACCTATAAAAGTGCGTTCAAAAAGTAACGAGCCGGAGGCATAATTACAGAAACAAGTACCTGTATGTTAGAAGTATTGGCCTTGGCTGTTGAGGCACTTGTCCCACTGTGACACGAGACGTGAATGGCTGTCTCATAAAATTCCCTGGGGTGCGATGTGAACCAGTTCCGCACGTACTGCTGGACGTCGGCGTCCGAGGTGAATCTTTGGCCCCGCAGAGCCTTTTTCTGGGAACCAAACATGGCGTAATCACAGGGAGAGAGGTCTGGTCTGTATGGAGGGTGGCCGAGAACCTCCCATTTGAATTTCTGCAGGAGTGCCACGACTGTGTTGGCCGAATGAGGTCGTGCATTGTCGTGGAGCGACCACGTCGGCTATGGCGTTCACTGTCACTCGGCGGTCCTGGATAATGAGTGCCTCAACCAGCTGGAAAATGTCATCGGTAATGCAGGGGGGTGCCCCAGGCCGGGCATCATCGGCTAACGACACCCGTCCTTCCCTAAAGCGCTTGTGCCACAACGCTTTGACCCTTGCAAGGGATATGCAGTGTTCGCCGTACACATGTGACATTCGGCGATGAATGTCCGTTCCCCCTACTCATTCCGCTGTCAGAAACCGAACAACACCTTTTTGCTCTTCGGTTGATGCCTCCATGTCACTGTTTGCAATGCGACTAGCAGCGTTGGACGATTGATGCATGCTGCTGATCGCTTTATATCGTCACGTGACGTGCACGCGTACCCTCTAGCGACGGGCTGTGACCTTTCACGCTCTGGTCGGAACCACACCTCGTTACACACGCCACGATCAGCCGATGTCGTCACCGGTTTGCTCATTCCAGCCTCCGGCTTGTTACTTTTTGAACGCACCTTATAGTAGACTCATTGGTAAAACGCCAGTGCTTGGTATAACAATTGGTATAATCTTCACCCTTCCAATCTGCCAATGCTTCCTGATAAGCTAATCTCATTCAAATTATGTCATTAAGCACGACTAACACTCCGAACTGTGCAGGGTTAAAATTCTGGCTGTGTAACATAATTTTAAAAATAGCACATGACGTACAAAGCCTAGGGGAACGACTTTCTCCTCAAATGTCTAAAGGTGTTGCTTTAATACTATATCTAATTAAAACTATTGTTGTAATGCCAGTGGATTCGGATAAACGTCGTGTGGTTGTGGAGCGGATGTGGATAAGGGCTCTACCCACAGGAAACGCTATGGAAAGTTGGTAACATGTTTTTAAAACATACTATAGCCACGATAAATGTAAGTGTTAATGAAGCGTCAAAACCTATATGACAAGAGGAGTAAAGTTCCCCTCAAAGTAGAAGCGAAGTCTTTAACTCTTCATCTGAACAGCTCCAGACAGTGTTTGCGTAGCTTGTCAGTCCCGACAGTGGTATTAGGCGCAGATAATGCAGCTCTGAGACGTAAGAAACTTCATTCTTAAGATTTATCTACTGGGTACGTTAAGATTGACGATACATTATACTTAAGATGGGAATAAGCAAGATAGATGTAGTTCCACAGCTTGTCCGCTCAATTGAGAAATATTGCGTGCAGCCACAGCACTACGGCCACAGGGGTGATGAAAATAGATGTGCCTTCGACAATGTCGTTAGGGTAATGAGCGCGTACAGTTCGGATTACGATACAAGTCATGACTTACTATTATATAAATGATTTCTGTCTCTGCTGTCTGGGATCTGCAGGCCAATGGAAGGTCAATCACCACTGTCAGTATCTCAACCAAAAAAAGAGAGACAGTCAGTCTAAAAGTCTGGACTTTATATAGCCTAATTTTAAATGCTACAAATGCTAAACAAGTAGTTCCGTGAAGAACTATACAGCCTATTTTCATATATCCTGCTCATGTTAATTGTCTCGATCAACATACAAAATTTCAGTTTAATTGCTGTAACACATTCGTAGATATTGAGAACCATCTAAATATTTCATATGGTCGCCAGGATGGATTTTTATTTTTGTACTATTATATTAAGATTATTGTGTATGTGTGGTATTCAAACTTCAATCGCTTGATTAGAACACAAGAAGTAAAAACGAGATTTTAAAAGTACGCACACCTGCCATCTTGTGATTATGCAAACAATTGAAATAAATTTCATGCCAGTGGATCAACATTTGTATAAGCATTTAACGTGCAACGTTTCACGGCACTCGGATAGTTAATTCGCGAGAAACGTCCTTATAAATATTTATACTTCGCGTCGCCGCCATGTTGGATTTGTGCTCACCAGGTTACTGAAAGTCCTATAGGTGAACATATTTTCATAGTCTCTATGAACATTAAAAAAACAGTTTGGTTGCTGTAAAACATTCATAGATATTGAGAACCGTCTAAATATTTCGGAAGCTCGCCATTTAGGATTGTTATATGTATAGGCCATAGAGTTATGTACCATTCAAGGACAATTATTGCCTAGCTTCATTATTCAAACTTTCACTTCGCTCGCATGATTACGACACAAGAATAAAAACTTAATTTTAAAATTTCGCACAGCCGCCATCTTGAGGTTATGTAAACAATTGAATTAAATTAGATGGCAGTGCATTACAATCTGCAAAATCATTTACTGTACCACATTTCACTGCGCTCAGAGAGTTAAATCACGAGAAAAGTCTATTAAAATATTTCAAATTCGCTTGGTCGCCATGTTCGTTTTGTACTTTACAGGTTTATGAAATATACATAGGTAAACTTGTATCAGTACGCTTTATCACCGTAGAAAATTGCAGGGTGATATCTGTAATAGTTTCGGAGATATAGAATGTCAGTGAAATATTTCGCACAGCCGCCATGTTGGATTGGTGAGACGTAACAAAATTTGAAGGGCACGGTCGAGGTCGCCGGGAATAATGCTATGAACTTACCGAGTTTCATTGAAATCGCTCCAGCCGTTTAGATTTTATTAGGGAGACACACACACACACCCTACACACACACGCACACACACACACACTCACACACACACGGACAAAAGGTGATCGCATAAGCCTATTTTTTTTAAATTGAAAATAGGCTAAAATTGCTAGAAAGTCTGAAAGACTATTGACATGTTATAGGATCAAGAAACAATCAGAACGCCAGAAAGTTACAAGTCATGAGGGAGCTGGAGCGCGCGGTGAAAGGAGGGAGCTGGCTGGATGACGTCACGCTCGCCGTGTCGTTGCCGTCTCGTAACGCCAGAGCTCACCAGTGAACTCAATACACATGCACCAACCGGTACTATGACGTCACACACCTCAGTGCATTCTCGGTACATTTCGTGACGTCGCCGTATCGTAACGACGAAGTCGACTAAATCATTTAAAATGATAAAATTACATATTTTGACTAGTTGTGCTAGTTTTTTTTTGTGTCGTGTGGCCTCCTGAGAGACCGAGTGCAGGTCATTCAATCGCCACCCGTAAGTGACCTGCGCATCGGGGTGAGAGATGGAATGGATGAAGATGAATGAAACTGGGCAAGGGATTGGAAGGAAGCGGCCGTGGCCTGTCAGAAGGTACCGTCCCAGCATTTGTGCGGTGTTGAAAATGGGAAACCACGGAAAACAATTTCAAGGAAGGCCGACGGTGGGGCTCAAACCCACGCGTCTACCGAGTGAGCAGAGAGCTTGGCCCCATGACCAAACGCTGCACTTTAGCCAGCGGTTGTGCTAATTTAATCACTACTACAACTAAATAAGTGTGTGTATTGTAAATATAGCCAACGGTCTGGCCATGTTGAAACACCGGATCCCATGAGAACTCCGCAGTAAAGCAGCATTGGGCGTGGTTGGACCTTGGATGGAATGCCGGTTCAATGGGATCACACGCTGTTGGTAAAGGAAAGAAGGAGCGGAAAGGTCCTGACACCCTACCGCACGTAAACTCCGGCTGAGGATAGCCTCTATGGAGGCATGGACCTACCTTCAGGCAGAATACCAATAGTAAAAACAACTAGTGGACCAGTGCGAGAACTCTCGCATAATGGGTTGTGTGCGCCCCAAGTGTACAGACTACCCGACTGGCTCTATTGCTATGCGGGCTTGACGCGGCACAGTTTTGCCTCGGGCTATCATCTTGTTTATTTGTTTAAAAGTATTCTATAAACAAATAAATATATTTCCATTGACTTTTCAAGAAATGCAAGATTTTTCCTGTACTATTGAGATGATGTTGGTACAAACCATACCTTCCAACTCCCTCTGGTATTATGTTGTTTGAGTCTTCAGTCTTTTGACTGGTTTGATGCAGATTTCCATGCCTCCCTGTCCTGAGCTAATCGTTTCATCTCTACATAGCTACCATACCCTACATCCGAGGCAATCTGTTCAACATATTCTAACCTTGGTCTACCCCTACAGTTCTTGTCCTCGACCCTTCCTTCCATAACTAGGCTTGCTATTCCTGGGTGTCTTAGTATGTGTCCTACCAACCTATCTCTTCCCTTCATTAGCAGTCGCCAGAAACATCTTTCCTCTCCAACTCGTCTTAATACCACTTCGTTTGTAACCCTATCCACCCATCTGATCGTCATCATTCTCCTGTAACACCACATTTCAAATGCTTCAATTCTCCTCTTTTCTGCTGCACCAAAAGTCCAAGTTTCACTTCCACAGAGCGCCACGCTCCAGACAAAGGCTTTCAAAAATGACTTCCTAATACCTAAATCTATATTCGAAGTCAACAGATTCCTTTTTTTGTAGAAATGCTTTCCTTGCCTGAGCCAACCTACATTTTATATAATTTTAAATATCATAACCCATACTTATGGACATACATTTAGCAGCTTAATGATGGTCACTTGACGATCGAAACTGGTCATCCAAGTGTATTTATTAATCTCATGGTGATTGTTTTCAAGATTAGGGAAATACCCAGTACAATTGGATACAATGGTTTTGACTGACTGATAAACATTAAATTTTGAGAAGTTATTAATTAAACTTTGTAAACTTTTTAACCAATTATTTGTCATTCCGTTAGTGCATTACACTTCTATCATACGTGTTGCATTTCTTCTTTCTACCTTTTAAGTGTTGAGGTTTGAGAACCCTTTAAATCGTTAACTTCCACCGTAGCGAGCTTTTGATGTATTGACTGCTTTGTTACTACTGTCAGTTGTAACTCTTCAGTCGGTCTATACGAATTTGCGTATAGACTGAGCAAGGTACAATGTACTGTATATAAGACTAGCAGAAGTACCCGCTCTTCGAACGGTCTCCGGTGTTAATAACCAGACGTTATCAATTGAGCTACTGTTGCAATGGTTAGTTTTTTGGGAATATCTCAAAAACGTGGTTTTAGAGCCTTAAGACGTATTAGCCTCCGAGCCACCGAGGGGCTGAAAATTTGTTTTTCTCGTCCTTGTACGCCATAATAAAATAAAAATCATAATAATAATTTAATAATATAGGGGTAGGGATATAATTGACCTTTAGAACCACACCCGCCCCTGTAAATCACGTGAAGAAATTCAACAGTACCCCTTGACCCCCTTAAGCGCATTATATACGTATTGATGAATTTTACAGCTTAAGTTGGTTCCTTGATAACCTTATAGCCGTTTGCGAACGTTCACAGTAATGTAATAAATGGAATGGCATTGCGTCTTACGGAAATAGATGGACTTCTGAAATTGTGTTGCTGTGGTTACCGGCTTGAATTCTTTCAGTAGCTTAATAAATGAAATTAGTTTTCTGGGAATATCTCAAAAACTGTTGGTTATAGAACCTTAAAATGTGGTTTACGGGACCCATAGGGCCTCTGAGTTATGTTTCACACATTGAGACGCTCGTCTTTTTAAGCCCATTTCAGCATGCATTTTAAGGGGGTAGGTGCTTTTTTTTATGGGAGGTATGGAGAAGATTAATATCAACGATTACTTTCGTATCTCTGATGGGCATCTGTACCAAATTTAACGCTGATACACTCAGCCGTTCTCGAGTGCTGCGCGTACAAAGTTGTACACAGAAAGACAGATAGACAGACAGACAGACAAAACTGTTGTTTTTGTGCGCAACCGTGTTAAACCAGTCTGAAACGCGTTAATAACTCAAATTTTCGTGGAAATTCAGAAAAAACAGACACTTTCATTTTTATATTAGGTATAGGGATAAGGAGCGCATCGGTCTGAATATCATTGCGCGCACATGACATCTGTTAACGGAATTCGTTACTAAATCTTACGATTGAAATCTGCTGTTTATGTAATGTACGATGGTAATTTGATGAGTTTCTTAATTTTTATGAAAGAGCGAGAATCGTTTCTATTCCGCGCCATCGTTGGTAAACATGATCTTTTGAAAGCTATCCCTGAAGGTTTCTAACGGATGGCGTTAGTAGTTGATAGTTGGCAGCCGTTGAATGTGTAGTCAGGCTGGAACAATGGACTTCGTGTCGTCATTAAGCCGATTTGAAGGGATGATTAGCTGCACAAATCTAAACCGCATTGGATGACGTTCATGCGGACTCTGCCGAAGGATTGAAGGCCATTTACTTCTGGATTAATGATTTTAAACTTAGCCGAAGAAGCATAGATGATGAACCTCGTAATGGCTTCTAATATTTCAAGTACTGTTCTCTGAAATTCCTTTTAGAATTATTCACGAATGGCCGTAGAGAAGTTGTTACCCACATTAAGTGGCTGGTCCTGGAATCACATTACGTTACATATACGAGTATTGTGTGTTCCTCCAAAATTCAACTGTTCGCTTTGGTTTCTGTGCATTCTCGAGAGTGTAATGTGGAAACAGGTACACGGGTAACGCTGAAGAATGACCGGTCTTGACATGACTCATTGCGACATCATGTGAATGACGCACAAGTGAAACCACATCCATTAGCCTTGTTTTCACAGTGCAGGTCACATGGAGCAGTTTGCGCTACTGCATGCCGCATAGACCAGAGAGTACTTTTAGTGACAACATGGTCGTAATGGTACAGAAGAGAAATGATGAACTGGATGTTGGTGTTGCTTCATTTAGCTGCTTAGGTCATCTTTCGTCACCATCTCTATGTAAAAGTGTTTATATTATTGTCTGATAAACTATGTTATTGTTTTGACTACCATAATAATACTAATAATAACAATTCAATAGGAAAACACCGGTGATCCCAAAATTTGATCTAAACAAAATCGAGCATTCCGAAATAACAGCAGAATGGGAAAGACAACCTGCAGAAAACTGGGAGGAATTTCAAACTAAAATCATCAAAACAGCGAAAGACTTAATCCCTCTTCACAAAAACACAAAACATTCTTGGTGGAATCAAGCATGCGAGAATGCGCTAGAAGAGAGAAAAAACTAAAAAAGACATTTCAAAACTACAATTGCGACAAATCAGAAGAAACACGGAAGAACTTTTTCGATGTTCGCAAACAAACATGTAAGATTTTGAGACAAAATAAAAGGAAATACATCAACGACCAACTGAAGTCAATTGATGACAACTTCCGTAATTACAACACACACGATTTCTACAAGACCTTCGCGAACCAAATCAAAGTTTATTCCTCACAGAACCTTTGTTTTCAGAAACAAGATGGTAAATTAGTCTTGACAAATGAAGAAAATTGCCAAGAACTAGCTAAATATTTTTCACAGCATTTAAATTGTCGAGAACCCAAAGAGAGATTCCCAAAAATACAACCGGAAATCGCACCAGAAAACATGTCACCACCAACAGAAGATGAAATGTATTCACACATCAAGAAACTTACAAAAAAATAAAGCATCAGGGGAGGACGGAATTGTAGCTGAACTTCTGAAATATTTAGGCCCAAATTCACTCAAGGAAATGACACAAATAATCCTCAACATTTGGTAAAACAAAACAATTCCAGATGACTGGAAGACTGCTCTTATCCATCGACTTCATTAAAAAGGCAACAAATCAGATGTAAACCATTATAGAGGGATCTCTCTCGTATCGGTCACGTACAAAATTCTATCAGCTTGTCTCTTGGAAATGACGCAAAAATAATCGGAACCCTAATTAGCTGAATATCAAGCAGGATTCAGACCAAACAGGTCATGCCGAGAACAAATTTTTAATCTCAAAACCATACTCAAAATGCGAGCCCTCAGACAAAAACCCATAGTATGTACATTTGTAGACTTCAAAAAAGCCTACGATTCGATAGATAGGACATCACTATTCCAAATTCTAGAAGAAAGGGGACTGGGTCCTACAAACCGAGAACTCATAGAACCTACATTAACTGACACAAAGTCTAAAGTGAAATTCTACATTCAAACAGGTGTGCGACAGGGTGATGGACTCTCTCCTATTCTGTTCTGTCGTCCTAGACAAGGTTATGGAAGAATGGGAGAAAGAACTCAAGAAATGTGAATTTTGGAAGCCAATCCGACTGGGCTTTTCCAAAAACAACCTCAACATACCATACCTCGCATTTGCGGATAATCTGGCGATACTAATCAAGGATGAGGAGACTGCTGTCAAACAGCTCGAGATACTTAAAGAAAGTGCGGAAAAGTTGGGACTACAGATCTCGTTTGAGAAAACGAAACTCTTCTGTTCAAAGACAGATATCATGAGCCTGAAAACAAAATATGGTAAAATCGTAAGGGTACCGCACTTTAAATAACTCGGAGAATTTATCGAACCGACAAGCCTTGAAAAAATCTCGCAACAAAATCGCCTCCAAAAAGTCAAGAAAGCATTAGGGTTAGTCCAAAACATCTACAACATAAAATCTTTGTCAAAATACACAAAAATTCGGCACTACAACACAGTCATAAGACCAACAGTCCTTTACGCAAGCGAAACCATGACACTTAACAGTAAACATGAACTTGAAGACATCAAAAAGGAAGAGGGGAAGATCATTAGGAAAATGTTAGGAGCAAGATATAAGCAAGATGGTTACAGACTACAATCAATAAAAACAACAGAAAAGTATTCAAACATCGAAACTGACATTAAGAAAAGACGAATGAAATTCTTTGGACATCTCACTAGACTACCAGAAAATCGATTGACGAAAAGGATAATAGATTATTTGACCACACTCAAGAACTCAACACCTTGGTTAGAGGAACTTCGAAAGGACCTCAAAAACGGAAACATAAATTCACTTGACATTTTAGAAAGGGATACCTTTAGGCACAAAGTTAAACAAGTAGTTCCATGAAGAACTATACAGCCTATCTTAATATATCTTATTTATGTTAATTGCCACTATCAACATACAAAAATTCAGTTTGATTGCTGTAATAGATTCGTAGATATTGAAAACCGACTAAATATTGCGGATGGTTGCCATGTTGGAATTTTATATATGTAGGTCCTACAGTTATGTTCTGTTACATGAGGATTTTTGTGTACGTGTAGTATTCAAACTCCAATCGCATGATTAGGACACAAGAAGTAAAAACGAGATTTTAAAATTTCGCACAGCTGCCATCTTGTGGTTATGGAAACAATTGAAAAAAATTAGATGCCAGTGGATTAAAATTTGTATAAGGATTTACTGTACCAAGTGTCACTGCACTCGGATTGTTAAATTGCGAGAAACGCCCATGTGAATATATATACTTCGCGTCGCCACCATGTTGGATATGTGATCACCAGGTTATTGAAAGTCACATAGGTGAACTTCTAGTAGACCCCTTTTTCACCGTAAAATATTCCAGGGTGATATCGTTAACAGTTTCGAAATTACTGAATGCTGGTGAAATACTTCGCACAGCCGCCATGTTGGATTGGTGAGACGAAACAAAATTTGAAGGGCACGGTCGGGGTCGCCCGGAATAGTGCTATGAACTTACCGACTTTCATTGAAATCGCTCCAGCCGTTTAGAAGTTATTAGGGGGGACACACACACCATCACACCCACCATCACACACGCCATCACACACAGACAGACACACGGACAAAAGGTGATCTCATAAGTCTATTTTTTCATAAATGAAAATAGGCTAAACATGGGAAGTTATATCAGAGCAACCACAACAAAGTGGTCGGAACAACGCAAACAAGCCTTCTCGTCAAGAATGGAAGTCTATTGGACCAACAAGAGGAACCAAAAGGAAAGTTGATTGAGTCATTTGGCTAACGTCTTCTATGTATTGGGAGAATTCGCTTCAAATAAATAAATAATAACAATAATCGTAATAATAATAATAATAATAATAATAATAACTAGTTCCACCTTACAAAAACACAAGCAACAAGAAAGCGATTTCTATTAGGACTAAATACGACACTTTCAAACAGTAATAAAGCAGAGTGCCTGTACGCTTCGGCATGCCTAGGACTAACAACTAAAAAGGAAATTGAAGAAATTGATAAAAGAAACGAATCATTTTAAGAATAACTAGATGAAACCCGTCAAAACATGACGGACAATGGAAAACAAAATTACTGAAGAAGCTTCTTATATAAGTTACATTCTTTGTACGATTACTTTTTAGCACTATTGCAACTTTAAGGGCGTCAAAAGATAGCACTCTCAGCATTGCAATATATTGCTGGTCATGACTGAAAACGTGATGAGGTCATCATCATCGAGCACAGTTTCCAGCCACAGGCCGGGTCTGTTTGGAACACAAGTCTCTCCAACGTCTTCTGTCTTCCCACCATCTCTCAGCCTCCACCCTTGTCCAGTCTTCTCCTCTCTTCTTCACGATTTCTTCTTCCCCCTTCAGCCACCTGTCTCTCGGTCTCCCTCTTGGTCTCTTTCCTTCCCACTTCGTCTCGTGTATCCTCCTGGGTATCCTCTTCTCCTCCATTCGTTTTACATGTCCATACCATCTAAGTCTAGATTTCTCTATACCAGTCTGTAATGGTTCATCCTTCATTAATTCTCCGGTCCTCTCATTTCTTATTCTGTCCATCTTTGTAGCTCCAATACTGCTTCTCAAGAACCTCATCTCACTGGCCTGTATTTTGCTCTTCTCCCTTCCTTTCATAACCCAGGTCTCCGAGGCATACGTCAGGATAGGGACATAGTACGTCCGATATATGATCTTTTTGCTGTTCTGAGGGACATTCTTGCTCCATAACATGCTTCTCACACTCCTCCGGAATGCTTCTGCCTGTCTCCCCCGCTCATTTATTTCTCTATCGTTTCTTCCATTCTCTTGTATCAGGCTTCCCAGATACTTGAAACTCTCCACTTCCTTCAGCTGTTCCCCACCAATTGTTATTCCTGTTGTGGTTCTTTCCTTCATCCTTGTTGTGATCACCATCTCACTCTTATTATGCTAAATTTCATCCCATAACCTTGTATTATTCCTTCCCACACGTCCAACTGTTCCTGTACCTCCTCCTCCTTGTTTCCCCAAATCATCAAATCATCTGCAAGCACCATTGCTTTCATCTTTCCTTCCCCAATTACTTGTGCCACTCGGGTCGTTATGTCATCCATCACCACAATGAAAAGTAACGGTGACAGTGCACTTCCTTGTTTCAGGCCGTTTCTCTGTTCCAACCAGTCCGATATCTCTCCTCCCACTTTCACACAGCTCACGCTTCCCTTGTACATCTCCTTTATCTTCCTTATAGTCCATTTTTATATTCCTCTATCCTCCAGGGACTTCCATACTTTGTTTCTGCATACACTGTCATATGCTTTCTCAATGTCCAGGAAGGCCATCAGTAGATCTGTTCCATACTCATAGTGCTGTTCTTGTAACTGCCTGACAGCAAAAATCAAATGCACTGTGGGCCTTCCTGATCTGAAGCCATGTTGTTCTTCCCTCATCCCTCCTTCTATCCTTGTCCTAATTCTCCTTTCCAAAACTTTCTCAAACAACTTTGCACAATGACTCATCAGTGTTATTCCCCGATAGTTTCTGCATTCTGTTCTACTACCTTTCTTGAAGATCGGGACAATTATTCCCTTTTTCCAGTCCTCTGGGGTCTTCCTTTCCTTCCATGCTGTCTTCATCACTCGGTACAACCATTGTATCCCCACCTCTCCTGCTGCTCTCACCATCTCCACACTCAACTCATCCACACCCGGTGCCTTCCCTCCTTTCATCTTCCTCACTGCATCTTCCACTTCTTTCCATGTTAAGTCCTTTTCTGTTTGCAGTTCATCTACTGTACCTCTTCCCCGATTTCTTCCTCCTCGCCGTGGTTTCCATTTGGGTTCAGGAGTTCTTCAAAATATTCTTTCCACATTTTCTTCAGTTCTTCCCTATTTTCTATCTCTTGTCCCCTTTTGTTCACTATTCTAACATAATCCGTAGGATCCTTCCGCCTCTTATTCTTTACCATCCCAAACAGGACCTTTTTTGCACCTTCACTATCCTGCTGGTCATGACTGAAAACGTGATGAGGTAAATAGCCCAATACGTTCTAGAGTTTCTCCTTGAGCTTGATTGATTTTGATAAAGTAGGCCGAGCGAATAGGACATTGTTGCCTATTTAAAGAAAATTTACTGTACCTGTAAGTGTTTTATCGGAAGGTGTTAAATCAAGTCGTAGGATTTGAGTTCTCTGCCTAATATTACTGCACCTATTATATCCGAATCCAAGCTATTTCTTACAATTAATATATTACCATATATGAGTGCTTGGGAAACGTTCAGATTTCTAAGAAGCATATCTACGGCTCAAACGTTCGAAGTATGAGGAGGCGAATCTCTTAATTCCAAGGAATTGAAAAATTCAATAATAGGGAAATGAAGTAGCTGGCTTTCATCTTCAGTATCCAATCTGTTAACGCTGATGTATGTGTTTGAACTACTGGATATAAGTTCAATGACTTTTAAATTAATATCATTACATTGTTGCAGCTTGGCAAATATTTTATATTCCAGCAGATCAATTTTACCCTCACAACAGTAAAGACCAAAGTAACCACGCATAGATTTTACGCAAGAGAAATACAATGCAGAACAATGTTTACATTTGATCGTCAAGGACCTTACAGTACACTGTACTGCATAATATCTGGAATTGTTTCTGAAATGGCCTATTTATATTGGATTTTAAATGTGGCTTCGTATTATTCGATAACACTATAGTGTCCTGCAATAACGGAGCCGCTAAATATTAAATGGCAAATAATACTTCCATTGCCGAAATCAACTCCGTAGTTAGACTCAGTACTCTAAACAAATAATCATTAAACAATTGTCTTATACAATGAAGTTCAACATGACCGTCCAGAGACTTTCATACTCAAGTTGGTTGGTGAGGAGAATGCGATGAGACTGATCGCTTAAAATAAATTCCTTATAATTTTTCCTGCCAGCGAATTTTTTTGCAATAGCTTGAAAACGCAGCTCAGAATGGCGTTCTTCATTTTGTTATAAACAGTACGAAACTGCTCTAAATAAGCAATTTCCATCACCTGTTATAGGTTATGGCAGTACATTTTGCAGGGGAACATAGAATCACTTCGCCAACTACTGGAATGATCATAGGCCTATACTCAATACTCACTTCGACAGTCACCCTAATGGAGGCAGTTTTTGAATTCTATGTCCCGTGCATGTCAAAAATCGTATTAACACATGGAGGCCCTCCTATTCTTGTCTATCGCCCCGGAGACCCGGGTTACATTTCCTGCTCTGCCAAGAAATTTAATTCTGGTCTCAGGGCAAAATCGGGGTACATTCAGTCTTTTGAGGTATAACTAAGAAGAGGACGGTTTAATTCCCACCTCGACAATCTTGGATGTGGTTTTCCGTGGTTTCCCACTTCCACTTAAGGCAAATACCGGGATGGTTCCTAACTTAAGGCCTTGGCCGTCTCCTTGCCATTTACCACCTTAATTACAAATACACACAGTAATGCAGCCATCACAATAACACAGGTTATCAGAGAAAATTTCACACATACACACCTAAGTACACGGGGCTGAGTGACCAAGATGTCGGAGCCCTTCAAACTAATTATATTTGCCAAGTGTCTCTCATGGCGAAAGCAATTGTGGACACGCGCGAGTGCCTGGAAAACTACTTTTTTCTTTAATAATTTAAGAGTATATCGACGATGCATAATTATAACTTTTAGTCTAGGACGCTAATAACTTGACCACCGAAGCATTGGGAAGAAATTGCAATATTAAGGTACATAAACAACCTAGCCTACACATTCAACTGTCGGATAATGTTCCTCAACATTTCCCTTCTTAAATATTCCCCTCCTTTATAATTTTCCATCACGTGAAAACATGCCATGTCTTGTGTTTTAAATATATCGATGCAATGGTGTTGCCATCTGCTGTCAGTTAATGGAACTATATGGGCGATGTACTGCCATCTGTTGTCAGTTATAGGAACTGATTTGCAGATATTTAAACGGCGTACTGCGGACAACAGTTTGCTCTTTTGATCACATGCTGCAATGCAATGGTAAAACGAAAATAAAACGTATTTAGAGGGAATGTAGAAATAAGTATCTTTAACAGACATAAAACCTTACTAATACTCCTTGATTAAACAATATTTCAGTGGTAAAAAAAAAAAATGCTGGCGAGGGCTAGGATCGAACCGGCGCTTGTTGGTACCACAGTCGGTCGCCTTAACCACATGGCTACTCTCGCACTCATGTCTGGCAGCCGACGCAGCCATTCATTGTATTCAAAAGCCGCTGTTTGAAGGAAATAATCAATTTCATTATCCAAATAAATCAATGTTGCACATTCGTATACGTTCATACTGTTATTATATTTTATTGTCAGAACTTGGTTAATGTATGTTTTCAATTTCATGGAAGCTTATTAAATAACTTACATTTTAATGGACTTCTCACCGCCATTTTGTCATGACCCCAGGCGGATTGTGCGCATGCGTGAGGGAAAAGAATTCTGCTATTTTCTATATTAATTTAAAAATATACCGTAACATATTTGTTTATTTTAGAGACACTCTGCAAATCTAGAGGCCAAGAGCTTTCGTTAGAGTGCTCTACGAAGTAAATCGGTTCTGTCGTTTTCTCAATCTCGTGGTAACAAAAATCACCTTACTGTTTTAAATATATAGATTCTCGGAATAAAAAGATGTGCTGACTCTTAACGATTACGTAGTAACAAAGAAGTATATAAAACATGCAGCAGAATCTCAGAAACCATACGAAAAGTGTTAAATTCTTTGGACATGTTTCAAGAAAGCCTGACGACAAACTCACAATAGTACATTAAGCAACGAGCCTCTAATGGCAATAATTAAGACACGAGTATGTTTATAAAACGAGCGTAAGCGAGTTTTATAATTTTCATACGAGTGTCATAATTACCATTATAGGCGAGTTGCATACGACTGTTTATGTTCGACGATAATTATAACTTTATTATATGTTTTAACATAAATATTCTTAAATATCTGTTGATATTCAGTCACTAGAATTTTGTGATCGGAGTGAGAGCGCTGGGTAGGATATCTCTGTTTTCCAAGCTCTCTGACCGACTGACGCATGCGCTCTGTGCGCTTGGCAGTTTATTTACGCAAACATATGGACGGTGCACTTTCGGTAATTGATATAAGCATGTTGGATTTTGAGCGCATGCGCCAAGGTATCGTTACCTAATTGGTCACACAACTGTTTCTTGAGCTCTGATTGGTGGGAGAAACTGTTTCATAATGAAAAATAGTGTTATAATGTGCCTCATTATGATACAGTTTTCTGACATATAATGTTTACATTTCGACATCGTCGAACATAAAGAAAATTTTAACCACTTCAACAAGCCCAATAGAAGAGGCAACTATTATGAAAAATGGTTTGCTAACACCAAGAAGGATCTACAAGAAATGAACATCACTGATCACGACATCCGCAACAGAACCACTTTCAGAAATAAGATTCACACATTTGAGGGATTCCTAGACCCGGAAACAGCGACCAAGAGGAAACAGCGTTGGATATCTGAAACAAAAGAAGCTGTGAGCAAAAGAATAAATGAATACTGGCGCCAATGACAAATCATGAAGAGTTATTTACGTGACCCTTAGTTGGCCAAAATCGATTATGATGATGAGTAATTATTAGAAGGGCCGAGCAGCTCCGCAGCATTCATTCCAACAATCAAACACCACTTCTTTCTAAACGACATTTGCTTTATGCTAAAGACCAGAACAAACATTTATCGTCACTAGGGCCCGGATGTTGATGTTGTTGTTTGTGTCTTCAGTCTTTTGACTGGTTTGATGCAGCTCTCCATGCCTCCCTGTCCTGAGCTAATCGTTTCATTTCTACAGAGCTACCACACCCTACATCCAAGGCAATCTGTTTAGCATATTCTAACCTTGGTCTACCGCTACAGTTCTTATCCTCGACCCTTCCTTCCATAACTAAGCTTGCTATTCCTGGGTGTCTTAGTATGTGTCCTACCAACCTATCTCTTCTCTTCATTAGCAGTCGCCAGAAACATCTCTCCTCTCCCACTCGCCTTAATACCTCTTCGTTTGTAACCCTATCTACCCATCTGATCTTCATCATTCTCCTGTAACACCACATTTCAAATGCTTCAATTCTCCATTTTTCTGCTGCACCAATAGTCCAAGTTTCACTTCCATAGAGCGCCACGCTCCAGACAAAGGCTTTCAAAAATGACTTCCTAATACCTAAATCTATATTCGATGTCAACAGATTCCTTTTTTGTAGAAAGGCTTTCCTTGCCTGAGCCAACCTACTTTTTATATCCTCTTTGCTTCGTCCATCACTGGTTATTCTGCTTCCTAAGTAACAGAAGTATCCTACTTCCTTCAGCTTTTCACCGGCCAATTTGATCTCCATAGAGGTTTCTGATTTATTTCGGCTGCATTCCAGTATTTTTGTTTTACATTTATTAATTTTCATCATGAATTCCTTCCGTAAGACAGAATCCATACCATTCAAAAACTCATTCAAATCCTCAGGCTTGTCGGCCAAGATGACGATGTCATCATTTTACTGAGCCGTCTAAAACAATGCTGAAGTACATAGAAACACTGGACGGGCCACGCCGTCTTCAAATATATCATTTTTATTTTGCATCTTTTTGCATTTTTTTGCTAATTTTCAATTTTAAGAGCATTTTTTAAAGTTTGGTCGTCTTTTTGGTCATATTTTAGAGAAATCAGCATTTTAAGGCCTTTTTTTTTCAATTTAGTCATGTCACAGCTTTATATGAGGGAGTTACGTCTCTCAGAGGTAAGAAGATCCTAGTAGCTATGAACATAAACCTTTTGTTATGTGCTAGAAATCTATTTTGATTGACTTTTCAGTTTGAGCTCCAGATGTCATTTTTGAAATATTGGTGAGTTTAGTCTATTATTATAAGTTCATTTTCTCCAATTTATAGTGCGTTTTTCGAATTTTTGAAATATTGGTGAGTTTAGTCTTTTATTATAAGATCATTTTCTCCATTTTATAGCGCATTTTTCGAATTTTTAGGTCATCTATTACAGTTATTTTTGAAAATTTTAAGTGCATTTTTAAACTTTTTTATGGCATCAACATCCGGGCCCTAATCGTCACCTTTCATTTTCACAACATCTGTAATTGAGGTTGCCTCCGACTCCTTATATGAATCATCGTGTTAAGAGTACACACAACCTCCTTGAGCGAATGTTGAAGCAAAATGCCGGCGCTTGCATTTTGCAGCGGTGCAGGTCATCTGGCTCCTTGGCACAAGCGTGTTACGAAACATTTCCTCACTACGGCCAAGATACAGCTTGACCAGAAGAATGACTTTGGTGAACTGAATATTCGCTTATATAACGTTTTGATGGGCTAGGATTCCGCCTGAATCAATACTTTATTAAAAGTGATCACTATGTGGTCATTAGAAAGTGGTACGGTACATGTTTCGAGGACTAATAAACATTTTGTGCCCTTCATCAGCCTATATTAATCATTAATAGAATATATTATTAGAGTAGCGTAGCACTGAAGATTAAAATTCATTGAACCTAAAATGAATATTCGCAACTACGAGGGCAAGTCACTATCTGCAATAATTGTGTCCTAAATATCGTTAGGTTAGCTCCATGACATTGTGTGCTCACCAGCCGCTAGATGGCACAATTATCCATGTCTGTGGTAGGTTTCAGCGTTATCAGATGAGTACAGCTTGCATTGTTGCGACGTAAATATGGCCGCACCACTCTCTGTTTGCACCAAGGAAGAACACCGTTCCGTAATCCGTTCTTTGTGATCTGAGGGAGTACCAGGAGCGAAAATTCAGAGACGACTAATGAAAGGAAATGCTAATATGCGTTCACTCATGCTACAAGATTGCAATTTGGACCTGCAGGAAGTACAGAGATTGGAGGTTTGAATCGCGGTATGGACAGTGGCCGTCCTGAGTGTGGGGTATCCCCGGGTTCCTCCATACACTCTCCAAGCAAAACATTGTCCCCGTATTGTGCTGAAAGTTATCCAACACCTTATACTTGTTTCCTTGTGAATATTGTCTGATAGTCCGATTAAGTTACTTGCCTCCGTATTTTGGAAGCCTATGAGAAAGAAGAGCCCTAATGCTGGCTACACACAAAACATTTTAGTGTAGTGGGTTGCTGTATTTCAGGCTGTAATAAATTGATTGCATGTACATATTTATTGACTTGCCTACGTATATTTATACACAGATGACAGAATCAAGTAAGTTGAAGCTCAATGAATAAGGAGAATAATGTGCAAAGTGTCTCAAGTCAATAAGCGTTGTCGTAGCTCAAATACTTGTCAAGATATTTCAGTTTTTGTAAAATGTGAACTGTTACATTCATGAAATAAATATTCGCAATTATTTTATACACAGATGCCAAAATCAAATAAGTTTGGGGATCCATTGATAAATGTTACGTGCATGATATCTCAAGACAGTCTCCGTCACCGTAGTTCAATTACGTGTCAAGATTTGTCAGTACATTTACTGGCACGTTAATGATCCCCTTCGGTGCAAAATTCTGGCACCTCACTGTCTCTAAAGGTCGCAGTTATTAACTAGTACTTCCGTGAAGAACTAAATAGCCTATTTTAATACATTCTCTATCAACATACACATTTTCAGTTCGATTGCTGTAATAGATTCGTAGATATTGAGAACCGTCTAAATATTTCGGATGGTTACCATGTTGGACTATTATATACTGTATGTAGGCCATATAGTTATGTACTATTATATAAGGATTATTGTGTACGTTCATTATTCAAACGTTGATTTTGATCGCATGATTAGAACACAAGAACTACAAACTTAACTTAAAAATTTTGCACAGCCGCCATCTTGAGGTTATGTAAACAATTGAACTCAATTAGATGTCAGTGCATTGCAATTTGCATAGTGATTTATTGTACCAAGTTTCACTGCGTTCGGATTGTTGAATCGCGAGAAAAGTATATCAAAATGTTTCAAATTCGCTTGGCCTCCATGTTCGTTTTGAAATTAACTGGTTTTTGAAAGTCTCATTGTTGAACGTCTAGTAGTGCCCTTTTGCATCGTACAAAATTCCAGGGTGATATGAGTAATAGTTTCGGAGATATAGAATGCCGGTGAAATATTTCGCACAGCGGCCATGTTGGATTCGTGAGACGAAATAAAATGTGAATGGCACGGTCGGGGTCCGCCGTAACAGTACTATGACTTTACCGAATGTCATTAAAATCGGTCCAGCCGCTTGTAAGTTATTAGGGGGCACACACACACACACACACGGACAAAATGTGATATCATAAACCTATTTTATTTCATAAAATGAAAATAGGCTAAAATTAGAATTACATGACCTTTCGCAAGGTCGGTTGTCTAATTTGACTGGACTATTGTATAAAGGAAACAATTCGTAATGGATTTTCTCTCCCCTTTGTCAGATGAGGTAGAATGGTATTAGGCTACACACTGAAACACTTCTCAATCCGAAAGCATTTATTTGAATGCCTCGATGTTTACGCTCATGCTGCACTTACGGTACCGTAATCTATATGACTGTATTGCTCAAACGTCAGTTCCCACGTCAAATATTGCTTGAAATAACTCCGCAACAGAATCTATGGAGCCTGTGATTTTAGTTGTTGAGGAATATGATCCCAGAAAGTAAAGAAGATACCATATTGTTTGAAACTGCTGTATATTCTGTTGTCACTAACCTAGTCTTTCTCTTTTTTTCTAGGTAAGTACCGCTCATGTGCCATTCATTGCTGTCAGCTGCATCTCGAGCTGATAAGGTGAGTTGTAATTTCTTGTCTTGTGTACCCGAAACCAAGCAGTTAAGGTTGCGAGCCTAGAACTATAACGTTTACGCAAATTCGCATGTAACCAAAGTGCATCCTTCGTGAGGATATTAGAAGTGCCGCGCTGGTATGGTCCATTATTGCTTCATGTTTTATGAATTTCCTTAAGTTCTTCTATATAAGCCTTGTTAGAATATGCTTCTGAAGTGAATGTAATAACTTTGCAAGATGAAGTGTAGTGTAATTAAGTTTTAATGAAGAGAGCGTGTGGTTGATAATCAGGTAGATTAAAAGGAATCTGGTGATTCTGAGCAGTGAGCATTTTATTTTGTAACATATCATATCAACAACTGACAGGGAAATTGATGTTCTTGTAGTTTCGGATGAGACAATTTGATAAATCATGCTTTTACTCGCAATAAGTGCTTGTTGAGTAAATAAACTGCCACAGGCTTTAGAAAACGGTTGTTGAAAATATTTTATATTCTACTAGCTCTTCATATCCGTCGTTTACGTGTTAGGTCTCATAACTTGGAGATAACTTATTATCAACTGCTTATATAAAGTGCCCTCTTGAAGACTTCATTGTTTATCCTTCTTCTTGTCCACAATAAATTACTGGATTCAGGGTTATACAATCATGAAGTGGTTCTGAAACCTTTACTGAGTACCGTAGTTACTTAATATGTTAAATCGTACATGTCCAAAGGGGATGACATTCAAGACCTGGCTTAACGCCTCTGTATTCAGGAAGAACATTATATTGAATGAGGTAATTCTGCCGTGTAGTGAGAATGCAATGGTGGGTTGTCTTCTTTGGTACGAGAAAACTAGCACTTATCAGCGAGCAAAAATAAACAATTCAGGACTTTGCCTTAACCCCGTCAATCCTCAGTGATATACGAATAGTGGCGTCAAAACTACTAGAGTTAATTACAAAAAAAAAGACATTTAAATGAATCAACAACAACATTGAAGTGATAGAAGCCATTTTTCAGTGTTGCCTTGTTCCATTGAAGAAAGCTTTTCAGTCGGTCAACACAAATTGTGTCCAATTACATTAGTCGGGAAAACAAGTATTTATATGTCTTAACAAGAAAGAAATATTACATAATATATTCATGACTTTTTTTTCTTTTACTGATATATCCCTTATTGTATTTTGTGTTTTCTACAATGCATTTACTGTGGTCTCTTCGGTTTTCGAGCTATGTACAATATTTTAACATCATAATTCTTCCGCGACGCTTGGACGTGTTGTAAGTTTTATTCGTTAGAATTTAAACGTAGCGTGGCCGGCGACGCTACGTTCATTCGCACTGCGCCGAGTCTAATGCACAGCCCTTCCCTCTGTTCCACCATCAAGCTAAACTGTCTGTATGTAAACTATAACGTAAATATTAATTTATTAAGGGAACAATTCGGTATCGCAGCAATCAGTAACAAAATGCATGAGGGTCGTCTGCGATGGTTTGGTCATGTGCTACCGTCAGGAGCAGACACCATTGCAAAACAGGGCTACACACTAGAGGTCGCCGGGAAAAGACCAAAGGGGTGACCGAGACAACGTTGAGCCGATACACTGCACAGGGATCTGAAAAGCGTTAACCTTCATCCGGACATGGCCCATGACCGAGTAAAGTGCAGACAGCGGATTCAAATAGCGGACCCTGCCACGAGGCGGGACAAACGCTAAAGCAAAAGAAGAAGAAGTAAATAGAAAAAGCAACAACAAATAATAAAGTACTTGATTTAATCTGCCAACTGAAATATTGAACCACAAACATTAAATAAAATAAAAAATTCCAAGGAAAGATAACGAAAATAATTTAAAAAGATCAAGGTCGGTATCGATCACGGTACCTTCCATTTCTAATGCCAACACGCTAGCGACTACGCCAGGGAGACGAGCCAGGAACGTGTGCGAGGTTAGGACTATAAAAGTTTGAGGATTGATTTTAAACGTTCAATTTTGAACACACTAAGGCCCATTGGCAAAAACGCTCGAACAGGGGCAAAATATTTTTATGAAGAGAAAACCTTCCAAATTTGACACTTTTCTAGTAAACCACTTCGCGGCTTCTCCTTGTAAGCCTAAGGCAGCTGGATCTTATGATGATCGCTTGACGATCGAAATATGTCATCCAATTTTCTACATAAAAGCGTGTTATTTTGTAAAACTATCTTATTTCTTTCAGGTTAGGGCATGTAAATACTTGTCTCCAGCCTAATTGAATTGTTCACAAGTTGACAGACTGGAACGCTTTTCTTAATAAAATCAACAACATGGAAATCGGAGCAGCCGTCACAGTCAGGCATTTCATCTCTTGAGTCTTTTCAGTTTTTATTTATTTATTTATTTATTTTATTTTCCGTGTCCAAATCAAATTAGATTTTGCCAGTAAGTAGCAACAGTTATATCATTAGCATTTGCAGCCATAAGATCGTGTTTTGCACATATGTCCTCCATCAAGGGGCAGATCAGCAGGTGTTCCGGATCTTGTAACATGCTGCAGTCACAGAACTCATCATTGTTGACGAGCATGTTCCATTTCTTGAGATTGTTCTTGCAGCGTGAAACCCCCGTCCTCAGCCTGTTCAATGATTCCCAAATTCCATATGGCAAGTTGTGACCGGGTGCCATTTTTTCTGATAGAGGAATAGTAGGGTCTGTGATCTCTGTCTTCCATATCTTCACAGGGACAGCTTCTTGTGAGCCTTCGAGGGCTCTTACTCCCCTCAAAAAGCTGTTTCTGGACTTAAGTCGCTGTCGGGCTGGTTGTTGGCCGAAAAGTGGATGCCTTGAATCGGTTTCTTGCCGTTTCTTCTCAGATGCTGCTGCTATCATTCTTCGGACATGAGGTGGAGAAATTCCAATAAGAGGGTAGATCTTCTGAAGTGGTGCTGGTCTAAGACATCCAGATACAATCCTAGAAGTCTCATTCAGAGCTATATCCACCTCTTTGGAATGTGGAGAAGAAAGCCAAACTGGTACTGCATATTCATCAGCTGAGAAGCTCAGTCCAAGGGCTGAAGTTCTGAGAGTGGTGGGGGTGAGCACCCCATGTCCTTCCTGTTAGGCATCTTAGTATGTTATTTCGTGCAGATCGTTTTTAATAAGGGTAGAATAAAATGAAACCCTTCTCATTCTTACTCATCGCAGTGTGTTCTTTAGATTCATGACTAGCCTGGGATCAGACCGCATGTTGACATGTCGAGTTTTCAACTACATTGTGGTAATCTTCATCAGGATTATACGACATGGCTGCCCCCAGAAAGAGAATAGGGAAATTGGTGGTAGTGGGGAAGAGCTATTGGAGATTACAGGGATTAGTCTGGCTGCATGTGGTGCGGTTGTCTCCAGTTCAGTGTTTGTACACCAGGGACTTGACGACTTGGGTTCTAATCTCGCTGCTCAAGTTTCTCTCTCGGTTCCGTTCATCAATACTACAAGCGGCTTCGGTAGCATGCTGAGCTTCTTTGCCGAAGATCGCGAGTTCAAACCCGGCAGAAGTTGTCGGATTTTTAAGAGCGTAAAAATCCTTCAGTATGCCTTTCTTTGTAGGGGAAGTAAAGCCAGCGGTCCAATTTCATAGATGTATGGAATGTAAAGGAACCTTCCACTAAATAAACTTTTGCGTAGCTAAATTGTAGGTTAGATTTCGTTGAAACGCTCTATCAAAGTTCCAACGTTCACCACTAGGTGGCAGTGATATCTAGTAGTGAAAGTTGGAACTACATGAAATTGAACGGAACGTGTAGCTCACTCCATGGGTGTCCGCATTGAAGCAGCTACAGTCTCTGGTGAGCCCAACTTATCCTCGGACACTCCCGGCACTAAAATCCATACGCTATATAAAAAATCAATACTACTGTGGAACCTCGATATCTCGAATCGTTAGGGGATGTCAGAATACAATCGACTTATCGAAAATTTAAGTTATGGAAATACGTAGGATAAATATGAAATGTGTGATATAGCCTACTGATCGCAAAATACCGTATGTGGGCTTACAACCTAGATGCTAAATGTATGTAATAAAAGTGGATGTTTGTTATGATGACAGCTTTGGTAGTGAATCAGCTGCCCCTAATTTTTAGCCTATTTTCAATTTTGAAAAAATAGGCTTATGAGATCACCTTTTGTCCGTGTGTGTGTGTGTGTGTGTGTGTGTGTGTGTGTGTGTGTGAGGTGTGTGTGTGTCCCCCCTCTAATAAAATCTAAACGGCTGGAGCGATTTCAATGAAACTTGGTAAGTTCATAGCACTATTCACGGCGACCTCGACCGTGCCCTTCAAATTTTGTTACGTCTCACCAATCCAACATGGCGGCTGTGCGAAATATTTGACTAGCATTCAATATCTCCGAAACTATTACCGATATCGCCCTGAAATTGTGTACGGTGATAAAAGGCACTACTAGAAGTTCACCTATGAGACTTTCAAAAATCTGGTGACTACAAAACCAACATGGCAGTCAAGCGAAGTTGAGACTTTCAAATAGACTTTTCTCGCGATTTAACTATCCAAACGTAATGAAACTTGGTACAGCAAATGTTTATACACATTGTAGTGCACTGGAGTCTAATTTAGTTCAATTGTTTACATAACCTCAAAATGGCGGCTGTGCGAAATATTTCACTGACATTCTATATCTCCGAAACTATTACAGATATCATAATGAAATTTTGTACGGTGATAAAGGGTACTGATACAAGTTTACCTATGTATAATTCATAAACCTGTAAGGTACAAAACGAACATGGTGACCAAGCGAATTTGAAATATTTTAATAGACTTTTCTCGTGATTTAACTCTCTGAGCGCAGTGAAATGTGGTACAGTAAATGATTTTGCAGATTGTAATGCACTGCCATCTAATTTAATTAAATTGTTTACATAACCTCAAGATGGCGGCTGTGCGAAATTTTAAAATTAAGTTTATATTTCTTGTGTCGTAATTATGCGATCGAAGTGAAAGTTTGAATAATGAACCTAAGCAATAATTGTCCTTAAATGGTACATAACTCTATGGCCTATACATATAACAATCCTAAATGGCGAGCTTCCGAAATATTTAGACGGTTCTCAATATCTATGAATCTTTTACAGGAACCAAACTGATTTTTTTTATTTTCATAGAGACTATGAACATATGTTCACCTATAGGACTTCAATAACCTGGTGAGCACAGATCCAACATGGCGGCGACGCGATGTATAAATATTTAAATGGACGTTTCTCGCGAATTAACTATCCGAGTGCCGTGAAACGTTGCAAGTTAAATGCTTACACAAATGTTGATCCACTGGCATCAAATTTATTTCAATTGTTTGCATAATCACAAGATGGCTGATGTGCATAATTTTAAAATCTCGTTTTTACTTCTTGTGTTCTAATCATGCGATTGAAGTTTGAATACCACACGTACACAATAATATTAATGTAATAGTACAAAAATAAAAATCCAACCTGGCGACAATCAGAAATATTTAGACTGTTCTCAATATCTACGAATCTGTTACAGCAATTAAACGGAAATTTTGTATGTTGATAGAGACAATTAACATGTGTAGGATATATGAAAATAGGCTGTATAGTTCTTCACGGAACTACTTGTTTGTTATTCGAGTCAAAAGCCCTACAACATACACAAGAGGGATGATACACAATATTACAATGGAATAATACAATAAATATTTACAACAATGTCTCAAATTAGATTTTCTTCGCCCAGAAACGGGCCACTGTCACACCCATTTCATGACCTTCCATTAACTCCTGCGTTGTGCAAGAGCACGGGCACAGTTCACAGGAACACAGGTGTGCCATGGTCTGTTTCTCCCCACTCTCACAGAGTTCAGATTCCTGTAGGTATCCCCAATTCATTTGCCCCTAATAATGTTGCTTTATGCATCCCAACTAACGCGTGTTGTCAGGAAGAGTGGATATTTCTCTGCTTGCATCTTGTTTGGTACTAATGAACTGCAAGCATATCCTACAAAAGTTACTGAACACTATTGATTTTCCCTCGTATCAGTCTGGCCGTGAAAGCCAATATACAGTGTCCAGTATCGTTTGCGGGATATGCTTGCTGAGCATCACCAAACGTGATGCGAGCAGAGAAAACAATATCGACCTTGCTGACAACACGCGTTAGTTGGGCTGCATAAAATAATATTCCTAGGGGCAGCTGATTCACCTGGTATATGTCTCGTGTGTTTGAATCTTCAATATTTTGACTGGATTGCTGAATCCTCCTTGTGTCCCTGTTCTGAGCTAATCGTTAATTATGTACATAGCTACCATATCGTACATCCGAAGCAATCTGTTTAACATTCTAAACTTAGTCTACCCGTACAGTTCTTGTCCTCGACCCTTCTTTCCATAACTAAGTTTGCTATTACTGGGTGTCTAAGTATCAACCTATCTCTGCTTTACATTAGCAGTCTCTAGAAACATCTCTCCTCTCCCACTCACCTTAATACATATTCATTTGTTACCCTATCTACCCATCAGATCTTCATCATTCTCCTGTAACACCACATTTCAATCGCTTCTATTCTCCTCTTTCTGCTACGCCAACAGTTCAAGTTTCACTTCCATAAAGCGCCACGCTTCAGACAAAGGCTCTCAAAAATGACTTCCATATACCATAATCTATGATTGATGTCAACATATTTGTTTTCTGTAGAAATGCTTCCCTTGCCTGAACCAACCTACATTTTATATCCTCTTTGCTTCGTCCAACACTGGTTATTTTGCTTCCTAAGTAGCATAAGTTTCCTACTTCCTTTAGCTGTTCACCTGCAAATTTGACGTCCGTAGAAGTTTCGGATTTCTTTGGACAATAAACTTCTGCAGCTCAAAGAGTTTACAATAACGTTCTATGGTTTATAATAAACTTTTCCAGCTCGAAGAGCTTACAATAAACCTCTATAGTTTACATTACACTTCTGCATCTCAAAGAGTTTATAATAAAGTTATATTGTTTATAATAAACTTCTGCAGCTCAATGAGCTTACAATAAACGTCCATAGTTTACAATACACTTCTGCAGCTCAAAGAGTTTACAATCAACTTCTGTAACTCAAAGAGTTTACAGTAAACTTCTATAGTTTACAATAAATGTCTAGTTTACAATACACTCCTGCCCTGCAGCTCAAAGAGCTTACAATAAACTTTTACAATATATTCTTGCAGCTCAAAGAGCTTACAATAAACTTTTACAATACACTCCTTTGCTCAAAGAGCTTACAATAAAGTTATATAGTGTGCAATACACTTATGAAGTTCAAATAGTTTAAAATTAAATTTTGTAACTCAAATAGCGTATAATTGTATATATCTTAAAACCGACATATTTGTTGAGATTGAATAACGGCCTGAGTGTCAAAGGATCCGATGATGATCACTTGGCAATTAAAGTTAGTTATCCAAGAGTAATTGTTTTCAGGTTTATGGAATGACACCCAATACAACAGTGTTGACCAATTGAAAAGCATTTGAATTTCATTTACTCAGGTAACACTGAAATATGGCTTATATTACTACAATTCCTTCTCTGTAATGAACCACAGAGATCTACCACAATGCTAATATTGCCTGTGTTGTTGCGTTGTTGTTGATTCATATAGGGGCTTTTGTGACATCGTGGTCATGTAGCCCCGTCTACTTGGGTGTGTGCAGAATTTGACTGACTCAGTCTTGAGAAAGGAATTCAAGATAAAAACACTAAATGTAAAAATGGAAATGTAGAAGTTTATTGTAAACTCCTTGATGTATAGAAGTTTGGAATTCAGCAGGTACTTTTTTTTTTTGTCGTGTGGTCTCCTCAGAAACCGAGTGCAGGTCTTTCTATTCGACGCCCGTGGGCGACCTGCGCGTCGGGATGAGAGATGGAATTGATGAAGGTGAATGAAATTGGAGAAGGATGTGGAAGGAAGCGGCCGTGGCCTGTTAGAAGGTACCGTCCCAGCATTTGCCTGGAGTTGAAAATGGGAAACCACGGAAAACCATTTCAAGGACGGCCAACGGTGGGGCTCGAACCCACGCGTCTACCGAGTCAGCAGAGAGCTTGGCCCCATGACCTAACGCTGCGCTTTAGCCAGCATAGCCACTACTGTCGGTTTTAGCAGGTACTAATACATAGGAATAAGCTATTTTGAACCTTAAACAATTTTCCATGTTGGACAGTGTTTTATGCCGGTAAACTACAAACGCATGCGTTTACTGTTTACACGAACGTTTCGCCTTTCGTTCAGTTTAATAATGGTGCTATTATGTACTGTTCTGCATAGCTATATTACACAATTTACCGAACAAATAGCTACTAACTGGTACGATGCGAACTAATGAGCAGGGATACAGACTGGCGCATAATAACGCAATATTTCAAGGGAAGCCCTTCAACAAAAACAGGCAAAAAATAATGTTTGCACTAAAGCAGCATTTCCAGAATATTTAGAGTCTTTAAATCTTCAGTTAGTGTTTATATTTTTGTATCCTTATAACGATTCCAGTTAAACCTTCCTTTACTGGCAATGCATTAAATCCGAATATAACCAGCACCATCAATTTTTGAAATGAGGATGAATTTGATTTTTGGCAAATTGTACAGCAAGTTTAATAAAGTTAACGGCCTCGTTGGGATTGTAGCAATTAGAGCTGATATCTAATGTGAGATTTATAAGCAGACTTCCTGACACATGAAATGAGCATATGCAAATAGTCACTGCCACGATCTGCAACAATGCCTCCACCGATAAGTGTGCTCATCATCGCCGACAACAGATCTGAGGTTTCCTCGGGTTGCAGTATCGTGTTTCTGTTGCCATTTTAATTCTTACTCAAGCAGCTGCCTTGGGTATTTGCCCATATAAATGACGTCAATATTCCTTGTGCCAAAAGAAGGTAAGTTCATGTTGATAGAATTATTATGATTTATCTATCGTATGAATTTTAGTGCCGGAAGTGTTCGAGGACATGTCTGGCTCGCCTGGGTCTGTAGCTGCTTCCAGCGGACACCCATAGTGTGAGCTACAAGTTCCGTTAATTTTCAAGTACGGTAGTTCCAACATTTGCTGACAGATATCAATGATACCTAGTGGTGAACGTTGGAACTTGATAGAGCGTTCCGACGAAATCCAATCTAACAATTTAGCTCCACACAAGTTTAGTTAATGGAAGGATATTTTACATGCCATAAATCTATGACATGGGACCGCCGGCTTTACTTCCTCTCCAAAGGAAGGCAAACTGAAGGATTTTTAACGCTTGACGACTTTGGCCGGGTTTGAACCCGATATCTTGGGCACAGCAGTTCTGCTTGCTACGAACTACGCCACCGAAGCGTTGATAGAATTAATTTGGGGATATAGAAGAAAGGTTTGAGATTGCGAGCTAACGAATCACGTAGGAAGAAGATATTGCAGGGTTGATGTGAAATTAATATATGGGATGGGGGGGGGGGGGAGGGGGGGAAAGGTGTTTAAGTTCAACACCAAACTCAATTTGGTGTACGAGATTCCTCCACTATTATTGAAAGGTTATGTTATGTTTTTTTTTCTAGCAAGGGAAGTATCAGGTAAGACAGGTCATAACCTAGCTTGAAACTTTGTGGACTCAATCGTTGTACTATAAGAGGACATTGTGTAGAAGATCAGCTGCCAGATTGAACTGCAAGGCTCCGAAATCATGGGGCGAATCACTCATATAAATCAATGGGAGGTAGCGAGTACCGTACATGTTGGAATGGAGAGCCCTGACTGCCAAATTCAAGGCCGGTGGGAAGCAGTCGCACGCCCCAGGCAGCATATACGCCCCACCTCGCTACTACTCTGAGTGTCACAGGGATGTCCAGCTCCTCCAGCCGTCTTGCCTGTGATACAGGATGTCTGGTGATGATTGTAAGCTCTTATTAATTGCAAGATAGAGCACACAAATTACATAAGTAGAAGACTGTTAGTTTGCATATAAATATGTAACTGTACGATTTTTGAAAGCATTATTATTGACGAGCTACTTTCAATATTCGCAAGTACAATAGTTTTTCTGGATGAAAAATTTAGAAATTGGCCAAATATAGGAAAAAATATTTTTCGGTTTTTGATGTGTAACATCTTTCCACTCGGTATCTAAATATTTTTGTGGGAGTGATTTTGGAAATGGGACGGGAGTGGATGGGACGGATGAGCGCGCGTGGTGTCGGGAATCGGTACAACGACGTTCTTTAGGCTATGTGGCTATGGGTAATGCATATCGCATACAGTTTAGTTCAAGGTTTGGAGACCCCATTTAAAGATATTCCTACAATAAATCACCTTTAAGTTGTCGTTATTTGGTGTGAAAATATTCATTATATCATATTTGCTGAAAACAATTACGATTTATTAAATCTTCATACTTTTGTTGGATTCTTATTTAATGTAAGCACTCGATGTACTGTCGGCCATGTGGCTATGTGGAATCTATATCGCATCAACAAACACTCGAAACAACGAAGGAATTCAGTATTTTAACACCGACTACTAACAATAATTGAAACTTCGTTGGTCTAAACGTATCACTGGGAAGAACACATTGAATAGCCTATACCTTCTGCACAGCTAATTTTTAAGCTCCATCCACTATGCGTAGTCAGCAGTCGGTAGTTGGTAGTTGACAATCGGTAGCTGAAGTCGGAAGTCGGTAGTTGACAATTGACCCATTCACATTGGGCAGTCGTTGAAAGGCTAAGAGTAAATAATACAGTGGTATTCTTATATTCCTTGTGCACAGAGGCGTTGTCGATAACCTCAAAACTTACAATGGATGATTTGGAGATGTATGGCTTATTTTTGTATTTAGTAACTGGTACCATGTATTTAAGATTAAAAAGGCACGGGTTGCGAAGGTACTGGTGTCATCCTACGCTAGTAGCCTAAGAGGGAGAATTCAACACCCTTTACAAACACTATAAAGCAACGAGTCACGACAATTTTTTTAGGTACACCAGATCGATGAAAATGTCATCTTCGACATGATGAACTTGTGACGAATCAGACATAATAATAAGTTGAATAATAATTAAAAAAGCAAAAGAACGAACGATAATATACACAAGCCACCAACAGCTGTCTTACAAGAAAGGCGGGTTTTCGACACAACAGCGTGACGTCAATTTCCGGCCTGCTCTGATTGGCTATTACCTTGCTCCAATCGGGTAGTTGGCAGTCGAAGATAAAATTCTCGACTGCCGACTACTAGCTACCGACTGCCAACTACCAGCTATCGACTGCAATTGTATGTTGTGTATGGTTCCGATAGTATACACGGGGACGACCGCTTCCTCCAACTACCAACTACCGACTGCCGACTGCGCATTGTGGATGGGGCTCTAATCGCGCCTATATTTGGCAGTCCGCTCTATCGGCAGAAAGAGGCCATTTTCAATAACATCGCTGGCATGGGTTCACTAAGTGGCCTGTATGACACGCAGCTCGCATCCAGTCGGCCGTGCTCCCGCATACCGTAGTTCAACTTGTTGAAGGTAGATGTCACTACTGCAGATCCATTGGAGAACTTTGTTTTAAATAAATATATACTTTCCATTGAAAAATGCACAATATAACGCTGAATTGCCTCAGTACTTAAAACGCAATAAATATAAAAAAATCAATCAAAAAATACAAATATGTTGGGAATAGAACCCCAGCCGGCCGGTTGAAAGACCAACGCTGTAACCACGGACCTAATTATGTCCTTCAAAATGAATGTTATCAGTCAATTAAGTTACGACGTCTTAGCCAATAATGACTTTGACTAAACGATTTCTTCACTGGAGTATATTTCAAACAAAGTTCATTTCTCACCAAGTTCCTATTATTTCTATATCTGTAGCCTATATTGCATGCAACATACTCAAATTAGTGAATTATAGTTCAGAATGGGAGATCAGCTGCCATCTTGTCTGCAACCGAGACGGCTCAGCCTTTTAAAGCCACTTCTGCACTATAATATTACAATATACACTTTAATTTACCATTGCAAACTGCACGTTATGTTATCAATCGATTAAGATACAACGTCTTAGCATATATCAATTATGATTTATTACGGTCAGGATTTGACTCTGCAGTTTTACAAGTAGTTATTTCAATGACCAACAGAGTTCACTGTTAACAAGGGATTTGCGTTCCCGGGACACACGTAGTACAGTAGGATAACATGTCACATGTTACACATCATATGCGACTACTGTAAGGCCCGTTTTTCTTGTTTTTTTTCTTCCGTCTTTTCAACTTTGTCATGCTACCGTTGATTGTTCAAGCACGTTTGCCAATGCTCTTTACAGAAAGTACAACTATGTTTTATATATTTATTATGGCCGCTACGGTTACTCAGGGAATATTCTGATTTATCCTGGAAAATCAGGGTATTTTCAGGATAATCTGTTAGTTTGCTTTGGTAGACATCCTGTTACTAAAAAAAGTGACAGTCAGTCTGAAAGACTAGACTTAGTATCATTTTAAATCCTACAAATGCTGAAAAATGCTAGAAAGGCTGGAGGCTTCTCGACTCGGTCGAAGCCATAGACTCTTGACATGTTAGAATATTATCAGCATAATACTTATCTTGCTTATCTTGTTTCAAATTACTCGCGAAAGGCAAGTGCAAACCAAGGTCAAAGCAAGGTCAAGCGCACGGGATGCCGTCACGCTCACCAGAGCGCGTGGGGACGTGCCCCTTCCATCCAGTCTAAAAACACTTATAGTGGGCGATGTATTGAAGATAGAGATATGCTCACCCGGACTTTTTTGTAGAACTTTGCATTCTGACCAATTCTTACGCTCATAGTATATTGATATTTTTAACAGTTTGCCCAGCGAAAGCTTAAGAAGCGCACGGACGCTAAGTTTGTTTTCGACTTTTTCACTGAAATCGTTACTGCTTGACTTCCTTTGATCATACATAAATTATTATCTACAGAATCTTTCCTCGAGATATCCTTTACAGAATGGTGAAAACCGCATCAGAATCCATCCAGTGGTTCTCGAGATTACCCGTGACATCCAAGAATCGGGGATTTTTGTCGTATACTAACGAAGTAGAGATTGTCGGGGAACACATGCACCAAGCGGTACTATGACGTCACACACCTCAGTGCATCTGGGTACATTTCGTCCCGTCACCGTAACGTAACGCCAGACCCCAGCGTAACGACGAAGTCGACAAGATCATTTAAAATTATAAAATCGTTGTATCATCGTAATTTGACCATAAGTGTCCTCAAGCTGTTGGGAGGACCTGGCATATAACAGAAAGTATCAATTTTCTCCACAATGTTGTACATTGAACGAGCGCTCAATAAAACCCGATTACACACAAAAGATTTATTCTGGCGTTATGAAAAGGCTCCGGGCTTAACCAGCGTTTATCAGTTAAAAGTTTTTCTACACCACTGCCTGTCCGAGGACTGAGATTGAAGACTTCCCGCACCGCTCACAAAAGCCTGCAGCCTGGAGTGAACCACTGCGACGCGACACAAGCCAGGAATCTGTTAATCAGCGCCCTTGAACGGAATTCCAAGCCCGTCTCGCTGACGGCACAACATGCCAAGTTATGTGATGAGAAGCCGTAATGAGCTTGATTTGAAAGCAATATCTCGTTGTTATTGAAGGTAAGTTGATACTGTAGTTGGAATGTTGAACTCAACAATACGGCACTCTAAAGACCGGCTGCTCTGTCTCCGGCCCGGACATTTGGAGGTTAGGTAGCATAAGCGGACCCTTGCGGCCCATGTGTACAGACTACCCGCCCGGCCCTAGTGCTATGCGGCTGTACGCGACACAGTTCTGTCAGGGGCTATCGTCTTGTTTATTTGTTTAAAAGCACTTTATAAACAAATACATATATTTCCGTTGACTTTTCAAGAAATGCAAGATTTTTTCCTGTACTATTGAGACGATTCGGAAGATTTTGGGACATATCACCCATACCTTCTAACTCCCTCAGCTTTAGGAGCTTGAGTTTTGTGAATCATACACCTAAGCGTATTATAAAAAGTGACAGTCAGTCTGAAAGACTAGACTTTGTATCATTTTAAATGCTACAAATGCTGAAAATTGCTAGAAAGGCTGGAGGCTTCTCGCTTCGCTCGATGCCAAAGACTCTTGTCATGTTAGAAAATTATCTGCATAATACTTATCTGGCTTATCTTGTTTCAAATTACTCGCGAACGGTAAGTGCAAACCAAGGGCAAAGCAAGGTCAAGCGCGCGAGATGCCGTCACGCTCACCAGAGCGCGCGTGGGGACATGCTCCTTCCATCTAAAGACACTTATAGTGGGCGTTGTATTGAATATAGAGATATGCTCTCGCGGTCTTTTTGTAAAACTTTTAATGCTGACCAATTCTTACGCTCATAGTATATTGATAATTTTAACGGTTTGCCCAGCGTAAGCTTAAGAAGGGCACGGACGCCAAGTTTGTTTTCGACTTTTTCACTGAAATCGTTACTGCTTGGCTTCCATTCATCATACATAAATTATTTTCGACAGAATCTTTCCTCGAGATATCCTTTACAGAATGGTGAAAACCGCATCAAAATCCATCCAGTGGTTCTCGAGATTACCCGTGACATCCAAGAATCGGGGATTTTTGTCTTATACTAACGAAGTAGACATTATCGGGGAACACATGCACCAAGCGGTACTATGACGTCACACACCTCAGTGCATCTGGGTACATTTCGTCCCGTCACCGTAACGTAACGCCAGACCCCAGCGTAACGACGAAGTCGACAAGATCACTTAAAATGATAAAGTAAGATTATACGAGGAAGTAACTTACCACTCGTTACAGGTTTATTTGAAGAGAGGGAACCCAGCCTGAATCAAGTGTTCAAGTAGCTGATATCTACGAGAACAGTGGCATGTATTCACCTGATGTTTGAACAAATATTATCGTGTTGGAAGCCTGTTTTCAGTGCCACCTTAGTAAACAGAAATTAATGCTATTCATTTGGACAACACAATTTGAAAACAAGTAGTTCCGTGAAGGATTAAGCTTATTTTTATATATCCTACTTATCTTAATTGCTACTATCAACATACAAAATTTCAGTTTGATTACTGTAATAGATTCGTAGATATTGAGAACCGACTAAATATTGCGGATGGTCGCCATGTTGGTTTTTTATATATGTAGGTCTTAGAGTTATGTACTGTTACATGAATATTATTGTGTACGTGTAGCATTCAAAATTCAATCGCATGATTAGGACACAAGAAGTAAAAACGAGATTTTAAAATTTCGTACAGTTGCCATCTTGTGGTTGTGGAAACAATTGAAATAAATGGCGGCTGTGCGAATTTTAAAATTAAGTTTGTATTTCTTGTGTCGTAATCATGCGATCGAAGTGAAAGTTTGAATAATGAACCTACGCAATAATTTTCCGTTAACGGTACATGACTCTATGGCCTATACATACAACAATCCAACATGGCGACCATCCGAAATATTTAGACGGCTCTGAGTATATATGAATCTATTATAGCAATCAAACTGATTTTTTTGTGTTCATAGGGGCTATGAACTTCAGTTCACCTATAGGACTTCCAATAACCTGGTGATCACAAATCCAACATGGTGGCGACGCGAAATATAAATATTCACATGGACATTTCTCGCAATTTAACCATCCCAGTGCACTGAAACTTGGTACAGTAAATCCTTATACAAATGTTAATCCACTGGCATCTAATTTATTTCAATTGTTTCCATAACCACAATATGGCAGCTGAGCGAAATTTTAAAATCTCGTTTTTTCTTCTTGTGTCCTAATCATGTGATTGAAATTTGAATAATATACTGTACCCTTGCACAAGGCCTTCAGAACAGGACTCTGTCGTCGGGGCATGAACGGTACACTAGCTTGAATATGAAACTGTTCTGGATATTATAGGAAGATCACTAGGGCTGAATAAAATTCATCACACACAGATTCTGAATGAGAATAAACAAATTTAATGCACCAACACCAGTACAGCAAAAACAAATAAATGAAATAAAACCAAAAATAGTAGAAATGAAATTTAAAATAATAATAATAATAATAATAATAATAATAATAATAACTCAAAGGTAAAAATAAATCAAATACGGAATCAATAAAATTAAGTCAAAATCAAAAATATAAACAATGGACTAATTAATGTCCAAAAACCACCAATTAAATGCTAATCAGCATCAATTAATACTTATCATAGTAGTTATGATGTATGATTACAATCAAATTTATTGACAAATAAAAACCAATCATATGGCAAAAAGCAAAGAAAATGAATCAAAAATGAAATCTGGTTAACACCAATTAGCATTAATTGCCAAAATCAAATTTATTAATTACGATGATAAGATATCATAAGAAGGTTAAGTTATTAAGAGATGATGGATCAAGAGGGTCCGGTCAACTGTAACAACAGTATGGATTAAGAAAAAGAAATCCATTTATACGGAATTAATCAATCATTAATCTGAGTAAACATAATAATCATTGAGTCTAATATCATCCAATTACATTTCAGATACATGGTATGTTCAAATATCAGAGACATCCATGGCCATTCCGAAGTATACATTATAGCCTAGCCATTGGCTTATTTAATTATTAATGGCGTTTAATTAACATTTACTAGAATCCCTCCGTTAAATAAAAGTTTACCCTCATATCAAATCTTAACCTTCATGGCATTAATTATGTATTTCTATCTGCGAACATGAATATGATTTATGCATCTTATTTACATACTCTTGTAAATTAATCATGGAAGCCTTTCCGTACGGAATCTTAATGCTCAATCCCGACGTTACTTTGGACGTCTTAGCTTTAAAACAAATTAGCTGAATCAATGAAGCCATTGAATTTACTTAGCCTTGAAACACCCTTACAAGTTGTCACATATTACATTAACATATTAGCAATATGATAAGCCTGGCTTCGGCCCTTGCGTTCGACGTGATACATTCTCGAACCAAGCACTCGATGCCTTGTCAAATAATTCATGGATATATAATAAACAAACTAAGAAAAATGCCTTAAAAACAGACAAAAATAGCATCATAAAAAAATGATGACTAATCATTTGCCTTTCAAACTTGGGTTGGATAAACATGAAAAACAATTAATAATTCCAACCAAACATTATTAAAGTAATCGTATCGTGTCAGAGTCACGTTAGGCAACGGTGAATGTATTTGAAGCCGCGACCCCTGAAAAAGATAGACATGGCACAGAAGAAATACCTTGTATCAGTGTTATGTTAAGCAACGGTGAATGTATTTGAAGCCGCGACCCCTGAAAAAGATAGACATGGCACAAACATGTTCTTAGCGGATTATTCAATAGGGTCAATATGTATTTAGGGGTATTCGCTACCTACACATTTCTTACCTTGAATGCCTTATCTCGCAGAACGAGGTTACAATAGAACAAAGCATGGTCCGTTCAACAATTATCGAGAAAAAGAAATCTCAAGATAATTTTGAACCAATATTAACTATAAAAAAAACTAATAATAATTATTTTCCAGGACCGAAAATAATTATTCATGAACACAGGACTCTAAGGTCACTGTCTAGCTAGTACCCATTTAAAAAGACTGATCGACCAGGTATGAATAAAAGGATTTCGAACACGGGACCGCAAGGTTATTGCCTATCTAGTACCCGTTTAAAAATAGCGTCTGGACCAGGCACAACAAAAGGATATCGAACCCGGGACTGTATGGTCAACAGACAAAACCGTCCCTTATATCAAAATGACCAGTAAAAGAAACGCTATCGATTGGAGGCATCAGGGTAGTGACCTAACATACCCTTACGTGAATATTAAACTTGGGACCAAACATAAGAAAAATTTAAATGAATCGCTGCGGCAAACACCCGAGTCCAGAGTGGACCCCTCCTTCTCTTTGTGGCAAGTGACAATGGACTGGCCTCGCCTGCTGGCTGACCTTGACCGTGAAAGGTAGAAATGCAAGTCTTCACCCCTTCCCCCGGGCTAATATTTGACTGTATTCTCACCAGCTGATCGGGCTGGATCTTAGTATTCTAAAAGTGGAGCGGGACGCTCTCATTTGGATATAGATTAATTATAGCATTATTTTATCTGCGCTTGATGGCCACTACCTTACACATACAACTTATCATACTTTCATCCGACATCTTCCCTCAGGTCTTATTACCTGGCATCATTATCTATTTTATCTTATTTCATCGTAGATTCCTCCTTACAACATCTTACCTGTATGGCCTTAAATATCACACGCGTTCAATAAAAACTAATATAACAATTAGTGAGGCTGGGTCAGCCGTCACTCATATCGTTGTAAACTTATCATACTACCTCTCATCTGACATAATTCACACCTTTGTAAACTGTCCTATAAACTTTACTCATTGTTACACCATAATACTCCATATCATCCATCACAATACACCATGGTCCTTTAAATATCGTCCCAAAAAAAATCATCGGCTATTAATTCATCCGGTATGTAAATACATAAATTACTATCTCTGGTCAATTACACGAAATAATGAGATTTTGCCTGGAAAGGGCACCTATCGAAATACCATGCTTCGTTCGTTCTATTTGGGTGGAAAACACAGGGGATATTTCTAACACACATCTATAAATAAAATAGGGAATTCTACCATGTGTTTTATGTACGGATACGATTACCTAGCAACATCCTTACGTTAAGTTAGGCACTTTTAATTCATTAAAATAATTATTCTGATCCTTAATCCTTATGAGCGTACCCAGCTCCTTCAGATGCACAACTATGGTCGCCATTGACACGGTCATTGTACACACAAGATAAAACAAATCAAAAGAAAACAAATAACATGCTAACATTATGGCGATAAAATCCATGAATTATTTGACGCTTTAAAATATAATCAAAAGGTACTTATCATATTGAAGACTTCCTTCATCATTTGCAAGAGTTGGACCAGAGGCCCGCAACAGTATAACTTAACACATGACCTCCATGGCCGGTTCGAATCCCATCACGATGATGTAGAACCACTCGATAATATCACTGCAACCCTCCATTATCACTAGGTTGCTATAAGCCAGCACCCTTTTAAAATGCGTACACACACATATTTAATTAAATTATGCACCACTTTAAAAATTACACATTAGTGGACTATACACTTGTGTCATAGATGACAAACTCTCACACTATTTCCACACTTGTCGCGGACACATTTTCTGTTACATATTTTTCACTTGAATTACATCCGTCCTTACTGTTATACACATTCACAGCTCAGTATTCATTTTTAATATTATTCCGCATCAGCCGAACAATGGACTGTGCGTTTCGTACATTAATGCTTGGGCGTGACCCTACATGGACCAGCATCCACTAACGTTGGCTGAATGATGAACAATGTTCCTGTCACAGACTTTACCCACATATATGACAAAATGGTTGCCAATTCACAGTTTTGCACATACGACACCAAATGCTCCCTTCACAATCATAGGCTACAGTAATCAGGTACCTTAATTTATACACAAAAATATGGCCTTGCTAATCATATGATTCACGACGGAACTCGATCATAGGCTAAGTTTATATCATCAGCGCTTGGGTAGAACTAATTTCTTGTTGAAGGACGCTATGTTCTCTCTCTCACACACTCGACGTTGTCAGATTTCCTTGCGCAGGGACTACTTTCATTCGATGAACACAGAGATATTTAATCCGTTACCGCATTCCCAAAATTCTTGATAATAATTAGATTCATCATGGGCGTTTCAGATCATTCCTGTAATGCCTTGATCTCTTGTAACTAACTGAAGCGTACTCTTTAAGGGCGGAGTCAGGCATCTACTGCGTGCTAACTTGAGATAGTTACTGCGTTTTGGCAAGATTCTCAGAATTCGCTGGGGTGCTCCTGCTCTGAAACTTGCAGGCAAGCGACTTGGAATGCACCTGCTCTGTCCATTGTGTGAAAACCATAAATTTCTCCCTGTCAGAACTGCCAAGCCATATACAGTATATGTGGTCTCACTACGGCAGAAAGATCCTAGTTATTTCTTATGATCATTACATAATGATGATTTCATTCTCATTAACATCATGACATTGCCCCATATAAGTACTCCAGTGACATAATGTGTCCATGGCCTAAGACATAGGCCAAGGGCACAATACGTACACAATAATCTTCATTTAACAGTACATAACTCTAAGCCCTACATAGCCTATATAAAAGTCCAACAGGGCGACCATCCGAAATATTTAGATGGTTCTCAATGTCTACCAACCTATTACAGCAATCAAACTGAAATTTAGTATGTTGATAGAGGCAATTAACATTAGAAGGATATATGAAATTGGCTGTATAGTTCTTCACGGAACTACTTGTTCGGTATCAGAAAGTCATTTTTGAAAGCCTATGTCTACAGCGTTGCACTTTATGGAAGTGAAACTTGGAATGTTGACGCAGCAAAAAATAGGAGAATAGAAGTACTTGAAATGTGGTGTTACTTGAGATTGATGAAGATCAGATGGGTAGATAGGGTTACAAACGAAGAGGTATTAAGATGAGTGGGAGAGGACACTTACTAAGACACCCAGGAATAACAAACTTAGTTAAGGAAGAAAGGGTCGAGGACAAGATCTGTAGGAGTAGACCAAGGTTATAATATGTCAGATTGCCTGGGGTGTAGGATGATATGTATACATGAAACGATTAGCTCAGGACAGGGAGACATGGAAAGCTGCATCATACCCGTCAACAGTCTGAAAAATCAAACAACAACAATTATTGTTTTGATTCTATTGTTTTAATATGATTTATTAATAAACAGACATGTATTCACATGTGTACAGCAACAACGAAATCGTATGTAAAATATATTATGTAGTCCGCGTTGAATTATATTTCGCTGTACTGAACTGGCAACGCTATCTCTCTGCCTCCCAGGAATTTTCAGAGCTTGGGACTCGGCGGTAGCAGCCTGTATCGATGTTTTTGCCTCCATCAGATACGAATCACCACTGACTATTTTAGATCGGCTTACGCACATGCCTGTGAACCCAAGATAGCGATTTCTCAAATCTCTGCAAGTTTTAAAACACTTTGTCGTATCTCATATTCTGCTCCTCTCATCCCTGGGTATGCATCATTCGGTTGCAAATGATTCTAGATTGCATGCACATTACTCTTTATTAGGAATATTCTACAATACAGTATTTTTCGTTCATCCCAAGAATACTCTTCTCCTCCACAAATTTCGGTCTTCAGCATCTTCCTCGGTTAGCCTCTGGTAGCCATGCTTCTCTTTACACCGTCCATCCATTGTTCTCTTGGTTTACCCCGTGTCCGTTTGCCCTCAGCTTACCAATGTAACATTAAATTTGGAATTCTACTATTCTCCTATTGTCCAAACCATTGTAATCATCAACCGCTTCTAGTGCGTTCTTTTACCTGCATCATTTCTCTGATTCTCGTATTTTTAATTTTATCCAATCTTGATTTTCTTGCCGCCCTGCTCAAATAATCCTTCTCTGTTACTAATAATTTGTTTGTCTGCTGTCTGTTTAACGTCCAAGTTTCTGCTCCATATAACAAAATACTTTGTACTAATGAACTGTAAATAACTTTGTTACTTCTGTGTAAGGCCAGTGCACAGTGGGTCAAAATCGAAATCTAGGAGGACAAAATTATTTATTTTCATAATAAAACAATCAAAATTAATTACTTCTACAGCATTCTCATATAATTGCCGCTCACTATTCTGGGATATAAACGCATTTTAGTGTAAATCTGTCACTACTGTTCGAGCAGTCTGAATTGGAGGGTGAATGTAAGTGGCTGTGGTTTGGTTGTTTTTGTGGTTAGTGTGATGCTTTAAGATGGAACATGCAGCTGAAGGTATGATCTTTGTATCGTGTTTCAGTTATTAATGGGCGTAATTGTTATGTAATTTTAGCTATATTTGCATTATATAATATTAAACTATTATTTTTAAAATTATATTTTCACTTAGATTTTTAGTATGTCGCGTCACTCTGCGTCACTTTCCACTTAATATTAAAATGTAGATAAAGTCTTGTAGTTTACGCCTCTTATAAGATTTTTTTGCAACTTAATTTGTTATTTTACGTTTTAGAAGATGCCACGCAACCAGTTCTCACACGATTACAACTGTTTGAAGCACTGGGTTCGACGATTATGTCAAAAGTGGAACTTTGTGACTTTGTTAAAAGTAAATTAGGGGTAGAAAATTGTACTGAAGAGATAACTGAATGCTCTATCCAACTCCTAGTCATAGACAATTTCTTGCATGGGTAGACGTAGCTTAAAAAGGTCTTAACTGATGTTTATTATGAAGTAAACAAATTATATACATTTCTTTCACTCTAAATTCATGCTAAAACGTAAAAATAATTTTGTCCCTCTAGATTTCGATTTTGACCCACTGTGCAGTGGCTGGAAACTGTGCATGATGATGATGATGATGATCGGACGTACTATGTCCCTATCCTGACGTATGCCTCGGAGACCTGGGTTATGAAAGGAAGGGAGAAGAGCAAAGTACAGGCCAGTGAGATGAGGTTCTTGAGAAGCAGTATTGGAGCTACAGAGATGGACAGAATAAGAAATGAGAGGACCTGAGAATTAATGAACGAGGAACCATTACAGAATGGTATAGAGAAATCTAGACTTAGATGGTATGGACATGTAAAACGAATGGAGGAGAAGAGGATACCCAGGAGGATACACGAGACGAAGTGGGAAGGAAAGAGACCGAGAGGAAGACCGCGAGACAGGTGGCTGAAGGGGGTGGAAGAAAGCATGAAGAAGAGAGGAGAAGACTGGACAAGAGTGGAGGCTGAGAGATGGTGGGAAGACAGAAGACGTTGGATAGGCTTGTGTTCCAAACAGACCCGGCCAGTTGGTGGAAACTGTGCAAGATGATGATGAGGATGATGAATTCTGTTGAAAATATTTCTGCTCCATAAAACGGAATTTAATGTTCCAATTGTTCTCCTAGCCTCACTTACTTTTTCTCAATTTCAGATGAACTTGTTCCCCCAGCTTATATTATTGAACCCAAATATTTAAATTTATTATTATTATTATTATTATTATTATTATTATTATTATTATTATTATTATTATTCCGAGCCTCCGTGGCTTAGGTGGCAGCACGCCGTCCTCTCACCGCTGGGTCCATGGTTCAAATCCCAGTCACTCCATGTGAAATTTTGGAGGCAGACAGGTTTTTCTCCGGCTACTCCAGTTTTCCCTGTCACAATTTAATTCCAGCAGCACTCTCCACTATCATTTTATTTCATTCGTCATTCATTCAATCAATCATTGCCCCAGGGGAGTGCGACAGGCTTTGGCAGCCGGCACAGTTCATATCCTCGCCGCTAGATGGGGCTTCATTCCATTCCCTGACCCGGTCGGTCGACTGGAAGCAGACCGTGGATTTTCATTTTCAATTATTAATATTATTCCAAAAATTGGACATTCACAACCACATTTAAGTCAAACTGAAGGTTAGATAGCTATTGTTGTTTTAAGGGGCGGAACTACGAGGTCATCTGCCCCACACTGGGAGTATCTAAAAAGGTATTGTGCAGAGAGTGCAAGCCTTTAGGATGGAAGGTATAGAGCTAAAGTGCACACCGCATGTCACATATTTCTCTAACATCATTCTAAATGGATCGTACTATTTGTACAAAACACGTTCTTATCTCTGAAAGTGTCAATGTATTAGTATGTACTCCGTTGGTGTTGGGATGGCAGAGCTGGAAATCGAAATCGCCTCTTCTCAGTTCGGCAACACAAGGGTGAGTGTAGCCCAATCCATCAATCAGACCAAAGTTAAACACCTTAGCAGAGTCGGGGATCGAACCCCGGTCGTCTGCATGACAGACCAGTACGCTTGTAGTCGAGATAATGTGACAGCTTTGCAATGAACTAAGATTATTAATTCCATTACTCAACAACGAAAGCAATCAGGAAACAGTATTGTTTTCCATTAATTTCGCATTTGCGTGTCGCGTATGGGAAATGCACCGTGAATGCACTCATATGGGCCCCTTGTTCCTCTGACCTACGGTTCTCTTAAGACTGTATCGGTGTGCATGCAAGCCACTCATAATTATTCCACTTGGGCTCAGATTCTGCGAGGATAAAGCAACATGTTGAGGGAAATATCCCATATATCAGATCTCGACAACCTGTCCGCACGCACTGCGAGTGCGCCTTCTTTCTTTTCCTGCTCTTTGTCTCGAACCAGCCAGTGACCTGGTTATACTCAACAACCGTTAGCAATATTCCTAGTTCCTTTAGCTGGAACATTTAATGCAAGATAGACTATTATTGAAACTGGCAAATCGAAGATTTCAGTTATTAGGTCGTATAATGTACAAGTATCAAACGATTTAGAACAGGCGTTCTCAATCTGGTGCTCGCGAGCAGCACCACGGTAATGTTAAAATGAATTTTGGTGTTCCTGTCTTACAAGCCAAACAAGATGTTCAGTAAAGAACATATAGCCTACTTTCTCCTAAATGCATGGGTATTGTTATAACTCTTTGTCCTTTTCAAGGAGTATAATTGAATGTTGGTTGTAGTAGCTTGTTGAAATACAACGTGCTATAGGGATATTAAACATGAATATGAGGTGCCCTTTGCTGGTGCTACCTCTGTAAAAAAATTCATTCAGTTCGGTTTCACCGTGTTTGAATTGATATGGGGAATGGATTTGCACACATACATGGCCGCTATTTGCAAACTATTGGGCTGATGACCTTGTAGTCAGTCATAAGATGCTTTCCAAAAAAGGCATGTTGTTGCAAAATCTGGTAGAGATCAAATTATTAGGATGGTCGTAATTTGATTTAAGCTTTCAACATTTGGGTGGCCGTCATTCCGTTTCCGTCAAGATGGCGGCGATATAAAACATGACACTGAGGTGCCCTTTGCTAGTGCCACCTCTGTACCAAATTTCGTTGAATTCGGTTGATAGCGGGAATCGTTTTGCACACATACATGGCCGCTATTTGCAAACTATTGGGCTGATGATCTTGCAGTTTGGTCAGAATATGCTTCCCACATAAAGATATGTTGTTGCAAAATTTGGTAGAGACTAGATTATTAGGTTGGTCGTAATTACATTTTAGCTTTTAACATTTGGGTGGCCGCGAGTACGTTTCCGTCAAGATGGCGGCGATATAAAACATGACAATGAGGTGCCCTTTGCTAGTGCTACCTCTGTACCAAATTTCGTTCCATTCGGTTTCACCGTGTTCGAATTGATAGGGGGAATCGATTTTCACACAAAGATGGCCGCCATCCGAAAAATATTAAGCTAATGACCTATTAGTTTGGTCAAAGGATGCTCCCTCCATAAAGGTATGTTGTTGCAAAATTTGGTAGAGATCGGATGATTAGGTTAATCGTAATTTGATTTAAGCTTTGGACAATTGTGTGGCCGCCATTACGTTTCCGTCAAGATGGCGGCGATATAAAACATGACACTGAGGTGTCCTTTGCTAGTGCTACCTTTGTACCAAATTTCGTTCAATTCGCGTTCAGCGTGTTCGAATTGATAGGGGGGGGGGGACAGACATTCAGAGTACACACACTCACACACAGACTCACACACACACATACACACACACAGACAGACACACTTTTTTTTCGCCCTGTGTTGATCTCATAAGTCTACTTTCATTTTTTGCAAAAATCGAAAGTAGGCTAAAAATGCTCACGAGCACAGGAAGCACCCCTGAGATTCATTCTTCAATTCAAATTCTGCTGGTCGAACCGGATTAATAGTCAGCAATTAGTCCATGTTTGAGCCGTGACTTGTGTGGGGTTTCGCTTAGGACACCAAGCTGGCTCATCAGCGTGCTCTTGGTGTCTCCACCCGGACCCCCACTCGAGTAGCGAATTGCGCGCTACCTCCCTTTTATGAAGCGCACCAGCGCCACTTTACTGCGAGAACTAAAAGCTCAACGCTAAAAGCTACTCCTGTGGGGGTCGGGCGGGGACACCACGAGCCCGCTGATGAGCCAGCTTGGTGCCCTAGGCAAATCCCCACACAAGTCACGGCACAAACTTAGGCAAATAGCTTAGTTTTAATTCACTGGCCGTGAAAGCCAATATACCATCTTTATGTTCGACGATGTCGATATGTAAATATTATATGTCAGAAAACTGTATCTTAATGGGTATCATTAAAGTACTTCTGTTTATTATAACACTGTTTTTCCAACCAATCCGAGCTCAATATTTTCATTCATTGACCAATTAGGTAAGGATAGCGTCTGACATGCACTGAGAATCCAACATGTCGGACATGATTTACATGATTTGAAAGTTGTCAATGAAGCCCATATTGGATCAACTATTGTGGTTACAATGCATAGACAATCTGGGCAATATTGCAAAAGAAATAGCACTGTACCTTAATATCCGCAACTCCAATTTCTACACATTCGTAAGATTTCGCCGACAATTTTAGTAAATGCAGTAGTTGACATAAACACGCCATAACGTCATGGAGGAAGCAGGCATATGACATTAGTTCCACGGAAATTATAATCCAGCTCCCTGTTCAGTAAATAGATTTCTTATGTGAAACTTTTCCGCCAGATACCGTTACTGTTCTATTTGGGACTCAACTGATTCTCCTTGGTTGACATTCTATACGCATCGAATTTGAAGAATAACTAGTTGATAATACGATACATTTTAATTTTATAGCGTTTGTAACAGCCTATTTTTGGTTATTTGACCAAAATAACAAAATGATCACATAGTACCTGTGCGCTATCTGTTGGTGCAACTTCAGGATAAACAATGCCTCAAAGCTTTGGAATTCGTTATTGGGTAGAGAGCAAATGCTGAGCCCACACAATTCCCAAGAAGAAGAAGTCAACCGACATAATCTCGACAGATATTTATGTTAGAACATATAATAAATTTATAATTATCGTCGAACATAAACAGTCGTATGCAACTCGCCTGTAATGGTAATTAAGACACTCGTTTGTCTTAAGTATTTCTATTATAGGCTCGTAACATAATTTACAATTGTCAAAATAGCTTAACTTTACGTCTATTTTAAACTGGACCCATATAGTCTGTACACACTATCAATTTACACTTTTTAGTCGATAAACACCGACAGTAGTGGCTACGCTGGCTAAAGCACAGTGTTCGGTCATGGGGCCAAGCTCTCTGCCCCACCGTCGGCTGTCCTTGAAATGGTTTTCCGTGGTTTCCCATTTTCAACACCAGGCACATGCTGGGACAGTACCTTATGAAAAGCCACGGCCGCTTCCTTCCACATCCTTGCCCAGTTTCATTCATCTTCATCCATTCCATCTCTCATCCCGACGCGGGCGTCGACTAGGAAGACCTGCACTCGGCCTCTTAGGAGGCTACACGAAAAAAAAGTCGATAAACACGCATTTGCCACATTAGATTAGGCAGGGTAACTATACAAGTAACACACTCTTCCTGAAAAAAAAATACATGTTATTCGCTGATAAAGAGGGGATTTAATTAACCCGCCTAATCTAATTGGACAATAGCGTGTTGGCTGACTTGTTATTGTTTGAGTCTTCAGTTTTTTGACTAGTTTGATGCAGCCCTCCATGCCTTCCTGTCCTGAGCTAATCGTTTCATCTCTACATAGCTACCACACCCTACATCCGAGGAAATCTGTTTAACATATTCTAACCTTGGTCCACCCCTACAGTTCTTATCCTCGACCCTTCCTTCCATAACTAATTTTGCTATTCCTGGGTGTCTTAGTATGTATCCTACCAACCTATCTCTTCTCTTCATTAGCAGTCACCAGAAACATCTCTCCCCTCCCACTCGCCTTAATACCTCTTCGTTTATAACCCTATCTACCCATCTGATCTTCATAATTCTCCTGTAACACCACATTTCTCCCCTTTTCTGGTGCGCCATTAGTCCAAGTTTCACTTCCATAGAGTGCCCCGCTCCAGATGTCAACAGATTGGCTGACTGAAATGAATAAATTGATATAAATTAATTTCAATATAAATTCTCTGTAAGGCAGAGTCGATAATGTCATGGGCGAGGTCTTTTCGGTATCGATGAACAAGGATCATAATTTTAGCTGATATTGCTGAGTGTAGTTTAACTATGTCTGGATGATAAATTTTGCAGTGTGCAGGGTTAACCTTGTAACCGTGGTTTATGAGCATGGTCGAATATTAATACATCGCAATTATCGTCATGTATTGTACTGTAGTATCACGGTGGTCGCACCTTATTTATAGTGTGCTCTGTTAATTATTAGAGCTCTCCATGATTCGCTGGACGGTCTCCACAACTTATTCAGCCCTCATCAATCGCGCTGAGCGTTCATCACACACAGTCAGGAAGGAAAACTATGAGGACACACGTAGTGACTAACATTCTTGTCTGTCTCCAAGGAGGCCTGGGATTGATTCCCGGCTATTTCAAGACAATGAAGTCTGGATATAATTAGATTTTTAATATCGTATGGCCTCTGGTGCCGGGTGCAAGTTTTGTTATTTGATGCCCAGAGGGCAGTTTGCATGTCGAATTTTGTTGTTCCTTGGAGTGCTATGAAAGTCAAGGAGGTTTGATATCCAAGTTCCTTGACGCTACAGCGCTTTCTAGTAGAGAAAGGAGGAACTTTGGTGTTGGTGGAAAATCCCGAGATTAATTTTGCCTTTCTTCTTCTTCTTCTTCTTCTTCTTATTCTTCTTCTTCTTCTTCTTTCGTTTCACCCTCTTTGGGGTACGTCGAATCAATCATTTCCCGGTGCGCTGTTCTTTCCGTAGAGCCCAGTACTTCTTCATTCTTTCCGATCATCTTTTCCTCTCTTCTTCCGAGATAATGGGTTTGGATTTTAGTGTAGCTCGGTCTTGGAACCTTATATTTTCGTATTTAGTAATAAATTTGGCTGTTCGATCGAGTAATGACGTTACTGTCATTTTCAATTCTACTAGGTCTTTTCTAATTTCTTTAAACCAGTTGGGTTTTGTTTTACGATTACGGAAAAAGTCAAAGATTTTTTTTCGTTAATCTATTAGAATCCATTCTCAGAAGATGACCGTAAAAATGTATCCTCCTTTTTCGCATGGTATCTGAGAGTTTTTCAATTTTCTGGTAGAGAGTTTCATTCCTAATGTATATAATCTTGTTATTCTGAAATTTGGTCCTATAATTTTCCTTAAAATTTTCCTTTCCTTCAGCTCGAGTTTTTCCATTTGGCCCTTAAAATGTATAGTTAGTGTTTCTGCTGCGTACAGTGTTTCTGGCTTAATCACTGTTGTGGTGTTTGAAGCCATATTTTCAGTGTTGCCTTAGTAAACAAGAGTTTAGTGCTTTTCAGTCGGTCAACACGAATGTACCCAAAAGAGATGGGTTATGCCCTAATCCTGAAATAAATTACATGAGATTAATAAAACACTAGGATGACCAGTTTCGATCGTCAAGCGATCATCATCAGATCCAATACACTTAGGCTATAAAATCTATGTTTGAAATACAGGTGAAAATATTTACAATATGTACAATTATTTAGTTGCAGTATTGGTACTGCAACTGTCAGTGTATGCTAAATGCAGTATATATGTTAGGTGAAATGCTAAATGGTGATGGCTATCCGGAGATTGTACTTTAGAGAGATTATATGGCTGTAAACTATGGTTAAACTATAAAATTTTAGGCTAACTACTTATCTGATTGTCTTCCGTACTACAGCTATTCGCAGTTTCCGTGCTCACTTGAACCCGCTGTGCGGTCGACTGCGGTGGTTATCTTAACGACTGGTTTTTCCCTGCCTTCCCCCCCTGTCCCTACGTGCTGTGGGGAGTGATCGCGATGTGTTTATGTGAGGTGTTGCCAACCTAGATAAGATGTATGTTATTGAATGAGGTGGATCTACAACTATTAAAGACCGTGGATTAGTCCTCGCCACGCGTGGAGCATAACCCATTCGAACTAAGCGTTGACGGTCTTATGAGGACGTCCCGGCACCTTTAATACTGCCTCTAATATGGGCCTTGGTTTATTGCAGAAGAAAAGTACATCGTACACCTGATCCAGATAACATTTACCTATTAAAAACCCCCTAATTTCCCCCCATTTTTTTATCTAGCTTGGCTGTGTCGCTAAATTGTGTTTTGTTTCCGACAGGGTGTGTTTTTTAGTAGCGTGAAGAGGGGTGAGCTCTCCATGAACGTGTGTTCATTTAGATTGTTGGGATTGTTTCGTTTGGCTAGGTGTATCTCGATTGCTTCCTTTATGTCAAGAGCTCTGCCTTTCGATTCGTGATGGATTATTTTAAGGTCCGACTCTATGTTGGTAAAGCTATGCCCTGCGTCACACATATGTTCGCACACGGCTGAATGTGTTCCGTATCTTATCGCATTTCTATGTTCATTATAACGTGTGTCTACTCGCCTTCCACTCTGCCCGATGTAATTAGCTTGACAATCGGTGTCTTGGCACGTTATAGAATATACCCCTGACCTTGAATACGGGTCACGTTTATTTAGATTACTATTTAGGAGGTGCCTAGCGGTTGTGTTTTTCGTCGTGAAAGCTATCTTTATGCCGTGCTTTTTGAATAGGTTAGTGATTTTATATGTATTCGCATTCACATAGTTGAAACGCGCAAATTTTTTCTCATTACTGTCCGGTTTGGGAATCGTTTTATCTTTATTTTTATGTTTGGCTATAATTTGATTTATTTTGCTTGGCGAGAAGTTGTTTTCCTTTGCTATTTGCATAATAGTTCTTATTTCCTTATTATAGTTGTCTTTTGACATGGGTATGTTTAAAGCCCTGTGCACCATTGAATTGAAACCCGCTAGTTTGTGCGTACTGGGGTGATTAGACTGATTGTCGATTGCATGCGAGGTTTGTGTTGCTTTCCGGAATATGGAATATGAAAGGTCGTTGTCTTTACGTTCAATAGTTATATCGAGATAATTTATTTTCCGGTCTATTTCGGATTCCTTAGTGAATTTGATAGAATGGTGAAGGCTATTAATGGATTGGAGAATTGTTTCTTCGCTTGTTAGTTCAGTATCGTAGATGCAAATTACATCATCTACGTATCTTTTCCATATTACTATTCCCTTTTGTTGAAGTCTTTTCTAAGAACGCATTTTCTAGTGCATTGATGAAGATGTCAGCGATTAACCCACTTAGTGGCGATCCCATTGCTAGGCCTTCTCTCTGTGTGTATATTTTATTGTCGAATTGAAACACGTTTTGGGTGAGAACGACCCTCAGTAATCTCACAATCTCTTCAATTTCTTTTACCGAATTGTTGGATTTTAAGTTGTTTTCGATAGTGCTGATTGCTTCAATAATCGGAATATTGGTGTACATGTTAGTTACGTCGAAGGATACTAGCCTGAAGCTAGGTTTCATTTGTAGGGTGTTCAATACTGTTACTAGTTCTGTTGTGTTCTTTACAGAGTTGTTTTTGTCGTTGGAAAGACGGCATTTTAAGATTTTTAGTAACTCTTTGCTGATTTTGTAATTAGGGGCATTCCTACAATTGACTATTGGTCTCATTGGGCAATCCTTTTTGTGTATTTTTGGTTGTCCCCTCAATGACGGTATTTTCGGGTTCATGTTTATTAGTTTTGATTTTTCAGCTTTGGTCAGTATGTATTCTGTTTCTTTTAGCGCACTTTTTATTTGTTTTTGGAATTTGTTGGTGGGGTCTTTTGTTAATTCCTTGATATCGTTGTTGTTTAGGAATTCGACTGTTTTTTCAATGTATTCTGTTTTGTTCAAAATTACTGTAGTGTTTCCCTTATCTGCTTTTGTGATTATTAAGTCATGTTCTTTTATTTTTTGTTTCAACGACTTTATTTCTTTGATTTGTTTGTTGTTTTGAATGTTATTGCTATCGCCCTCTCGTTTGAGGATTTTTTTGGCTTCGTTGGTGGCGAGATTTTTGGTTAATTCCCTGTCTTCTGCTGGGAGCTTGTGACTGGCTATCTCAATATCTGTGATTAACTGTTTTATATTGTGGTTCGTGTGTGCGTCTGTGCAGTTGTATTTCAAACCTTTGTCTAACATATTCATTTCACCTTGAGAAAAGGTTACGTTCGTTCTGTTGTTTACTCTGCTGTGGAAATTGAATTCATTGTTATTCGTGTGTTGTTCGTTAGATTGATGGTTCTGTGTTTCTCCTAGTTTTCTTAATTTATTTTCTAGCGTTTCATGCTTCCTCGTTGCTCTGATTTTGATGGTGTCATGTAGGTGTTCGGTGAAGCTGTCCCATTGGGCTGCGTGCCAGAAATTACTTAGTTGCAATTGAATGTCGTATAATTGTTGGTTAATTTTTTGCTTTCTTATGTATGCAAATCTTAATTCGTTTTTTATCCAAAGCGCTTTGGCTTGTTTAGTTGAAATGATCGAGGCTGGTGTGTTCGGTACGGTTTTAATTGGTACGTATTTAGGGGTGAGGTTTAGTTCTATACATTTTTTGTTGAACCAAATTGACTTGTCTAAATTCATGAGTTTAAGCCTGAGTGATTTGAATTTCTTGGCTTCACGATTTGCCTGACTAGCCGTGAACATTGTGGTGTTTGAAGCCATATTTTCAGTGTTGCCTTAGTAAACAAGAGTTTAGTGCTTTTCAGTCGGTCAACACGAATGTACCCAAAAGAGATGGGTTATGCCCTAATCCTGAAATAAATTACATGAGATTAATAAAACACTAGGATGACCAGTTTCGATCGTCAAGCGATCATCATCAGATCCAATACACTTAGGCTATAAAATCTATGTTTGAAATACAGGTGAAAATATTTACAATATGTACAATTATTTAGTTGCAGTATTGGTACTGCAACTGTCAGTGTATGCTAAATGCAGTATATATGTTAGGTGAAATGCTAAATGGTGATGGCTATCCGGAGATTGTACTTTAGAGAGATTATATGGCTGTAAACTATGGTTAAACTATAAAATTTTAGGCTAACTACTTATCTGATTGTCTTCCGTACTACAGCTATTCGCAGTTTCCGTGCTCACTTGAACCCGCTGTGCGGTCGACTGCGGTGGTTATCTTAACGACTGGTTTTTCCCTGCCTTCCCCCCCTGTCCCTACGTGCTGTGGGGAGTGATCGCGATGTGTTTATGTGAGGTGTTGCCAACCTAGATAAGATGTATGTTATTGAATGAGGTGGATCTACAACTATTAAAGACCGTGGATTAGTCCTCGCCACGCGTGGAGCATAACCCATTCGAACTAAGCGTTGACGGTCTTATGAGGACGTCCCGGCACCTTTAATACTGCCTCTAATATGGGCCTTGGTTTATTGCAGAAGAAAAGTACATCGTACACCTGATCCAGATAACATTTACCTATTAAAAACCCCCTAATTTCCCCCCATTTTTTTATCTAGCTTGGCTGTGTCGCTAAATTGTGTTTTGTTTCCGACAGGGTGTGTTTTTTAGTAGCGTGAAGAGGGGTGAGCTCTCCATGAACGTGTGTTCATTTAGATTGTTGGGATTGTTTCGTTTGGCTAGGTGTATCTCGATTGCTTCCTTTATGTCAAGAGCTCTGCCTTTCGATTCGTGATGGATTATTTTAAGGTCCGACTCTATGTTGGTAAAGCTATGCCCTGCGTCACACATATGTTCGCACACGGCTGAATGTGTTCCGTATCTTATCGCATTTCTATGTTCATTATAACGTGTGTCTACTCGCCTTCCACTCTGCCCGATGTAATTAGCTTGACAATCGGTGTCTTGGCACGTTATAGAATATACCCCTGACCTTGAATACGGGTCACGTTTATTTAGATTACTATTTAGGAGGTGCCTAGCGGTTGTGTTTTTCGTCGTGAAAGCTATCTTTATGCCGTGCTTTTTGAATAGGTTAGTGATTTTATATGTATTCGCATTCACATAGTTGAAACGCGCAAATTTTTTCTCATTACTGTCCGGTTTGGGAATCGTTTTATCTTTATTTTTATGTTTGGCTATAATTTGATTTATTTTGCTTGGCGAGAAGTTGTTTTCCTTTGCTATTTGCATAATAGTTCTTATTTCCTTATTATAGTTGTCTTTTGACATGGGTATGTTTAAAGCCCTGTGCACCATTGAATTGAAACCCGCTAGTTTGTGCGTACTGGGGTGATTAGACTGATTGTCGATTGCATGCGAGGTTTGTGTTGCTTTCCGGAATATGGAATATGAAAGGTCGTTGTCTTTACGTTCAATAGTTATATCGAGATAATTTATTTTCCGGTCTATTTCGGATTCCTTAGTGAATTTGATAGAATGGTGAAGGCTATTAATGGATTGGAGAATTGTTTCTTCGCTTGTTAGTTCAGTATCGTAGATGCAAATTACATCATCTACGTATCTTTTCCATATTACTATTCCCTTTGTTGAAGTCTTTTCTAAGAACGCATTTTCTAGTGCATTGATGAAGATGTCAGCGATTAACCCACTTAGTGGCGATCCCATTGCTAGGCCTTCTCTCTGTGTGTATATTTTATTGTCGAATTGAAACACATTTTGGGTGAGAACGACCCTCAGTAATCTCACAATCTCTTCAATTTCTTTTACCGAATTGTTGGATTTTAAGTTGTTTTCGATAGTGTTGATTGCTTCAATAATCGGAATATTGGTGTACATGTTAGTTACGTCGAAGGATACTAGCCTGAAGCTAGGTTTCATTTGTAGGGTGTTCAATACTGTTACTAGTTCTGTTGTGTTCTTTACAGAGTTGTTTTTGTCGTTGGAAAGACGGCATTTTAAGATTTTTAGTAACTCTTTGCTGATTTTGTAATTAGGGGCATTCCTACAATTGACTATTGGTCTCATTGGGCAATCCTTTTTGTGTATTTTTGGTTGTCCCCTCAATGACGGTATTTTCGGGTTCATGTTTATTAGTTTTGATTTTTCAGCTTTGGTCAGTATGTATTCTGTTTCTTTTAGCGCACTTTTTATTTGTTTTTGGAATTTGTTGGTGGGGTCTTTTGTTAATTCCTTGATTTCGTTGTTGTTTAGGAATTCGACTGTTTTTTCAATGTATTCTGTTTTGTTCAAAATTACTGTAGTGTTTCCCTTATCTGCTTTTGTGATGATTAAGTCATGTTCTTTTATTTTTTGTTTCAACGACTTTATTTCTTTGATTTGTTTGTTGTTTTGAATGTTATTGCTATCGCCCTCTCGTTTGAGGATTTTTTTGGCTTCGTTGGTGGCGAGATTTTTGGTTAATTCCCTGTCTTCTGCTGGGAGCTTGTGACTGGCTATCTCAATATCTGTGATTAACTGTTTTATATTGTGGTTCGTGTGTGCGTCTGTGCAGTTGTATTTCAAACCTTTGTCTAACATATTCATTTCACCTTGAGAAAAGGTTACGTTCGTTCTGTTGTTTACTCTGCTGTGGAAATTGAATTCATTGTTATTCGTGTGTTGTTCGTTAGATTGATGGTTCTGTGTTTCTCCTAGTTTTCTTAATTTATTTTCTAGCGTTTCATGCTTCCTCGTTGCTCTGATTTTGATGGTGTCATGTAGGTGTTCGGTGAAGCTGTCCCATTGGGCTGCGTGCCAGAAATTACTTAGTTGCAATTGAATGTCGTATAATTGATGGTTAATTTTTTGCTTTCTTATGTATGCAAATCTTAATTCGTTTTTTATCCAAAGCGCTTTGGCTTGTTTAGTTGAAATGATCGAGGCTGGTGTGTTCGGTACGGTTTTAATTGGTACGTATTTAGGGGTGAGGTTTAGTTCTATACATTTTTTGTTGAACCAAATTGACTTGTCTAAATTCATGAGTTTAAGCCTGAGTGATTTGAATTTCTTGGCTTCACGATTTGCCTGACTAGCCGTGAACATTGTGGTGTTTGAAGCCATATTTTCAGTGTTGCCTTAGTAAACAAGAGTTTAGTGCTTTTCAGTCGGTCAACACGAATGTACCCAAAAGAGATGGGTTATGCCCTAATCCTGAAATAAATTACATGAGATTAATAAAACACTAGGATGACCAGTTTCGATCGTCAAGCGATCATCATCAGATCCAATACACTTAGGCTATAAAATCTATGTTTGAAATACAGGTGAAAATATTTACAATATGTACAATTATTTAGTTGCAGTATTGGTACTGCAACTGTCAGTGTATGCTAAATGCAGTATATATGTTAGGTGAAATGCTAAATGGTGATGGCTATCCGGAGATTGTACTTTAGAGAGATTATATGGCTGTAAACTATGGTTAAACTATAAAATTGCGATAAGATACGGAACACATTCAGCCGTGTGCGAACATATGTGTGACGCAGGGCATAGCTTTACCAACATAGAGTCGGACCTTAAATAATCCATCACGAATCGAAAGGCAGAGCTCTTGACATAAAGGAAGCAATCGAGATACACCTAGCCAAACGAAACAATCCCAACAATCTAAATGAACACACGTTCATGGAGAGCTCACCCCTCTTCACGCTACTAAAAAACACACCCTGTCGGAAACAAAACACAATTTAGCGACACAGCCAAGCTAGATAAAAAAATGGGGGGAAATTAGGGGGTTTTTAATAGGTAAATGTTATCTGGATCAGGTGTACGATGTACTTTTCTTCTGCAATAAACCAAGGCCCATATTAGAGGCAGTATTAAAGGTGCCGGGACGTCCTCATAAGACCGTCAACGCTTAGTTCGAATGGGTTATGCTCCACGCGTGGCGAGGACTAATCCACGGTCTTTAATAGTTGTAGATCCACCTCATTCAATAACATACATCTTATCTAGGTTGGCAACACCTCACATAAACACATCGCGATCACTCCCCACAGCACGTAGGGACAGGGGGGGAAGGCAGGGAAAAACCAGTCGTTAAGATAACCACCGCAGTCGACCGCACAGCGGGTTCAAGTGAGCACGGAAACTGCGAATAGCTGTAGTACGGAAGACAATCAGATAAGTAGTTAGCCTAAAATTTTATAGTTTAACCATAGTTTACAGCCATATAATCTCTCTAAAGTACAATCTCCGGATAGCCATCACCATTTAGCATTTCACCTAACATATATACTGCATTTAGCATACACTGACAGTTGCAGTACCAATACTGCAACTAAATAATTGTACATATTGTAAATATTTTCACCTGTATTTCAAACATAGATTTTATAGCCTAAGTGTATTGGATCTGATGATGATCGCTTGACGATCGAAACTGGTCATCCTAGTGTTTTATTAATCTCATGTAATTTATTTCAGGATTAGGGCATAACCCATCTCTTTTGGGTACATTCGTGTTGACCGACTGAAAAGCACTAAACTCTTGTTTACTAAGGCAACACTGAAAATATGGCTTCAAACACCACAATGTTCACGGCTAGTCAGGCAAATCGTGAAGCCAAGAAATTCAAATCACTCAGGCTTAAACTCATGAATTTAGACAAGTCAATTTGGTTCAACAAAAAATGTATAGAACTAAACCTCACCCCTAAATACGTACCAATTAAAACCGTACCGAACACACCAGCCTCGATCATTTCAACTAAACAAGCCAAAGCGCTTTGGATAAAAAACGAATTAAGATTTGCATACATAAGAAAGCAAAAAATTAACCAACAATTATACGACATTCAATTGCAACTAAGTAATTTCTGGCACGCAGCCCAATGGGACAGCTTCACCGAACACCTACATGACACCATCAAAATCAGAGCAACGAGGAAGCATGAAACGCTAGAAAATAAATTAAGAAAACTAGGAGAAACACAGAACCATCAATCTAACGAACAACACACGAATAACAATGAATTCAATTTCCACAGCAGAGTAAACAACAGAACGAACGTAACCTTTTCTCAAGGTGAAATGAATATGTTAGACAAAGGTTTGAAATACAACTGCACAGACGCACACACGAACCACAATATAAAACAGTTAATCACAGATATTGAGATAGCCAGTCACAAGCTCCCAGCAGAAGACAGGGAATTAACCAAAAATCTCGCCACCAACGAAGCCAAAAAAATCCTCAAACGAGAGGGCGATAGCAATAACATTCAAAACAACAAACAAATCAAAGAAATAAAGTCGTTGAAACAAAAAATAAAAGAACATGACTTAATCATCACAAAAGCAGATAAGGGAAACACTACAGTAATTTTGAACAAAACAGAATACATTGAAAAAACAGTCGAATTCCTAAACAACAACGAAATCAAGGAATTAACAAAAAGACCCCACCAACAAATTCCAAAAACAAATAAAAAGTGCGCTAAAAGAAACAGAATACATACTGACCAAAGCTGAAAAATCAAAACTAATAAACATGAACCCGAAAATACCGTCATTGAGGGGACAACCAAAAATACACAAAAAGGATTGCCCAATGAGACCAATAGTCAATTGTAGGAATGCCCCTAATTACAAAATCAGCAAAGAGTTACTAAAAATCTTAAAATGCCGTCTTTCCAACGACAAAAACAACTCTGTAAAGAACACAACAGAACTAGTAACAGTATTGAACACCCTACAAATGAAACCTAGCTTCAGGCTAGTATCCTTCGACGTAACTAACATGTACACCAATATTCCGATTATTGAAGCAATCAACACTATCGAAAACAACTTAAAATCCAACAATTCGGTAAAAGAAATTGAAGAGATTGTGAGATTACTGAGGGTCGTTCTCACCCAAAACGTGTTTCAATTCGACAATAAAATATACACACAGAGAGAAGGCCTAGCAATGGGATCGCCACTAAGTGGGTTAATCGCTGACATCTTCATCAATGCACTAGAAAATGCGTTCTTAGAAAAGACTTCAACAAAGGGAATAGTAATATGGAAAAGATACGTAGATGATGTAATTTGCATCTACGATACTGAACTAACAAGCGAAGAAACAATTCTCCAATCCATTAATAGCCTTCACCATTCTATCAAATTCACTAAGGAATCCGAAATAGACCGGAAAATAAATTATCTCGATATAACTATTGAACGTAAAGACAACGACCTTTCATATTCCATATTCCGGAAAGCAACACAAACCTCGCATGCAATCGACAATCAGTCTAATCACCCCAGTACGCACAAACTAGCGGGTTTCAATTCAATGGTGCACAGGGCTTTAAACATACCCATGTCAAAAGACAACTATAATAAGGAAATAAGAACTATTATGCAAATAGCAAAGGAAAACAACTTCTCGCCAAGCAAAATAAATCAAATTATAGCCAAACATAAAAATAAAGATAAAACGATTCCCAAACCGGACAGTAATGAGAAAAAATTTGCGCGTTTCAACTATGTGAATGCGAATACATATAAAATCACTAACCTATTCAAAAAGCACGGCATAAAGATAGCTTTCACGACGAAAAACACAACCGCTAGGCACCTCCTAAATAGTAATCTAAATAAACGTGACCCGTATTCAAGGTCAGGGGTATATTCTATAACGTGCCAAGACACCGATTGTCAAGCTAATTACATCGGGCAGAGTGGAAGGCGAGTAGACACACGTTATAATGAACATAGAAATGCGATAAGATACGGAACACATTCAGCCGTGTGCGAACATATGTGTGACGCAGGGCATAGCTTTACCAACATAGAGTCGGACCTTAAAATAATCCATCACGAATCGAAAGGCAGAGCTCTTGACATAAAGGAAGCAATCGAGATACACCTAGCCAAACGAAACAATCCCAACAATCTAAATGAACACACGTTCATGGAGAGCTCACCCCTCTTCACGCTACTAAAAAACACACCCTGTCGGAAACAAAACACAATTTAGCGACACAGCCAAGCTAGATAAAAAAATGGGGGGAAATTAGGGGGTTTTTAATAGGTAAATGTTATCTGGATCAGGTGTACGATGTACTTTTCTTCTGCAATAAACCAAGGCCCATATTAGAGGCAGTATTAAAGGTGCCGGGACGTCCTCATAAGACCGTCAACGCTTAGTTCGAATGGGTTATGCTCCACGCGTGGCGAGGACTAATCCACGGTCTTTAATAGTTGTAGATCCACCTCATTCAATAACATACATCTTATCTAGGTTGGCAACACCTCACATAAACACATCGCGATCACTCCCCACAGCACGTAGGGACAGGGGGGGAAGGCAGGGAAAAACCAGTCGTTAAGATAACCACCGCAGTCGACCGCACAGCGGGTTCAAGTGAGCACGGAAACTGCGAATAGCTGTAGTACGGAAGACAATCAGATAAGTAGTTAGCCTAAAATTTTATAGTTTAACCATAGTTTACAGCCATATAATCTCTCTAAAGTACAATCTCCGGATAGCCATCACCATTTAGCATTTCACCTAACATATATACTGCATTTAGCATACACTGACAGTTGCAGTACCAATACTGCAACTAAATAATTGTACATATTGTAAATATTTTCACCTGTATTTCAAACATAGATTTTATAGCCTAAGTGTATTGGATCTGATGATGATCGCTTGACGATCGAAACTGGTCATCCTAGTGTTTTATTAATCTCATGTAATTTATTTCAGGATTAGGGCATAACCCATCTCTTTTGGGTACATTCGTGTTGACCGACTGAAAAGCACTAAACTCTTGCTTAATCACTGTCTTGTAATGTTTAATTTTGGACCCCATGAAAGGGATTTTTATTGTATGTATCTTTTGTTAATTGGAAGGCCAGTTCAAGCTTATTTTTCCTAATTTTTCCAAATTTTTCCTTTATTATTTATTTATTTATTTATGCTTATGGCATTGTTCACTACAACGATATACTATTTACATATATATACAAAAAAGGGAGCAAACCATTAAAACCATCAACTTATCCCTACAGATTTCACAACTGTAGGCCTATGTCCAGTTCGTCTAGCCACTGTATGGCCTGAGTAGATGTCACCAGAAAGTCGTCCATTGATCCTGTGTACGCCCTCCTCGGACATTCTGCTACAATATGGTGGATGGTTTGATTCACTGCACCACAGTAACAGCTGGGGGAAGTTCGCATGCCCGCATGCCCGTGCTTGGCTCGGATTCTGTTGAGGGCAACCCAAGTTCTTCGTGGGAGATCAAAACCAGCCGGAGGGTGCTTGATGTTAAGTAATGTCTGCCATTCCTTCAGAGCTGTGCCATTATGATCACTGCCTACTGAATTCAAATGGGTTCTTTAACATGCCAACAACGTGTCAATTGAGTGCCGTAATTTTTGCAAGCTCGGTGTTGGTTGTCCGACGGTATAACCACTCTTCCACCGTGGCAAGTTAATGAGATAGATCAGTGTGGTCCAACCCGCGGCCCGCCTGTTCATTTTTATTGGCCCTTGCCCTTCTTACTGCCCTTCACTCTTCGACAGTTAAAATCCGTGGCGTGTCTACTTTAATTTTCACTTTCATTCAGTAATGTTACGAAGGAGCCAGGTGGGAAAAGAAAGATCCCGAAAAATACGCCAGTAATCAGAATTGTCTTTCCAAGAATACGTACGGCACGAGAAGCGGGGCGCCTCCGGGTGACAACTGGTTGGCTGCCAGTGATTGGCTGCATATTAGTTAGCGATAGTTCGTGTGCTGCGGCGGATTTCCCTATAAAAGGGAGCGCAGGGCTGTTCGAAGAGGTTGTTTTTGACGAGAGAAGTTGTTCGAGAGATATAGTACGACGAGAGTTTGTTGTCATCGTTGTTGCGGGAGCGGTACCTAATATGGCGGGACTTAATAAACGGCGCGTTGAAGATGAGAAACGACACTTTCAGTCAAAGTGGCAGGAAAGTTACTTTATTGTTGAACATAATGGAAAACTGCAGTGTGTTATCTGTTCTCAGGTCTTAGGTGTTTCGAACGAGTATAACGTGAATAGACACTATACCAGCTTGCATAAATCAAAACACGATCAATACCAGGGAAGTGCCAGAAGTTGTGTGTTTAATGATTTGAAGCTGAAACTAACAAGACAGAAAAATATATTTCAGCAACCATCAAACACTGCTGGTTTAAAGGCATCTTATGAGGTATGTTTAGAGCTAGCTAAAAGTTAAAAGTCTTTCAGGGATGCTGAGCTCATTAAGAGATGTGCTGTAAAAATGGCACTTCATTTGGAGATAATAGGATAGCTAAGGGACTTTGTTTTATATGTAACGGGGATTTTCGCTCGCCCTCTCGCCTGCGCTGCGAGCCAGTCTCCCGCCAAGCACTTTGCCGTAATGCGGATATTGGCGCCACAAGTGTCCCTCCATTGCAGTCTGCTGAGAGCTTTAACACCGTGAGGTTCAGTTTAGTCAATTGTTGACGTGTTTAGTGCTCAGTGTGCTGTTCCAATGCGATTTTCATTACGTAACATTGACATTCCTATACTCAATGACTCAGTGCCGGGCAGGCGCCGAATAACGTCAAAGTGCTTGGCGGGAAACAGGCTCGCAACGTGGGCGAGCGGGCGAGCAAAAATCCCCGTCACATATAAAACAAAGTCCCTGTATTTTGAAACAGTTTCCTTGTTTCATCAGACAGTTAGTAGAAGAATTAATGATATGGCTGGTGAAGTTTCAGGTTCTCTCAAGAGCAGTTTGGAAAAATGTGAATTTTACTCTCCATAGTTGACATAGGCCAGCTCCTTATCTTCGTCAGAATAACAAAAGAAAAATTTGAAATTCATGAAGAACTGTTGGAATTAAGATCGTTAGAAACCAGCAAAAAAGGTATTGACATATTCAACGCACTGGATGATATCGTTTCTAAATATGGAGGTTTTGTGAAGTGCTCTGGCATTTCAACAGATGGAGCTAAAGCATGGTTCGTCCTAACATTGGTTTAGTGGAAAAGATTGCATTTTTTGTTTTTCCACTGCATTATCCACCAGGAGGCTCTCTGTGGAAAAATTATAAGGCTTAATGAGACAATGAAAACTGTTGTAAATACTGTAAACTTAATACGGGGAGGCAATAAAGCCTGTAGACACAGAGCATTTATTGCATTCCTGGACAATTTGGAAGCTGAGTATGGTGACATTTAATTGTACTGTGAAGTGCGTTGGCCAAGTGCAGGAAATTGCTTGCAACAGTTTTTTGGGTTGAGGAATGAAATTCTTGCTTTTCTCAAAATTGAAAACATTGGGCATGCGTATCAAGAAAAACTGGAAGAAATCCAGTTTGTAAATAATCTTGCTTTTCTGACAGAGTTAAAATCCCATCTAAATGCTTTAAACCTGAAACTACAAGGCAGAAAACAAAATATCTCCCTGCTTTATGGACATATTGAGGGCTTCCGCAAAAAACTTATGCAATGTAAATTGCATTGAAGGCAAACAATATGGCACCTTCCCATCTTGTCAGCAGTTGAAAAAAGATAAAACAAGATGTTCAGTAAAGAACATATAGCCTACTTTCTCCTAAATGCATGGGTATTGTTATAACTCTTTGTCCTTTTCAAGGAGTATGATTGAATGTTGGTTGTAGTAGCTTGTTGAAATACAACGTGCTATAGGGATATTAAACATGAATATGAAGTGCCCTTTGCTAGTGCTACCTCTGTACCAAATTTCGTTCAATTCGGTTTCACCGTGTTTGAATTGATAGGAGGAATCCATTTGCACACATACTTGGCCACCATCTGCAAACTTTTGGGCTGATGTTCTTGCAGTTTGGTCAGAATATGTTTCCCACATAAAGATATGGTGTAGCAAAATTTGGTGGAGACTAGATTATTAGGTTGGTCGTAATTACATTTTAGCTTTTAACATTTGGGTGGCCGCGATTACGTTTCCGTCACGATAGCGGTGATATAAAACATGACACTGAGGTGCCTCTTGCTAGTGCTACCTCTGTACCAAATTTCGTTCATTCGGTTCCACCGTGTTCGAATTAATAGGGGGAATCAATTTTGACATCAAGATGGCCGCCATCCGCAAACTATTAGGCTAATGACCTATTAGATTGGTCAAAGGATGCTCCCTCCATAAAGGTATGTTGTTGCAAAGTTTGGTAGAGATCGGATGGTTATGTTAGTCGTAATTTGATTTAAGCTTTAAACATTTGTTTGGCCGCCATTACGTTTCTGTCAATATGGCGGCGAGATTAATCATGACACTGAGATGCCCTTTGCTAGTGCTATATCTGTACCAAATTTCGTTCCATTCGGTTTCACCGTGTTTGAATTAATAGGGGGAATCGATTCTGACACAATGATGGCCGCCATCCGCAAACTATTAGGCTCCCTCCATAAAGGTAAGTAGTTGCAAAATTTGGTAGAGATCGGATGATTAGGTTAATCGTAATTTGATTTAAGCTTTGAACATTCGTGTGGCCACCATTACGTTTCAGTCAAGATGGCGGCGATATAAAGCATGACACTGAGGTGCCCTTTGCCAGTGCTACCTCTGTACCAAATTTCGTTCCATTCGGTTCCACCGTGTTCGAATTAATAGGGGGAATCAATTTTGACATAAAGATGGCCGCCATCCGCAAACTATTAGGCGAATGACCTATTAGATTGGTCAAAGGATGCTACCTCCATAAAAGTATGTAGTTGCAAAATTTGGTAGAGATCGGATGATTAGGTTAATCGTAAATTGATTTAAGCTTTGAACATTCGTGTGGCCGCCATTACGTTTCAGTCAAGATGGCGGCGATATAAAACATGACCCTGAGGTGCCCTTTGCTAGTGCTACCTCTGTACGAAATTTCGTTCCATTCGGTTCCACCGTGTTCGAATTAATAGGGGGAATCAATTTTGTCATAAAGATGGCCGCCATCCGCAAACTATTAGGCTAATAACCCATTAGATTGGTCAAAGGATGCTCCCTCCATAAAGGTATGTTGTTGCAAAGTTTGGTAGAGATCGGATGGTTATGTTAGTCGTAATTTAACGTAAGCTTTGAACATTTGTGTGGCCGCCATTACGTTCCTGTCAATATGGCGGCGATATAAAACATGACACCGAGGTGCCTTTTGTTAGTACTACCTCTGTACCAAATTTCGTTCCATTCGGTTCCACCGTGTTCGAATTAATAGGGGGAATCAATTTTGACATAAAGATGGCCGCCATCCGCAAACTATTAGGCGAATGACCTATTAGATTGGTCAAAGGATGCTACCTCCATAAAGGTATGTAGTTGCAAAATTTGGTAGAGATCGGATGATTAGGTTAATCGTAATTTGATTTAAGCTTTGAACATTCGTGTGGCCACCATTACGTTTCAGTCAAGATGGCGGCGATATAAAACATGACCCTGAGGTGCCCTTTGCTAGTGCTACCTCTGTACCAAATTTCGTTCCATTCGGTTGCACCGTGTTCGAATTAATAGGGGGAATCGATTTTCACACAAAGATGGCCGCCATCCGCAAACTATTACGCTGATGACCTATTAGTTTGGTCAAAGGATGCTCCCCCCATAAAGGTATGTTGTTGCAAAATTTGGTAAAGATCGGATGATTAGGTTAGTCGTAATTTGATTTAAGCATTGAACATTTGTGTGGCCGCCATTACGTTTCCGCCAAGATGGCGGCGATATAAAACATGACACTGAGGTGCCTTTTGTTAGTACTACCTCTGTACCAAATTTCGTTCCATTCGGTTTCACCGTGTTTGAATTAATAGGGGGAATTGATTTTCACACAAAGATGGCCGCCATCCGCAAACTATTAGGCTAATGACCTATTCATTTGGTCAAAGGATGCTTCCTCTATAAGGGTATGTTGTTGCAAAATTTGGTAGTGATCGGATTACTAGGTTAATCGTAATTTGATTTAAGCTTTGAACATTTGTGTGGCCGCCATTACGTTTCCGTCAAGATGGCGGCGATATAAAACATGACACTGAGGTGCCTTTTGTTAGTACTACCTCTGTACCAAATTTCGTTCCATTCGGTTGCACCGTGTTCGAATTAATAGGGGGAATCGATTTTCACACAAAGATGGCCGCCATCCGCAAACTATTACGCTGATGACCTATTGGTTTGGTCAAAGGATGCTCCCCCCATAAAGGTATGTTGTTGCAAAATTTGGTAGAGATCGGATGATTAGGTTAGTCGTAATTTGATTTAAGCTTTGAACATTTGTGTGGCCGCCATTACGTTTCCGTCAAGATGGCGGCGATATAAAACATGACACTGAGGTGTCCTTTGCTAGTGCTACCTTTCTACCAAATTTCGTTCAATTCGCATTCACCGTGTTCGAATTGATAGGGGGGGACAGACATTCAGAGTACACACTCTCACACACACACAGACACACACACACACACAGACTCACACACACACATACACACACACACACACACAGACTCACACACACACATACACACACACAGACAGACACACTTTTTTCGCCCTGTGTTGATCTCATAAGTCTACTTTCATCTTTTGCAACATGAAATAATAATAGATATCAAGAAAGAGTTCCAGAAGAGGTTCCAGGATTTTGACTCCCTAAAACCAATATTTGCACTGTTCAACAACCCCATGCATATTGAAGAGAGTGAGCTGCCCTGCGACCTTCAAATGGAAATTTGTGATCTTCAGGCAGACCCATTCTACCAGACTAAAAAGTGTGATGTCCCTGAACATTTCTGGAAACTAATTTCTAAAGAACGTTTTCCTGAACTGCTTAAATTCTCTCTGCAAGTGTTATCGCTGTTTAGCAGTACGTATGTGTGCGAAAGTGCTCTCAAACAAATTAAATCAAAAACGAGAAATCGAATTGAAAGTTCTGCACTGGAATTGAGCCTGAGACTTTGCCTTACTGAACTTACAGTGGACATTGATACAGTTGTGTCAGGAAAGCAGGGCCAATCATCATTGATTTCTCGACAGTAAAATGAAGTGGTATTTTAAACTAGCAATATTAAAATCCTTTAAATATAATTTTTAATAAATGTTTTTGAGTAAAATAAGTAATACTTTTTCTTTCTGGAATGTCTCTGGCCTTCACATTCCTATACTAAAGTTTCATTGGCCCTCGGGTAACTAAAGGTTGGACCACCCTGAGATAGATTATCAGACATTGAACAAACACCCATTCACACAGGACTACATGCACACGATGTCGCAAGGCCCTTATTTGAAATAACAGAATCGCAGAACGATTATCACACAAGGCAGGACGGAGATTGTACAGTGTGAGGACAACATGTACGGTGTTCCCAAGTATACAAAAAGACGACACATGTGCACCGTCCCCTATCACGCACTCAATGGTTGTCGGCTCCTCTACTTGAACCTAATGCAAAGTTGTAATTGAGATTTTTTGTTTCATGTCCTCTGAATGAAGAGGCTTTGTAGCCTCAATGGCCTGTCAAGAGCTACACTAAATTGAAATTCAAAATCATCATTTAAACGTACTGTCTGAATTAGAATTTCGAAACAAAATTCATTCTAGAGTGCAATGGATTCTGCCTTAGTCTGTGTACCATGTCTAATCAGACGGCCTTTAGTGATTCTTGCGCAATGCTGGTTCAATCAGTCATGAAATGATATTCTGCCGCAATTTGTCTCACACACATAAATACAAATAATAACTCAAATGTCCTAAGCAGAAGCCTACTCAATCACCGGACTTAATCCCCCTGATATTTATTTTCGGCGACATCTAAAATTTCTTGTGTACGCTGAGCCATTTCCTAATGTGAACAGTGACTTTATTCGGGTGCAGGCTGGAACATTCAAAAAAGCGAGGCGTTCCATGGAGGCCGATTTGAACAACATTTGTGACACTCTGACTGTTGATATGATAGAATTATGCGGTTCATCAGATAAATTTTAGACAATTGTCTTTAACGGACATTATGTTCGTATGAACTGTACATTGTTCCTTTACCTTTCAAGAACCATCTCATGAATATTTAACAAATAACTTCAGTGCAGGTCTACATGTATTAATTAATAGTCAGATTCAATTATAAATTATGTGAGTTGTGTCGTTCACTATCATGTGTTATTTAGGCAGCGTCTACTACATTATTAAAGACCAGCTCTTTTCTTGCTTATTCTTGCTATTCCCTAGCACGGGCAGCCTTCAATCAATGGAGCGGATATTTTATGTTATCTTGTCCTCGGGCCAAAATGCCAACAGTGTGCGATATGGGAATGCGTCGTGTTATTACTGCAGAGCCAGGCCTGCAGAAGACTTCCAGCACATAACTTCTCATACTGTGCGTTATTATGCCTCGAGTTGTATCGCCCCGGCTTGCTGCCGTAACCCACTAAATATAAGGTAGCCTATATTTGATACAACGCTGTCAAACCATGTTATCCGCTGAAGCCAGCTGAGAGTTATGGATAGTTCTGTCGATCAGCACGTTACCCATAAAACAATTACCGTAATACTGAACTAACCTAAAGGGTAATGTATGTAGATTAGATTAACAATTCAAAATAAAGACGCATCTTATATGTAACAAGTAGTTCCGTGATGAACTAAAGCCTATTTGCTATACCTTAATCATGTTAATTGCCACTATCAACATCCAAAATTTCAATTTGATTGCTGTGATAGATTCGTAGATATTGAGAACCGACTAAATATAGTGGATGGTCGCTATGTTGGATATGTAGGTCTTAGAGTTAGGTACTGTTACATGAATATTATTGTGTACGTGTAGTATTCAAACTTCAATCGCATGATTAGAACACAAGAAATAAAAAGTTAATTTTAACTTTCGCACAGCCACCATCCTGACGTTATGCAAATAATTGAACTAAATTAAATACCAGTGTATTACAATGTGTATAAACATTTGCTGTACCAAGTTTCATTGCGTTTGGATCATTAAATAGCGAGAAAAGTCTATTTAAATCTTTCAAATTCGCTTGGCCGCCAGGTTCGTTTTGTAAATAACCGGTTTTTGAAAGTCTTATAGGTGAACTTCCTGTAGTGCCCTCTATCTCCGTACAAAATTTCAGGGTGATACCGGTAATAGTTTCAGAGATATATAATGCCGGTGAAATATTTCTCACAGCCGCCATCTTGAGGTTATGTGGACAATTGAACGAAGTTAGATGTCGGTGCATTGCAATGTGTATAAACATATTCTGTACCAAGTTTCGTTGTGATTGGTTAGTTAATTCGCGAGAAACGACTATTTAAAAGTCGCAACTTCGCTTGGCCGCCATGTTGGTTTTGTAGTTACCAGGTTGTCAAAAGTCACATAGTTGAGCTTTTAGTAGTTTCCTTTATCACCGCAAAAAATTCCAGGGTGATATCCGTAATAGTTTCGAAGATATTGAATGCTGGTGAAATATGTCGCACAGCCGCCAAGGTGGATTGGTAAGACGTAACAAACTTCGAAGGGCACGGTCGGGGTCGTCCGGAATAGTTCTATAAACTTACCGAGTTTCATAGAAATCGCTCCAGCCGTTTAGATTTTATTAAGGGGGGTCACACACATGAATCACACTCGCACACACAGACAAAAGGTGATCTCATAAGCCAATCCCCTTTGGCACAAATCTACATGGTTTCACTGATCTGAACCAAATTTTACGTACTTACCATTTGAACAAGACGAGTAACACTATCTACTTGATATTTCTGACAGCCTTCTCTATTCCCTTCATTTATCCCCTTTGGCACAAATCTACATGGTTTCACTGATCTGAACCGAATTTTACGTACTTACCATTTGAACAAGACGAGTAACACTATCTACTTGAAATTTCTGACAGCCCTCTCTATTCCCTTCATTTAGGCCCTTTGGCACAAATACTGAATTTGCATTCCCCATAAGCTTTATTATTTTATTTTAGGGCATCATCACGGAGATGGGGACTTGCAGGATTGGAGAGGATACATTATTTTACAGTATGAGCGGAAAAAATATTATTTTCCTTGCTTCTATGCATACTTTACTTGATCCTTTTTTGTTTTAGGGTCTTTGTTTTATAATAGGTGTGTTGCTTTTCGTGTACGAGTGTTTCAATATTGATTTCATCTGAAGAAGGAGAGTCTTGGTAAATATAGCTTCAGACATTGTGGTGTTTGAAGCCATATTTTCAGTGTTGCCTTAGTAAACAAGAGTTTAGTGCTTTTCAGTCGGTCAACACGAATGTACCCAAAAGAGATGGGTTATGCCCTAATCCTGAAATAAATTACATGAGATTAATAAAACACTAGGATGACCAGTTTCGATCGTCAATCGATCATCATCAGATCCAATACACTTAGGCTATAAAATCTATGTTTGAAATCCAGGTGAAAATATTTACAATATGTACAATTATTTAGTTGCAGTATTGGTACTGCAACTGTCAGTGTATGCTAAATGCAGTATATATGTTAGGTGAAATGCTAAATGGTGATAGCTTTCCGGAGATTGTACTTTAGAGAGATTATATGGTTGTAAACTATGGTTAAACTATAAAATTTTAGGCTAACTACTTATCTGATTGTCTTCCGTACTACAGCTATTCGCAGTTTCCGTGCTCACTTGAACTCGCTGTGGGGTGGTTATCTTAACGACAGTTTTTTCCCTGCCTTCCCCCCCCCCCCCTGTCCCTACGTGCTGTGGGGAGTGATCGCGATGTGTTTATGTGAGGTGTTGCCAACCTAGATAAGATGTATGTTATTGAATGAGGTGGATCTACAACTATTAAAGACCGTGGATTAGTCCTCGCCACGCGTGGAGCATAACCCATTCGAACTAAGCGTTGACGGTCTTATGAGGACGTCCCGGCACCTTTAATACTGCCTCTTATATGGGCCTTGGTTTATTGCAGAAGAAAAGTACATCGTACACCTGATCCAGATAACATTTACCTATTAAAAACCCCCTAATTTCCCCCCTGTCGGAAACAAAACACAATTTAGCGACACAGCCAAGCTAGATAAAAAAGGCGGGCATACAGATTCTTAGATGATATTTATTATGTTTCTTTGGTATTTGTTATTTTATTTCCCTAATCAAATGCATAGATTATTATGAAGCTGGGATTCGAAGAGTTTATCCTCTTAATATTTTGCTGTTCGACAAAACATGCAAGGCTAATTCAATTAAGACAGATGAATTCATTGGCCCTTAAAATGTAATAGTTATGTTAATAATGCATACAAAAGTTAAAATAGGGTCCTTAAATATTCAGTTATACCTGCGAAATTGCAGGATTAATCTATTATAAGCTACAAGCTGTATAGATCCGTCGTACACACCTGCTTAACAATTTCAACACAATTTTTGATCAGTTAAAAAGCACGCACCAGGAATTTGAGTATTGCTCATTATAACAACGACCTTCCTCCGGGCTGCACACAATACGACACAGTGACTTAAAGTACGATATCATAATATCCAATTGTGATCCCGAGCAATGACGGGCTTAAGAGCTAGTCTAAATATATGTTTGTATCACGTCACTGAGTGAGCAAGCAATCAGTATTACATGACCATTAACCTCTCGATTATAAGTCATGGGTCCTCCATTTTTACGTGGAATCTGCATGACTGGATTTGACATTAACCACACTAATCTAACATGGCCTAATTGGGAATCGAATACGCTCCACCTTGACCACTGCACCATCAAGCTATGCTTTAATAAAACATAGTACTCATGGTTTATAATTTTACTCATGGGTAGAGGCATGATTTTTTCGCATTAACGATAAACGCGACAACGGATTATTTTAAAGCGATTTTGCGATATATTTACGAATCATATGTTTCTGGATAAGATAATAAGGATATTATGTTCGCGGATTAAAGCGATAAGGTCATTTTAAAGTGAAATTCAGTTATTTCGCGATAAGCGCGATATTACAGCGAAATCTGTAGTGAACAATGAGCTTCAAATGTTGTTTCTAGATTATTTATGAAAAGAAATAGAATAGCGAACGAAGGTTCAACACGTTGAAATAATTCAGTCACTGCTAGCATTAAAATTAATGCAAAATCAGGAATAACTATACTAATATAATAAAGTTGAAGAGTTTATGTGTTTAAACGCGCTAATATCTGGAACTACCAGTCGGATTCGAAAAATTATTTTTGTATATCCATATTCAAGATGAATGTTAAATTTCGGACAGACCACTCCATTACCTGCATTTAGGCCCTTTTTCACAAATCTACACCGTTTCACCGATCTGAACCAAAATTTGTATACATACCCTTTGGAACACTGCAGGTAACACTGTCCACTTTAAATTTCGGACAGACCGCTCCATTCCCTGCATTTAGGCCCTTTATCACAAATCTACACCGTTCCTCCTAATCGCAACAAATTTTACATACACTTTGAAACCCTGCTGGTAACACAGTCCACTTGATATTTTGGACAACGCTCTCCATTCCCTACATTTAGAATAACAAACAAACTGAACTTGAAAACCACGGATTAAGGCCCTAGAATCCTTCATGTCCGTAGTAGTGTTAGCCAAGGAATTTTAGGTTTTAACCTTGAAAAAAATTTAGTAAAGCTGAAAATTGGTACAGTTGTCCTATTCGATGTTCTTAACAACATATTAAAAGTCCCTGGTCTTCCCGTGTCGGCTTCCTGGATTTCCAGCCGTTTGAACTCCTGGAATGCTGGAGAAGTAGGTGGTGTCGCTGGAATGCGCATTGTAAGCGAACGATGCGGGTTGACCGGGACGATGTCATCATGAATTTTTAGTTGGCACCCAACAACTTACAAAGGGACTACGCGGCTTTTTCTTGCGAGCTTGAGACCCTCAAAACTTTTCCCCACCATTTGTTGTATTTCTTCTTCACCAACTTCTCGAGCCTTGTCGCAGTTGATGCTGTTGTCTGCAACTACACCAGTAGAAAACGATTGAAGACTTCCTTTATTTAAATCCCACGGAGAGCGATCTTCTACCCACGAGAGAAAAACTTCTGCATGGAGGTTCTCCAGCTTCCGCCACGACTCTCTCAACTCAACGTGCTGTTCCGAGGATTTTGTCTGTATACCAGACACATTTTCTACAGCTTCACAGATTGGGATGCACAGTGGAAACGCCGAGACAAAGTGAGCCAGCGCGCTATCGTCCACTCCTCGTCCTCTTGTTAAACCTCCACGTGATTTCATAGGCCGTATAAGATCCTGTTCTATGGCCATATCTGACCATATTCCAGCCCAAAAATCATGCGAGCGTCGGATGGAAAAGTACCCGTTCTTCGTGAAGTTTGATGTACTCGTCCACGGGCATCTTCTGATCTAACTTAAGCATTTGATGCAGGTACAAGCCGGCTGACTTAGCGTAGTGCATATGCCCTGCAGCGTGTAGGTAAGGCAACATCTTCGATACGCAGTACAAATGGAGGTTCCAATTTGATGTTCTTTCTGCCCGAATAAACAGCCGAACGATTTCCACTTGCCTGTAGTACTCCACCGAAAGCTACGCTGTCCGGCTAGCTTCTGACATAGTCTTCATCTTGTCTTCCATGTACTCCATGACCCGAGTTACAACTTGATCTTCGCATACTTCATGCGGTGTTAGTTTTCCTTCTAAAACCTTTTAAAACACAAACAACGACCATCGGATCGTCGAGTGGCTTCTTACACAAAATGCAGTCTTCAAAACTCATTTTTATGACAACAACACAATAAATAACACTTATACGGCATAACACACATCGGCCAACGACCAACTGTTTAAAATTTAGAAACAAAAGAAAACAAGAAGCTCCACCAATTCGATGCATGAATGCTGCGGCCGAACGCGTCAGTTGGCCGATGAGAAACAACGCAAACACGGGCTGATTCAGGTCGCGCGTCATTGTTTAAATCTCTGTAGCTCGGCAACTATTACTTGCACATCAATTATGAATACATCAAATGAAAGCTTATTTTGTTGCCAACAACTTTTATAGAAGACTTGTCTGCGATATTCATGATAGTTTGCCAACAAACGTCAAAAAAACAAAAAAAACAAACGAGGTACTTTTTTTTAAATTTCGCGGCATTTTTTCGTTTTCTGTTAGACCGGAAGTATCGCTAACATGCCTACCCATGAATTAACTTATCGCTTATTTTTTTCCTTTAATTTAAGCCATGTTAGAGCACTGTAAGCCAAATCGTTCACTTACAATGTGCATTCCAGCGACAGCACCTACTTCTCCAGCATTCCAGGAGTTCAAACGGCTGGAAATCCAGGAAGTCGACACGGGAAGACCGGGGACTTTTAATATGTTGTTAAGAACATCAAATAGTACAACTGTACCAATTTTCAGCTTTACTAATATTTTTCAAGGTTTTGACCGTTTTTAGACTAAAATTCCTGGACTATGTAACTGTAAGAGTATTTTAATAAGTCTATTGTTGACTGGCTATTCGGGCTGCATCACGTCGCAGATTTGCGAAAATAGTTAATTCTTGCGATGCTTATAAATTGTAGTCACGGGGAGTAATTAGTGCAAAAAGATTTCTTAGGCTCCTTAAAACAGTTAACATCTTGAACATATTATGCCTTTGTAAACGTGCAATGATGTTGGTGCATTACATTGAGCTTACCAGCTGCAATAAGCGTTGGTGCTTTCAAATTTACCTTCATTTATTCCTAACATTATCCTTGAGCGCTATGTGGCGATACATGATACTATTGCTACCTCAGGAGCTCGGGACAGCCGAAGTTTTCCAAAGTGTTCTGATTATTTTCCTACAGCGCTATGCGACAAAAGACGACACTATTGGTCTCTACATTTCTAACAGACAATGAGATATAGGCCCTAGGCAGTGTCTTTTATTTCACTTACTCCTCTTTCTAATTATTTTTAGAAATGTGTTTGAAAATTACATGTGTCAGTGCTGTAGTTAGTAATTAGATCCGTTTCCCTATTCATTATTATCATTACGGGAAAATGACCGAAATGTTACGTCCATCATACTGTACTGCTCATCACCCTCACTACAACCACCACCACCACCGCCACCACGAAAAGTTATATTTAAATATATTTTTTCTGGTAGTTTAAGTAGCATGTGCCAGTTCTGTAGTAGTATTCATTATCATCCATAAAACAAATAAATCCACCGGGCGAAGCCAGGCACTACTGCTAGTAATAAAATAATATTGGATGCTAACTAGTAATTCATACATCTACCATTCATATAAAAAATTCAGAACCACAATAATGAAAACTTAAATGATACATTTTAGAATTTCCTTAAAAGCGAAATTAAAGCGATACAGCAATATCTATTTCGAGAAATAACGTGAAAATTAGTATCCTTCTCGCAAAATTGTTCAATAATTAGTGCGAAAGAATCATACATTTAGTCATGGGCAACCTTAATTACATCGAGGCTATCATGGAGTTCCAAGTTACGTTAGAAATGATAACTGGGAGAGGAGTATGCACTCTCTCCTGTGTCGCCTGGTCTCCAAGGTCTCACGGTAACTTTAGCAATTGTCTCAGCCCGTACGTCTCTTGAGTTGGGTGGGTCTTACGGTAACTTAAGCAATTGCTAGGCCTCGTACGTCTGCCAGCTAATGATCCTACCTTCTCGCTATCTCAATAACGCAGAGGTGGGCTTAAACCAGTTTACTCATCCAATTGAGCAGCGGTAGGGAGTTGGAGTCAAGGTTGTGTTCTCTATCAACACCTGAAGAAGGAACACTCAGCCTTATGATCCCTGTACAGACAAACGCCGAGAGTATCGCTTCATTTATTTACACAAATGTCCGATGGACTGTATAAAAATAACAGATTGACATACCAAACTGATTTTACTAGTAAATGTTTGCTTGTTTAATTCTTATGTCTCAAGATAATCGCCGAAACGATTGAAACATTTGTCGTATCATTCACGACCGCACTGTGCCAACGTTAGGATTGACTTTTTCAAAGAATTCAAAAATTTTGGACCATCTGCCGATTAGTCCAAACCAACACTGAATGATTTTCACTTTTCGCCAAAAAGGAAACACTCCAGGAGACACTCCAGACGTACCCACCTCAGTGGTGGCAGAATATTTTGCCGAGGGCATTGGAAAGCTGGTGTATATTACTAGTATATATTATGATGTTTATGATGTTTGTGATTCATACACACATAAGTTATACAGGGTCATCGAAAAAGGTGGCATTGAATTTGATTTGTAATAGCTCAGACTGTAATAAATATAATTTAATTATTTTTACGCCTAAAGAGAGAGAAACTCATCAAGTTTTGTTTACCTATTTAGTAGGTTTCGATGCGAGCTCCGGCTGTGGCACGACCCACATCCAAGCGATAGTCCACCCCCGTCCAGGTCCGCCGAATCATGTCGGGAGTCACAGTGAAACGGTTTCTATTGCCCTCACTGTTGCGTGACAAATGTAATGGTTTCTTACCAGCTCTGTCTTGCACTTTGAAATATTTACTCTGACTAAGATATGTTGTTTTAATGGGCGCCAAGACCTCAATGCTATGTTGAAATGTAAATTTATATTTAACAACACCTAGCTCTGGTAGAACACCTTCAAGAATCTTTTCACTCAGATCGTGGTATGATTTGATCATTAACCCAACAAACAATTGTATCAGGAGAAGGAATTGGTCTATATCTAATGCTACCTACTGAAAGCAAAGATTGCATGGTTAAAAGAAATGAATTTATTATATAAAACAAGTATTGAAAAATTAATAATAATAATAATAAGTTTGAATTTAAATTGGAGCGTTGCGATTTGAATATTACCGCTAGAAAATTACGTGAAAACGGAGTCGGATAAATTACTGATTTTACTCTTATTCCCAAGCTATGAAGTTACTGAAATACTGAATATAAAACAAAGAGACGACAGATTGCGTAGTTCTGAGTCATTCGCGCTTACCACTGGAAATTGCCGTAGCATTTCCCTCGTACTGGATGTTGTAGAGAGCTTCCCACAGCCTCATGGTCGTCGTCATCTTCTTCGTTAGATGATGAGATACTTGTAGATATGATAATTTATGGTCCGAATATCGGAACCAACCACACGTACAACCACACTGGTTAAGTTTTACAAAGATAGTCGCCCTGCCTCCATGGCGCGCAAACCATATATGCACTCCACGCCTCCCCTCTCAGGACCCGTCTTCAAGTCGCCCGGTCTCCACTGATTGGCTAAGCCACCACGCGCTACTTCCCCACCTCCGGGTCATTACACTCGGCGCGGCGATGATGTCGAGTACCGGTCCAGGCCATTTCGCCTTTTCTTGAAGCAGCAACCCAGCTTGCGTCATGCTACTCGACAAGATTAAGCCTGTAGCCGAATTCCCAGTGACTCACATCTCTCAAAATACCCTACTGACAAAACTCCTTAAAATTCCGTAATCATATAATTTTCTTACGATAATGTTGTTCGTACTAATTTGCTTGATAGTGTTTTCTATAACATAGAAAACCTATCTGATTACTTATAATTTTATAAAAATGCTCCAAAGAAATACCTTAATAATAATAATAAGTTAATAATAATAAGTTACATGAAAACTTCTCTTGGCTGAACAATTTGCCGCGTAAATAAATATAGAATGGCTTCCTACTGACTTATGCCAGTGGCGTAAAATCCCCTCGAAAAGCACGTTACAACAGTTGCTGTTGCATCGGTGATTCATGCCACAGGCGGAGCTCATATCGAAACCTACTCAATAGGTAAACAAAACTTTATGATCTTCTCTATCTATTGGTGTAAAAATAATTAAACTATCTTTATTACAGCCTGAGCTATTACAAATCAAAAGTAAGGCCACCTTTTTCGATGACCCTGTACTAGTTACGCCTAAGTGAACAGGATCTTAGGATGAACGCGTGACGTTCGAATTATGTCATCCAATTAAGTAGGTATTTGTGCATAAAGAGTTTGTTAGTTTGTAAGGTATGTAAATACTTTTTTCCCGCCTAATATAATTGGGTACAATTCGTGTTGACCGACTGAAAAACTTTCTTTATTATTCTGAATATGGTTTCTCCCAGAATTTGTCCATACCCCTTCCAAGCAGTACCTTGTACCTTGTTTCATGTCCATGGGCACCTACCCCATTCCCGTCCCGAAAAATTAACAGTTACGCATACTACTAGATGCACCACAGAAACATAGGTTATCAGACAAATCTAACTCACACCAACCTGCATGGGACTGTTAATCAAAAATGAATTAACAATAACAACAAAAACTCTACAGGGTGTAATAGATATACGTGAAGTCCGTTACACTGGCGATAGAAGATGGTATTCTAAACAAAAATATCTTAATTAGTGTAGGTGGAATTAAATCACAACACAAAAATCGTCGGTCAATGCCTTGGAGAAGGGAATAGACTGGATTCCCCTCAGCAGCACAGCTGATTTCTCCCCGCCAGCATCCCCTCCAACGCTGTGGAATGTTGACCAGAGTATGAAGTTGAGTGACCAGCTCACTGTGTTTTCTAATGGCACAAACCTGGCCTATCAACAGCTCATTCACTCCTCCATGGGGAGTGGCCAGCATGACTAGTAAGGTTCAAGACCACTGCAAGGTGTGCGTTAGTGGTGCTAAAAATGCCAGCTGACACCCTCGCCTCCTCACAGGTAGGTCAATGCTCCGATTACGCTACAACTTCTCGCACCTCACTCGCCACGCCTCACACTACCACACGCTTCCTCAAACCTCCCACTCTTGGATTGCACATTCTACTTGAACAGTTTCTGACAAAAATTCCAACATTGACTTTTTAATATTTGATTTTCAAGATACAGTAGGTGACCTTTTTTTTTTTACCTAGGTAGCTTAGAATAGTCTCTTCTTCCACCAGTGTAACGGACTTCACGTATATCAATTTAGCTGTTTAGCAGCTAGCCGATACAGAGAGAGCTGTACAGCGTTACCGAGTTGGAGCCCATCACGCATCATGGCGCGCCTCGCTCGGTAGTGATGGGCTCCAACTCGGCAACGCTGTGCAGCTTTCTTTGTATAGGCTAGCTGCTAAACGATGTCTTATTTTCCCGTACAAATACAAACCTATATAAAAAAGTCAATTAATTTACGTATTTCACAGTCATACAGCATAATCTTTTGCATAACCTTTTGATGTATAAGGATTACAACGCGACCAAGAACTACATTTTCCAACCACCCCGAGCCGAGAAAAAGTTACCTTACATAAATGATAACAACTTTGTTTCTTGGACACACAAAATGTTGAAATTTATAAACCAGTTATACAACATTCCAATGTATATTGTGTTAAAATTTGGATTCGATCAGATGACGGGTTTTTGAGACAATAATTCTCACATATTACGCATGGCTGAATCACGCTTATAAACGGGTACTTTTTGTGTTCCAACTGCGATAAAAATATTAAAATATAAATTAAAATCTCCAAACCTACATGAACTAACGTAAAATAGAACGACAAAAATGATGATGTTATTGGAATTTATGTAGGTCTATTGGTTACTTCACAAACAGCCTTCAAACTCAAGTGCACATAATATTTTGGTCGACAGTAGGCATGTTCCTCTACAAATCATAAAATTGTCAAAGATCGAACTACTTCATTCAATATTATCCATACAGCTTGTAGGGTGGTACGAGTAGTAATAACGTGTGGCCTCCGTTCAAGCCCGGTGCAGGTCTTTAAAATTTCCCATGGATGATCTACGCATCGCGATGAGGATCAGTTTCGTTTGAGGGACTTGGACATCGAGGTAATTCAGCCCCGTGTACTTGGCTATTTGTGGAATTTTTGTCTTATTTATTGTGATGGCTCCATTATTGTTGCGCATTTGTAATTTTAGGTGAGGATTGGGAAGGAGGCGGCCGTGACTTAAGGTTTGGAACTTTAGAGTAACCCGTTACAGCCTTAGGACATTTCTTGGCAGAACCGGAAATCGATACCAGGCTTACGGGGTACAGCCTAGTCTACTGTAGTCTATACATTTAAATGTTCTCGAAAGAAAAACGTGTATTGTCCGTTGAGCCATTATATATCAATTAATACAAAATGTGATTTAAAAATATGTCCGGCATAACTCAACTTATTGCTAGCGTTTCGCCCCAGTGTACCAATTGGGCTCTTCACTAGGTGAAGGTACACCTACCAAGACGCGTAGCTGGCATACACTGATAAGGCCATTGCAAGACGTTACACTACATGTGTAACTACGTCACGAGCAAGCCTGTGCACCACGGGAGTCAAAACTCCACTCCAAAGCAATAAAATCCTTACCTTGGCATCATCATCATCATCTTCATTTCCCCTTTTCCAACTGACACTGGGTGGGGGCAAATATCGTTCCTCTCCACTTTCTTCTGCCGTTCCACCATTCCTCTTCCGACACGGTGTTCCAATCCATGTTCCGTTTTCTAATGATATTCTCCACCGAGTCCATCCAACGCATTCTTGGTCTTCGTCGTCCTCTCTTCCCTGTCATCCGTCGTTCCAGTGCTCGTCTTGGTAGCCTTACTTCATTCATTCGTTTGACATGTCCAAACCCTCTCAATCTTTTTTTCTCCTGTTTGTCATTTAGTCTCTGTACTCCCAGTTCTTTCCGTATAGCTTCATTTATCACTCTGTCTCTCCTCGTTTTCTGGACCATACTTATCAGGAATCTCATCTCAGCTGCTTGTACTCTGCTCTCATCCCTCTTAGTCACTGTCCAAGTTTCTGCTGCATATGTCATTATAGAAACATAATATGCTTTGAACATAACTTATTTAGCCTTAATTGGTATATCCTTTTTCCATACTAGTCCCCGTATCTGTTGATAGAAAGCACTCCCGAGTTGTATTCTTCTGCTAATTTAGAAATCTAGTCTTCCATCTTCAGATTTTATAGTCAATGCCAAGGTAAGGCTGAAGGATGAAAGCAAAGACGGTTTCAACCTTACCTTGGCATTGAATATAAAATCAAATGTTCTCTGAGGAGCCCAATTGGTACACTGGGGTGAAACGCTAGCAATTTGTTGAGTTATGCCGGACATTTTTATCACATTTTGTGTTAATTAATACTGTAGTCTAGGTGGCCATTACCATTATCGTCCTTACCAGTAGGGGTAATGACCTAGATGTCACCTTCCCACCGCCATATAGTCAGTGTGGAAATGTGTGTGAGCACAATGTTATCCTCGCTGAGTGTTATTTGCTGAAGCGAAGCACCATAATACCGTGTAATAATGCTGATAAGGCCAACATCAGCTGGTACACTCCAGAGATAATCCTCCAGTTGTAATGAGTGGACAGCAGACTGGTCAATGAAATGCTCAATTTGAACTTATTTAGTCAGACCGGCAGTAGCACTACAAGGAGTTCAGTAAAGTAGTTAATGGTGGCGATAACTGTTTTAAGGGGTAGGTACATGTTACCTGGTAAAATAACAATTATCTCTCTTATTTTTCCTTCAAAACAACAACAGTTATAGCAATGAACTCACGGCCATATTTGAAAATGATGTCAGTGCTACCAACTGCTGAAAAATCGCAATTGAAATTTGAGCTCCATGTTGGATATCTTGGAACGTATGATTGGGAGTTATTTCAAAATTGGCACACGTATAGATAATAATATTGCAGTTTAATTTCCATGAGGCCATATATGGCAGTGTTGTCAAAATGATTATAAGTCTGCTGATAGGTCCAAACTTTAAATGCATATAACTTCTACACTTTCAATTGAATTTCAACCAAATTTTGTATGTGCTATGCGTACATAAACAGATATGACTGAGCGTATTCTTAACAGCCACCAGGGCTGCCAACTGTTAATAAATGGTCTCAATTTTTTAAGATCCAAATACCCATATATCAGAAAGTATGCAAGCCGACACACGTATAGTACCTGACATTCTATATTACGTTGGAGTAACTTATATACGTCAGTGCTACCAACACGATTCTAAGCCTGCTGAGAGGTCCAAATTTAAATACATTTAACTTCTATACTATCATTTTGGATTACAACAAAATTTCGTGTGTGCTATGTGTACCATAACAGATATGACTATGCCGATTCTTAAGAGTAACCAGGGCTGCCAACTGTTAATAAATACTGTCTCTATTTTTGTTACCCAGATATCAATATATCAGAAAGTATGCAAGCCAATAACTCTAAACTTTGCACACGTATAGTACCTGGCATTCTAGATTAATTTGGAGTAACTAATATAGGTCTACGCCGGTGCTGCCAATATGATTATAAGCCTGCTGATAGGTCCCATTTTAAAATGCATGTAACTTCTATACTAACTAATGGATTTCATTTAAAATTGACACAACAATAGATCATATTATTTCAGATTATTTCTGACCAATACATGTTTGTCATTGTTGCCAACATGATTTTACGCGCGCTGTTAGATCCAATGTTTAACTGCATGTAACGTCCATGCTATCCATTGGACTTAAACCAAATTTTGTATTCTGTACCTTAAGAGATGGAACTTGGAATATATTCAGTCACCAGGGCTGCCAACTGTAGTTCTCTATTAGGCTACATTATGCCAGGTATACAGTATTTCCAACTAATTAGAAATTTCGATATTACCAACTTAATTTCGTCATTATTCTAGATAGATCCATATAGATTAATCATTGGCATGAACTTAAATTTTAAGAAAAGTAGGCTCTTAAGTTCGTCACGGAACTTCTTGTTTTTAAAGAAAGTATAAGGTGCGTTCAAAAAGTAATGAGCCGGAGGCTGGAATGCGCAAACCGATGACTACATCGGCTAATCGTGGCGTGTGTAACGAGGTGTGGTTCCGACCAGAGCGTGGAAGGTCACAGCCCATCGCTAGAGGGCACTTGTGTACGTCACGTTACGATACAAATCAAGCAGCAGCATGCATCAATCGTCCAACGCTGCCAGTCTCATTGCAAACAGTGACATGGAGGCGTTAAACGAAAAGCAAAGCGGTGTTGTTCGGTTTCTGACAGCGGAAGGGGTAAGGGGAACTGAATTCATCGCCGAATGTCACAAGTGTAAGGCGAACACTGCATGTCGAGGCGTGGCACAAGCGCTTCAGGGAAGGACGGGTGTCGTTAGCCGATGATGCCTGGTCTGGGGCACCCCCCTGAATTACCGATGACAACGTCCAGCTGGTTGATGCACTCATTACCCAGGACCGCCGTGTGACAGTGAACGCCATAGCCACCGTGGTCGGATTGAGCGTCGGAAGTGTGCACTCCATCATGAAGGAACCACTGCACTTGCGCAAAGTGTGCGCCCAATGTGTTCCCCACAGTCTTCAACCACAGCAGGAAGCATGTCGAATGGCCCACTGTCTTGGTCATCTGCAGCGCTATGCGAGGGAAGGGAATGGGTTCCTCGCACGAGTGGTGGCTGGAGATGAGTCATGGTGTCATCACTTGGTACCAGAATCCAAACGACAAAGCCTCCAGTGAAGCATCCAGGGTCACCACCACCCTAAAAAGGCAAGGCCATCCACACGAGGGCAGGAAAGGTAATGCTGACGTTCTTCTTTGACCAAGATGTCCCCTTGTGATACACTTCATGCCGCACGGGACAACAGTGAATGCCCAGTGTTACTCGCAAACCTTGACCACCCTTCGCCAAGCGATCAAAACAAAATGACCAGTCAATCTCACCCATGGGGTCATTCTGCTCCACGAAATTGGACGACCTTATACGGCCAACATAGTCGCGGCACTCCTGCAGAAATTCAACTGGGAGGTCCTCGGCCACCCTTCATACAGTCCAGACCCCTCTCCCTGTGATTTCGCCATGTTTGGTCCCCTGAAGAGGGCTCTGCGGGGCCAACGATTCACCTCGGACGCCCACGTCCAGCTGTACGTGCGGATCTGGTTCACATCGCAGCCCAGGGAATTTTATGAGACAGCCATTCACCGCCTCGTGTCACAGTGGGACAAGTGCCTCAACAGCCTGGGCCTATACTTCTAACATACAGGTACTGGTTTCTGTAATTATGCCTCCGGCTCGTTAATTTTTGAACGCACCTTATATTTTGGAGAGAGACATGAATTTACATCAGTATGAAGATATGGTAAGCATAAATACACACAATCAGTTTCATTAGGGTATGTCAATTAGTTTTTGAGCAGTCATAAAAACGAGAGTCAAAAACACAACTCTGAGAAAATGAGCGATAACCATTTGTGCATACCATTAACCAGACGAACATTGAATGCAAATCTGATCCGACCGTATATAATATAGAAATAACTTGAGTGTTTCGAAAGCTATGGACATGTTTCTTTTGCAGGGTGTAGTTGAAGGCTAGGAAGGAAGGTACACTAAGCGACAGGAAATAAGGGCTGACCAAAACGAAAATATAGAGCATTATTTAAACCTCGAGTGTCCTCGCGTGTTAACAATATATAAATCTTAATGAATGTTAATGATTTATAAGGCAATACTGAAAAGGGGCTTCAACGCTATGTTTTGAATCTTGATACGCCATGAAGGGAAAACAACTAAGAATTGCATTAGCTCTCTGATATCTGTGTTCATTCCTTTCTAAATCCATGGCTGTAGAAAATGCATCAGCCAATGCCATTTGAAACACATCATCTGTTGTTATATTCAACTTTTCCACATTTCTAAACAGATAAAGGGAAATATTCATAAAATGTTCATTCAACTTATATGGCAAGCAGAATTATTGATGTTTTTACATCTCAAAACTGTTTTCCACGTGACAGAATACATGCGGCCCTTAATGGCTGCCATGTGGGTTACAGCTTATTGGCTGCTGTACACGTGGCAGTGGTGGATGAACTTGTTAAATGGGACTATCTCCCTAAGAGAACTGTCAAAAAAGTGCCAATTTAGAGTAAACCAACTTAACCAAGTTAGGTTCACCAGAAAGATTTTGGTACAACCTGTATGGACGTTGGTTGGTTCCTCAGTTGATGGGCTGCGACAAAGCAGTCATGTAGTCCCGTGTATTTTGCGTGTGTGTAGAATATGTCTGATAACCGGTGTTAATTGTGATGACTGTATTAGCGTGTTTCTTGATTCAAGTAAGGACTGCGGACTTTGAATTTTTCAAGTAGTTCCTACTTTTGCCGCCAAACGCCACCGTCATCAACTGCTAGTTGAGAACTTGGCTACTAGAAGCCACCGATGTCGGCTCCTGCCGACGAACGTAGGAACCTGAGCGTTGTTTACATTTTTAACCTAATTTAGCTTCACACAGGTGTACTGCACTACCAGCGAATTGCTACCGGTGGCGAAAATCGGAACTAATACGCTTCGCCCAGCCACACGCCTGCGATAGACTTGCAGTTGTTCCACGTCTAGCGGTAACAATTCCCTGGTAGGGTAGAAGTTAGTGGAAGGTTCTTTAACATGCCATAAATCTATGATATGGGACCACCAGCTTCACTTCCCCTCCGACGGAAGGCATACTGAGGGATTTTTAACGCTCTTAAAAAATCCAACGACTTCGGCCGGGTTTGAACCCGCGATCTTTGGCATAGAAGCTCAGCATGCTACCAACTACGCCACCGAAGCCGCTAACCTGTATGGAACCCACTGGGATTGTGAAGGGGTTCCTGAGAACCTCCTCAACATTATCTCCTTCTTATAGAGGTATCAAAAGGTCTAGTATTTCTCCAAGGGCTTGGATGTTTATGATCTAAAAGTAGTCCGAATATGCAAGTAATGACGAAATATAACCTAAAATTTACTGATTTAAATATGGCCATTTTTAGCGTACTTTCGATTTTTGCAAAAAATGAAAGTAGACTTATGAGATCAACACAGGGCGAAAAATTGTGTGTCTGTCTGTGAGTGTGTGTACTCTGAATGTCGCCCCCCCCTATCAATTCGAACACAGTGAAACAGAATTGAACGAAATTTGGTACAGAGGTTGCACTAGGAAAGGGCACCTCAGTGTCATGTTTTATATCGCCGCCATCTTGACGGAAACGTAATGGCCACCCAAATGTTCAAAGCCTAAATCAAACTACGACTAACCTAATCATCCGATCTCTACCAAATTTTGCAACACCATATATTTATATGGCGAGCGTCTTCTGACTTAACTACAAGTTCATCAGCCCAATATTTTGCAGATGGCGGCCATGTATATGTGCAAATCGATTCCCCCTATCAATTCAAACACGGTAAACTGAATTGATCAATTTTTTTTAACAGAGGTAGCACTAGCAAAGGGCACCTCATATTCTTTTTTAATATCCGTATAACACGTTGAATTTCAACAAGTTACTACAACCAACATTCAATTATACTCCTTGAAAAGGACAAAGAGTTATAACAATACCCATGCATTTAGTAGAAAGTAGGCTATATGTTCTTTACTGAACATCTTGTTTAATTATAAATCCAAGCGACAATTCCTACGAGATTACATTGTTATCTAAGTTCCTTGTTCCTAGTTTCATATTAATTTTCTGAATATACGTGTTTAAGTGGTTATTTCCAGGGTATTTCTGTAAACACTAGTTCCCGTTCGGTAAGTTGAGGATGATTGCACACCTACAGCTGCTGTCAAACTACCGAAATATGACGTTATTACCAAAAAGGCTCAAAACATGACATAATTTAAAAACAAGAAGTTCCGTGACGAACTAAAGAGCCTACTTTTCTTAAAATTTAAGATTCATGCCAATGATTAATTTATATGGATCTATCTAGAATAATGACGAAATTAAGTTGGTAATATCGAAATTTCTAATTAGTTCGAAATACTGTATACCTGGCATAATGTAGTCTAATAGAGAACTACAGTTGGCAGCCCTGGTGACTGAATATATTCTTAGTTCCATCTCTTAAGGTACAGAATACAAAATTTGATTGAAGTCCAATGGATAGCATGGACGTTACATGCAGTTAAACATTGGATCTAACAGCGCGCGTAAAATCATGTTGGCAACAATAACATACATGTATTGGTCAGAAATAATCTGAAATAATATGATCTATTGTTGTGTCAATTTTGAATGAAATCCATTAGTTAGTATAGAAGTTACACACATTTTAAAATTGGACCTATCAGCAGGCTTAGAATCATATTGGCAGCACTGACGTATATTAGTTACTCCAAATTAATGTAGAATGCCAGGTACTATAGGTGTGCAAAGTTTAGAGCTATTGGCTTGCATACTTTCTGATATATTGATATTAGGGTAACAAAAATAGAGACAGTATTTATTAACAGTTGGCAGCTCTGGTTACTCTTAAGAATCGGCATATACATATCTGTTATGGTACACATAGCACACACGAAATTTGGTTGAAATCCAAATGATAGTATAGAAGTTACATGTATTTAAAGTTGGACCTCTCAGCAGGCTTAGAATCATGTTGGTAGCACTGACGTATATAAGTTACTCCAAATTAATATAGAATGTCAGGTACTATACGTGTGCATAGTTTAAAGCTGTCGGCTTACATACTTTCTGATATATTGGTATTTGAATAAAATAAATTGAGAGCATTTATTAACAGTTGGCATCTTAAGAATACGATCAGTCATATCTGTTTATGTACACATAGCTCATACGAAATTTGGTTGAAATCCAATTGATAGTGTAGAAGTTATATACATTTTAAATTTGGACCTATCAGCAGGCTTATATTCATTTTGGCAGCACTGCGATGTATGGCCTCCTGGAAATAAAAGTGCAATATTATTATCTATACGTGTGCCAATTTTGAAATAGCTCCTATTCATACCTTCCAAGATATCCACCATGGAGCTCAAATTTCAATTGCGGTTTTTCAGCAGTTGGTAGCACTGACATCATTTTCAAATATGACCAAATTTTGTTTCGATTGCTGCAGCCGTTTAGGAGTTGATAGGGGGGGGACACACACACAGACAGACAGACAGACAGACAGACAGACACACATTTCCCGATCTCATAAGTCTACTTTTTCCTCATTTTTGCAAAATGTGAAAAGTAGGCTAAAAATGTTCGAAATATGTATTTATGTTCGAAATGTAAAGATTATATGTCAGAAAACAGTGATATAATGAGGCTCATTATAGTACAAGTTTTCATTATGGGACAGTTTCCCCCACCATGAAACAGTTGTTTCACCAATTAGGTAAGGAGAGCATCGCACCTGCGCTGAGTTCAAGGCCTTCTAATTTAAATTTCACTGCCTGGCCTAGTGTCATAGTAGTGTAATCGAGGAGGCCATGGTCAAATAAAAGGCATTCTCTGCGTCTCATGCGCTCTATTCAGTATATAAAACTGGCGAAATCTCAACAGAGATTTATGAATATTTATGTTCGAACATAAAGTAGCTATAATAATTATCGTCCAATATAAACAGTCGTATGCAACTCGCCTATAATGGTAATTAAGACACTCGTATGGAAATTATAAAACTAGCATACGCTCTTTTTATAAACATACTCGAATCTTATTTATTGCCATTATAGGCTCGTTGCATAATGTACTACTATATGCCAAATAGAACCCACTTTATTGTGACGATCATCAGAATGAGTTTTGAATGGTATGGAACTCCGTCTTACGGAAAGAATACATGATGAAAATTAATAAATGTAAAACAAAAATATTGGAATGCAGCCACAATAAATCAGAAACCTCTATGGACATCAAATTGGCAGGGGAAAAGCTAAAGGATGTAGGAGACTTCTGTTTCTTAGGATGCAAAATAACCAGTGATGGACGAAGCAAAGAGGATATAAAAAGTTGATTGGCTCAGGCCAGGAAAGCATTTCTTCAAAAAAGGAATCTGTTGACATCGAATATAGATTTAGGTATTGTACCCTTGCGTCATTATATGGAGCATGTGTTCGTATCCCAGCAGGCTCACGGTCTTTCAAGGTATGGGGCGTTCAACCCACCGTACGATCACATGCTCAGGATTTGAGTCTATCAGGTTACTACTCTACATGGAAACACAACAGATTCCTAAATATTGAGTTTAATGATACTAAAATCATGCCAAAACACAACACAAACACAAAAATTACAATTACATTTACACTCCCACAACACAAATAAAATATCTGGAGTGCACAGATGATGATTCCAACCAATAAAACAAACCCTAATCTGTTTCATCTGCACTCCGCAGCTCTGTTTCACTATTACAAAGATCAACTCTACTTAAATGCACTGAGCTCCTCAGGCATGCTGCAACATCTATTGTGAGTCTTTATTATGATTGGCGCTCTTTCGCACCCAAATATATCCTACACTTGCTAAAATTTATACTTTTGACATTGACGAAAGTTCATAGTGTCTTTCACATCACTTAATTAACCTTAATTAGCATATCACAACACAACAAATTACTACAAACCCTAGTTATCACTGAATAATCATTAAATGCAATCATTACAGATCCAAATATTTTGTCCGTTCTGAATCGGAACATTTATCTTTACTTATGTTTCAACAATATTAATATCATTATATTTTCTTTGCTTAATCTTGCGTTATTTGTGTGAACAATCCTATTCTTCCCCATAGGTTTCAAACGCATATGTGAGTAAACTCTCCCTCCAAAATACACATAATTAATGACTTAGCATCACCATACAACAATCTTTTGGGTCTTATCAAGTCGTTACTACCGTTACAAATGTGCCATTCCGTGCATTACCGCTACCCGTCTGAATAAATTAGCATTAACTGGGTAATTAGTCCTTACAAGTATATATCATTATTTGGCGCAGTTAAAATGTCACCAGACACTAACTTGGCCAAATCATCATCATCATCTTGCACAGTTTCCAGCCACTGGCCGGGTCTGTTTTGAACACAAGCCTCTCCAACGTCATCTGTCTTCCCACCATCTCGCAGCCTCCACCCTTGTCCAGTCTTCACCTCTCTTCTTCACGCTTTCTTCCACCCCCTTCAGCCACCTGTCTCTCGGTCTTCCTCTCGGTCTCTTTCCTTCCCACTTCGTCTCGTGTACTCTCCTGGGTATCCTCTTCTCCACCATTCGTTTTACATGTCCATACCATCTAAGTCCAGATTTCTCTATACCATCCTGTAATGGTTACTCCTTCATTAATTCTCTGGTCCTCTCATTTCTTATTCTGTCCATCTTTGTAGCTCCAATACTGCTTCTCAAGAACCTCATCTCACTGGCCTGTAGTTTGCTCTTCTCCCTTCCTTTCATAACCCAGGTCTCCGAGGCATACGTCAGGATAGGGACATAGTACGTCCGATATATGATCTTTTTGCTGTTCTGAGGTACATCCTTGCTCCATAACATGCTTCTCACACTCCTCCGAAATGCTTCTGCCTGCCTCTCCCGCTCATTTATTTCTCTATCGTTTCTTCCATTATCTTGTATCAGGCTTCCCAGATACTTGAAACTCTCCACTTTCTTCAGCTCTTCCCCACCAATTGTTATTCCCGTTGTGGTTCTTTCCTTCTTCCTTGTTGTGATCACCATCTCACTCTTATTTATGCTAAATTTCATCCCATATCCTTATATTATTCCTTCCCACACGTCCAACTGTTGATGTAACTCCTCCTCCTTGTTTCCCCAAATCATCAAATCATCTGCAAACACCATTGCTTTCATCTTTCCTTCCCCAATTACTTGTGCCACTCGGGTCATTATGTCATCCATCACCACAATGAAAAGTAACGGTGACATTGCACTTCCTTGTTTCAGGCCGTTTCTCTGTTCCAACCAGTCTGATCTCTCTCCTCCCACTTTCACACAGCTCACGCTTCCCTTGTACATCTCCTTTATCCTCTTTATAGTCCATTTCTCTACTCCTCTATCCTCCAGGGACTTCCATACTTTGTTTCTGCATACATTGTCATATGCTTTCTCAATGTCCAGGAAGGCCATCAGTAGATCTGTTCCATACTCATAGTGCTGTTATTGTAACTACCTTACAGCAAAAATCAAATCCTCTGTGGACCTTCCTGCTCTGAAGCCATGTTGTTCTTCCCTCATCCCTCCTTCTATCCTTGTCCTAATTCTCTTTTCCAAAACTTTCTCGAAGATCTTTGCACAATGACTCATCAGTGTTATTCCCCGATAGTTTCTGCAATCTGTTCTACCACCTTTCTTGAAGATCGGGACAATTATTCCTTTTTTCCAGTCCTCTGGGGTCTTCCTTTCCTTCCATGCTGTCCTCATCACTCGGTAAAACCACTGCATCCCCACCTCTCCTGCTGCTCTCACCATCTCCACACTCAACTCATCCACATCCGGTGCCTTCCCTCCTTTCATCTTGTTCACTGCATCTTCCACTTCTTTCCATGTTAAGTCCCTTTCTGTTTGCAGTTCATCTTCCTCTTCCCCGATTTCTTCCTCCTCACCATCTTTTCCATTTGGGTTCAGAAGTTCTTCAAAATATTCTTTCCACATTTTCTTCAGTTCTTCCCTATTTTCTATCTCTTGTCCCCTTTTGTTCACCATTCTAACATAATCCGTAGGATCCTTCCGCCTCTTATTTTTTAGCATCCCATACAGGACCTTTTTTGTACCTTCACTATCCTCCTTCATCATCTTGGTCCATTCTTCCATCCACTTTCTTCTCTCCTCAGCCACTACTCTCTTCGCCTCCTTCTTTCTTTCCTGGTACTCTTCCCTTGTCTCTACCGTCCTATTTTGATACCAACTCCTAAAGGCTCTATTCTTTTCCCTTACTATATCTTTTGTCTTCTCATTCCACCATGGTGTTTCCTTCCACCTCTTCTTACTACTTGTCCTCCCACATACTGCTTCTGCTGCACCTACTAGTGTCTTGTTAAATCCAGCCCATTCCTCTTCCACCCCTCTTTCTTCATGTGTTGGAATTCCTTCCTTTACCATTTTGAGGTACTCGACCCTTCTATCCCCTTCTTTCAGTTTCCATATCCTTATACGTCTTTCCTGGTTCTCAGTCCCTTTCTTCTCCTTACTCCCTCCCAGGTTCATTACCAGCAATCGATGGTCGCTATCCAGGTTCTCCGATGGTATAACCTTGATGTCCGTGATGTTCTTATTTAGTTCTTTCTCATACAGTATATAGTCGACCACCGACTTCCTGGTCAAGTCATCACTGTACCATGTGATTGTGTGGCTCTCTCTTTTCTTAAACCCGGAGTTCCCAACTAGCAGGCTGTTCCTCTTGCAGAAGTCCAACAGTCTCTTTCCTTCCTTATTTCTTCCGCCCCAACCGTCTGGTCCTAGAACACTCTCATAACCTTGTCTTTCTCTTCCTACATGGGCATTGAGATCCCCCATAACAATCATATGTCTTCCTACCAGCTGCTTCTGCAATTCCTCTTCAAACTCCTCCTTCTCATTAGAGGCGCAGCCTACTTGTGGAGCATACACTTGCACTATTTCTACGGTCTCTCCCCTCAGTGCTACTTTCACTTTCATCATCCTATCTCTTATTCTCCTCACTTCTTCTTTTAAACCATCTCGTACTACTAATCCCACTCCATTCCTCTTTCCCTCTTCGTTCCCACTCCAGTGCAGACTATAGCCTTTTCTCAGTTCTCTCCTTCCTTCCCCTTTCCACTTTGTTTCTGCCAATCCCAATAAATCCAACTTCCTTCTTTCCATCATATCCACTATCTCCTCCACCTTCCCCGTCAGCGTTCTTAGGTTTAATGTTCAAAATCTTAGTCCGTGTGTAAGCCGTGTCGTCGTCTATTCAATCATCATGTCCGAGGCTCGTTCCATTTTTGAAAGCATTTGGTTTCATTCACTACTGGCTTGCTGGGCCTATCGTAGCTTCACCAGAGCCCTGTTAGCCGTCACTTTTCAGGGTTCCTGTAGGACCTTCACAGCTACCGTAACGGTCCCGGGGCACACGAAGTCCCCACTGTACTTCGCCCCTACAGGCAATCCCCTACTTTGTGCCGTTGCCCGTCTCCCACGACGTGGACGAGGGTTTGGACTTATGGGAGACAACTTGGCCAAATATTATCCGATTTTTACGATCCAACAACATATCCGCATGGATATGATGCATGTAATTCATTTAATACAATAATATCAACCATTTTTCTATTATTTCCAGAGATGAGATTAGAGATTTCAGTGTTCCAGTTCTTAACCTTAAAGGGCCAGCGGTCCACCAGATCCCCTGTTGCGAGTACAATAGGTTCGCTAAGTCCCGCCCTTTTCAACATGGCTACTTCTTCCTACACTGCACGTCTGGTACTCCTGACCGACTTTTAAACTTTTATAAACAAAACCTCTGTCTCACTCTGCAGGGGGTAATGATTTGGATGTGTCATTATGAACGGAATCAATCTAACTATTTAACACCTACATTTAGGGTATTTAATTGGCTCAATATGGCTCTCAATTAATATTCTTAGCAAGGGATGGGTTTCCATTAGCATTGCCGTCTTAAGGATGCAATCTGTGGCTCTTAGATGCGTACCAGTCGAGTTTCCTTTGTTATCTCGCCGCACGGGTACGAATATGGTAGGAAATCACCATGATTCCTCCACGAAGAATTGTCTCACCACCACGGGCAGATCAATTATTTAATTACCTTACACAGGGTAGCACAGTTATTCCCTGGTAGCCATGAAGATGCAGACAGTGGGTTACAAGTGCCCTACCTGCCCCAACGCTATCGTTATCCATATGTACGCTCTTAGGCTGTTCAAATACATTGTAGATTCGTAGATTGGCCCACTAGATTCTCCAACGCGCGAGCTACGTGGATGATCCCTGCGATTATTTACGTAAATCACTGGATTATACGTTACATTTGCACGCTCATTGCTGCTACAATGACATTCCTATTAGATGACCCAATTCATAATGCGCTCATATCCTCCCTGAATTTAATTATTATACCAAGGCTCTACATTAGCTCTTATAAAAGGTATCATTTTACTGGCAATTACATTATCTGCATTATTATTGGCTTTCCAGCTTAGCAATATAGCAATTATCATATTGTAGCATCTCAATTACACTGAAAACTCTCTTTACACTCTCCAATATATCTCTCACTCTTCCACATACAATAACCCTGTATTCTTTTATCGGACATGACACAATTTGCACGTTTCTAAGGCTTCAACATGCCGATTTCATGTTTATTTTTAGCCTACTTTCGATTTTTGCAAAAAATGAAAGTAGACTTATGAGATCACTACAGGGCCAAAAATTGTGTGACTGTCTGTGTGTGTGTATGTGTGTGTGTGTGTGTGTGTGTACTCTGAATGTCTGTCCCCCCTATCAGTTCGAATACGGTGAAACCGAATTGAACGAAATTTGGTACAGAGATAGAACAAGCAAAGGGCACCTCAGTGTCATGTTTTATATTGCCGCCATATTTACCGAAACTGAATGGCGGCCACTCAAACGTTCAAAACGGAAAATCAAATAGCGACTAACCAAATATTCCGATCTCTACCAAATTTGGCAATAACATACCTTCTTATAGGACGCGTCTTGTGACCAAACTACAAGGTCATCCGCCGCACCATTTCAGGATGGCGGCCGTGCGAATTATGCAAACTTTATAATCCAAATCATGGGACCCACCAGTTCCGATTATCGAGCCGAGAATCGATTTAATTGTTCTAAAGGAAGAGGCACGTTCGAAATTAAAAGTTTATATTGTGATACTATAGCGCAGAAGTGATTTTAAAAAGCTGAGCCGTCTCGGTAAGAAGACAAGATGGCAGCGGATATCTTGTGCCTGACTTATATTTCACTAATTTGAGTATTGCATGCAATATAGCGTACTGATACAAAATAAATAAACTTTGTATGAAATGCTTTATAAATAAATAATATACTCCACTGATAAAATCGTTTAGTCTAAATAATTATTTGCTAACAAGTTATATGTAAGTCATTTTATATAGAACGATGTTCGTTGGCACAAATGGCTCCGTGGTAAAGCGTTGGCCTATCACTCGTATGCCTATGGTTCAAACCCCATCAGAGTTTTTTTTTGCTTGAAATTTTACATATTTATTGTTTTGTAATGATTCAGACGTTTTACAATTAAGCGTTTTATTTTGCATAATACGGTGGAAAATATATATTTAATTAAAACATAATTCACCAGCAGATTTGCTCGAGACATCTAGCAGCCAAAAAGGTAACTGCACGCCGGCCTACTTATTAACTTCAGGATTTAATTGAAAAGTTTCTTCTTATGGCCACTAGAATGCACTCGCCCTGTTAGGGTTATATTGTTCGATACTTCTCCACTAGATGTCACGACTGGTCTACGTGGGACTCCATTGGTTAGTACCGTACACCATTGGCATTCTATGCGCATCGAACTTGAAGAATGGCAAGTTGATACTACGATTAATTTTTACTTTTTATTTTAAAGGGTTTGTAACAGCCTATTGTGCGTTATTTGAAAATGTTATTTGAAGTAAAGAACAAAACGATTTCACATAGTAACTGAATTCTAGCCGTTGGTGCTAGTTCAGGTTATTGCTTAATACTTTTATTTCAGGCAAATAGCAATCGAAAATATCAACATAGTTTGTATACACACGTCTCTGTAGGGTCATGGAAAGATTTGTTAATTCAATTAGGGTTGTGAAAGCCATGCACAACCAGACGTGTAATGACATGCCTCAACTCAAAGTTGGATGTTGCCCACGGCAGGTCGATTATGTAATAATAACAATAATAATAATGTTATTTGTTTTACGTCCCTTTTAACTACTGCTGATTTTAGATACGCCGGGGTGCCGGAATTTAGGCCCGAAGGAGATCTTTAACGTGCCAGTAAATCTACTGACATGGCTCCCTCGCATTTGTGCACCCTCAAATGCCAGCTGACTGCGCCAGGATACGAACCTGCAACCTAGGGCCCAGCAAGCGAGAACGTTACCGCTGAGCCACACAGCCAGTCCGGTCGATTATGTCTCCAGATACATAACATTCTTGAGATACTTCTTATCTATCTTTCTTCAATGATGGTAGTAGTTTTTTTTCTAGGTTGTGGTGTTTGGTAGAGGTAAATAGTTTCTAAGGTCTTCAACCAAGAAATGATTCTATTATACTCTTTGATAATAACAACGAGTTATAACTATACTCATACATTTAGGAGAAAATAGGCTATATGTTCTTTACTGAACATCTTGTTGACTTTGACATCTGATTATTATTAGCCTATTATTATTATTATCATCAATTAACGTTACAGTTATATTGACTATCATCTTACGCATATTTGTCGTAAGTTTGTCATTCTCAATTCAATGTATTTACTGAAATACGAGGAATGTGAACTCGTACAATAATTATTGCAAATTCTTATAGTATTTCATGGAATGATATGTTGTATGGTGAGCTATAAAATCATAGTAACATTTTTGGATGGTACCGGTACTCACATTTTCTTGCGGGCTGGATTAATCCAATAGCACAACACGTTGCCCACCATAATGGCGTTTCCTAGCACATCTTCATACTTTTCACAAATAACACTTAATGAGGTTTGAACATGTTGATTACAGCTCGTAACATACACATTTCACACTTTAAAATATACCACATTTTCTTTATCACACAATTTAAAACATATTATACTATCACCCTTTAACACCAACTTTATACACTCGATTTTTACACACGAAGCCTTATTGGGCTTTTCGCTACTGCGTGATTTCAGATTTGCAATGCTGCAATATCCTGACATCCGCTTGTCTCCAACGAAAGTCTATCTCGAGTAGGTGTGTACATCTCCCGTCTTCTACTGTGTTCCTATCTTCTTCCTTCTAGTCTGTGCTCCTTAAGCATTTTATCACAAATACCTGTGATTCTTTTCTGGTTCCCATGATACTTTTACTAGTTTACTGTATGATACTCTAAAGATCATTATTATCCCTGCGGATAAGTCCATTGTCTATCACAACATAATGCGATTTTCCTACGCTGTACTGAATGACGTTCGCGTATAATAACTGATTATATGACTGTTGTAGACTGTTCATAATTCTAATGTAGAACTACGTTTAATAGGCTGCTTAACCCTAGAACTGCGGACCGTCTTCCAGGAAGACGGTGTGTTGTTTAATCAAGTGCGACCGTCTCTCTGAAAGACGGTCTTGGATTACAAATATAGTACTACTATTAGCCTTCAGATGGCACTAATTTCAAGTCATGCTGGTTCCCGATGCTTTTATCTTTCGTAGTGTAAGTCTTTGGCAAACAAATGACAGTATGCAAGCTATTATTTGGCTGCAGAAGTGGAAGTACTTCCATGTTGATATTGAAGTTGCATTGAGCAAAATGGCCGCCAACTATGTAGACGATTCAGAAATTGAGCACTTTATTTTTGACGATTCGTGTGATAGTATGGATGATGACAGTGATTATTGTGTTGATTCGTATGAAAATGAAAATGGTGAAAGTAGTGGCAGTGATACCGGCGAACAGGATGTCACGCAAGTTATGGAAATCCCCATCAATGCAAGCGATGTTTATCATGTTCCTACAGACCCAGTACACATGCCTAATGTTAGCCATGAAGGGGTAAGTGTGAACTAGACTGATATTCAACCCGAAGAAAGTGACTTTCGAGGTAAAAATGTACCGTTTATCGTTCATCATCCTGGGCATGTGAACTTGCCTCCCCGTAATCGCGCGCCGATTATGTACTTCAAAATCGAGAAATGTCATATTTTTGTAAAAATAATTTTCTTTTTAGTAAATAACAGGAATTATTTGAAACTGGTTCTTGAATTAGCTACAAAAAACTATGAACTTTTCATTTATGATGTCTCTGACGAACATTTAACTCGGCAATATGGTTTTCTAGAGCAGAAAAGTCAATAATATTTTATTTTTTTTATTTTTTATAAAATACTTTTAATGATTAATTCAAACTGACGAGTCTGAATGATTCACCTGTATCAATATAATATACAACAGTCTTTCAGCTTTCTATTGATGTATGATAAGTCATATTCATGAACACAGTATGCTTACAGAACCGAATTCCTTTAGTGTGTACTTTATGGGAATTTACTGCAGCATTTGACAGATAAACCTGCAGCAGTTCTAGGTTTAATGCATCTTTCATTGTCTATCTGTTCGATATTGACTTTAATGACTTGAGTACTCCGCGCACTTATCTCATGTCAACAGACAGCGTGTCCCCTCACAAGTTGAGTCAAAGAAGATCTGACTGTCCCCAGCTCCTCCGTCCATATAAGGGATTCTGGCAAAATGTTGTCCCTGTTCACACCAGGTGCGACTATTTTCTCACACACCGCGTTTACCGACAAGGTAACGCGTGATTCCTGATCGTATTTTCACGGAGGTTTCATATTCATATTCATATTCATTCATTTATTTGCAATGGGGGTGTGTCCCCCGGTGGCAAATTGTATATACATAACAAATAAATAATTATACATAACAATTCAATAACAATTATACAACAATTAAACTGGAGTATTTACACAAATAGTCAGTCTTTTCTTAAACACACCTACATGTTTGGGAAAAGGCTCTAAGACTGCGGCAGGTAGAGAGTTCCAGTTATAAATGGCACGGTTCACAAAAGAATATTTACCATAATTTGTTCGCTGTGGTCGGCCCTTAACTTTGAAAGGATGATCGCTCCTACCCATGTAAGTGGGCTTTCCCAATCGTTTGCTAAGCTCACCCCATGCTGGTTGATTTGTATACGTGTTGTTCAGATCTACTTGCGTGCAGGTGATTCCTTCGCTCAATTAATATTAATTGTTTTTCTCCATGGCTTCCTGACTCTATCAATAGCATACATTCTTATTTAGATTTGGCAACGTCACAACAATAAACATGGCACTGACCTTATGTGAATCCCCTCTTGCTCCTTGGCTGACCACTGCTCTTCCGCGCTAGCTGTGTGAATTTTCCTTCAATCTTATATAGGCTTTAATTTAGGTGTTTCCACCTCCCTAAATTAGCTTTCTTTGATTATAAGCATCTGGGTGTAAGTCTCATCCCATTAGATTGCTTCGTTTGCCAGCAATTAATTAATTTCTCTAGCAACTACCCCCTTCCATCTTCTTTCCCTTGTCCTTCGGGGATTTTTATGGTCATTAGTAACTGTCTTGCTCCCCCTGTGACGCTTTGGAAATAGTCCACTGGAGTCTGTCTGCTCCACCAACTTTCCAACGCAATATGTCACCTGTCAAGTCGCTTCGATTTTCTGGATCTTAGCTAGATCTTTGTATACTGGCTCGCAGTTCATACAATATTCTGTCTTAGCACTGCTTATAATTCCTGTTCCAGATATGGAATTGAGCTTTTATTACCTCATTAAATTACTATATCATTGTCCCTCGGGTTCACTGTGGCTGTTCCCCCTCAGGTATCAATGGTTCGGTTCTCGGGAAAATCATAGACATGATTCTTCCTCCTCAGAAACCCAGGTTCGATGCCAGTCAGCCTTCGTCCCATTGGGTACAGTATGAGGAATTAATTTTTGAAAGCCTTTGTCTGGAGCGTGGCGCTCTATGGAAGTGAGACTTGGACTATTGGTGCAGCTGAAAAGAGGAGAATTGAAGTATTTGAAATGTGGTGTTACAGGAGAATGATGAAGATCACATGGGTAGATAGCGTTACAAACGAAGAGGTATTAAGACGAGTGGGAGAGGAGAGATGTTTCTGGCGACTGCTAATGAAGAGGAGAGATAGGTTGGTAGGACACATACTATGACACTCAGGAATAGCAAGCTTAGTTATGGAAGGAAAGGTTGAGGACAAGAACTGTAGGGGTAGACCAAGGTAAGAGTATGTTAAACAGATTGCCTCAGATGTAGCGTGTGGTAGCTATGTAGAGATGAAACGATTAGCTCAGGACAGGGAGGCATGGAGCGCTGCATCAAACCAGTCAAAACACTGAAGACTCCATCAACAACAACACCAACATCAGACACCAATCGGGCATGAAAATAAAGGCAAACCCTAGGGACCACTCTCCTCCCTGCACTGAAAGGCGCGCTCTTACAACGTTAAGCTTCTTTCACAGAGATAAAAGGCCACTCATAAGATGGTTTCGTCCCAGCGAGTAATCGCATCGTTAGTGTGACTGTACTGTACACCATCTCCTTTACGACGGCCATCACATTACCCGAGTCGTGGATCAAGCGACACTCTTGCCACACGTTACCGTGTCTTGTGTTTCCTCAGCACGACATGGGGTTTCATATTCTACTTCTCATGTTACAACCTTCTTCTTTCTTTCTTAGTCGGTTTACCCTCCAGGGCAGTGTCTAGGAGCCTTTTTCTTTGGGAAGGATTATACAACTGGGGATGTGGGATGAATATCCAGGCGGTCTCACCTCCAAAGCGAACAGGGGCCTCATGATGGAGGGGAAGTTTGGGAGGGATGGACAAGGAAGAGGGAAGGAGGCGGCCATGCCCTTACGTTAGGGACCAACCAGGCATTCGCCTGGAGATGAAGTGGGAAACCACGGTAAACTACTTCGAGGATGGCTGGTGGGAATCGAACCCCCTCTACTCATTTGGACCATTCGAGGCTGAGTTGACCCCGTTCCAGTCCTCATACCTCTTTTCGAATTCGTGCCATAACCAGGAATCAAACCTTGGACCTCTAGGGTGGCAGCTAAGCATGCTGACCACTACACCAAGGACGCAACTCATGTTACAACCAATTCTCTTATTATAATTTCAAAATTAAAACTTATATTCTAAACATTGCGAGGAATAAATAAAAGTAGTTCCGTGAAGAATTATACAGCCCATTTTCATATATCCTACTTATGTTAATTGCCACTATCGACATAAAAAATGCAGTTTGATTGCTGTAATAGATTCCTAGATATTGAGAACCGACTAAATATTTCGGATGGTCGCCATGTTGGATTTTATATATGTAGGTCCTAGAGTTATGTAGTTACATGAAGATTATTGTGTACGTGTAGCATTCAAACTTCAATAGCATGATCAGGACACAAGAAGTAACAAGGAGATTTAAAAATTTCGCACAGCTGCCATCTTGTTGTTATGGAAACAATTGAAATAAATTAGATGCCAGTGGATTAACATTCGTATAAGGATTTACTGTACCAAGTTTCACTGCACTCGATTGGTTAAATTGCGAGAAACGTCCATGTGAATATTTATACTTCGCGTCGCCGCCATGTTCGATTTGTGATCACCAGGATATTTAAAGTCCTATAGGTGAACTTAAGTTCATAGCCCCTATGAACATCATGAAATTCAGTTTGATTGCTATAATAATGTCATCGCGTCAGGAGATGGCAGTTCAACACGCTGCGACGGGGTGCGGGGCGGTCTTGCAGTACGCATGCGCAGCCCGCATATTCCAAACTTAAATATATCGGCTTTGCACATGCCAATCACTGTTATTGCAGCATACGACCCGCAGTCAGTGAAAGAAGAATGTGCTGAGTGAGTGAAGCAAGTAGTGACTAACTTAATGTTTTTGGAATGCGCGATACACAGTGAGCGGGAAGACATCTGCAGTTCAAACCCAACTGCCAACACCTGGCGCGATATCAGTAGATTCGTAGATATTCAGAGCCGTCTAAATACTTCGGATGGTCGCCACGTTGGATTGTTAAATGTATAGGCCATAGAGTAATGTACCATTAAAGGAAAATTATTGCGTAGGTTCACTATTCAAACTTTCACTTCGATCGCATGATTACGACACAAGAAATAAAAACTTAATTTTAAAATTCGCAAAGCCGCCATCTTGAGATTATGTAAACAATTGAACTAAATTAGATACCAGTGCATTACAATGTGTATAAACATTTTCTGTACCAGATTTCATTGCGTTTGGAGCATTCAATCGCGAGAAAGGTCTATTTAAAATTTTCAATTTCGCTTGGCCGCCATGTTCGTTTTGTAGTTCACCGGTTTTTGAAAGTATTATAGATGAACTTCCAGTAGTGCCCTTTATCTCCGTACAAAATTTCAGGATGATACCGCTAATAGTTTCAGAGATATAGAATGCCGGTGAAATATTTCGCACAGCCGCCATCTTCTGGTTATGTAAACAATTGAACCAAGTTAGATGTCGGTGCATTACAATGTGTATAAGCATATACTGTACCAAATTATATTGCGTTTGGTTGGTTAAATCGCGAGAAACGTCTATTTAAAAGTCGCAAATTCGCGTAGCCGCCATGTTGGTTTTGTAGTTACCAGTATTTCAAAAGTCACATAGGTGAACATCCAGTAGATCCCTTTATCACCGTAAAAAATTCCATGGTGATATCGAGAATAGTTTCGGAGATATTGAATGCTGGTGAAATATTTCGCACAGCCGCCATGTTCTATTGCTGAAACGTAACAAAATTTGAAGGGCACGGTCGGGTTTTTGCGGAATAGTGCTATGATCGTACCGAGTTTCATTGAAATCGCTCCAGCCGTTTAGAAATTATTAGAGGAGGACACACACACACACACACCTCACACACACACGCACACACACGCACACACACACGGACAAAAGGTGATCTCATAAGCCTATTTTTTAAAATTGAAAATAAGCTAAATAAGGTAGCAGCGTGAATAGAGCCAAACCGATGCGTTGCCAGACAGTGCGCAGTGCACGCCACAGACTTGACATTTATTGAAAACAAATCTCTGAAATTCTAGTCGAATATTCTTAGAGAGCGTTTTAAAATTTCCAAAGGCCCAATCAATCGAGATATTCTAGGAACTTTACTGGGGAATCTATACCTGCTTCTACTCATACACCTTGAGCCAAATCACCCTCCCCTCATTAGAGAGCCTGGTGGTGGGATTCAGTGGTTGTTACACGCACAATACCTTCTATCAACTGGATGAAATTAAGTATTTTTATGTTCAACTAGCCACCCACCCCGGCTTCGTCCTGGAACAGTTATGAATTCATTACAACTTACGTGATAAGCGCTTCTTTTTTCGATGTCAATGAACTACGACGTATATCCGTTTTACGTCTCGGCATGATGGGACTGGACTATTAATTACATTACCATGGAGATGCATATGCAACGAATTCTTGTCAGACGTAATTTAAGAATGACGAGATGCATGAAACACAAATCCCCCTTTCGTCCAATTTTAACTTGACTGTGTAATTTGCGGAACGAAAAGTTCACAGACAAAATGAAGAAAAGCCGAATGGCACTAGCAGGGAAACTGAAAACACAACCACTCCTCTCTGAAGTCTTAACACAACGCGACTCGACAGTGTGCTGCTGGCTGTATCTGAAGTAATAGATTCGCCCGCTAGCTAGGCTGTAACTGGAATGATAGGCTCGCCCCTAGGTAGCTCGTAAACTGTTGCCTCAGTTATTGAATGGATATTGTTGGAAAAATGAAAACGTAAAAACACTTATAGTTGGCGATGTATTGAAGATAGAGATCTGCTCTCCCGGACTTTTTTTGTAGAACTTTTCATGCTGAACAATTCTTACACTCAAATTATAGTGATATTTTAACGGTTTGCCCAGCGTAAGATTACAAAGCGCACGGACGCTAGGTTTTGTTTTCGACATGTTCACTGAAATCATTACAGTTTGGCTTCCTTTGATCATAAATAAATTATTTTCTACAGAAACCATCCTCGAGATATCCTTTACAGAACTGTGAAAACCGCATCAAAATCCATGCAGTGGTTCTCGAGTTTACCCGTGACATCCAAGAATCGGGGCCTTTGTTTTATACCAAGTAGAGATAGAGATAGAAAATAACAAATGAATTAGTTACACCTTATAAAAACTAAACATATGTTCTTTGTCAAATTCAAAAATTTTATTAGCTATGTTTTAGTGTTGCCTTCATAATCTAATATAAAAACTGATTTTCAGTCGGTCAACACGTTAATGTTACCAATTAAATTGGGCGTAAAATAAAAATTATTATCTACTCACAACCTAGGTGGCTTCGGTGGCGTGGTTGGTAGCATGCTGAGTTTCTATGCCCGAGATCATGGGTTCAATCCCGGCCGAAGTCGTCGGATTCTTTAAGAGCGTTAAAATCCCCAAATATGCCTTCCTTTGGAGGGGAAGTGAAACCGTCGGTCCCATGTCATAGATTTATGGTATGAAATAGAACTTTCCACTAACTGCATTTGTATGGGGCCAAACTTTGTAGGTGAGATTATTTGATAACGTTATATTAGTTTCAACATTCGTCGCCAGGTGCTGGCTGTGATGGTATCTAGTAGCGAAGTCCGCAGCAAGGTGACGTGCACGGTAGCATTTGGTAGCAAAAGTAGGAACTACTTGAAATTGATCGTCTGCAGTCCTTACCTGAATTACAGATAACACACACTAATACAGCCATCACAATTAACACCGGTTATCAGGCAGATTCTACACACACCCAAAGTACACGGGGCCGAGTTGACGCAGCCCGTAAACTGAGGAACCAACCAACCTACTCACGTCTACTAATTACATGGATTAATTAGACACGTTTTGTACACTTTCCAATTAAACTTCTTTGTTAAGTGTATAAAAAGTGTATAATCAATTCATATAACCATCAGTTAAGCAAGTGAGTGTCGATTACTTTTAATACCCACACAATTTAACCAGGCACGTTAATGAATTGATCGATTGAAAATCAAGTCCTTTATAAGAAACATTCAGTTATTCTCATTAATGATAATTAAGTGTGTCTTTAATGCTCGTAAATGAAGATGGTGGTGATGGCTGTGTGAGCTCGTATGTTGCATGAGCGAGAAGTAATGTTTTCAAATGCTAGTACACTCGATAAATACATGGTAGAGCCGTGCAATAACTCGTCCCACGAAATGAGAAGTGCCCTCCCTCTATGTGAGAATATCGACCTAACTGGCGCCTGCGCACATGTGTTGCCCTCACACACACACACACGCTCGACGTTGTAATTGGAAACTGACCCGCAAAAAAGGACCATCCACAAGTTAATCTAGATCTTCTCATGTCTTTATATCTTCAAGACATTTGTAACATTCTTGGGGGAGAACGTTTAGTTTTTGCTCTGTGCCAGATAATCGTGTAGTTTAAGTTAAGTGGAAATTGAAGGGGATAGGAACGAAATGGACAGAGTCAAGTTCGTGTTTCTTCAAGATTACTGAAGTACAGTCAGAAATACTGTTAGGGTGAGAGGTTCAGATCAAGTATCGAACAGAGAGTAACTGTTCTTGTCATAGATCTTGTTCAAAAATCATACACAATTCCAAAGAAATACTGATGTCTTAAATATCCAAACAAACCATTAATTTTAACAATTAATGTCATAAATATTTTTTGGCCAATTGTCAAATTTTGTGCTTTGAGCTGCCCTTCTCCTTTCCCCTCTTATAGTCCAGAGAACAATATAGCCAACCTATGGCAGTGAGAAGAAGTTAATAGAAGCTTGAAACATTCCATCAGTCTAATTCTTCTCTAGCGTCTTCACTATGTAACGTGGAAGTCCCACACCCTATTTGCAATTTTATGCATCATTTTGTTATTCCGACATTTTGCAGTTAAAAAACCTAAATTCTTCGATTGCAGTGGAATTCCGCCATGTTGGTGAAGTGGCTTACTGTCCCGGACAATGCATGTGGGATTTTTGAAGTGAAATGTCATGTCTTGGGGTTCGGATTCCACGTAAAAAGGAGGTCCCGTGGCTCATAATCACAAGATTCACGGGCACGTAACACTACAATCTTCCTTTTCTGTCATGAAGAATGTTGTCACCTGTACCAATCAGCGGTTTTCCCGGTAAGCCGGTCTTTAAATTTAGCTCGATGTTGCAAGGGCTCTCTTCTGTTGCACTGTGTGTTAGTGCAGGTTTGTTGTTTTACTGTCTTGTGTGAGCACACTTACCGGTTGACTGTGTGTAATTAAATTACTTTAATATGGTCAGCGGTTTGTCAGAATTGATTTAAAAACATGTGAAATATTTTATGTAGTCCACGCTGTTTAATATTTCACGGTATACAACTGGCAACGCTGTCTCCCTCCCTCATGAGAAATGTCGGATACGGACACTCGATGGCTGTACTGCACTTTTCACTAGCTTATGTACTCGGCGTTGTCCGGGAAGCGTCTTAATAATGTCGTAGACAGATACATGCCAAGTAGTATTATTCACTTCGCTATTAACTGACAAAGTTGTCTGTAATGCTGCTCAAGTCTTCCTAACAAAGTTAAACCTGAGGATACAATAATATGGCGTGGGATTGAACGGTTTAACATACAGGGATATACGTGGTTAAAATAGTCGTAAGTGTAAGCACAAGTAGTGCAAGCTATGCAGCTCAGGGCCTTCATTAGACAGTCTTCAACACTTAATATTAAAACTCAGCAATTCTTCTAGGTTTGTGCCGTGTCTTGTGTGGGGTTTCGCCCAGGACACCAAGCTAGGCTCATCGGCGGGCTCTTGGTGTCCCCGCCCGGACCCCCACAGGAGTGACGAACTGCGCGCCACCTCCCTTTATATTAGGTGCAACTGCACCACTTGACTACGAGAACTAAAAGTTCAAGCAGCCTTATATAAAGGGAGGTGGCGCGCAGTTCGTCACTCCTGTGGGGGTCCGGGCGGGGACACCAAGAGCCCGCCGATGAGCCTAGCTTGGTGTCCTGGGCGAAACCCCACACAAGACACGGCACAAACCTAGAAGAATTGCTGAGTTTTAATTCACCGGCCGTGAAAGCCAATGTACCAACTTAATATTAGGTTTATATGTTACTATCAATTAGGCTTACAGTGGATGAGCCATACTTTGCTTTACTTTTCGACTGCCAAATAATAATATTTATTGTTATTATCATTATTATAAGGAACAAGTAGTTGTTCTTGTATGAGTCTTCAGTCTTTTGACTGGTTTGATGCAGCTCTCCATGCCTCCCTGTCATGAGCTAATCGTTTCATCTCTACATAGCTACCACACCCTACATCTGAGGCAATCTAACATATTCTAACCTTGGTCACCCCTACAGTTCTGGCCCTCGACCCTTCCTTCCATAAACAAGCTTGCTATTCCTGGGTGTCTTAGTATGTGTCCTACCAACCTATCTCTTCTCTTCATTAGCAGTCGCCAGAAACATCTCCCCTCTCCTACTAGTCTTTATACCTCTTCGTTTGTAACCCTATCTACCCATCTGATCATCATTCTCCTGTAACACAACATTTCAAACGCTTCAATTCTCCTTTTTTCTGCTGCACCAATAGTCCAAGTTTCACTTCCATAGAGTGCCACGGTCCAGACAAAGGCCTTCAAAAATGACTTCCTTATACCTAAATCTATATTCGATGTCAACAGATTCATTTTCTGTAGAAATGCTTTTCTTCCCTGAGCTAACCTACTTTTTATATCCTCTTTGCTTCGTCCTAACAGAAGTCTCCTACATCCTTTAGTTTTTCACCTGCCAATTTGATGTCCATAGGGGTTTCTGATTTATTTCGGCTGCATTCCAATATTTTTGTTTTACATTTATAAATTTTCATCATGAATTTTTTCCTCAAGACGGAGTATTTCAAAATCTCTAAAAAAAACGGCTATGACCTTATTTAAAACGGCCAAAGCACCAATAGCGAGTTATGGAATCCACATAATTTGCGATAAACTAAAAGAGAACGACCTATTAACATATGAAAAGAGTCTTGGGTATCGGGAAGACGGCGCTGTCAAGACTTACTTATGTCTTCACAAAAGAAATTTTCTTCGTAGAAGACATTAGACTGCAGATGCTCCTACCGCGCACCGAGGCCTATCAGAATACCCTTCAAATACTCAAAGAAAAGCAAAACGCTATCTGGGATGATTTTTTCTCAAGTAACGCCTTAATGACTGACGAATGGAAACTGGCAAACTAAGAACTCCAACACGTAATGACACGGTACGCTACACATGGCTTACACTACAAGTTCTGCCAAAACGAGAGATTCCACCAACCAACTGAAGAATGTGTGTGTGATCTGTGCAGTGAATGCTGTACTCGATAGCATGCAAAATATTGCCGACAAAGGCATACATCAATAACCCAATTGGGATTGGAATAATGTACAGAACGTTACTCACTTTTGTATTTTGCACATTGTGCGCTTTTTCAATAATAATAATAATAATAATAATAAGCCTTTTTTTCATAAATGAAAATAGGCTAAAAATTATCGTGATGCAAATAAAGAGAGAATAGTTAAATTGCAAAGAGCCCACTAATACACATGGAGCAGGTATATTAAGGAATCCATCTCTCGTAACGTAAAATTACGACATTGCAACACGGTAATCAAACCCGTGGCACTATTCGCCTCTGAAATACTGATAATTGGGGGGCAGATCAATGCGAGGAAGACGTGTCAGTAAATTTACTTGCACGTTAATGATCCCCTTCGGGTCAAAATTCTTGCACCCCGGAGTGTCTAAAAGCCGGAGTAATTAAAATTAAGGAATGTAAAACCAATAACATTATTATAACTAATTAAAATCAACGCTTTTCTCAAAATGAAACTCCTGGCGCTTGATTGGTTTTTGAAATAAACGCTTCAAGAGTAGTGCGTGTAATTGCAAATTGAGGTAGAATTGAGGGGGAATCGTCCGTGGTCAGAATTTAAGTTAATCTTTCGAAACTTGCCTGCAGTTTTAGTGATACATTACTTAGTTTTTTTGTTTTAAGGGACGGAACAACGAGGTCATCTGTCACTTGATACATTAATTTCAGGATGACTATGAGTCACATTCGAATGGGAAGAGGTAAACTACGATGATAGCAAACACTCGTCTCGAGTAGGTTGGCCTTCCAATGCCGAATGACTCTTCATCGATGAGTCCGGAGGTGACTAAAAAGCCCAATGCGGGAGACACAGAGTTTTCCGCAGTGATGACAGGTAGTATCAGGTCTAGGTGAGACATCCGCATGTATTCCCTGTCTTCTAATGAACACTCTGTTCTTTCTGCGCTGCCTCCGTTCTTCTGCCATACGTCGGCGGTTTTCTTCAAAAAGTATCGCACCACGATGAACAATTGATCTCCAGGATGAGCGATCAAGAGCTAAGGTCTCCCAGTTGTTGATATCAATATGGCACATTTGCATATTTGCCTTTAGTACGTCTTTGAATCGCTTCCTCGGACCTCCCACACAGCGCTTGCCCTCAGTTAGTTCAGAGCAAAACACCTGCTTGGGAATGCGATTATTGGGCATGCGGATTACGTGTCCTGTCCATCGCAGCTGACGTTTCAAAAGCATGGCTTCAACACTGGTAGTCAGTGCTTCTTCGAGAATGCTGGTGTTTGTGCGTTTGTCTTGCCATGTCACATGAAGAATTCTCCTCAAACATCACTGGTGATATTGCTCCAGCTTTTTTAAATGACGTCTGTAGCATGTCCAGGATTCATATCCGTCAAGTAAGGTGTGAACTACAACCGAGTTGTACACAAGGATCTTCGTTGCAGCATTGATATCATGGTTGTCATAAACTCTAGACCTTAATCTTGCAAAGGATGCCCCAGCACGGTTAATCCTGTGTTGAATTTCGGAATCTATATTATTTGCACTTGATGACAGGGTGCTGCCAAGATAAGGAAAGGTGTTAACTTCTTGAAGCTTCGCTCCATCGATGGTGACATTGATGTATCTTTGTCCTTGTCCAGGGGCTGATAGGTAGAGGACTTGGGTTTTACTGGTGTTAAGTTTCAGCCCAATCTTTTTGTATGCTGAAGAAAAAGCATTCAGGATTTTCCTAAGTTCGTCCTCTGATTGAGCTACTACTGCATTATCATCAGCGTACTGTAACTCAACCAATGCAGCAGGAGATGTTCGAGTCCTCGCCTTTAAACGGCTCAAATTAAAGATCTTCCCATCCATCCTGTAAGTTATCTGTATGCCTGTAGGAAGATCATCCTTGACTAACTGCATGACATTGGCAACGTACAGAGAAAACAATGTAGGGGCAATCATACGGCCTTGTTTATATGAAATGGTTCTCCAATAGAGTCGTTACCAATGACATTTGCCTTCATATCAGTGTAGAGTAGTCTTAATATGGTAATACATTTCAGTGGAAAACCATACAATGCTAAAATCTTCCACAAGGCTTCACGGTTTACCGAGTCAAATGCCTTACTGAGGTCTATAAAGGCAATATAAAGAGGTCTATTTTTCTCTCTACATTTCTCCTGAAGCTGACGAACAGTGAATATCATATCTGCAGTTCCTCTAGAAGGCCTGAAACCACATTGGCTCTCTGGGAGTATTTTCTCCACCAGGGATAGAATAAGATTCGCCAAAATACGAGCAATAAGCTTTCCAAAGCATGATAACAATGATATACCACGATAGTTGTTGCAGTCTGCACGATCACCTTTCTTAAATATGGGAACTATCAGACTATCTCTGAAATCAGCAGGCACACTACGATACGGTCATGTAATTACCCTCTCGAGATTGTGTTAACTCCAACTACTCGTTAATGACTGGTACGTACCCATCGCTATGGAAAGCGGCTATTGTCATTCCAATCCCTAAAAACACACAAGCCAAAAACGTGAGTGACTATCGCCCAGTGAGCATATTATCTGCCATCTCCAAATCTCTCGAATTTATCGTGTACGAACAACTCTCCTGCTATTTGCAAGCGCACAACATCCTTGATGAGCACCAATCTGGCTTCCGGAAAAATCACAGCACTACTACGGCACTACTTAAGGTCACGGATGACATAAGAAAGGCTATGGATAGTGGGCAAGCAACAATCATAGCACTGCTTGATTTCAGCAAAGCATTTGATTCTGTTGATCATGACATATTACTCTCTAGCCTATTCAAAATTCATCTCTCTATGAACAGTATCCAATGGGTGGACTCATATCTACATGGGCGCCAACAGCGCGTTAAAAGTAATTCAAATCAAATGTCTTCTTGGCGCTCAGTGGTGAGAGGAGTCCCTCAGGGATCAGTTCTAGGACCCCTTCTCTTCTCGATCTACATAAATGATATCACTTCATCGATAACTAAATGCAAATATCACTTATACGCTGACGATGTACAACTCTATCTGCATGCTGCACCAGAAAGACTATCGCAAGCAATCAAAGCTTTCAATGAGGACTTAACTGAAATTTGTAATTGGTCCAATTCACATGGACTACGACTGAATGAGACAAAAACACAAGCTATCATAATCTCCCACCCAAAAATTCTTCGTAAAATAAAAAATAATCCCACCCTACCAAACTTACGCTTGCGCGACTCCCCAATCGAATTCCGAGAATCAGTCAAAGATCTGGGCGTGATAATTGACGAACAACTCTCTTGGACGCAGCAAGTCCACAACGTCTCTAGAAAAGTATTTTCCGCACTGAATTCATTGAGACGATTTGGGAATATTTTCTCTCGCGTGTTAAAAGAACGACTTGTTTCCTCCCTAGTACTGCCTCATTTTGACTATTGCGATGTGGTATACAATGACCTGTCTGCTACTCTTAAAAACAAACTCCAACTAGCACAAAATGCCTGTGTACGCTACATATGCAACTTACGGTATTACGACCACGTCACCCCTGCGTACGAACAACTCAGCTGGTTGCGACTAAATCAACGCCGCGATCTTCATTCTTTATGTCTTTTCCGACAAATACTCTTAAGTTCCTCTCCAGCTTACCTGCATTCTCAGTTTCACTGCCTCTCACACGAACATAGTCTTGGTACACGGTCAAAAAATGATTCACTCATGCTCATACCAATACACCGTACGGTACGCTACACTAACTCCTTCGTAGTTTCTACTGCACGACTGTGGAACAACCTGCCGCGCTCTGTCAGAGGAGCAACCGCGTCTAGCTTCAGGCAGCAATGCCAGCTGTACATATCACAAAAGAAATGAAACCTGAACTCAACACGCCAAATATTTGAATCCTTATGCTGAGTTATATTCGTGTTTCTAATTTACGTTTTATTTATTTTCTGTTTAGTTACCTAAATGTTTTCTTACATCCTTTTAAATGCGCATTGCAAAATCAATATTAGGCTATAGTAATAACTCATCCATGATGCTTATCATCATCATCAACATCATCATCAGGTTCTGTTTTATTAGTGTTTGTGTTTCCCTATTATTTCCTTACTTTAGCTATAATTAACTAATTACAATAATTTTTCCTACGCCATGCTTGCCTGCCATTATATGTATTGTGATCAAATCTGAAATGTATTCCTGTTAGATTTAAGTACCATTGTTAAGTTTTGCAAATAATGTAATAATGTATTAATTGTAAAATCTGGTTAGATGGAAGAGAGGGCCCAATGGCCCTAATCTTGCCAGACAAAATAAATCTATCTATCTATCTATCTACCCCTCCATATTACAGCATACATTGACCCACCAGACACTGGTTAGTATCTGCTTTACCACCCACTTTCTCAGGATAGAGCCGCTGTGAGAGAATAGACACCGAGATGAACCCGGTCACTTGTATAGAAATTCAAAAGTAAGAACGGAACATTCTTCAGAAAATGGAATGAGGATTAAGAGATGAACAGTCGTCCTCTATTCCTTAACTGACCGGTTCACTGATGTACGCAAGATGCGTGTGAATTTCTATGGCCGTATCTATAGAATGGACAGCGACAGACTAACCAAAATATTATTTAAAATAATCCAGTCAAAGAACTCTGGCTAGAAGAAATAGTATAATAATTTTATTGGGTTTACGTCCTTTTTAACTACTGCGAGTTTTAGATTCACCGGGGTGCCGGACTTTTGACCCGATGGGGATCTTTAACGTGCCACGGCTTGCTCGTATTTGCGCACCCTCACTACTCTCAGGCAGTGACAAGCATATCACCTTGACGAGGTGAATGCAGGAAGAAATTAAGAGTCTGGTGCCCGTAAACCGGGCTCCTTTTACTCTAGTTTGAGGGAGAAAAGTTTGGAGGGTAACTAATAATAGTATAATAGTGAATTGAGTTCGTTACCTCTGGCTATAGTTTAATGAATAACTTATAGCCAGAGTATTTGCAGTGCAATGGTTTTTAATTGTGCAAGGATAATAGATAGTTTGTTTTATTAATTAATTACTGGGGCAAATAATTAATTAATTAGGGGCATTGCAAGATGAAAAAGAGAGTAGCAGTCCGTTTCAGCTTAAGGTCGGGTCAGGAGGTGCCTATTGGCCCTTGTTGGCCAGTGCACACTCCTGCCGATGCTGTAGTTGTTATTATTATCGCTTCGCTCACCATGGTTTAGCTGTGTGTGATTTTGCAGTATGTGTAATGGTTTAAATTTATGCACCAGCTTCGTAATTTAATGATAAAAATATAGAAGACCTTGAGTAGGTTCAAGTTAAGTAGTGCTTTAGGAGGGCTGAAAAATAAAGACTTGTAATATATTGCTTTATAAAGGCCTCAGCTACCACCTCATATGTTTCATATTTGTGAGAAGTATTTGTGTCTAGTGTAGAGACTGTGCAAGAAGGCTAGAAGAAACTTAGGCGGACCTCCAAGAAAATCGTAGAGCCTTTAGTGCAATAAGAGGCAAACACAAATTCGTGGAGAAACTTTAAAAAGAACTGGTAGGAATTGATCCACAAAACACAAGATTCAACAGAGTGCATTCATGAAAAGATTTTGTGAGAATAAGAAGGCGAAAACCATCAGGCCAACTAACAAGTTCAAACGCGCTCTTTCAATGGGCATAAAGAAGAAGAAACAGAAGAAGAGGAAGAAGAAGAAATAATTATTATTATTTAGCGTATGGCTTTTTTTGTGCCGGAAGTGTCCGAGGACCTGTTCGGCTTTCCTTAGGCTGTTGCTGCTTCAATGCGGACACCCATGGTGTGAGCTACAAGTTCCATTCAATCTCATGTAGTTCCAACTTTGGCTACTATATGTCACTGACTCCTAGTTTTGAACTTTGATAGAGAGTTTTAACGAAATCTAACCTGCAAATTTACTTCACCTTGTTTAATTAGTGGCAGGTTCTTTTACATGCCATAAATCTATGAGATGGGTCAGCCGGCTTTACTTCCCTTCCGGAGGAAGGCATACTGAGGGATTTTAACGCTCTTAAAAAATCCTACGACTTCGACGGGGTTTGAACCCACGATCTTGGGCATAGAAGCTCAGCATGCTACCGACTACGCCACCGAAGCCGCTATAATAATAATCAGGTACTTCGTATTACTGAGTAACGGTCTAGGGATGAACAAGATATCATTATGTAGTGGTTCCCTTGATTTCTTCCCCCGGAGTGGGACAATATGCTTCAGAGCTCACACACTTTATACGAGTGTCCAAGACGTCATTATTCAGTGGATCCATTGAATTCTATTCTCGGTGGGGCACAATGCTGCATGCTTCGTATTACTGAGCTGAACATTGGCCTTCCTTCGATTTAAATCAGGGACATCCAGAGAGCGCTCCGGCCGCGCTCTAAGCCAGTGCTCCGAGCGCTGTGGTGGAAGGTAGTTTCAGAAGTGGTGGGAGGAGCTTGGCTGGCTGAGCACGCTGAAGTGTGCAGCCGATCCATCAGTCGCTAGTCTAGTCCAATGCGATTTGTTGACAGCGTGTAAGTAAATCAGTTTCGCAGTGGTTATGACTGAACAGCATACAAAGAAGGAGTGGCGAAGCAGCAGTCTTTAAAGCAGAATGGGAAATTTTATTTTTCTGTACAGCTTATAAAGGGCATGCCACATATTTAGTGTGCCACAGAGATTTAATGTGTTGAAAAGAACACAATTTGTTGTTGAATTTTCCTCTCCAATATGTTCACATTTCAGTTTGGAATAAATCACAATATTCTTTACTGAACACTTGTGTTCGTTTCGTGCACATTCCATACATCGGAGTACCATTCGATGTGTATATGTGGTATATCTGTTATGGTAATACAACCCTATTAATATGTCAACAATCCCACAAGAACCGTCGGCCGCACGACTGTACGTACGTATCTAGTCTGCGTGGTCCGAACATCGTCCGTCTCCTCACTGCCTCAGTGTAGTGATGGTAGGGGAAGGAGCGCTAGTCTGACTGCCCAGTGCTCCCGGAGCGCAACGACTGGATGGCCCAGATTTAAATCATTGTCAGATAATTCTTGAACACTCTTTGGTCGTTATGGGTGCAACTTTAAGTCATGTTTCATGTGTTTGCGCAGAGTTGACCGGTGTATACCCAGTTCCGCGAGTTGACTTCGTTGGTTATCTTTCCACTGACTCCGCGACTTCTCGGTATTGTTCCTCTCTTGTTGAAGGTCGACCACTTCTTGGTTTGTCCTTGACACTGCCTGTAGCGAACAGTTTGTTTTCCCAACGTAAAAGTGTTCCCTCAGGAGGAGGATTTCGTCCGAATCGCTGCTCAAAGTCTGTACGCACCTGTTCCAACGTTTTCCCTGTTCTTGGTCACTCATGAACCCAAGTGCTTGTGACAATGCGTTCTTCAATGCTATAGTCACTAGTATCAGCCATTGATTATATATGAAACAGAAAATAAAATAAAAAAACACGGATGGTCAGTCTGAAAGACTGGACTTAATATCATTTTAAATGCTAGCAGCCGAGTACCAAGAAGACAGTGCGAGAACAGAGTTTCAAAGATTCTATTTTGTTTCTTCACTGCCTACTTGATTGTTCTCGCACTGCGTTCTTGGTACTCGGCTGCTACATCGTACTATGACGTCACACACCTCAGTGTATTCTAGGTACATTTCGTCGCATCACCGTAACGTAACGCCAGACCTTTGCGTAACGACGAAGTCGACAAGATCATTTAAAATGATAAAATCACTGTATTTGCGTAAATAAATAGGGGTGACGGGACTTTTTGCCCAGGGTGTACAATCTTTTTAGAGGTGTCGAAGATATCCTTGTTTTAATGGCCCAATTAAGTCCCTCCTCGTGCTCTACAATAGGCTTGTTATCACCGATTTGAATACTGGGTCAGTCGGCTCACACGTTGAATTATTACAGAAGACGTCATGCACAATTTCCGGCAAATCCTGCCTCAGGGCTAGTTAATCAATGAGCAGGCGGCTAATCTCAACGCGGCGACCAGCTGGGGCTTGTATAATTCAAAACAACACTACTCGCATACAGTTCTGTGTTCTTTTTTCAACATACAGGCAGGTATGTATTGCAAATGCAATAACACCAACATGGAATTTACTAGTAAGATATGATCCTAGCCGATTCACCAGAGGATTGGAATGAGTTCTTAAACAGTAGAGTAACTGCACCTATGGTTGAACGGTTACCAGTGGATGTAAAAATGAAAATCCACAGCCAGCTTCCAGTCGACCAACTGGGTCAGGGAATGGAATTTTTGAAGCCCCAATCTAGCGGCGAGGATATGAACTGTGCTGGCTGCTGAAGCCTGTCGCACTTCTCTGGGGCATGAATGATACATGAAATGATAGTGGAGAGTGTTGCTGGAATGAAATTGTGACGGGGAAAACAGGAGTAACCGGAGAAAAACCTGTCTGCCTCCTCTTTGTCCAGCACAAATCTCACATGGAGTGACCGGGATGTGAACCTCGGACCCAGCGGTGAGAGGCCGGCGTGCTGCTGCCAAAGCCACGGAGGCTTGCACCAGTGGATGAACAGTATCTATTTTGGTAAATACTCTTCAACTACAGGAGATATCTTACGGCGTCTTGGCACAAGGCCCGTTTCATGGTCAGGTTTGCCTTCCTACTGAACCTTATCAACTTTACTGTTCATCCACTGGTAGTCTAACCGTTCAACCATAGCTGCAGTCACCCTATGAACTCCCCCTTGAAAAAGTAATTCATGATGATAATCAATAAATGAAAACCAAAAATAATGGAGTGCAGCCAAATGAAATCAGAAACCCCTATTGACATCCAATTGGCATGTGAAAAGCTAAAGGAAGTAGGAGACCTCTGCAAGCAAACTAAGTGGTGATCGACGAAGGAAATAGGATTTAAAAAGTATGTTGGATCAAGCAAGAAATCTGTTGACAACAAATATAGATTTAGGTATTAAGAAGTCATATTTGAAAGATTTTGTCTGGAGCGTTGCGCTCTATGGAAGTGAAACTTGGACTGATGGTGCAGCAGAAAAGAGGAGAATAGTAGCATTTGAAATGTGGTGTTACAGGAGAATGATGAAGATCAGATGGGTAGATATAGTAACAAATGAGGAGGTATTAAGACTAGTGGGTGAGGAAAGATGTTTCTGGTGACTGTTATTGAAGAGAAGAGATAGGTTGGTAGGACACTTACTAAGACACCCAAGAATAGCAAACTTAATTATGGAAGAGAGGGTCAACGACAAGAACTGTAGGGGAAGACCAAGGTTAGAATATATTAAACAGATTACCTTGGATATAGGATGTGGTAAGCCTCCGTGGCTTAGGCGGCAGCACGCCGGCCTCTCACCGCTGAGTCCGTGGTTCAAATCCCGGTCACTCCATGTGAGATTTGTGCTGGACAAAACGGAGGCAGACAGGTTTTTCTCCGGGCACTCCGGTTTTCCCTGTCGAAATTTCATTCCAGCAACGCTCTCCACTATCATTTCATTTCATCTGTCATTCATTTAACCATTGCCCCAGAGGAGTGCGTCAGGCCTCGGCAGCCGACACAGTTCATATCCTCGCTGCTAGATGGGGGCTTCATTCATTCCATTCCTGACCCGGTCGGAGACTGGAAGCTGGCTGTGGATTTTCATTCATAGGATGTGGTATCTATGTATAGGTAAAACGATTAGCTCAGGGCAGGGAGCCATGGTCTGCTACATCAAAACAGTCAAAACACAGAAGACCCAACAATATGAAATGTCGATCTTGGAAACGAAAGCGTTAAGTGAAAAAAATATCGTTGTTATTAATTCATTTCAGGGACGTCTGCCACGGTGGGTGAGTGGTTATAGTGTCGGACTACCAACCCCAAGATTTCAGGTACGCCCCTGGCCATGGTAAGTGATTTTTGAAGGCGACAAAAATCACGATACTCATGTCATACGTTGTTGGCATGTTAAAGAACCCATTTGAATTCAGTAGGCCGTGTTCAATGGCAAAATTAATCTCGGGATTTTCCGCCAACACAGTTCCTCCATTCTCTACTTGAAAGCGCTGTTGTGTCAAGGAGTACTGATATCTAACCTCCTTGACTTTCATAGCGTTCAAGGGAACGACGAAATTCGACATGCAAGCTACCCTCTGGGTGTCAATGAACAAAGCTTGCACCAGGCACTCGAGGCCATACGATATTATTATTATTATTATTATTTCAGGGACATCATGGATATCTTCCCCATGTTGTTGGGTGTGTGTTGAACGTGTCTTAGAGCCTATATTGCTGCGTACCGGGACTTGACGTACGGTACTATCCCAGAATTCGCCTGGAGGAAGTGTTGGGAAACCGAGAATAAACTTCTCTCATTATAGCTGCTAAATTACAGAATGCTTTCCAGTCAGTCAACTTTAATTTTACCCAATATATATAATATCGTATGGCCTCGGGTGCCTGATGCAAGCTTTGTTAATTGACACCCAGAGGGTAGCTTGCATGTCGAATTTCGTCGTTCCTTTGAACGCTATGAGAGTCAAGCAGGTTAGATATCTAAACTCCTTGACACTACAGCGCTTTCAAGTAGAGAATGGAGGAACTTTGTGTTGGCGGAAAATCCCGAGATTAATTTTGCCATTGAACACGGCCTACTGAATTCAAATGGGTTCTTTAACATGCCAACAACGTATGACATGAGTATCGTGATTTTTGTCGCCTTCAAAAATCACTTACCATGGCCAGGGGCGAACCTGCAATCTTGGGGTTGGTAGTCCGACACTATAACCACTCACCCACCGTGGCAAGCTACCCAATAACATTATGCGACAAACAAGTATTTACATGTCCTAACCTAAAAGAAACAAGATGTTATTACAAAATGTATAAAATTGTGTACCGGTAGGCTACTTAATTGCATTCTGTGTTTGGAACATCAAGCGTTCATCCTCAGATCCTGTTCACTTAGGTTTATTTATTATACGATTTTTTATGAATTACACTTAAACACAAAATATATATACAGTAGAACTCCAACTATCCGAATCAATTGGGACCGGACTACATTCGTATAATCAAATATTCGGATAATTGGATTTACATACGGTACATATGTATTTTAAAGGAAAAGAGCTTATTTTTGGTACTGTATGCATTTTTAGCCTACTTTTCACATTTTGCAAAAATGAGGAAAAAGTAGACTTATGAGATCGATCCGGGAAAATGTGTGTCTGTCTGTCTGTCTGTCTGGCTGGCTGTCTCCTAAACGGCTGCAGCAATCAAAACCAAATGTAGTATGAGTAAAGATGTGCACCGGAATATCTCACGTCCATATTTGAAAATGATGTCAGTGCTACCAACTGCTGAAAAAATGCACTAGAAATTTGAGCTCCATGTTGGATATCTTGCAAGGTATGCATGGGAGCTATTCCAAAATTGACACACATGTAGATAATAATATTTTAGTTTAATTTCCAGGAGGCCAACCATGACAGTGTTGCCAAAATAATGTTAAACCTTCTGATAGGTCCAATGTTTAAATGCATATAACTTCCACACTATCAATTGGATTTCAACCAAATTTTGTATGTAATATCTGTACATAAACAGATATGACTGTGCGTATTCTTAAGAGCCATCAGGGCTGCCAACTGTTAATTATTGCTCTCTTTATTTTTTTATCCAAATACCAATATATCAGAAAGTATGCAAGCCAACAGCTTTAAACTATGCACACGTATATTCTGACATTTTAGATTAATTTGGAGTAACTTATATACGTCAGTTCTACCAACATGATTATAAGCCTGCTCATACGACCAATTTTTAAATACATGTAACTTCTATACTATCAGTTGGATTTCAACCAAATTTCGTATGTGCTATGTGTACCATAACAGATATGACTATAAGTATTGTTAAGAGCAATCAGGGCTGCCAAATGTTAATAAATGCTGTCTATATTTATTTTACACTAATATCAATATACCAGAAAGTATGCAAGCCAACAGCTCTATACTTTGCACACGCATAGCACCTGACATTCTATATTAATTGTGAGTAATTAATACAAGGCAGTGCTGCCAACATGATTCTATGCCTGCTGATATGTCCAATTTTAAAATACATGTAACTTCTATACTAATAAATGGATTTCATCCAAAATTGGCACAACAAGATACCATAATATTTCAGATTATTTCTGACCAGCACACGCATGGTATTGTTGGCAACATGCTTTTACGCGTGCTGATAGATCCAGTGTCTAACTGCATGTAACGTCCATTGGACTTCAACCAAATTTTGTATTCTGTACCTTAAGAGGTGGAACTAAGAATATATTCAGTCACCAGGGCTGCCAACTGTAGTGCTCTATTAGGCTACATTATACCAGGTATATTTTGAACTAATTAGATATTTCGATATTACCAACTTAATTTCGTCATTATTCTAGATAGGTTCATATACTGTAGAATAATCATTGGCATGAAAAGTAGGCTGTATAGTTCTTCACGGAACTTCTTGTTAATTATGTAATTAAATGAAAAGGCAACACTTTTACATGTTATATAGCGACATGTGCAGTACAATAGTAGTAAATGAAAGTCATTGTTTGCTGAACATCTCGGTCAAAGTAAGCTCACCGTCCCAATAATGTTCGCGCTGCGCCTGCACTAGTTTCGTGAAGGAAATGACAATAGCACGCGTAAACAGAATCATTATTTTGTGAATCGCAGTATGTTTCGGTCTTTTTTTTTCTTTCTGAAAGTGATTCGGATAATCAGCAATTCGGATAGTCGGAGTTCGGATAATTGGAGTTCTACTGTACAATGTTTAGATTACATAAGTTTGAAAAACTTATGAAACGCGACCAACTTATTTACAGACAGTGCAGTTCACTTCTATCGATGTCGAAATGTTAACATTATGTGTCAGAAAACTGTATCATGATGAGGCTCATTATGACACTATTTTTCATTATGAAACAGTTACTCCCACCAATCAGAGCTCAAGAATCAGTTGTATGACCAATTTGGTAAGGATACCTTCGCGCATGCGCTCAAAATCCAACATGTCTATATAAATTACCGAAAGTGCACCGTCCATATGTTGACGTAAATAAACTGGCAAATATGAGACAAGAAATAGCACTGTACCTTAATATCCCCAAATCCAATTTCTTCACATCACATTGCTTTCAAACGACTTACCTGACAGTTTTACTGAATACTGTTGCACAATCTGCACATATGGCATTGAAGCACACAGATCGCATGCGTCGGTCGGTCAGAGAGCTTGGAAAAAAGAGATATCCTACCCAGCGTTGCACTCCGATCACAAAATTCGAGTGACTGAATCTCAACAGATATTTATGAATATTTATGTTAAAACATATAATAATCGCATACGCTCGTTTTATAAACATACTCGTGTCTTAATTATTGCCATTATAGGCTCGTTGCATAATGTACCTACTATTACATCGCTATGCCCTACTGTATTGAACCTACCTAGGTCATGTGTTGGCCTTGTTTTCCTCCCAAAATCTCCTCATCCTCTCACTGAGCTTCTTCCTTCGTTCTTCTATTGTCGCTCTGGTGTTGGGTTTGTCTCCAAATTGGTGATTGTCGATTTTGGTTCCGAATTTATATCTGTCCCGTTCAATGTGTTCTGAGATATTATTATCATTTATTGTGGTGTTTGAAGCCATATTTTCAGTGTTGCCTTAGTAAACAAGAGTTTAGTGCTTTTCAGTCGGTCAACACGAATGTACCCAAAAGAGATGGGTTATGCCCTAATCCTGAAATAAATTACATGAGATTAATAAAACATTAGGATGACCAGTTTCGATCGTCAAGCGATCATCATCAGATCCAATACACTTAGGCTATAAAATCTATGTTTGAAATCCAGGTGAAAATATTTACAATATGTACAATTATTTAGTTGCAGTATTGGTACTGCAACTGTCAGTGTATGCTAAATGCAGTATATATGTTAGGTGAAATGCTAAATGGTGATAGCTATCCGGAGATTGTACTTTAGAGAGATTATATGGTTGTAAACTATGGTTAAACTATAAAATTTTAGGCTAACTACTTATCTGATTGTCTTCCGTACTACAGCTATTCGCAGTTTTCGTGCTCACTTGAACTCGCTGTGCGGTCGACTGCGGTGGTTATCTTAACGACTGGTTTTTCCCTGCCTTCCCCCCCCCCTGTCCCTACGTGCTGTGGGGAGTGATCGCGATGTGTTTATGTGAGGTGTTGCCAACCTAGATAAGATGTATGTCATTGAATGAGGTGGATCTACAACTATTAAAGACCGTGGATTAGTCCTCGCCACGCGTGGAGCATACGATGTACTTTTCTTCTGCAATAAACCAAGGCCCATATTAGAGGCAGTATTAAAGATGCCGGGACGTCCTCATAAGACCGTCAACGCTTAGTTCGAATGGGTTATGCTCCACGCGTGGCGAGGACTAATCCACGGTCTTTAATAGTTGTAGATCCACCTCATTCAATAACATACATCTTATCTAGGTTGGCAACACCTCACATAAACACATCGCGATCACTCCCCACAGCACGTAGGGACAGGGGGGGAAGGCAGGGAAAAACCAGTCGTTAAGATAACCACCGCAGTCGACCGCACAGCGAGTTCAAGTGAGCACGAAAACTGCGAATAGCTGTAGTACGGAAGACAATCAGATAAGTAGTTAGCCTAAAATTTTATAGTTTAACCATAGTTTACAACCATATACGGTAATCTCTCTAAAGTACAATCTCCGGATAGCTATCACCATTTAGCATTTCACCTAACATATATACTGCATTTAGCATACACTGACAGTTGCAGTACCAATACTGCAACTAAATAATTGTACATATTGTAAATATTTTCACCTGGATTTCAAACATAGATTTTATACCCTAAGTGTATTGGATCTGATGATGATCGCTTGACGATCGAAACTGGTCATCCTAATGTTTTATTAATCTCATGTAATTTATTTCAGGATTAGGGCATAACCCATCTCTTTTGGGTACATTCGTGTTGACCGACTGAAAAGCACTAAACTCTTATTATCATTTATATTATTTTAAGTATGTTTGCTGTGATCTATTGTATTATTATTATTCACAATAATGTAGTCTATTAATCTTACTCTACAGAGAGCCTACAGTATATACGCTGAAAAAGGTGCTGTGTGCTGTCTACAGAATACTTTCCTAAGCTAGCAATTATATGAAGATTGAGGTTAACTTCAAAGCAAAAGAAAACAAAGTATTTTTAATGTTTAATTTTAAATTTCCAATAGTATATTATGTAGAAATTAAATATGGTAAAACGTGCTCACGGAATGTTCTTGAGAGGCTGAAGCACAGCAGGCAGTGCGGTCGGGAGGGGGTGGAGGCTGTCGTTTGAAGAGCTCCAGCTGACGCGTTGCTGGAAACTTAGAGAACATTCCCAGCCGAATGCAGGGCAACACGTTGGAGCACTTGGGGCGTATAGCACGCAAATATTATAATTATTTTACAAATTTAAGCTTTATTGAACAAAACGTATCAACTGTAGAATAATTGGAACCATACTGAATGCCCAATCAGTGTTAACTTTTTAACACAGTATAATATAATATGACATAGAAGGATTTACTTCGCAGTGTACTGATTGGTAACCACAGCTGCAGGCGGCGAATGAACACAATTACATATTTTTGGAACGAAAACTTTAAAATCATATCCATGCTTAATAGCTCATTTATTAATTTTATGTTCGACCCTGACTATTATATGTCAGAAAACTGTAATATAATGAGGCTCATTATAACACTATTTTTCATTATGAAACAGTTTCTACCACCAATCAGAGCTCAAGAAACAGTTGTTTGACCAATTAGATAATTAGATGCGCTGAGTTCCGCGGCCTTCTAATTTAAATTTCACTGCCTGGCCTAGTAGGATCGGAGTAACAAGTAGAGACAGGGTGAGGAATGAAAAGGTCAGGGAAATGGTGAAAGAGGAGCCCTTGCAAGGTAGGATTGAGACATCAAGACTGAGGTGGTATGGACACTTAGAGAATGGATGAGAAGAAGATTCCCAAGAGGATACATGAGATGCAGATGCAGAAGAATCGACCAAGGGGAAGACCAAGAGATAGATGGCTGAAAGGAGTGGAGGAATGTGTCAAGAAGAGAGGCGAGGACTGGACCAGAGTGACAGCGGAGAGGTGGTGGGAAGAAAGAACTGAGTGGCGAGGCTTATGTTCCAAACAGACCCAGCCTGGGGCTGGAAACTGTACAAGATGATGATGATGATGCCTGGCCTAGTGTCATAGTAGGGTAATCGAGGAGGCCATGGTCAAATACAACGCATTCTCTGCTTCTCATGCGCTCTGTTCAGTACATAAAACTAGCGAAATCTCGACAGATATTTATGAATATTTATGTTCGAACATAAAATAGTTATAATAATTATCGTCGAACATAAACAGTCGTATAAAACGAGCCTATAATGGTAATTAAGACATTCGTATGGAAATTATAAAACTCGCATTCTCTCGTTTTATAAACGTACTCGTGTCTTAATTATTGCCATTATAGGCTCGTTTCATAATGTACTGTTATTAAACGAATGTTTTATGCTTTTCAGTCGGTCAACACGATTGTACCCTAATCCTGAAAAATGAATTACATGAGATTAATAAATACACTTGGATGACCAGTTTCGATCGTCAAGCGATCATCATCAGATCCATTACACTTAGGCTACAACATTTCCCCAGTTGAGTGTTGATAATGACGAAGACAACTGCTCTCACCACGACCAGATAAGTAGCCTGTACAATACAACAGCTGATCATTTAACTATTATCACATATTCACTCCATACAAGCAAGTTTGGAGATCAATCACCACATTCAGTGTTTTAACAAATCATCGCATAGACTATAACTAACAAATATTGACGAGTTGAATCATCTCAACTCAACCGACAGTAGTGGCTACGCTGGCTAAAGCGCAGCATTAGGTCATGGGGCCAAGTTCTCTGCTGCCCCACCGTCGGCTGTCCTTGAAATGGTTTTCCGTGGTTTCCCATTTTCAACACCACGCAAACACTGGGACGGTACCTTCTGACAGGCCACGGCCGCTTCCTTCCACATCCTTGCCCAGTTTCATTCACCATCATTCATTTCATCTCTCATTAACTCCTCTCATGACGTTGGCGTCAGGAAGGGCATCCGGCCGTAAAAACCATCGCCACAAAGACTTCCATCGCATCTCATCCCCGACCCCGTTGGAAAACGGGAATAATAAGGGGTAGACATACATACGATCATCTCAACTCATACCGCAACTAAATAAGTGTACACATAGTTAATATTTTCACCCATTCTTTCAGACATAAGGATTTTGCAGCGTAAGTGTAATGGATTTGATGATGATCGCTTGACGATCGTAACTGATCATCCTGGTGTATTTATTAATCTCATAATAGTACTCCCCTATAATGGTAATTAAGACACTCGTATGGAAATTATAAAACTCGCATACTCGTGTCTTAATTACCATTATAGGTGAGTTGCATACGACTGTTTATGTTCGACGATAATTATTATAACTATTTTATGTTCGAAGATTAATATTCATAAATATCTGTCGAGATTTCACCAGTTTTATGTACTGAACAGAGCGCATGAGACGCAGAGAATGCCTTGTAATTTGACCATGGCCTCCTCGATTACCCTACTATGACACTAGGCCAGGCAGTGAAATGTAAATTAGAAGGCCGTGGAACTCGTTATCAAATTGGTCAAACAACTGTCTCTTGAGCTCTGAATGGCAGGAGAAACTGTTTCATAATGAAAAATAGTGTTATAATGACCATCATTATGATATATGTTTTAACATAAATATTCATAAATATCTGTTGAGATTGTCACTGGAATTTTGTGCTCGGGTGCTGCGCTGGGTGGGATATCTCTGATTTCCAAGCTCTCTGACCGACCGACGCATGCGCTCTTTGTGCTTCAATGCCATATGTGCAGATTGAGCACCAGTATTCAGTAAAAATGTCACCGAATGCGTTTGAGAAAAAAAGCGCTGTGTAGTAATTGGATTTGGGGATTATAAGGTACACTGCTATTTCTTGTCTCATATTCCCCAGTTTATTTACGCGAACATGTGGACGGTGCACTTTCGGTAATTTATGTAGGCATGTTGGATTTTGAGCGCATGCGTGAAGTTATCCTTATCTAATTGGTCAAACAACTGTTTCTTGAGCTGTGATTGGTGCGAGAAACAGTTTCATAATCAAAAATAGTGTTATAATGACCATCATTATGATACAGTTTTCAGACATATAATAGTCAGGGTCGAACATAAACAGATATTATAATACAACAGGTTGCCGACGACGGTAGCTACGTGTGCCAAGGCTCATGACCATGGGGACAAACTGCTCCAGTCTCGGTAGACGTGGGTTCAAACCCTATCGTAGGCCATCTTTGAAGTAGTTTTCCGCGGTTTCCCATTTTCATCTCCAGGCAAATGCCGAAACGGCACTTGCTAACAGACCAGTTTTATTCATCTTCTCATGAGGTTTGCGTAAGGAAGAGCATCTGTGCATAAAACCATCCACCCAATAGAAATTCATAGCATCACATCCCTGACCTAATAGAAACGCGTATAATAAGTTTTTTTTTGTTGATTCCTTAGAGGCTATGCGACATCGTGGTCATGTAGCCCCGTGTTTGGGCTTGTGTAGAATTTGTCTGATAACCTGTGTCACTGTGATGTCTGTACTAGTGTGTGTATTTGAGTCGTCCAGTCGCAAAACTCATTTAATCCACTTGTGAATAAGAATCATTTTCATGAGAAACGTTTCGCCTCGCGTATCTTTTGTGTTTGTTGTTTTCTACTTTTATCTTTTTGCCCTGTGTTTTTCTTTTTTTGTTTTGTGTTTGTTCGTGCTTTTGCTTTTGAATTTTACTTTCTCCTTTTCTTTCTTGGTTTTGGTTTTGTGTTAGTTTTCTGCTTGAATTTTGCTTTTTGCTTAGTGTTTCTTGTTTTTTGTTTTCTGCATTTGCTTTTGTTTTTGAATTTTTCTTTTTGCTTCGTGCTTTTTGTTCTTGGTTTTATGTTTGTTATCTGGAAAATCTAAATAAACCAAAAGAAAATAAAACAGAACAAAATGAACAAAACAAAATCAAAATAAAACAAAACAAAAAACCAAACGATTTAAAACAAAATTAAACGAAATGAAATAAAATAAAGTAAAATAAAATAATTAAATAAATACTTTTACGACATGATTCTTATTCACAAGTGGATTAAACGAGTTTTGCAACTGGACGACTCATTTGTAATTGTGGTAGGATTTGAGTACGAAGTGGCCATGACCTTAAGTTAGGTACCATCGCGGCATTTGCCTGGAATAGAAGTGGGAAATCACTGAAAATCAACTTCCGGGATGGCTGTGGTAGGAACCAAACCTGCCTCTTCTCAGTTTTCGCCTGCTGTTCCCAAGGTCGCAGGATCTAATCTTGACGCAGTCAGTTGGCATTTGAGGGTGCGTAAATGCGAGGAAGTAGATTTACTGGCATGGCAATGATCACCTTCGGGACAAACATCCGTCACCCCGACGTCTATAAAAGCCTCAGTAGTTAAAAGTACGTGAAGCCAATAACATTAATATTATTCGAATTACATTTCTTAGCAGTGCCGGGATACAAACCCGGGCATCTGTGGTGACAGCCAAGAATGCTAGCCACAATGATAGGAGGCGGACTAATTGGGAGTCCAGCTAGTCAGGAGATTATAAGTACGAATCCCGGAGCAGGCAGAGGGTATACTGAGTGTGCATTTATTCACTGGATTCTCACACTCCTTGCGGGAATATTTCGGTATAATTCCTTATTTTAAATCCCGGGTCTCCTACCCCACTCCCAGTGCTAATAATTACAATTACAGTCATCACATAAACACAATCATGTTATCAGACAAATTCATTACACGCCAGAGTGCATGAGACCGATGACCAAGATTTCTAAAGCACCTAAAATAAATGAACAAATACAACATCTTATTGTAACTGACTTCTTCGGGATTCGATCCCGTAAACTTGAGAACAGCAGGCAAACCTTACCGTTGCACCAACCTTTTTAACTTTAACCTCTGGCACTACAGCCCATGACGGGCCTAGGCTTATCAAGTGACTGCTGCACAGCCCTTTGACCTGCGGATATTGGGGCGACGCGATGTCAGTGCATCGGGTCCCCTCGGCCATTGATCTTGTTTTTCGTGAGTGGGGCGCTGCTTCACTGTCAGACAGCTACTCAATTGTCCTCACGAGACTGAGTGCACCCCGCTTCAGTCCTCACGTCGGTATCTAAAATTCCTGATGGGTCCGGTAATCGAACCAGGGGTTGCACCACACAGGCAGCCTTTATGTAAATTATCTGGTCAGTCCGCTACGCTGCGCCCCTAGAGCTTGTCGCCTGACAGCTAACTAACACTTGATGATAGCAAGTGTTCGCTCTAGTATTTGATGGCACTTACTGTTGGTCTACTGAAGAATGACTCGATTCCCGGTCAAACTGGGATCAACATATTGTAATATCGAATTACAATCCAATGATGAAACATAGAATTAAAGGTTACCCGTCCCTTGTTGGAAAGTCATGAGAAAATTATACACTCCAACCGCAGAGATGCACGCGAACCTCATCGATAATCCATAGCGCACCGCAAGAGAGAATTCTAAATCACATAGTATTGGTTGGTTGGTTCTTAGTTTAGGGGCTGCCACAACGCGGTCATGTATCCCCGTGTACTTTGGGTGTGTGTAGAATTTGTCTCATAGCCAGTGTTAATTGTGATGGCTGTATTAGCGTGTGTTATATGTGATTCAGGTATTATAGAAGGACTGTAGACGATTTTTTTTTCAAGTAGTTCCTACTTTTGCTACCAAATGCTACCGTCCACCACACCTAGCTGTTGACGTGGCTACTAAATGTCATCGCAGTCAGCACCTGGAGGCGAACGTTGGAACTAATATAGCGTTATCAATCTAACCTACAAATTTTTGCTTCCACAAGTGTAGTTAGTGGAAGGTTCTTCTTCATACTATAAATCTATGACATGGGACCGCCGGCTTTATTTCCCATCCAAAGGAATGTATATTTAGGGATTTTAATGGTCTTAAAAATCCGCGACTATCACAATAGTGTATGAGACCTGCAAAAGAGGTTCTACCACTGGAAATGATCCGTGCGCGCGATGATCGGAACCAATAGGCGTATTGAACGTTCCATTGGGATTTGCGTGCAGTGCCCTCGCATGCGGAGAAATCTACGTTATGCCATGTGGCTAAACAAAGAGAATATTGTCATGAAATAAGGGAGTTGTAAAGTTCTGCGATAAATTTTATATAAAGACTGGTCGTTTAACAGCTGCTGTGATAGTTACGTAGCTAAAACAGACGAACTGTGAAAGAAAAGAAACTTTCATCACTTACCCCATCCACACACCTACCAGGACAGCAAACACTCAGACGGGCACGAACACGAACATGAGGAATCTCAACCTACCCGACGTACGACTGTGTTTGCACGCAGCTGACGATACACACATCATTTAGACGCAGGGGTGAATATTTAAATAATTGAAACCACTGGGCGTTGCTATCTATAACTTTTTATTATTATTATTATTTAATTTTTTATTTAGTCAATTTACCCTCTAGGTTGGTGGTTCCCACGGACTCAGCGAGGGAACTCACCACTACCGCCTCTATGGTCAGTGTCCTGGAGCTTGGAACATCTGGTCGGGATTGCTACAAATGGGGAGGTGTGATCAGCACCTCGCCCAGGCCGCCTCACCTGCAAAGCGAACAGGGGCCTCATGAGGGGTGGGAAGGGATGGAAGATTGGGATGGATAGGCGAGGAAGAGGGAAGGAGGCGTCCCCGTTTACCTGGATAGTAGGCTGTCAGATATCCGCCCCCTCAATCGGATTGCCAATTATCAATCGCACCGGCTCAGCTACATCAATGAAAATGGCACTGACAGATACTATCGAGATAAGAGCACAGAAGTTAACAGGAAATCATTGTGGAACACACCAAAAAAGACGGGGGTTCATACTTACCGTTACTTACCTCTTAATTATCTCGGGGTTTGAGTTGACAACAGGATCACTAAAGTCTGTTCACACAATAACCTCCACCATGACATTTAAAAATGAACCAGAACGAAGACGAGAACTTTGAACTGTACAAAAGCTTTATTTCAAATAAAGGGTATGATTTTACTAACACAACAAAAACAACGTGGCTATCAGTAGCCCAAGTCAATCTGACTACGTCCTCCAGTAGGACTTGCAAAAATTATCATACAACATGGTATAGAACATTTTAGCTCTCAAGAGCTCCAAATAACGTAATATTCATAACACTATTGGATTGGAAAAGGACGTCAGGGTGTGACATATATAGAGCATTTGGTTTCCTTTTAATAAACATGAGAATGGTATTTATAGTCGCAAGGCCAGAGTGTGTACGACCTCACTCTCTGAGAACCAGATGTTGGCACAGCTGCGGGCTACCCTCCAGCCTGTTGCATACTGGTCAAATGCACTCCCTTCTCACATGCTAAGTTACGTAAGAATACAGCTTGTTCTCTCAAACTTTTAAACGTCTACAAGACAACTCACATTATATTTACGCAAATCTTTCAAGTACTTTGCTCACATCCTATTGGATCATTATGTTAATTTCTTAAACTTGTTAACTTCAATCCAAATGTTTAATTAGCTCTTAAATGTTTATAACAAAATCACATAAATTATTTATAACAATTAGAAATTGTTTATAATATTTGTCAAAGACAATAAAAATATTATAAGCACGCCTTTAACATCACTCTCGTTCCATATTATTTTCAAAAATATTTACAGCAATTATTTACAATATTAACATTTAAATTGTTTAAATTATTAATTTAATAAATACATTAACCACAGGTTCATCCGGTTGATAATTTTCATAATCGTGTTTAATATAATCGACCAATGAAGGTTAGTTATACATATTAATGTCACAATCTAGTTTAATAAAGGTTTTAATAATGATTTGTGACGGCAACCTTCATTCAAAATCTTATCTCAAATTCTTTCAAAACTCGTGTTAATTATAACAGTAATTCACTTGATTAATTTTCAACGAACTATGACAATCTTACTCCAGCGGAAAATCCTTCGCTAACAAGTTAATGCACAATCTGCATTAAAAATATGCCCAAAATCATCATATATTAATCTATATGGCATTAAAAACTTCCACATAACTTACAAAAACTTCCACAAATAATTCTTTAACATTAATTCCTGTGGGAACTTCCTTCATATTCAAGGGCATTATACCTCAGCGACTTTCAACACGCGCTGCACTAGCGATTATACATTCATAGTTCCACTTAAAATTTTTATAATCATTAATAGTTTCAAAACTGTTTTTTATTTAACCTTCGTGGATTTCATTCATGAACCGAAATGAAGTCAAAACTTGCCAATCACAAACAAATTTAATAGTGAATACGCTTATATACGCCTGTCTGGTCTATCAAAATTCAAGATTAACATCTTAAAAGAAATTGCAGTATAAAAATACTATCTTCAAATAAAGTGCGACTAAAATGCAAAGCAGTCGAATAGAATCCAATTAGACTGGGGAATGCAAACAACGTTATATAATTCTCTAATTGAGAAAAACTCCTAACAAAAGTACTTGACTTTAATGCATTCAATAATTCATTATTAAAGTTACTCTTTCACAAAAGTGTCTATGATGCAATGTTCATTCATAACTGACGATAAATGTCTGTGTTGCAATCAATTCAAATAACGACTAGTATTTCCAAGATCGTCGACAACGTAAGAGATTTTAACGCTCTAAAATCATTTAAATGTTCTTCCTTCTTGATGATGACAGAAAATTGGTCAAAGTAATTAAACTGGGGTAGAATTACTTTAATAAAATGACACGCTGTCTGAATTTAAATCTGCCATAAAAATCATTAACTTACAGTCAAATCGTGACTACAAAAAAAATATTAATTTCTGAAAAATCCAAATATCAGTCTCAACTGATTCAAAATCGTTAACTATGCCCATGACATAACAATGTCTTAATAAATCGTCGAAAAAAACATAACTCATCAAGGTGTACTGAGAATAAGAATCTCAACAAGAAAATAGGGCAAAATACATGAGGATAAAAATATGGGAAAAATGGTTGCTCAAACATCATTAGTAAACTCAAATACAATAAACGTTCACGACTACCTTATCTGCCGATTGACGTTCCAGAGGAAAATTCCCCAAAGAAGACTGCTGATGGATCCATTTCACCACGTTAAAGCTGAGCTCCATCCTCGAAATAGGAAATAGCACCCTCGGAGAATCGAACTGCTTCCTTCTCCGTGAATCGCTCTGCTCCTCGAAGACGAATAAACATCCTTCCGGCAATAATCTTCTTTGTGAGTCGGGATATCCCTGACCTCTCTTGAAAAATTCCCTGAAGTTCCAGTAGACAATCGCCATGAAGTTTTGTAGAAATTTCCGAAGAAATTATTCATATTCAGAGTATGAAATTGTTTCTATGGCTGTTCGATGGTATTCAGCCTTTAATTACGAAACATGGGTGTAGATGGTATTCACCGCATGTTCGCTTGTGTGGAATAGCAATTAGCGAAGTTCCATGTCGCTATCTTACTCCGTTGAAATATGTCCCAAATGCATTAAGCCGTTTAGCCTTCCATCTGCTCTTCGGTTGTAGTGTCAGAAGAACAAACTGCCGTATTCAATTGCTCCATTATACTGTATCGTTCTGTAACCAAGCAATCTGAAGTCTTTCTATTCCACTCGCAGCGTCAGCCGTTGCGTTGATTCTGGCTATACAAAAGTGCTTCTCTTGTGGCGAGATAATCACTTTTGTCAGTCGTATAAAACTGCTAATATCTTTTAAACTAATCGGTCGAAATTGTTCAGCTTTTCTCTATTACTTTATGAAGCACAGCACAATACAATTAGCTTATCGGAGACCACTAACTGTTCGAAGCTAAACTTGTAGAAGCTTTCTAAGGTCCGTTTCAACTTCACCTAGTTTGACTTGGATCTCGTTAATATAGTGGCCTCGCCACGCGTTATAAAGACGATTCTTTTCACTGCTGTTCACTTCGACGTCTCACTATAATGAATGTATAAGAAAAGAACTTTCACAAATATACTTCGATGATCTGAGAATGAGATCTCAGAATGATCAGAGAACGAAAGAGGCTCCTCTCTTCTGCGCAAGCCCTTTTATTAACTTCACGAGGGGCGTTTCCATCCCTTCCAAAGTGTGATACTACGTCATCGCTAAAAGTTCCAACTTCGTTAATACATGACGGATTTTCAAAATTCAAAAACTGAAAATAAATTTCACCAAAATTCCAAATCAATGCTTTTACTGCAAATGGATTTCCACAATTCTGCATTCCACAAGTAATAAAAATACCATAGTTTCAGCAATCTCCGTCTTCCTTGAAACTATCGTTGATTGGTTCATGCCTCTCCTCCAATAGCATAGTTTCTTCCTCAGCAGAATTCCTCGTTTCCTGCGACTGCGTCGTACATCTTGGAACATTCTCGACTAAATGCTGACGTCACTGAGAATCTCAGCTCAAGTAGCCTGCTGGCATAACATTTGCGTCATCCGTGCTTACGTCATGACTACCCACGTCATAACTATGACAACCATAACTCTTCTTATAATTTCAAATATAGCCACCGTGGTCTCTACATAATTCAATTACGGGGGCAGTACCATCCCGGCATTTGCCCGAAGACGAAGTGGGAAACCACGGAAAACCACTTCGAGGATGGCTGAGGTGGGAATCGAACCCCCTCTACTCATTTGGACCACCCGAGGCTAAGTAGACCCCGTTCCAGTCCTCATACCACTGTTCAAATTTCGTGGCAGTGCCGGGAATCGAACCCAGGACCTCCGGGGCGGCAGCTAACCATGCTGACCACTACGCTACGGAGGTGACATCTATAACTGGTGCCAATATTAAACTGCTGTAATTATTAATATTCTGGTGTTTGAAGCCTATTTGAGTGTTGCCTCAGTAAATAAAGTTTGATGCTTTTCAGTCGGTCAACATGATTGTACTCAGATGAGAAGGATTATTCCCTAATCCTGAGATTAATAAGTACACTTGGATGTCCAGTTTCGATCGTCAAGTGATCATCATCATGTTGCAAAATCCCCTAAATGAACTAACAAAAACAACATCAAAAACACAACAACAGGGTAGATGACCTCATTGTTCTGCGGTTTCGGTGGCGTAGTTGGTAGCATGATGAGCTTCTATGCCCAAGATCGCGGGTTCAAACCCGGCCAAAGTTGGATTTTTTAAGACCGTTAAAAATCCCTCAGTATGCCTTCCTCCGGAAGGGAAGTAAAGCCAGCGGTCCCATGTCATAGATTTATGGCATGAAAAAGAACCTTCCACTAATTACACTTGTGGAAGGAAAAATTTGTTGGTTAGTTTGATAAAGCTCTATTAGTTCCAACGTTCGCCACCAGGTGCTGACTGCGATGGCATTTATTAGCCGCATAATTCTAAGCCTGCTGAGAGGTCCAAATTTAAATACATGTAACTTCTATACTATCATTTGGATTTCAACCAAATTTCGTGTGTGCTATGTGTACCATAACAGATATGACTATGCCGATTCTTAAGAGTAACCAGGGCTGCCAACTGTTAATAAATACTGTCTCTATTTTTGTTACCCTAATATCAGTATATCATAAAGTATGCAAGCCACTAGCTCTAAACTTAGCACACGTATAGTACTTGGCATTCTAGATTAATTTGGGATAACTAATATAGGCCTACGCCAGTGCTGCCAACATGATTCTAAGCCTGCTGAGAGGTCCAATTTTAAAATGCATGTAACTCCTATACTAACTAATGGATTTCATTCAAAATTGACTCAACAATAGATCATATTATTTGAGATTATTTCTGACCAATACATGTATGTCATTGTTGCCAACATGATTTAAAGCGCGCTGTTAGATCCAATGTTTAACTGCATGTAACGTCCATACTATCCATTGGACTTCAACCAAATTTTGTATTCTCTACCTTAAGAGATGGAAACAAGAATATATTCAGTCACCAGGGCTGCCAACTGTAGTTCTCTATTAGGCTACATTATGTCAGGTATACAGTATTTCGAACTAATTAGAAATTTCTATATTACCAATTTAATTTTGTCATTATTCTAGATAGATCCATATAGATTAATCAATGGCATAAATTTTAAATTTTAAGAAAAGTAAGCTCTTTAGTTCGTCACGGAACTTCTTGTTTTAAATTTATTTAATTAATTAATTATATTTTTCAAACTATATCATAATTCATGTAATTTTTTTCAGTGCAGCTATGACCTCCCGTGTCCGTTTAGCAAGTTTAAATTACAGTGAAATAATAGAAGACTTCAGCTGGGGAAAAAAGTCGCAAAGTAATATTTTAATATTTCATGGTTTACATAATCTTTTCATCCGGCTCCGTGGCTAAATGGTTAGCGCACTAGTCTTTGGCCGGAAGTGCTCCGGGTTCGATTCCCGGCTGAGCCATCAGGGATTTTAATCCCCTGGGGTTAATTCATGCGGCTCGGGAACTGGGTGTATGTGACGTCTTCATCATCACTTCATCCTCATAACGACGCGCAGGTCGCCCACGGGCGTCAACTAGATAAACCTGCACTCGGCCTCTCCGGAAGCCACACGATCAATACATTATAATCTTCTTCAAGGGGACTTTTACGTTTCTTTCATATTATTAAAATAATGTACTGTAATGCATTCAAAATATTGTAACTATTCATTATTTTATTATTATTACAAAACTATTTTCTATTTGACTTGATATTCTTTTATTTTCTATTGTTGTGCCCCCCTCCCCCCCTCTTATCATATCGCCCAGGGCCCCGAAAGGCCTATATCCGCCACTGCGACACAAATACAGCCATCACAATTAACACCGTTTATCTGACAAATTCTACACACACCCAAAGTACACGGGGCTACATGACCGCGTTGTCGCAGCCCCTTAACTGAGGAACCAACCAAACAATATCATTTAATCAAACAACAACATCGCATCCTTCACCAGTACTGGATATGCCTTGTGTCACCAGTTTGGTCATCCCTTTTGCGTGACTGATGGGTTTCACTAGCTGGCGCTGGGGGTATTGCTGCCCAACGTGCCTGAGTTTCCCAGTAATTCCAACCTCTCCCACTTGCTTGTCGTAACTGTTCTTTAATTCGTTCAAACTGTCTCCACTTTGATTAATCGCCAACCTTGCCCAATGAACAAGGGGATAATGAAGAAGAATTAAGGTAATGGAAGAGAAAATTTGAGGAAATTATGATAAATAAAGAAAAAGATAGCGTGTAACCTGCCTGTTTGTAAATACTGAGTGAGAAATGCGCACTTCAGAACGATCACCCTAATTAACCGTGACTAATGGAATGGTCTGAGTGGAGAATTTCAAGAGGTAAATACACTAATTTGGGGCAAAATGGAGAAAAACAAAGAGCGATTCTATGTACCAGCCTTAAGTTGAATTTGAATGAATAACTGCACTTTCACGGCAAAAGCTAGTGTGTAGACGCATTACAGCAGAAATACTGAGTTGTCTTCTGCTTCTTTTCAGTTGGTCAACACGATTGTCCCAATGAATTCGTCGGGGTACAAGTTATAAATATGTTAACACACTCCTGAAAAAAACATGTATCAGTTAGTTATCAGTGATAACTTGTATGAAATCAAACAAAATATTCAACACGGAAATTTAGTAAAATACAGAATTAGAATAGCTAAACATAAAAAATATCCTTCTTTCTTGAAAATGGTATAAAAATGACCAAAATGACCTAAATGACCTAACAAATAGACTTCATTGAACTCATTCTTTCATGAAACATATATATATTTGAGCAACGTGTTGGTCTTACAAAAAAAAAAAAAAAAAATGCAAAATCATCAAAATCCTAGCCCTAGTTATCACACTTAAATGGGCAATTTTGGATTAAGCGTTTCGCCCCTCAAGTGGCCATCATCAGATACTGATCACTGTGTTAAGGTTGTAAATTCACTGTTGTGGTTCAATAGCACGTCATTATATGATTATAGTATTGTTACGGCTGTGAGTTTGTTTCATCGCTCGCCGCATGAGTCACAACTGCCCCCGGGCTGGGCTGTGCTCTGCCTCAGTTATTGCGTGCGCTTTACGCAACAGGACTACTAGGACAAAGGGATGGTCCAGAATATTCGTGACCCTGCCAGTGATGGAAACCTCGAGAAGCCGTGAACCCTGGATGGGTCTAGGAGCATTTATTGAGTCACCGGCCTGCTATATAAGAGCGACTTGTCAAGCAGTGTGTGTGTGTTTTTCAAGCTAGTGCGAGCGTTTACCTTGAGCGACAGTTGTTGGCGACGTGACTTGTGAAACCCTGTGAAGCTGATTCTCTTGACAGTGAAGGAGTGTGATTCATACGGAGAGGCTGGGTATTGAAGAGTGTGTGCTTACCTAGTGCGACAGAGGTCATTGTGGCGAATTGCAAAACAGTGAGTGACAGACTTAGTGCAGCTGTTTCCAGCCAGCGCACGGGACCACCTCATTAGCGAGAGGATTAACTGCAAGGCCGAGTGAAAGGATGAGTTGGGCTCCATACAGGAGGGAGCTGGTGTAAGACAGCTAATTGTTTCTATCTGCTTATTGTAAGGTGTATATTTCTGACCTGCAAGCAATAAAGCTAACGTCTCTTTAAAGGAACAATTGTGTTTTTGCTTTCACCCACCATAATTCAGTTAACGGAACTTGCCACTAGGGGGTGGCACGTAACAGTATAATGTTTTGATTCGCGGTTTGACTCTCGTTATACGTTAGGTTTGTTTTAGTTGCAAGGGTTTGTGAATTACGTGAGAAACAGTGGATTTGCGCGTGTGTACAATTTAGAATATCACACTGTATTAATAATAATAAATCAAGTAACAAATATTTGCATGCGCTAGAACAAACTTATTGATGTGTTGCTGGATATTTTTTGTGAGAGTGATTTTGGAAAAGGGATGGAAATGTGTAACAGGGAACAATGAGCGCGCGCGGTGGCGGAGAGATGGCTGTGACATGGTGCAAACCCATTTTGCGTGAGGTGACGCCCCCTCTTTTCCAATAGCCCCCTTAATTTAACCAAAGGACCCAAAACTAATAGGTCATCGGCTTTTTAATATCTCGCAAACCAATAATGCTAGAGACTTGTATGAGGTGTCTTAGTACTCGAGATGACGCCCCCTGTTTCCATATAGCCCCCTTAATTTAACACAACGACCCAAAACTAAAGGGTCATCGGCTTTTTAATATTTCGTGAACCAATAATGCTAGGGACTTGTATGAGGTGTTGTAGGACTGGGACACACCTGTTTTCATGATTTTGTGATTTGCAGAGATGGGTCAATCCAGAGCAAAATATATGCGAAATTATCGAGAAAAGAAACGTGAGAAAAAATTAAAATCTGGAGGAGAACAGCCGAAAAATATTGACCTCACATATATTTCATCTCAATTTCATAGTAGGATAACATGTCAGATGTTACACATCATATGCGACTACTGTAAGGCTCGTATTTAGCCTATTTTAATTTATGAACAAGTAGTTCCGTGAAGAACTATACAGCCTATTTTCATATATCCTACTTATGTTAATTGCCACTATCAACACACACAATTTCTGTTTAATTGCTGTAATAGATTCGTAGATATTAAGAACCGACTAAATATTTCGGACGGTCGCCATGTTGGATTTTATATATGTAGGTCCTAGAGTTATGTACTGTTTCATGCAGATTATTGTGAACGTGTAGTATTCAAATTTCAATCGCATAATTAGGACACAAGAAAAAACAAGGAGATTTTAAAATTTTTCACAGCTGCCATCTTGAGGTTATGGAAACAATTGAAATAAATTAGATGCCAGTGGATTAACATTCGTATAAGGATTTACTGTACCAAGTTTCACTGCACTCGGATGGTTAAATTGCGAGAAACATCCATGTGAATATTTATAATTCGCGTCACCGCCATGTTGGATTTGTGATCAGCAGGTTATTTAAAGTTCTATAGGTGAACTTAAGTTCATAGTCCCTATGAACATTAAAAAATGCAGTTTGATTGCTAAATTAGATTCGTAGATATTCAGTATCATCTAAATATTTAGGATGGTCGCCATGTTGGATTGTTAAATGTATAGGCCATAGAGTCATGTACCATTAAAGGAAAATTATTGCGTAGGTTCATTATTCAAACTTTCACTTCGATCGCATGACTACATCACAAGAAATAAAAACTTAATTTTAAAATTCGCACTGCCGCCATCTTGAGGTTATGTAAACAATTGAACTAAATTAGATACCAGAGGATTACAATGTGTATAAATATTTTCTGTATCTGGTTTCAGTGCGCTTGGAACATTAAATCGCGAGAAAGGTCTATTTAAAATTTTCAAATTCGCTTGGCCGCCATGTTCGTTTTGTAGTCAACCGGTTTTTGAAAGCCTTATAGATGGACTTCCAGTAGTGCCCTTTATCTCCGTACAAAATTTTAGGGAGATACCGCTAATAGTTTCAGAGATATCGAATGCCGGTGAAATATTTCGCACATCCGCCATCTTGTGATTATGTAAACAATTGAACGAAGTTAGATGTCGGTGCATTACAATGTATATAAACATATACTGTACCAAGTTTAATTGTGTTTGGTTCGTCAAATCACGAGAAACGTCTATTTAAAAGTCGCAAATTCGCTTGGCCTCCATGTTGGTTTTGTAGTTACCAGGTTTTCAAAGGTCACATAAGTGAACTTATAGTAGTTCCCTCTATCACCATAGAAAATGTCAGGGTAATATCGGTAATAGTTTCGGAGATATTGAATGCTGGTGAAATATTTCGCACAGCCGCCATGTTGGATTGGTGAGTCGTAACAAAATTTGAAGGGCACGGTCGAGGTCGCCGGGAATAGTGCTATGAACTTTCCGAGTTTCATTCATTCATTCATTCATTCATTTATTTGCAATGGGGGGTGTGTCCCCCGGTGGCAAATTGGATATACATAACAAATACATAATTATACATAACAATACATAATTATACATAACAATTCAATAACAATTATACAACAATTAAACTGGAGTATTTACACAAATAGTCAGTCTTTTCTTAAACACACCTATATGTTTGGGAAAAGGCTCTAAGACTGCGGCAGGTAGAGAGTTCCAGTTATCAATGGCACGGTTTACAAAAGAATATTTACCATAATTTGTTCGCTGTGGTCGGCCCTTAACTTTGAAAGGATGATCGCTCCTACCCATGTAAGTGGGCTTTCCCAATCGTTTGCTAAGCTCACCCCATGCTGGTTGATTTGTATACGTGTTGTACATAGCGCAGAGTCTAGATTTCATCCTCCTAGCCTCCAGTGATTCCCACCCAAGTTTCTTTAACATACGGCTCACACTGCTCCTGGGATTAAAGTCACTGAGCACAAATCTAGCGGCCTTTCTTTGTACCATTTCCAACTCATTGATGAGCCCTACTTGATATGGATCCCAAACCGCCGAGGCATATTCCAGAATAGGTCTTACAAGTGACAAATAGCCTAATTCTTTAGCAGAGGTACTACTTCCTTTTAATACCCTCATTACAAAGTGCAGGGATTTGTAAGCTTTTGAAACTACACATCCTACATGACTACTCCATTTCATATCATTCCTTACGTGAACGCCCAAATATTTGCAAGAATCTTCTTCTACAAGTATTTCCGAGCCAATGTTATATTGAAAATCCTGCCTTCGCACTTTCCCTATTTTTAAGAGACTACATTTTCTTGTGTTTATTTTCATTTTATTTACAATCGCCCACTTATAGACCAGGTTCAGGTCCTCTTGCAGCACTGCATTGTCTTGTGAGTCATGTATCTTTCGATATATTACACAATCATCCGCAAACAATCGACAGTCACTGCGAATTCCATTTGGTAAGTCATTTATAAACGCCAAAAACAACAAAGTTCCGATTACGCTGCCCTGAGGGATACCCGACGTTACGGTAATTTCATCCGAGAATATGCCTTCGACTTTCACTTTCTGGGAACGACCCGTCAAAAATTCTTGGATCCATAAAATTACTCTTCTATCAATCTTCGTCGAAGCTAATTTATGGAGTAGCATGTCATGCGGCACGACATCAAATGCCTTCGCAAAATCTATAACCACGGCGTCGACTGAAACTCCATGGTCTAACGATTCGCTAATGTCTTGAAAAAGTGATAGCATCTGACTCTCGCATGAGTAACCTTTCCGAAATCCATGCTGCCTATCATTAAACCATGATAATGTTTCCCACTGTTCCCTCAAGTAGTCACAAATGAGATGCTCCATCTGCTTACAAACGATGGACGTAAGGCTAACCGGCCTGTAGTTGCCCAATTCAAGTCTGCTCCCTCCCTTAAATATTGGGACTACCGTAGCTCTTTTCCAGTCATCTGGGATTTGCGCATTGTTTATGGACACATTAAATATCACCTCCAAGTATCGTGCCACGGCCCTACCTCCTAATTTAAGTACTTCACTAACAATATTATCAGGACCCTTTGATACATTGAAACGCAGTTTTTGTATTAGCTTTACAATTGCTGACTGGTTTATTTGGAACAGAGGGGCCCCTGATTCGTCGTTAAGGTCCAACACACAGCTATTGGATTTATTGAACACACTACCGTAAAAGACATTTAATTCATTAGCAATGGCCTGTTTCTCAGTAATTAATTTACCGTCACCGGACATTATCATCGACAAATTATTTGAATTTCCCTTTCTTCTCCTAACATAACTGTAAAAAAAATTCCACCCACCCCCTCCCGAACCAAGTAAACCTTGCATATAACTGTCATGAGCAGCCCTCTTTTTTAAGACGAGCTCTCTTGATAAGGACTTAAATTTCAACATATACTTGTCACTATCATGTCTTTTATTGTATAATTTCCTAATTTTCCTTTTTAGTCTCCTAATTTCTCGTGTGTAATACTCAGGGTCTGGGTTTTGTTTCAGCAATTTAAATGGGACAAATTTATCAACAGCGCTATTTAAAATTTTCAAAAAGTTAGTCCACAGGATATTAATGTGATTTCCTTCCGATGCCCATCCTACAAATAGCTCATTCAAATACCCCTGAAACTTGCCCTGATCCGCCCTGCGATACTGGAATATGATCTTCATTGAAATCGCTCCTGCCGTTTAGATTTTATTAGGGGGGGACACACACACGAATCACACACACACACACACACACACACACGCACACACACACGGACAAAAGGTGATCTCATAAGCCTATTTTTTCAAAATTGAAAATAGGCTAAAAAATACGCTTATGAGATCACCTTTTGTCCGTGTGTCTGTGTGTGTGCGTGTGTGTGTGTGATGGTGTGTGGGTGTGTCCCTAATAACTTCTAAACGGCTGGAGCGATTTCCATGAAACTCCGTAAGTTCATAGCACTATTTCGGACAACCACGACCTTGACCTTCAAATTTTGTTACGTCTCACCAATCCAACATGGCGGCTGTGCGAAATATTTCACCAGCATTCAAGATCTACGAAACTAATACCGATATCATCCTGGAATATTTTACGGTGATAAAAGGAACTACTAGAAGTTCCCTTATGTGACATTTGAAAACCTGGTAACTACAAAACCAACATGCCGGCCAAGCGAAGTTGCGACATTTAAATAGACATTTCTCGCGATTTAACCAACCAAACGCAATAAAACTTGGTACAGTATATGTTTATACACATTGTAATGCACCGACATCCAACTTCGTTCAATTGTTTACATAACCACAAGATGGCGGATGTGCGAATTATTTCACCGGCATTCTATATCTCTGAAAGTATTAGCAGTATCACCATGATATTTTGTACGGAGATAAAGGAAACTACTAAAAGTTCATCTATAAGACTTTCGAAAACCTGTTAACTACAAAACGAATATGGCGGCCAAGCGAAGTTAAAAATTTTAAATAGACCTTTCTCGCGATTTTAAGATCCAAACGGAATGAAACTTGGTACAAGAAATGTTTATACACATTCTAATGCACTGGTATCTAATTTAGTTCAAATGTTCACATAACTTCAAGATGGCGGTTGTGCGAATTTTAAAATTAAGTTTTTATTTCCTGTGGCGTAATCATGCAATCGAATTGAAAGTTTGAATAATTGACCTACGCAATAATTTTCCTTTAATTGTACATGACTCTATGGCATATAGTGTACATATAAAAATCCAACATGGCGTCCATCCAAAATATTTAGATGGATCTCAATATCTACGAATCTATTACAGCGATCAAACTGAATTTTTAACGTTCATAGGGTCTATGAACATAAGTTCACCTATTGGACTTTCAATAAGCTGGTGATCAAAATCCAACATGGCAGTGACGCGAAGTATAAATATCCACATGGTCGTTTCTCGCAATTTAACCATCCGAGTGCAGTGACACTTGGTACAGTAAATCCTTGTACAAATGTTAATCCACTGGCATCTATCTTTTTTCAATTGTTTCCATAACCACAAGATGGCAGCTGTGCGAAATTTTAAAATCTCGTTTTTACTTCTTGTGTCCTATTCATGCGATTGAAGTTTGAAGACTACACGTATACAATAATCTTCATGTAGGCCTAACAGTACATAACTCTAAGACCTACATATATAAAAATCCAACATGGCGACCAACCGCAATATTTCGTCGGTTCTCAATATCTACGAATCTATTGCAGCAATCAAACTGATATTTTGTATGTTGATAGAGGCAATTAATATAAGTAGGATATATGAAAATAGGCTGAATAGTTCACTTTGGTATTGTTCTCCTCACAGCGATGCTCACTTACAGACTTCAGCATCGCTACTTCTACCCCGCCCAATTCATTGGGCACAATCGCGTTGACCTACTGAAAAGCAGTAAAAGACAACTTGTATAGGTAACACTGAGAAAGGAATGGCTTCAAATGTCCACAGAAATACTCAGTGAATTTGATGTTTCAAAGGTTTCTTTCTTCGCTCACTTACTTGAACTATGTACATATTAACCCTTTTGATGCAAGCTATTACGAGTAGGTATGTTAAAAACGGCCACTATTCCGGAAATTACGATTTTTGATGTGTAACATCTTTCCGCTCGATTGAAGGATAGTTTTGTGGGAGTGATTTTGAAAATTGGCACTGGTGGATCGAACGAAAGTATGCACTGCCCGCTCGATCGATCGAACGGAAGTGTAGGCTACTAGCTGGCAGTGGTGAAAATGGAAGTATGCACTGCCCACTCGATCAATCGAACGGAAGTGTACTAGCTGGCAGTGGTGGAAAACGGAAGTTTGCACTGCCCGCTCGACGAAGTGTACTAGCTGGAAGTGGTGGAAAACGGAAGTATGCACTGCCCGCTCGATCGATCGAACGGAAGTGTACTAGCTGGCAGTGGTGGAAAATGGAAGTATGCACTGCCCGCTCGATCGATCGAACGGAAGTGTACTAGCTGGCAGTGGTGGAAAACGGAAGTACCGTATGCACTGCCCGCTCGATCCATCGATCCAGCGGGCAGTGGTAAGACCCAGCTGGCAGTGGTACGAGAAGCAATGAGCGCGCGGTGTCAGAAATTGATACCATGACGTAATCTCGGCCATGTGGAATGTATATGACATTCTAATCGGACAACGCTCATGCGAAATCTGGTGTCAAGTGATTGAAACAAATGACAAGATACATGTTCGAAGCCTTCGTATCAGTATTTAAGTGGTAAAATGCCTTAATATCAAACATTGTAAGTAGTCGGCATTGCCGGTATTATGTTTCTGCACAATGGCTATTCAAATATTAACCCACATAACAGTAATGCAGTCATCAATATAATATAATCGTTGTGGTTATACGAGTATTGAGCAAGCCTTCATGAACTATTACTGAATACATTCTCTTTACTCACAAGAGGGCCTATTCATAAGGTATTTTAACTCAATTTCACGCAGGAACATTATCGAAACAAGCAAAATATAAATGAAACTTAATTCCGTATTGCAGTATTATAGGAACGTGGAAATAAGTCACCATCTTGTGCACAAAATTTGCATAGTCGAAATAGCCGTGGGGTTAGTGCTTATGACTGTGAATCTAGAGAGCTTGTGTTTGGATCCCGGACGGGGTAGATATTTTTGCTACCAGATTATCATTTTAAACGATATTTATCACATCAATATGACTCATTTTAAGAGAATCCATATGAAATTACGTGTTGGTCTGTGAATGAAGAGGACCAGTTTATAAGGATTTTCAGGTTATGAGCGGTGTCGAGTCTGTTGATCTAGTTGATCCATATCGTATTCTTTATTTGGGCTAGTGCTGGTGGAAGCTACAAATCATCTAATAAAATGAGTTCCGTATTATGAACTACAATATCTGTAAAACACTCCCTTTTACAATAGTTTAATATTTGTGCCAATAATAGTATAAAATACCGGTGTATCATCAATTTCACGTGAGGTTTCTTCTATGTCAGATGTTACACATCATATGCGACTACTGTAATGCTCGTAATTTTTTTTAAAGAAAATTATTTGTTACTTTTGTTTTTTAAGATACAATTTTAAAGGGGACGTGGTGAGGCAGCGGTCAAGCTGCTTGCCTCTCACCGAGGTAGACTTGGTTCGATTCGTTATCAATACATGACATATTTTAAATTTCAAATGCCATGTCTTGTGGCTCTGAATCCACGTAAAAAGGAGGTCCCGCAGCTCATGAATGCGAGATTAACGGTCACGTAAAGAACTATAAGCATAACATTTTAATATTTATTTCCGTAGCTGGTAGGCTATATTATTTTAAACTTATTAGATGTTAAATACTGTAATTGATCTTTTGGTAGCCTTCATAGGGAGGTGAAGACTTCTTGAGCCTTTGGCTCTCGCAGTGAAGAGGCGCATGAGCGCTTCATAAGAAGGGAGGTAGCACGCAGTTCGTTACTCCTGTGGGGTCCGGGCGCGGACACCAAGAGTCCGCTGATGAGCCAGCTTTGTGTACTAGGTGAAACCCCACACAAGACACTGCACAAACCTAGAAGAATTGCAGAGGATTAATTCACTGGCCGTGAAAGCCAATATACCATATTCTAACAAGCTTGCTTGTGATCTAAGGCAGCTAGGAAACTTCTTATGAATTACTGTGTAACCTGGAATATTCTAAGGAAGAAAACAATGTGCTGCGTGTGTCTCAGTGAAATGTTTTTCTTTATACGCTCTTCTAAGCGCTCTGCGTTAATACTGTATACTCTAAAAGAGAAGACGTTGCTACCCTTGGGGTTAACTCCGGGTTAATTCAGAATATACCGCTGGTATATGAAGATAAACCACGCCTATCAGATAAAAACTCAATTCGGCTCCATTGCTCCGTTCTACTTTATTTCCGTGAGCTTAACTAAGTATAAAGATCCATATCTAACCAGCCAGCGAAGTGTAAGGGTTAGAATCACCTCGTGGGGGAAAGAACACGAGCCTATTCCGTATTGTGAAGGTAATTGGATTCTCTGTTTTGTTATAAAATTAGATTTCAATGCTCCTTGTCTGTTACAAGATCCGTCAAGCTTCAGTTCTTAGCCAGCAGCAGCGCTGATCTCAGGATTGAGCAGCCATCCTGAAAGTGATATCCTACCAGGTATTTCCACACTCCCTCCAGTCAAATGCTGATCTGGCACACCATACTGTAATTTTACAAATTATAAACAAGGAATGACATTACTGATTTTACTCGTACCTTCCAAAACAAATGCGTCTTCAAAAATATATAACAATTTTGATATCTCTTCTTGTGCTCCGGGTGAGTGCAGACAGTTCTGAGAAGACCAACTTGTACATAAGGCCTTACCCACCCCCTGAAAACGTAGCAGAAAGGAAGAGAGGAAAAGGATGGGAAAGGAAGAACGAAGGAAGGAAAGGAAAAAAGGAAATGGAATAATGAAATGAAACAAGAAAGGCAAAAGAAAGAAAGGACGACAGAAATACAGAAAGAAAGGCTAACTACATGTAATTTCTTCTTCTTCTTCTTCTTCTTCTTCTTCTTCTTCTTCTTCTTCTCCTTCATTTCCCGTTTCCAGTTCCCTGGGTCAGGTTGCGAATCTAGGACCTCCACAGTTGTCCATCCCTCCACCATTCATTTCCTTCTTTCAACATTTCTTTTTCTTTTACTCCTCTCTTCTCTATGCTTTCCTTCACCGCATCTATCCACCTCTTTCTGGGCCTTCCTTGTGGTCTTCTTCCTGGTATTTTCTCCATAAATATTATTTTTGGTACTCTATATTCTTCCATTCTCATCATATGTCCGTATCACTTCAGCTTACTGGTCTCTATCTTGTCTTGAAGTTTTGGGAACTCAGTTCTCTCCCTAATATCCCTATTTCTGATTTTATCCCTCTGTGTCTTTCCAATTATTCCTCTAAGGAACTTCATCTCGGATTCCTGGATTCGGCTTTCATCGCGTTTTGTTGTGGTCCAAGTACCTGCTGCATATGTCAAAATTGGTGTGTAATACATTGAGAATAGAACGTTCTTGCATTTCTCTGTGACTTCCATACAACAACTCTCACAAACTGGTAAAACCCATTAGCATGTAGGATTCTCTTTCCAATTTCTTCATTTATTGCGTTTTACAATTTCCAATGGATTTCCTTGACTTCAATATTCTGTCTTCCTTCTCTCTTGTTTCTTGTCATCACTACAATCTTACTCTTCTCCACACTTATTTTCATTCCATATTTCTCTATCTCTTGATTCCATACAGTAACTTGTTCTTAAACTTCTATTTTATTTTCTTCCCATATTACTATGTCGTCTGCAAAAAGTAAGGCCTTAGTCTCCTTGCTTCCCATTCTTCGTTTCACACTCTTGTGGATTTCATGTAATGTATCTACTGTAAATAAATCTTGCTACAGTAACTATAAGGAATATATTCTGATACTAGACTGCCCAATGATCAACTTAAACTCCTGAAGTTGTTGTTGTGTTGTTGTTGTTGTTGTTTCAGTATTCAGTCTTTTGACTGGTTTGATGCAGCTCTCCATGCTTCCCTGTCCTGAGCTAATCGTTTCATCTCTAAATAACTACCACACCCTACATCCGAGGCAATCTGTTTAACATATCCTAACCTTGGTCTACCCCTACATTTCTTGTCCTCGACCCTTCCTTCCATAACTAAGCTTGCAACTCCTGGATTTCTTAGTATGTGTCCTACAAACCTATCTCTTCTCTTCATTAGCAGTCGCCCGAAACATCTCTCCTCTCCCACTTATCTTAATACCTCTTCGTTTGTAACCTATCTACCCATCTGATCTTCATAATTCTCCTGTAACACCACATTTCAAACGCTTCAATTCTCCTCTTTTCTGCTGCACCAATATTCCAAGTTTCACTTCCATAGAGTCCCACACTCCAGACAATGGCTTTCAAAAATGACGTCCTAATACCTAAATCAATATTCGATGTCAAAATATTCCTTTTTTTTTTGTAGAAATACTTTCCTTGCCTGAGCCAACCTACTTTTTATATCCTCTTTGCTTCGTCCATCACTGGTTATTTTGCTTCCTAAGTAACAGATGTCTCCTACTTCCATCAGATTTTCACCTGCCAATTTGATGTCCATAGAGGTTTCTGATTTATTTCGGCTGCATTCCAATATTTTTGTTTTACATTTATTAATTTTCTACATGAATTATTTCCTCAAAATAGAGTCCTTACCATTCTAAAACTCATTTAAATCCTCTGGCGTGTCGAACAATATGACGATGTCATCAGTAAATCTCAGAGTTGAAATTATTTTTCCTTGAATCTTCACTCCCACTTTCAAATTTTCTCCTACTCAATATATACATTTGGTTTTGCTCTTTTACCCTTTAATTTGACTGGTTACTGGATGGTGCCAGTTGACTGATGATTGCGTACCGCTACTGATGTCTATTGGTTGATGATCGGATGGTTTCCGACAGCACAAAATACACATTAGCTACAGGAAAACATTCGACCATTGACATGGTCTGCATCGAAATTCTTTGACTCAAAATCCGTATCAAAATCTTTGTATTGCCCTGACGCGACGGTATATTATATACGTCACCCTCTAACAGGCATGACTTAACCACAGTTCTATTCATTCACTGACTCAAAGTTTGGTGATTTAGATACAGTCTTTACAGATCACTGGCTCGAAACTTGGTCCACTGACACACGTACATACTGTATTTACTACACTACCAGCGAATTATTACCGGTGGCGGAAATCGGAACGAATGCGTTCCACCCAGCCACACGCCTGGGATAGACATGAAGTTGTCGCCAGCGAAACCTCATCGCGTGTCATTTGTGTGCATGATTCATGCTGTGTCGTGCGCTAAGCGGTGTGTTCTCATTGTATGACTGTACGTGAGTCCCCCTCTTGCTCCTCAAGCCACTCGCTGCAACCATAACGAGGCGAGATGACGTAGTGTATACACAACAGCTGTGCTCTCCGTCTAGCGGTAACAATAATTCCCTGGTGGGTAGTACCTCACTTGAAGTCCAGACTGAAGCAAAACACGAGGGTAAACAAGGCGCTATAGTTCCACGATAACTGGCACTTACCAGCAGAAGACTGCTCTAACAGAGTTATCGCTACTGAGATACATATTGCTCGCCAGCGGTACTCGGAGAGAAAATAGATCCTAGTGATAGGCCTACTGACATTGGTACACGCGGTAACCATAGCTATCACTCGAAAATGAAGGATCAGAAATTAATATTGTAGAAGTTCCAGGTTATCTACCTGTCACTATCTTGTCTACCTCCACCAGTTCTCATTCCGCGTGAATCTCCCTTTCCCCCACTTATTCAATACATCTTCGATCTGTATCCTAAATATGCGATACACTGTCCAATTACATGAGAACAGCAGAACACGTACGTACAATTCACTAGCCTCGCACCGGCTCCCTGACTGTCAATTCGAACCCAGAAACCCCTTACTCATTGGATTATTTTATTTATCGTATGGCTTTTTGTGCCGAGAGTGTCTGAGGACATGTTCGGCTCGCCAGACGCTGTAGCTGCTTCAAGCGGACACCCATGGGGTGAGCTACAAGTTCCGTTCAATTTGAAGTAGTACCAACTTTCACTACCAGATGTCACTGACACCTAGTGGTGAACGTTGGAACTTTGATAGAGCGCTCCGACGAAATCTAACCAAGAAATTTAGCTTCACACGAGTTTAGTTAGTGGAAGTATCTTTTACATGCCATAAATCTGTGACATGGGATAGCCGGCTTTCCTTCCCCACCGAAGGGAGGCATACCGAAGGATTTTCACGCTTTTTAAAAAATCCGACGACTTCAGCCGGGTTTGAACCCGCGATCTTGGGAACAGCAGTTCAGCATGCTACCAACTACGCCACCGAAGCCGCTTACTCATTGGAAACTTTCCAGCACCAGAAATACCTCTGATATTAACGACCAACAATGCCTCAAACCCAGCATTCAACTCACAGTTTACAAATATGATATCTATACTAATATGAAATACAATGTATCAACTATAATTTACATATCACAAAAAAATCCATGTATCAGGAAATAACGCCATAGTTGTTCGAACAGTGGGGTCCTTACAAGAATGAGACAATATTTATTCATACAGTCTTTCATTAATTTGCATGGTCATTATGTATGTGCGCCCCGATAAAAACGGCAAACTAAGCCGCTTTGACTGGCGCAGATTGCGGGCGCACGTACACGGATCAGCCGCTGATGGCGCACTCTGGTGACTCATATCGTTAGTTCACACGTATGTTGTCATTCATATGGACGTGTATCTGCAAAGCTAAGACGTTAGTGTTGCACGTTTAGTGTGTATTGTGATTACTGTGATTGTTGGTCATGCCTAGACACCAATTCACATTGCGCGAACGTATGTATCCATGAATTGCAGAAAGCCTTGTTCTGAAACAAGACGAGAATTTCGAATCTAGTTTCCAGTAAGAACTGTGCCTAATGCCAGTACAATTAGGAGGCTCGCTAAACGATTCAAAGAAATAGGTCCGTAAATAATAATAAAAAATAGTTAATAGACAACGTTGTGTTCTTAGAGAACAAAAATTAGATGAGATTGATGTCCTTTCTTTCATCAGAAGATGTCAGGCGTGTGTTACAAGAGAGGGAGGACATTTCCAGCTTCGGCTATGAGCACTGTAAGTACAAATTATTGATCATGTTTGGTACAAGTGTAATTGTGCGCGCCAACACCGGCTGATCCGTGTACGTGCGCCCGCAATCTGCGCCAGTCAAAGCCGGCTTAGCTTGCCGTGTTTATCGAGGCGCACAAAGATAATGACCCTGTACTTTATTTGTAAATGGCGGCAAATTCCCCGGTGGAAAATTGTAAAATTACAGAAAATTACCAACCATAATATCAGACATTCTTAATGTACACAAGACGCGATTTGGGAACTTGAGTAATTACATCGGAGTATTTACACAACATTTCGGTCTTCTCTTAATAAACACATCAATATGTTTGGGGAAAGGCTCTATGACTGTGGCAGGTAATGGATTCCAATTATCAATATCACGACTGATGAAGCAATATTTCCCATAATTTGTTCGCTGTGGTCGGCCCTGAAATTTATGCGGGTTATCTGCCCTGCTCAGGTAGGTGGGATTTCCCAGACGTTTGCTTATTTTCCCCCAAGCTGGGTGATTACTGTAAGTGTTAATTTGTGGGGGAGGAGGTCTTCACGAAAAATCTGTACGTTCATCAGTTTTACGTTATTACCCGATTTGTAAAATCCAAATGGATGGTTGGTTGGTTGGTTGGTTGGTTGGTTCCTCAGTCTAGGGGCTGCAACAACGCGGTCATGTAGCCCCGTGTACTTTGGGCGTGTGCAGAATCTGTCTGATAACCGGTGTTAACTGCGATGGCTGTATTAGTTTTTGTTATCTGTTTCTATTAAAGTAAGGATCGAAAACAGAAAACCATGTCGGAGCGTGAATGGTAGTCGAGAAAAACTCAAAATAAATCAGTATTGGTATAAAAAGGTTAGATATTAATTGCTCAGTTTTCCAAGCGGAATTAATGGGCAACATCATGGCAGTTGAAAGGATTGAACTACAGAATAATTGCACCCTAAATTATGCTATTCTTGTGGACTAAAGAGCTGCAATCTTTGCTATAGCCAACAGAAAAAATACCCATCTTCTCGCCACTGAAATAAGAGACAAAATTATTGCCCTCAACAAGTTGAACAAGATTACTTTTCAATTGATTAAAGGACACACAGGACTTTGGGGGAATGAGAGAGTTGACTATCTCGCCAGGATTGCTGCCAGCCATAGAACTGCAATAGATTATAGATCACCACCCCTAAACCAGGTAAAAAAGTACTAACTGAGCATTATACAAATATATGGAACTCCATATATACTAATTCAGAAGACTCCTTACATACAGAATTATTCCTTCCTAATATACCACACAGACTTTCCTCATCTCTCTGGCCCAACTTCATAACCACCCAGTTTATCACAAATCATGGTCGCTTCAAATCCTATCTTCATAAAATGAAAATTATTGATTCTCCAATTTGCAGCTGCCAGGAAAAATCTCAACAGACGGCTCGTCACCTGTTGACTGAATGCACCACATACTCGGGAGAACGACCAACTGTACTACGATCATTTCCATTGCATACCATTATGAAACACCACTGGAATACTGTCGAAATAACAGAATTTATATTTAAAAATACTTCCACTCACTTCAATAATTATTCATGTTAATTTTGCATTTAAAACTGTAAATATCCCGTGAAACACGGGTTGTAACTATATTAAATAAATAAATAAATAAATAAAGGACTGCAGACATTCAATTTTCAAGTAGTTCCTACTTTTGCTACCAAACGCCACCGTCAATGACTACTAGTTCTGAACGTGGTTACCAGATGCCACCTCAGTCGGATCCTGGCGATGAACGTTGGAACCTAACAGCGTTAGTCAAATCTAATCTATAATTACAAGTGTAATTAGTCGAAGGTTCTTTTACATGCCATAAATCTATGACATGGGACCGCCGGTTTTACTTCCCCTCCGAAGCAAGGCATACTGAGGTATTTCTAACGCTCCTCAAAGAATTCGACGACTTCGGCTGGGTTCGAACCCGCGATCTTGGGCATAGAAGATCAGCATGCTACCAACTTCACCACCGAAGCCGCCAAAAAATCCAAATGTAATGTCTTTTGTTTGCACTTTCCATCTAGACTACGGTTTCAATAAAACAACTTTATGTGGGCTGATTTGTGGAAGGAGGAATACATCCTGACTAACATTCTCGCGATTTCAGAACTACATTTCCAGCTTCTGGTTCTGTTGCACGGGCCTATAAATTAGATCTTTTATTCCATTCCCTGAGTTATGCAATACATTATTTTGGACGTTCACTTAAGGGGTGGGTATTAAGAGTTGTTACATCGTGTTACATTGGGGGGGGGGAGGGGTTACATTTTATGGCATTTTGCGATCGTATTTTATGGATGACCCCATATTACTATAGCCTAGATAAATACGCGTAACAACAGAAACGACTAAATAAGAAAGATAATAATAATCCAACAATAAATTTTCGCATTGAATTTATAATCTAAACATTTAGACCCGCGATCAAGCAATACAGTACTTAATTAATTATAGCCTACAGTAAAAAGGGACAGTCAGTCTGAAAGACTAGACTTTGTATCATTTTAAATGCTACAAATGCTGAAAAATGCTACAAAGGCTGGAAGCTTCGCTCGAAGCCAAAGACTCTTGACATGTTGGAAACTTATCTTCATAAGTTATCTTCATAATACTTATCTTGCTTTATAATACTTTACTTTGTTTCAAATTACTCGCGAACGGCAAGTGCAAAACAAGGGCAAAGCAAGGTTAAGCGCGCGGAGGGAGATGGCTGGATGACGTGCCCCTTCCATCCAGTCTAAAAAAACACTTATAGTGTGCGATGTGTTGAAGATAGAGATATGCTCTCGCCGACTTTATTGTAGAACTTTTCATGCTGACCAATTATTACGGTCATAGTATATTGATATTTTTAACGGTTTGCCCAGCGTAAGCTTAAGAAGCGCACGGACGCCAAGTTTGTTTTCGACTTTTTCACTGAAAACGTTACTGCTTGGCTTCCTTTGATCATACATAAATTATTTTCTACAGAATCTTTCCTCGAGATATCCTTTACAGAATGGTGAAAACCGCATCAAAATCCTTCCAGTGGTTCTCGAGATTACCCGTGACATCCAAGAATCGGGGATTTTTGTCTTATAACTAACGAAGTAGAGATTGTCGGGGAACACATGCACCAAGCGGTACTATGACGTCACACACCTCAGTGCATCTGGGTACATTTCTTCCCGTCACTGTAACGTAACGCCAGACCCCAGCGTAACGACGAAGTCGACAAGATCATTTAAAATGATAAAAAGGAAAACATGATATCAGTAGCCTCATCTGAGTGACACGGCGAGTCCACTAAAATACATATTACAATACTTCAAAAGACGGCATCGGTGGCGTAGTTGGTAGCTTGGTGAGCTTCTATGCACAAGATCGCGGGTTCAAACCCGGCCAAAATCGTCAGATTTTTCAGAGCGTTAAAAGTCCCGCTGTTTGCCTTCCTTCGGAGGGGAAATAAAGCTTGCGGGCCCATGCCATGAATTTATGGCATGTAAGAAACCTTCCACTACCTACAATTTTGCGAAGCCGAATTTCTAGGCTAGATTTGATTAACGATCTTTAGTTCCAACGTTCGCCGGCAGGTGCTGGTTGCGGTGGCATCTATTGACCAAGTTCGCGGCTAGGTGTCGTTGAAATGTAGGAACTACTTGTAATTGATCGTCTGCAGTCCAGGCTGGGCAACATGGAAGGCGCTCAACAGACTATGGACTGGAGTTGGAAGAACCAAGATGAACCTGCAGAAATGTTTTTTTTTTTCGAGTGACTCTCTCCTATAAGATTGTGGGGAACTACAGACAGTCGAACATCTTTACCAGTGCCCACTATGTCCAGCAACATACACAATGGAAGATTTAACACTTACCAATCCGAATGATATTGACGTCGCCCGTTACTGTACAAAGAACTTTTAATTTGGTTAAGGGTTACCTGGCAGTCAGATGTTTGTGTGTTGTTCAACTGACTTGTATATCGGTGTCCTTACTTAATATTAGATTTAGAATAGTTTGCCGAATACTTTGTGTCTTTATTAACAAATCACTGTACCCTTACTATTATTATTATTATTATTTATTTATTTATTTTACACGTTACAGGCCTATTAGACCACGCGAAGCAATCATGACTTTTTGTTCTTCCTGTCTTTCCAGTACTCTTTCATTCGTGCACTAAAGGCCCTCTTCCTTTCTTCGGTCCACTTTGGTCTTTGGGATGTAAGTGCAGCTCTCTCTGACAACACTTCCCACTTGTATACTTTGTGTCTAAATACGCTTTTGTCTATGACGTCTTCTGGGTCGACCTGTGCTTTTACTAGATCAATTTTGACTTGCATCATCCAGGGTGTAGTAATCTTGAGCCGCTGTATGTATCTAAGAATTTTGTTGGTGAGTCTGGTTTGTGGGAGTCTGCTGATGTGGCCGTAAAATTTTAGGCGCCTCTTTCTGATGTCTGCTGCGAGGTTGGACAATTTCTCTGTGGTGTCTCTGGAGTGAAGCCTGTATCCTTCATCTGTGTGCTTTGGTCCAATTATTTTCCTTATTATTTTTCTTTCCTCTATGAGGATTTTTTCCAAGTCGCCCTTAGTGTGTAACGTCAACGTCTCACTAGCATAAAGCACCTCAGGTTTAATAACCGTGTTGTAATGACGAAGTTTAGTGAATGTGGACAGACATTTTTTGTTGTAGACACTCTGTGTCTTGTATAAGGCTCTCTTCATTTTCATTAACCTAGTGTTCTGCGCGATTTTCTCTTTTCCCGTCGGTTCAAGCACTTCACCTAGGTATTTAAAGTGGGCGACTCTATTGATCTTGCCATATTTCTTGTTTAAATTCTGTATGTCGAATTTCGTACAGAAAAACTCTGTCTTTTGGAACGAGATCTGTAGTTCTACTTTTTCGGCGCACTCTTGGAGTACTTCTATCTGTCTGATTGATGTGGTTTCGTTATCTGAGAGTAGAGCCAGATCATCCGCGAAGGCTAGACATCCAACCTCCAGTTCGACCTTTGGTCGTCCTAGTCGCACTGGCCTCCAGTAACCTTGAAGTCTCAGCTCTTTCTCCCATTCCTTGATAACTTTGTTCAGCACTAGGTTGAAGAGGAACGGAGAGAGACCGTCACCTTGGCGAACACCTGTATTGATCTGAAATGGTTCTGAGATTTCCCCCATGAATTTCACTTTTGATGTCGTGTCTGTCAGTGTCTGTTTGATCAATCGCAAGGTCTTGCTATCCAAACCTTGCTCGTGTAAGATGTTGAACAATGACTGACGGTCAATGGAGTCATATGCCTTCTTGAAGTCAACGAAGGTACATATAACTGGAGTATTCCTGAGGGCTTTGATTTTCAATATACTTTTTAGGTTGAAGATTTGTTCCGCGCAGGAGCGACCAGGAAACCAGACGAAATCCCGTCTGGTACTCGCCAATCTTGTGTTCCAGCTGGTCCCGAGCCCTTTGGAGTAGGCACGCTGAGAGGATCTTGTACGTAACTTGTAATAGTGAAATGCCCCTGTAATTGTTTACGTCAGAGCGGTCGCCTTTTTTGTGTAATGGGTGGATCAATGTACATTTCCACTCATCTGGTAGCTTTTCTGATGTCCAGATGTCAGTGATAATCTGTGTGAGTTCTCTAAGTGAGTGTGGCCCTAGGTTTTTCAGTAGTTCGGCCACTATGCCATCTTCACAAGATGTCCCGTTGTTCTTAAGTTTGATTATGTGCCTGTGAACTTCCTCTTGTGTCGGAGGTAATGAGTCTGCGTTCTTTACTGTAGGTTCTTCCTCTGAGAATCTCTCTATTGGTTCTGGACAGTTGAGAAGATCAGAGAAGTATTGTGCCATCACCTTGCAATTCTCCTTATTCGTTAGTGCTAATTTTCCATCACATTTTCTGAAGCAAAGGTTTGGTGGTGTGTACCCTCTGATGTGTCCTGCAAACGTTCTGTAGAAGTCCCTTACGTTGTAGTTACGGAAGTTGTCCTCAATGGAGTCCAACTGTTCCTTCAGGTATCTCCTCTTGGATTGTCTGATAATTTTTGTGGTTGCTTTTCGTGTTTCATGGAAGGTCTGTAAATTTTCTGGGGATTTTTTACTGTTGTATTTCTGATATGCCAATTTCCTGGTAATGAGTGCATTCTCACAATCAACATCCCACCAAGGATGTTTGGAATTCTTCTTCAAAGGAATGAGAGCTTGTGCTGTTTCTATGATTTTTCGGTGGAAATTTTGCCAGTCATTGGCATGTTCTTTTTCCCAGGCTTCCTTCACTCCAGAATTTTGGTAGGGGGGTTTTCTTACAGAAAGTTTTCTTTGGGGTGAACTTGACCTTGACGCGGGTTAGGTAATGGTCAGAGTCAATGTTGGCTCCTCTGCGTACCTGTACATCATGAATCTCCTTCTGTACTGGATATGAGATTGCCACATGGTCGATTTGGAACTCACCTAACTGCTGGACTGGAGAACGCCAGGTTTTCTGTTTTCTAGGATGTTTTCTAAGAGATGTTGACATGAGCTTGAGGTTATTCTGCTGGCAGAGTTCTATGAGTCGTGTGCCATTTTTATTTGTGAATTAATGTGCAGGATAGTTTCCGACTGTTTTCCTGTACATCTTTTCTCTACCGATCTGTGCATTGAAGTCGCCCATGAGGAGTTTGACGTCATCCCTGGGGACTTTGGACATCACTGTGTCAAGGGTCGACCAGAATTTTTCTGTGGACTGTGGATCGCTCTTGTTACTTTGGTTAGTGGGGGCGTGTGCGTTGATCAATGTGCATTTTTTGTTGGCGCACCGGAAGCGCATGCTCATCAATCTGTTGTTTACTGGAGTAACTTCTTCTAAGGATTCTACTATGGTCTTGTGGACCATGAAGGCCATCCCCAGAAGTGGAGCGCCTTTGGCAACGCGCCTGTCAGTCTTGCTCTTGAACAAGCGGTAATTGCCGTAGTCCATGGTGTCTTCATCTGTGATACGTGTCTCCTGCAGCGCGAGGATTAGAAGCTTCTGTCTATCGAGTTCTGTCGCTAGATTGTGCAACTTTCCAGGCTGTATGAGAGTGTTGATGTTTAGAGTGCCTACGTATGTTGGTGTCTTATGTGGAAGTTTGCCAGAGAACTCCGATTTTCTCTGTGGCCGTGGTTGCCCGGGTCCCCCAGAGTCCGAACGCCCGGGTGCCGTCAGTTGACGGGTGGATTGGTTACCACCTGGGGTAATACTGTTATTATTTGCACGCGCCATGGTTACTTGTAAGAAATGGGGTCTAGTGTTTATCCACTAGGTTTCTTAGAACCAGGGATTGTTAGTTCCTGGAGCATGTTTACAGCCGCACCACTTGGTGAACTGACGCTGACCATAAGCCGCCCAATCTGGGAACAAACGCTTTTGGATTTAGAGTTCTTTATTGGTGGGGAAACCACCTGGCTCTTCCGCTCCATCCATCGTTGGGAATCTTAGATTCCTCTTCCGCCATCAGGACAGTTGACCAATTTTCACCTAGTAACCCTAGGCAGGGGCCCTTACAGGGTGCTACCATCCGGAGCCAGATGGACCCAGGTTTTTTAACGAGGTGTTACTCCTCCCCCTCCTCCTTCCTCATCACTTACGAGATGAGGCCCCGGGCTTGGGACCGGCAGTGGCGGAGTTATTATTATTATTATTATTATTATTATTATTATTATTATTATTATTATTATTATTATTTGTATTTGGTTCTCAATGTTTACCATTTGTGACATATATTTGTTATTGGTGCTCCTGATATGAATAAATAAAGAAGTCTGCAGTCCTTACCTGAATCGCAGATAACACACACTAATACAGCCATCACAATTAACACCGGTTATCAGACAGTTTCTACACACATCCCAAGTAGGCTACACGGGACTACATGACCATGTGGTCGCAGCCCCTAAAATGAGGAATCAACCAACAATACTTTAAATTCCGGTGCACCTAGCCTAATACTCGGCCCTTAAAAATACACACACTACAAGAGTTACAGCAATATCAGGTTATCAAACACACCCAAGATTGTGGAAATGATGTCCTAATGTTCCAAGACCAACATTTAGGGTAACAACAACAACAATTCCGAAATTTTTGAAGCTCTAAAGTGAAATTAAAATGGCATATACTGTATGTTGTATACTGATAGTGACCAAGTTAACTGCTCTCAACAGGACCACGCAATACTCAACCAGATAAGTAGCCTGTACAATACAATCAGAATTGACCATCAGCAACAATTACATAGTCACTCTAAACAAGCAAATTTTGGAAGTCAAACACCAATTCCTGTATCTTAACAAGACATCACATAGACTATAACTAACAAATATTGATGAGTTGCATTATCCCTCCCTATATTATTCTGCTAAGATCCTATTCCAGTTTTGTACCGAAAATAAGGTCCCATTAACTCCAACCTACATATATGGTGTATCTACAGGTTCAGCATAACCCAATGCATAAGCGAAACGTACTCACTTACTCTTTAAATGCCTCACAATTAAATAAATACCTTAAAATAAGTATATCTACAATGAAATAATGAAAGAATGCAACACGGTTACCATGGTAACAGAATCTCACAGGTCCATCTATTTCTGTAAGACGCAATGCAATTCCAATTATTACATTACTGTGAAAGTTTCCAGACAGTTATAAGGTTATCACTGAACCAAATTAAGCTGTAAAATTCATCAATACATACCGTATAATGCGCTCAAGAGGGTCAATGGGCACTCTAGAATTTTTTCACGCAATTTTCACGTGTGAGTGTGGTACGAAAGGTATTTTTACCCCACTATAAAGGGTCTCCGAAAACCACATTTTAAGGCCCTTAAATTAACAGTATCTGTGATATTCCCAGAAAACTAACTTCGCTCTGATATACCTATGAAGGAATGACAAACCCCTAACCACTGCACCAGTAGCTGATAAAGTCTGATTATTCATACCAAGGATAAATCAGTCATAGCATTCATGATTGAGATTTTGCTAAAAGTACTCTTTACAACTAGAATATTCGCGGGCGAAGTCACGACGGGTAATACTAGTCTTAACTAACACTGCAACTAAATAAGTGTATGTAGTAAATATTTTCACCCATACTTTCAGACAAGGAGTTTATAGCCTATGTGTAATGGATCTGATGATGATCGCTCGACGGTCGAAACTGATCATCTAAGTGTGTTTCTAAAAAACAAAAAATACAAGTTTGATGCTTTTCAGTCGGTCAACACGATTGTATCCAAATGAGATGGGGTTGTCCCTAATCCTAATCCTGAAAAAATACATTAGATTTATAAATACACTTGGATGACCAGTTTCGATCGTCAAGCAATCATTATCAGATCCATTACACTTAGGCTATAAAAACTATGTCTGAAAGTATAGGTGAACATATTTACAATATATACACTTATTTAGTTGCAGTATTAGTTGAGATAATACAACTCGTCAATATTTGTTAGTTATAGTCTATGTGATGTTTTGTTGAGATACTGGAAGTGGTGATTGACCTCCGGAAATTGATTGTTTGGAGTGAATATGTGGTTGTTGTAAATGGTCAATTCAGATTGTATTGTACAAACTATTTATCTGGCTGAGTCCTGCGCGGTCCCTGGTGAAAGCAGTTAACTTGGTCACTGTCTGCACTCGACTGAAGGGAAATTCCTATGTGTGAGGGTCCCTTATCTCGTTGGGATATTTCCCCCTCTCGCATTCCTAAGTGCCATGTGTTCCTCGTACAAATGTAACTGTAAGTTGCCGAATCTAGTCTCTCTAATGTAGTGTATGATACTGTATTTAGGATAATCTTCAACTATTTAAGACCTAGTTTCAAACTCACCACGCATAAGCTAAAATGCCCTCTTTAAGCGCTAACGGTCTAATGAGAATGTCCTGGCACCATTAATACTGCCGTTAATACCGGCCTAGGTTTATTGAAGAAAAATATACATCGTACGTCCTGATCCAATAACATGTTTCCCTTATTAATCCTGTATCTAGCTTGGCTGCATCGTTATGTTGTTTCTTGTTTCCGACGGGGTGTGTTTTCTAGTAGATTGAAAAGGGGTGAGCTCTCCATGAAAATGTGTTCCCTTAAATTATTGGGGTTGTTTCTTTTAGCTAAGTGTATCTTGATTGCTTCCTTTTTATCAAGAGCTCTCTCTGCCTTTCGGTTCATGATGAATTATTTTAAAGTCGGTTTCAATGTTAGTGAAACTGTGTCCTGCATCGCACGAGTGTTCGCATGAGGCCGAGTGCGTCCCGTATTTTATCGTATTTCTGTGTTCATTGTATCGTGTATCCATTATTCTCCCACTCTGCCCTATGTAATTTGCTTGATACCCTGTATCTTGGCACGTAATTTAATATACCCCTGACTTTGAGTACGGGTCTTGTTTATTTAAATTACAATTGTGCAGATATTTTCCGGTTGTGTTATTCGTTGTAAATGTTATTTTTATGCCTTGGTTTTTGAACAGATTAGTGATTTTATATATATTCTCGTTCACATAATTGAAACGCGCTATTTTTTTCGCATTATCGTCAGGCTTTTGGATCGTTTTATTTATATGTCTGGCTAAAATTTGATCCATTCTGCTTGACGGAAAATTGTTTTCCTTTGCTATTTGTTTGATTATTCTGATTTCATTATTATTTCACCATAATAGACCAAGTGTGTTTTTTAATCACGTGTATTTTTTATGGATTAGAGAAGCACCCTTTATAATTGAGTATAATCGTGTTGACCGACTGAAAAGCATTACATTTTGAACACTTAATTCTGTTAAGCTTTACCCACATAGCATCATGATTCACATTTAGAGACATTATTCATCCCATCTCAATTATTTGTGAACATTTAAAAGTTCGGTAATTGAGAATATACGGCATCATGATTAGCGTACTGGTTTGAATATTGACAATCAGCGATAATAACTCTTGTAATTAAGTAAAGGTTAAATATATCTCCCGTGCTAATATATATTTCAAACAAATAAACAAAGTCTCAAGAGTAAAGCAGACTAACATATGCGCCTGTGGAAACATCTGTTAAAATTAGCGTGAGTGTTGACAAATTATGCCCTGTGGATTTTAAGAGAGAGTGAGTCAAGCTTCCAGAGGTCTTTAACTGCTGACGTCATAGCATGGGTCGGAGGATGACAAATTGGACAGGATTATGAGAGTATGCAGTATGAATATAAACATTAACATAGTGCCTTTGTGGATCAGAGATGCGGAGCAATATGATTATTCTAGACTTCATTATCACTGCCAGCTCTGGCTGCATGACATCCAGGTATAGTTCCCACATTTCAAATGTCAATACCATTTGTACTTTGTGTTATACAGAACTTATCTACTGTTTTTTGGAGATAACTATAGAGTGCAGTAAAACACTGTTGACTGCCAATTGACGCCACTAGAGTGCTTTCTCTACCAGGGGTCAGCGGCGGATCCTGGCATTGCGGGGTCCTGGGCGATATGATAAGGTGGGGCCCACAACAAGAGGAAATAAAAAAAATCTAATCAAATGGAAAATAGTTTGGTAAAAATAATAATAAAATAAAGGATAGTTACAATATTTTGAATACACTACAGTATTTTTTTTAATAATATGAAAGAAACCTCTAAGTCCCCATGAAGAATATTATGTAAACTATGAAATATTAAAATATTACTTTACGACTTTTTTCCCGGCTGAAGTCTTCTATTATTTCACTGAAATCTTAACTTTCTAAACGGTCACGGGAGGTCATAGCTGCAATGAAAGATGGAATATGAATTATAAGTAAGTTTGAAAAGTATAATTAATTAATCAATTAATTTTTTTAAATCCATGGCGCGGGGCCCCCCTGACCGCGGGGCCCTGGGCGATCGCCCTCCTCGCCCTCCCCTCGATCCACCTCTGCCAGGGGTGGCCACAACTGTGTGCCAGAAAGAGCCCGCTGATGAGCCGGCTTGGTGTGCTAGGCCAAACCCCACACAAGACCTGGCACAAACCTAGAAAATCTGCTGAGTTTGATTTCAATGGCCGTGAAAGGCAATACACCAACTTAAGTTTTGTTTCCAGTCATACAGTAGGCTACGGTATGTCAGATTTTACTAAATTGGGGTTCATTTGCATTGTATGCATTTTAAATTTCTATTCATCTGATTGCGTTTTTGTTAATTTAAATTGTGAAAATATACTGCAATTTTGAAGTATTTGGTTATGTATAACGTGTTGGAAGTCATTTTATAATGTAAAAATTCAGACTTTCACGACCGGCGTTGAAATAGGAATCTCTGTTTCGCTGGGTTATAGGCCGTGTTCTAAGGACATTTTGTCGTCCTGACGTTTCGCTGAAGACTGCGTTCAGCATGTTCACAGGTTACATAAAGCGAGGTAAAACAAGTAAACAGAAGATATATAAATAGTCAACAACCCACACATAGAGGCTACCATAGCAACGGCGTACAGAAGTGCACCCCTGTCCTTGTTGCATTACTTTTATGTGGTACGCCGATGCTATGGTAGCCTCTAAGCGTGGGTTGTTGACTATTTATATATCTTCTGTTTACTGGTTTTACCTCGCTTTATGTAACCTGGGAACATGCTGAACGCAGTCTTCAGCGAAACGTCAGGACGACAAAATGTCCTTAGAACACGGCCTATAAGCCCGCGAAACAGAGATTCCTATTTCATTTTATAATGTTGCCTAAGTAATGGAAATGTATTGCTTTTAATCTGATCTAATTTTTTTTCAGGATTAGTGAAGCACCCATTACAATAGGGTACAATCGTGTTGAGCGACTGAAAAACATTGCATTTCGTTATGCGATTAAATATATAACGAAGCATTATTTTTGAACGTTTTAGCACCTTCAAATTACCCTATCTTACACCATTCCACATAATTCACATTTCGAACCCCTCATTAATTTAAAAGTGACGTAAATCCCAGAACATCCCCCCTTTGTTCTAGGATTTTAGCCACCATGACAAACGAATTTTGTTTGAAGTGATCTAGGTGCATAGAAAAAATGATGTCTCTTGTCTTATTAACAATCCATGTATCAAAGAACCGCGTTTGGTGGAAAATTGAATTGAATTTCTTGGTGATGCGTCACTCTGGAAATAAGCCCTTCAATTCCTCTCTTGCCATGGTGGGTGAGTGGTTATCATGTCGGTCTACCAACCCCAAGCTTGCGGGTTCACTCCTGGCCATGGTAGGTGATTTTTTTGAAAGGCGACAAAATTCACGACACGCATGTCATACGTTGTTGGCATGTTAAAGAACCCATTTGAATTCAGTTGGCCGTGTTCATAAAGGCAAAAAATTAATCTCGGGAATTTCCGCCAACACAAAAGTTCCTCCTTTCTCTACTAGAAAGCGCTGTAGTGTCAAGGAGCTTAGATATCTAAACTCCTTGACTTTCATAGCGCTCCAAGGTACAACAAAATTCGACATGCAAGCTGCCCTCTAGGTGTCAAATAACAAAGCTTGCACCAGGCACACGAGACCATACGATAGTGGCTCTGCCCGACTAGGCACTCATACCGGGATGAAATTCCTATCAGAGTTTGGAAATGAACCCGGACCTCCACGTTGACAGCAAAGAATACTAGTAACTACGCCATGGAGTAGATACTCTGTGCATAGAACGAGAGTAATTAATATTATTTATTAAATATTAATGCAGATGTCGATGTTAAGCACCTCGCTGGAATACAGTATGGCAATTATAGGAGCCGTTAGTCAATTGTAATGGCGCTACGTATCGACCGGCATGTTCGTGTTTCCTCGGGCACATAACCACAAAATAATGCTCTGGAAAATTGAATTTGATTATCATTGGCAACAGTTGTAGACAGCACTACATTAAGTATGCATACTTTATTCATTGAACAGAGAAAACTAATAAAATTAACGGAAGACAAAAAGGCTATAAGCGATAAAAGATCTGGGACATATAAAGCATTTCCTTTTCAGAACAAGAATTCAAACATAAAACAAAACAGAATTTAAGTATTATTTTATTTACGTCTTGATAAAATCACAAAACGATAATTGGAGCAAACATTCACATTAATTTTACTTTTGTTTTCAGTGTATATTGTAAAAAATATTCAAAATGATTACATCCCACAATGGGACATGATTATTTTTCTTTGAATTAAATACTAATAAATGTTATTGTTGTTGTTGTTGTTGTTATTATGTGACCAGAGTGTGGCAGTTTGTATTGCAAATATGTTTACATAACACGTAATTAGAGATTTCAGAGTTAACAATACAAATTGAACACTAATTACTATAACAATGTCATGATTGTTTTAAATGTCACTAATAATACTAATTATTATTTATTTTAATTCATTATTATTATTATTATTATTATTATTATTATTATTATTATTATTATTATTATTATTATAACGATAATTTAGATACATGCCCCATTATTCGATTGTTCCCCAACCTATCAACAATAAGAAATTCACTCTATCTTGCATCAATTGTCAAATAAATGATGTATTATACTCAATGGCATGGTGAACATATGCATAATAATAATAATAATAATAATAATAATAATAATAATAATAATAATAATGTCGCCTCCATGGTGTAGTGGTCAGCGTGCATAGCTGCCACCCCGGAGGTCTGAGGTTCGATTCTCGGCTCTGCCACGTAATTTGAAAAGTGGTATGAGGGCTAGAACGGGGTCTACTCAGCCTCGGGTGGTCCAAGTGAGTAGAGGGGTTTGATTCACACCTCAGCCATCCTCAAAGTAGTTTTTCCGTGGTTTCCCACTTCGTCTTCGGGAAAATGCCGGGATGGTGCCTATTGTCAGGCCGCGACCGCCTCCTTCTCACTTCCCTGTCTATCCCTCCCATTCTTCCAATCCTGTCCAATCCATCATGAGGCCCACTGTTCGCTTTGCAAGTGAGGCCGCCAGGGCGAGGCGAGTCCCGCCTCCCCAGTTCTATTCCACGACCCGATATCAAGCTCCAGGACACAGCCAGTAAAGGTGGGTTCTCTGGCTGAGTCCGTGGGAAAAGCCTACCTGGAGTGTAAACTGACTACGAAAAATTTATAATAATAACAATATACTGTATTATCTGGGCTTTGAGGGTGGAGCCGCGTCGTGTGCCGGTGATTGTTTCCCGACGTTCGACTGTCATTGCAGAAGTCTTAATCATGGGTGCGAATTGGTGTTTCTACTCAAACCGTCGGACGTGCTTGCCTGTTCGCCATTGACATCACGCTGCTCCCTGATTGTGCAAACCCCACCCATTCACACGCTGGTTGGTTGGTTCTTAAGTTTAGGGGCTGCGACAACGCGGTCATGTAGCCCCGTGTACTTTGGGTGTATGTAGAATCTGTGTGATAACTGGTGTTAATTGTGATGACTGTATTAGTGTATGTTATCTGTTTTTTAATTCAAGTAAGAACTGCAGACTTTTGAATTTTTCAAATAGTTCCTACTTTTGCCGCCAAACGCCACCATCAACGACTACTAGTTCAGAACTTGGCTACCAGACGCCACCACAGTCGTCTCTTGGCAACGAACGTAGAAACCTAAGAGCGTTGTTTACATTCTTAACCTATACAATTTAGCTTCACACAGGTGTAATTAGTGGAAGGTTCTTTAACATGCCATACATCTATGACATGGGACCGCCGGCTTTACTTCCCCTCCGAAGGAAGGCATACTGAGGGATTTTTAACGCTCTTAAAAATCCAACGACTTCGGCCGGATTTGAACCCACGATCTTGGGCATAGAAGTTCAGACTACGACTAATAGTCCAGTGAATAAAGCAAAAAATGGGGGGTTACCTTACAAACGGTCCGGTAGTTCTAAATTTTTTATATGTTGTCTAGGATGGTTAGTAGGTGTTTAAAATGGAAAATGCACAATTTCTCCCCCTCCGCGCCCGCCGCCATATTGGAAAAATCGCCAATAATCGGCCTTTTCTTGAGATTCTCGCCTCTATCTCCGTTTCGATGAGTTTTAGCGAAAAAATAGTTCTAGTCAATGTTGTAGACAATTACATTTCCTATAATTTACGTTTGATATTTTGTTTCTAGGACTTATGGTTACGGAAATATTTACTTTGCTAAACAATAAAAAATCAAATTTTTCGGACATTTTGTCAAAACTCTAACTTTGGAACGCTGAAATTCAGTTATGGCCTGGAGAGTGTGGTAAAACCAGGTACTTGGGATGATTTAGGGTAACATCAACGTCCTCTGAGCAGCACGTGGAAATGAGGCCTACTAGAATGAGTCATGACGCTCATGATGTGGGGATTCTATTTGATTGGCTTTCCAAACACCCACCCTTCCCCGAAACTGATCTAATCATCAACATTAACTCTGGCGTAGTGGGAAGTGACCAGGTTAATTGCCACCTTGCCCAAGTTGTAGGAGGTGCAGGGGTAGCAAAAATAGTTGGAAACACATTCGGAGAGGCGTCTTTTAAGAAAAAAGACAAAGTGATCACACTGATGTTCGATAAAAATTCAATGAAGGTGGGAGACAAGAAGTTATCTGTTGACCCACTCACACTGTTTAACCGCATGTGTATAGCGAAACAATCAGAAGAAGATCTGCAGAACTACCTATCGTATGAATTGGCACCATTCCCTATGTCTTTCTTTAATGAGGACGGTATGCGTAAAGGGACGAAATCATTATTATACACAGCTTTCTCGCCACTTCCACAAGACTTCCAACTACCTCAACGTTCCATGGTCGTTGTTGATGGAGGGTACCTTCTGCACAAAGTTGTATGGAACAGCAGCTTGACCTTTGGAGGAATTTGCCAGGGTTACGTCAAGTACGTTCTACGTCATTATGGCACCGATGTGATGGTGATTTTTGATGGCTACATTACAGATCCTTCTCATCAAGGGACCAAGACTGCAGAACGAGCAAGAAGGTACAAGGCAAACTCATCACCTGACGTGGTGTTTAACAAAGCAACTGTTAACCCCACACCTCAGGATAAGTTCCTGGCCAATGAGGGGAACAAGGACCGATTTGTGAAGCTGCTCTCCAGTGAATTGCAAGCGTCAAACATATCTACAGACCAAGCTTCCGAAGATGCTGACAGGTTGATAGTTGCCACAGCTAAACACCTCTCCTCCACGTACGACGCCGTTATCACTGTCGGGGAAGACATTGACCTACTTGTACTGCTGACTGGCACAACACCTGCGGTAAATAATGTTTACCTCAGAAAACCAGCGAGGGGGAAAACATCCAGAAACAATCTACTCCGCCTCCTCCTACAAGTACAACTCCAAAGGCTGTATCTTGCTCCTGCACGCAATATCGGGCTGTGACAACACTTCAAACATTTTTGGGCTTGGAAAGAATAAATTCTGCCAACTTTTTACGAAAGACCCATCATTGCTGGAGCAGGCTAAGAGGTTCGAGGACCCTGCTGCCAGTCCCCAAGAAATTTCAGCAGCAGGGGAGAAAATCTTGATATCCCTGTATGGTGGCAGTGGAGAACAGTCGTTGAACTCCCTTCGCTATAGCAAATTGAAGACTAGTGCCACTAAACTCAACCTGGCTAAACTACTGTACCTCCAACTACTGACGCAGCACATTTCCACTTCCTGAGGACATATCACCAGGTCATGCAGTGGATGGGGATTGACAAGGACCCTATCGATTTGGGCTGGTGTAGAAAAGCTGGAAGACTGGAGCCTATCAGAATGAGTAGAGACGCTGCTCTCCCAAACCTGCTTAACACCATCTCATGCAGATGCACAACTGGCTGTATGGGGGCGTGTGGCTGTAGATAGGCGGGCCTAAGTTGTTCCGCCCTTTGCAAAGTATGTAGTAGAGAAGAATGTAATAACAGGGAGGAAGTCACCATCGACGACGAAGACGACGCTGATCTACTAACTTCACTATTTGAGGAGGACAATGAAGACTCCGACTTCATTCACTCACCCCCTACGAAACGAGTGAAGCTACAGTAAATCAGTTTTCTTTTATGTTCTTAGTTTATTCACTACTGATTTTTGTAAGATTATTGCTGTATTTTGATCTTATTTTGTTTAAATAAATGAATCTTTAAAAATGTACTTGCTGTGTTGGTGGATTGTTTGGAATTGAACATCTCCTCTCACCAGTGGATATTTAAGTGAAACATAGTACCAGCCTCATTATAATTGCGCTGTTACATGTAAGAAGCTCAAGTATGGTTGGTATTAACTAAAAATTCAAGCCATAGCTGGAAAATAATTTGTGCATTTTCTTTAGATTAAATGTGGAGTCACAAAAGCGAAAAAAGCAATATACCCATTGTTTTAATTTTTATACTTACCCCCACTTCATTTGGTTGGCTAAAGAATTACATGCGTTTTGTAGGTAATTAAATTCTCTACAAATTATATTGTGATACTTGTTTTTCTAATATAGGCCATAATTGAATTACAGCGTTCTAAAGTTAGAATTTTGACAAAATATCCGAAAAGTGTGATTTTTTATTGTTTAAAAAGTAAATATGTCCGTAACCATAAGTCCTAGAAACAAAATATTGAAAGTAAATTGTAGGAAATTTAATTGTCTACAACATTGACTAGAACTCTATTTTCACTAAAACGCACCGAAACGGAGATATAGGCGAAAATATCAAGAAAGTGCCGATTTTTTGCGATTTTTCCAATATGGCGGCGGGCGCGGAGGGGAGGAAATTGTGCATTTTACATTTTATACACCTACTAGCCGTCCTAGACAACATATAAAAAATTTAGAACTACCGGACCGTTTGTAAGGTAACAGTCCTCTATTCACTGGATTATAAGAGAACTTTCCACCTGTTGTAAAATCTGAATCTTTCTTCGCGACTGAAATTATTGGGATGTTTCACAATTTCTAGTGTGTCTCTAATTATCCTGTTTTGATATCTAGGAACATGTGGAGGAAACGAATTTCCATTGGGATAACACAAGGACATTCAAACACAAAACAAATAAACTAGAGATCTACGATATCTGAGCATGCTGACGTCACGAGTGATCCCATACAATTCAATAAGGCCCACACTGTTGCTAATGTTATCATGACCATTATGGTGTTCGAAGCCATTTTTCAGTGTTGCCTTAGTAAACAAAAGTTTGGTGCTTTTTCAGTCGTTACCCAAATGAGATGGATCATTTCCTAATCTTTAAATATTTTACATGAGATTAATAAATACATTTATTAATTTATTAATTTGGTTTATTAATCTCATGTAATTTTTTTCAGGACCGGGAATAACTCATTTCATTTGGGTAAAATCGTGTTTACCGACTGAAAAGCATCAAACTTTTGTTATCATGACTTTTATGTCAATAAACAACTTTTTCCAAAATATATTTAGAAAAATATCTGTCCACACAATTGTAGATTTATATCTTTAAATAAACACTCTGCGTGTCAGAAAAATCCATCAGATAGTTTAGGGGAAAATATTCCTTGTATATTGAAATACTGCAATTTAATAGTAATTTTATTTATGCAGCCAATGGCCATTTACTGTATTTTCAGGACGGACAATATGGGAATCGAATCCACACTGTTGATGCCAGGAAGGTGCGAGGTAGTGCGTTAGCGCTTTCAGCAACGGTGTCCAGTAAAAAGTATTTGTTTTAATTAAACATCTCAAAATGTATCTGGGAATTTGATATATAGTAGAAAAGTCTCATTTAAGGGGAATGAAGAAAGACTATTACAAATACACACACTGGTACAGACATCACAGTGACACAGTTTACCAGACTAATTATACAATCACCTACGTGCACGGGGTTAACTGATCACAATGTCGCAAAGCACCTAAAAAGAATCAGTCATTGTTATAGCACTTTTGACTTACAATAATACTAAGTGGTGTACTATAATCATTATTGGCTGTTGTCCTAATGGCCAATCCAATTATTTCTTCTAACAGTAATCAATGAAAGATGGTATATTGGCTTTCACGGCCAGTGAACTAAAACTCAGCATTTCTTCTAGGTTTGTGCCGTGTCTTGTGTGGGGTTTAGCCTAGGAGACCAAGCTGGCTCATCAGTGGGAGTAGTGAACTGCGCGCTCCCTCCCTCTTTATAAAGCGCACCTGTGCCTCTTCACTGCGAGAACTAAAAGTTCAAGCAGCCATAACTTTCCTATGGAGGATTCCAAAAAGATGGTGTATTGGCTATAACGGCCAGTGAATTAAAACTCAGCAATTCTTCTAGGTTTGTACCGTGTCTTGTAAGCCTTCTTAGGGAGGTTATGGCTGCTTGAGCTTTTAGTTCTCGCAGTAAAAAGGCGTAGGTGCGCTTTATAAAGAGGGGGTAGCGTGCAGTTCGCTACTCCCGTGGGGGTCCGGGTGGGTATACCAAGAGCCCACTGATGAACCAGTTTGGTGTCCTAGGTGAAACCCCACACAAGATACGGCACAAACCTAGAAGAATTGCCGAGTCATCAATAAAATTACATACGCTTCTACAACCCTCATAATGTCACAGGTTAACAGACAAATACCGTACATACACACATATGTATACGTGGTAGATGACAAACCCCCTTAGTGAAGCAACAAAAACGTTCATTTCACCCCAGATTGATGTCCTAAATAACCTTTCTATCCCTTAAATGAGAATGGCATGCTAATGAGAAACAGATCTCAGAAGATCAAACGAGTTTTCGGGAAGCATTGAAGTGAACTTCTTTCAGAACATGTTACAATGCACTGTATTTTAAACTTTTAACAGTGATTTTATTTTCTCGTTGTGTATATTTACTCATTAAACATTAAAAGGATATCTCCTCCAACTTCGTGAATCTATTTCTCGCTTCGTGTCGCGGATGTTTGGTCCCGAAAGTTTCGTCATTGTTCCCCGTGATGGTGAGGGAAAGGAATAGAAAACGACTGAATGTAACTTCGCAGGCCGGAAATCAACAGTGGCTGCGCCTGTTCGAGACGTGGGCAAATTTGTTACACAGTGTAGCCTCGCAGTAGATTTAGAGTTCAAGCAGACTTTATTTTACACTTGACTAACTGACGCACTGACTTCTCTGTCGCCATCAATAACACTATTCAACAGTGGAAATGTAAACTGAACAAAACTAGCCGATTCTGATACACATTGCGGTGATGATTATGAATATGAAAGAAAAAATTGAAAATTAGCTCTAGTTTTCAGTTTAAATAGGTTGGTAACAATTACCTCATATTTTGGGAAAGTCACGCTAATTTAGGAAATGTAGCAAGTACAACTGTTTTATTGTGAGTGGGATAGCAGGGCTCGTGCTTCTCATTAAACAAAAACAGACTGGCCTATCAGAAAAGCCCTGACACCAGGTGTGAAAAACGTCACAAACGAACCGTTGGTTGATCCTAAACAGATATTACGAGTACTTCCTCCATTACACATAAAATTAGGGCTTATGGAAATCTTTTTCAAGAAAATGAAATATTTAAGGCAAAAATTCCCTCGATTAATTGACGCGAAGATCAAGGAGGGTATCATTATTGGACCACGGATTCGGGAGCTTTTCAGAGACAATGAGTTTGATGCAATCATCCAAGGCGATGAGAAGACCGCATGGGAAAGTTTTAAGGATGTGAAAACCCCAAACTGAAGTCATTTACACATATTTCATCAAAATTTGTTGAGCAGTGTAATCGTCCCGTAATTTAAGACGAAGCTATTTGAGTTTGTATTATTACTGCATATGAGATTTTCGAAGGTGAGTTATCACTTCCAGTTGTTCGGATTCCACGTAAAAAGGAGGTCTCCTGGCTCGTGGCCACGAGTCATGTAAAATTACAAGCTTCCTTCCTTAGCTTTTTGATTCCGTTCACGGTGTTTTAATTCTTACAATCTGGCAAAACCTCACTCTGTTTGTTAATTTATAATGCTGAACTGTGCCACGCCATAAACAAGTAGTTCCGTAAAGAACTAAACAGCCTATTTTCATATATCCTACTTATGTTAATTGCCTCTATCAACATACAAAATTTCAGTTTGATTGGTGTAATAGATTCGTAGATATTGAGAACCGTCTAAATATTTTGGATGGTCGCCATGTTGAATTTTTATATATGTAGGTCTTTAGATGTTCCTGATTCTGTCAGGTAGAGAACAACTAAAGGATTGACATGGGAAACTATTAGGAGGTTGTATGACTGTTATAATGCGGGAAGGTGATAACTGCTGGGTGGTATCGTGGAATGTATACGCGATGCTGCAGGGAAACCGAGTGGAAGTTTCACCGCTATCTCAATCGGGACCAAGTGAGCTGAGAGAGCGCTGGTTGGAAAGATACGATCCAACATTTTATATTTCAAATAAACCAAGCACGTGCATTATGATCCCCTGAAGCTCGTGTTGTGCGTCAACACAGTTACAGTGTGAAGCATTGCGTCGAGGAAAGTATTTATATGTGTTTATGAAGACACAGCGCTAACGTATGTTTATACAACAGCGTAATTTATTAGTTATCGTTATTACATGGGGTGGAACACCGAGGTCATCTGACGCTCAAACTACTAGTACGAGGAAAAGTCAGGAAGTACAGACGTGGCTACATTATGAGAATTAATTCTAATTTTAACTGTAATGTAAAATGAAAGAGACTTGGAGCCAAACGTTTTGTAAACGTTCAGGTAATGCCAATTAAATTAATTCAAATTATTCATTTACTTATTTATTTGTTTATGTATGAATTATCTATTAATTGATGTATTCATGCATGGATTTCTAATAGTAGCCTACATTATGCAATGAGCCTATAATGGCAATAATTAAGACACGAGTATGTTTATAAAACGAGCGTAAGCCAGTTTTATAATTTCCATACGAGTGTTTAAATTACCATTATAGGCGAGTTGCGTACGACTGTTTATGTTGGACGTTAATTATAACTTTATTATATATTTTAACATAAATATTCATAAATATATGTGGGATTCAGTTAATTCAGCTAGTGAACAGGGCACGCTGGCTTTGCTGACTGAACAGAGCGCATGCGTGGTCAAGGCACACCGAAAGCAAAGACCATTCACTTTGCTTACCAACACAGAAATATGTTGGATTTTGAGCGCATGCGCGAAGGTATCCTTACCTGATTGGTCACACAACTGTTTCTTGAGCTCTGATTGGTGGGAGAAACTGTTTCATAATGAAGAATAGTGTTACAATGATCCTCATTATGATGCAGTTTTCTGACACATATTGTTTACATTTCGACATCGTCGAACATAAAATTATTTGATCAATTCATTAATTTATTAATTATTTTTATTCATTTATTTATTTTTGCTAATGAATGTCGATTGTTAATTTAGAACAAGATGTTCAGTAAAGAACATATAGCCTACTTTCTCCTAAATGCATGGGTATTGTTATAACTCTTTGTCCTTTTCAAGGAGTATAATTGAATGTTGGTTGTAGTAGCTTGTTGAAGTACAACGTGCTATAGAGATATTAAACATGAATATGAGGCGCCCTTTGCTAGTGCTACCTCTGTAAAAAAATTCATTCAATTCGGTTTCACCGTGTTTGAATTGATCTGGGGAATGGATTTGCACACATACATTGCCGCTATTTGCGAACTATTGGGCTGATGACCTTGTAGTCTGTCATAAGATGCTTTCCACAAAATGGCATGTTGTTGCAAAATCCGGTAGAGATCAAATTATTAGGATGGTCGAAATTTGATTTAAGCTTTGAACATTTGGGTGGCCGTCATTCCGTTTCCGTCAAGATGGCGGCGATATAAAACATGACACTGAGGTGCCTTTTGCTAGTGCTACCTCTGTACCAAATTTCGTTCAATTCGGTTTCACCGTGTTTGAATTGATAGGGGGAATCGATTTGCACACATACTTGGCCACCATCTGCAAACTATTGGGCTGATGATCTAGCAGTTTGGTCAGAATATGCTTCCCACATAAAGAATTGTTGTTGCAAAATTTGGTAGAGACTAGATTATTAGGTTGGCCGTAATTACATTTTAGCCTTTAACATTTGGGTGGCCGCGATTACGTTTCCGTCAAGATGGCGGTGATATAAATTATTACACTGAGGTGGCCTTTTCTAGTGCTACCTCTGTAAAAAAATGCATTCAAATCGGTTTCACCGTGTTCGAATTAATAGGGGGAATCGATTTTCACACAAAGATGGCCACCATCCGCAAAATATTAGGCTAATGACCTATTAGTTTGGTCAAAGGATGCTCCCTCCATAATGGTATGTTGATGCAAAATTTGGTAGAGATCGGATGATTAGGTTAATCGTAATTTGATTTAAGCTTTGAATATTTGTGTAGCCGCCATTACGTTTCCGTCAAGATGGCGGCGATATAAAACATGACACTGAGGTGCCCTTTGCTAGTGCTACCTCTGTACCAAATTTCATTCCATTCGGTTTCACCGTGTTCGAATTAATAGGGGTAATTGATTTTGACACAAAGATGGCCGCCATCCGCAAACTATTAGGCTAATGACCTATTAGATTTGTCAAAGGATGCTCCCTTCATAAAGGTATGTTGTTGCAAAATTTGGTAGAGATCGGATGATTAGGTTAGTCGTAATTTGATTTAAGCTTTGAACATTTGTGTGGTCGCCATTACGTTTCCGTCAAGATGGCGGCGATATAAAACATGACACTGAGGTGTCCTTTGCTAGTGCTACCTTTGTACCAAATTTCGTTCAATTTGCGCTCACCGTGTTCGAATTGATGGGGGGGGGCAGACATTCAGAGTACACACACTCATACACACACACACACAGAGACTCACACACACACACACACATACACACACACAGACAGACACACTTTTTTCGCCCTGTAGTGGTCTCATAAGTCTACTTTCATTTTTTGCAAGAATCGAAAGTAGGCTAAAAATGAGTACTTACCATATGCATACTTACTCCAGAAGGAGTGGACCCGGCGGTGTCTGTATCAGTGTGTGTAGGTTTGGGAAGGAATCGGCCATGGCTTTAAGGGAACCGGGACGTATTATAGGCTCAACATTGTCCATTTGTTTTTAGCTTAAAAAATCTCCCATCTCTGCTGAAGAATTTGGTGTATCAATTATTGTGCCGAAGTGATATTTGATGCAATAAAACTAGGTTTGAACATAATGTTTTAAGGCTATACTGTAGCTACTAGTCAAACATTCTTTTTGTGTTTTCCGTAAGTCATATTTTTTGAAACTTCATATACCATTTTCTCAGAAACTATCTCATCAATGTATTTGAAATTTGGTAGTGTCTAAGACCATATATAGATCAACTAGAAGTAAATGTATTCAGGTATCTTGATTAGTTCATGGAGCCCAGCTTGAAAAGCACTGACAATTTTACAGAAATAAGAAAGTCAACTCCTGTAAACAGTAGGACAATATTTTTACTTTAGTAGCTCCAAACCAGTTTAAATATTATGCATGCAAAGTTTGTTGGGTCTGGTTTGAGTATTAGCTCAGTAAAAGGGTCATGAGTTAAGGGAATTTTTAACAATATATTTCTTTAAGATTGTTTTTGTAATGCTCTCTCTGACACAAAATATTCAACATAGAAGCTTCAAATTCTACCCAAATAATGACGAATGCACGCTGAATATACAAAAAAACATTCAAGAATATATAGCCTATATTGTAGTTTTTGAGATATGAAAGTAAACATCGGAAGCTAAATTATTCTATAGATTCACACGTCCCGGTTCACTTAAGTTAGAAACAATCCCGGCATTTGCCTGGAGTAGAAGTGGTAAGGTACGGAAATTATCTTCTATTATGCCTGAGGTGGGATACGAGCCCATCTCTTTTCAATTTTGCCCCACGAGGCTGAGTGTACCCCATTCTATTCTTCTGATCAGAATTAAATTTCTTGCTAGAGCCGAGATTCAAACCTTGCCCTCCGGGGTGACAAACTGACCGTGGTCTATACGAAGGTACCATTCTGGCATTTGCCTTAAGCTGGAAGATGAAAACCACTGACGACCATTGCAAGAATGACCGCCACAGAGGTTCAAACTCATTTATCTCCTGTGTCCAGATACAACTCACATCATAGAACTTCGTATTAAAGCGCTGTGCTAACCGGGTCAACACTATCGTATTCCTCGGTAATAAATTAAACAGTGTAGCATGAATGACGACCTAAAACGTATATTATCTTGCGTCAGACAGGCTGGAATGACAGTACAGAAAACAGAATGTGGTAAATATGCCGGATAAAGATGCCTTGGAAGCAATATTCTTAGTGGGATATGAAAGAAGGAATGTTGAAGGAACACATTAGTTGAGAAAGAATGCGGGCATTAGAGATCTCGCTGGTATGAATATAGTGGATGCGTGCTTGTCGACCGAGTGAGGGGAATAGCAATATGGCGGCCACGTCTTGGTCTGCTGCCGGGTCCACTTCTTCTGGAGCAAGTATGAATGTGGTAAGTAGCCTACTCATTTTTCTGAATGCAAATTGATTTAAAGCAGCAAAAGTACATAAATAAATAAATCTCTACTTTGCTTAAAACAAAGACTTGGTTTCTTGGATGTAGCGAGCCATCTCGAGAACCACTGCATGGATTTTGATGCGGTTTTCACCATTCTCTAAAGGATTTCTTGAGGAAGGTATATATAGAAAAATATTTATTTAATGACCAAAAGGAGCCGAGCAGTAACGATTTCAGTAAATTGAGTCGAAGAAAAGCCTGCCATCCGTGCAACATTTAAGGTTATGCAGGGTAACCCGTTAAAAAATATATATATATACTATGAGTGTAGGAATTGTTCAGCATAAAAAATCTACAAATAAGTCTACGACAGCATATCTCTATATTGAATACATTGCCCTCCTTTACGTTTTCATTTCTTCCAACATTCTCCATTCAGTGGAAATTTAAAATACCAGCTTCGGAGCGAGTTTACAAGCTAGTGAGCGAGCCTTTTACCCCAGCTTCGGCCAGCATCAAACTGTCGAGTCGTGTCGAGTTAATACTTCAGAAAAGAGTATTATGTGTTTGGAGATTCACTGTTCACCTCGGCTTTCCTGAATTGCGTGTGAGACCTGTCGTCCGTGCGCCTTTTAAGCTTACGCCGGGTAAATCGTTTAAGATACCGGGCGAAGCTGGGGTGGGTTGCTAGTAAATAAATGCATAAATAAACAAACGAATAAATAAATAAATAAATAAATAAATAAATGAGTAAATATACGAGATTATACAATTGCCATGTTGCTTGCCTATCACCAAGGATTGCATTCATCGTTAATACGTTTTATTTTCTTTAAGATATTTTTTAGCCTACTTTCGATTTTTGCAAAAAATTAAAGTAGACTTATGAGATCTACACAGGGCCAAAAATTGTGTGTCTGTGTGTGTGTGAGTCTGTGTGTGCGAGTGCGTGTATTCTGAATGTCTGTCCCCAGTGTTAATTTGAACATGGTGAAACCAAATTGAACAAAATTTGGTACAGAGGTAGAACTATCAAAGGACACCTCAGTGTCATGTTTTATATCGTCGCCGTCTTGACGAAAACGTAATGGCAGCCACCCAAATGTTAAAAGCTTCAGTCAAATTACGACCAACCTAATCATCTGATATCTACCAAATTTTGCAACTTTATACCTTTCTGCATAAAGAATCTTTTGGCCAAACTACAAGGTCATCAGCCCATTACATTGCGTATGGTGGCCTTGTATGTGTGCAAACCGATTCCCCCTATCTATTAAAACATGGTGAAACCGAATTGAACAAAATTTGGTACAGAGTTATCACTAGCAAAGGGCACCTCAGTGTCATGTTTTATGTAATCGCCATCTTGAAGGAAACGTAATGGCGGCCACCCAAATGTTAAAAGCTTGATTCAAATTACGACTAACCTAATCATCTGATCTCTACCAGATTTTGCAACGTTACACCTTTGTGTATAAATAATCTTTTGACCAAACTACAATGTTATCAGCCCAATAATTTACAGATGGCGGCCATGTATGTGTGCAAATCGATTCCACCTATCTTTTCGAACACGGTGAAACTAAATTGAACGAAATTTGATACAGAGGTAGCACTAGCAATGGGAACCTCAGTGTCATGTTTTATATCGCCGCCATCTTGACTGAAACGTAATGGTGGCCACTCAAATGTAAAATGCTTAAATCAAATTACGACCAACCTAATCATCTGATCTCTACCAAATTTAGCAACAACATACCTTTCTGTGGGAAGCATCTTTTGATTGAACTACAATGTCATCAGCCCAATAATTTGCAGATAGCGGCCATGTATGTGTGCAAATCGATTCGCCATATCAATTCAAACATGGTGAAACCGAATTGAATGAAATTTTTTACAGAGGTAGCAGTAGTAAAGGACACATATTCATGTTTAGTATCCGTATAGCACGTTGTTTTTCAACAAGCTGTTACAACCGACATTCAATTATACTCCTTGAAAAGGACAAGGAGTTATAACAATACCCATGCATTTAGGACAAAGTAGGCTATATGTTCTTTGCCGAACATCTTGTTTTTTTTTAAGACCGGAATGCTTGCAACAAACGGGACGTGTTAGACTTTTGCGTGTAATCCTGAAAACTACCAATATTAATTCATATCATCCAACATTTGAGTCTTAGTGTTTCCTATTTTCGAAAGATAGAATTATGTAAGAAATCTAACCCTGGAAATAAACATTAATCAATCAATCAATCAATCAACCAATCAAGCAAGCAAGAAATTAATTCATGTTATCGAAAATTAGTTTGATTTAATATATTTTTCTGACCCCGGGGGTTTTGCCCAATGACACAGAAAAATGTGCATTATGGTATTATTATTATTATTATTATTATTTGAATTGCAGCCAACGGTCATATTTTAATTGAAAGCCCGAAGGTTACCCATCAAATTCAATTTGATGTAGTTCCAACTTTGGTTACCAGAGAAGCCACTGTCGCCGACACCTAGTGGTGAACTTTGGAACGTGAAAGAGCGTTTCTAACCAAATAACCGACAAATTTAGCTACACACTACCAATTGTAGTGGTAGGTACTTTTACATGCCATAAATCTATGTCATGTGCCCGTTGGCTTTATTCCCTTCCGAAGGAAGGCATACTGAAGGATTTTAACGCTCGTAAAAATCCGACCACTTTAGCATGGTTTGAACCCGCGATCTTGGGCATAGCAGTTGACCATGCTACCATTTTCGCCACCGAAGCCCTATAATTATAAATACAAATGCATTGATCGTGAAACAAGAGTTATTACAACGCTAGTGGTCCATATAAATGGTTTCTTACAATGTCTATTCATGATTAAATTTTGAGGATTGTTACAGCAATTTCTTCTTGAACTTTTTTTTCGATTTTGTAAATCCCTCTCCAGTTAACAAATAACTCTGAAATTGAATCGATTCCGTACGTTTAATATGCAAATATATATTTATTTATGCATATCTTATTGCAAAAGAAGGTTATTTCTGACACAGCATGTTGCTGAGTGCATAATACTATAAGCGCGATCTGATCTTCTAACAAAAGGGGCCGACAACCCAAATGCAAGGCCACTTTAAACAACAATTATCACTGTCATCGTCATGATCTTGTAACTAGGCTCTAAGACGTACCAATACTTATGTAAGTACTGTATGTAGCCTTAGCTCTCAAATCATTTCTCACCATCATCATCATCATCATCTTCATTTCCCCTTTTCAAGCTGGCACCGGGTGGAGGCAAACATGGTTCCTCTCCACTTTGTTCTGTCGTTCCACCATTCCTCTTCCGACATGATGTTGCAATCCAGGTTCCGTTTTCTAATGATATTCTTCACCGAGTCCATCCAACGCATTCTTGGTCTTCCTCGTCCTCTCTTCCCTGTCACCTGTCGTTCCAGCGCTCGTCTTGGTAGCCTTACTTCATTCATCCGCTTGGCATGTCCAAACCATCTCAATCCGCTTTGCTCTAGTTTGTCTTTTAGTTTCGGTACTCCCAGTTCTTTCCGTATATCTTCATTTCTCACTCTGCCTCTCCTCGTTTTCTGGACCATACTTATCAGGAATCTCATCTCAGCTGCCTGTACTCTGCTCTCATCCCTCTTAGTCATTGTCCAAATTTCTGCTGCATATGTCATTATAGGAACATGATATACTTTGTACATAACTTTTACATAATTCAAAATATTTCTATGATACATTTAATATTCATGGTAACAAACATCATAACACGAAGAAAAGATGCGTACGATATACCTTTGGAACAACAGGTGCTAGTGGTTTTCCAAAGCGTCAAGTCTTAGGTAGGGGATAAAAGGAATTGATGCCGTATTGTTAGCATATAAATATTTATGTTGGGCACCATTTGGCTTACTACAGCCTTCTGATCTATCCTCTCACAGCATGTTTCACCGAATTGGGACAGCTTGATTTGGTCAGTGTTCCTATTGAACGAAAAGTGATGTCGAGTGGTTTGGATTCCGCAAGTCTAAAAAATTACGGGCCTTAGAGTATCCGCATATGATGTGAAACATCTGACATAGAAGAAACCTCGCGTGAAATTGTTAATACACCGGTATTCTATACTATTATTGGCACAAATATTAATCTATTGTAAATGGGAGTGTTTTACAGATATTGTAGTTTATAATATGGAAATCATTTTATTATATGATTTGTATCTTCCACCAGCACTAGCCTAAATAAAGAATACAATATGGATCAACTAGATTAATAGACGCGACACCGCTCATAACCTTAAATTCCTTATAAATAGGCCAACTTGCGAGTAAATGCAATGTGCACAGCAGTAGAACAAGAAAGGCTTGCCCAGTTCCCGGACCTCTTGATTCACAGACCAACACGTAATTTCATATGGATTGTTAAAATGAGTCATATTGATATGATAAATATCGTTTAAAATCATACAGTTGTCATTTCGTAATGCTATTCTTATGGGAGACAACTTAGTTTTGCCCAACATCAGCTGATTATATTTTGGTCCCACGGTCGGTCGGTAGAAGCATAGCGGGCGCACTCTCTATCCTATTGTATGCTCGAAGCATTCCACAGCAAAAGTATAAAGGATCATGTAATGGGAACTTTCCAAAAATACTGATATCAAAACAGAAAGCTTTTAATACCTGGAATATTCCGGCGCTGACATACACGTTTGCTCTACTAAGACGGTCAAAGACAGTACCGAATGACACTGATATAAATACAAGAATAACAAAGAGCAAATGCTGAGTCTTTCGTCGGAAATCTACAATTGGGTCAGCGATATTTCCTCAATTTCAAGGAAGCAAATGCTGAATGTAGATCACTCACCTCCATAATAAACAGGTCTCTATGTGTTTCAATCACTTGACACCAGAGTTCGCATGAGCGCTTACCGTTCAGTATGTCATATACATTCCACATGGGGGAGAGTACGTCATGGTATCAATTTCCGACACCACGCGCTCATTGTTTCTCTTACCACTGCCAGCTGGATCTCACCACTGCCAGCTGGATCGTTCCGATCCACTTCGGTCCCATTTTTCAAAATCACTCCCACAAAAATATCCAGAAACCGAGTGGAAAGATGTTACACATGAATAAATGGTAAGTCTCAGAGTCACCTAACACAGTGATCCCGATCTGATGATGGCCAATTGAAGGCCGAAACGCGTAATCCTAAATTGTTCCATTATACAAAGAGTGATAATTAACTAAATCGTGCATTTTATTTCAGTTGTGTTATTTCCATTTTATACAGGCTATATTGTACCCCGCCCTGTCTTTGGGCGAGTTAGTGTTGACCGACTGAAGAGTTACAAATAACAGTTTGTATAGGCAACACTGAAAGAATGGCTTCAAAACTTTGCATAGGTTATTTAACCTTATTTTAATGATTTATTACAAATACCTATTAAAGACGTTATTATGGTATTCATTAAATGAGGATGTAATAGTTCCAAAATTGTCTTTGATACTGAAATTTAATTTTCATGAGTGTTAATATCCAGAAAGATATTCTAGTAAAAACGAGTGGCCGAACATTAAGAAATTATGAAAGCTACCCTTCTGACCAGGGATCCAACAAGCACTTCAACTTTCCGGGATCGACGTTTATCCGCAGAGGAATATTTTAACGGTGCTCCCAACTCTAACGTGACCGACTGAATCACTGCTTTCAGGTCAGTTCAAGAGAAAGAAAGGCTACACGGTTTCTTGCTGTGATAACCTTGAAGTAGTAGCCTGCAGCGTAAGCCACTTACAAGCTTTCTCGCTAACTCAATCGGCTAGCTTCCTGCTTGTTCCTTGCGGTCACCCTCCTTCAACGTCAGCTATGGCCTCCAATTTCCAATTAATTTCCCTTCAGTCCGAGCGCTTCTGATTGCACTTTCAGTTACTCATCTGCTGGTGACGCAGGCCAGGTTGTTAGCCGATAGCGCGTGAACTCAGGTAGTCTTCACACCACTCACATCGAATTAATGAATTCTTGAGAAGATTCCTCCTTATTCTTCAAGAAATTACCTACAGAAAACGAAATTAAAGCAGGCAATCGTGGGAAATGGCATGGAATTGAAATGCTAATAATTAAGGGAGTTGTATATACCTCTGATTTGTGTGCAGTTATTTGCAGACCACAACGAATCGTCATTTACCTACGTTCATTCATTCATTCATTCTTTTATTTGCAATTGGTGGTGTGTCCACCGGTGGCAAATTGGATATACATAACAAATAAATAATTATACATAACCATTCTTATAACAATTAAACTGGAGTATTTACACAAATAGTCAGTCTTTTCTTAGACACACCTATATGTTTGGGAAAAGGCTCTAAGAATGCGGCAGGTAGAGAGTTCCCGTTATCAATGGCATGGTTTACAAAAGAATATTTACCATAATTTGTTCGCTGTGGTCGGACCTTAACTTTGAAGGGATGATCGCTCCTACTCATGTAAGTGGGCTTTCCCACACGTTTGCTAAGCTCACCCCATGCTGGTTGATTTGTATACGTGTTGTACATAGCGCAAAGTCTAGATTTCATCCTCCTAGCCTCAAGTGCTTCCCACCCTAGTTTCTTTATGTATCCTGATACGCGGAATCGACTTACAATTAATTCCATTTTCAGCCTATTTTCAATTAAAAAAATAGGCTTATGAGATCACCTTTTGTCCGTGTGTGTGTGTGTGTGTGAGGTGTGTGTGTGTGTCCCCCTAATAAATTCTAAACGGCTGGAGCGATTTCAATGAAACTCGGTACGTTCATAGCACTATTCCAGATGACCTCGACCGTGCCCTTCAAATTTTGATACGTCTCACCAATCCAACATGGCGGCTGTGCGAAATATTTCATCAGCATTCGATTTCTCCGAAACTATTCTCGATATCACCCTGGAATTGTTTACGGTGATAAAGGGAACTACTAAAAGTTCACCTATGTATTTTCTGAAAAACTGGTAACTACAAAACCAACATGGCGGCCACGCGAATTTGCGACTTTTAAATAGACGTTTCTCGCGATTTAACCAACCAAACGCAATTTAGCTTGATACAGTATATGTTTATACACATTGTAATGCACCGACATCTAACTTCGTTCAATTGTTTACATAACCACAAGATGGCGGCTGTGAGAAATATTTCACCGGCATTCTATATCTCTGAAACTATTAGCGGTATCACCCTGAAATTCTGTACGGAGATAAAGAGCACTACTGGAAGTTCATCTATAAGACTTTCAAAAACCCGTTAACTACAGAACGAACATGGCGGCCAAGTGAATTTGAAAATTTTAAATAGACCTTTCTCGCGATTTTAATGTTCCAACGCAATGAAATCTGGTACATGAAATGTTTATACACATTGTAATGCACTGGTGTCTAATTTAGTTCAATTGTTTACATAACCTCAAGATGGCGGCTGTGCGAATTTTAAAATTAAGTTTTTATTTCTTGTGTCGTAATCAGGCGATCGAAGTGAAAGTTGGAATAATGAACCTACGCAATAATTTTCCTTTAATGGTACATGACTCTATGGCCTATACATTTAACAATCCAACATGGCGACCATCCGAAATATGTAGATGGCTCTGAATATCTACGAATCTATTATAGCAATCAAACTGAATTTATTTATGTTCATAGGGGCTATGAACTTAAATTCACCCATAGGACTTTTAACCTGGTGATCACAAATCCAACATGGCGGCGACGCGAAGTATAAATATTCACATGGACGTTTCTCGCAATTTAACCATCCGAGTGCAGTGAAACTTGGTACAGTAAATCCTTATAAGAATGTTAATCCACTGGCATCTAATTTATTTCAATTGTTTCCATAACCACAAGATGGCAGCTGTGCGAAATTTTAAATTCTCCTTATTACGTCTTGTGTCCTAATCATGCGATTGAAGTTTGAATGCTACACGTACACAATAATCTTCATGTAACAGTGCATAACTCTAGGACCTACATATATAAAATTCAACATGGCGACCATCCGAAATATTTTGTCGGTTCTCAATATCTACGAATCTTTTACAGCAATAAAACTGAAATGTTGTATGTTTATAGTGGCAATTAACATAAGCAGGTTATATGAAAATAGGCTGTATAGTTCTTCACGGAACTACTTGTTATACATTGCTAACATGCAAAATTGTCATTAAGCTGTTTGATTCTTAATTGTTATTATTCTTCACGCCAATTAAATATGCATGATAATACGCCACGCTTTGGTAAGCACATAGGCCCATGAGGTCAATGGTTTTGGTTCGAATACTGGTATAATTATAATTTTATGAATGCAACTATTTATTTTAATTTCAGGACTGGTCAGGGAAAGGATTTTGGAAGGAAATCGGCCGTGGGTCTATTAGAGGGAAAAGTTCCGGCGTTTGGCTGGCGGTGAAAATGGGAAACCACGAAAACCATTTTCAGGACGGTCGATGTGGGATTTGAACCCACGCTCTCCCGACGCCAGTGAGGTAGCGCGTTAATGCTCTCAGCCACCACGGTCGGTATAATGGTATAAGCTACCGCGTTTCTCTATGCTCGTTAATTGCCTATATTGCAATATTAATTACTACCGATGGTGATAATAATAATAATAATAATAATAATAATGGGAAATAGAAATAGAGAAGGAAAAAACGTATGGACACTTGAGAAGAATGGGACCGGAACGCCTAGCAAATAAAATCCTCATCTTTCAGGAAAGGAGAAAGACTCAAGTACCATGGTTGAATGAAGTTTATCAGGATCTTAAAAAATGTGGTGTTGAGGAGGGAGATATTGCAAACAGAAAAGTGATCAGAAGGAAAATTGCGGAGGTGTCTGATCTGTCCGTATAGAAACCCAAGAGAACTGGAAGGGTGTTCTCGGACGAGGAACGAGCAAGAGTGACCCAACGAATGAAAGAGTATTGGCGTAACAGGAAAGAACATCAAGAGTCAAGGCAGTTGTGTAATCGTAACCCATAGGAGGTTGATATGATCCTAAATAAATAATAATAATAATAATAATAATGGGATTGAACTGTGCTCATCGAATGGACATTGAAACATAATAGGCCTGACATAGTGATCTTCAATAGCCCCGTGTGCTTGTATATGTGTGTGTGTGTGTGTGTGTGTGTGTGATTTTACTGATAACCTGTGTTATTGTAATGACTATATTAGTGTGTGTGTTTGTAATTAAGGTGCAGATTGGTAACGAGGCGATCGTGGCCTTAAGTTAGGAATCTTCCCTGCTTTTGCCTGGAGTATAAGTGGGAACTGACGGAAAACCACTTCCAAAATTGCAGAGATGGGAATCGAACCCTCCTCTTCTCAACTTTGCCTTACAAGGGTGAATGTACCCTTTTTCAGCTCTCAGATCACGATAAAAAGTTATTGGCAGAGTCATGAATCCAGGACCTCCTGGGTGACAGCCAAGAAGGCTAGCCACTACACCACCCGCTAATAATAATATCGTATGGCCTCGGGTTCTGGGTGCAAGCTTTGTTATTTGACACCCAGAGGGCAGCTTGCATGTAAAATTTTGTTGTTCCTTGAAGCACTATGAAAGTCAAGGAAGTTATATATCTAAGCTCCTTGACACTAGAGCACTTTCTAGTAGAGAAATGAGGAACTTTGGGTTGGCGGAAAATCTCGTGATTAATTTTGCCATTATGAACACGGCCTACTGAATTCAAATGGATTCTTTAACATGCCAACATCGTTTGACACTTTTCAAAAATCACTTATGACGGGCAGGAGTGAACCTGCATGCTTGGGGTTAGTAATCGGACACGATAACAACTCACCGACCGTGGCAACTACCACCTGCTCTCAGCAGATCTATGTTCACAGAACTGAAAAACCATTGTTCAAAGGCCTTTCTGTGTACTTGTCATTCAGTGCTATTATTGCTAGTTCTTAATTTGGAGGTAAGTGTATTTTCCAAGTCTGTCACGGTGGAAACACAAAACTAATTTAGCGAACTCACGTATCCGACTGGTGAAGAATTAAAAGTTCTCATGTCGCTGTGTGTTTTTGCGTCACTCAGCCTCGCTAGCAATTTGTAATTTACCACTCCAGCTCTTTTGTTCTACTTTCTGCTCTGCGAGAAAAAACACCACTTGTCCTTCTTCTTCGTCTTCTTGTAACGTGTAGTCAGTCTCCCCTGTCACTAATTATACTCCAGGACATACTACGAGCACAATTTGTATTTTAGATCATTTGAAGCGTTCAGAGTGGTCTAATCAGCAAACTGGTAAATGCTATTTTTCTATGTTCGTTTAGAGAGGAAAGTAATCATTAAACAATATTTTATTAGATTAGTTTCCCTCTCAACGTCTTTCCCCGGGGCTTACGACTAATGGAACGTGGGTTGGTGATTATGGGACCCCCAGCTGAGTCCAGAATTGCTGATGCTTACTTTCTTTTCGTTTACTTTATTTGCAAATGGGGGAATTCCCCGGTCGTAAATTTTACACTTGCAAAAAAATACCATTGAATTGAAGCCATTTTTCAGTGTTACCTTAGTAAACAAAGGTTTGGTGCTTTTCAGTCGGTCAACACGAATGTACCCAAATGAGACCGGTTATTCCCTAACCCTGAAAAAATTACATGAGATTATTAAATAAATAAATAAATAAATTTAAAATGTAGGCTATTTATTAATCTCATGTAATTTTTTTCAGGGTTAGGAATTAACCCAACTCTTTTGGGTATATTCGTGTTGACCGATTGAAAAGCACCAAACCTTTGTTTACTAAGACAGCACTAAAAATGGCTTCAAACCCCATAATGTAATAAATGTATTCGTGTTGACCGACTGAAAAGCATCAAACATTACTAATAAATCGCCAGCAATAATATTTCACACACCACATGTACACAAGTCGCGATTTGGGAACTCTAGTAATTACTTCGTAGTATTTACACAACATTCCAGTCTTCTCTTAAACACATCAATATATTTGGGGAAAGGCTCTAAGACTGAGGCAGGTAACGAGTTCCAATTATCAATATCACGGTTAATGAATAATATTTCCCATAATTTGTTCGCTGTGGTCGGACCTTGACTTTATGTGGATCATCTGCCCTGCTCAGGTAGGTGGGATTTCCCAGACGTTTGCTTAGTAGTCACTATGCTGTCCGATTACTGTAAGTGTTAAATATATAGTTTTTTTTAAACCACGATTGGAGTATCCAGGTACACAAGATCTAGATTAGTTTACGAACTATCTAAATAAACTATGCAATTAGAGGATCTACGCTTGGAAATGCTAATTGCGCCCACGTCGGCCTTCAAGGAGGTAGTCAGAGAAGACATAGCTAAGAGAAAGGATATTTGGATGGAATGTTATACCACGGATGCCATGATAAAGACAGACTGGAAAGAAGCAAATTATTATCAGCTCAGACATCTTGTTACCGGATTTACAGTGCATGGTTTTCATCACAAGTGTTGTAGAACGATACGTTTTCATGAGCCATGCGTGAGAGATATCACGTGATAGGTTGTACATATAGAATGTTATCATTGTCTCAATTCAGTTGTGAATCAACTGAACATTTCGATATATTATTACATTATTTAAATATAGCGTAGAGTCTGGATTTCGTCCTTCTATCTTCCAGAGATTCCCACCCTAGTTTTTCCATCATTCGAGTTACACTACTTCTAGGATTACAATCGTTGAGCACAAACCTAGCAGCCTTCCTTTGTACCATCTCCAGCTCACTGATGAGCACCACTTGGTATGGGTCCTAAACCACTCAGCCATATTCAAAGGCTTGTGCTATGCTCCTCTGTTTTATCGTTCCTATAGTCGGTAATTGGGTGTCAATGTTCTAGAGTGTCTTTCATCTTACCATCTTAACCCTTTATAGATGTGTGGTCTGTATAATAACCACCTACTATAAGGACAAGGATGCTGATGGTTGAATATTTCAGCCATTGATCAACATTTTCTTTTTTGGAAGTGTTAATAATTCTGAAAAAATACCCTGCCATGGTCACTGGCTGCAATTCAACTTACTTAATCCTGCCCTCTTGTACCTTCCGGTGTCGAGGTTTGGCAGGGAGCTCGCCATTTCTTCCTGTTCAAGGCTGACTGCTTGGTTTCCTCCCAAGTGATGTTTCCCTTGTGGAGTATTTCTCTCACGGAGTCGTCCCATGTCTTTCGAGGTCTTCCTCTGGGCCTTCTTCCTATACTTCCCAAACATGCTTCCAATACCTGTTTTGGCCCTCTATTGCTGTCCATTCGGCTTTGTTCAACCTGATTTTGTATAGGTTGAACATCTAAGGTATTCCTAATTATTGGTTCCTGACTTTATCCCGTCTAGTCTCTCCTGCTACATTTCTTAGGAACTTCATTTCTGCTGTGTGTAGCTTCTGTCTTTTTTTGGTGGTCATTATCCAGGATTCACTTCCATATACTGTATCAGTGTTGAGACATATGTAGATTTATATACGGCCATTTTTGTATTTTTACCTATTTCCTTCTTTCTCAAGAATCCTAGCTGGAATTCAAATATAATAATAATTCAGAAAACCAAATACTACACCAAAGGTGCTTGATAAACTTATTTTGTAACAAGAAGTTCCGTGACGAACTAAAGAACCTACTTTTCTTAAAATGTAAGATTCATGCCAATGATTAATCTATATGGATCTATCTAGAATAATGCCGAAATTAAGTTGGTAATATCGAAATTTCAAATTAGTTCGAAATACTGTATACCTGGAATAATGTAGCCTAATAGAGCACTACAGTTGGCAGCCCTGGCGACTGAATATATTCTTAGTTCCATCTCTTAAGGTACAGAATACAAAATTTGGTTGAAGTCCAATGGATAGCATGGACGTTACATGCAGTTAAACATTGGATCTAAGAGCGCGCGTAAAATCATGTTGGCAACAATGACATACATGTATTGGTCAGAAATAATCTGAAATAATATGATCTATTGTTGTGTCAATTTTGAATGAAATCCATTAGTTAGTATAGAAGTTACATACATTTTAAAATTGGAACTATCAGCAGGCTTAGAATCATGTTGGCAGCACTGGCTTAGGCCTATATTAGTTACTCCAAATTAATCTAGAATGCCAAGTATTATACGTGTGCAAAGTTTGGAGCTATTGGCTTGCATACTTTCTGATATATTGATATTAAGGTAACAAAAATAGAGACAGTATTTATTAACAGTTGGCAGTCCTGGTTACTCTTAAGAATCGGCATATACATATCTGTTATGGTACACATAGCACACACGAAATTTGGCTGAAATCCAAATGATAGTATAGAAGTTACATGTATTTAAAGTTGGACCTCTCAGAAGGCTTAGAATCATGTTGGTAGCACTGACGTATATAAGTTACTCCAAATTAATATAGAATGTCAGGTACTATACGTGTGCATAGTTCAAAGCTGTCGGCTTGCATACTTTCTGATATATTGGTATTTGGATAAAATAAATTGAGAGAATTTATTGTGGTGTTTGAAGCCATATTTTCAGTATTGCCTTAGTAAACAAGAGTTTAGTGCTTTTCAGTCGGTCAACACGAATGTACCCAAAAGAGATGGGTTATGCCCTAATCCTGAAATAAATTACATGAGATTAATAAAACACTAGGATGACCAGTTTCGATCGTCAAGCGATCATCATCAGATCCATTACACTTAGGCTACAAAATCTATGTTTGAAATACAGGTGAAAATATTTACAATATGTACAATTATTTAGTTGCAGTATTGGTACTGCAACTGTCAGTGTATGCTAAATGCAGTATATATGTTAGGTGAAATGCTAAATGGTGATAGCTATCCGGAGATTGTACTTTAGAGAGATTATATGGTTGTAAACTATGGTTAAACTATAAAATTTTTGGCTAACTACTTATCTGATTGTCTTCCGTATTACAGCTACTCGCAGTTTTCGTGCTCACTGGAACTCGCTGTGCGGTCGACTGCGGTGGTTATCTTAACGACTGGTTTTTCCCCTGCCTCCTCCCCTCTGTCCCTACGTGCTGTGGGGAGTGATAGCGATGTGTTTATGTGAGGTGTTGCCAACCTAGATAAGATGTATGTTATTGAATGAGGTGGGTCCACAACTATTAAAGACCGTGGATTGGCCCTCGCCACGCGTGGAGCATAAGCCATTCGAACTAAGCGTTGACGGTCTTATGAGGACGTCCCGGCACCTTTAATACTGCCGCGAATATGGGCCTTGGTTTATTGCAGAAGCAAAGTACATCGTACACCTGATCCAGATAACATTTACCTATTAAAAACCCCCTAATTTCCCCCCTTTTTTATCTAGCTTGGCTGTGTCGCTAAATTGTGTTTTGTTTCCGACAGGGTGTGTTTTTTTAGTAGCGTGAAGAGGGGTGAGCTCTCCATGAACGTGTGTTCATTTAGATTGTTGGGATTGTTTCGTTTGGCTAGGTGTATCTCGATTGCTTCCTTTATGTCAAGAGCTCTGCCTTTCGATTCGTGATGGATTATTTTAAGGTCCGACTCTATGTTGGTAAAGCTGTGCCCTGCGTCACACATATGTTCGCACACGGCTGAATGTGTTCCGTATCTTATCGCATTCCTATGTTCATTATAACGTGTGTCTACTCGCCTTCCACTCTGCCCGATGTAATTAGCTTGACAATCGGTGTCTTGGCACGTTATAGAATATACCCCTGACCTTGAATACGGGTCACGTTTATTTAGATTACTATTTAGGAGGTGCCTAGCAGTTGTGTTTTTCGTCGTGAAAGCTATCTTTATGCCTTGTTTTTTGAATAGGTTAGTGATTTTATATGTATTCGCATTCACATAGTTGAAACGCGCAATTTTTTTCTCATTACTGTCCGGTTTGGGAATCGTTTTATCTTTATTTTTATGTTTTTATGTTTATATTTTAATAGGTAAATGTTATCTGGATCAGGTGTACGATGTACTTTGCTTCTGCAATAAACCAAGGCCCATATTCGCGGCAGTATTAAAGGTGCCGGGACGTCCTCATAAGACCGTCAACGCTTAGTTCGAATGGCTTATGCTCCACGCGTGGCGAGGGCCAATCCACGGTCTTTAATAGTTGTGGACCCACCTCATTCAATAACATACATCTTATCTAGGTTGGCAACACCTCACATAAACACATCGCTATCACTCCCCACAGCACGTAGGGACAGAGGGGAGGAGGCAGGGGAAAAACCAGTCGTTAAGATAACCACCGCAGTCGACCGCACAGCGAGTTCCAGTGAGCACGAAAACTGCGAGTAGCTGTAATACGGAAGACAATCAGATAAGTAGTTAGCCAAAAATTTTATAGTTTAACCATAGTTTACAACCATATAATCTCTCTAAAGTACAATCTCCGGATAGCTATCACCATTTAGCATTTCACCTAACATATATACTGCATTTAGCATACACTGACAGTTGCAGTACCAATACTGCAACTAAATAATTGTACATATTGTAAATATTTTCACCTGTATTTCAAACATAGATTTTGTAGCCTAAGTGTAATGGATCTGATGATGATCGCTTGACGATCGAAACTGGTCATCCTAGTGTTTTATTAATCTCATGTAATTTATTTCAGGATTAGGGCATAACCCATCTTTTTTGGGTACATTCGTGTTGACCGACTGAAAAGCACTAAACTCTTGAGAGAATTTATTAACAGTTGGCAGCCCTGGTGGATCTTAAGAATACGTTCAGTCATGTCTGTTCATGTACACATAGCACATACAAAATTTGGTTGAAATCCAATTGATAGTAGAAGTTATATGCATTAAAATGTTAGACCTATCAGCAGGCGTATATTCATTTTGGCAAAACTGCGATGTATGGCCTCCTGGAAATTAAACTGCAATATTATTATCTATACGTGTGCCAATTTTGAAATAGCTCCTATTCATACCTTCCAAGATATCCAACATGGAGCTCAAATTTCAATTGCGATATTTCAGCAGTTGGTAGCACTGACATCATTTTCAAATATGGGCGTGAGATATTCAGGTATAGATCTTTACTCCTACCAAATTTTGTTTCGATTGCTGCAGCCGTTTAGGAGTTGATAGGGGGGGGGGGGGGGGGCACACACACAGCCAGACAGACAGACAGACACACATTTGCCCGATCTCATGCCTACTTTTTCCTCATTTTTGCAAAATGTGGAAAGTAGGCTAAAAATAACAATTAAATTAAAGAGTGAAAAATATAGAATATGACAATAAAAATTGGAATTCAAAATATATATGCTTGTAAAAATTAAAAATAAACAAGCTCATAAAAAATAAATTATAGAAAATTTGTAATTATCAAAATAATTTCAGAATAAAAAAAATTATAAAAATAAATACGAACAACAAATGTTTAGGAAAATCAAAAATTATATTTAATATTAATTAAGCTATAGGTTATTAATATGAAATTGAAATTTCTGCTGTCCATCTATTGTTGTTGTTGTTGTTGTTTCATCTGGGGGTCTTGGACATCATGGTCATTGAACCCCGTACACTTTGGTGTGTGTCCCATGTTGTCTGTGTTATTGTGATGGTTGTATTCGTGTGTGTATTTGTAATTCAAGTGAGGATTGGGAAGGAGGCGGCGGAGGCCTTAATATCGGCACCCCCGACAGTTCCTGGGGGTAAAAGTGGGGAAACTATGAAAAACCACGTACTATTATTATTATTATTATTATTATTATTATTATTATTATTATTATTATTATTATTATTGAAATATATTGTGACACATCCAGGGAAGTTGTTGATTCAGTTATGGGCTTTTTGACATTGTGGTCATGTGACTCTGTGTACTTGAGGGTGTGTGGAATCTGTCTGATAACCTATGTGATGACTTTGTTTATTTAAATTGGTACTAGGATTTGGACAGGACGTAGTTGTGGTTCTGACTTGGGTACCTTTTGAGCAGTAGCCAGGAGTATAAGTGGCAAACATCGGAAAACCAATTTTAGATTGGTTGAGGCAGGAATTGAAGCCACAATTTCTCAGTTATGCCTCACGAGACTGAATGAAACTCTTTCCAGTCCTCAGAATAGAATTATTCCTGTCTTAGCCAGGAATCAAATGGGAAATCCCGAGGTGAAGCACTTCATTCATATTTTCATAGAAATAGGTATGTTGCCAATCGATGTGAGGATAGATACATTTACATGAGTCTGCTTTGGCTGGTATCTTTCCTTGTCCGCTCTGGGATCTCGAATATTTCTCTCAGTTTTCTACTCCCCAGTATAGTAATCTCTTTCTCTTTTTTAAAAAGTCGATTTTACCCTCCAGGTAGTTTTTTTCCACGGACTCAACGAGGGATCCCACCACTACCACCTCTACGGGCAGTGTCCTGGAGCTTGGAACATCTGGTCGGGGGTATACAACTGGGGAGGTGTGATCAGCACCTCGCCCAGGCGGCCTCACCTGCAAAGCGAACAGGAGCCTCATGAGGGATGGGAAGGGAGGGGAAGATTGGGAGGGATAGGCAAGGAAGAGTGAAGGAGGCAGCCGTGGCCTTACAGTAGGTACCATCCTGGCATTTGCCCGAAGACGAAGTGGGAAACCACGTGAAACCACTTCGAGGATGGCTGAGGTGGGAATCGAACCCCCTCTACTCATTTGGACCACCCGAGGCTGAGTAGACCCCGTTCCAGCCCTCATACCACTTTTCATATTTCGTGGCAGAGTCGGGAATCGAACCCAGGACCTCCGGGGTGGCAGCTAACCACGCTGACCACTACGCAACGGAGACGACATTCTCTTTCTTTTGGGTAATGTAACTTTACTACGAGCCTAGCTTCACGTCAAATGACAGGTGTGGGAAACTTTATTAAAACAGCCTGGCACCATCAATAGAAGCCCATTCAATTTGCGGCTCACTCGGCGACAAGAATTTGATACTGCGCTCGCCAGCCATTGAGTGGCACGGCTATTAGCTCTATCAGCAACTACTCATGCGATGAGAAACTGTCTACTTGATTCTGTTCCCGGGGCATGGAGAATCTCACCAGCCACATCAGCTCCAAGAAGTTTGGAAGGTATACACAGCATCAGGTTCCTTTGATACGAAGAAACTAGTGGCCTCAATCAGTCGTAACTTATATGAAACTAAGCATTCTTTCAGAAAGTGAACCATATTGATGCATAGGCTAAGTAAAATTGAACACAAATGGTCTTCCATTTTACCAATTATAATAAGAAATGCGCGCTTGCTGCGTTAGAGAAAACATTATTGGGTGAAGCGTGATCAGCGCATCGGGTCCCCTTGGCCGTTAATCTTGGTTTTCGTGATTGGGGCGCTGCCTTTCTATCAGACAGCTTCTTAATTGTCCTCACGAGACTGAGTGCACCCCGTTCCGCCCTCACACCAGTTTCTAAAATCCCTGACGCTGTCGGGAATCGCTTTGTTCCAATATTTTTCTTATTATTTTTCTTTCCTCTGTGGGGATTTTTCCCAAGTCGCCCTTAGTGTGTAACGTCAATGTCTCACTGGCATTAACATTATTATTATTATTATTATTAATAGCCTATTATCATTATTATTATTGCTATTATTACTTGGATTTATTTCGACTATTAATCCTGGCAAGTGTCATTGCAGTGACGCAAATGTAATTTCGAAAAGCTGCTTTTTCAAACGATATATTGATGCAGTAGACTACGTGGAGACAGCAATTAAGAGAGACAAGCTCCTGTGGGAATGTTTCAAGGAGCTAAACAAACAAACGAGGCAGTTATGTCCGTGTCTGGTTGGTTTCCTACCTCTGACACAGATTTAATAAGAGGTGGCGGTGAATGTTGAATTAAACAAACGAGCGACTGTGTATTCAGCGCCCATGGATTTGCTCTAAATTTTCAAAGTTAATGAATGAGCAGACTGTATTACAGTGAGGAAGAATGATACCGTCAAAACTCATGTAGAATGCCTTGTTCATTATATGAACGGCCGACATGTTAGTATTCTTAACTAACACCCCTGAAATTCGGGTTCGATTCCTGGCTCTGTCAAGAGATTTAATTCTGATCTGAGTGCTTATTTATATTGGTTGGTTGGTTCCTCAGTTTAGGGGCTGCGACAACGCGGCCATGTAGCCCCGTGTACTTTGGGTGGGTGTAGGATCTGTCTGATAACCGGTGTTAATTGTGATGGCTGTATTAGTTGTGTGTTATCTGTTCGTAATTCAAGTAACTACTGCAGACATTCGATTTTCAAGTAGTTCCAAATTTTGCTACCAAACGCCACCGTCAACGACCAACTAGTTCAGAACTTTGTTACTAGATGCCACCACAGTCGAGTCCTGGCGACGAACGTAGGAACCTAAGAGCGTTCGTCAAATATAACCTAAAATTTAACTTCAGACAAGTGTAATTAGTGGAAGGTTCTTTATCATGCCATAAATCTATGACATGGGACAGGCTTTACTTTCCCCCGAAAGAAGACATACTGAGGAATTTTTGACGCTCTTAAAAATCCAACGTCTTCGGCCTGGTTTGAACCTGCGACCTTGATCATAGATGCTCAGCTTGCTAGCAACTACTCCACCGAATCCGCTCCTAATTTATACTGACCTCTTGAGAAAACACTGAGAACAAGTGGATTCAATTCCCACATCAGACATCCTAGAAATGGCTTTTGAATGGTTTCCACTTTGAATCCAGGCAAATGTAGCAATAGGCGTGTTTTGGCGCTCCCTCTGGTTTCAACCTGGGTTAGGTTCGGTTACACTCGCCAAAACGAAATTGGTTAAGAAAAGTTACCGTACAATATGGCGTCGAAAGATGTATTGGAATTGATATGGTGAATGGATGATGATGTCGACCAGACAATATATACAGGGCGAAACTAATTTTAAAAATATCGCAATGGCTCTGAATGCGTCAAGAGAACGGGCACTTAAGACCTTCACTGTAGTCCCATAGCCTAGCGAATATTGGATATCGTTGTACAGTGAAACTGTTTTTCATATTCATGTTAGGGTGACTCACGAGCCTTTCCATAGTCACAGTAGTGTGCTCATAAGGGGGAGAAATGGTAGTTAAGAAAAAACTGGAATTTAATATGGTAGTATTTGGCAAAAGAAGGCTCAATGGTGACCATAGCCGATCGCTTCAACTGCGGAGGTACGGGTTAAATTCCTGGCTCTGTCAAGAAATTTGAATTGTGGAGTGGGGGTTGGAATACATTCAGCCTCGTGAGGCTAGACTGAGGAGAAGAGGGTTCAATTTCTATCTTAGCCATCCTGGAAGTGGGTTTTTCTGTGGTTTCCCACTTCTACTCAAAGCAAATTCTTGAATAGCCACTGCCAACTCCTTCCCAAACCTATCCCCAATTTACAAATTAAAACACACTCTAGTACAGCCATCACAATAACATTATGGTATGAGCCAAATTACACACACACACACACACAAACAAGGGGTTATGACCGCGATATTGCAGTTTCTAAAAATAAGCAACAGCGAAAACTGATGAGATTCGTAGCGCGCTACGTACGCTATAAAAAGAGCCTCCATAATCCTTAAAAGACCGTAGTCCCTACATCAACTGACCAGGTAACGTCACAACAGCTCGATTTCAAAATCGTCAAATATAAAATTGAAAAACCACTAAGAATTTGATATATGATTTCATTTGTTGCGTGCTGAGTGATGCAAGTTCAAATATGATTTCATATCTCGTACTTTCAACAGTAGTTTCAGATTATGTTTCAATTGGCGCTTCTAAAGTGGTTAAAATTTCAGTAACCGCAGTAGTACCTTGGTTACTGATTTCAAGAGCCTGGTTATAACCAAACTATACCCGAGTTAAAACCAAAGCTCACCAAAACGGTCTGGTTAGCTTTTGTATTAACCAAAGTATACCAAATGGAACGCCAAAACGCGCCTAATGATTCCTAATTTAAGGTCACTACCGTCTCTTTCTCAATAACACCAACTGAAATAACACATACTTTTGACCACTCAATAACACAGGTTTTTAGACTAATTATACGCCCAAGCCCCTAAACTAAGCATTGATATTGTTAATTGGGTTTAGGGGCTTGTAACATCTTTGGTAATTTGCCCCGTGTACTTGGGTGTGTGTTGAATATGTCTGAAAGCCGGTGTCTCTATTGTGACAGTATTTGTGTATGTAGCTGTATTGGAGACAGAAATGGGATAGGGGTGTCCTGGGACTCTAAATAATTTACTACCCCATCATTTGCCTGGAAGGAGTGTGAAAACACCTGGATAACAACCACACTCAAGATAGCCACTGACAGCGCAAGGATTCGAACCTTCGATCTCCGGACTTGTTGCAGCTCCCCGTCGTGGTCGTGATGAGATATTTAACGCGCACAGCTACGCCACTGAGTCTAACTGGAGCAAGGGCAATGGAAACAACTATGTTATTGATCCAGATTCGAGAACAATCGGAGTAGTCATTTGACGGAAGAATTAGCTATGTACAACTTGAAGCGCCGTTCTATAAATTTGATACACCAACTCAACATACCTGTATTGCGGTGAAGTGTAACGAGCCCCTGCATCAACAAGTTTCCTATCGCAGATGACAGCACAACCACCGTCAGTTCAAAATTTTATATGAATCGTCCAGATGCAAAACTCGAATAATCCACTTGTGAATAAGAATCATTTTCATTTTCTTTTTGCTTGGAATTTTTGATTTTAGGTTTTTGGTTTTGTGTTTGCTTTGTGTTTATGCTTTTGAATTTTACTTTTTGCTTTTCTTTCTTGGTTTTGGTTTTGTGATTGTTTTCTGCTATTGCTATTTTGGATTTTGCTTTTTGCTTTGTGTTTCTTGTTTTTTGTTTTCTGCTTTTGTTTTTGAATTTTTCTTTTTGCTTCCCTTTTTTTCTTGGTTTTATGTTTGTTTTCTGGAAACTCAATATAAAACGAAACAAAATGAAATAAAACAAAATAAACAAAATCAAAATAAAACAAAAAATCAAATTAAACAAAAATAGAAAATTAAAAAATAAACTAAAATAAAATAAACTAAATAAATAATTTTACGACATGATCTTATTCACAAGTGGATAACTGGACGACTCATATACAATATCACTTTCTTGTGGACACGATAAATGCCGTCATCTTGCTCCAATCATTTTTAAATGTATACAAGAAATATAACCATTTGAAATATTGGTCGATTTCGTTTATGGGCAAAGTCAGAACAATGAGTTGGAAATGGGAGGGCCATTTTCAGAAACTTGAAATATTGCTACAGCCTAACTTTCTTAGTATGTGAAAAATCGGATCCTTTCAAAGTTCATACTATTTTGTATATTGACTTTCACGGCCGGTGAATTCAAACTCAGCAATTCTTCTAGGTTTGTGCCGTGTCTTGTGTGGGGTTTCGCCTAGGACACCAAGCTGGCTCATCGGCGGGCTCTTGGTGTCCCCGCCCGGACCCCCACAGGCCAGCCGTGAAAGCCAATATACCGTCTTTTTGGAAGCCTTCATAGGGAGGTTAAGGCTGCTTGAGCTTTAAGTTCTCGCAGTCAAGTGGTGCAGTTGCACATATTATAAAAGGAGGTGGCGCGCAGTTCGTCACTCATGTGGGGGTCCGGGCGGGGACACCAAGAGACCGCCGATGAGCCAGCTTGATGTCCTAGGCGAAACCCCACACAAGACACGGCACAAACTTAGAAGAATTGCCGAGTTTCATACTATTTCTCGGATAAGCGCCAAAATATTTTTGATAGCACCAACCATTGACTAAAGGGGTGGAAAAAAAAGGAGTTTTGAGAAAATAAATCATACTTACCTTGGTAGGTTGGTTCCTTAGTAAATGGGCTGCGACAACGCGGTCACGTAGCCCCGTGTACTTTGGGTGTGTGTAGAATCTGTCTGATAACCGGTGATAATTTTGAGACTGTATTAGTGTGTATTATCTGTTTTAATTCAAGTAAGGACTGCAGACGATAATTTCAAGTAATTCCTAGTGTCCGAGGACATGTTCGGCTCGCCAGTTTTGTAGCTGCTTCGAGACGGACACCCAATGGGTGAGCTACAAGTACCGTTGGGGAGGAATGTTGGATGGGAGGGTCGAAGAGTTGGAAGGTAGCGGCTGTGGCCTATAGTTAGGGACCAACCCCGGCATTTGCCTGGAAGGAAGATGGGAAACCACAGAAGACCATCTTCAAGGTTGCCGGCGGGGGGATTCGAACCTCCTCGCCTCCCGGATGTGAGCGACTGCCAACAGTCATGCCGCAACGACCTCAGCTAACTCACCCGGTAACGTTGGAACTGATGTAGCGTTATTAATTATTACCTACACATTTCGGTTTCAATAAATGTAGCTAGTGGAAGGTTCTTTTTCATGCCAAAAATTTATGACATGAGATCGCCGGCCCTCCGAAGGAAGGCATACTGAGGGATTTTTAACGCTCTTAAAAAGTCTGACAATTTCGGCCGGGATTGATCCCGTGACCTTGGGCATAGAAACTCAACATGCTACTAATTACGCCACCAAAGCCGCCCATACCTCCCTTAATTGGCTCAATATCAAAACTGTTGGTAATGGCCTACAGTCCTCTAAACATTACCCACAATTCTTGGGTGAGAGAATTTTGATGTGACCCATCCTTACGCCAAGGTATGTGCATAACATATCGGAATTATAAGAAGGTAGGGCTTCTCGTATGCTAATCATGCGAAACTTTTCTAGAGAGTCAATAAAACAATAGGCAAATAATGTATTAGAATAGTACTTTATGCAACGAGCCTATAATGGCAATAATTAAGACACGAGTATGTTTATAAAACGAGCAAAGCATACGAGTGTCTTAATTACCATTAGAGGCGAGTTGCATACGACTGTTTATGTTCGACGATAATTATAACTATTTTATGTTCGAACATAAATATTCATAAATATCTGTCGATATTTCGCCAGGTCTATGTACTGAACAGAGCGCATGGGAGGCAGAGAATACCTTGTATTCGACCATGGCCTCCTCAAATACCCCACTATGTCACCAGCCACGCAGTGAAATTTAAAATAGGGGGCTGTGGAGTCAGTGCAGGTGCGATGCTATCCTTACGTAATTGGTCACACAACTGTTTCTTGAGCTCTGATTGGTGGGAGAAACTGTTTCATAATGATATATAGTGTTATAATGACCCTCATTATGATACAATTTTCTGACATACGGTATAATATTTACATTTCGAAATCGTCGAACATAAATATCTTTATTTGCCTGGTGAATACCATCTGCGTCTTCCAGCGTGTCGAGTGGGAATTTTTAAAATGGGGTCTACTCTGCCTCGTGGGAACAACGGGGATAAGAGATAGACTCGAATTACTTGGCTAACCAAGAAATATTATTCCGTGATCTCCCACATGGAGGTATCACCAAAAAAGGACAAAATATGCGATGGATGTTGTGAGATGTGTTTGTAATACGTTTATAATATTTTTATTTTTATTTTTAGCTTATGGCTTTTAGTGCCGGGAGTGTCCGAGGACATGTTTGGCTCGCCAGTTTGTAGCTGCTTCCAGGCGGCCACCCATAGGGTGAGCTACACGTACCGTCACGTGTGGAGTGTTGTCTGTGGAGGAAAGTTTGAATGTAAGGACCAGGAGTGGGAAGGTAGCGACTGTGGCCTATAGTTAGGGACCAACCCCGGCATTTGCCTGGAAGGAAGATAGGAAACCACAGAAGACCATCTTCAAGGTTGCCGGCGGAGGGATTCGAACCTCCTCGCCTCCCGGATGTGAGCGACTGCCAGCAGCCACGCCGTAACGACCACGGCTAACTCACCCGGTGTTTATAATATAGGGTTGTTATGGCCACGGCCCCTTTATTTCCAAGGGACGTTATTTTCCAGAAGTAGGAACTTTTGGGTACACATTACCAATTAACCCGCGGGGACTGGCGCATTGGGTATTTGACTCAAGGCATAAATAATACTCTATATTTTCGTTTTGGTCAGCCCTAATTTCCTGTCGCTCACTGTACCTTCCTTCCTAGCCTCGAACTTCGTCCTGCAAAAGAAACATGTCCATAGCTTTATGAACAATCAAGTTATTTCTATATTATTTACGATAGTGTAAGATTTACCCATGGCGCCAGTCCTCGCGTGACAATTTTTGGCTTAAGTTAGTCGGGACAATCTGAAAAACATAACCACATAGTTAACGTTCTTGTTTATCCATGTTTATGGTCTAGGGACACCTTGGTCATCAGCTCCTTTGTTCTATAAAATTAAGATGACTGATTTGCCAATGATACTGTAACGAAAATAACTGTCATTTTTCTGCATTTTAAATAAGAACAAGAAGTTCCGTGAAGAACTAGACAGCCTACTTTTCATGCCAATGATTATTCTACAGTATATGAACCTATCTAGAATAATGACGAAATTAAGTTGGTAATATCGAAATATCAAATTAGTTCAAAATATACCTGGTATAATTTAGCCTAATAGAGCACTACAGTTGGCAGCCCTGGTGACTGAATATATTCTTAGTTCCACCTCTTAAGGTACAGAATACAAACTTTGGTTGAAGTCCAATGGACGTTACATGCAGTTAGACACTGGATCTATCAGCACGCGTAAGAGCATGTTGCCAACAATACCATGCGTGTGCTGGTCAGAAATAATCTGAAATATTATGATATCTGTTTTGCCAATTTTGGATGAAATCCATTTGTTAGTATAGAAGTTACATGTATTTTAAAATTGGACATATCAGCAGGCATAGAATCATGTTGGCAGGACTGCCTTGTATTAATTACTCCAAATTAATCTAGAATGTCAGGTGCTATACGTGTGCAAAGTATAGAGCTGTTGGCATACATACTTTCTGATATATTGATATTAGGGTAAAAAATATAGACAGCATTTATTAACAGTTGTCAGCCCTGATTGCTCTTAACAATACTTATAGTCATATCTGTTATGGTACACACAGCACATACGAAATTTGGTTGAACTCCAACTGATAGTATAGAAGTTACATGTATTTAAATATTGGTACTATCAGCAGGCTTATAATCATGTTGGTAGAACTGACGTATATAAGTTACTCCAAATTAATCTAAAATGTCAGAATATACGTGTGCATAGTTTAAAGCTGTTGGCTTGCATACTTTCAGATATATTGGTATTTGGAAGAAGAAAATAGAAGTAGAGCAATTATTAACAGTTGGCAGCCCTGGTGGCTGTTAAGAATACACTCAGTCATATCTGTTTATGTACAGATATTACATACAAAATTTGGTTGAAATCCAATTGATAGTGTAGAAGTTATATGCATTTAAGCATTGGACCTATCAGAAGGCTTAAAATTATTTTGGCAACACTGTCATAGTTGGCCTCCTGGAAATTAAACTGAAATAGTATTATCTACATGTGTGCCAATTTTGGAATAGCTCCCATGCATACCTTGCAAGATATCCAACATGGAGCTCAAATTTCTAGTGCGTTTTTCAGCAGTTGGTAGCACTGACATCATTTTCAAATATGGACGTGAGATATTCCGGTGCACATCTTTACTCATACTAAATTTGGTTTTGATTGCTGCAGCCGTTTAGGAGTTGAAAGGGGGGGACACACACTCAGCCAGACAGACAGACAGACAGACAGGCAGACACACATTTTCCCGGATCGATATCATAAGTCTACTTTTTCCTCATTTTTGCAAAATGTGAAAAGTAGGCTAAAAATATAAATAAAGATAAATAGTTCATAGGAAGACACCAGGTGTAAAATTACTTTTTTTTTATCCGTACGACTACGACAAAAAGGGAATGAAACACTATGGGTGAAAATGACCCCGCGCCAATCCTGGTGTTATGTTTTCACGCAGTTCTCAAGGGTAAATGTAATTGACGAGATTTCTTGGACGCTCTGGAAAATAAATGTTAGGTTAGCAGACAAATGTTATTTCGGACAATTCTCTTCTCTTGAGGGTCAAATTATGTGTGCTTCTTACTGGTATTTTAACAAATCATTACTCTATATAAGCATCACTATACGCTAAAAAAAAAGGCTCAAATACACACAAAATTAAAATCATGCTCTTAGCTGACCTTTCGAGATCCAACTTCAATAATATTGGGATGGTATCTTCATTTAGGCTAGGTCAGAGCTACTATCAACCCAATAATATCTTGCGATACACGTTTACAAGTTAGGACAGATACAAAATATATACAGGTTACCACAAAGATTCTACACACTCAACCAAGCATATGGAGCTGATAGCCAGAATAATTCAACTTAACGTTAATGTTGCTTTCAAATTCTACCGATATGAAGGTCAAACTACAAAACTGTCGGAATGATATATAAATTTGACCTGAACATTCACTATCTGGATGAAGACTGATGCTCTCACGGGGACATTAGGGTGAATTATGAACAAAATAAAAACCACAAGGGTCGATGCATTTAATAACATTATCTGTTGCTATTGTGGTGCTATCTGATAAATTATTGGCCCCGTGAGAAATTACAGGTGGTGTCACCCAGTCCTCCAGTTGCTGCACTCAATGAGGAACATGCGTGATAAACAAGATATTATGCGAGGACAACAAAACTGTTTCATGTCTTTGAAGAGAGGATACTAAACTTTCATTCCATATAGAGGGTGAATTCATCTCTAAGATTCTCATCCAACATATTTTGACACGACGTACAGAATTTGATTGTCTTGTTGAAGGCCCCAAACAAGCGTCTGTAAACATTTCATAAGGTTTATCTTCGAAATTGAGTCTCACTTTGAACAATGTAAACGAGAACCTGTTCATAGGCAATATCGGAAAGGACTTCCTTCAACATCCAAGCAAGTCTCTCTGAATTATGATGATGATGATGATGATGATGATAATTGTTGTTTTTAGGGGCCTAACATCGAGGTTATCGGCCCCATCTCTCTCTGAATTGTGGATCCTTTTTAACGAAGATATGTTTTTGCGCCCTGCCTCTCGGCCAGAAGCCCCGTGTTGGATTCCCGGCTCGTTCAGAAATATTATAAACTGAAGTGAGGGATGAAACTGGGTGCACGTACCCTCGTGAAGATAATTGGGTAGCTCTTCGGTCAGAAAAAAAGAGATTATTGGCCGAAGAGACTGACACGCTGACCACGCGCCACCCAAGTACTTAGAATTTTACAAACCCATCTTTGCCCTGGATTGCCCTAGATTTGCCATGAGTACTACTGGCAATTTTAAGTTTCTTAATTTTTAGTTCGAAAGTACTGGACATCAATGTATGGATGTTCACAAAAATTTTGTGTGACATTAGGTGTATCATAAATCAGACAATATCAAGACCATTAAAATAGCTTAATCCCTAACGCTTATACACAAGTGAATAATAACAAGTTATTTTCCAGTCTAAACGACACCAAATGATTGTTATAAAAAACACAACTAATTGGCATCTTTCGACTATAAAACGTAGTCTTCCTTAACCAAATTATATAACTTAATGGTCAAAATATGAAAACAAACCTTTCTATAATCACAGATAGTTCAAGAAACACAAACACTTTTGCATCTTGCTAATGTTACATCAAGGATTTTTTTTTAAATTAACGTAAGTAATCAATTGAATTACCACCAAGCAATCGTCTGAATTAACACAAGTAATCAACTGAATTATCACCAAGGAATAGTTTGGATTAACACCAGTAATCAACTGAATTATCACCAAGGAATGATTTGAATTAACACAAGTAATCAACTGAATTATCACTAAGGAATTAATTGAATTAGCACACTGGAATCTATTGAATTAATCAATTGAATTAAAACCAAGGAATGAATTGAATTAATACTAAGTAATCAATTGAGTTAACACACGTAATCAATTCTATTATCACCATGGTATTTATTCAATTAGCATATAGGACTCTATTGAATCATCACAAGTAATGAATTGCATTATCACCCAACAATTAATTGAATTAACACATATGAATATATTATTATTGTAATTAAACACAATGTGTACATAGTTTTTACATAACAGATATCATTGACATTCGTCCTTTGCATAGTGCGAGATTAGCATTGTTCTTTGTGTACATTCAAATAGGTGATACTGTGAGCAGGATTGGTTGCAGAGTTCACAGCTGCATTGACTGTCGGCGTTGTGGTAACCTTTCCTGTTGCAGATTTTATGGTGGAAGCCGTGTATTGCTCCTCGGGTGTAGAGGTGTCGTAGTTCATAGCCGGCTGATCTCCATTCCTTCTCCTTCATGGCTGGGGTGCGGTAGAAATCGGGGTGTATTTCTGTTGATTTTTGGGCTCTTTCTTCCAGGAACTTGATGCATGCTTGTGTTTGAATCAGGTTGTGTTTTAATATTATGTCTTCTATAAATGTTTTTGTTCCCACTAGTTGATAAACTAATCTGGTTGGGGCGTACTTCGATACGCACATGGTTTTCTTGAGGTATCTGGCTTTAACTCTATCTTTGATGTTTTTGTAGTTCTACTAACTAAATTATTTATATTGCGTATGATGCTATTGGGGCGATTTTCAGATTGAACAGTGAAATTGATGTTTCTAGTTTCTATGATGTTTATATGAAGTCCTTTGATTTCCATTGTGGCATTTATTGCGGAGATTGATCTTTCCTCAACATGTCTTGTGAAGGTGAATCCGGTGACCTGAATTAACGCAAGGAATCAACAATTAATTGAATTAACGCACATGAATCTATTGAATTAACGCAAGGAATCAACTGTATTATCCCCAAGGAACTAATTGAATTAACACATACGAATATATTTAATTAACACATAGCAAACCAAGTAATAAATTGTATTATCACCAAGGAATATATTGAATTACCAGCAAGTAATCAATTGAAATTATTCATTGGTTCAACGTAAACAAATTATCGATTCTTTTCAAGTTTTGTGATTTTTGGCATGTTAATATTTTAATGATTTGGCTGACGAAGACTACGCTTTGTATTCAACGCATGTCCCACTGATTTTTTTCCAGTCATTCAGTGTAGATTAGGTTGGGAAATAACATATTATTATCCATTTGTGAAAATATTTGCTAATTTAAGCAGGTCAACGCGCAACCATTAACCAACTATCATCATGATTAATATCGCGCCATTGTATAGTTATATGTAATGAATTCCTCTTCATTTTATCCATGTCTGACATTGTGGAGTATTCGTGTGTTTACTGTGATGCAAACAGGCCATAATTGAATGTTGTAATTTATGCTTTCAAGTTTATCACTTTTTACGCCCGTATCGTGATGCTAGTTAGACGCATTAGACTAGATTAACTGAATTTGTGGTAACCGCATAAAACAGTTAACGCAATTGTGGTTATCTGCGTAATATATTGGGATAGTCATGGAGAGTTATTACGTAGCAACTGAGTGGGTTATCAGGTGACATACAGTGTTAGCGACATGGACTAGGGTAAGATTGTACCATGACCACAGATAACCTCATATTAGCGTTCTTGGCTGTAAGTTGTAAGGTTCTGGACTGAGGGGTGGCACGGGGTACAATCAATGTCATGAGTAGCGACCGGATTATTTGAAAATGCATATGCGCATATGGATTTATTGCATATTCTGAACATAACAGCATATTTTAGCACATATATTTGAAATCTCTACTTACTGTAATATAAAACGAAGTCCCCGATTCTTGGATGTTACGGGTAAACTCGAGAACCACGGGATGGATTTTGATGCGGTTTTCACCATTCTGTAAAGGATATATCGAGAATGATTTCTGTAGAATAATTTATTTATGATCAAAGGAAGCCGAACAGTAACGATTTCAGTGGAAAAGTCGAAAAAAAATGGCGTCCGAGCGCTTTGTTAGCTTACGCTGAGAAAACCGTTAAAAATATCTAAATACTATGAGTGTAAGAATTGTTCAGCATATGTCTTTCTTCAATACATCGCCCACTATAAGTGTTTTTACGTTTTAATTTCTTCCAACCATGTCCATTCAACTACTGAGGCGACAGTTTATGAGCTAGCTAAGGGCGAGTCTATCATCCCTGTTACTGCCTAGCTAGCGGTCGAACATATTGCCCCAGATACAGCCAGCAGCAAACCGTTGAGTCGTGTTGAGTTAAGACTTCTGAGAAGGGTGGTTGTGTTTGGAGTTTCCCTGAAAGTGCAACTCGGATTATCTTCATTTCGCCTGTGAAACACAGTCATGTTAAGATTGGACGGAAGGGGGATTTGAGTTTCATTCACCTCGCCATTCCCTGCAAGTGCAACTCTCATTTCGCATGTGAACTTTTCATTCCGCAAAATTCACAGTCAATTTACATTGGACGGAAGGGGAATTATATTACATTACATTATACTGATTTGCGTATAATCTCTACTTAGTATAATACAAAGTCCCCGATTCTTGGATGTTACGGGTAATCTCGAGAACCACTGAATGGATTTTGGCGCGGTTTTCACCATTCTATAAAGGATATCTCGAGGAAGGTTTCTGTAGAAAATAATTTATTTATGATCAAAGGAAGCCAATCAGTAACGATTTCAGTGAAGAAGTCGAAAGATAACCCTGGCGTCTGTGCACTATTTAAGCTTTTGTTGGGCAAACCGTTAAAAAAATCAATATACTATGAGTGTAAGAATTCTTCAGCATGATAAGTTCTACAAAAAATGCCGCGAGAGCATATCTCTATCCTCAATACATCGCCTACTATAAGTGTTTTTAGTTTGGACGGAAGAGGGAATTGTGTTTCATGCACCTCGCCATTCTTAAATTACGTCTGACAAGAATTCGTTGCACCATGATAATATAATTAATAGTCCAGTCAGTGATTTTAACCCATCATGCTGAGACGTAAAACGGGTATAGGTCGTAGTTCATTGACATCGAAAATAAAGGCGCTTATTACGTAATGCATTAATGACTGTTCCCGGGCGAAGCCGGGGCGGGTTGCTAGTTAAATATAATTTAAAACATCTTGGAACAAAATTGGTTTTGCCTATGTGTTGGACGTACCTTGTAAGAAACTTTCTGAGCAACGGATAACAGTATTTTAAGCCTGGAATTTCAAGAAAGGAATTGGGTGGTACATTCCTTTTACCAACCCGGCAGCCAGTAGCCCGGAGTCAGTTTAGTGAGGAGTTTCTTCAGTTAAAGTGTTACTTTAATCTTAGTCTTCATCCAGTGCTCAAAATGCTTAAAGAGAAAAGCAATAGAAAATATTTATTAAATCAGTAGGGGTCAGGTAATAGTGATTATTCAACTGATGGCAAATGTGCTCAAAGGAAGTGAAATGTGAAAAGAAATTTCAACTTGAACTACATGCAGAAACGACTCCGCACATTACGGCAAATGAGGGAAAGATGAGTGAATAAGATTGGCTTAGGCTACTGTTAAGTGCATATTTTTCAATTTTAATGCAATTTTCTACATTTTAGAGCATAATTGCATGCATCTTTTAATCGTTTTTAGTGCATAAATGTTCGGTCCATAGTTATAAGGCAGAAGTGAGAAGAGATGGGTTCGATTTTTACCTCAGCCATTCTAGAAGTGGTTTCCCACGGTTTCTCATCTTTACTCCCGGAGAATTCCGGGGTAGTTCCTAACTTAAGGCCACGGGTACTCCTTCGACATCCCACTTTCAATTACAACAAGTAGTTCCGTGAAGAACTAAAGTCCATTTTCATATATCCTGCTTATGTTAATTGCCACTATGAACATACAAAATGTCAGTTTGATTCCTGTAATAGATTCGTAGATATTGAGAACCGACTAAATATTGCGGACGGTCGCCATGTTAGATTTTTATATTTGTAGGTCTTAGAGTTAGGTACCATTAAAGGACAATTATTGCGTAGGTTCATTATAAAAACTTTCACTTCGATCGCTTGATCATGACACAAGAAATAAAAACTTAATTTTAAAATTCGCACAGCCGCCATCTTGAGGTTATGTAAACAATTGAACGAAATTAGATGTCGGTGCATTACAATGTGTATAAAAATATACTGTACCAAATTTTATTGGGTTTCGTTGGTTAAATCGCGAGAAACGACTATTTAAAAGCCGCAAATTTGCTTGGCCGCCATGTTGGTTTTGTAGTTACCAGGTTTTCAATAGTCACATAGGTGAAATTCTAGTAGTTCCCTTTATCACCGTACAAAATTCCAGGATGATATCGGTAATAGTTTCGGAGATATTGAATGCTGGTTAAATATTTCGCACAGCCGCCATGTTTGATTGGTGAGACGTAACAAAATTTGAAGGGCACGGTAGGGGTCGTCCGGAATAGTGCTATAAACTTACGGAGTTTCATTGAAATCGCTCCAGCCGTTTAGATTTTATTAGGGGGGGGGCGGACACACACACGAATCACACACGCACACACAGACAGACACACGGACAAAAGGTGATCTCATAAGCCTATTTTTTTTTCATAAATGAAAATAGGCTAAAATGCATAGATTACTAATATACGACAATGGCACAGATTAACAAACAATTAATCTTATATATAGTCTACTTATGAAAGTTGTGGGATCTCTTGGTTCCGGCAGCAAAGTACCGTATCACAACGATGTATTGCGAAATTAAGTCGTAGAACAAGACGAGTGGTTGTCAAGGCAGGGTGTACTGAGGGTCTGCTGATGAGATAGATTGATGCAACCTCAGCAGACATGGCAAACTCCTAAAAAATTTGCTCAATCTGACGATGTTCACATGACGAATGAAACATTTCATCCAATGAAACCTTGCACTACAGCCCGTGAAGGGCCTAGGCCTACCAAGCGTCCGCTGCCCAGCCATTTGACCTGCAGATATTGGGGTGACGCGTGGTCAGTGCATCGGGTCCCCTCGGTCGTGAATCTTGGTTTTCGTGACCGGGGCGCTGCCTCACTGTCAGACAGCAACTCAATTGTCCTCACGAGGCTGAGTGCACCCCATTCCAGCCCTCACGTCAGTTTCTAAAATCCCTGACGGAGCCGAGAATCGAACCCCGGGCCTGCGGGTGAGAGGCAGGTGCTCTACCCCAACACCACGGAGCCGACAATAAGTGGGATATATTAATCGTTATTCTCCGCTCAATTTTATTGGACACATTATTGTGTTAACCTATCAAAAATCCATTTTTTTATCATTTTAAATGATCTTGTCGACTTCGTCGTTACGCTGGGGTCTGGCGTTACGTTACGGTGACGGGATGAAATGTACCCAGATGCACTGAGGTGTGTGACGTCATAGTACCGCCTGGTGCATGTGTTCCCGACAATCTCTACTTCGTTAGTATAAGACAAAAATCGCCGATTCTTGGATGTCACGGGTAATCTCGAGAACCACTGGATGGTTTTTGATGCGGTTTTCACCTTTCTGTAAAGGATATCACGAGGAAATATTCTGTAGAAAATAATTTTTGTATGATCAAAGGAAGCCAAGCAGTAATAATTTCAGTGAAAAAGTCGAAAATAAACTTGGCGTCCGTGCGCTTCTTAAGCTTACGCTGGACAAACCGTTAAAAATATCAATATACTATGAGCGTAAGAATTGGTCAGCATGAAAAGTTCTACAAAAAAGTCTGCGAGATTATATCTCTATCTTCAATACATCGCCCACTATAAGTGTTTTTAGACTGGATGGAAGGGGCACATCATCCAGCCATCTCCCTCCACGCGCTTGACCTTGCTTTGCCCTTGGTTTGCACTTGCCGTTCGCGAGTAATTTGAAACAAGGTAAAGTATTATAAAGCAAGATAAGTATTATGCAGATAATTTTCTAATATGTCAAGAGTCCTTGGCTTCGAGCGAAGCGAGAAGCCTCCAGCCTTTCTAGCATTTTTCAGCATTTGTAGCATTTACAATGATACAAAGTCTAGTCTTTCAGACTCACTGTCACTTTTATTAATCGAAGAAATTGTATTTCAAGTTGCTCTCAATGTTCTTAGTACATTTTCTAGGGCATGGGACACCTCGATCATCAGCCCCAAGCAGGCCTACTTGAGTGTTCAATTTGTCTCATAGCCTGTGTTTCTGTGGTGACTGTAGTAGTGTGAGTAACTGTAATTATTAGGTTTGGTGCCCCTGGACCTGAAATAATGTACCGGTATTATCATGCCAATCACTTGAAAGGAATAAAACAGTGAAGAAGTAGTTCCATGAAGAACTATACAGCCTAATTTCATATATCCTACTTATGTTAATTGCCTCTATCAACATACAAAATTTCAGTTCGATTTCTGTGCTAGATTCGTAGATATCGAGAACCGACTAAATATTTCAGATGGTCGCCATGTTGGATTTTTATATATGTACGTCTTAGAGTTATGTACTGTTACATGAAGATTATTGTGTACGTGTAGCATTCAAACTTCAATCGCATGATTAGGACACAAGAAGTAAAAACGAGATTTTAAAATTTCGCACAGCTGTCATCTGGTAGTTATGGAAACAATTGATACAAATTAGATGCCAGTGGATTAACATTTGTATAAGGATTTACCGTACCAAGTGTCACTGCACTCGGATGGTTAAATTGTGAGTAACGACCATGTGAATATTTATACATCACGTCGCCATGTTGGATTTGTGATCACCAGGTTATTGAGAGCCCTATAGGTGAACTTATGTTCATAGCCCCTATGAACACTGAAAAATTCAGTTTGACTGCTGTAATAGATTCGTATATATTGAGATCCATCTAAATATTTCGGATGGTCACCATGTTGGATTTTTATATGTATAGGCCACAGAGTCATGTACCATTAAAGGAAAATTATTGCGTAGGTTCATTATTCAAACTTTCACTTCGATCGCATGATTACGACACAAGAAATAAAAACTTAATTTTAAAATTCGCACAGCCGCCATCTTGATGTTATGTATACAATTGAACTAAATTAGGTACCAGTGCATTAGAATGTGTATAAACATTTGCTGTACAAAGTTTCATTGCGTTTGGATCATTAAATCTCGAGAAAGGTCTATTTAAAATTTTCAACTTCTCTTAGCCGCCATATTCGTTTATTAGTTAACCTGGTTTTTAAATTGTTATATATGAACTTCCAGTAGTGCCCTTTATCTCCGTACAAAATGTCAGGGTGATGCCGCTAATTGTTTCGGAGATATTGAATGCTGGAGAAATATTTCGCACAGCCGCCATGTTTGATTGGTGAGGCGTAACAAAATTTGAAGGGTACGGTCAGAATCGCCCGGAATAGCGTTATGAACCTACCGAGTTTCATTGAAATCGCTCCAGCCGTTTTGAAGGTATTAGGGACACACACACACACACCATCACACACGCACACACCTACAGACACGCGGATAAAAGGTGATCTCATAACCCTATTTTTTCATAAATGAAAATAGGCTGAAAACCACAGTCAAGATAGTCACTGCCTCCGCTAGTGTTCGAACCTTCGATCTCCGGACTTGCTGCAGTCGTGGTGCCCAATTCAAGGCGTACAACTACGCTACAGGGTTTATATGAAGTATATGTTGAGTTTGTGTGCTCTCCTAGTGTCAAACACTTTACTTCATTCTGACCCTCACACCAGATTTAATTTTCATGGCAGAACCAGGAATCGACTCAGACCTCTGGCGAAATAGCTAAGAATGCTAGCCACTACACCAAGAGATGGTCAAGCGTGAAAGTGACCATGCAACTGTTTACATTTGCTGATGTTTATGTATACAGATGTGTTTTGTGTCTACAAATAGGAATCTGTACATATAATATTTATTTTCATTGGGTTTGATTGTGTGTTTGATACACATTTATATCATTACGTTTACTTTTATGAATGACGTGTTGTAGTTACTGACTTATTTCCTTTCTTAATCCCACCCTAACTCGCCAACTTACTGACTTACTGACTTATTTCCTTACTTAATCCCTCCCTAACTCGCCTACTTACTGACTTATTTCCTTACTTAATCCCTCCCTAACTCACTTACTGGCTTACTTACTGACTTATTTCCATACTTAATCCCACCCTAACTCGCCTACTTACTGACTTACTGACTTATTTCCTTACTTAATCCCACCCTTACTCACCTACTTACTGACTTACTGACTTATTTCCTTACTTAATCCCACCCTAACTCACTTACTGACTTACTGACTTATTTCCTTACTTAATCCCACCCTAACTCGCCTACTTACTGACTTACTGACTTATTTCCTTACTTAATCCCTCCCTAACTCGCCTACTTACTGACTTACTGACTTATTTCCTTACTTAATCCCACCCTAACTCGCCTACTTACTGACTTATTTCCTTACTTAATCCCTCCCTAACTCACTTACTGGCTTACTTACTGATTTATTTCCATACTTAATCCCTCAATAAGTCACCAACGCACTTACTTACTGACTTATTTCCATACTTAATCCCTCAATAACTCACCAACGCACTTATTTACTGACTTATTTCCTTACTTAATCACTCACTAACTTACCTACTTACTTACTGACTTATTTCCTTACTTAATCCCTCCCTAACTCACCTACTTACTTACTTAATTCCTTACTTAATACCTAACTCACTTACTTGCTTACTTACTGACTTATTTCCTTACTTAATCCCTCACGAACTCACCTACTCACTTACTTAATGACTTTCTTATTTACTCACTCACTCACTTATTTACCTACTTACTTACTTACTTACTTACTTATTTCCTTACTTAATCCCTCACGAACTCACCTACTTACTTACTTCCGAACTTATTCACTCATCCACTCATTCATTTACTTACCTAATTACGTACTTACTTACTTACTTGCTTGCTTACTCACTCAATTGCATACCTACATACTTTGCTTTTCTTAAACCTCGTCATATCAAAATGTGTCTGTAATCTAGGGTTTGTAAAAATGCGTTAGGTTGGATATCGATGGGAGGGATCAATTCTAAAAGGAGAACTTGAAACATCTCGTATCGAATGGCGCGTAACTATGTCGTGCTAGAGGGGTAGTCCATTACAAATAATATATCACCCGATGAGGTCACTATTTGTCGCTGTATGGAGCTTAAATTGCGACCCAATCAAGATGGATGGTCTCCCCGGTCTCTCTCTGTCTGTCTGTCTGTTGATACAACACAGTGCGCAGAGTAATTACTTTCTGAGAGTAGAAAAATCCCGGCACTGTCTTGGGGAATTCCGTTCCTGATTTAATGAATGCGCGTTGTGTTGAAATTGCAGTTTTATAAATGAGTTTAAAAATATAGGTCAGGTATCAAGAAGTAAGTACACAAGAACCTCGTTTATCGGGACTGAGCGGATCAGGAGGTAATCTGGAAGATTGAATATCCAGATAATCCGGAAACTAATTACTGTGCATATAAGCTACGAATATATACAAACCTTCATTTAGACGCTAGCAAGATTTTTTAAACAATTTTGTTTTGGCACACAAACTCAATTACTTCGTGTACTGCATTCTCTTCTATTCACTGAAATCGTGTGTAAGTTTCTTTTGTTGCATAATGGAGATATATTAGATAGATAGATTTATTTTGTCTGGCAAGATTAGGGCCATTGGTCCCTCTGTTCCATCTAACTCAGTGGTTCTTAACTGGTGGTCCGCGGACCAAAGGTGGTCCGCGAGTGCCTCGGGAGTGGTCCGTGGGAGAAAAGGGTCCACCAGCACGTATAAAAAAGTGACCAATAAATGGGGATTTCGGAAACGATGTGCGTTGAACGAGAATCGTCCGAATGTATTCGCGGCGATGACTATCAGATTTTGAATTGAAATATCTTTAAAATAAGGGTTATTTAGGAAGGGTTACAACTGATTAGGTGTATTGGGGGGAGGGGGTGGTCGGTACATGATTCAATTTTAGGCTGACTGGTCCGCAGACTTCTACGGGTTCAGAACCACTGATCTAACCAGATTATTCAATTCATACATAATGAACAATACAAATACTATTTAAATATAACAATACTAGCATTACCCGTCGCGGCTTCGTCCGCGAATAATCTAGTTGTAAAGAGTACACTTAGCAAAATCTCAATCATGAATGCTATGACTGATTTATCCTTGGTATGAATAATCAGACTTTATTATTATTATATCAGACTTTATCAATTCAGCTACTGGTGCAGTGGTTAGGGGTTTGTCATTCCTTCATAGGTATATCAGAGCGAAGTTAGTTTCCTGGGAATATCACAGACACTGTTAATCGAAGGGCCTTTAAGTGTAGTTTTCGGAGACCCTTCATAGGCGGGTAAAAAAGACCTTCCGTACCACACTCACACGCGAAAATTGCGTGAAAAAATTCTAGAGTGCCCCTTGACCCCCTTAAGCGCATTATGTTGTATGTATTGATGAATTTTAGATTTAATTTGGTTCAGTGATAACCTTATAACCGTCTGGAAACTTTCACAGTATTGTAATAATTGGAATTGTATTGTGTCTTACAGAAATAGATGTACCCGTGAGATTCTTTTACCATGGTTACCGTGTTGCATTCCTTCATTATTTTATTGTAAATATACATGTTTTAATGTATTTATTTAATTGTGAGGCATTTAAAGAGTAAGTGAGTGCGTCTCGCTTACGCATTGGGTTATGCTGAACCTGTAGGTACCCCATATGTGTAGGTTGGTGTTCATGGGACCTTATTTTCGGTACAAAACTGGAATGGGACCTTAGCAGAATAATATAGGGAGGGATTACAATGTTGATACATTTATCAATGTTGGCATAAAATACATATCAAATAGATTAGCTTGGTATAGGCAGGAAATTGTAGTGTTGCTAATTTATTGCTAGGGTGAATAAGAGTAAGGAAAGGAAATACTGATAAAATATAGACTGATGATGATGGTGATGACTTATCAGAAAGATTAATTATGCAGTGTATTTTGAATGGATGAAGAACTTTTCAGACAGAGGGTGTACTTACAATATTAATAGTATCATGGTCCCACAAAACCATTAGTTGTGGCATATCTGTGGGAACAAATTTAGAAATATTACTTAAATGTATATCTCGATAGACTCTCACTCATGAAAAAAACGTTACTTTTTGAAGTCGATAAATTAATTGTATGTAATCAAAACCTATAGTTGACTTAGCTGACAGTTTTTCATTATTATTATTTTTTTTGCTTCTTGCATTGGAATAATAATAATAATAATAATAATAATAATAATAGAAGGAGCATTCTGAGAGGATGAAGCGGTTTTGGGAATAGAAGCGGGAAAACGCCAGAAGATGAAATCATGTATTCAAGTTCAATCGCTCTCCTAAAGGGGAACAATCGATTAATTAAATAAATTAATAATAATATAAGAAGAAGAAGAAGTTTAAATACCTGTGTGAAGTAATCCAAGAGAATGGGCTAGAACAAGAAGCGACAAATATCCCCATCCTGAAACTAGAGCGAGCGTTCCAACTGACTAAAAACATCTACAATAAGAAGATGCTGAGTATAGGAGCCAAAATAAGGCATCAGAGCATTGTTGTCTGACCAGAAGGCTTATATGCTTCGGAGACCCTGTGCATGAATCGAACAGGACAAGTCAATCAGCTGCTTAATAGAGAACGCAGACTACTACGGAAGATCTTGGGCAACAGATGGGTTGACGGACAGGTTCGACTTACATCAAATAAAGAAGTATACAGCAAGATCTAACCGATAACAACAACAATTAGAAAACGAAGATTACTGCTTTATGGGCACATCTTCCGTATGAATAAAGACTGGCTATGAAGAGAATCTGGAATTTTCTTAAACCGAAGATCACCAAGTTGAAATGGTTCCAAGAGTGCGAGAAAAATATGAGACAGGTAGCCATTACGGAGGATAAAATCAGAGACAGGAATAGTTTCAGAAGGATGGTGAAATCTATCAGGGTTTTATGGTGGAGGCAGAACCCAGGAGACGGAGAGGCCCTTTAACATAGGAGTGGAAGAACAAGCTGATAGATGGGCTCAAGAGATACTGGCAAGATGTCAAAGTCGGCAAACGAACAAGACGCACACACTGAAATGAGAGTGGTTGTTAACACGCAGTCCATAGAGGCTCAAGTCGACGGTTAAAAAATAATTAAAAATAATAATACTTTTTTTGCGTATGGCTTTTAGTGCCGGGAGTGTCCGAGGACATGTTCGGCTCGCCAGTTTTGTAGCTGCTTCGAGACGGACACCCAATGGGTAAGCTACAAGTACCGTTGATGATGATAATAATAATAATAATAATAATAATAATAATAATAATAATAATAATAACACCTCATAGAAGCTATCAGAAGAAGGCAACTGACTTTCTACGGACACTTGTCCGGAATGGACTCTAACAGGTTATCCCATAGGATCTTCAAAGTTGCTAACAAGGGCAAAGCCACTGGATTCTTGTGGATGAAGCAATAAGAGAAGGAACTTGCGGAACTTTATATCTATCAAAATGACCGGAGTAACTTATCATATAACTGTCAAAACTACACCCTTCGTAACGTCCCTCACAGAAGCTACCCACAGACCAAAGGACGAGACCAGGAAATGGTCTGAAGAGTGCTAGATTGAATTTAGCAGAAAAATTAAGGACTACTGGTCCATAAGAAAATGCTCAAGGCACCTACTAGAAAGCAGCTGCGAAACCCACAACTTAGAACACCAACCGTGACAAACAACGGCGATGACAGCAAGAAACATACATCAAAAACACAAGCATCGTGGTTCATAGCTGGCCCTATTGAACTGAAAACAAGACGTTCCGTGACGAACTAAAGAGCCTACTTTTCTTAAAATTTAAGATCCATGCCAATCTACATGTATATAGAGCTATCTAGAATAATGAAGAAATTAAGTTGGTAATATCGAAATTTCTAATTAGTGCGAATATATACCTGGTATAATGTAGCCTAATAGAGCACTACAGTTGGTAGCCCTGGTGACTGAATATATTGTTACTTCCATCTCTTAGAATACAAAATTTGGTTAAAGTCCAATGAATAGCATGGACGTTACATGCAGTTCGACAGTGGATCTATCAGCGCACGTAAAATCATGTTGGCAACACTATCATGCGTGTGTGGGTCAGAAATATTATGATCTCTTGTTGTGCCAATTTTGGATTAAATCCATTTGTTAGTATACAGTACAAGTTACATGTATTTTAAAATTCGACTTATCAGCAGGCTTAGAGTCATGTTGGCAGCACTGACGTATATTAGTTTCCACAAATTAATCTAGAATGTCAGGTACTATACGTGTGCAAATTTTAAAGCTGTTGGCTTACATACTTTCTGATATATTAATATTAGGGTAAAAAGAGAGACAGCATTTATTAACAGTTGGCAGCCCTGGTTGCTCTTAAGAATAAGCATAGTCATATATCTGTTATGGTACACATAGCACATACGAAATTTGGTTGAAATCCAATTGATAGTATAGAAGTTACATTTATTTAAAAATTGGTCCTATCAGCAGGTTTAGAATCATGTTGGTAGCACTGACGTACATAAGTTACTCCAAATTAATCTAGAATGTCAGGTACTATACGTGTGCATAGTTTAAAGCTGTCGGCTTGCATACTTTCTGATATATTGGTATTTGGATAAGAAACTAGAGAGGGAGCATTTATTAACAGTTGGCAGCCCTGGTGGCTTTTAAGAATACACTCAGTCATATCTGTCTATGTACACATACAACATACTAAATATGGTAGAAATCCAATTGATAGTGTAGAAATTATATGCATTTAAAAATTGGACCTATCAGCTGGCTTAGAATAATTTTGGCAATACTCCCATGCATGACCTCCTGGAAATTAAACTGAAATATTATTATCTATATGTGTGCCAATTTTAGAATAGCTCCCATGCCTACCTTCCATGATATCCAACATGGAGCTCAAATTTAAATTGCGGTTTTTCAGAAGTTGGCAGCACTGACATAATGTTCAAATATGGGATTGAGATATTCAAGTATAGATCTTTCCTCATACCAAATTTGGATTCGATTGCTGCAGCCGTTTAAGAGTTGATAGGGGGTGGGGGGTGGACACACACAGCCAGCCAGACAGACAGACAGACAGAAGGACAGACAGACAGACAGACAGACATTTGCCCGGATCGATCTCATAAGTCTACTTTTTCTTCATTTTCGCAAAATGTGGAAAGTAGGCTAAAAATCCAGAAAATGAATCGATCCTCTGAAATAGCTCGAATGAAGGCTGTGATGGATGTGCCGTGGTGTTGCTCCTAGATTGTAATATGCACTCTGTGCTGAAATCTTCAGGACCCTATACGGAACTGGAAATGTTGTCCGAGACTGGTGACTGTTCTAACGTGCCTTTGCTGTTCCAAAAGAAATAGGCACCTCAGCCATCTACCGGGCAGCTCGTTCATTCACTATCAGTTTAGCGTCTAGTGATCCGCTGACGCTGAAGATGAACACTAGATGTTCCCATAACTGTGATCAGTAATTTGCTGACATCAATAAAACCAGTTAACTCATAAAGACGTATATCACCACCTTCAACATCGACATCAAGAAATGCTTGAAAATCCATCACCTTTTAATACCTGTTTGCTTTACATAACCACAGATTGGTTGGTTGGTTCCTCAGTTTAGGGACTGCGACAACGCGGTCCTGTAGCCCCGTGTACTTTGTGTGTGTGTAGATTCTGTCTGATAACCAGTGTTAATTGTGATGGCTGTATTACTGTGTGTTATCTGTGATTCAGGTAAGGACTGCAGTCGATCAATTTTTCAAGTAAATCCTACTTTTGCTACCAAATGCTACCATCCACAACACCTAGCTTCGGACTTCGTTACTGGATGCCATCGTGGCCAGCACCTGGCGGTGAACGTTGGAACAAATATAGTGTTATATAATAATCCAACCTACCTTGCTTTTGGTTTCACACAAGTGTAGTTAGATGAAGGTTATTTTTTATGCCATAGATCTATGACATGGGACCGCCGGCTTTATTACCCCTCTGAAGGAAGGCATACTGAGGGATTTCTAACGCTTCTTAAAAAATCCGACGACTTTGGCTGGGTTTGAACCCGTGACCTTGAGCATAGAAGCTCAGCATGCTACCAACTACGCCACCGAAGCCGCCAAACCACATATGAATTTTAAAAAATGAACTCGAAGTACTGGGAGGTGGTCAAAGTCGGTAGACGAACAAGATCTAGACAGTGAATTAGAAATTGATTGATAACACACAGTTCAAAAATTGGAATATCATAATAATAATAATAATAATCATCGTCATCATTATCACAATAATTTCCCTTTACCAGTGTAAACAGTTGAAGGCTCTATCGATATTTCTGTCCGTGGCATGCTGTCTTCAAATAAGAGCTGGCCCGCCCTGTTGCCGGGAACACGAAGGTATCATATATCTTATCCAAATACCATAAAGAACACGTGTAGCTGTTATTATAATGGAACACGAGAGATGGCAGTAAACATGTGTAGTGCTTCAACACGCAATATTACTACATATTTCGGAATTTGAACGTTACATATCATGTCTGACTGCCCCTTCGCTTCCAGTTTATAGCTCCTACATCTTATTCTCCCGCTCTCATTCTGCGCCATTACTCTGCGCAATGGGGCAGGAACAGCAACAGGACAATATTCTCTCTAGATTTTATTAGAAAGGATCTCCTGAACTGTGTCGACAGCTGGAAACATCCAACACAAGCATGAGACGTAGGCGGCTGAAGTTTCAAGGAAATCTTCTATGAATAAACAGGACCAGACTTACCCAGGTGATCCTCTCCTTGGTTAAAAGCTACAAATTTTTGTTGATAATTCATTTAGTAACATGAGACATCTTGGTTATCATCCCCATGTAGTTGGGTGTATGTTAAATTTGTCTGATGTTGTTTGAGTCTTTAGTCTTTCGACTGGTTTGATACAACTGTCTATGCTTCCTTGTCCTGAGCTAATAGTTTCATCTCTACATGGCTACCACACCCTACATCCGAGGCAATCTGTTTAACATATTCTAACCTCGGTCTACCCCTACTGTTCTAATCCTCGACCTTTCCTCCTATAACTAAGTTTGCTATATCTGGGTGTCTTAGTATGTGTCTTACCAACCTATCTCTTTTCTTCATTATCAGTCACTAGAAACATCTCTCCTCTCCCACTCGTCTTAATACCTCTTCATCGTATCCCTATCTACCCACCTGATCTTCATCAGCCTCCTCTTTGATTCTTCCATCACTGGTTATTTTACTTCCTAAGTAACAGATGTCACCAACTTCCTTTAGCTTTTCACCTACCAATTCAACATCCATAGGGGTTTCTGATTTCATTCAGCTGCTTTCCAATATTTTTGTTTTATATTTATTAATTTTCATCTTGGATTATCTCTTCAAAACAGAATCTGTACCATTTAAAAACTCATTCAAATACTCTGGCGTGTCAGCTAAGATGACGATGTAATCAGCAAATCTCAGAGTTGAAATTATTTCTCCTTGGATCTTTACTCTTACATTGAATTGCTTGTTCAATGTAGAGATTGTATAGATTTGTCTGATAACCTGTATTTATGTGATGACTGTAGTAATGTGTATTAGAGACATGGATGAGGTAGGTGCCCCGGGTATTGAAGTAAGGTTATTAAAGACAGCATTCCAGTCGGTCAACACAAATACTATTCCCAATTACAGTACATTCGGTCGGAAAACAATAGTATTGACTAAGTACCCCCCATTTTTGTTTATGAAGGCGTGTCATTTTGAAATAAATATATTTGTCTCACGTTAGAGCACGTAAATACTTGTTTTCCCGACTAATGTAATTTGATACAATTTGTGTTGACCGACTGAAAAGCTTTCTTTAACACTCCACAGGTCGCGCTCGTTTTAGAACGTGAGAGCTCGCACGATGGCAAATTGCTCACGCTTAATATTTTCAGCACTTGCTATTTTGATTTTGCCGTAAATGCTCTGACAAAATTACATAATGTACCCTATTTAACTAGGCTACCTTTCAACTGGTATTAATACAAGTAGTTCCGTGACAAACTAAAGAGCCTACTTTTCGTAAAATTTAAGATTCATGCCACTGAATAATCTATATTTCAGAAATGAAATGTTACATTGGATCTATCAGCGCTCGTGAAATAATGTTGGCAACACTGGCATGTATGTGTTGCTTAGAATTAATCTGAAACATTATGATCTATTATTGACCCAATTTCGGATAAAATCTATTTGTTAATATGGAAGTAACAAGTATTTAAAAATTGTACCTATCAGCAGGCTTAGAATCATATTGGCAATGAAAATCCACAGCCTGCTTCCAGTCTCCGACCGGGTCAGGGAATGGAATGAATGAAGCCCCTATCTAGCGGCGAGGATGTAAACTGTGCCGGCTGCCGAAGCCTGACGCACTCCTCTGGGGCAATGATTAAATGAATGACAGATGAAATGAAATGATAGTGGAGAGTGTTACTGGAATGAAATTTTGACAGGGAAAACCGGAGTACCCGGAGAAAAACCTGTCTGCCTCCGTTTTGTCCAGCACAGATCTCACATGGAGTGACCGGGATTTGAACCACGGACCCAGCGGTGAGAGGCCGGCGTGCTGCCGCATATTGGCAATACTGTCATTTATCGTTTCCTAAAAATTAATCTATGTGTGCCAATTTTGGAACAGCTCGCATGCATAACTTCTGAGATATACAACTTAGAGCTGGAATTGCAATTGTGATTTTTCAGCAGTTGGTAGCACTGATGTCATTTTGAGATATGGCCATGAGATATTCAGGTATAGATCGTTACTCATACGAAATTTGGTGTCCATAGCTGCGGCCGTTTAGGAGTTGATAGGGGGGACACACACACAGATAGTCAATCGATCTCATAAGTCTACATTTTCCCCATTTTTACAAAATGTGAAAAGTAGCCTAATAAATGGTGTGTGAAAATATTCTCTCAACGTAAAAAAAAAACATCCCTTCATAAGGCCCCTGTTCGCTTTGCAGGTGAGGCCGCCTGGGCGAAGTGTTAGTCACACTCCGCAGTTGTATGCCCCAACTCAGTCTCAAGCTCAAGGACACTGCCCTCAGTGGCGGTAGAGGAGGGATCCCTCACTTAGTCCGTGGGAAAAAAAACAACCCTGGAGGGTAAAACGATCATGGAAACGGAAACGGTTAACTCTTCGTTCTCACCACGCAAAATGCCGAAGTGTCAGAAATCCACTTCTCGCCTGCAGGGCTAGGCAACACATTGTACTCTTGTTCTACTTGCGCATGTCTGCACAAATAATTAACACTGGCATTACCCGTGGCGGCTTCGCCCGCGAATACTCTAGTTGTAAAGAGTACACTTAGCAAAATCTCAATCATGAATGCTATGACTGAGGTATCCTTGGTATGAATAATCAGACTTTATCAATTCAGCTATTGGTGCAGTGATTAGGGGTTTGTCATTCCTTCATAGGTATATCAGAGTGAAGCTAGTTTTTCTGGGAATATCACCGACACTGCTAATTTAAGGGCCTTTAAATGTGGTTTTCGGAGACCCTTTATAGTCGGGTGAAAAAGACCTTTCGTACCACACTCACACGTGAAAATTGCTTGAAAAAAATCTAGAGTGACCCTTGACCCCCTTAAGCACATTATGCTGTATGTATTGATAAATTTTACAGCTTAATTTGGTTCAGTGATAACCTTATAACCGTCTGGAAACTTTCCCAGTAATGTCATAATTGGAATTGCATTGCGTCTTACAGAAATAGATGGACCTGTGAGATTCTGTTACCAATGTTGCCGTGTTGCATTCTTTCATTATTTCATTGTAAATATAACTTACATGTTTTAAGGTATTTATTTAATTGTGAGGCTTTTAAAGAGTAAGTGAGTGCGTTTCGCTAACGCATTGGGTTATGCTGAATCTGTAGTTACCTCATATGTGTAGGTTGGTGTTAATGGGACCTTATTTTCGGTACAAAACTGGAATGGGACCTGAGCAGAATAATATAGGGAGGGATATATCACGTAAACACTTTATCCTAGTGAAAATATGTGAAGCCTCGTGTGACTTTTCTCAATGAAATTTCTTGGTCATAATATACACACATCAAAAAAAGTTTTGCATCACCTCGGTTCCAAGAGTTCCGGAACCGTTAAATACAAAGGGAATAGAGATCAACACAAACAACATTTCAGCTCGTTTTATTGCCCATGAGACCCACACATTGCATGTTGTACCATCATACAGCTAGACTTTCAGCATTTGTGGTCCAGATTGCAGTACACACCACTACCTCTAATACCCAGTAGCACGTCCTCTTGCATTGATGCATGCCTGTATTCGCCGTGGCATACTATCCACAAGTTCATCAAGACACTGTTGGTCCAAATTGTCCCACTCCTCAACGACAATTCGGCGTAAATCTCTCAGAGTGGTTGGTGGGTCAAGACGTCCATAAACAGCCCTTTTCAACATATCCCAGGCATGTTCGATAGGGTTCATGTCTGGCGAACATGCTGGCCACTGTAGTCGAGCGATGTCGTTATCTTGAAGGAACGCATTCACAAGATGTGCACGATGAGGTCGAGAATTGTCGTCCATGAAGACAAATGCCTCTCCAATATTCTGCCGATATGGTTGCACTATGGGTCGGAGGATGTCATTCAGGTATCGTAAAGCCGTTTCGGAGCCTTCCATGACCACCAGTGGCGTACGTCGGCCCCACATAATGCCACCCCAAAACATCAGGGAACCACCACCTTGCTGCACTCGCTGGACAGTGTGTCTAAGACGTTCAGCCTGACCAGGGTGCCTCCAAACACGTCTCCGACGATTGTCTGGTTGAAGGCATATGCGAAACTCATCGGTGAAGAGAACGTGATGCCAATTCCGTGGGGTCCATTCAGCATGTTGTTGGGCCCATCTGTACCGCGCTGCATGGTGTCGGGGTTGCAAAGCTGGACCTCGCCATGGACGTCGGGAGTGAAGTTGCGCATCATGCAGCCTATTGCGCACAGTTTGAGTTGAAACACGACGTCCTGTGGCTGAACGAAACGCATTATTCAACATGGTGGCATTGCTGTCAGGGTTCCTCCGAGCGGCAATCCGTAAGTAGCGGTCATCCACTACAGTAGTAGCCCTTGGGCGGCCTGAGCGAGGCCTGTCATCGACAGTTCCTGTATCTCTGTACCTCCTCCATGTCCGAACAACATCGCTTTGGTTCACTCTGAGACGCCTGGAAACTTCCCTTGTTGAGAGCCCTTCTTGACACAAAGTAACAATGCGGACGCGATCGAACTGCGGTATTGACCTTCTAGGCATGGTAGAACTACAGACAACATGAGCAGCGTACCTTCGTCCTGGTGGAATGACTGGAACTGATCGGCTGTCGTACCCCCTCCGTCTAATAGGCCCTGCTCATGCATGGTTGTTTACATCTTTGAGCAGTTTTAGTGACATCTATGAACAGTCAAAGGGACTGTATCTTGGATACAATATACACAGTCAACGTCTATATGCCGGAGATCTGGGAACCGAGGTGATGCAAAACTTTTTTTGATGTGTGTACATAACAGTTGGAAACATTACGCCTAAGTAGGTGACGTAAATTGGGATGATTTGCTTCCTATGTCCGAATGCTCCGTGTTATTGCAGTGACCCTGGGTTTTACAGCCGAGAGAAGGGTCGGCCAACTGAAGCTCCGGATGCGCGGCGATAGTCTTTATCGGTCATCTGCTTTAGAGTCTCATTTCTCCATAAAACGCAACATGAGGCTAACTAATCGAAATGCTGGTAGCATTTATGAGCCATAAATTTCACAGGAAGTCGTTAGCGCAGGCTCCAATCAGACGAGGATGTCTCTCAGACCACACTATAGCGTAGTGGCTGTCAGTTCTGAGGTCTAGGTTCGATTCCAGTATCAGTCAAGACATTGAATTCTGGTCTGAAGTCCGGCATGAAGTACACTAAGAAGTTGGTTGGTTCGTTCCTTAGCTTAGAGGCTGCGACAACGCGGTCATGTAGCCCCGTGTACATCCAAGGCAATCTGTTTAAAATATTCTAACCTTGGCCTACTCCTACAGTTCTTGTCCTCGACCCGTCTTTTCATAACTAAGCGTGCTATTCCTGGGTGTCTTAGTATCTATCCTACCAACCTATCTCTTCTCTTCATTAGCAGTCGCCAGAAACATATCTCCTCGCGCACTCGGCTTAATACCTCTTTGTTTGTAACCCTATCTATCTATCTGATCTTTAACATTCTCCTGTAACACCACATTTCAAACGCTTCAATTCTCCTCTATTCTGCTGCACCAATAGTCAATGTTCAACCTCCATATAGTGCGACGCTCCAGACAAAGGCTTTCAAAAATTACTTCCTAATACCAAAATCTTTATTCGATGTCAACAGATTCCTTTTTTGTAGAATTGCTTTCCTTGCCTGAGCTAACCTACCATTTATATCATCTTTGCTTCGTCCATCACTTGTTATTTCCTACTTACTTTACTTTTTCACCTGCCAGTTTGATGCCCATAGAGTTTTCTGATTTATTTCGGCTGCATTCCAGTATACAAGTTTGGTTAGTTAAAATTCAATTGCGTATGCCCAAAGAAAAGTGGGTAAAGGAGATGTTCAGAAATTAATGTATATATAGATCCAGAGAGACGCGCTTGATTGATCTTGTTAACCAATGTATTTTCCCACTTGTAAATCAGCCATCTAGGGCTCATTATTAAAACTTAGGGAGTAGTATAAATCGCGATACCTTGCACTACAACATTCCCCTGGACACAACATGGTGGCATCCGTGACATAATGGTCGACACTAAAGGTTCAATCGATGCATACATGTTGAATTGTATGGCGTTAATAAGGCTTTTCAAAGAAACACAAACCTAACCCGGCACTTATGGCCCAAACCCCCTTGTTTGTTTCACAACCAGTATTCTACCTCCTGACAGTCGTCTAACCAAGTAACGACCAATGGCTTTAGAAGAGTCCAGTGAGACTTTTAAATTAAATTGATCAACTAAGAGTAATTTATGAACATTCGTGACCCACCAACAAAACTCGCACTAGAACACATGTGACTCTATCCGCATGTAACGACGCAATGATTGAAACCTCAGACAGCTTTGCAATATGGTGGCAATTCAACGCACAACATCAAACAAACGAACATCAACATCCGCACGTCATCCGTGGCGTTATCGACAACACTACAAAATTCCCCTAGACACGTACGTATCGCGGTATATATTGGAACCTAAACATGCATAGAAATTATGAAGATACTAGTTCACTGATCGAAACTAGATGTAGCGTTGTGTTTGTGTGTCTAAGGATTTATTCCTCAGACGAAACGCGTCGCTTTATTTTTGTGCTTCAGATATATGAGGTCGAGTCGCTGCAATCTTGTCACTCACAGAGAACCGAGTTGACAGCAAACACGAGATAAGTCTTGAGAGGGAACACTGAGGGTACGTTCGCAATGAGACAGTATTTTTTTATTTCGCCACAGGACAACAGGGCTTGTCAAATTGTAATCAATGAAACAAATTTGAAAAATACTTCCTATCCTGAGAAGTTAAAGAGTAAGAGGTATTACTAGCATCGGAAATATAATCAGCAGGATGTCTTATGTGTGTAATGTCATTCACATTAACCCTGTGGTGGTATTGCTGTGACGTACATTGTGAGGTGAGGTCTGAGTGACCGGCGATTAATCTTGCTTGTTCATAGGCACACACAACAAAACTGTTTACTTGAAATTTGTCGTGTTCGTACTCCAACCACTCTAACACACGATACAAATACAAACATTCCTTAAAATCAAAGTATAGGTCTTTCGTACTCATATTACGTTTGTAATGCGAATAGATAATTAAGATTTAATTAATATTAAAAAATGAAAACTTCACAAAATAGTATTATACAATTATTATTTAGAAAAAAGATACATGGATGGCACAATGATACAACAAAACAGGTGGAAGTGTATCACCCGCATGTAATTGTAGCTACAGCTGCACTGAGCTATGCGCAGACTCAAGGCCATGTGCTCCGAAGGTACACAAAAGGAAAGCCAGGAAGTAACAATAGAAGAAGGGATAAAATTAACACTTTGAAATTCTTGCGGTCACCTTGACCTCTCCTCACAAGTAGAGGGTTGAAAATATAAAGATATTTTTGAACACTTTTTTGTAATATTGTGATAGGAAAATATACCTTAAGTCAATAAAATCCAATATTTGGGTTACTGTACCGGTTTTGGTTATGTTATAACCTTCTTTAGAAGATACGATATGAATAATTAATATCGTATGGCCTCGGGTGCCGGGTGCAAGCTTTGTAATTTGACACTCAGAGGTAGCTTGCATGTCGAATTTCGTTGTTCCTTGAATCACTATGAAAGTCAAGGAGTTTAGATATCTAGGCTCCTTGAACACTATAGAGCTTTCAAGTAGAGAAATGAGGAACTTTGTGTTGGCGGAAACTCCCGAGATTAATTTTGTCATTATGAACACGGCCTACTGAATTCAAGTGGGTTCTTTGACATGCCAACATCGTATGACATGCGTGTCGTATTATTGCCGCCTTTCAAAAATCACTTACCATGGCCAGGAGCAAACCTGCAATCTTCGGGTTAGTAGACCGATACGCTATCCACTCACCCACCGTGGCAAGCTACGATATCAATGAAGTTGCAAGATAACATATAATTTCATAAAATGTATAGGTTCAAACATAGATAGATAGATAGATAGATAGATAGATAGATAATGCCTTTATTGGTGGCGAAGTTAGGGCTCAAGGCCCTCTCTTACGCTTAACCACTAGAAGAGTATTCATCTACATGACTTATAATTACAAATACCAATAGCACAAATAATATTAATAGCAATAAGAACAGTGATAATATGAATAATGGTAGAATCATTAATTTCAAAAATACACAAAGTAAAGTACCCTTAAATGACGTAACTACATTAATCCGATCATTCATCTCATTCATTCATTCGTTCATTCAACAATTATCCCGGCAGTCAGCGGGATCCACCCAGCAAATACTCGCAGCAAGCCACTTTAAATTTGCAATGAGAGGGATTGTCTCTAATGTTCACAGGTAGCAAATTCCAAGACCTGGACGCAGAGATTATGAACGAGCGGTTGTAAACAGCAGTACGGTTTATAGGTATCGAAGAGAGGAGCCAGATCTCGTATTGTGGTCATGATAGGACGAGAGGTAAGAAAACGGTGAAACAAGATAGTTAGGGGTATTAGTGGAAAGTATTTTGTGCAGTAGTGATAACATGTGGAGTTCACGACGCTGGTGCACTCGAAGCCATGACAGCTCCTTATAATAGGGTGATATATGATCATCATATCGCAGGCCAAATATATATCTTACACAGTTGTTGAGGCACCGGTCCAGTTTCTTGTTACTGTCGCAGGTTATTTCAGTCAACACAGTGTCACAGTAGTCAAATATAGGTAGTATCAGAGAGCGAATTAGTTGTACTTTAAGTCGAACAGAGAATACATTACCGAACCGTTTCAGAGGATATAAGCATTTTTGTACTTTATTACATGTGCTTATTACCTGTTAGTCCAATTTAAGGTCTCAGTCATAATAATTCCTAAGTTTGTCACTGAAGTATAGTACGGTATGATTTCATTGTTTAAAATTATTGGAGAGATGTTTCGTTGCTTGAGGAATATACGTTTTTACTGGTACCGATAATAGTCACTTGAGTTTTATTTGGGTTAATTAATAAACTCTATTATTTAAACTAGTTTCCATGATGGTTCCGTATTGACGTACTAAATAGTTTTAACAACAAATTGTATATCCGTCTTAGTCAATACATAAACGAAAATAAATTATAGTTACACTAAGCTGTTGTAAGTCAGAATTTATTTTAATAATCGCATTATTGATATCACTCGGTTTTGAATGATAGTAGATCTGTATTTCCAAAAACGTTAACTATCAAAATGATTACAAATACTCAAATAAGAATTAAATTCAGATCTGTTACTATTTGACCGCAGTGGAGATGTAAAGATATGGAACTGATGTTGTTCAATTGAGAAATTTAGGGGTTGGGATTCATTGTGAAACATATGCTTACGTTGTATTAATAGTACATTATGCAACAAGCCTATATTGGCAATAATTAAGACAAGAGTATGATTATAAAACGAGCGAAGTGAGTTTTATAATTCTCATACGAGTGTCTTAATTATCATTATAGGCGAGTTGCATATGACTGTTTATGTTCGACGATAAATATAACTATTTTATAACATATTCATAAATATCTGTCGAGATTTCTCCAGTTTTAAGTAGGCTACTGAACAGACTGCACGGAATGCAGAGAATACCGTGTATTAAACCATAGCCTCTTCAAATACCCCACTATGACACTAGCCACGCAATGAAATTTAAAATAGGAGGCCGGGGAATTCAGCGCTGGTGCGATGCTATGCTTACATAATTGGTCACTCAACTGTTTTTTGAGTTCTGATTGGCGGGAGAAACTGTATCATAATGAAATCTTGTACTATAATGAGCCTGATTATAGTACAATTTTCTGACATAATATTTACATTTCGCCATGGTCGAACATAAAAGATCTTATGGTACATTATAGTGATAAGAGTTTGTCAAATGCTAGAAAGGCTATAGCTATGGGAACACTAAAAATACGGCTTTAAAACTTGCTTATATTGTAATGTGTTACGCTCTGCTACTGACGCCAATATTTCCACTCAACTTGGAGCCACAAAGAGTTCTATATCTGTCGCTAGCGAGCCAGTAGTATATCTCGGCAGTAACTTACCTCTATCTAATCCTGCCAACAAGTGTTTGTAGCACAGACCTTGACACAGTTGATGGCAGAGATAAAACGTAAGAATTGGGTGCTACTCCTTATTGAATAATGATCATATCGCCACCTCATTGGCTGCTCAGACGGCCGGGATGTTCAACCATTTTTCACTCCAGCAATGTATGCAGGCGATAAGCCAGAACACGAGCTGCCATCCACTTGAGATTCATGTGCTTATGCTTGACACATTCTCTCGCAAACTTCTTATCAAAAAAGAACGCCGTTATACAAACGGTGGTTTCCAGCAGAGTCTGAACTTATTTTAACATAAAGAAACCAAGAAAACATATAACTGCTCACTTGAGGATTCTTGGGGGGAGACCCAGCTTAACAGAGGAAAAAAGGCCAATAACCATTCGATTCTTAAATATGCTACACATATCGTTGACAAATTCTGCACATATCCCAGTAATGGTGTGCTTCCTGACAACCAGAAGCCACTTCAATAATGTAAAAATTCTTATTATAACATTTTAAAATAAAATTTTCAAAATTTCCCGCCTTTTAAACAATGTATCACTGTTTCCCTTCGAAATTCCAAGTTAATAATAATGTTAGTACTTTTCCTTTTTTATAGTGCGTATCAAACTTCCACCTACAAAATGAACCTCAATCACTAACATACACTATGATTTAGATATTCTTATACAGTTTTTATTCTGAGCACCTAAATATTTTCAGGAAAAAAAGAGGCAAATATTCATTCGATTGTTAAATATGTTACACATATTGTTACCAAATGCTTCACATATCCCGGTATTGGTGTGCTTCCTGGCAAACAGAAGCAACTTCAATAATGTAAAAATTCTAATTATAACATTTCAAGATAACATATTCAAAATTTTCCCACCTTTTTATGAATATATCACTGTTTCCCTTATAAATTCCAAGTTTATAAGAATTGTCGTACTTTTCCTGTTTTAAAGTGTGTATCAAACCTCATCCTACAAAATGAACCTCAATCACTAACACAAACTATAATTTAGATATTTTTAAAGAGTTTTTATTCATTTTATTTTATTTTATTCAGGTGCTCAGAATAAAAACTCGATAAAAATATCTAAATCAAAGTGTATGTTAGTGATTGAGGTTCATTTTGTAGGTTGAAGTTTGATACACACTTTAAAAGAGAAAAAGTACGAACATTCTTATAAACTTGGAATTTAGAAGGGAAACCATGATACATTGTTAAAAAGGCGGAAAAATTTGAAAAATTTATTTTAAAATGTTATAATGTAATTAGAATTTTTACATTATTGAAGTTGCTTCTGGTTGCCAGGAAGCACACCAATACTGGGATATGTCCAGCATTTGTCAACAATATGTGTAGCATATTTAACAATCGAATGAATATTGGCCTTATTTTCCTCTGTTAAGCTGGGTCTACCCCCTGCTGAATTTTCACTGCAAGTAAATAACTTTGATGTTGGACATGGACATTACTGAACAAGGAACATGGCTCTCTGAGAGTAGGGATATTATTATTTTTGTGAATTGCAGCCAACTGCCATAGCAGGGTATTTTAATTGAATGCCCGTGGGCTCCCAGCAAGGTAGATCCAACATTGGCTAACAGATGCTACTGTCACTGACACCTAGCGGTGATCATTGGAACTTGATAGAGCGTTTCTAACCAACCAAATTTAACCTAAAAATTTGGCTATAGACTACCAATTGCAGTGGTAGGTTCTTTTACATGCCATAAATCTATGACATGGGCCCGCCGACTTTGCCTCGCCTCCAAAGGAAGGCATACAGAAGGATTTTAAAGCTCTTAAAAATACGACGACTTCGGCTGGGTTAAAAACTCGCGATCATGAGCAAAGTAGTTCAGCATACTACCGAGCACGCCACCGAAGCCGCTGTCCTTGTGGTATTGTCGTGACCAACCTGTCCTATGCGACGTTCTGGCAGGTCGACAGCGCCTCTGTTGCTTTCCCTTCAAGCCGAGCAGTTTACTAGTTTAGGGAATTTGAGTTTTGTAGGCTAGTCCCGGAACATCCCGGAATAAAAGATGATACTTCCCCTGAACTTCCACTGTATATTACAATATAGCAGTCGTGGTATGTACGCTATATACAAGTTAGATGGATATACTGATGGAAGTTTACGCAGGTCTGAATTGGCGCTACTAAGCCCTTACTGTTACTCGAAACCTAGCATGCCTCCACGAGACTGAATTCTAGCACACGATCAATGCGACGTCTCTCTGTCAAGAGCTAAGAGCGAAGAGCAAGAGCCCCTTTCGCCATCTAGGATGCCATTATATCCAACTAGAGATGGCCAGAGTCCATCTCCCCCTCTACTGAGATCTGTAGTCAATTCCACCCTCAGCACTCCAGTACGTGCTGCTGTCTAGGCTAGTGGCAGTTGCCAATACTAGCATTCACATGATTCCCGAGTCCAATTCCTGGACTGACTTGTGACCATGAATCACTCTTCCTACAATAGAAAGTGCTCGGCTAAACACTCCTCTGGATCAACCAATATTTGCAGACCTATGTAGGCTACACATCTTGTTTTGAACATTCCTGTTCCTTGAGAATAACTACTTGACTTACATCGCTTACTTCCGCTTAGTAATAATAATAATAATTCTATCACCCTTAAATAATGTTCTTCCGAAACGTAGTCCTGGGTTCTGAACCTGGGAAGCTCACAGTCACGACAGTATATCTGAGACTTGTTCTCGTACAAATCTGTCGCTTTCGGCCAAAAGCGAAAGTTTCAAGGATAATCGCCACTTAAGTGGAAATAGCAGCGCATCATTGCCGTTCTCGTCAGGAGAGTAGGGATATGAGTTCTACATACATTTAGCTCTAGCCATCGAAAGACCAAGTTGAAGGTTTAGTTGCAAGTAAACATGAGGCTTGACCTGAGTGGCTACGAAGATACTACTAAACTGTAGTTATTCAGTTAAGGGGTTTGCTACATTGGGGTCACTGAGCCCCGTGTGCTTCAGAATCTGTCTGATAACCTGTATCATTCTTATAGCTGTACTAGTGTGTGTCATTGAAGCTAGGGTTTGGAGAGGAGACAGCAGTGCTAAATTTAGGTACCATCCCGGCATTCACCTGAGAGGTGGGCTCGATTCCCACCTCAGCCACCCTGGAAGCGGTTTTCTCTGGTTTCCCACTTCTACTCCAGTCGAATGCCTGGATGGTTCCTAACTTAAGGCCACGGCCGCTTTCTTCTCAATCTTCATCTGAATTAAAAATACACACAACAATACAGCCACCTCAAAAACTCAGGTTATCAGACAAAATCCCACACTCACCCAAGTACACGGACCTAATGGACCACGATGTCCAAAGCCCTTGAATGAAACTACAACAAAAACAACAACTGGCTTCGTTAAGTCTTTTACACGTGTAGATATTTTCAAATCACTTAAAATTTGACCCCGTTGTAGATCGCAATATGTAATTTTATTTGTGTTGAATATTCATACCACACACTTAGCACAAACTCCCGGACTGTCATACTGACAAGTCTCCCGAATTCCCACATAATATTGCCATTAATGAGAATGTTGATGAGATCATTTATTTTAGTGTAGTGATTTTTAGCCTACTTTACACATTTTGCAAAAATGAGGAAAAAGTAGACTTATGAGATCGGGCAAATGTGTGTCTGTCTGTCTGTCTGACAGTCTGTCCTTCTGTCTGCCTGTCTGTCCTTCTGTCTGTCTGGCTGTGTGTGTGTCCCCCCCCCCTATCAACTCCTAAACGGCTGCAGCAATCGAAACAAAATTTGGTAGGAGTAAAGATCTATACCTGAATAGCTCACACCCATATTTGAAAATGATGCCAGTGCTACCAACTCCTGAAAAATCGCAATTGAAATTTGAGCTCCATGTTGGATATCATGGAAGGTATGAATAGGAGCTATTTCAAAATTGGCACACTTATAGAAAATAATATTGCAGATTAATTTTCAGCAGGCCATACATCGCAGTGTTGCCAAAATGAATATACGCGTGCTGATAGGTCCAAATTTTAAATGCATATAACTTCTACACTATCAATTGGATTTCAACCAAATTGCGTGTGTGCTATGTGTACATAAACAGACATGACTGAACGTATTCTTAAGATCCACCAGTGCGGCCAACTGTTAATAAATGCTCTCAATTTATTTTATCCAAATACCAATATATCAGAAAGTATGCAAGCCGACAGCTTTAAACTATGCACACGTATAGTACCTGGCATTCTATATTAATTTGGAGTAACTTATATACGTCAGTGCTACCAACATGATTCTAAGCCTGCTGAGAGGTCCAAATTTAAATACATGTAACTTCTATACTATCATTTGGATTTCAACCAAATTTCGTGTGAGCTATGTGTACCATAACGGATATGTATATGCCGATTCTTAAGAGTAACCAGGGCTGCCAACTGTTAATAAATACTGTCTCTATTTTTGTTACCCTAATATCAATATATCAGAAAGTATGCAAGCCAATAGCTCTAAACTTTGCACACGTATAGTACCTGGCATTCTAGATTAATTTGGAGTAACTAATATACGTCAGTGCTGCCAACATGATTCTAAGCCTGCTGATAGATCCCATTTTAAAATTCATGTAACTTCTATACTAACTAATGGATTTCATTCAAAATTGACACAACAATAGATCATATTATTTCAGATTATTTCTGACCAATACATGTATGTCATTGTTGCCAACATGATTTAACGCGCGCTGTTAGATCCAATGTTTAACTGCATGTAACGTCCATGCTCTCCATTGGACTCCAACCAAATTTTGTATTCTGTACCTTAAGAGATGGAGCTAAGAATATATTCAGTCACCAGGGCTGCCAACTCTAGTTCTCTATTAGGCTACATTATGCCAGGTATACAGTATTTTGAACTAATTAGAAATTTCGATATTACCAACTTAATTTCGGCATTATTCTAGATAGAGGGGTAGATTAATCATTGGCATAGATCTTAAATTTCAAGAAAAGTAGGCTCTTTAGTTCGTTACGGAACTTCTTGTTTTCTGTAGGCTTAACAAATCTGTTCTCAATTTTATGATTACTATGTTGTGTGACATTAAAAGAAACCCAATTAATGCTACGGACTGAAACCTGTCTTCTTGTGGTGTCAATGTTAGTTACCGTAGTTATTGTTGTTTTAAGGGGCAGAACTACGAGGTCATCTGCCCCGGTGTCAACGTTAATGAGATTTCTTCTTGTTAGAGTTAAAATGTGAGAGGATGCCATTGAGAGACCATACAGGAATTCACCGCTAAATGAATGGAAAGACCACCAAGAAACACTTATAGCTCAGTGTGCTGCTTTACTCAGTTGCTCTCATGAAGCTGCGTGCAACTATACTTACCGCTAGACCATGCTGAAGGTCCGTCAAGGATGGAGAGGAAAGAAAGTTAAAAGTGAATTTGAATGTGCTCCTCACTTGAAGCGAATCTCCCGTGAGCCGCCACTTGTCAGACGCACCGGCCGGTAGCTGCCTGTCTGCTTCTCTTGTCTTCTGTATTATTCTCTCAGAGAATTCTCCCTCAGGCTTCAACTCGTGTCGCTCCATCTACCTGTTATCTTAAGTGAATATAACGGCCAACAAGTCTGCAAAATTTTAATTTACAGCGTAATTATAAAAGAAAATGTTACCTTTCGTTAGTGGCATATTGTATTAGATACCTCAACAAGGCAAAAATGGATGCACCTTTCTCAACACAATGATTTAGGCCTCGAGTAAAACTAGTACAAAGTAGGTATGTAATACTACACTCATCATCATTTTGTTGGAATCTATTTTTAGCCTATTTTCTTTTTACGAAAAAAAAAATGCTTATGAGATCTCCTTTTGTCCGTGTGTCTGTGTGTGCGTGTGTGTGTGTGTGTCCCCTAATAACTTCTAAACGGCTGGAGCGATTTCAATGAAACTCGTAAGATCATAGCACCAATCTGGCCGACCATGTCCGTGCCCTTCAAATTGTATTGTCTCTCACCAATCCAACATGGCGGCTGTGCAAAGTATGTCACCAGCATTCAGTGTCTCCGAAACTATTACAGATATCACCCTGAAATTGTGTAGGGTAATAAAGGACATTACTAGAAGTTCACCTATGAGACTTTCAAAAACCTGGTAACTACAAAACCAACAAGGCGGTCAGGCGAATTTGAGATTTTAAGTAGACTTTTCTCGCGATTTGACCATCCAAACTTAATGAAACATGGTACAGCAAATGTTTATACACATTTCAATGCACTGGCGTCTAATTTAGTACAATTGTTTACATAACCTCAAGATGGCGGCTGTACCAAATTTTAAAATTAAGTTTTTACTTCTTGTGTCGTAATCATGCGATCGAAGTGAAAGTTCGAATAATGAAGCTACGCAATAATTTTCCTTTAATGGTACATAACACTATGGCCTATACATATAACAATCCAAAATGGTGAGCATCCGAAATATGTAGTCGGTTTTCAATATCTACGAATCTATTACAGCAATCAAACTGAAATGTTGTATGTTGATAGAGGCAATTAACATGAGTAGGATATATGAAAATAGGCTGTAGAGTTCTTCACGGAACTACTTGTTCAGTGTTGCCTTAGCAACCGAAATTAATGATTTTCAGTAACTCAACATGACTGTACCCAAATGTAATGGGTGTTTCCTAAACCCGAAAGACATATACATGTGATTTTTAAAAAATACTTGGAAGATCAGTTTTGATAGTTTTTTATATCAAGTTTTTTTTCAGGTTTAGAGAAACGCCCATTACAATTGGGTATAAGGGTGTTGACCAAGTGAAATACATTAATTTACTACCTTCATCAACTAACGAAGAATTACAATATTATTTAACTGATTGAAATTTCCAAGCACATATGTGATTCTTAATAAAATAGAAATAAACCTTTGTCAATGGGGTCTTAAAAGTAACTTAGAATAAAACTTAATAACTAGGTGTACAATAGATTAGGATAAAATGAGCATCATACCAAACTAACAGAACAATAAAATCATTTACTACAAAGCGGTAACTTAGAAAATAATGTGTAGAATAAACTATATGTTTCTGTCAATTTAGTATTTTTATTTAACGCTCATATTTCCTAATGTTCTTCCTTTCGGACATTATGCATTTTTCTTATCCGTTATTTTTGCTTATTATTATAATTATAAGTTTCTTTTAAATTAATTGTTGGCATTCTTAATCATATTAAGGCATCCATCTCTAAATGTTTAAATTCTTCTAAATTTGTATCAATTTATCTTTGTTGTGAAGGGGGGAAGATGACCTCGCTGTTCTTCGCCTTACAGCAACAATAACTAATTGCAAATTGTATCCTAATCTATTGTCATTATGATGCTTCTTTAATGTTCAATAAATTATTTTATTTTATAGACCCAATTTACAAGAGGTTTTATGTTCGACCCTCACTATTATGTGTCAGATAACTGTATCATAATGATGGTCATTATAACACTGTTTTCCATTATGATACAGTTTCTCCAGCCAATCAGAGCTCGTTCATTGACCAATTAGGTAACGATAACTTCGCGCATGCGCTCAAAATCCAACATGTCGGACATAAACACAACATCGAACTATAATAAATTACCGACATGGAATACCCACCGTCCATATGTTCGCGTAAATAAACTGGCGAATATGAGACAAGAAATAGCACTGTACCTTAAAATCACCAACACTAATTTCTACACAGCGCATTGTCTTCAACTGACACCGGTGACAATATTACTGAGGGACTGCAGATGTAAACATATGGTTTGCATATGGCATTGCAAACACACAGAGCGCATGCGTCGGTCGTTCAAAGCTCTTGAAAGGCAGAGATATAACACCCAACGCTCGCTCTGCGATCACAAAATTCCAGTAGCTGACTCTCAACAGATATTTATGAATATTTATGTTAAAATATATAATAAAGTTATAATTATCGTCGAACATAAACAGTCGTATGCAACTCGCCTATAATGGTAATTAAGACACTCGTATGGAAATTATAAAACTCGCATACGCTCGTTTTATAAAAAATACTCGTGTCTTAATTATAGCCATTATAGGCTCGTTGCATAATGTACTATAGTAGAACAGTATTTCATTAATATACAGGGTCTTTCATATAAAGTAAGAACGCCAAGCGGCGGGATTGTTAACCTCTATTGTGGTGGCCTTGCCTGAGCTTGTGGCGCACCGTGGCCCCCTGATTTAAGCGTTTGTACAATCCTATATGAAATATTACCTTATAAAAGATGCTGGAAGTGTCGTCCTTCCTGGGTTATACAGGCATTGTATCCGGTAACCACATTCTGGCTGACGCGAGTGAGTTCTGCCACTGTAATGTTTCTGATCTTTTATTTTATGTCTTTTATTGAGGACTGAGCCAGTAGTGTCAAACTTATGTACGTGAATATGTGCTAGTGAAGGTGGCACTTCATCAGGAAATTGCTGAACAAATGCATCACGTACCCACCGAGCCGACTTATACTTAAAATAAGTTATACATACAACATAAATACGATGTTGTAATGATAACTGCCGCGCCAAGGCCACTGTAGCAGCGGATAACAAATCCACCGCTCTCCGTTCTTACTTTATATGAAAGACCCTATAGAGAAGCTTCGAAGCCACCTTTGAGTGTTGCCTTCACTGACTGGAAAGCTGCAACATCAGTAATTGTATATCATTAAGTATCGCATATAATTTTTGATCGCAAATTTTATTTGGTTTAACAATTGTAACTTTTTATTGGCTTATGGAAGTACAGTATTTTTAGATACCTAAACATGACAGAAATGTCTACTAATTTTACTTTAATAATTGTGTTGACTAAGGCGGAGCCAATTGTTTGCCTTGTTAAGATTTTATTTAATACAATTCTAGTGAATGTGGAACCATATTAACATTTCCACATAAAATCTCGAGCAATAGCCGCTACCAAAGCCATATATGACTTCAAAACAATCACGAAGCTCTCATTGGGAAGTGCTATGACATTATTCGACGCGAAAATAACGCCCATCGCCACATATGGACTTGAAATCATATGGGAGAAATTATCCCTGGAAGACTTGAGGACGCTTGAAGCAGTCAAATCGCGCTTCCTGAAGGCTAACATGGGGATATCGAAATATACAAAATGAAGATTAGCATATGAACTCGCCAGGGAGACCTTCCTCATTGAGGACCTTCGGATGAAGAGAGGGCTACCATCCACAGACGCTTGGAAAAAACTAATGCAGGAAATAATACAGAAAAGGGACGAAATCTGGTTCGAGTTTTACACCACGGAGGCCATGATGACTAGGACATGCATGAACACAAATCAAGACTTGCGACACTTTGTCAATTCTATGGCGGTACATGGGTACCACCATAAACTGTGCAATGCCGAATACTTTCATGCCCCTGATGAATCCTGCGTATGTAAATTATGCGGGGCGCAATGTAGTAGATACCATGTAATTTCTTGTGCAAATCGAGGATCATCCATTTTGAAGTTTTGTGAATGACAGTTTGTTATCATCAATATGCACAATCTGTGCGATTTATCTTTAATGATAATATTAACATTTCCATGTATTACTGGAATACTCCATTACATTTAAGCTCAACCCATATAAATCAATCCGGAATTGAACTCAAAACCTTGTTTTCCCAACTAGTTGTAAAATTGCGGACATCACATGTGTTAAATCTTGGTCATCGCTCCCTACTCTAAATCGGGATAATCTGGTTCACAGCATTATTCGCTTAAATTTGTTTTATTTATCATTTGTTACAGATTATATTGATTTTGGTACAGGTAATGAATAGCTATGTGTATGTGTAGCCTGCTTGTACTCTTTCTAATGAGACCCAGCTTCAATTCCCAACTCTGTCAGAAATGTATAATCTGACGTGAGAGCTGGAACGGAAGGATTCAACCACGTGAGAACAAAGGAGTGCCTACTGTACTGGATATAGGACGTTATCTGGCTGAGGGTACCGTTACGTCCTCCCATTCCATAGGATATGAGCTGGATAGCAATCACCCTAGAATATCCCTAGTCTTCCAGGCCCAATCGCGGGGACAATTTGTTAATTTTGTTTCAGTTATTGGCAAGGAGATTAGGTTCAGAGTGGTATATTCAGCCATGATTTGAACGAGGGATCTTCCGTATAATGTATGAAAAGTTCTCTTGCATTAATTTAAGTTAATAGGAGCATTAACACGACAAACTTAGTGGCGCAGTCAATTAAGCGTTGGTCTTAAAAAACGCAAGATAACGGGTTGAATCTCTGCGCAGCCCGATGCGACAACTTCATGTCAGTAGATTGACTGGCACGTTAAATATTGTAAATACCGGTAATGTGTTTCAGTTGATCAACACATACATCTGAATAAATTAACATCATCATTTATTGCATTCATGGACCTTTAAGGCCTTCAGCAGAAGAACAAAGGGAAGAAAAAGAAGAGAAAAATTGATAACAAAGGAATCAGTCTCGAAGGAGGAGGTATCTGGTGCAGATAGCATTCCAACGCTGCCGGTCTCGAGCGTCATCTTCCACCGCATTCGGCTCCACTTGCTGAAGTATTGTCAATACTCGATCCTTCCATCGCGTCCTGGGACGTCACCTTGGGCGTCTTCCAGCAGGTTGTGAATAAAGGACTCGGTTTTGGATGGATTCATCAGCTCGAAAGATGTGCCCAAACCACTGTAACCTCTTCTGTCCTAGTACTCGGCCAATTAGTGGTTTTCCAAACCACTGATACACAATAGTACATTATGCAACGAGCCTATAATGGCAATAATTAAGACAAGAGTATGTTTATAAAACGAGCGTATGCGAGCTTTATAATTTCCATACGAGTGTCTTAATTACCATTATAAGCGAGTTGCATACGACTGTTAATGTTCGACGATAATTATTATAACTATTTTATGTTTAACATAAATATTCATAAATATCTGTCGAGATTTCGCCAGTTTTATGTACTGAAGAGAGCGCATGAGACGCAAAGAATGCCTTGTATTTGACTATGGCCTCCTCGATTACCCTACTATGGCACTAGGACAGGCAGTGAAATGTAAATTAGAAGGCTGTGGAACTCGTTATCTAATTGGTCAAACAACTGTTTCTTGAGCTCTGATTGGTGGAAGAAACTGTTTCATAATGAAAAATAGTGTTATAATGACCATGATTATGATACAGTTTTCTGACATATAATAGTCTGGGTCGAACATAAATAATTAAATAAATACATACGCGAAGAAATGGATAGATAGATGGAAGTACTCGTAAACTGGGTTTAGTAGCTCCTCTTCCCTCCACAGAAGACTTGAAGGTGATGGTGAATGAGACCCCAGCACGTCTCAGGAAGCAGACAATGACGAGTTGTAGTTTGTTGATGAAACGTTACGCCGTGCATCACAATATGTCAGCGAGGAGGATCTTGTCACTTATCCAGCTCACCGCCTTGTATATCCAGGTTGCTGCTCCACGCGTCGCGTAGGAACTTCTTATCCATCAAAAGGAGAACATTGGTCATGGTATTTAACATTAGCGGTATACAAGGAAGCATTCCCTTTCAGCTAAATAAAGATAATCTGTCCCTCTGGATGCCTGAACCTTACAATAGCAGTATTAGTCAGAACGTTAGAACAAGCAGAAATAATCACCTGAGGAAAATACTGAGACCAGAAATAAAAGAACAGAAAAAAACAAGTAACAAAGAGGTGGAAAAGATATAAAATACCATCCGGAAATGAAGAGCAATTATTATAGAAAGCTTTTCAGTCGGTCAACACAAATTGTGCCCAATTACATTTGGCAGGAAAGAAAGTATTTATACAATTTAACATGAGAAATATTACATAAGATATTTATCACACAATAACACGCTTTTATGTATAAAATAAAAATGGGTGTCATATTTCGATCGCCAAGCAATCATCTTCAGATCCTGCTCACTTAGGCTTAGATAATGTACGTTGATTATGAATTACACTTATATACAAACATGTGTTAATTGCGACCAACTTCCGACTGAAGTATGCTTCGCGTTTTGTTTGTTGTTACGAAGGCACGACTCCTGATAAACATGACAAAAAAAACTGTGGAATTTGGCACCATATATCTTCATACCATTCTTAATATACTGACGTCTATTTTAATGGAATTTTATGACAATTAAAAATGGTCTCTGTGCAATTTGTATTTAAATCTTGTTTTCATTTATATATGAAAATAGGCTATTTTGTTCTTCACGGATTTACTTGTGTTCCCATTGACTTGTGTCTACGATGACATTGTTACACATGTTGGTGGGGTTTCGTTTCCGTGGTCTATTTTACCGAAAGTAGGATTATCAACAAGTAGTTCCGTGAAGAACTATACAGCCTATTTTCATATATCCTACTTATGTTAATTGCCACTTTCAATATACACAATTTCTGTTTGATTGCTGTAATAGATTCGTAGATATTAAGAACCGACTAAATATTTCAGATGGTCGCCATGTTGGATTTTATATATGTAGGTCCTAGAGTTATGTACTGTTACATGCAGATTATTGTGAACGTGTAGTATTCAAATTTCAATCGAATAATTAGGACACAAGAAAAAACAAGGAGATTTTAAAATTTTTCACAGCTGCCATCTTGAGGTTATGGAAACAATTGAAATAAATTAGATGCCAGTGGATTAACATTCGTATAAGGATTTACTGTACCAAGTTTCACTGCACTCGGATGGTTAAATTGCGAGAAACGTCCATGTGAATATTTATAATTCGCGTCACCGCCATGTTGGATTTGTGATCACCAGGTTATTTAAAGTCCTATAGGTGAACTTAAGTTCATAGTCCCTATGAACATTAAAAAATGCAGTTTGATTGCTAAAATAGATTCGTAGATATTCAGTATCGTCTAAATATTTCGGATGGTCGCCATGTTGGATTGTTAAAAGTATAGGCCATAGAGTCATGTACCATTAAAGGAAAATTATTGCGTAGGTTCATTATTCAAACTTTCACTTCGATCGCATGAGTACATCACAAGAAATAAAAACTTAATTTTAAAATTCGCACTGCCGCCATCTTGAGGTTATGTAAACAATTGAACTAAATTAGATACCAGAGGATTACAATGTGTATAAATATTTCCTGTACCTGGTTTCAGTGCGCTTGGAACATTAAATCGCGAGAAAGGTCTATTTAAAATTTTCAAATTCGCTTGGCCGCCATGATCGTTTTGTAGTCAACCGGATTTTGAAAGTCTTATAGATGGAGTTCCAGTAGTGCCCTTTATCTCCTTAAAAATTTTTAGGGAGATACCGCGAATAGTTTCAGAGATATCGAATGCCGGTGAAATATTTCGCACATCCGCCATCTTGTGATTATGTAAACAATTGAACGAAGTTAGATGTCGGTGCATTACAATGTATATAAACATATACTGTACCAAGTTTCATTGTGTTTGGTTGGTCAAATCACGAGAAACGTCTATTTAAAAGTCGCAAATTCGCTTGGCCTCCATGTTGGTTTTGTAGTTACCAGGTTTTCAAAGATCACATAAGTGAACTTATAGTAGTTCCCTCTATCACCATAGAAAATGTCAGGGTAATATCGGTAATAGTTTCGGAGATATTGAATGCTGGTGAAATATTTCGCACAGCCGCCATGTTGGATTGGTGAGTCGTAACAAAATTTGAAGGGCACGGTCGAGGTCGCCGGGAATAGTGCTATGAACTTTCCGAGTTTCATTGAAATCGCTCCTGCCGTTTAGATTTTATTAGGGGGGGGGGACACACACACGAATCACACACACACACACACACACGCACACACACACGGACAAAAGGTGATCTCATAAGCCTATTTTTTCAAAATTGAAAATAGGCTAAAAATCATAGTTACTACCAATATTATTATTATTATTATTATTATTGCCTGCACAATTATGGTATCTTATTACATTATTAACCGACTGTAGTGGCTACGCGGCTAAAGCGCTGCGTTAGGTCAAGGGGCCAAGCTCTCTGCTGACTCGGTAGACGCGTTGGTTCGAGCCCCACCGTCGGCTGTCCTTGAAATGGTTTTCCGTGGTTTCCCATTTTCAACACCAGGCAAATGCTGGGACAGTACCTTCTGATAGGCCACGGCTGCTTCCTTCCACATCCTTGCCCAGTTTCATTCATCTTCATCCATTCCATCTCTCATCCCGACGCGCACGTCGCCCACGGGCGTCGACTAGAAAGACCTGCACTCGACCTCTCAGGAGGCTACACGACAAAAAAGTATATATATTGTTACAGTATTTTGGTGACAATATGATACGGTCTAGCTCAACCTCAGTGTTTCACAGGAACATTCCTTCCTAAATATGTCGGTGCTTGAATATCAACTATACCTTCATCATCACCAGATAAGGTCTCCACTGTGGTCCGAATCTATTCCCTGAGGTACCGGTCAAATGTCATGTGCGTTATTCCAGTCGGTAATTACTGAAGCATCCAAGTCTGAACATTCTGTCTCATAAAAAATGTCCTTGATGCGTTGTTGCTCTTTCTTGAAATCTATGATTACAAAACGATGCTGTCCTTAAAACACCAACAAAGAAGATAACACAACACGCGTAGGTGGCGAAACCCCGCTTCATACAATTTAAATAGCAATCCACTCGTCAATAAGTCTCGCAGATAACTAAATACCCCCCTAAATTAATAAACCTGTGCACACTTTGCGTACAAGATGCATTAAGACGGCATGGTTAGGATAGGTTTAACATTTCATCATAATGGCAACAGGAGTGGAACAACGCAACTCCGAAGGAATGGCAGTCACTACTTTGTACCCAACACCCAGCAGCAGTTTTGATCTGCCACGTAAAATGTGGGATGCCATTAACAGCATACGAACCAACCATGGGCGGTTTCTGCATAAGTGGGGCACGCAAACGTCATCCACCTGTGACTATGGTGCGCCAAGACAAACCATCAGTCACGTTGTTGCACAGTGTTGTAACAGGGCATACTGGGGATCGCTGGAGGACTTTGTGCAAACCTCTATAAAGGCTGTAGAGTGGCTGGACAAATTGGATTTAAAACTATAAATGTATCATGTGTCAAGTTGATTGTTTTATAAAAGTGCGTTGTTTGTAATTATATTATATATCTTGTGTACTTTCTCATAAGCGTATTAATTAATAAGTATAATGACCGCATATGTGACGGAATTGTTGACATCTCAAAACTTCCTAACTGGTGGCGATTCGCCACCGGTGCGTGTAATGGAGTGTTAATGTCTATGATTACGTCAAGTACTACCCCAGTAATGAGCGATACTCTAAATGCACAGTATGGAACACATTAAATCTATGAATGATTTAAGTCTCAATATCCACATTTCTTTACTGTTTGATATCGGGGGACTTCAGACAGGATGCTCTGGCTCTTTCCGTTATTGACTTTTCTCCCACCCCACAGGGAGGCTTTAAATAAAATGGAGGGCATTAAGTAACCCCAGACGTGAATGGGAAGCAAGCTGGTCGGGCAGTGAACTGTGCGTGGGAGGTGAGAATAGCCTGAGGGATTATCCTTAATTCCTGTTAATACCCTCTCTCTGGACCTTGGAAATAAAGTTCCATTAAACTTACATTCCCTGATTGCCTTCCTTGTTCCTTGTTTCGCACATTCTAAACTTTGAAGAAAATTATTCACTCTTTACACTCCTCGCCACATTTTCCTGTCCAAAGCCCTCAAGGAGGCAGGGTGTATATAACACCACCACTTCTGGTGCACCCTGGATATTCCTACACCCTTAGCGGCTCACGGCTGATGGGTTCAGGAGTTGGCGATCCCGAGAGATTCCTGAGCTGGGTCCATCTTCCACCTTTTTTCCTCTGGCTTTGGGGCGAGCCCTCTCGTCTCTCCCTTTCCTACCTGCCTTTCATGGCTTTCCTTCCTTCCAAGTCCCTCATTCCTCATTTTCTGAGGGTTCAGGGAATTTCTTTTCTTCCTGTCCTTTACTTGCCTTATCCTTTATTTGTTTACCATTTCTTCTTGTAGTATGTAAGTCTGTAGTTAGTATTAGTTATAGTTTACATTCTCATCTCATATTCCACTATTACCCAAACCATTAGGGGCCGATAACCTAGATGTTAGGCCCCTTAAAATAACAATTATCATCATCATTATCATATTTCCCTGTCGTATGATCTTCGGATATATATGATCCTTCGCTAGAAATTTGATATCTGACGTAAGACATGTAACGAAGTGTGTTCAGTCCCCTGAGGAAGCTTGAGAAGCCGTTTGACATAATATGTAGCGTCCTATGATCTACAGAGGGGTGAAAATTAATTGACTGAACGCCAGTCATCCAACATATCATTTAGACTTGTCATGACGTAATGCACTAAAATAACCAATGGTCTTAATTATATTTTATTTTAAGAAATTAACAGTAAGAGTCGTTCTACTAAAAAGAGGTCTTGCTAATGCAAAATGTCACACGTTTCGTTTTCATTCCTTTATTCTACTATTCGTGTGAATTTTGAGCAGAAGGATTAGAGGTCTCGTTACTGATGATCAGTACTTAAACTATTCATAGATTCGTAGACCATGGATTGAAATTACCTTATTTAGAAGGTACTTTCGAAAGTTAATGAAAATAGAGAAAACGGACCCAGATCAGTTATCTCTCGGAATCCCCAATTTAGAAAATTTGAAGATGCAATTCCTTACGGGAAAAGTTGTAAATCCATAGGGGAGGAAACACTACTAACGCAAGCAGGTAATAAACGATTTCAGTAGTTGGTCAATAAAATGTTTTTGAATAAAACATTGAGAATGATTTAATAGTACATTATGCAACGAGCCTATAATGGAAATAATTAAGACACAAGCGTGTTTATAAAACGAGCGTATGCGAGTTTTATAATGTCCGTACGAGTGTCTTAATTACTATTATAGGCGAGTTGCATACGACTGTTTATGTTCGACGATAATTATAACTATTTTATGATCGAACATAAATATTCATAAATATCTGTTGAGATTTCGCCAGTTTTATGTACTGAACAGAGCGCATGGGGCGCAGAGAATACCTTGTATTTGACCATGGTGTCCTCAAATACCCCACTATGACACAAGCCACGCACTTAAATTTAAAATAGGAGGCCTTGGAAGTCAGCGCGTGTGTGATGCTATCCTTACCTTATTGGTCAAACAACTCTTACTTGAGCTCTGATTGGTGGATGAATCTGTTTCATAATGAAAAATAGTGTTATAATTACCCTCATTTTGATACAGTTTTCTGACATATAATATTTTCATTTCGACATCGGCGAACATAATTTTTTTAATTGAGTCTAATAATTTGCACACCTCTGTAAAACCTAGGTTGACTGGTCCACAGGCTGCAAGCTGGCTGGCAGTCATCTTCCAATTAACGCTGTCCTCTAACCCCAATCGAAATGCTAGATTTTCGACTAATTATTACGTAGTCCGCCTCATTGCGTAGTGCTAGCACACTTGGCTGTCACCACGGAGGCCCGTCTACCATTCCGGGCTCTGCCAAGATATTTAATTCTGATCTAAGGGCTAGAACGGGGTACACACAGCTTCGTAAGGCAAAACTGAGAAGAGGAGAGATTGATTCCCAGCTCAGCCATCCTGGAAGTGGTTTTCCCTGGTTTCCCACTTCTACTCCAGGCAAATGCTGGGATAGTTTCTAACTTAAGGCCTCAGCTGCCTCCTTCCCAATCCTCATTTGAATTAGAAATGCACACACTAATTCAGCCATCACAAGAACACAAGTTATCAGATAAATTACACACACCCAAGTACACGAGGTTACATGACCACGATGTCGCAAATACCTCAATGAATCAACAACAACAATTAGGCCTATTACATTTATAAATGGTTAATTATTTGAAGATTTATTTTGTGTTTTATGATTTCTGTGTTTGTTTATATTTAATTTAATTTAATTGACATTAATTTATATATTAAAATGTTTAATTGCCTACTTATTCCTATGTAATTCTCACCATTATAGTCTCTCTAGCTGTTCCAGTTTCGTAATGAAGGATATTCTCTACTGGGCCACATAATTACATTTTAATGTCTCGTCTTCAAACTCAGCACTTAAGAAAACGAAGTTGTGTGCTACGCGAGTCAGATTTATTTCGTAAGGCACAGTGCGCTAAGTAAGCCCAGATCTTCATAATCCTCTTACATTCAGAGTAACAAGTTAAGTTGATAAAGCAAATATGATCGTATCCCATGAATACCTCCCTTTCACATAGAGTAAACAGTGAATCTACACAACAGTGTATCCATGCGTCCAAATAGGGAAGCTGACAGCAGCTATGCCTCGTGGTTTCCGCAGTGATTTTTCACTCTACCTTGTGTCATATTCCAAGTCCCATCACAACTACCTCAAAAATTAACCCTTATAATACTGTTATAAATAGCAATGCAGTCTCTGCAGAAACACAGGTTATCAGAAGTGTGGGGCTGATGACAATATCGATATTGCAAGTTTTCAGTCCATCAACACAATATGCGATCATGTGCGATCGCCAGATGAAAGACCACTTAAAATCGAAGATTTACCGCACTGTCATTCGTCCCGTAGCGCTTTATAGTACCGAATGTTGGCCGACCAAGAAGGAAGCAGAACGTCGGCTAAGTGCCATGGAGACCAAGATGCTTAGATGGACAGCTGGCATTACTAGGTTGGATCACATCTCCAATGAAAGAATAAGGGAACGATTTGGTATCGCAGCAATCAGTAACAAAATGCGTGAGGGTCGTCTGCGATGGTTTGGGCATGTGCTACGGTCAGGAGCGGACACCATTGCTAAACAGGGCTACACACTGGAGGTCGCCGGGAAAAGACCAAAGGGGCGACCGAGACAACGTTGGGCCGATACACTGCAAAGGGATCTGAAAAGCGTCAACCTACATCCGGACATGGCCCATGACCGAGTAAAGTGGAGACAGCGGATTCAAATAGCGGACCCTGCCACGAGGTGGGACAAACGCTAAAGCAAAAGAAGAAGATGAACAAAATATAATCCCCATTACTGGGACTTTCGAAAAAAAAAATGTCCTGAGAAAAATGACATCTGATAACGTATAGTTCCGTGAAGAACTAAATAGTTTATTTTCATATATCCTACTTAAGTTAATAAACTGTATCAACATACAACATTTAATTTTGATTGCCGTAAGAGAATCGTTGATATTGAGAACCGTCTAAATATTTTGGATGGTCGCCATGTTGCATTTTTTAATCGGTAGGCCATAAAGTTATGTACTATTAGATGACGATTATTGTGTAAGTGAATTATTCAAATGTTGACTTCGATCACATGATTAGGAAACAAGAAATAAAAACTTAATTTTAATCTTTCGCACAGCTGCCATCTTGAGGTCATGTAAACAATTGAACTAAATTAGATGTCAGTGCATTACAATGTGTGTAAACATTTGCTGTACCATGTTTCACTGCGCTCGGATTTTTAGATCGCGAGAAAAGTCTATTTAAATGTTTCAAACTCGCTAGGCCGCCATGTTCGTTGCGTACGTAACAGGTTTTTGAAACTCACATAGGTGCACCTTTAGTAGTGCCCTTTATCACCGTACATAATTTCAGGGTGATAATTTTGGAGATATAGAATGCCGGTGAAATATTTCGCACAGCCGCCATGTTGAATCGGTGAGACGCAATAAAATTTGAAGGGCACGGTCGGGTTCGGACAAATTTGTGCTATGCGAGGTTCATTGAAATTGCTCCAGCCATTTAGATTTTATTAGGGGTTGGAGGGACGCACACACATATACGCACACACTCATATGCACACACAGACCCACACACGGGCAAAAGGTGATTTCATAAGCCAATTTTTAGCCTATTTTCAATTTTGAAAAAATAGGCTTATGAGATCACGTTTTGTCCGTGTGTGTGTGCGTGTGTGCGTGTGTGTGTGATTCGTGTGTGTGTGTCCCCCTAATGAAAATCTAAACGGCTGTAGCGATTTCAATGAAACTCGGAAAGTTCATAGCACTATTCCCGGCGACCTCGACCGTGCCCTTCAAATTTTGTTACGACTCACCAATCCAACATGGCGGCTGTGCGAAATATTTCACCAGCATTCAATATCTCAGAAACTATTACCGATATTACCCTGACATTTTCTATGGTGATAGAGGGAACTACTATAAGTTCACTTATGTGATCTTTGAAAACCTGGTAACTACAAAACCAACATGGCGGCCAAGCGAATTTGCGACTTTTAAATAGACGTTTCTCGCGATTTGACCAACCAAACGCAATGAAACTTGGTATAGTATATGTTTATATACATTGTAATGCACTGACATCTAACTTCGTCCAATTGTTTACATAATCACAAGATGGCGGACGTGCGAAATATTTCACCGGCATTCTATATCTCTGAAACTATTAGCGGTAAAACCCTGAAATTTTGTACGGAGATAAAGGGCACTACTGGAAGTCCATCTATAAGACTTTCAAAAACCGGTTAACTACAAAACGAATATGGCGGCCAAGCGAATTTGAAAATTTTAAATAGACCTTTCTCGCGATTTAATGTTCCAAGCGCACTGAAACCTGGCACAGGAAATATTTATACACATTGTAATCCACTGGTATCTAATTTAGTTCAATTGTTTACATAACCTCAAGATGGCGGCAGTGCGAATTTTAAAATTAAGTTTTTATTTATTGTGATGTAGTCATGCGATCGAAGTGAAAGTTTGAATAATGAACCTACGCAATAATTTTCCTTTAATGGTACATGACTCTATGGCCTATACATTTAACAATCCAACATGGCGACCATCCGAAATATTTAGAAGATACTGAATATCTACGAATCTATTTTAGCAATCAAACTGCATTTTTTAATGTTCATAGGGGCTATGAACTTAAGTTCACCTATAGGACTTTAAATAACCTGGTGATCACAAATCCAACATGGCGGTGACGCGAATTATAAATATTCACATGGACGTTTCTCGCAATTTAACCATCCGCGTGCAGTGAAACTTGGTACAGTAAATCCTTATACGAATGTTAATCCACTGGCATCTAATTTACTTCAATTGTTTCCACAACCTCAAGATGGCAGCTGTGAAAAATTTTAAAATCTCCTTGTTTTTTCTTGTGTCCTAACTATGCGATTGAAGTTTGAATACTACACGTTCACAATAATCTGCATGTAACAGTACATAACTCTAGGACCTACATATATAAAATTCAACATGGCGACCATCCGAAATATTTAGTCGGTTCTCAATATCTACGAATCTATTACAGCAATCAAACTGAAATTGTGTATGTTGATACTGTCAATTAACATAAGTAGGATATATGAAAATAGGCTGTATAGTTCTTCACGGAACTACTTGTTTAGCCTATTTTCAATTTTGAAAAAATAGGCTTATGAGATCACCTTTTGTCCGTGTGTGTGTGTGTGTGTGCGCGTGTGTGTGAGGTGTGTGTGTGTGTCCCCCTAATACCGTTTGAACGGCTAGAGTGATTTCAATGAAACTCGGTAAGTTCATAGCAATATTCCGGGCGACCCCGACCGTGCCCGTCAAATTTTGTTATGTCTCACCAATCCAACATGGCGGCTGTACGAAATATTTCACCAGCATTCAATATCTCCGAAACAATTACCGATATCACCGTGGAATTTAGTACGGTGATAAAGGGAACTTCTAGAAGTTCGCCTATGTGACATTTGAAAACCTGGTAACTACAAAACCAACATGGCGGTCAAGCGAATTTGCGACTTTTAAATAGACGTTTCTCGCGATTTAACCAACCAAATGCAATGAAACTTGGCTCAGTGTATGTTCATACACATTGTAATGCACCGACATCTAACTTCGTTCAATTGTTAACATAACGTCAAGATGGCGGCTGTGCCAATTATTTCACCAGCATTCTATATCTCTGAAACTATCACCATGAAATTTGGAATGGAGATAAAGGGTACCACTGGAAGTTCATCTATGCGACTTTCAAACACCGGTTAACTACAAAACGAACATGGCCGCCAAGCGAATTTGAAAGATTTAAATAGACTTTTCTCGCGATTTAATAATCCAAACGCAACGAAATATCGTACAGCAAATGTTTATACACATTGTAATGCACTGGTATCTAATTTAGTTCAATTGTTTACGCAACCTCAAGATGGCGGCTGTGCGAATTTCGAAAATTAAATTATTATTTCTTGTGTTCTAATCATGCGATTGAAATCAACATTTGCATAATGAACGTAAACAATTATCATCATCTAAGAGTACATAACTCTATGGCCTACATTTATTGAAATCCAGCATGGCGACCATCCGAAATATTTAGACGGTTCTCAATATCTACTAATCTACTACAGCAATCAAACTGAAATTTTCTAACTGTATAGAGGCTATAAGCATAAGTTCACCTACGGGACGTTCAATAACCTAGCGAGCACAAATCCAACATGGCAGCGACGCGAAATTTAAAGATTCAAATGGACGTTACTTGCGTTTTAACCATCCGAGCGCAGTGAAACTTGATACGGTATATGCTTATACAAATTTTAATCGACTGGCATCTAATTCATTTAAATTATTTCCATAACCACAAGATGGCGGCTGAGCGAAATTTTAAAATCCCGCTTTTATTTCTTGTGTCCTAATCATGCGATTGAAGTTTGAATAAAACACCTACACAATAATCCTCATGTAATAGTACATAAATCTAAGGCCTATAATATAAAAATCCAACATGGTGACCATCCAAAATATTTAGACGGTTCTCAATTTCTTCGAATCTATTACAGCAGTCAACCTGACAATTTGTATGCTGATAGTGGCATATAACATAAGTAGGATATATGAAAATAGGCTGTATAGTTCTTCACGGAACTACTTGTTTTTTCATAAATCAAAATAGGCTAAAAATAGAACCTATGTCTGAAGAGTTTGGTGAATGGGTCTATATTACGAACGGCTTACCTGAAACAGCAGTTACTGTCCTTCGAAGTAATCCCCGTTGATAGTTATGCACTTCTGAGAACGGCTGTACAAGTTCTGGAAACTCCTGGCATAGTCATCTTTAGTTGAATAGCAGCCAGTTGGGTTGCCACATTATGTTGTATGTCCGAAAACCTCTGGTACTACTGGGCTATTCGTTGACCTTGGACCCCGCCACTCCATACTTTGACACTTGCCTCTGGGGGTCGTACCTCAGGCATCAGATCCCGTCACCCGTGATTATGGTTTTCAGGACCATTCCATTTCACGGAACATTCGCCCTTCCCACTGCCACCCGTCGATCATGTGTGCGTGGCAGGTTGCATAAATTCACCCTTCTCTCTCGCTTTCAATTCAGAGTTTTGACGACCCAACTGTAGGCTATCCCTAAAGTAGACTAAGCCCGGCGTTTCCAGGACTTGTACATCCGTTCTCAGAAATGCATAACCATCCACGGGGATTACTTCGAAGGACAGTAAATGCTGTTTCAGGTAAACCAACAATCCGTTCGTAATATAGACCCATTCACCGAGCTTTTCGGACAGAGGTTGTACCATGCTGGGTGAATCAGACGCCCCTAATAAATTGTTTTATGCAGCCCAACTAACGTGTGTAGTCAGGAAGGTCGATATTTCTCTGCCTGCATGCCGTTTGGTACTAAATGCACTACAAGCATATCCTGCAAACGATACTGAACACTATTATTTCTCCCTCGTATTAGTCTGTTGTCACATCGCGGGAAAAAATACTACTGTCGACCAAAATATTATGTGTACTCGAGTTTGAAGGTTGTATGTGAAGTAACCAATAGACCTACATAAAATCCAAAAACATCATCATTTTCGTCGTTCTCTTTTACGCTAGTTCATGTAGGTTTGGATTTTGTTTATCGCAGTTGGAACACAAAAAGTGCCCGTTTTGAAGCATGTTTCAACCATGCGTCACATTTAAAATTATTATCTCACAAACCCGTCATCAGATCGAATCCAAATTTTAGCACAATATACATTGGAATGTTGTATAACTGGTTTATTAATTTCAACATTTTGTGTGTCCAAGAAACAAAGTTGTTATCATTTTTGTAAAGTAACTTTTTCTCGGCTCGGGGTGGTTGGAAAATGTAGCTCTTGATTGCGTTGTAATCCTTATACATCAAAAAAGTATGCTGTATGATTGTGAAATACGTAAATTAATTCACTTATTTTATATCGGTTTGAATTTGTACGGGGAATTAAGACATAGTTCACCAGTTAGCCGCTCCGGGGAAATCTGTACAACGTTGCAAGGATGGACTCCATCACGCGTCATGGCGCACCTCGCTCGGAAGTGATGGGCTCCATATCAGCAACGCTGTAGAGCATTTCCCGGAGCGGCTAGCTCGTGAATCATGTCTTAATTCCCCGTTCAAATACAAACCGATATACAATAAGTGAATTAATTTACGTATTTCACAGTCATACAGCATAACTTTTTGATGTATAAGGATTACAACGCAACCAAGAACTACAGTTTCCAACCACCCCGAGCCGAGAAAAAGTTACCTTACAAAAATGATAACAACTTTCGTTCTTGAACACACAAAATCAATAAACCAGTTATACATTCCAATATATATTGTGTTAAAATTTGGATTCGAACTGATGACGGGTTTGTGAGATAATAATTCTTAAATATGACGCATGGTTGAAACACGCTTAAAAACGGGCACTTTTTGTGATTCAACTGCGATAAATAATATTAAAATATAGATTAAAAATTCCAAACCTACATGAACTAACGTAAAATAGAACGATGAAAATGATGATATTGGATTCTATCTAGGTCTATTGGTTACTTCACAAACAATCTTCATACTCGAGTGCACATAATATTTTGGTCGACAGTAGTGTTCAGTATCGTTTGCAGGATATGCTTGCAGTGAACTAGTACCATATGTGATGCAAGCAGAGAAATATCTACCTTCCTGACAACACGCGTTAGTTGGGCTGCATAAAACATTGTTATTAGGAGCAGCTGATTTACCTGGTATTAATTATGAACTCCGAGAGAGGGACAAAACTAAGGAATGACATGTTTCACTCGTCAGGTGAGCATCATCAGATCCATATCTATACAAGACAATATAGCTCAACAAATAACTACCAAACCTACAATGACACTAACAGTCACTGCCTTTCAAGAAAAAAAAATGGAACGTGTGGAAATTATTTCTAGTAAAATACTAAAGCAATGAGCATCCAATAAACTAACTATTTATGTACAATGTTGCACAACACTGAGTAAAGACAATCTCTTCAACATACATTTTCCCTCCACCATTTAATCTATGAAGGTGTAGCTACTATTGTTGTGTGATACAGGGCGTCAGTGCCTACAAGCTGCTGCGACATATAGCGTCACCAGTTACGTTGGCAGCACGGCTGTTGCTTGTATCAAAACAAACAAACAAACAAACAAACATTAAACTATGTACTCACCACAGCCATTCATAACATACTGATGCAGTCTTCCAATAATCTAACAATACGCACTGAAGATTTCGACAGCCTGTGGCCCACCCATGTGGTCTTCACTCTATCAAGGACACAGTGCTGCCAACTGAAGTGATGACGCAACCTCTCGCAGCCGCGCGTAGGCACTGCGGAGAACATTTCCTGGCACCCTGTAGTTAAGCATCGAAAGTTTGATGCTTTTCAGTAGATCAACACGATTTTTCCCAAAAGAGATGGGTTATTCCCTAATCCTGAAAGAAATTACATGAGATTAATAAATACACTTGGATGACCAGTTTCGATCGCCAGGCGATCATCATCAGATCCATTACACTTAGGCCCTAAAAATTATGTCAGAAAGTACGGGTGAAAATATTTACAATATGTGCACTTCTTTAGTTGCAGTAGTAGTTCAGATAGTTCAACTCGTCAATATTTGTTAGTTATAGTCTATGTGATGTTTTGTTAAAATACTGAAAGTGGTGATTGACCTCCAAACTTGCTTGTTTAGAGTGAATATGTGATTGTAGTTAAATGGTCAATTCAGGTTGTATTGTACAGGCTACTTATCTGATAGTGTCTTGCGCTGTCCTGGTGAGAGCAGTCATCTTGGTCACTATCCGCTCTCAACTGGGACGAATTTAAATATCTCAACTCCAACTAAATAAGTGTACATATTGTAAATATTTTTACCAATATATTCTGACATATATTTTAGGCCCTACGTGTAATGGTTCTGATGATCGCTTTTTTTTTCAGGATTATGGAATAACTCATCAATTTTGGGAAAAATCGTGTTGACCGACTGAAAAGCATCACATTTTCGTTTACTAAGGATGGCAACATTGGTTTCAAACACCATAATAATACTTAAGCAATATGTCATAAACTGCTGTATAGTAGTAAATTATTGCGTAAATGACATACGAGTGTTCGAGTACACGGAAATACACGACGACGATGTTTCCAACGCCGTAAATGAATCAAAACCAACACATTTTACTTTTCCTACAGCACCCCCATAGCCATGCGCCTTAAGTCACCCTTCAAGACTGCAGGACCTTGAAGTCCGGGGATCAAAGGTTCAAATCTTGGTGTTGACAGCGGTTATTCTGAGTGTGCCTGTTTTCCCCTGATATCTCTTCACTGCCTCCATGTGGGCGGCTTCGGTGGCGTAGTTGGTAGCTTGCTGAGCTTCTATACCCAAAGTCGCGGGTTCAAACCCTGCCGAAGTCGATGGATTTTTAACAGCGTTAAAAATCTCCCAGTTTGCTTTCCTTCGGAGGGGGAAGTAAAGACGACAGTCCCGTGTCGTAGATTTATGGCATGAAAAAGAACCTTCCACTAACTACACTTGTGAAAATAGGAAAATGCACAGCCTGTTTCCAGTCGACCGACCGGGTCAGGAATGGAATGAATGAAGCCCTTATCTAGCGGCGAGGATATGAACTGTGCCGGCTGCCGAAGCCTGTCGCACTCCTCTGGGGCAATGATTAAATGTTGTCAGATGAAATGAAATTAAAGCGAAGAGTGTTGCTAGAAGGAAATATTGACAGGGAAAACCGGAGTAAACGGAGAAAAACCTGTCTTCCTCCGCTTTGTCCAGCAAAAATCTCACATGGAGTGACCGGGATTTGAACCACGGACCCCAGCGGTGAGAGGCCGGCGTGCTGCCGCCTAAGCCACAGAGGCTCTAACTACATTTATATTAAGCCAAAATTTGTAGGTTAGAATTGATAACTCTATATTAGGTCCAACGTTCGCCGTCAGGTGTTGACTGCTATGGCATCTAGCAGCCATGTCCGCAAGCTAGGTGCCGCAGAAGGTAGCATTTGCTAGCAAACGTAGGAAGTACTTGAAATTATCGTCTGCAGTCCTTACTTGATTTAAAACAGATAACACACACTAATACAGTCATCACAGTTAACACCGGTTATCAGACAGATTCTACACACACCCAAAGTACACGAAGATACATGACCGCGTAGTCGCAGCCCCTTAACTAAGAAACGTACCATCCTTCCAGCGAATTACTGAATGGTTGCTTATATAAAGACACGCTCAACACACTCCTACATATAAGGGGATGATGACCTAGATGCACCAATCCTCTAAGATTAATAAAAACTGCCACCCCCTTGTTGGGATCAGGTAATTGAGTAACCTATCGGGAGCAGTTGGAATGTTCCCTGAAGACTATGAAACACAATATTGTCAGGCTTATAATGGACATACTGAATCCTTGTTACGGGAATTCCTGGAATGCACTGGTCCACTAAGGCGCCAAGGCCTCCCAACGTCCGGTACAATTCTTTATAGCTGGGCCGGCGCGAAACAACAGCTGTAATTGAGCTGTCTGGGAGCGTGGTCGTAATAAGTCGCCGTGGTAAGAAGCAGGGAGGCGGTGTGAAGGAAACTGAAAATGTATTCGTCGCTAAAGAAAGTGGACCGCAGCAGTGCGGTGTACAAATTACTGTAGTCAGAAAAGAAATACATTTCGGGAATTTAAGAAAAAAAAATGGTTGTAGTTGAGACACCCTAAGTGGAACATAATTTTAAATTCAAGCTACTTGTCTTGAAAAGGCGCCTTCGGTGGCGTCCTTAGTATCATGCTGAGCTTCTATGCCAAAAGTCACGAGTTCAAACCCGGCCGGAGTCGTCGGATTGTTTAAGAGCGTTAAAAATCCCTCAGTATGTCTTCCTTCGGAGGGGAAGTAAAGCCGGTGGTCCCATGTCGTAGATTTATGGCATGATAAAGAACCTGTCACTAATTACACCTAAGTGAAGCTAAATTATAGCTTATATATGATTAACGCTCCTAGGTTCCAACGTTCGTCACCAGGAACCGACTGCGGTGGCATCTAGTAATAAAGTTGACCGACCGGGTCAGGGAATGGAATGAATGAAGCTTCCATCAAGTGGCGAGGATATGAACTGTGCCGGCTGCCGAAGCCTGTCGCACTCCCCTGGGGCAATTATTAAATGAATGACAGATGAAATTAAATGATAGTGGAGAGTGTTGCAGGAATGAAATTGTGACAGGGAAAACCGGAGAAAAACCTGTCTGCCTCCGCTTTGTCCAGCACAAATCTCACATGCAGTGACCGGGATTTGAACCACAGACCCAGCGGTGAGAGGCCGGCGTGCTGCCGCCTAAGCCACGGAGGCTCATCAGCCAATATGAAAGAATCAATAAATGTCAAAGACACAAGATATATAGCGTAACACTAAAAAGTCCCTTGTCATTAAACCTTATATGGTGCACCATAAAGGAAGATTGAAAATTCAACGTCTGAATTTGGTTGGTTGGTTCCTCAGTTTAGGGGCTGAAACACGGCGATCATGTAGCCCCGTGTACTTTGGGTGTGTGTAGAATCTGTCTGATAACCGGTGTTAATTGTGATGACTGTATTAGTGTGTGTATCTGTTTTAAATCAAGTAAGGACTGCAGACGATCAATTTTCAAGTAGATCCTACTTTAGCCGTCAACGATCAACTAGTTCAGAAATTAGTTGGCACCGCAGTCGGCTCTTGACGAACGTAGGAACCTAACGCCTAAATTAACACAAATTAAAACTCTAAAAAATGCCTGATTTTCTTGCATATCACTGCTAGTGAAAAAAATGGTTTCAAATGATTATTTTATTCAGATTCTCATACATCATATTGTGCTAATTTAGACGTTCAATATTCAATCATTCTTTCAGGTTTAATGACAAGGGACATTTTAGTGTTACGCTACACCCTTATCGTGTGTCTTTGACGTTATTGATTCATTTTTGTTATTTTTTATTTTCTTTGCGTATGGCTTTTAGTGACGGGAATGTCGGCTCGCCAGTTTGTAGCTGCTTCTATACGGACACCCATTGGGTGAGCTACAAGTACCGTCACGTGTGGAGTGTTGTCTGGGGAGTGAAGTTCGATTGTAAGGACGAGGAGTTGGAAGGAAGTGCCTGTGGCCTATAGTTAGGGACCAGCCCCGGCATTTGCCTGGAAGGAACATGGGAAACCACAGAAGACCATCTTCAAGGTTAAGGTTGCCGGCGGGGGGATTCGAACCTCCTCGCCTCCCAGATGTGAGCGACTGCCAGCAGCCACTCCGTAACGACCACGGCTAAATCACCCTGTATTGATTCATTCATATCGGATGATGAAGGAGCCAAAAAAAATTAGGCCTCAAACATGTCCAACCAATGACCAAGTGATCGTATTTAATAAAAAGTATTATTAATATCGTATGGCCTAGGGTGCCATTTGACACCCATAGGGTAGCTTGCATGTAGAATTTCTTTATTCCCTGAAGCAATATGAGAGTCAAGGAGTTAGATATCTAAGCTCCTTGAACACTATAGCGCTTTTTAGTAAAGAAATGAGGAGCTTTGTGTAGGTGGAAGATCTCGAGATTAATTTTGTCATTATGAACACGGCCCACTGAATTCAAATGGTTTCTTTGACAGACCATCATCGTATGACATGCGTGTTGTTATTTTTTCTGCCTTTCCAAAAATCACTTACCATGGCCAGGAGCTAACCTGCAAGCTTGGGGTTGGTAGACCGACACGTTAACCACTCACTCACCGTGGCAAGCATAAAAATTATTGATCAGGTGGAACTTTTAACCTGTTTATACTAATTTGTTTATCAATACGGAACCAGAACGAACATTTTAAGTTCTAAAATTGGTGTGAATTGTCAAAGAAACTACTAGTGACTCACAGCCTACACTTCAGTGCTCAGTACTCAGCTCGTCAATGGAGTAAACAAGACAATCAAATGAACGTGGCACTCAGTGCTAATAGATTGATGGTGTTGGGAACTCCACTCTCGCATTTGTCTTGCTTTTCTCGCGACCGGTAATATCCATGTAACGCCCCGAGCACTACCCCAGATAGCGTCGTAGAGAGCACTTGGGTTAAATATATGGCAAACCCAAGGAGACTGCATCGAAATTACTTGCCAGAATAGGCACATAAATTACAGGTCATTTTTTATAATGAACGATTTTGTGGAGCACGGTCGCTTGTGACTGCAAACTAAACCTTCACTTTCCGTATGCTTTCCTCTCCCATCCTTTATCTTCTCTCAGATTTCTATCCTTGCTCTGCTACTTTCACTATCTCTCTCTGTATATCCTTATTCTAATACTTCAATGAGTGAATTATTGTCTTTCAATTTGAATTCAAAATCTATAGCTTATGGTGTCACGTGGCAATGCAATCTACTATAATAATATAGCCTACCCTACGATTGACAACTATGTCCTAAATTTATTTAATTAAATAACAAAAGTTTGATACTTTTCAGTCGGTCAACAAATGAGATGGGTTATTCCCTAATCCTGGAAAGAGTTACGTGAGATTAATAAATACACTTCGATGACCAGTTTCGATCGTCAAGCGATCATCATCAGAACCATTATTCAGTAGTTACACTATCAAATCTATGTCTGAAAATATGGGTGAAAATATTTACAATATATACACTTATTTAGTTGCAGTATGAGTTGAGATAATGCAACTCGTCAATATTTGTTAGATGTGGTCTATGTGATGTTTTGTTGAGATACTGGAAGTGGTGATTGACCTCCGGAATTTGCTTGTTTGGTGTGAATATGTGGTTGTTGTAAATGGTTAATTCAGATTGTATTGCACAGGCTACTTATCTGGTTGAGTCTTGCGCGGTCCTATTGAGAGTAGTTAACTTGGTCACTGTATGCACTCGACTGAAAGGAAATTCCCGTGTGTGAGGGTCACTTATCTCGTTGGGCTATTCCCCTCTCGCATTTCTAAGTGCTATGTGTTCCTCGTACAAATGTACCTGTAAGTTGCCAAGTCTAGTCTCTCTAATGTGGTGTATGTTACTGTATTCAGGATAATCTTCAACTGTTAATGAGGCGGCGTAGTTGGTAGCATGCTGAGCTTCTATGCTCAAGATCGCGGGTTCAAATCCAGCTGAAGTCGTCGGTTTTTTAAGAGCGTTAAAAATCCGTCAGTAAGCCTTCCTGCGGAGGGGAAGTAAAGTCGGCGGTCCCATGTCATAGATTTATGCCATGTTAAATAACCTTCCACTAATTACACCTGAGTGAAGCTAAATTATTTAGGTTAATAATGTAAACATCGCTCTTAGGCACCAACGTTCGTTGCCAAGAGCCGACTGTGGTGGTGTCTGGTAGGTAAGTTCTGAACTAGTAGTCGTTGACGGTGGCGTTTGGCGGCAAAAGTAGGAACTATTTGAAAAATTCAAAAGTCTACAGTCTTTACTTGAATTAAAAACCGGATAGCACACATTTATACAGTCATCACAATTAACACCGGTTATCAGACAGATTCTACACATACCGCGTTGTCGCAGCCCCTAAACTTAGGAACCAACCAACCAACTGTTAAAGACCTGGTTTCAAACTCTCCACGCATAAGCAGAAAATCCCTCTTTGAGCAAAAACGTACTGCAGTAATTAGAATGTCCCGGCACCTTTAATACTGGCGTTAATACCGGCCTAGGTTTATTGAAGAAAATGATACATTGTACTGTACCCGATTGTCACCATGTGGACCATGTGTTCGTATCCCAACTAGCTCACGGTCTTTCGAGGTATGGGACGTTCCTGCCCACAATACGACCACATGCTCAGGATTTGAGTCTACCAGGTAACTACTCTACAGGAAATACACAACATTCCTATGAATAAAATATTTACTGGTCTAAAATCATGGCTGTACAACAAATACAAAACAAAGGACAAATTACAATTAATTCCCACAAATAAGTAGGGTTATTCTGTGAGCTTTCTCCTTAAAAATAGCGCTACAATGCATTCAAACCTACTTCTAATATCCTGTCAATAATAGTTCAGATTACAAGGTTTTCATAGTGTTCGTCATGTGACACAATTTTATTTAATGGAAATATCTTAACACAAAAACCACATGTCACATAAACATGATATTACTAAGACATTATTCCGTCTCCCACGGCATTTACTTTAATTAGCATTACTCCAATGTTTCCTACATTTATTAGCAAATATTTGTTGTGTCGTGCGAATCATCTTCCTTCTTTCCATCCCTATGAACGCTCTAGGAAAATGAGTCATGCTTCTTAATCATAAAATAAACATAAACATGGATAGAATAATTTTAGTTTCACCATATAACGATTATCTGGGTCTTGTCGGACTTATCATAGATACAACTGTGTCATGTTCTGGGAAAAACACATACCCGTTTTTCCTAAATTAGCATAAACTGGCAAAATGCACTTTAAAGAAGATGCCTACATTATTTTGGTTCAGCTTTCCCCCTCAGAGGATAACTTCGCCAAATATCATCTGATTTCTATGGTTCAACCACGTATGTGAGTTGCCATACACCATTTAATTCCATTGGCATCACTAAAATACTTATATTTTAATTGCATATTGAATATCGAGATCTCTCAGTGTCCTATTGTGACTGTATTTGACAAGGGATCGGTCGAGCAACCTCCCCTTCCCTCAGCAGGTCATAAAATTCGTTCCAGACGGCTCTCCAAGATGGCTGCCACGGAAATGGTCTACATTCCCTGTCTCTCTCTACCGTCAAGGCCAAACTTGTTTACAATTATATAACAGTAAAGATCCGCTAGGCATAGTCCTAAGTAATTGAGTCATTTAATTAATTAACACCTAACTTTACAGTGTATTTGGGCTCAAATGGCTCCTATTAAACATTCATGGCAGGGGTGAAATTCCAATGATAGCATTGCCGTTCTAAGGTGATTACTTGTGGCTTTATAAGACGCGCATCATAATGAAACCCCATGGTTATCATCAGCAGCTGTCATTAACATATATATTTTTGGGAAACTACGTCCCTCGTCGACGAATATGATTCTACCTCTCGGGCAGACCATAAGTATAAATGCACACCGCGCCTCGCTGGGCGTCCATAGTGGCTATAATTCAATGCAAGCGTTGGCAATAGACAGAATCTATCCAAATCGCTGCGTAACAAATACAGTATGCACAAAGGCGATACTTCTCGAAGATTAAGCCAATTTTCACCTCACGCGCAAGCTATACTAGTCTTTCCCGTGCTTATCTTACGTAAATCACTGGATTCTACGTTAATCTGCACGCTATATGCGGCTAAACAATATTTCACGTATATGACTCCATTATCAAGGTACCTGCGTTCTTCCTGTTATACTATTTAAGCCAAAGCTTTACATAGCTCCTAACACAAATGTATAAATATACTGGCTTACTTTAATTTCAAATATTCATTCAAAATTTCGCTGACACTGAGAAAAGCTCCCGTATTTTACTATATTCCACACTACATTCTTTACTGTTTACCAAATGACAGTATCTTAAATTAGACATGACACTATTTGAACATTACTTAGGCCAACTTTGCCCTTACTTTATGGTTGCCGACCCCAGTTATTATTATTATTATAACGTTTAGATCCATCACTATTTTTGACCTAAATGGTCCTAAGCAAATCACCTTCCAAGTCATACTTTATTCAAGACGAGTGGTGAAAACTCGTTCAGTAAGTGACTATTACATCTTTAATTTCAAAGTGATTAATCGTTACATGGTGAACTATGCCATTATAATGCTATTATTTGCATGTGTACTCACGTTTCCTTCTGGCTGGAAAGTACCAGTATCTTCGCCTGAGCTCTACCATGATGATTGACTTAATCCATCATGATATCCAATACACAACACTGAGATTCACACTTTTTACACATGATACACATATTACCACAAGTGGCCTTTACCACTGATAAACACTGAATATTAATCATTAAACACATTAACACTTTAAATTATTATTTCACAATTTATACACTTCATCTATCATTTCACATGTTGATCCTTAATCTGGATTTCACCTACGCTTGACCTCAGAGATGCGATGAACTTATGATAACCGCTGGTCTCCGTGAAATCTAGTAGCGTTTTTATAGATGTTCGATCCTAGTTCCCTGCACTCCCGTTCACCTCACTGTCCTGGTTAGGTGGCAATAACTTCCACTCTCCCATCACTGGAGTGCTCCTGATGCTGATGTCATATAATTGACAATACCTTCCGGTATACGAACTGTTCCAAACATTATCAGTTCCTATTCGCTGTAGCGAATTTATATCTGTGTCAGATAATAAAGAAATATCTGCATTGAGTTACTTTGATGCACTTCATTATTACAGATGAAGCTTACAATTTGCTTCCATTGTCTTCAACGGCGGTACGCTGATATTTTAATAATTGGCGTGCTTACTGCAGAGCGCTTGTAGACAAAGGACTAACTTCCAACTCGAGCGACCGTCTGACGTCTTCAACTGCCTTCAACTCTACATCACTGACTTCGACTGACTTCCAACTGAACTGCCTTGCAACTGACCCTTGGCGTAGGCTGCTCTCCCTTATATTTGTTTCTTGCACAAAATAGTTCACGGGACACGTGAGAGCGACTCCCTTCTTGAAATACTCCGTCTTCAGCCGAAATAACATCTGCATCTTGTTTATTTAGGCGTGGAGGTTTCAAAAACACTCGCGTGCCGGCGATCGCTTCGGCCAATTAATTACAATTAATTGCCTTAGTTCAGTGCGTGGGACGCCACGGTGGGGATTTCCCGCTGGTTGGTTAAAGTATTCCTGCTCTCGAGCGTGAGTTAGGTTGTAATGCGGTCATTTTGAGAAATAGGCGTAATTTTAGGTGAAAAACCACTCCTAAATTACTCCTCCGTGAATACATTCATCTGTGTGTATGTTCCATTGCATTACAATGCTCCATTTATCTGTAATTAATTAATTTCTTGTGGGCTTGGTTCCGCCAAAGCTTTGCTCGTTGTCGACTGGTGAATTCCCGGGTCATTAATTTTGAGCTGTCTGACCGCCCTAGACGGAAATAGTTCTACTGGCGCCGAGCCTACCCCGCCTACTTGCTAAAGTAATTTGTCAGACTTCAAACTAGCCTTCTTTCCACTTCGTATGCACTGAAAACGTACATTCCCTTGCATTTTGCTTATAATTTTTCCTTTAAATTGCTATGATTTGCACCTAAATAATCGTGAAATCACGCTAGACTATTATGTGTCAGTAGACCTCTCATTGCTCTGTGGGTTCCATATAATGGCTCCCCCTTAGAGACCACTGGTTCGACCTTAGGCATAACCATTTGCCTGGTCTTCTCTGATGAGGCCTGAGTTCGATGCCAGACTGCCGTGACCAGTTGGGCACATCTTTCTCCTGCTAAGTTCGAAAAATTCATTTCATAAGTGAATTTTTCGAGCCTATCAGCTGGTATCAACTCCTTGCAGTGTTTACTTTAAGCGGTCATTGCTCTCGGCAATGGGCTTTCACGTTTTCCCACTCCACTCTTGTCTGCTGTCTCGTAGACTTTCGTTTTCCTGTCTCAATTGCTCATTCATCTCCCCTAACTCCACAGCGGCTTCCTTCAACTGGTCGTAAAACTCCTGCAGCCGACAGCTGCACTCTCCCCTCGTGTCCGCTGGGCTGGTGAGCTGTTTGCTTTTCTTCGACCCTTCTCGAGTCTGCAAGCTTTTCTCCAGAACCTTTCCGTGCATACGTAATGATTCCCCGTTCACTTGGATGTGTGTAGCTTGCTCTTCTCTCGCATCATAGTCTTCTGGTGGACTATATAACTTCAGATTAGCTGCATTTACCACAACTTCTCTACCTGTTGCCTCATCTTTAATCCGATATGCGTTATTCTGCAGATCCCTTATAATCAGGTAGGGTCCGAGATAAGCATGCTGGAATTTCTTATATTTCCTGCTCTCTGGATCTGAACTGGCGGGTTTTTTCAATAAGACGTATTCTCCCACGAGTAGCGGTCTATGATAGCGTTTCCTCCTGTTTCTCCGCTGTCGTTTATCTGCTTGTTTCTTGAGATACTCGAACGTCCTCTGGATTCTCAACTCACGTCCAAGTTGTGCATCGACGGGTGTCTGGATGACATTATTCCATGGCCTCTCGGGTCTTCTGTCGAGATGTAGGCTCACTGGCACCTCTCCTGTAGCTTCGTGCACGGTATTGTTGATACAATATTCAATAATCTCAAGTACGTCAATCCATTTCCAATTCTCAGTAGAGCAGTATATCTTCATGTATTTTTGCACCTCCCTCATAACTCTCTCAGCGGAGTTCGACTCCGGGTGTCTAACCGTGGACAAAATCTGTCTTATGCCCAGATTTTCCAACTCCCTGCGAAATTCTACGCTGGTAAAACAACTTCCATGATCCGATAAGATGTTTTCTGGCTGTCCTAATATAGGAATGATTCTTTCCTTCAGCCTCTTAAGTACTTGTTTTGTACTGGTTTTCTGAATTGGACACAGGACTACCATTTTGGAAAACACGTCTAGTGCAACTAGGATGTGTTTATTTCCTCTTCTAGCTCTAGGCAGGGGCCCAAAGTTGTCCAGCGCCAGGAGCTGACATGGCTTCTCTGGTAAGAGTGGTATAGGTTCCTGCCTCATTAAGTACGAGTTAGGCTTTACTCGTTGGCACATATCACATGTCCTGATAGTATTTCTGACTGTTTCTCTAAGTTTAGGCCAAATAAACGCCTCTTTAAGCAGGGCAACAGTCTTATCTACACCTGAGTGTCCAAAAGCTCGGTGTGCTAGCCAAACTAGCCTTCTCTGCAATGCTGGTGGTACAACAATCCTAGGTTTTGTGTGGTCAGAGTCGCTCCATTTATGTAGCATCTGGTTAAACCATAGATATTCCGTTGAAAGTGCTTCAGCTTCCATATACATCGGGGTTCCTCTATCCAGCTTTCCCTCGAAGTAATTTATCATCAACCGTATCCAGGGATCTTCACGTTGAAAAACGGTGATGTTCCTCAGATCATCTAAGGTCTTCTGATCTCTATCTTCTATCTCAATAGCTAGAGTTTCTTCTTCCTCTGCTGTAGGGTATCTGCTTAGCAAATCAGGTATGATATTGTCCTTCCCCGGGCAATATTCTATTTCCACTTGAAATTGTTGTATGTATAGGGACCACCTTGTCAGTCTTTGACTCGACAAGTCAGTTTTCAGCAGGAACGTTAGGGCTTTATGGTCTGTTCTCAAAATAATTCTAAAACCATAAATCAGCTTGTGCCAATACTGTAATGCATACAGTATCGCAAGTAATTCGATCTCCGTGACCGTATAATTCTTTTCATTAGACCTCAACCTTCTACTGATGAATGCGATATAAGTTCTCTCCTCTGGCCTGTCCTTATTTTCCTGATACAACATAGCTCCAATGCCTATGAAGGATGCGTCAGTCTGGATGATAAATTTCTGAGTGTAGTCAGGATATCCCAATTTCACATAATCTAACAGCATCTGTTTAGATTTCACGAAGGCTTCCTCGCATTGCTCCGTCCATCGCCATCTTCCTCCCTTTTTAAGTAAGTCTTGGAGTGGTGCTACAGTCTCGGTGTACTTCGGACAATGGTTCGAAAAGAATCCAATAACGCCTAGATATTGCCTGACGTTCTTTACCTTCGTTGGTCTCGGGAAACGTTTTATGACTTCCAGTTTTCCCGGATTAGGCCTGACTCCTTGTGCATCGATTACATGACCTAGAAATTTAACTTCTCTCTGAGCAAAGTTAGACTTCTTTATATTGACCTTGAAGTTAGCCTGACTTAGGTCATATAACAACTTGCGTAGATCTCTGACATGTTCTTCAACTGTTTCAGAGGTCAGTAGTATATCATCTACGTAGCATATGGTTGTAGCTTTTACTTCTTCGGATAGGTTCCTATCTAGCGCTCGTATCAACGCTGAACCTGCTGTTTTTAATCCAAATGGAAGACGGACGTATGAGTACGTGTGCTGGTCAAATAAAAATCCGGTTAACAGACTTGTTTTCTCTTCCAGAGCAAGATGGTGAAAACTTGCCGTTAGATCAAGATTTGAGAATACAGTCTTTCCTTTGAACTTTCTGAGTACCTCCTTAATGGGTGGAACTGTATCAAATTCCGGTATGACCTTGGAATTCAAATTTCGTAGGTCCAGGCATATCCTCACACTTCCATCCTGTTTCGGTACAACTACCAGTGGGCTGACATAAGGTGTGGCTGTCTTTACAATGACGCCTGCTTCTAGCATTTCTTGTATCGCTTCTTTTACCTTTAAATAATGTTTCTCAGCTACAGAATACGGCTTCTGTTTGAATGGCGTCCAATCGCTGACTTGAAACGCATACTGGAAATTCTTGATCCGGCCAGGTCTCGAATCGAAGACTCCTTTATACTCGAATAGCAGTTCCCTTAGCATTTTCTTATATTCTGGACCAAATTTAGCTTCCTCAATCTTCTCTTCCAGGCATTCTTCAAATTTTGGTTCGAGATCCTTTTCAATGTCTGCGGCCAGTGTTGCCAACACTTCCTCAATATCTTCTATTGTCGACACTGCCTCCCCAGTCATATCTCCGTATGTATGCCATACGTATTCTTCTTGTCTCGCTTCATTATGCCTTAATGAGAGTTCTAAGTCTTCCTTTCCCTCACTTGCGCGAAACATTACAATGTCTTGCGAGAGATCTATAATAACTTTATACTCTCTTATGAAATCCATCCCAACAATAAGGTTATATGGCAGCTTATTTACAAGTAGGAAGCTCTGTGAGAATGTAGAGTTCCCTATCTGCAAATCTAAAAATACTTGGTATCTGCATATCATAACTTTGTCTGGTATGACACCTTTTATTTTCACGCTTGAAATGGGTATTTTCAATACGTGGATTTTACTCTGGATTTCATTGTATAATGCCTGGGTTATCAAACTCACTGTTGACCCTGTATCGATGAGACTTCTTACTTTCGTTCCCGCAATGTTTACAATAATAATAGGTAGTTCCCTTCTTACATTTACCGTTCTTTCATCGAGGTCTTCGATAAGCTCCTCAGGTTTGGCAATCCAGTTAATAACATTTACTGTATTCCATCCTGAACCTATCTCTCTCTGGTCATTTAAAATTGGTGTTTTTTTTTTCAATTGCTCCATTCTTTGTGGAGTTCTTCTGCCTGTCTTCATGCTGTTGAAGTTCCAGACTTTTGGCACCATCATCATTTTGATATATGTCGGGTGACCTTCTATTTCGAATCGCTTCATACCAGTGAACTCGCGATCGTCTTGGATCATCTCCGCGCTCTTCCATGTATCTTAAAGATGCATGATAGCGTTCTTCCGCCTCTTCATCGAACCCACGACTCTGCTCTTGGGATCTCCATCCTTGGTTATTCCCATTTCGGCCGTAATTTCTTCTGTTATCCAGCTGCTGGTCTCTGGTACCACGCTGATTCCAGTTTTTCCTTCCTCGGTTACCACGGTTCGAACCTCCTCGATACGCTGGCCTCCAATTTTGGTTTTCGCGTCCTTCGCGCTGCCAGTCGGATTTTTCTGTTTCGGTGCTTGTAGACTTACATTTCGTCTGCACCTTCGTTGGCTCGATCGGCGTATTCGTCATATTAACTTGTTCCACATGTCGACTTTGTCTTGCGTGCCGCACTGTGGTTAAATCAAGTTGTCTCAGCACCTCCTCCATATCGATTGCAGTTTTGGCGTTTGCTGAGATTAGCAGGCGCTGCACTTCATACGGCAGCTGCTTAGCTATTGCTATGCATAAATCTGACTCTCTAAGCCCTTCATCGAGCTCGCGAAAACGGCATAATTGGTTCACAAAAAACTCTCCGTACTTGGTCGGGTTACTAGTACTGTAACGCCTGGAATACAAGTCCAGTCTGAGGTTTTGTTGTACGCTCGCGTTCCAATACCTGCTTAAAAATGCTTGGCGAAATTCCTCAACGGTGTCGAACGTGTACCTAAAACTTCTAAACCATAGAGCACACTCCCCTTCGGTTAGTTTTTCAATCGCTCTCAACCTGCGCTCTGGCGGTACTTTCGCATCATTCAAGTACTCGGAAACTTCTTTAAGCCAGTACTTGGGTGTCATATTAGAATTACTCCCAGAGTATTTCTTTGGTTTTTCATCACTAGCCCTTATAACTGTGACTATTTGGTTCTGTACAGCATTTTCCTGCGGTGTTGACATAGCCATTGGCATACCAGGTGTGGCATACGGGCTGTCACTTGGCATTGCTGCATTCTTTGGAGTGGGCTGTATTTCTATCTCTGCCCATTTATTCCTCCTATTCTCGTCTATACTTCCTTCGCTAGACCTAGGATTCCGCAACATGGATTCTTCCTGCGCTATCATTCTAGTTTCTAATTGACTGTGCCTGTTTTCAGTCCTTTCCAAACGAGCTAATACCTCTCGTTCTATTTTCTCTAGGCGATCTCGGTTTCTTTCTGCCATAGAAAATACCTTTTCTTTATTATCCTTAAGGTGTTCCTTCAGGTGGATAATTTCCCCTGCTAGACTTTCTCTTACTTCGGCAAGAGTCTTATCACTGGCTTCAGTCTTTAAGCCTTCTCGAAGCTCTAACTCTTCGCGTAAGCCTGTAACTTCCCGTTGAATGTGACCTTGTATATGAGAGATTTCAGTCCTTATTTTCGTGATTTCTCCTTGGTCTTCGTCCTGTCTTTTATGGATAACTGCTAAGTCGTTCTGAGTTTGTTCCAACTCTTTCTGCACTTTTCCAACTTGTATCTTCATATTAGACATTATTTCCTTATTATCTCGATCAGACGTCTTTATTTCCTGCATTTCCTTGCATTGGTCAAGGATATTCTGGTCCTGCTTTCTTAAGGCGTCGTCTACAGCCTTGGCATAACCTGCCATTCGCGTATTCCATTTTAGTTCTCATTATCCTCGAACCTATGATCCACGGTCTGAGTAAACGTGTTAAATTGTTCTAACTGACGTTTTGTGTTAGCTTCATTCTGACTTTGAATGTCTTTAAGCTCCCGGGACATACTGTTTAAATTATCGTTAATTTCACGCTGTGACTCTCTGCACATTTGCAAATTGCTTTCTAATTTTAATTCAATAGACTCAAAGCGTTTATCGTTATCATTTTGCATTTCTGAGATCACGCTAACAATATTCTTAGTTACCTGTCTCTGGACAGACTCTTTAACGTCGTCCATTTTCTTATTAACCTCTACTAGGTTTAATTCTAACTGCGTGTTTACATTAGTTTGACTAGCCTCTAGTCTAGTATTTATTTCGGCTTGATTAGCCTCTAGTCTAGTATTTATTTCGGCTTGATTAGCCTCTAGTCTAGTATTTACTGTAGCCAACATCTGGCTTACCTCAGTTTGACTGGCCTCTAGCCTATCCGCTATTTCATCTTTAAATGCTTTGGATTCTTCCTTACTTTTATCATTAGTAACATCGAAATGTTCCCTTAACTCGGCGATACACCTGAGTACCTCTTCCGTTCCGGCCATCCTATACTACTTAATTTGAGATTCAGGTAGGCCCTAGCTGAAGACACTGGCGCGTTCTATTGGAAAGAAAAGATTCCGATCCCGCGACAACAACAACAACATATTATAACATGTCAAAACTAACTATGGAATGGGTATAGACCCTCGTACCCGTCTGACAACATTTGTCTGACGTCTGAACATCATCTAGAAAGACTCACAATCGCTCAAACCAAGTTTGAGGGGAAAAAAATTATTTCTATGGTTTTCCCCATGAAAACCATGCTATTATTATGGGGTTTTTCTGAATCCCATAAGCCATCCACGTTGGGCGCCATGTTATTTTTATAGTTATTGTGGCTATTGTAAGACATCGGCCATATTCTAATTTATTATTAAAACTGTCCAAGGAGTGGTTTTTACTGCCGAATGCCCCACATTTGGCCATGCCATGTTAATTTAGGGTCACATGCTTATTTATGCCATGCTCATGATGCTTAAGTGGAGGTTACCTGTATTTTAAACTGGCCCCACATATCAGCGTCATGTTAACAATAATGGGTTATCTATGGCTATGGTTTATGAAAGTTACAATTATATATAAGCATGTCTTATGGAGGAATAACAATTATTTTTAATGTGGTGGCTTATTAACAAATGGGATGCGGTCTTCCTATTCTGTCCTAATTTCTATGCTATATTTGCTTCTACCATTAATACCTTGACCGACTTAAGTAATTACCTGTGACTCAATCCAAGTACAGAGACAACTCCCCCATGTACCCGATTGTCACCATGTGGACCATGTGTTCGTATCCCAACTAGCTCACGGTCTTTCGAGGTATGGGACGTTCCTGCCCACAATACGACCACATGCTCAGGATTTGAGTCTACCAGGTAACTACTCTACAGGAAATACACAACATTCCTATGAATAAAATATTTACTGGTCTAAAATCATGGCTGTACAACAAATACAAAACAAAGGACAAATTACAATTAATTCCCACAAATAAGTAGGGTTATTCTGTGAGCTTTCTCCTTAAAAATAGCGCTACAATGCATTCAAACCTACTTCTAATATCCTGTCAATAATAGTTCAGATTACAAGGTTTTCATAGTGTTCGTCATGTGACACAATTTTATTTAATGGAAATATCTTAACACAAAAACCACATGTCACATAAACATGATATTACTAAGACATTATTCCGTCTCCCACGGCATTTACTTTAATTAGCATTACTCCAATGTTTCCTACATTTATTAGCAAATATTTGTTGTGTCGTGCGAATCATCTTCCTTCTTTCCATCCCTATGAACGCTCTAGGAAAATGAGTCATGCTTCTTAATCATAAAATAAACATAAACATGGATAGAATATTTTTAGTTTCACCATATAACGATTATCTGGGTCTTGTCGGACTTATCATAGATACAACTGTGTCATGTTCTGGGAAAAACACATACCCGTTTTTCCTAAATTAGCATAAACTGGCAAAATGCACTTTAAAGAAGATGCCTACATTATTTTGGTTCAGCTTTCCCCCTCAGAGGATAACTTCGCCAAATATCATCTGATTTCTATGGTTCAACCACGTATGTGAGTTGCCATACACCATTTAATTCCATTGGCATCACTAAAATACTTATATTTTAATTGCATATTGAATATCGAGATCTCTCAGTGTCCTATTGTGACTGTAATTGACAAGGGATCGGTCGAGCAACCTCCCCTTCCCTCAGCAGGTCATAAAATTCGTTCCAGACGGCTCTCCAAGATGGCTGCCACGGAAATGGTCTACATTCCCTGTCTCTCTCTACCGTCAAGGCCAAACTTGTTTACAATTATATAACAGTAAAGATCCGCTAGGCATAGTCCTAAGTAATTGAGTCATTTAATTAATTAACACCTAACTTTACAGTGTATTTGGGCTCAAATGGCTCCTATTAAACATTCATGGCAGGGGTGAAATTCCAATGATAGCATTGCCGTTCTAAGGTGATTACTTGTGGCTTTATAAGACGCGCATCATAATGAAACCCCATGGTTATCATCAGCAGCTGTCATTAACATATATATTTTTGGGAAACTACGTCCCTCGTCGACGAATATGATTCTACCTCTCGGGCAGACCATAAGTATAAATGCACACCGCGCCTCGCTGGGCGTCCATAGTGGCTATAATTCAATGCAAGCGTTGGCAATAGACAGAATCTATCCAAATCGCTGCGTAACAAATACAGTATGCACAAAGGCGATACTTCTCGAAGATTAAGCCAATTTTCACCTCACGCGCAAGCTATACTAGTCTTTCCCGTGCTTATCTTACGTAAATCACTGGATTCTACGTTAATCTGCACGCTATATGCGGCTAAACAATATTTCACATATATGACTCCATTATCAAGGTACCTGCGTTCTTCCTGTTATACTATTTAAGCCAAAGCTTTACATAGCTCCTAACACAAATGTATAAATATACTGGCTTACTTTAATTTCAAATATTCATTCAAAATTTCGCTGACACTGAGAAAAGCTCCCGTATTTTACTATATTCCACACTACATTCTTTACTGTTTACCAAATGACAGTATCTTAAATTAGACATGACACTATTTGAACATTACTTAGGCCAACTTTGCCCTTACTTTATGGTTGCCGACCCCAGTTATTATTATTATTATAACGTTTAGATCCATCACTATTTTTGACCTAAATGGTCCTAAGCAAATCACCTTCCAAGTCATACTTTATTCAAGACGAGTGGTGAAAACTCGTTCAGTAAGTGACTATTACATCTTTAATTTCAAAGTGATTAATCGTTACATGGTGAACTATGCCATTATAATGCTATTATTTGCATGTGTACTCACGTTTCCTTCTGGCTGGAAAGTACCAGTATCTTCGCCTGAGCTCTACCATGATGATTGACTTAATCCATCATGATATCCAATACACAACACTGAGATTCACACTTTTTACACATGATACACATATTACCACAAGTGGCCTTTACCACTGATAAACACTGAATATTAATCATTAAACACATTAACACTTTAAATTATTATTTCACAATTTATACACTTCATCTATCATTTCACATGTTGATCCTTAATCTGGATTTCACCTACGCTTGACCTCAGAGATGCGATGAACTTATGATAACCGCTGGTCTCCGTGAAATCTAGTAGCGTTTTTATAGATGTTCGATCCTAGTTCCCTGCACTCCCGTTCACCTCACTGTCCTGGTTAGGTGGCAATAACTTCCACTCTCCCATCACTGGAGTGCTCCTGATGCTGATGTCATATAATTGACAATACCTTCCGGTATACGAACTGTTCCAAACATTATCAGTTCCTATTCGCTGTAGCGAATTTATATCTGTGTCAGATAATAAAGAAATATCTGCATTGAGTTACTTTGATGCACTTCATTATTACAGATGAAGCTTACAATTTGCTTCCATTGTCTTCAACGGCGGTACGCTGATATTTTAATAATTGGCGTGCTTACTGCAGAGCGCTTGTAGACAAAGGACTAACTTCCAACTCGAGCGACCGTCTGACGTCTTCAACTGCCTTCAACTCTACATCACTGACTTCGACTGACTTCCAACTGAACTGCCTTGCAACTGACCCTTGGCGTAGGCTGCTCTCCCTTATATTTGTTTCTTGCACAAAATAGTTCACGGGACACGTGAGAGCGACTCCCTTCTTGAAATACTCCGTCTTCAGCCGAAATAACATCTGCATCTTGTTTATTTAGGCGTGGAGGTTTCAAAAACACTCGCGTGCCGGCGATCGCTTCGGCCAATTAATTACAATTAATTGCCTTAGTTCAGTGCGTGGGACGCCACGGTGGGGATTTCCCGCTGGTTGGTTAAAGTATTCCTGCTCTCGAGCGTGAGTTAGGTTGTAATGCGGTCATTTTGAGAAATAGGCGTAATTTTAGGTGAAAAACCACTCCTAAATTACTCCTCCGTGAATACATTCATCTGTGTGTATGTTCCATTGCATTACAATGCTCCATTTATCTGTAATTAATTAATTTCTTGTGGGCTTGGTTCCGCCAAAGCTTTGCTCGTTGTCGACTGGTGAATTCCCGGGTCATTAATTTTGAGCTGTCTGACCGCCCTAGACGGAAATAGTTCTACTGGCGCCGAGCCTACCCCGCCTACTTGCTAAAGTAATTTGTCAGACTTCAAACTAGCCTTCTTTCCACTTCGTATGCACTGAAAACGTACATTCCCTTGCATTTTGCTTATAATTTTTCCTTTAAATTGCTATGATTTGCACCTAAATAATCGTGAAATCACGCTAGACTATTATGTGTCAGTAGACCTCTCATTGCTCTGTGGGTTCCATATAATGGCTCCCCCTTAGAGACCACTGGTTCGACCTTAGGCATAACCATTTGCCTGGTCTTCTCTGATGAGGCCTGAGTTCGATGCCAGACTGCCGTGACCAGTTGGGCACATCTTTCTCCTGCTAAGTTCGAAAAATTCATTTCATAAGTGAATTTTTCGAGCCTATCAGCTGGTATCAACTCCTTGCAGTGTTTACTTTAAGCGGTCATTGCTCTCGGCAATGGGCTTTCACGTTTTCCCACTCCACTCTTGTCTGCTGTCTCGTAGACTTTCGTTTTCCTGTCTCAATTGCTCATTCATCTCCCCTAACTCCACAGCGGCTTCCTTCAACTGGTCGTAAAACTCCTGCAGCCGACAGCTGCACTCTCCCCTCGTGTCCGCTGGGCTGGTGAGCTGTTTGCTTTTCTTCGACCCTTCTCGAGTCTGCAAGCTTTTCTCCAGAACCTTTCCGTGCATACGTAATGATTCCCCGTTCACTTGGATGTGTGTAGCTTGCTCTTCTCTCGCATCATAGTCTTCTGGTGGACTATATAACTTCAGATTAGCTGCATTTACCACAACTTCTCTACCTGTTGCCTCATCTTTAATCCGATATGCGTTATTCTGCAGATCCCTTATAATCAGGTAGGGTCCGAGATAAGCATGCTGGAATTTCTTATATTTCCTGCTCTCTGGATCTGAACTGGCGGGTTTTTTCAATAAGACGTATTCTCCCACGAGTAGCGGTCTATGATAGCGTTTCCTCCTGTTTCTCCGCTGTCGTTTATCTGCTTGTTTCTTGAGATACTCGAACGTCCTCTGGATTCTCAACTCACGTCCAAGTTGTGCATCGACGGGTGTCTGGATGACATTATTCCATGGCCTCTCGGGTCTTCTGTCGAGATGTAGGCTCACTGGCACCTCTCCTGTAGCTTCGTGCACGGTATTGTTGATACAATATTCAATAATCTCAAGTACGTCAATCCATTTCCAATTCTCAGTAGAGCAGTATATCTTCATGTATTTTTGCACCTCCCTCATAACTCTCTCAGCGGAGTTCGACTCCGGGTGTCTAACCGTGGACAAAATCTGTCTTATGCCCAGATTTTCCAACTCCCTGCGAAATTCTACGCTGGTAAAACAACTTCCATGATCCGATAAGATGTTTTCTGGCTGTCCTAATATAGGAATGATTCTTTCCTTCAGCCTCTTAAGTACTTGTTTTGTACTGGTTTTCTGAATTGGACACAGGACTACCATTTTGGAAAACACGTCTAGTGCAACTAGGATGTGTTTATTTCCTCTTCTAGCTCTAGGCAGGGGCCCAAAGTTGTCCAGCGCCAGGAGCTGACATGGCTTCTCTGGTAAGAGTGGTATAGGTTCCTGCCTCATTAAGTACGAGTTAGGCTTTACTCGTTGGCACATATCACATGTCCTGATAGTATTTCTGACTGTTTCTCTAAGTTTAGGCCAAATAAACGCCTCTTTAAGCAGGGCAACAGTCTTATCTACACCTGAGTGTCCAAAAGCTCGGTGTGCTAGCCAAACTAGCCTTCTCTGCAATGCTGGTGGTACAACAATCCTAGGTTTTGTGTGGTCAGAGTCGCTCCATTTATGTAGCATCTGGTTAAACCATAGATATTCCGTTGAAAGTGCTTCAGCTTCCATATACATCGGGGTTCCTCTATCCAGCTTTCCCTCGAAGTAATTTATCATCAACCGTATCCAGGGATCTTCACGTTGAAAAACGGTGATGTTCCTCAGATCATCTAAGGTCTTCTGATCTCTATCTTCTATCTCAATAGCTAGAGTTTCTTCTTCCTCTGCTGTAGGGTATCTGCTTAGCAAATCAGGTATGATATTGTCCTTCCCCGGGCAATATTCTATTTCCACTTGAAATTGTTGTATGTATAGGGACCACCTTGTCAGTCTTTGACTCGACAAGTCAGTTTTCAGCAGGAACGTTAGGGCTTTATGGTCTGTTCTCAAAATAATTCTAAAACCATAAATCAGCTTGTGCCAATACTGTAATGCATACAGTATCGCAAGTAATTCGATCTCCGTGACCGTATAATTCTTTTCATTAGACCTCAACCTTCTACTGATGAATGCGATATAAGTTCTCTCCTCTGGCCTGTCCTTATTTTCCTGATACAACATAGCTCCAATGCCTATGAAGGATGCGTCAGTCTGGATGATAAATTTCTGAGTGTAGTCAGGATATCCCAATTTCACATAATCTAACAGCATCTGTTTAGATTTCACGAAGGCTTCCTCGCATTGCTCCGTCCATCGCCATCTTCCTCCCTTTTTAAGTAAGTCTTGGAGTGGTGCTACAGTCTCGGTGTACTTCGGACAATGGTTCGAAAAGAATCCAATAACGCCTAGATATTGCCTGACGTTCTTTACCTTCGTTGGTCTCGGGAAACGTTTTATGACTTCCAGTTTTCCCGGATTAGGCCTGACTCCTTGTGCATCGATTACATGACCTAGAAATTTAACTTCTCTCTGAGCAAAGTTAGACTTCTTTATATTGACCTTGAAGTTAGCCTGACTTAGGTCATATAACAACTTGCGTAGATCTCTGACATGTTCTTCAACTGTTTCAGAGGTCAGTAGTATATCATCTACGTAGCATATGGTTGTAGCTTTTACTTCTTCGGATAGGTTCCTATCTAGCGCTCGTATCAACGCTGAACCTGCTGTTTTTAATCCAAATGGAAGACGGACGTATGAGTACGTGTGCTGGTCAAATAAAAATCCGGTTAACAGACTTGTTTTCTCTTCCAGAGCAAGATGGTGAAAACTTGCCGTTAGATCAAGATTTGAGAATACAGTCTTTCCTTTGAACTTTCTGAGTACCTCCTTAATGGGTGGAACTGTATCAAATTCCGGTATGACCTTGGAATTCAAATTTCGTAGGTCCAGGCATATCCTCACACTTCCATCCTGTTTCGGTACAACTACCAGTGGGCTGACATAAGGTGTGGCTGTCTTTACAATGACGCCTGCTTCTAGCATTTCTTGTATCGCTTCTTTTACCTTTAAATAATGTTTCTCAGCTACAGAATACGGCTTCTGTTTGAATGGCGTCCAATCGCTGACTTGAAACGCATACTGGAAATTCTTGATCCGGCCAGGTCTCGAATCGAAGACTCCTTTATACTCGAATAGCAGTTCCCTTAGCATTTTCTTATATTCTGGACCAAATTTAGCTTCCTCAATCTTCTCTTCCAGGCATTCTTCAAATTTTGGTTCGAGATCCTTTTCAATGTCTGCGGCCAGTGTTGCCAACACTTCCTCAATATCTTCTATTGTCGACACTGCCTCCCCAGTCATATCTCCGTATGTATGCCATACGTATTCTTCTTGTCTCGCTTCATTATGCCTTAATGAGAGTTCTAAGTCTTCCTTTCCCTCACTTGCGCGAAACATTACAATGTCTTGCGAGAGATCTATAATAACTTTATACTCTCTTATGAAATCCATCCCAACAATAAGGTTATATGGCAGCTTATTTACAAGTAGGAAGCTCTGTGAGAATGTAGAGTTCCCTATCTGCAAATCTAAAAATACTTGGTATCTGCATATCATAACTTTGTCTGGTATGACACCTTTTATTTTCACGCTTGAAATGGGTATTTTCAATACGTGGATTTTACTCTGGATTTCATTGTATAATGCCTGGGTTATCAAACTCACTGTTGACCCTGTATCGATGAGACTTCTTACTTTCGTTCCCGCAATGTTTACAATAATAATAGGTAGTTCCCTTCTTACATTTACCGTTCTTTCATCGAGGTCTTCGATAAGCTCCTCAGGTTTGGCAATCCAGTTAATAACATTTACTGTATTCCATCCTGAACCTATCTCTCTCTGGTCATTTAAAATTGGTGTTTTTTTTTTCAATTGCTCCATTCTTTGTGGAGTTCTTCTGCCTGTCTTCATGCTGTTGAAGTTCCAGACTTTTGGCACCATCATCATTTTGATATATGTCGGGTGACCTTCTATTTCGAATCGCTTCATACCAGTGAACTCGCGATTGTCTTGGATCATCTCCGCGCTCTTCCATGTATCTTAAAGATGCATGATAGCGTTCTTCCGCCTCTTCATCGAACCCACGACTCTGCTCTTGGGATCTCCATCCTTGGTTATTCCCATTTCGGCCGTAATTTCTTCTGTTATCCAGCTGCTGGTCTCTGGTACCACGCTGATTCCAGTTTTTCCTTCCTCGGTTACCACGGTTCGAACCTCCTCGATACGCTGGCCTCCAATTTTGGTTTTCGCGTCCTTCGCGCTGCCAGTCGGATTTTTCTGTTTCGGTGCTTGTAGACTTACATTTCGTCTGCACCTTCGTTGGCTCGATCGGCGTATTCGTCATATTAACTTGTTCCACATGTCGACTTTGTCTTGCGTGCCGCACTGTGGTTAAATCAAGTTGTCTCAGCACCTCCTCCATATCGATTGCAGTTTTGGCGTTTGCTGAGATTAGCAGGCGCTGCACTTCATACGGCAGCTGCTTAGCTATTGCTATGCATAAATCTGACTCTCTAAGCCCTTCATCGAGCTCGCGAAAACGGCATAATTGGTTCACAAAAAACTCTCCGTACTTGGTCGGGTTACTAGTACTGTAACGCCTGGAATACAAGTCCAGTCTGAGGTTTTGTTGTACGCTCGCGTTCCAATACCTGCTTAAAAATGCTTGGCGAAATTCCTCAACGGTGTCGAACGTGTACCTAAAACTTCTAAACCATAGAGCACACTCCCCTTCGGTTAGTTTTTCAATCGCTCTCAACCTGCGCTCTGGCGGTACTTTCGCATCATTCAAGTACTCGGAAACTTCTTTAAGCCAGTACTTGGGTGTCATATTAGAATTACTCCCAGAGTATTTCTTTGGTTTTTCATCACTAGCCCTTATAACTGTGACTATTTGGTTCTGTACAGCATTTTCCTGCGGTGTTGACATAGCCATTGGCATACCAGGTGTGGCATACGGGCTGTCACTTGGCATTGCTGCATTCTTTGGAGTGGGCTGTATTTCTATCTCTGCCCATTTATTCCTCCTATTCTCGTCTATACTTCCTTCGCTAGACCTAGGATTCCGCAACATGGATTCTTCCTGCGCTATCATTCTAGTTTCTAATTGACTGTGCCTGTTTTCAGTCCTTTCCAAACGAGCTAATACCTCTCGTTCTATTTTCTCTAGGCGATCTCGGTTTCTTTCTGCCATAGAAAATACCTTTTCTTTATTATCCTTAAGGTGTTCCTTCAGGTGGATAATTTCCCCTGCTAGACTTTCTCTTACTTCGGCAAGAGTCTTATCACTGGCTTCAGTCTTTAAGCCTTCTCGAAGCTCTAACTCTTCGCGTAAGCCTGTAACTTCCCGTTGAATGTGACCTTGTATATGAGAGATTTCAGTCCTTATTTTCGTGATTTCTCCTTGGTCTTCGTCCTGTCTTTTATGGATAACTGCTAAGTCGTTCTGAGTTTGTTCCAACTCTTTCTGCACTTTTCCAACTTGTATCTTCATATTAGACATTATTTCCTTATTATCTCGATCAGACGTCTTTATTTCCTGCATTTCCTTGCATTGGTCAAGGATATTCTGGTCCTGCTTTCTTAAGGCGTCGTCTACAGCCTTGGCATAACCTGCCATTCGCGTATTCCATTTTAGTTCTCATTATCCTCGAACCTATGATCCACGGTCTGAGTAAACGTGTTAAATTGTTCTAACTGACGTTTTGTGTTAGCTTCATTCTGACTTTGAATGTCTTTAAGCTCCCGGGACATACTGTTTAAATTATCGTTAATTTCACGCTGTGACTCTCTGCACATTTGCAAATTGCTTTCTAATTTTAATTCAATAGACTCAAAGCGTTTATCGTTATCATTTTGCATTTCTGAGATCACGCTAACAATATTCTTAGTTACCTGTCTCTGGACAGACTCTTTAACGTCGTCCATTTTCTTATTAACCTCTACTAGGTTTAATTCTAACTGCGTGTTTACATTAGTTTGACTAGCCTCTAGTCTAGTATTTATTTCGGCTTGATTAGCCTCTAGTCTAGTATTTATTTCGGCTTGATTAGCCTCTAGTCTAGTATTTACTGTAGCCAACATCTGGCTTACCTCAGTTTGACTGGCCTCTAGCCTATCCGCTATTTCATCTTTAAATGCTTTGGATTCTTCCTTACTTTTATCATTAGTAACATCGAAATGTTCCCTTAACTCGGCGATACACCTGAGTACCTCTTCCGTTCCGGCCATCCTATACTACTTAATTTGAGATTCAGGTAGGCCCTAGCTGAAGACACTGGCGCGTTCTATTGGAAAGAAAAGATTCCGATCCCGCGACAACAACAACAACATATTATAACATGTCAAAACTAACTATGGAATGGGTATAGACCCTCGTACCCGTCTGACAACATTTGTCTGACGTCTGAACATCATCTAGAAAGACTCACAATCGCTCAAACCAAGTTTGAGGGGAAAAAAATTATTTCTATGGTTTTCCCCATGAAAACCATGCTATTATTATGGGGTTTTTCTGAATCCCATAAGCCATCCACGTTGGGCGCCATGTTATTTTTATAGTTATTGTGGCTATTGTAAGACATCGGCCATATTCTAATTTATTATTAAAACTGTCCAAGGAGTGGTTTTTACTGCCGAATGCCCCACATTTGGCCATGCCATGTTAATTTAGGGTCACATGCTTATTTATGCCATGCTCATGATGCTTAAGTGGAGGTTACCTGTATTTTAAACTGGCCCCACATATCAGCGTCATGTTAACAATAATGGGTTATCTATGGCTATGGTTTATGAAAGTTACAATTATATATAAGCATGTCTTATGGAGGAATAACAATTATTTTTAATGTGGTGGCTTATTAACAAATGGGATGCGGTCTTCCTATTCTGTCCTAATTTCTATGCTATATTTGCTTCTACCATTAATACCTTGACCGACTTAAGTAATTACCTGTGACTCAATCCAAGTACAGAGACAACTCCCCCATGTACCCGATTGTCACCATGTGGACCATGTGTTCGTATCCCAACTAGCTCACGGTCTTTCGAGGTATGGGACGTTCCTGCCCACAATACGACCACATGCTCAGGATTTGAGTCTACCAGGTAACTACTCTACAGGAAATACACAACATTCCTATGAATAAAATATTTACTGGTCTAAAATCATGGCTGTACAACAAATACAAAACAAAGGACAAATTACAATTAATTCCCACAAATAAGTAGGGTTATTCTGTGAGCTTTCTCCTTAAAAATAGCGCTACAATGCATTCAAACCTACTTCTAATATCCTGTCAATAATAGTTCAGATTACAAGGTTTTCATAGTGTTCGTCATGTGACACAATTTTATTTAATGGAAATATCTTAACACAAAAACCACATGTCACATAAACATGATATTACTAAGACATTATTCCGTCTCCCACGGCATTTACTTTAATTAGCATTACTCCAATGTTTCCTACATTTATTAGCAAATATTTGTTGTGTCGTGCGAATCATCTTCCTTCTTTCCATCCCTATGAACGCTCTAGGAAAATGAGTCATGCTTCTTAATCATAAAATAAACATAAACATGGATAGAATATTTTTAGTTTCACCATATAACGATTATCTGGGTCTTGTCGGACTTATCATAGATACAACTGTGTCATGTTCTGGGAAAAACACATACCCGTTTTTCCTAAATTAGCATAAACTGGCAAAATGCACTTTAAAGAAGATGCCTACATTATTTTGGTTCAGCTTTCCCCCTCAGAGGATAACTTCGCCAAATATCATCTGATTTCTATGGTTCAACCACGTATGTGAGTTGCCATACACCATTTAATTCCATTGGCATCACTAAAATACTTATATTTTAATTGCATATTGAATATCGAGATCTCTCAGTGTCCTATTGTGACTGTAATTGACAAGGGATCGGTCGAGCAACCTCCCCTTCCCTCAGCAGGTCATAAAATTCGTTCCAGACGGCTCTCCAAGATGGCTGCCACGGAAATGGTCTACATTCCCTGTCTCTCTCTACCGTCAAGGCCAAACTTGTTTACAATTATATAACAGTAAAGATCCGCTAGGCATAGTCCTAAGTAATTGAGTCATTTAATTAATTAACACCTAACTTTACAGTGTATTTGGGCTCAAATGGCTCCTATTAAACATTCATGGCAGGGGTGAAATTCCAATGATAGCATTGCCGTTCTAAGGTGATTACTTGTGGCTTTATAAGACGCGCATCATAATGAAACCCCATGGTTATCATCAGCAGCTGTCATTAACATATATATTTTTGGGAAACTACGTCCCTCGTCGACGAATATGATTCTACCTCTCGGGCAGACCATAAGTATAAATGCACACCGCGCCTCGCTGGGCGTCCATAGTGGCTATAATTCAATGCAAGCGTTGGCAATAGACAGAATCTATCCAAATCGCTGCGTAACAAATACAGTATGCACAAAGGCGATACTTCTCGAAGATTAAGCCAATTTTCACCTCACGCGCAAGCTATACTAGTCTTTCCCGTGCTTATCTTACGTAAATCACTGGATTCTACGTTAATCTGCACGCTATATGCGGCTAAACAATATTTCACATATATGACTCCATTATCAAGGTACCTGCGTTCTTCCTGTTATACTATTTAAGCCAAAGCTTTACATAGCTCCTAACACAAATGTATAAATATACTGGCTTACTTTAATTTCAAATATTCATTCAAAATTTCGCTGACACTGAGAAAAGCTCCCGTATTTTACTATATTCCACACTACATTCTTTACTGTTTACCAAATGACAGTATCTTAAATTAGACATGACACTATTTGAACATTACTTAGGCCAACTTTGCCCTTACTTTATGGTTGCCGACCCCAGTTATTATTATTATTATAACGTTTAGATCCATCACTATTTTTGACCTAAATGGTCCTAAGCAAATCACCTTCCAAGTCATACTTTATTCAAGACGAGTGGTGAAAACTCGTTCAGTAAGTGACTATTACATCTTTAATTTCAAAGTGATTAATCGTTACATGGTGAACTATGCCATTATAATGCTATTATTTGCATGTGTACTCACGTTTCCTTCTGGCTGGAAAGTACCAGTATCTTCGCCTGAGCTCTACCATGATGATTGACTTAATCCATCATGATATCCAATACACAACACTGAGATTCACACTTTTTACACATGATACACATATTACCACAAGTGGCCTTTACCACTGATAAACACTGAATATTAATCATTAAACACATTAACACTTTAAATTATTATTTCACAATTTATACACTTCATCTATCATTTCACATGTTGATCCTTAATCTGGATTTCACCTACGCTTGACCTCAGAGATGCGATGAACTTATGATAACCGCTGGTCTCCGTGAAATCTAGTAGCGTTTTTATAGATGTTCGATCCTAGTTCCCTGCACTCCCGTTCACCTCACTGTCCTGGTTAGGTGGCAATAACTTCCACTCTCCCATCACTGGAGTGCTCCTGATGCTGATGTCATATAATTGACAATACCTTCCGGTATACGAACTGTTCCAAACATTATCAGTTCCTATTCGCTGTAGCGAATTTATATCTGTGTCAGATAATAAAGAAATATCTGCATTGAGTTACTTTGATGCACTTCATTATTACAGATGAAGCTTACAATTTGCTTCCATTGTCTTCAACGGCGGTACGCTGATATTTTAATAATTGGCGTGCTTACTGCAGAGCGCTTGTAGACAAAGGACTAACTTCCAACTCGAGCGACCGTCTGACGTCTTCAACTGCCTTCAACTCTACATCACTGACTTCGACTGACTTCCAACTGAACTGCCTTGCAACTGACCCTTGGCGTAGGCTGCTCTCCCTTATATTTGTTTCTTGCACAAAATAGTTCACGGGACACGTGAGAGCGACTCCCTTCTTGAAATACTCCGTCTTCAGCCGAAATAACATCTGCATCTTGTTTATTTAGGCGTGGAGGTTTCAAAAACACTCGCGTGCCGGCGATCGCTTCGGCCAATTAATTACAATTAATTGCCTTAGTTCAGCGCGTGGGACGCCACGGTGGGGATTTCCCGCTGGTTGGTTAAAGTATTCCTGCTCTCGAGCGTGAGTTAGGTTGTAATGCGGTCATTTTGAGAAATAGGCGTAATTTTAGGTGAAAAACCACTCCTAAATTACTCCTCCGTGAATACATTCATCTGTGTGTATGTTCCATTGCATTACAATGCTCCATTTATCTGTAATTAATTAATTTCTTGTGGGCTTGGTTCCGCCAAAGCTTTGCTCGTTGTCGACTGGTGAATTCCCGGGTCATTAATTTTGAGCTGTCTGACCGCCCTAGACGGAAATAGTTCTACTGGCGCCGAGCCTACCCCGCCTACTTGCTAAAGTAATTTGTCAGACTTCAAACTAGCCTTCTTTCCACTTCGTATGCACTGAAAACGTACATTCCCTTGCATTTTGCTTATAATTTTTCCTTTAAATTGCTATGATTTGCACCTAAATAATCGTGAAATCACGCTAGACTATTATGTGTCAGTAGACTTCTCATTGCTCTGTGGGTTCCATATAATGGCTCCCCCTTAGAGACCACTGGTTCGACCTTAGGCATAACCATTTGCCTGGTCTTCTCTGATGAGGCCTGAGTTCGATGCCAGACTGCCGTGACCAGTTGGGCACAGTACATCCTGATCCAATAACATAATTCATTCATTCAGACTGTTTTGCCTTTCAACTGACCGTTCAATCAATTAGTAAATTATTCGAATAATAGATTATTCGGCTAACTTAAGAGTCGATTCATTGATTAGTAGACACGTGATAAGAAAAGAAGTTTAAATGAGAGGTAATCGCTTGAGTTGAGGTACGCTTATTTTCGGAATGATGTATAGAAGTTACGGTTTGCCTAAATCTACAAAGTGTCCTTTCTTGTTAACAATAACCAAATGAGAGTCAGTGACAGTGGAAGGACAAACAGCAATTAATTTTCGATGAGTTTCGTAAAATATAAACGAAGACTTTACAGCAAAGAATTGTTCAATGTTGACAATTTAGGACAGGAACATTTTTGTTTTACTTTGTCTTAGCCTAGTTTTCACAATTTTTGATGTGCAACATCTTTCCACTCGGTAGCTGGACATTTTTGTGGGGGTGATTTTGGAAAAGGGACGGAAGTGGATGGGACGGAAACAATAAGCGCGTGTTATGGCGGAGATCGGTACTGTAGGTCGTGTGGCTATGGCGAATGTATATCGCAAACAGTTTAGTTCAAGGTTTGGAGATCCCATTTAAGATATTCCTACAATAAATCATCTTCAAGTTGTCGTACTTTGGTGTGAAAATATTCATTTTATCATATTTGCTGAAAACAATTACGATTTATTAAATCTTCATACTTTTGCTTTATTCTTATTTAATGTAAGCACTCGATGTACTGTCGGCCATGTGTCTATGTGGAATCTATATCGCATCAACAAACACTCCAAACAACGTAGGAATTCAGTATATTAACGCCGACTACTAACAACAATTGAATCTTCGTTGGTCTAAACATATCACTGGGAGAAACACATTTAGTATACTTTCCGCACACCTAACTTTTAATCGCACCTATACTTGGCTGTGCGCTGATCGGCAAAACGAGGCCATTTTCAATAACATCGCTGCTATGGGTTCACTAACTGGCCGGTATAGAGCGCAGCTCGCATCAAGTAGGCAGTGGATTGCTTCCGCCACGGCAAATAACAATTATGATTCATTACGGTCAGGATTTGGCACTGGAGTTATACAAGTAGTTATTTCAAAGACCAACAGAGTTCACTGTCAACAAGGGATTAGCGCTCCCAGGACACACATAGTAGGATAACATGTCACATGTTACACATCATATGCGACTACTCTAAGGCTCGTATAATTTTTTTAAATGTCTGTTTTGCTTCCGTGAGAGCGTTGTGAAAGGAGCAAAGTACATCGATTAATCGACAAAACAATTAATCAATTATCGATCAATCGATTAAACGATCAATCGATTAATCAACGTTTAATAGATTAATCGCTATAATGAGCAATTAATCGATTTTTCTGCTTCGATTAATCGATTAAAATAGCAGCCCTACTACTATCGTCCAGTTTAATCTGCAAATAATTCACCCCCCATGATCCCCTATTAGCAGTTAGCATTGCGACCTCCTCTGCTTTTACAGTTTTCACCTTGAAATCACTAAACAGTCAGCAATTCTTCTAGGTTTGTGCCGTGTCTTGTTTTAATTCACCAGCCGTAAAAAGACAATATACCATCTTTTTGGAGGCCTTCATAGGGAGGTTGAGGCTTCTTGAGCTTTTGGATCTCGCAGTCAAGTAGTGCAGTTGCACTCTTTAAAAAGGGAGGTAGCGCGCAATTTTGGAGGGGAGGGGGGGGGGGGCGGGACACCAACAGCCCGCCAATGTGTCAGCTTGAGGTCCTAGGAAAAAAACGCACAAGACACGGCACAACCCTAGAAGAATTGCTGAGTTTTAATTCACTGGCCGTGAAAGCCAATATACCATCTTTACGGAATCTAACCATTACCTCCTAGGTCTCCCTCAGTTTCTCTTCCACTCTACAGTCGAGCACATTAACCTCTTAATCGATCCTGCCCCATTCTCATCACATGATCACATCATCTTATTCGGCTGGGGCAGCGGTCGAGCTGTTGGCCTCTCACCAAGGTGGACCGTGTTCGATTTCCAGTCAACGCATGTGAGATTTTCGAAGAGAAATGCCATGTCCTGTTGTTCGGATTCTACGTAAAAAGGAGATCCCGTGGCTCATGATCGCATGACTAATGATCACGGAAAGCTAAAAGTTTCCTTCCTTTCTTATTCGGCTCATGCGAACAGCCTCATGTAACGTATTTGTTTCTAACTTAAGACTTTATCTCTTCAATAGGAGTATCCCATTTGTTTGTCCCCAAGATGTTTTTGCTGCCGTCATATCAGGAACCTCCGGCTTATGTACCTACCGAGCACTCACTCCCAGCCACCACGGTCTATTTAAATATTGAGTGACGTAGAGAGAGTTTCGTGACTACAGTAACTAGATGGACCTGTGGGGTAGAAAGAAACAAGATGTTCACTAAAGAACATATAGCCTACTTTCTCCTAAATGCATGGGTATTGTTATAACTCTTTGTCCTTTTCAAAGCGTATAATTGAATGTTGGTTGTAGTAGCTTGTTGAAATACAACGTGTTATACGGTTATTAAACATGAATATGAGGTGCCCTTTGCTAGTGCTACCTCTATAAAAATTCATTCAATTCGGTTTCGCCGTGTTTGAATTGATATGGGGAATTGATTTGCACAAATACATGGCCGCTATCTGTAAACTATTGGGCTGATGACCTTGTAGTTCAGTCAAAATATGCTTCCCACAAAAGGGTATGTTGTTGCAAAATTTGGTAGATATCAAATGATTAGGTTGGTCGTAATTTGATTTAAGTTTTTAACATTTGGGTGGCCGCCATTCCGTTTCCGTCAAGATGGCGGCCATATAAAATATGACAGTGAGGTGCCCTTTGCTAGTGCTACCTCTGTACCAAATTTCGTTCAATTCAGTTTCACTGTGTTTGAATTGATAGGGGGAATCGATTTGCACACATGCATGGCCGCCATATGCATACCATTGGACTGATGACCTTGTAGCTTGGTCAAAGAACGCTTCTTAGACAAAGGTATATTGTTGCAAAATTTGGTAGAGATCAGATGATTAAGTTGGTCGTAATTTGATTCAAGCTTTTAACAATTGGGTGGCTGCCATTACGTTTTCGTAAATATGGCGGCGATATAAAACATGAAAGTGAGGTGCCCTTTGCTAGTGCTATCTCTGAACCAAATTTCGTTCAATTCGGTTTCACCGTGTTTTAATTGATAGGGGGAATCGATTTTCACACATGCATGGCCGCCATCCGCAAAGTATTGGGCTGATGATCTTGTAATTTGGTCAAAATATGCGTCCCACATAAAGGTATGTTGTCGAAAAATTTGGTAGGGATCGGATGATTAAGTTCGTCGTAATTTTATTTAAGCTTTGAACATTTGGGTGGCCGCCATTACGTATCCGTCAAGATCGTGGCTATATAAATCATGGCACTGAGGTGCCCTTTGCTAGTTCTACCTCTGTACCAAATTTTGTTCAATTCGGTTTCACCGTGTTTGAATTGATAGGGGGGACAGACATTCTGAGTACACACACTCACACACAACCACACACACAGACCGACACACTATTTTTGGTCCTGTGTAGATCTCATAAGTCTCCTTTCTTTTTTTGCAAAAATCGAAAGTAGGCTAAAAACATATAGCCTACATGCATTATAAATGCAATGTATACTAACAGTAGAGAAAGTTGATTTACTTCACCTAACTTCATGGTCGTGCGTGGAAACTGAAGCATAGATATAATGTTCTGATCTCCATCTGAGGTAAATTACGGTGCCTTTTCTCAGTTTACTGCTGTTTAGTCTGGAACAGTGACCGCCAAGAATGCTTGCCACTAAGCATTGAGGCGGAAAGAAAATATGAAGAGATTGAATGCAAAATGTAAAGACAGGGCTTGTGAGATGGACCGAATCAACCAATATCAGAAGAGGCAAAACACTTTCCGAGAAGAATACACTTCCTCTTTCTTCCCTGTCCATGTCCTTTGGATTTCATCCCTCTTATTATTCCTTGTTAGATTATTCTCTCTCTGTCAGTTATTCACAATTCTGTTTTCGGCGTTGAATGGCACTATTGAAATTTGCGCCGTAATCAGGTTTTTCATGTGTAACATCTTTCCATTCGGTTGCTGGATATTTTTGTGGGAATGATTTTGAAAAATGGGACGGAACGATGAGGGTGGCACCAGCTGGCACACTTCCGTTCGATCGAACGGAAGTGTGCTCGAACGGTAGTGTGCTATCTGGCAGTGGTGGATCGAACGGAAGTGTAAGACGCACTGCCAACTCGATCGATCGATCCAGCTGGCAGTGGTAAGAGAAACAATGAGCGCGCGGTGTCGGAAAATGATACCATGTCGTACTCTCGGCCATGTGGAATGTATATGACATACTGAACGGTAAACGCTCATGCGAACTCTGGTGTCAAGCGATTGAAACAAATGACATGGTACATGTTAGAAGTCTTCGTATCAGTATTTAAATGGCAAAATGCCTTAATATCAAACATTGTAAGTAGTCGGCATTGCGGTATTATGTTTCTGCACAATGGCTATTCAAATATTAACCCTATAACGGTAATGCAGTCATCAATATAATATAATCGTTGTGGTTATACGAGAATTGAGCAAGCCATCATGAACTGTTGCTGAATAAACTCTCTTTACTCACAAGAGGGCCTATTCATAAGGCTTTTTAAACTCAATTTCACGCAGGAACATTATCGAAACAAAATATAAATTAAACTTAATTCCGTAATGCAGTATTATTGAAACGTGGAAATAAGTCACCATCTTGTGCACACTATTTGAGTAGTCGAAATAGTTGTGGGGTTAGTGCTTATGACTTTGAATCCAGAGATCTCGGGTTCGAATCCCGGACTGGGTAGATATATTTGCTACCGGATTATCATTTTATACGATACTAGCTGACCCGGCAGACGTTGTCCTGCCAATCAAAGAAAGTATTGTAACTTTGTTTCTTGAAGTGCTTTTGGATACACAATATTTTTTTTCAATTTCTGTTAACTGCCTCTAAACTATCGTAAAATGAATTAACTAATCTAGAAACGTTCGTGGGAGCGTGCACAACAACTCTCCAACATTTCATCGCAATTGGATAAATGGCATAAAACGCATACGGGATTTTGTTTAAATGATTCGTGCGCTGTCACTCATTTGTTGAATCTACTCGTGCTCTACCAACTGTGAAATTGATTTACTAAGTTACAGTAGAAAGCTTCACGTAAGTATACACAACAACTCAGCAAAGTTTTATCGGAATCGATGGATGACATATGAACGTATACGGGATTTTTTTAAACGATTCGCGTGCCGTCACTCATTTGTTGAATCTACTCATGCACTATCTATTGTAAAATAGATTTACTAAGCCTGAAACCTTCTCTGGAGTGTACTCAATCATTCACCAAGGTTTCATCGTAATCGGATAAATGGTATATGAACGCATACAGGACTATGTTGAAACGATTCACGCGCCATCGCACATTTGTTGAATCTACTCGTGCGCTACCTATTGTAAAATGAATTTACTGAGCCTGAAACCTTTACTGAAGTGTACACAACAATTCACCCAAGTTTCATCGCAATCGGATAAATGGTATATGGACGCATATGGTACTTTGTTGAAATGATTCGCGTGCCGTCACTCATTTGTTGAATCTACTCGTGCGCTACCAATTGTAAAATGGATTAATTAAGCCAAAAACCTTCCGTAGGGTGTACACAACATCTCACCCAAGTTTCATCGTAATCGGACGAACGGTATTTGAACGCACACGGGACCTTATTGAAACGCTTCGCGCGTCGTCGCTCATTTGTTGAATCTACTCGAGCGCAACCTCCTGTGAAATGGATTTACTAAATTAGAAACCCTCACGTAAGTGTACACAACATCTCACCCAAGTTTCATTGCAATCGGATGAATGGTATATGAACGCATACGGGACCTTTTTGAAACGCTTCGCGCGTCGTCACTCATTTGTTGATTCTAGTCGTGCGCTCTCTATTGTAAAATGGATTTACTGAGCCAAACACCTCCCCTGGTGTGCACTCAACATCTCACCCAAATTTCATCGTAATCGGTTGAATGATAGGCTATATGAACGCATACGGAACTTGAAACGCTCTAACGTGCAGAGACAAACAGAATTCGACATCACTGCCGCCTTTGGTATAAAACACAACTTTCCGCCATGGGCGGAGTGTATGTTATGGCGGTAATTGCACAGGTTGCGACCAATTGGCTCTACGTGCAGAGACACACAGTACAAAAGGATCACTTTTCACTAAGGTTAGCGGTTTCCATGACGAGTTTATGACTGTATATTGTGGTTCTAAATTTGTGTGTAAATTGTGGTTTTAAAATTCTAAAATTCCACCTATCTGGTCAAATTGTGAATCTAAGCCATACATGGGCCCACCCTAACATTCATACAAATTTTCATCAAAATCGGCCCAGGCGTTTAGGAGGAGTTCAGTCACATACACACGTGTCGAAGAATTATATATATAAAGATTTATCATATAAATATGACTCATTTTAACAGAATCCATATGAAATTACGTGTTGGTCTGTGAATCAAGAGGACCTGTTTATAAGGAATTTAAGGTTATGAGCGGTGTCGCGTCTATTAATCTAGTTTGTCCATATCGTATTCTTTATTTTGGCTAGTGCTGGTGGAAGCTACAAATCATCTAATAAAATTAGTTCCGTATTATAAACTACAATATTTGTAAAACACTCCCTTATAAAACAGATTAATATTTGTGCCAATAATAGTATAAAATACCGGTGTATCAACAATTTCACGTAAGGTTTCTTCTTTGTCAGATGTTACACATCATATGCGGCTACAGTAAGGCTCGACTTTTTTAAATTTATAATCCCTTCATACTTCGGCTCTACATCAGACTCGCGATGGTAGCAGACGCGGTGTAAGAGAATCATCCGCTTAGGACGTAAGGGATTTCAAATGCCTGGAATATGTCTGCTCGAATGAATCAGATTATATTTTCCTCTTAAGGGTTCCTGTGCGCATCATGTCATAACAAATTAAAGGAAAGAGCATTTGCCTTGCCCAGTCTGCTTCATTTCTGAGGATCAACAGTTCGACTTTCATCCCCTTTAGTACACAGTGATTTTGGCTGAGTAGCTGAAGTTTTAATGCCGTGGTTAGTCCTATACCCGATGGTCCAGAAGTATGCGTCACATAGCCTACCTCCCGGCGAATGACAATAACAGACATATTTCTAATCCATTCCCCTTCTTCTTTTCCTTCAGCGTTTGTCCCGCGCGTCTGCGGGGTTCGCTACATGGGTCCGTTGTCTCCATTTCGCTCTGTCTCGGGCTACATCTGGATGGATGTTCACGCTTTGGAGGTCTTTATGAAGCGTATCAGCCCAACGTTGTTTAGGTCGTCCTTTAGGTTTTCTGCCGACAACTTCAAGTGTGTATCTCTTCTTTGCAATAGAGTCATCATCGGCCCGTAAAACATGCCCAAACCAACGAAGTCGGCTCTCACGCATATTGTCTTGGATCGGTGCAACTCCAAACTATTTCTGATGCTGTCATTGGAAACGTGTTCTAACTTAGTGAGGCCCGCTGTCCATCTCAGCATCTTCGTTTCCATTACACTTAGGCGGCGTTCTGTCTCGGCTGTAGTCGGCCAGCACTCACAACCATACAAGGCGACTGGCCGGATGACAGTACGATAGATTTTTGATTTTAAATGATCTTTAATCCTGCGGTCGCAAGTGACTCCGGTTGTTGTTCGCCACTTCATCCAGGCTGCCTGAGTTCTGGTATTGACCTCTTCGGTGAGTCGGCCGTCAAGAGTGATTGTGGAACCGAGGTACTTAAATTTTACCCACACGCGTCAGATCTTCACCATTGACCGTGATGGTTCCCATTTCATGTCTATCTGATGTCATGTACTCAGTTTTCTTCAAGTTAAGGCGCAAACCATGTTGCACCAACCGGTCACACCATTCTTGAGTTTGGCTTCGCAGATCAAGCTTGTTTACTGCTGCCAGCATCACGTCATCAGCATAAAGTACAGTCCATGGTAATGGCCGGTGCAGGTCAACTGTCACGGTGTCCATAACTAGAATGAAAAGAAGCGGTGATAATGCAGAACCTTGATGGACACCGACTGTGATGGGGAAGTCCTTGGATTGTCCTGAAGTTGTACGGACATAACTTCTTGACTGTGCATAAAGCAACTGCACCCAGTTAATAAGCTGCTCTGGCACATCATGTTTTCGGAGTGCTAGCCAGATGAGACTGTGAGGCACTCGATCAAAGGCCTTTTCGAGATCCAGGAATGCTAGATGCAGTGGTTTGGCTTTCTCAAGATGTTTCTCGACTAATAGTCTTACACCATGAATCGCATCAGTTGTGCCGCAGTTTTTCACAAATCCCGCCTGGTTTCTGGAAATCTGTGCGATCTCACGGATTCTTTGGTCCAGAACACGCTCAAAGATTTTCATGGCTTGGCATACAAGTCGAATTGGCCGGTAGTTGGTGCACTCAGTGGGTCTTCCCTTCTTCTTAAAAATAGGCACAGTGATACTTTGTTGCCAGTCAGTTGGTGTTTGTCCCTCGTCAATGATCTTGTTGAAGAGTTCCGTTAACCATTCGGCTGCCTTCCAATGATTAGAACACCATAACTCGGCTGGGAGATCATCTGGGCCGGTGGCCTTTCCAGGCTTCATTTTCACCAAAGCAGTCTTGACCTCTTCGACTACAATTTCTCTTACGGGCCCTTCAACAACATGGCCGCTGGGAATTGGTGCATGGGGGAACTCTTCTGTTGAGATCTTCTTGAAATAGCTGCGCCATCGTTCTCTTGCCTTGTTCCAATCAACTAGCAGGTTACCAGCCTCGTCATTGACTCCGTAGAACCAATGAACATCTTCCGAATTGCGATATCTTGCTTTAGCGAGTCGATATAAGCCCTGCTCTCCTTCACGTGTGTCTAGTTTTGCGTATAGATCTGCAAAACGTGAGGATTTGGTTGCTGCTATTACCTACGGGCTGTTTTGTACGCATTCCATCGATCCAGTGTTTTATGGGCAAGAAACTCATGATACAATCGTTTCTTTGTGCGTACCGCGTCTTTGACGGTGTCATTCCAAAGCCACGTATTTCTAGTGATCCTCCGTCGTCCTGGTTTTGTTGACCCAAGAAAGGCATGTGCAGCTTCGTGAGCAGTCTCTTTCAATTTCTTCCAGCTTTCTTCAACGGAGGTATTGGTGGCAGAGTAATTCGGGGTTTGATGTCGGCTTCCTTGTCCTTGAATTTCCACCATTTGATTCTCGCAGGTCCTGTGCGATCTACGTGCTTGTTTGTTGGCAAATTGATTCGTAGCTTGCAGATCAATGGACGGTGTTGTGTCTCAAGCACATCTTTGAGATCACGACGCCTCACAAGGATGTAGTCGATTTGCGTGGCATTAGTGCCGCTGTAAAACGTGATCAGATGTGAGTCACGTTTTTTGAACCATGTGTTCGCAATTACCAGGTTATGAGCTTCTGAGAAATCGAGGATACGCTTACCATCGTCATTCTTTTCTCCGAATCCATGCCCACCATTAGCGATATGGTCTTCCTTTCTACACCCTACGTGCCCATTAATCTTGATTGATGTAATCTTCTGGGGGCACTTCAGCAGTCTTTGCATCAAGCATCTTCCAAAAGGCGTCCTTGATGGAGTGTGCTTGACCAGTTTGTGGAGCGTAGGCACTGAAAATGTGGATTTTTCTGCCTTCTGTGATGTACACAATCTTCATCAGGCGATCATCATATCTTTGTACTTCAGAGATACTACCGTCGAACTTGGATGACACTATAATGCCAACGCCATTGGTTGTTCCGTGGGAGCCATTATACATCAGCTTGTATCCGCATCCAATATCATACGATTTGCTTCCGCACCACCGTGTTTCTTGAACTGCACAGATGTCAATACGTCGGTTTTCAAGGGCTTTAGATAGCTCATTGTACCGTCTAGACATGGTGCCGACGTTGAGTGTTGCACGACGGGATGTGAGGGCTAGCTTGTTTGGCCATCGCCGCCCATGCGATGGTAACCCTTGCACATTTCTTACGCTGACCGGGCCATGCCAACGCGCGTCGCCTACGGGGGATGCCCTAGCCTTTATTTCCGAACCAGAAGACAACATTTCCATAAACATGTGGCATAATTTTTACAGTCGGCTCGTCACATGGCCTGTCAGCAAGCATTTTAGAGCTACTGCCAGCATATAATTCGGCCGGCCCTAACATGGGGTACAGACGCCGTTTGTAGTCGCCCGCTTCGGATCAGACGATACAGCTGATACCTACCCTCAACTGAGGACGATACCTTGTACCCATTTAATCCCTTGCACTGGGCTGCCCTTCCGCCATCTACACTGTACTAGCAAGACCCTAACCAGATACGTAGCCTGTAAAATACAGCACAACCAGAATTGACCATTTACAACAACCACATATTCACTCCACTAGGCAAATTCAGGAGGTCAATTACCACTTCCAGTATCTCAACAAAACATCACATAGACCACAACTAACAATTATTGACGAGTTGAACTATCTTAACTAATACTGCAACTAACTAAGTGTACATATTGTAAATATTTACACTCATATTTTCAGACATAGATTTTATAGCCTAAGTGTAATGGATCTGATGATGATCGCTTGACGCTCGAAACTGGTCATCCAAGTGTACTGTATTTATTAATCTTATGTAACTTTTTTCAGGATTAAGGTAGGCCTATAACTCAACTCATTTGGGTACATTCGTGTTGACCGAATGAAAAGCACCAAACTTTTGGCCATAATAATAATATCGTATGGCCTTGGGTGCCGGGTTCTTTGTTATTTGACACCCAGAGGGTAGCTTGCATGTCGAATTTCGTTGTTCCTTGACTATGAAAGTCAAGGAGGTTAGATGTTAGATATCTAAGCTCCTTGAACACTAGCGCTTTCTAGTAGAGAAATGAGGAACTTTGTGTTGGCGGAAACTCCCGAGATTAATCTTGCCATTATGAATTCGGCCTACTGAATTCAAATGGGTCCTTTGATATGCCAACATCGTGTGACATGCGTATCGTATTTTTACCGCCTTTCAAAAATCACTTACCATGGCCAGGAGCGAACCTGCAATCTTGGGGTTGGTAGACCGACACGATATCCACTCACCCACCGTGGCCATTAAACAATATTGCTGCCAACGCAATAGATGGACACACAGGGCTGATAACTAAGACATCCCTTGCTCTTAAAATGAAATTTGAACACAAGACGAAGGATGTGATGTGCGGTATTGTGACAGTGGATCTGTTAATATATGAAGCCGTCTCCCGAAGGGTGACATGTCGGCTCACATATTTCAGTGTGCGATACGTATCACACATCACGGAGATAGAAGACTGCCACCCCTTATCGATCGCACACTTTTTGACGGGCATGATTTCATTTCGATGTTGTCGCTTCCTCACTTCAGACAGTGCGGTTTGAGTCGGCTGTAATTGGAACTCCCTCTGGATATTCCTCGTCTCCGCTACTGTCGTTTATATCTTAGGATGTGCCTTTCACAGTAACACTCATGATCTTACCGTGTTGGAAGCCATTATTCATTGTTGCCTCAGAAATCAAAATTCAATGTTTTTCAGTCGCTCAACACGATTGTACCCAATTGTAATGGATAGTTCCCTAATACTGAAAAAAATGTACATGAGATTAATTTTAATATTTAATAGACATCGTATGGCCTCGTGTGCCGGGTGCAAGCTTTGTAATTTGACACCCAGAGGGTAGCTAGCATGTCGAATTTCATTGTTCCTTGAATCACTATGAAAGTCAAGGAGGCTAGATATCTAAGCTCCTTGAACACTATAGCGCTTTCTAGTAGAGAAATGAGGAACTTTGTGTTGGCGGAAACTCCCGAGATTAATTTTGCCATTATGAACACGGCCTACTGAATTCAAATGGGTTCTTTTACATGCCAACATAGTATGACATGGGGTCGTAATTTTTGCCGCCTTTCAAAAAAAAAATCACGTACAACGGCCAGGAGCGAATCTGCAATCTTGGGGTTAGTAGACCGACACGTTAACCACTCACCCAACATGGCAAGCTTTTAATTCAAGTAAGGACTGATGACGATAATTTCAAGTAGTTCCTACATTTGCTACCAAATGACACCGTCCACGACACCTAGCTGTGAACTTGGCTACTACTAGATGCCATCGCAACCAGCGCCTGGTGACGAACGTTAAAATCCTTCAGTATGCCTTCCTTAGGAGGGCAAGTAAAGCCGGCGGTCCCATGTAATAGATGTATTGCTTGTAAAAGATCCTTCCACTAATTAAACTTGTGTGAGCTAAATTTCTACTATAGATTTCGTTGTGACGCTCGATCAAAGATCCAACGTTCACCACTAGGTGGCAGTGACATCTGGTAGCAAAAGTTGGAACTACTTGAAATTGAATGGAACTTGTAGCTCACCTCAAGGGTGTCCGCTTGAAACAGCTACAGCCTCTGGTGAGCTGAACATGTCCACGGACACTCCCGGCACTAAAACCATACGCTAAATAAATAAATAAATAAATAAATAAATAAATAAATAAATACCTTGCCCTACATTCGGGGCAATCTGTTTTATATATTGTAACCTTGACCGATCCGTGTTTTCCACCATTCCTTCCATATCTGAACTTGCAATTCACGGTTGCCTTGGAATGTGCCCTATCGAATAGAGGCTTGCAGACTGGACGCTAATAGGCAAAACAGTCTGTTATGAAAATATATTTATGTTCGACCCTGACTATAATGTGTCAGAAAACTGTATCATAATGAGGCTCATTATAACACTATTTTTCATTATGAAACAGTTTCTCCCACCAATCAGAGCTCAAGAAACAGTTGTGTGACCAATTAAATAAGGATACCTTCGCGCATGCGCTCAAAATCCAACATGTCTATATAAATTACCGAACGTGCACCGTCCATATCTTCGCGTAAATAAACTGGTGAATATGAGACAAGAAATAGCACTGTACCTTAATATCCCCAAATCCAATTTCTTCACATCACATTGCTTTCAAACGACTTACCTGACAGTTTTACTGAATACTGTTGCACAATCTGCACATATGGCATTGAAGCACACAGAGCGCATGCGTCGGTCGGTCAGAGAGCTTGGAAAAAAGAGATATCCTACCCAGCGTTGCACTCCGATCACAAAATTCGAGTGACTGAATCTCAACAGATATTTATGAATATTTATGTTAAAACATATAATAAAGTTATAATTATCGTCGAACATAAACAGTCATATGCAACTCGGCTATAATGGTAATTAAGACACTCGTATGGAAATTATAAAACTCGCAAACTCGTTTTATAAACATACTCGTGTATTAATTATAGCCATTATAGGCTCGTTGCATAATGTACTAGTATATGATTGTATTTTAAGATATTTGTGATTATAATGTGTTGACCGACTGAAGCGTTGCAATATCAATTACTTCATTTCCTAGTCTATCCATCCGTCGTCCACTTGCAACACCACATTTCAAATTCTTCTATTTTAGCCTAATTTTCCCTTTTTGTAAAAATGAGGAAAAAGTAGACTTATGAGATCGATCCGAGAAAATGTCTGTCTGTCTGTCTGTCTGTCTGTCTGTCTGTGTGTCCCCCCTATCAACTCCTAAACGGCTGCAGCTTTCGAAACCAAATTTAGTATGAGTAAATATCTATACCTGAATATCTCAAGGCCATATTTGAAAATGACCACTGCTACAACTGCTGAAAAATCGCAATTGAAATTTGAGCCCCATTTTGGATATCTTGGAAGGTATGCATGGGAGCTATTCCAAAATTGGCACACGTATGGATAATAATATTTCAGTTTAATTTCCAGGTGGCCATACATGGCAGTGTTGTCAACATGATTCTAAGCCTGCTGATAGGTCCAATCATTAAATGCATGTAACTTCTACAATAGCAATTGGATTTCAACAAAATGTCGTGTGTATTATGTGTACCATGCGTATTCTTAAGAGCAACCAGGGCTGCCAACTGTTAATAAATGCTCTCTCTATTTCTTTATCCTGATACCAATATATCAGAAAGTATGCAAACCAAGAGCCCGAAACTTTGCCCACGTGTAGTATATGACTTTCTACATTAATTTGGAGTACCTAGTAAGCGTCAATGCTGCCAACATGTCTCTAAGCTTGTTGATAGGTCCAAATTTTAAATGCTTGTAACTTCTATAGTAACAAATGGATGTCGACCAAATTTCGTATGTGATTTGTGTACCATAACCCATATGAATATTCTTAAGAGCCAACAGGGCTGCCAACTGTAAATAAATGCTCTCTCTATTTTTACCCTATTATCTATAAATCAGAAAGTATGCAAGCCAACAGCTCTTAACTTTGCATACGTATAGTGTCTAACATTCTGAATTAATTTGGAGTAACTAGTATACGTCAGTGCTGCCAACATAATTTAAGCCTGCTGATATGTTCAATTTTTTCATACATGTAACTTCTATACTAACAAGTGGTTTTCATCCAAAATTGGCACAATAATAGATCATAATATTTTAGATTAATTCTTACATTTTAAGAAAAGTAGGCTCTTTATTTCGTCACGGAACTACTTGTTTGTTTCCTGACTCATCAAATGTACAAATTTTATTTCCGTAGAACGTGACGCTAACCAGCCAAATGGTTTTGGGGTAGTGCGCCTGTCTCTCACGTGGAGGCCTCGGGTTCGATTCTCGACTCCGTCAGGGATTTTAGAAACTGACGTGAGGGCTGGGACAGGATGCACTCAGCTCGTGAGGATAATTGAGTAGCTGTCTGACAGTGAGACAGCGCCCCGGTCACGGAAACCAAGATTAACGCCGAGGGGACCCTTGCGATGACCACGCGTCACCCCAATATCTGCAGGCCAAATGGCTGGGCAGCAGTCGCTTGGTAAGCCTAGTCGCTTCTTGGGCTGTAGTGCTACGGAGGGGGTATTATTATTATTATTATTATTATTATTATTATTATTATTATTATTATTATTATTATTATTATAGGATGTAGATCCTCCTTGGCTTAGGCGGCAGCACGCGGGCCTCTCATCGCTGGGTTCATGGTTCAAATTCCGGTCACTCCATGTGAGATTTGTGCTGGACAAAACGGAGGCAGACAGGTCTTACTCCAGGTACTCCGGTTTTCCCTATCACAAATTTCATACCAGCAACACTCTCCACTATCATTTTATTTAATCTGTCATTCATTAAATCATTGTCCCAGGGGAGTGCGACAGGCTTTGGTAGCCGGCACAGTTCATATCCTCCCTGACTCGATCGGTCGACTGGGAGCAGGCTGTGGATTTTCATTTTCATTATAGAATGTTACGCTCCAAAAAAAGTCTTTAATACAAAACTCTGCAAAATATTTCTGGTTTACAGATTAAATTGCTGCTGAAAAACTTTCCTTGTGCATACTAACTGTTTATATCCTCTTGCCTTCATATATCAATTATTTTTCCTCGCAAGTAGCAGAAACCTCCTGTTCTCTTTAGGCTTTTACTTTACATTTTTATGTTTTTATATTCGATATATTCCACAAGGATGTTGATCCATTTTAAGACCTATTGCCACCGGTATCATAGGCTGAAAGGCACGCCTTGTTTCTGCTTCCAAATCAACCCCACGTAAGTATTGCCAACAGTTCGTGTTTATCTTTGGTAACAAAACCGTCCGGTCCCCGGTATTGCCACTAGAACATCTCGTCTGGATTGAGAATGGGACGCTCGATAACCGAGCTGCCCATCCGGCCAGACATTCTGTCTTCCTCTTTTGTATGGGTTTTATGTTCCTGGCAATACAGGTCCCATACGGAGATTTTATTGACATCTCTTTGTTTTCTTTTACGACTTTGTCCGTTTTGCCCGTTCTTTTTATCCATCAAATGTATTTCCGTTGAGCTGTTACCATAGACCTTAAAGTGGGCCGCGCGTTGCGATCACAGCGTTTTCATTGGAGACAATTCAGAGGTGGTTTCTGACGACAAAGTATTATTATTGTTATTTAGGCACAAAGGAAAAATATGAATAGTAGGAAAACACAACCTTTCAAAACAGTTATATTATTATAGAAAGCTTTCCAGTCGGTGAACAAAAATTTCGCCCAATTGCATTAGATGTAGCCTACTGCATGTAGCCTACATATCCTAACATGAAATAGTACATTAAGCAACGAGCCTATAATGGCAATAATTAAGACACGAGTATGTTTATAAAACGAGCGTGTGCGAGTTTTATAATTTCCATACGAGTGTCTTACTTACCATTATAGGCGAGTTGCATACGACTGTTTATGTTCGACGATAATTATTATAACTATTTCATGTTCAAACATAAATATTCATAAATATCTGTGGAGATGTCACCAGTTTTATGTACTGAACAGAGCGCATGAGACGCAGAGAATGCCTTGTATTTGACCAATGCCTCCTCTATTACCCTACTATGACACTAGGCCACGCAGTGAAATTTAAATTAGAAGGCCGTGGAACTCAGCACCGGTGCGATGCTATTCTTATCTAATTGGTCAAACAACTTTTTCTTGAGCTCTGATTGGTGGGAGACACTGTTTCATAATGAAAAAATTCCTCTCGGCACGCCGGAAGGTGGAAGTAGATTTCACCGGGCAGACTAGAGGATAGGCTAAAATAGGCGAAATATGCAGGTTTTCGTAGGTGGATCAGACCTCATTTATTGCGAGAATGTATTTTACAAATTGGAGGTTAATTAACCTTTTTTTCGTCTTTCTATGCATATTTTGAACATTTTATTGTCTTATGGGGATGGTAACTTTCTTGTCATATTTGGGGTTCATTTTTATACTTTTGATCACAATGTCCTTATGCATGGTTTGGAACTGATGTATAACTATCTAACAGTCTGTTACTTCTTCACGCAAAATTTTATCTCCCACAGAGGTGTTGGTTGGTTCCTCAGTTTAGGGCTGCGACAACGTGGTCATGTAACCCCGTGTACATTGGGTGTGTGTAGAGTCTGTCTGATAAACGGTGTTAATTGTGATGACTGTATTAGTCTCTAATTCAGGTAAAGTCTGCAGAAGGTCAATTTTAAGTAGTAGTACCTAATTTTGTACCAAATACTACCGTCAACGACACCTACTGTGAACTTGGCTGCTAGATTCCACCGCAACCAGCAACTTGCAATGAACATTGGAACTTCCCCACCGAAGGAAAGCATGCTGAGGGATTTTTAGCGCTCTTAGAAAATCCGACGACTTTGGCCGGTTTTTAACCAGCGACCTTGGGCATAGAAGTTCAGCATGCTACCAGTTAGCCGCTTCCCACATAGACAGATGGAACAAGAAGTTCCGTGCCGAACTAAAGAGCCTACATTTCTTAAAATTAGGATTCATGCCAATGATTAATCTACAGTATATGAACCTATCTAGAATAATGACGAAATTAAGTTGGTAATATCGGAATGTCTTAATTAGTTCGAAATACTGTATATTAGGCATAATGTAGCCTAATACAGCAATACAGTTGGCAGCCCTGGTGACTGAATATATTCTTAATTCCATCTCTTAAGGTACAGAATACAAAATGTGGTTGAAGTCCAAAGGATGTTACATGGAGTTATGCATTGGATCTCTCAGCACACGTAAAAGCACGTTGGCAAAAATGTCATGCTTATGCTGGTCAGAAATAATCGGAAATATTATGATATCTTTTTGTGCCAATTTTGGATGAAATCCATTTTAGTATAGAAGTTATATGTATTTTAAAATTGGAGCTATCATCAGGCATAGAATCATGTTGGCATCACTGACTTATATTAATTACTCCAAATTAATCTAGAATGTCAGGTGCTATACGTATGCAAAGTATAGACCAGTTGGCTTGCATACTTTCTGATATATTGATATTAGGGTAACAAATATAGACACCATTTATTAACAGTTGGCAGCCCTAATTGCTCATAAGAATACTTATAGTCATATCTGTTATATTACACATAGCACATACGAAATTTGGTTGAAATCCAACTGACAGTATAGAAGTTACATGTATTTAAAAATTGGTCTTATCAGCAGGCTTAGAATCATGTTGGTAGAACGGACGTATATAAGATAGCCTACTCCAAATTAATGTAAAATGTCAGGTACTATATGCGTGCATAGTTTAAAGCTGTCGGCTTGCATTCTTTCTGACATATTGGTATTTGGATAAAAAGTAGAGAGAGCAATTATTAACAGTTGGCAACCCTGGTGGCTCCTAAGAATACGCTCCGTCATACCTGCTTATGTGCATATATTACATACACAATTTGGTTGAAATCCAATTGATAGTGTAGAAGTTATGTGCATTTAAAAATTGGACCTATCAGAAGGTTTAAAATTATTTTGGCGACTCTGTCATGTATGGCCTCCTGGAAATTAAACTGAAATAGTATTATCTACACGTGTGCCAATTTTGGAATTGCTCCTATGTATGCCTTCCATGATATCCAACATGGAGCTCAAATTTCTAATGCGCTTTTTTTTAGCAGTTGGTAGCACTGACATCTTTTTCAAATATGGGCTTGAGATATTCCGGTATACATCTTTACTCATACTAAATTTGGTTTCGATTGCTGTAGCCGTTTATGAGTTGATAGGGGACACACACACACACACACACACAGCCAGCCAGACAGAAGGACAGACAGACAGACAGACACATTTTCCCGGATCGATCTCATAAGTCTACTTTTTCCTAATTTTTGCAAAGTGGGAAAAGTAGGCTAACAAGTAGTTCCGTGAAGAACTATACAGCCTATTTTCATATATCCTACTTATATTAACTGCCACAACTACAAAATTTCAGTTTGAATGCTGTAATAGATTCGTGGATATTGAGTACCAACTAAATATTTCGGATGGTTGCCATGTTGGATTTTATATACTGTATGTATGTCCTAGAGTTATGTAATGTTACATGAAGATTATTTTGTACGTGTAGCATTCAAACTTCAATCGCTTGATTAGGACACAAGAAGTAACAAGGAGATTTTAAAATTTCACACAGCTGCCATCTTGTGGTTATTGAAACAATTGAAATAAATTAGATGCCAGTGGATTAACATTCGTAAAAGGATTTACTGTACCAAGTTTCACTGCACTCGGATGGTTAAATTGCGAGAAACGTCCATGTGAATATTTATAATTCGCGTCGCCGCCATATTGGATTTGTGATCACCAGGTTATTTAAAGTCCTACAGGTGAGCTTAAGTTCATAGCCCCTATGAACATAAAAAACAATCAGTTTGATTGCTATAATAGATTAGTAGATATTCAGAGTCGTCTGAATATTTCGAATGGTCGCCATGTTGGATTGTTAAATGTATAGGCCATAGAGTCATGTACCATTAAAGGAAAATTATTGCGAAGGTTCATTATTAAAACTTTCACTTCGTACACTTGATTACGACACAAGAAATAAAAACTTAATTTTAAAATTCGCATAGCTGCCATCTTGAGGTTATATAAACAATTGGACTAAATTAGAAACCAGTGCATTACAATGTGTATAAACATTTCCTGTGCCAGATTTCATTGCGTTTGGAACATTAAATCGCGAGATAGGTCTATTTAAAATGTTCAAATTCGCTTGGCCGCCATGTTCGTTTTGTAGATAACTTTGTTTTGAAAGTCTTATAGATGAACTTCCAGTAGGGCCCTTTATCTCCGTACAAAATTTCCGGGTGATTCCGCTAATAGTTTCAGAGATATAGAATGTCGCTGAAATATTTCGCACATCTGCCATCTTGTGATTATGTAAACAATTGAACCAAGTTAGATGTCGGTGCATTAAAATGTGCATCAACATATACTGTACCAAGTTTTATTGCGTTTGGTTGGTTAAATCGCGAGAAACGTCTATTTAAAAGTGGCAAATTCGCGTTGCCGCCATGTTGGTTTTCTAGTCACCAGTTTTTCAAATGTCACATAGGTGAACTTCTTGTAGTTCCCTTTATCACTGTAATAAATTCCAGGGTGATATCGGGAATAGTTTCGGAGATATTGAATGCTGGTGAAATAATTCGCACAGCCGCCATGTTGGATTGGTGAGACGTAACAAAATTTGAAGGGCACGGTCGAGGTCGTCCGGAATAGTGCTATGAACTTACCGAATTTCATTGAAATCGCTCCAGCCCTTTAGAAGTTATTAGGGGGAGTGACACACACACCTCACACACACACACACACGCACACACACACACACGGACAAAAGGTGATCTCATAAGCCTATTTTTTCAAAATTGAAAATAGGCTAAAAATGAATGTGATCTCGTCAATGGCGTTGTCTTGACAACCTCTGATAGCTCATCCCTCATCAATTTAGAAGCGTTGTCATGGTAACCTCTAATGGCACTTGGCATTTTCTTTAATTCCGAAATCGTTTTTCTCATCCCTTGGCGTAATGGTGGGTCATATCAAAATTTCTTTCAGACAAAAGTTTTAGGTAATTATTAGGGGAATATTTTCCATTTTTTGTACGGTTTTGATATTGTGCCTATTAAGAGAGATATGATTAATGTTTCCCGAAAAACCCACTTTTTTCCAACCCTTTGGTCAATGGTTGGTGCTATCAAAAAATGTATTTGACATAAATTTTTGGCACTTATCCGACACATATGATGAACTTTGAATGGATTCGTTATTTCATGTATTAAGAGAGTTATAGCGATATTTCACCTTTTCGAAAAAAGCCCCCCATTTTCACCCCCTTTGACCGATTTTGCCCATTAACGAACTGGACCGAGACTTTGAAGGGATACTTATTATGTAAAAGGTTCAAAGTGATTGGGGGCAAAATTACGGCAGTTATCGTGTCCACAAGAAACTGATATACTTATATATATATATATATATATATATATATATATATATATATACATAAATTATATATAAACTTTTTAACTGACGGTGGTTTTGGGGTCTGGGAGATGTGAAACGCGAAGATATGTCGAAATTTTCCGGAAGTCGAAACATGGGACCCATTGCAATAGTTAGCTTTCTATTGAAATCTACCTAAAATAGTGTGATAATGAGCCTCATTATAGTACATTTTTCTGACATATAATAGTTAGGGTCGAACATAAAGAATATTACATAATATATTTACCTCAAAATAACATGCTTTATTTTAAAACAATGGGGGTACATTAATTGGATGAAATATTTCAATCGTCAATCGATCATCAGATCCTGCTCACTTATTAGCCTACTTTCGATTTTTGCAAAAAATGAAAGTAGACTTATGAGATCAACACAGGGCGAAAAAAGTGTATCTGTCTGTGTGTGTGTATGTGTGTGTTTGATTCTGTGTGTGTGTGTGTATGTGTGTGTGTGAGTCTGTGTGTGTGTGTGTGTGTGTGTGTGTGTGTGTGTGTGTGAGTGTGTGTACTCTGAATGTCTGTCCCCCCCTATCAATTCGAACACGGTGAAACCGAATTGAACGAAATTTGGTACAGAGGTAGAACAAGCAAAGGACACCTCAGTATCATGTTTTATATCGCCGCCGTCTTTACTAAAACTGAATGGCGGCAACTCAAACGTTCAAAACGTAAAATCAAATAACGACTAACCAAATCATCCGATCTCTACCAAATTTGGTAACAACATACCTTCGTATAGGATGCGTCTTGTGACCAAACTACAAGGTCGTCCGCCATACCATTTCAGGATGGCGGCCGTGCGAATTATGCAAACCTTATAATCCATATCATGGGGCCCACCAGTTCCGATTATCGAGCCGAGAATGGTTTTAACTGTTCTAAAGGAAGAGTCACGTTCGAAATTAAAAGTTTATTTTGTAATACTATAGTGCAGACGTGATTTTAAAAAGCTGAGCCGATTCAGTAATAAGACAAGATGGCAGCGGATATCTTGTGCCTGACTTATATTTCACTAATTTGAGTATTGCATGCAATATAGCGTACTGATACAAAATAAATAAACTTTGTATGAAATGCTTTATATATAAATAATATACTCCAGTGATGAAATCGTTTAGTATAAATCATTATTTGCTAACACGTTCTATGTAAGTCATTTTATATAGAACGATATTCGTTGACACAATTAGCTCAGTGGTAGAGCGTTAGCCTATCGGTCAAATGCCTATGGTTCAAACCCGGTCAGAGCTAGGTTTTTTGCTTGAAATGTTATATGTTTATTGTTTTGTAATGACTCAGACGTTTTAAAATTAAGCGTTATATTGTGCATATTATGGTGTAA